>CM072781.1:88988598-90238598 GCA_036936925.1 Cenchrus fungigraminus
AAGATCCCTTGGGTAAGCACCTTCTTGGAGCGGTTTATGATCTGCTTTATCGAGTGGCAGGAAGCTTGGTGAAGGGTGAACCAGTGAAAAATACCAGTGGTCCTTGGTGGTTCATCAATCTTTGGTTGAATCTGCACTTTCACGCACTTTTAGGCCAAAACATCTTTAATTCTATCTTTCCTTTAGATCAACCAGACGATGTGGCCATAGAAACTCGCCCATGTCGTAACTTTGGTGAAGTAGTTTCTGTCTTTCCAGGCAGAAAGAGAGAGATGATTCTTGTCACCAGTTTCTTCAAAGGCTTCTACCATGGTTTCCATGATGATGCCGTTATTGGGTTTGCATATAAAGACCCTACCCATAAATTTGAATCGACCTTGCATTTCGACAATATCACCAGTAATGTCAATTGTCTTTGAGCATATCATCAGGCCATGTGTACTCCTTTCAAATTTCTTTGGCAGTCAACCTCCTTCCTATGAATTTTTATAACCCTTCGGTTGCAGCTCGTCAGCTCTGTTTTGGCCAATTACCGATTGGCCTTTACTTTCAAGATCTGATCAGACCTAGAGAGATAATCCCTGATGTGCTTCACTATGACCGATTGAGAAATCTGAATCCAGACTCTGCAATCGTGGTGCTTGATGGTTGGAATAGTACATCATTCACTTCTTCTTCTTTCAAAAATTGGTTGTCTGAATGGAGTGAACATCTATTCTGTGTGGCCTGCTCCATGTATTGTCAGAAATTTGATAGTAATTACAGGGCCCGCTCTAGTGAGGTAATGATCCTTGTTGCTACACTTTTCTGACCTTTTCTTCCTATTCTTTCTCAGCTTGGAAATATCAAACCACCATCCGTGAGCCGAAGTGGTCGGCCGATTGATTATTTCCCCCCCGAGATCGTCCATGGATTGGTCATAAGGCTCCAAGGATTACTGACATCTCAGATGTCACAGCTCCTAAAGCTCCTCAAAAGAGAAAAGTAATTGCTAGGAAGATCTTGATCAAGGATTCGAAGAAACTCAAGGTGTCCGCTGATACTTCTGCTGGTGATGTATTTGTTGACCCTGGACACGTAGCTGGTATATTAGCCGATGCAGTGACGGTAATCAACCTATCTGGACCTCTTCCTCCTTTCTTTTGATATATTCTCCACTTCCTTATCCTTTTCTATTTGTAGTCCTCTGGTCTGTTGAGTAAATTTATCCAAGAGAAAGCAAGAGCTTCGTCAGCACAAGTCGTTGTACCAGAGTTAAATAAAGGTCAAACCAAAGAAGATCTAACATCGGCCAATTCTCTTGGAAAGTAACCTCAAACACAAAAATCTATGTTAGCTGAGGAACCTCAAGGTCAATCTGCTGCTGAACAGGAACTTCCACGATCGACCATCCTTCCTAATGTAGAAGTTAGAGATACTAAAGTAGCCGATGAGCTTCAGGGATGGCAAGCTGATGTTGACGCAGAATCGGCTACTTATTTTAACACTGAAAGCGAAAAAGAGCCCGCTGACATCATCTTGATCGAAGAGGATGAACCAGCTATATTAAGATCTGACCCAATTTTAAGCATCTTCCTTTCTCTGTTAATCTAAATACATTCTCTTTTGATAATAGCTCTTTTGACCTGCCTTTTATCTTTGTAGATTCAAGAAAATCCCTCCATCGGTAGCTCTTCTCATGTATTATCTGACAATGTTCAGACACATCTTCGAGACATGTTGCTTCTCCTTGATCAAAACATCAGTCAAATAGTTCAAGAGGCAGAACCAGTCAGACAAATTTATAAGCAAATCAGAGGGTAGTTGCCAGCTGAAGTAAAAGATAGGTTCCATCTAGTTGCTTTTATAGAGAGTCATCAGCTTCGTGTTGAACATGCATAACATCGTCTAGAGGAAAGGACTCATCATGAACAGTTGGTTCAGAGTCGAGAAGCTCTTGATTCTCACATGGCCGATTTGGATGACATGATCCAAAATTTGTCTCGTTCTCGCCCTGAGATTGCTGCTACTGTTGACCGAATGGAGAGCAAACGTGTGGATCTTCTTGCAGAATTAAAGTAGCTCGCAGAAGATCTATCCTTGGAGGAGAAAAAGCTAGCAGACCTCCCAAACATGATCAACAGTATAGAGCGCAAGAAAGATGCCATTGCTAAGAGAGTCCAATCCATCAGCCGAGAGGAACGACCGATCTCTGGTTCAGCCGACGCCGATTGTCAAGAAATAGAAGAAGTTGGCTAGCTCCGTTTGGATGCCATCAATGCTATTCATTCTTTAGGCATAGTTTAAATGCCCTTGCATGTGTTACTCTGGAACTTGGTTTTTTGTAGCTGATCCCTTAATGTTAACCAACTTCCAACGCTCTTCTTTCATTACCTTGTCCTTCTCTTTTGACCGAACGCTTGATCGACCTATAAAATGAGCCATCCCCATCATCTTTCTTGTACCTCTGATGCGATGTCTTCCTCTTCTGTGAATTAGGTTTGCTTCCATCTTTGTATCTCTTTATGGATTTCACATTATAATTATCCATCTCTTCTCAGTCTCCCAACCGTGAGGACTTAGAAAGGATCCTGACGAACATTAACGCTCATGGTGCGAATCAACGAGCGCTAGTGTCGAGGTAGAAGCGAGGTCTTCGACTTGTGATCTGTATCAGAGGAAGAGCGCGCCAAGGGGACGACCATCTTAGACATCAACTCGGGGAGCTGTCGGCGGAAGATCACATAATCTGGCAAAGATCTTAGTCTTCTGTTTCCTCTTCGCGACATTTCTCTCTCTCTGATGTTCATCGATTCAATATCCTCATCATACGAGAGATAGGATCGTTATCATCAACGAGCGCCGGTGTTGAGGTAGAAGCGAGGTCTTCAACTTGTGATTTGTATCAGAGGAAGAGCGCGCCAAGGGGACGACCATCTTGGTCATCAACTCGGGGAGCTGTCGGCGGAAGATCACATAATCTGGCAAAGATCTTAGTCTTCTGTTTCCTCTTCGCGACATTCCTCTCTCTCTGATGTTCATCGATTCAATATCCTCATCATACGAGAGATAGGATAGTTATCTTCCAATTTATGTGACCCACTGATCTTCAATGTGGATGTAAACACTATGTACTGAAATATGAGAGAAAGAATATATATATATATATTCTACACCCAACAGTAATTACTGACCAAACTGCGTAAGAATTACTGAACCAAATCGCGGGATTACTGAACCAGTGAGCATGGTTCAGTAATTGTTAATTAGTTTGGTCAGTAATTTTTACTCAGTTTGGTCAGTAATTACTACTGGGTGTAGAATTCTACACCCAGGGTGTAGAATAGCACGTGGGTATATATACATATATATACATATATATATATACATATATATATATATATAGTACCACTAATGGGAGCCCAGAGCTTCCAATAGGTATCGGAAGCCCCGACCAACCACCTGCATGTGCTCCACCTCCCACCTTCCTGACGCATCCACCTCTCACCTTCCTCCCACCTGACGTATGCATGCATGCAACTCACCTCTTCTTTTTAGTTTTTTTCGCGATAATTCTTCACACAAGGATCCAATTCACAAATGGTTTTCACCATAAGATTCGTGACATTTTTATGCATAGTTTGAGATCCATTGTGAATATTTTTTATTGAATTTTTGGACGACAGGTTTGTATGACCCGAACAGCAAGTTTTTATGACTGCAAGTTTATATGACCCGGACTGCAGATTTGTATGATCCGAATTGTAGGTTTCTATGACCCGGATTGAAGGTTTGTATGACCCATGATGACAGGTTTCCATGACCCGGACTACAAGTTTCTATGACCCGCGATGACATGTTTCTATGGCCAGGATTACATGTTTTTTGACCTAGACAATAGGTTTTCTACTGACATATGCCACCACCTACCACCTAACACATGTGGTCATATGTAAATGTTGAGTTGTTCATTTTTTCTAGATTTCAAATTTGAATACAAGTGGACAGAACTGACACATGCCACCACCTACCACTGGTCCACCTGATCCATGCGATCATATAAACCAGAGGCATGCAGACACATAATTTGAAATTTGAATACAAGTGTTGGCAGTCATATAAACAAGTTATACCCATCATATAAACATGAAATTTACATCCATGCACAAAAGTTTCGAGATCTATGACAAAAGCAAAATTCAAAAAATTGAAATTGATCAGAGCTCAACATGCAACAATTGTTTTGAGATATATGCCAAATAGTACAATTTCTATCCTCAGCAGCGCAACATGCAACAAAAGCTCAGCACGAAGGTTGGCACACATGGGCGACAACGAGGAGCACATCTGGAACTTGTAGTCGTTCTTGTCGTGGGCCAAGCAACAGCTCCAATAACTTCAACTATGCACCGGCAAAGTTTGAGAAGGCTCCATTAGTCATATAATCCTGTAAGCATAGTCATAGAATCAAGCAATGAGGTATCTATGCTCAGGCACAAACATTTATATGATACTCAAAAGGCAAGCCTAACTGATGGAATCCGGCAGCTTTGACTATATGCATGGGTTTATATGACACAGAAAACATATTTCTACGGCAGGTGCAGAGGTGCAGCCGAACAAAGAAATAAACTATTTTTGACAGTCGTAAAAATCAGTGAGAATGATCATATATACTTGGGAGAAAATCGTGTAACACGTTCATATATCCCAAGCATAGAAATCACCTAATAGTGACATACCTCATATATTTACTAGTATCGTAGTGCTTTAGGTGCAAGTGCAAGCATAGAGGCGATGACTTTTCTTTGAGATTTTAAGTTTGCCACAAACTAGCATATAAACCTATATGTGTAGGCATAGAAATCATAAAAACAACATAAATTTAGCATGAAAACCTATGTATAGAAACTTATAGCTGCAAGCATATAAAGTTAAGATTCCACACTTTTGCAATTAAAATCAATCCCATAGAAACAACGAACAAAATCATAGAAACATGCATCTCATAATAAGTGATGATCAAAAGTGCATGAAAAATGCATAGAAACATGGAAGAAAGTAGTATTGTTTGAACCAATATTATTTGCCAAATGAGATACATGCATCAGGAAGTATCTATGCTCGAGCACATACGTATATATGATGAATGCCACAGCTCAACAAAATTCAATCCACGCTGACATGCTACTCAATTAAGTGCAAACCTATTAGATGCTACTGTCAGCATGCTACTGCTCTAAAACCTAAATGCTTGAAGAAATTATCATAGAATCCTATTAGCATGGTCATAGAATCATACATATGAGCTTTCTATACTCAAACACAAACATAGCATAGAAACTAGTGAGGGCAATCATAGAATCCTAAACTACCAGTCGATCTGCAAGAATCAAAAATTCAAAAATAGAAGACACCATCAATGTGCAGTCGTTGTCAACGACAGGTTCCATCAAACAATTATATGATTCCAATCACAAATACCTACACAACTACATATGTATGGTGGCAACAAGTACAGATACCTTTCTACAATGGCATATAAACCTACATCTATTGCTATATCCTCACAAGCATTTCGTCGAACATGTTACCTGCACAGATAGTATCTATGGTCAAACAAGATTCAAAATCCTTGGCCAACATACAACATCTCTATGTTGGAAATATTCAAGCATGCATCTCAATTGAGAGATTCAAGCACAATTTTTATACTACCAACGACCTCTAGGCACAGATCCAAAATTAGAAGCGTGGAACAAAAAAAATACAAAGCTTTCACTGTTTCATCTCTCATGGGAATTTCATCAAACATGTTAACTACATGAAAATGGTGAGCTCCAGCACATGACCTGGCCAAGCCGTTGCCACCCGCGTCGCCATCCGGAAGCAACACCACCAACGGACCCATCACCAGGGCTGGAGAAGCTTCACAGCCATGGCCACACAAACCACAGAGAGCACACACACGTACACACCAGCAAAACAAGGTGCTTAGATGAGCAAGAACGGAGCAATTGCTTCCAGCGGGAAAAAATGTCAGATTTGTTACCTGCACGCAGCATGGCCCCCACGTGGATAGTTTGCCGGTCGGCGCACCTCCCGCGAGCTCCGTGTTGTAGCTCGCCACGGCACAGAGCTGGTCCTCCTCGCGAGATACTACCGCTGACCACCGGGTAGGAGGCCTCCGCATCGTGGCTCAACGAGGGAGGTCACCTGCGCGTCGTCGGTCGTCGGGGAAGCGGCCTCTGCGCCGCGGCTGGTCGGGGAAGTGGCCTCCTCACCGCCGCTCGTCGAGGAGCTGCTCTCACGGGCCGCGCCGAGCCAAGATCCGTGCCAGGCCGCGAGGTCCACGCGTCCACCGCAGGTCCCCGCGGGCAGCAGCTTGTTGGGTTCACACATCTGCGTCGGCACCACCACGCGCTGGAGAAAGCCTGACGTCCGCTGGAGAGAGAGGAGAGAGAACATAGGAGATAAATGAGAGAGAATAGGATTTGAAATGAAGAGGTGGGCATGGGTGGCTGATATTTTGTGGCTGGTTGTCTGCTAACTCACCTGTCATCTCCTGCCAACAAGCCACAGGACCCACCTCCCACCTTCCCATCCCTGCCACCTCACGCATGCAAACCCACCATTTTTCAAATTTTTCACGATAACTCTTCACATGAGAATCCAATTCAGAAACCGTTTTCACCAAAAGATTCTTGACATTTTTATGCACAATTTGAGATCCATTGTGAATATATTTTTTTGAATTACCTGGACGATAGGTTTGTATGACACGGACTACAGGTTTGTCTGACTGCAAATTTGTATGACCCGGACTAAATGTTTGTATGATCCGGACTGCATGTTTGTATGACTCGAACTGAAGGTTTGTATGACCCACGACGACATGTTTTTATGACTCAGACTACAAGTTTCTATGACTCTACAATGATATGTTTCTATGATCTGATCGACAAGTTTCTATGACATGAATGACATGTTTGTATGATCCAGACGACGGGTTTGAGTGATTCAAATGATAATTTCGTATGACTCGGACGACATGTTTCTATGATGTGGGTCATAGAAACCTGACGTCCGGGTGATAGAAACTTGGCATTCGGATCATGGAAACCTAATGTTATTTTTTCAGCATTTGAAATTTGATAGAAACATTTAGTCCGAGTCATAGAAACATGTCATCCTAATCAAAGAAACGTGTCGTCAGGGTCATAGAAACCTACCATCCAGGCCATAAAAACATGGTGTCCAAGTCTTAGGGACATGTAGTCTTGGCCATATGAGCATGTTGTCGCGGGTCATAAAAACTTGTAGTCTGAGTCATAAAAACATGCCGTCGTGGGTCATACAAATCTTCAGTCTGAGTCATACAAACATGTAGTCCGGATCATACAAACATTTAGTTCGGGTCATACAAATTTGCAGTCATACAAACCTGTAGTCCGTGTCATACAAACCTATCGTCCGGGTAATTCAAAAAAATATATTCACAATGGATCTCAAATTGTGCATAAAAATGTTATGAATCTTATGGTGAAAACGGTTTCTAAATTGGATTCTCGTGTGAAGAATTATCGTGAAAAAATGAAAAATGGTGGGTTTGCATGCATGAGGTGGCAGGGATGGGAAGGTGGGAGGTGGGTCACGTGGCTTGTTGGCAGGAGGTGACAGGTGAGTTAGGTGGGGGTTGGCTGGGTGGTGCCGGGGTGGTCCGCAGCTTCCTGGTTGAGCCGGTGGCCAAGGGAATAGGTGGCTGTCGAACTGGTTGGGTTCCACCAGATTGGCAGGGCCTTTCAATTACTAGTAGAAGCCCTAGGCTCCTAATACACACACACACACACACATATATATATATATATATATATTAAGAGCCTAGGGCTTCCAATAGTGATTTGAAGCCCCAACCTCGGAACGCGCCACGTTCCACCCTGTCTGCTTCCTATTTCACTACGGTGTGCAACACCCACCACACCACGTGGGGCCCACAGGAGGTAACAGGCGACCACAAAATATCAGGCACCCGTGCCCTCCTTTTTATTTCAAATCACCATTCTCTCTCATCCTCTCTCGTTTCTCTCTCTCCTCTCTCTCCTGTGGACGCCGACCTCCTCCGGCGAGCGTCCGGCCTCGGGGAGCGGTGGCGCCGATGCGGATGCGGGCTCACCCAACGAGCTTCCGCTAGTGGAGCTTCGGCGCGGACACAGGCAGCAGCCGCCGCTGGAGCGGCCTCCCCCGGCGCAACACGTCCGAGCAGTGGTGGCGTGCAGGCTGGGTGCCACCGTGATTCGCCGATGTCAGGTACTCAAGCCAGCGCCCACTCCAACGACAGGATCCGGGGACCACATCGGCGTGGGATTGGGCGCAGGCTGCAGCACGAGGATTCGGGGACCGGCCATGGACCTCTAGCGACAGGATCCGGGGACCGGCCATGGGCTGCACCACGACGTCACCTCCGAGCCGTCACTGCACCAACCTGCTACCCCTGCCTCTCCCCCAGGAATGCACCAACCCACAGGAATGCTGTCGCGGGCGAGCAAGCTCCAGCGATACGGGCACCGCAGGTCTGTGGTGTTAGGAACGGGCGGATTTGCCCCCACGCATTTTGAGCCGCCGCCTGAATTCATTCTCTGATAGGAACTGGCGAGCTAGCCCATGGCTTATGGCGCACAGGACCAGCGAGTTCAGTCGATCTCCGTCGGCCCCGGCGGCTTCCTCCCCTCGTCAAGGTCTACGGCTCGCGCCACTCGTCGTCGAGCCAACCCCCGTGTGCGAGTCCCCGTCGCAAGAGGCAGGTCTCCACCTCCTTCTCACCCGGTGGTGGAGTTGGATCTAGCACCAGGTCCCGTCTCCGCAGGAGGATTTCCCCCTTTCTTTTTTTTCTTTTTGTTTTTCTTTTGTTGATATGCTTCTTTTTTAAAAAAAACTTAATTCGCTTTTGTAAGAAACGAGTTTTGGAAATTTCATTGCTAACGTGACAGCCTGCTTTCAACCCTAAACAGCCACTAGTGTTTAGTGTTTCGTATCAACCGAATATAGATTTTTATCATGCAATGATTTTCATCTAGCCTGTGCTTGTATAGTTGTATGGATCTTGGGAACGGAAAAATCATTTTTTTGTGCTTGTTTTTTCGAATCATATATATGCTAATGTTTGAGCATAGAAATCTGATATGCATGATTCTATGACGATGATAATAAGATTATATGACTTTTGGTTGGCACAGCGGATTCCGTAGAAGTTGCCATAGAAACCTGTTGTTTGTGGCATAGAAACCTATGCATAGTCGAATTTTTGTCGAATTTGTTTGGATATCATATATATGTTTGTTCCTGAGCATAGAAACCTCATTGCCTACGATAATAACTCTGTTTGCGTCTTAGCTGTTGATCATATATGTGCTAGCATATGAGCATAGCTACTATATATTCTTGAATTTTTTGTAATTAGGCCCCTGAATAATGATGTGTTATATAGGCTCGTCATTGTTTTGAGCATAGAAATCTCAGTTGCTTGATTCTATGATTGTGCTAACAGGATTCTATGATATTTAACTGGTGCTGGTGCATAGTCGAAGCTGCCAGAGGTGCTGCTCTACCCGCGGCAAGAATGACTATAAGCTCCTGAACATGTCGAGGATGTGTTCACCGTCGTCTATGTGTGCCGGCCTTGGTGCCAAGCTTTTGTTGTAGGTGGCGTTGCTAAGGATACAAATTGTACTCTTTACCATATATCTCAAAACACTTGTGCATGAATGAAAATTTTAGGTTTATATGATGGTATTTACTGGTTTATATGACTGTCAATATTATTTTCTATGACTTTTGTGATGTCGTGCGTTAGACATTACGTGTTGAGCTCTGATCAGTTTCAAATTTTGAATTTTGCTTTTGTCATGGATCTTGAAATTTTTGTGCATGGATACAAATTTCTTGTTTATATGATGGGTGTAACTTGTTTATATGACTGCAAACACTTGTATTCAAATTTCAAATATGTTATCCGTGTCATAGAAACATGTCATTACGGGGTCATCGAAACATGTAGTCCGGTCATAAAAATCTGTCATCCAGGTCATAGAAACTTGTCGTCTGTGTTAAAGGAACATATCATCAGGGTTAAACCTACCGTCCAGGTCATAGAAACCTGCCAACTAGGTCATAGCAACCTATTGTCTAGGTCATAGAAACATGTAATCCTGGCTATAGAAACATGTCATCGCGGGTCATAGAAACTTGTTGTCCGGTTCATAGAAGCCTGTCGTCATGGGTCATACAAACCTTCAGTCCGGTTCATACAAACCTGCAATCTGGATCATACAAGCTTGCAGTTTGGGTCATATGAACATGTAGTCATACAAATCTGCAGTCCGGGTCATACAAATCTGTCGTCAAAAAATTCAAAAAAAATATATTCATGATGGATCTCAAAATGTGCATAAAAATGTCATGAACATTATGGTGAAAACAGTTTGTGAATCGGATCCTCGTGCCAAGAATTATCGTGAAAAAACTAAAAAGAAGAGGTGAGTTTGCATGCATGCATGTGTCAGGTGGGAGGGAAACGGAGGTGGGAGTTGGGTCACGTGGCTGGTTGGTTGGGTTGGCCGGGGCTTCCAATAGCTATTGGAAGCTCTAGGCTCCCATTAGTGTTACTATATATATATAAATCCATTCTACTCCCGGGTGTAGTTACTCCCACGTTCAAAAAACCACTTTGTGTATGTGTACATACCCATTTATCACTTGGAGTATGTTCACATACCTAAAATAATATTTATTAAAGTGATAACCATGAAAAAATTTCAGTGGAACTCATAATTTTTTGCACCTTGTGATGTATGTTATTTCCTATATTGAAACATGAGTATGTTCACTAACTTTATGTTTTCTTACACATAAAAAAAATAGTATGTCCACATACCACTTTTAAAAATCAAGTATGTGTACATACTTTTTTTAGAAACCTCAAGTATGCAAAGATACCTTCTAATTTGTGAGATACAAGTATGGGAGTAACTACACCCGGGACTAGATAAAACTCGTCCTATATATATGTATATATATATGTGTATATATATACATATATATATATGTATATATATATATAGAGACACACACACACACGGCGAGGCTAAAATGCAACAAGGTGCAACCACCTCAGACCCTGTTTCCCCCCCGCCCGCAGAGTCAGCCTTCCACCGCCTCTCTCCGTGCCCAGACACGCGCATCCAACTCGGCCTTCCAACAGCCCGCGAAACCTGTCTCATTCCAGCCTGCGCGCACGTGGTCCAGCGGGAACTCTCTCTCCCAGCCCACGCGCATCCCCTTGTACGAATCGGGATCAAATTACAACACGGCGTGCAACAGGTTGCAATAGGAGCTCTTCTATGATTACAACACGGTGTGCGCGAAAAATAGGCAGGTAGGAACCCAACAAAAAGGGAACGAAGCTGCCTCCGGACAAAAAAACACCTGGAAAAAAACCAAATCCAATCGGTTCGCCCCCTTCTCTCGGGGCAACCGCCTCGCTGCCGCCGCCTCCGCCACGCCGCCTAGATCCTCGCCGGGGAAGATGGAGCCACAGTTCCTGATAGAGGAGACTAGTTCACCCACTCCGATTATCCTCCCCGGTACAGAAGCGATGATTCGTGCAGTGGCGCTGGGTGATCGTGGGAAGGAGGGGGTTGTGGGCAAAACCGAGGAGAGCTAGGTTGAGGAGGTTGTCGGGGAGAGCATGGAGGCGGTCCTGGCCCATCGTCGACAACGATGCTTCTCCTGAGTACAACCTCTTCCGCTGGCCTGTCTTCGACACCGCTGCTTCTCCCGAGTACAACAAGTGTGATACCAGCTCCTGGGTGTATGGCGACACCTGGATCTGCTGACCCACTCCACCATACGACGACTCTCACGCCACCGGCGGCGTTGGCTCCATGGGACATAGTTACTCCAGATGCGGATCAGCTATTTTACCCGGTGAGTAACTAGACCTCAACAATAGTGCTCTATGATGCAGTCTGCTGTGCAGTGATTGGATGCAAAAATTAGATGAGATTTGTGTTGTAGTTGCAACATAGATTTGAAAATACCACCTCTGTGCATTCTGGATAAATTGATCAAATTATATGACCTCTGATTGTTCTGTTATCCAAGGAATTTGAAGCCATCCAAAACAAATAACAAAATTCTGGTTGAAGCTATGAACTGAAAAAAAGGAGTTAGAAGATTGCTAAACGCTTTGCAACTGTGAACCAAACCTAATTGCAACAAGCCAGTTAAAATGATTGCAACAACCCAGTTAAAAAGATTGCTGGCATTTGATTTTTTTGAAAAAGGGATGTAATTAGGTGGTAATTATTGAAAGGTGTTGCAATTAGGTAGTGAGATTTGTTGCAACCGACAACCATGTGAACCTGAGAAGTGAGAAAAAATAACATCATTAGGGTGTTCTTGTACAACCTATAAACTGAGAAAAAAGTAGCAGTTGCTTGATTGTTAAAACAATTTGCAACTGTGAACCAAACCTAATTGTAACAAGCCAGTTAAAATGATTGCTTACAGCTGTTGTTTTGAATTTTTTTGAAGTAATTACTGCAAGGATCACAGTTGGTCTGTTGGCATTTAATTTTTTGTGCCAAAGAGTGGGGCAGCAATTCAATACAAAGGATGATGCCATATTTTATATGTTATCTCTTTGATGATAGGATGTTGTTATAGCAGCTGTATTTGTGCCAAGAGTAGGGTAGCAATTCGCTACAAAGGATGCTGCTTACTTGTTTTACAAAGATTATGCAAAGACTGCTGGGTTCAGTCTGCGTACAGCAAGAACAAGCAAGGAAACAAATCATTGGGTGTTGGTATGCAACAGGGAAGGGTGTAATGATCCCAATAAAAAGGAAGAGCCAGCCAAGACAGAAAAAGGGTCAAGACGATGTGGCTGCCCAGCTTATGTGAAGGTGAAAAAGAATGCGAAGCACAATTTCTAGTTCTTTCATCATGTACAGGAAGCACACAACCACAAACTTGAACCATCTGCAAGAATGACAAGGTATATGCACACCCACAAGCACATGGAAGAGGGCATGGCTGACATATTCAACATAATGACAAAGAATGGAGTTCCGCACCAGGCCGCATTGAACGTTATACCTGATCTATACGATGGTCGACATATGTGGAGCTTCACTGAGAAGGACATAAAAAAATTATGCGTGATGGTTTCCTTTACACCCAATTGCAGCAGTAACATACACACAGTTGCAACATATAACATATCTGAATTGTTACATGTGACTGAACTGATGTATTATTTTTTTAAAATGATCACAGGAAAGCAGCAAAAGCTAGGGAGGAGAGAGAAGATGATCTAAACAAGCTTCTCCAATTCTTCAGGGAATGCAAGCAGAACAACGAGTACTTCTATTGGGATGTGGACGCAGATCCAAAGACTGGTGTGATCAAAAACATTTTCTGGAGCCATGCCAGCCAGAGAGTTGAGTACAGAGATTTTGGAGATGTCATAACCTTTGATACAACACATAAAACCAACAGCAAGCACATGCCTCTAGCCATGTTTGTTGGGGCCAACAACAACCTGAAGAACGTGACCTTCGAACAAGCTCTGGTTGGTGAAGAATCTATGGAGTCATTCAAATGGTTATTTGAGACTTTCAGGAGTTGCATGGCTGGTTGGGAACCTCATGTTGTGCTGACAGGTGAGCCTTTGTCCACTTTTCTAAACAAAACCTGATTGCATACTCAATGATTCTATAGTTGCTAACAGCTAAAAAAATGCTTCAGTGTGTGTTGCTAATAATATTTCCTCGAAACTTTACTGCCTTCTTTTCAGATGAAGATCCAACGATGAAAATTGCCATTGGCCTGGTGTTCCTAAAGTCTCAGCACAGGAACTGCCACTGGCACATTACAAGGCCCTGTGAGTTTGAGTTGGAGCAGCTATACATCGAGCACAAGGATAAGAATTTGAAGGGAAGACTTGAATCATTGATAAACTATCCATTGGGGTCGACACAGTTTGAGGTTGAATGGAACAAGCTAGTTGATGAGTGTGGCATTTCTGACCATCCTGCTCTCAGAGCCCTATGGGACAAGAGAGAGAGGTGGATAGCAGCTTATTTCAAGGGGATGTATTGTGGGAGGAGGACGTCGACGCAGCGATCTGAGAGTCAGAACAGGGTGCTCAAAGTAGGATATGTCAATGAGAGCACTAGCCTGCACATGTTTGCTAAAAGAATGTTGGATTCACTCCATCATGCTGACCACATTGATGCTGGTGAGACACATTATGCACAGGTAATGTATGCAAAAAGGTTTATATAGCATTTGCAACTGTTACACTTTGAGGACCAGGTGTGTCCGAGGACCAGTGGAGGGTCGCTCCTTAGTGATGAGTGATTGACAACGTTGTGTCGTCTGATGCTTGGCTAAGTGTGCAGGTACAGGTTGCGGCTTGACTCGTGTTGGTGCAGGTGAAGAACAAGCGTGAAAGGCCTTAGCCGTGACGGCCTCCGGGTGATGGAGAGGCAAGTAGGCTTGGTTCGATGGACCCGGTAGCCGATGGGGTCGAGTGCGAGCCGTGCGGTGCAAGACTGGCGGGTTGATGTCGTGAACATAGACCGAAGCAAGGTAGCAGATGGAGCCTGAAGCTTGCACGCGGGGTTTGTTGGTTTGCCCACAAAACCATCGGTGGACGGTTTCTTGGTTTGGGCCTCAAAACCAAGCCCGGAGGCCCGAGGCGACGGAGACGGTGATCCAGGAGCTTCGGGAAGCTTCGAGGCGGAGGGCACGTGGCGTGATCGCAGGGTTTGCGTCGATGTGAAGCGAAGCCACGGTGAAAGCGTATCCGTCCGATGAAGACTTGACCAAAATGCCCCTGAGGGGTTGTATCTTCATTTCATGTTGTAGGGGTAGTGTGGTCATTTACCTCCCTCGATGGACTTCGTATAAATAGCGGAGAGGTGGATGGCATTTCTCTCTCTCTTGGACTCTAGGGCTTCCTTCCCCGGTAGATCGCTCCGGACTGCTTCTTTTCCCTATGTATTCCTTAGGCTAGATTCTTGTATAGACTCTGACCTCTAGATGTATGGAAGCATTCGGCGTTGTCATGATTTCCCTCTCCTAGCTCTTTGTGATTTTCGTGTCATTTTCGGAGCTACTTTTGGGTATTTTTGTTCGTCGCTCGATTCGTCGATTTGAGTCCGTTTCTCTCCGGATTTCTTTGAGGGGATCATTGGTGAGTTCTTTGTGCCTCTTTGTGGATGATCTTGACCCCTCAAACGTCGGATTTGGGCTTCGATTCGTTGATTTTCGGATGAACCCTAGTTCATAGTGTTCTTGGCCAAGTTTCGTGATTTCGGGAGTTGTAGAATCTTTGAGGCCGAGATTTTTGGGGCATAGCATCTTCTTAGGGTGTTCATCATCTCCCCAAAATTTCGTCTCAAGACTCCAAGTGGTTTGGAAGATCCATCGATCGAAAGTTTGATGCGATTTCGCGGGCTGTTTTCTGGGCTGTTTTGGGTGATCCGGCCCAAGTGCCCGGGTGACCCGGACGGGGCCGGGTGATCCGGCCACTTGGCTCGGGTGACCCGGACCGGCTTTGGAGGCTAACGGGTGATCCGGCCCAAGTGACAGGATGATCCGGTAGGACTCAGCCTTTTGCTTTGTTGCTCGAGCTCTTTCGTGTTTGCTTCTGAAGGATTGAAAAGGCGACCAGAGAGGGGGGAGTGAATGGGAGCCAACAAAAATTCTTCAGAAAGAACTCGGCCAAGACCCCACTCAAATCCGAGCACACTCGAAAGATGGATCGAATCAAACACCAATCGCCATGACAACAAGGTTATGGATCAACCACAAGTCTTAGGAACGATTCCTTGAAGCACACGCGGAAGCACAAGAGAGGAATCAAAGGAACCGATCAACCCGAGCTAGTTCCTGCGTCCAGGACGGACGGTCCGCCAGGCTGCCGCGGACAGTCCGCCAGGTAGTCGTGGACAGTCTGACGGGTAGGCGCGGACGGTCCGAAATAGACACAGGAGCTAACAGAAAGTTCGAGGGAAAATCCTCTTCACGCGGATGGTCCGACCGTGCCCCGCGGACAGTCCGCCAAATCACTGGACACCCCAGACAAACGGACGCCGCACCCCAGACACAAATCCGGCCAACACGGACAGTCCGCCAGGACCACGCAGACGGTCTGCGAACTGCCTGCAACACAAAAGCCCGGAGCCAACAGATTGAAATGAACCACGCGAAGAACACGCGAAGAACACGAAGAACAGCTGCGCTGCCTATACCTCGCGAACAGTCCGCATGGGACTCGCGGACAGTCTGCCGGGCTCGGACAGAGCAGAAACTGCACGACCCCGCGAGGTCAACTCTCCAAATCCATCACCGGATCTCCCAAACGCCAAAAGCTCTTGAGACAAGATTTGGGGGAGATGATGAGCAACACAAGAGGAAGCTATGCCCCAAAAATCTCAACCTCTAAGCCACTAAATCGCCGGGAATCGCGGATCACACGAACTCCACTAAGAACTCGAACTCTGGCCAAAAACTCACGAATCGAAGGCTCTCCACGGCGTTTGAGGAGTCAAGATCACACACAAAGATGCACAAGGCATCCACCCATGACCCCCTCAAAGAAATCCGAAGGAAAACGCCCTCAAATCCCCGAATCGAGCGAAGAACGAAACTCTCCAAAAATAGCCCCGAAAATGACACGAAAATCACAGAGGACTAGGAGATCACCGCAACGCCGAATGCTTCCATACATCCAGAAGACGGAGTCTGTACAAGAGTCTAGCCTAAGGAATCCAGAGGGAAAAGAAGCAGTTCAGAGAAATCTACCGGGGGAGAAAGCCCTAGAGTCCAAGAGAGAGAGATGCCATCCACCTCTCCGCTATTTATACGAAGTCCATCGGAGGGAGGTAAATGACCACGCTACCCCTACAACTTGAAATGAAGATACAACCCCTCAGGGGCATTTTGGTCAAGTCTTCATCGAACGGACACGCTTCCACCGCGGCTTCGCTTCACATCGATGCAAACCCCGCGATCACGCCACGTGCCCTCCGCCTCGAAGCTTCCCGAAGCTCCCGGATCACCGTCTCTGTCGCCTTGAGCCTCCGGGTTTGGTTTTGAGGCCCAAACCAAGAAACCGTCCACCGATGGTTTTGTGGGCAAACCACCAAACCCCGTGTCCAAGCTTCGGGCTCCATCTGCTACCTTGCACCGGCCCATGTTCACGACTTCAGCCCGCCAGTCTTGCACCGCACGGCTCGCACTTGACCCCATCGGCCACTGGGTCCATCGAACCAAGCCTACTTGCCTCTCCATCACCAGGAGGCCGCCACAGCTAAGGCCTTTCGTGCTTGTTCTTCACCTGCACCGACATGAGTCAAACCGCAACCTGTACCTGCACACTTAGCCAAGCATCGATCCACACAACGTTGTCAATCACTCATCACTAAGGAGCGACCCTCCACTGGTCCTCGGACACACCTGGTCCTCAATCTCCCCCTTGATGAGTGCATTGACAACACCCATAGTAACCATCAGAGAAAAAGAAAAGAAAACAACAAACCTCCAAGCAAGTGATCCAAAGCCAAAGAACAAGCGAAAACCACGATCACTCGCCCGACCAAATCTCGGCCCCCTAAGACAAGGGCAACGGCTCGACACAGCCGAGACAAAACAAAACTTACACGAAGCACATCACAAAGCACAAAACTCAAGCAAACCAAAGGAACTCCCCCTACACATATGCAAACTCCCCCTGAGCTAATGCAACCTCCTCTTCTCAATTTTTCTCCTCACATGCAACATCTCACAAATGCATACCAATTTTTCACAAAATCTCCCCAAATGTGCATAACTCTCCCCAAAGCATGTATATTCTCCCCCTTGTTGACAATGTATGAATCAAGGTATTTATGAAGCTCTTCCCCTTGTTTTCATGAAAAATGCATGTCAAAGCATATATACAGTCTACCAAGCTTCTTAAATATACAAAGAGCACTACAAAATGCTACATATGAGACATAGAGCAAGCAAAGTAGATATGGTGTAGTTGGCACATTGCCATCAAGAAGGTAGAGACATATAAGCATGTGACATAGCTAAAAGCAATTTTAAGCAATTTTCACAAAGAAACACTCATCTCATGAGCAAGACCCTATCTATGCCAATTTGAACACAAAAGCACTAGATCATCCAAAGTTTATACAAGATCACAAATTCTCATTACAAGATCATTATAAATGCCCACAAGCTACTCAAGTCATGTTAAAGCCACCGAGCCATGTGTCTACTTCTTAAAATGAGACTTCTCATGGTAGACAATATGCTACGGTTTAGCACCCAAGATATGAATATCAAAACATAAAAACATGATTAGGAGCTCATTTCTCAAGCATGAGGCAATTCACACACTAATTTCATTTTCAAGATTAAACATGGTACATGAAGTGTCTTTGCGGCAAAAAGAAGCTTATGCTCCTCCCCAAGCAAGCAAAAGGGCTAAACATTTACAATGACAAAGGGTCTTTGACCCCAAGCAAAGAGAACATGATTCTCAAGCACAAACTGAGTATGATATAAGCATTTGAGCACAAATTTAGCAAAGACAAGCATCTACTCATGAGAGAGGAAATTTTATCATTTTCACAACCAAAATGCTATCTCATCATACATATATAGCAAAACCATCAAGAGCATAGCATTTACATCCACAAATTACCAAACATGCACAAGTCTCACAAATAGCACATCAGTGATCAATGTATATAAGAGAAGCTCAATCCTAGCTCAAGTGATCCAAAGATGGCTATCCTACTAGGTTTTGTACAGAAATTAAAATGCATGAATGAATTGCAACAAAATGAACATATGACACATATATACATGAGAAGCTCCAAGACCCAGCTAGAAAGGAAAGCACACCCCAAGCTCACCCCGCAAGCGAGTGAAAGTGACTTGGTCAAGCGGTTTGGTGAAAATGTCGGCTAGCTGGTCTTGGGTAGGGACATAGGACAAGGATATGTTTCCCTTCACAACATTGTCCCTCAGAAAGTGGTACCTCACTTCTATGTGTTTCGTTTTGGAGTGGATGACAGGATTTTTGGCTACGCTTATGGCACTGGTGCTGTCACTGAAAAGTGGAACCTGGGAGCACTTCTCACCAAAATCACTCATGGTGTAGGTCATCCAAAGCAGCTGGGAACAGCAACTAGCAGCAGCTACATACTCGACCTCTGTAGTGGACTGGGCTACACTGGATTGCTTGCGAGATGACCAAGGGACCAAAGAAGAACCAAGGAACTGACAACACCCAGAGGTAGACTTGCGGTCCAATCGACACCCAGCGAAATCAGCATCGGAAAACCCGTGAAGTCTGAGTGTCGAGGAGGCAGAGTACCAAAGACCAAACTCAAGAGTGTAGTTCAAGTACCTGAAAATCCGCTTGACGGCCTGCTGATGTGAAGTCCTCGGTGAAGCCTGAAAACGAGCGCACAGACACACACTGAACTGTATGTCTAGCCTCGTCGCCGTCAAGTAGAGGAGGGAGCCGATCATGCTCCTGTACTCCTTCTGGTCCACGGGTTAGCCGTCCTCGTCCGCGTCCAAAGCCATAGTTGTACTCATCGGTGTAGTCAGCGTCTTGGAGTCGTTCATGCCAAACTTCTTCACCATGTCCCTGGTGTGCTTCGCTTGATGTACAAATGTCCCGTCCTTACACTGCTTGATCTGGAGACCCAAGAAAAACTGCAGCTCGCCCATCATGGACATCTCAAATTCCCTGCTCATGTCATCTGCAAATCTGGCAACAAGATCATGAGAAGAGCCACCAAAGATTATGTCATCCACGTATATCTGAACAATCAAAAAGTCATTCCCATGCTTAAGGAGAAACATGGTCTTATCAATTGTGCCCATCACAAACCCTTTACTCAGCAAAAACCCTCTCAACCTGCCATACCAAGCTCTAGGTGCCTGTTTCAACCCATAGAGCACTCTCTGGAGTTTGTATACATGGTGTGGGTATTTTTCACTCTCAAACCCTGGGGGTTTCCTCACATACACTTCTTCCTCTATCACCCCATTCAAGAAAGCACTCTTCACGTCCATTTGGTACAACTTGAACCCTTTAGCCACGGCAAAGGCTAGAAGGATCCTAATTGCCTCCAAACGGGCCACAGGAGCAAATGTCTCCTCATAATCTATGCTCTCTTTCTGGTTGAACCCCTGAGCCACCAACCTCGACTTGTTTCTCACAACCATCCCATTCTCACCCTCTTTGTTCTTCCACAGCGACTTGGTACCTATGGGACGACAATTTGGTGGTGGACCGACTAACATCCAGACTTGGTTTCTCTCAAAGTTCTCCAACTCCTCATGCATGGAATTCACCCAATTCTCGTCAGACAAAGCGTGTTGAATATCTTTGGGCTCAAAAGAAGCGACAAAAGCAGAGTGAGAAAAATGAGAAGTATTCCTTGACCTCGATCGTGTAGTGCATTCATGAAGGTCACCTATGATCGTCGTTGGTGGGTGGTCCACTTGTACACGCCGGGGAGCCTCTCGCCTAGACACAATCTCCCCCTCAGCAGCAGCCTCCACTCGAACAGCCTCAGTTGTATTGGGTGTAGGGGATGGACCATCCTCGATCGTTGTCGTTGTAGTGGAAGTAGCATGCACACGATCAGCCACTGGAGCATCACCACCATCATCGTCATCGTCTCCATCTCCATCCTTCTCATCCTCAAAGATCCTCGCTCCAATCTCCTCGTCACCTTGGGTTGTCGCCCATGCATCAGCTCATAAGAGGTCTTCCTCTTAAAGGCATGAAGGAAGATGCAATTTGAGACATAGAAAGCGGTATTGACCGCCTCGGCCCAGAAATGCCTAGGAGTCCTATGCTCATCGAGCATCGTCCTGGCCATCTCACAAAGGGTCCGGTTCTTCCTCTCCACTACGCCATTTTGGCAAGCGACATATGGAGAAGAGTACTGATGATCAAGACCAAGATCACTACAAAAGTCATCAAATTGAGAGTTTTTAAACTCTGTGCCATTGTCACTGCATATAGCTCGAATGGTATCACCATGTCTCTCATTCTTCAACCTCAAGATCTAGTCTCGAACAAAGCCAACTGTCTCGCTCTGATCCTCCAAAAAGAAAACCCAAGAGTACCTCGAAAAATCATCAACCACAACAAGAACATACCACTTCCCACCTGCAGAGCGAACACGAGCAGGCCCAACCAAATCCATGTGCAACAGCTCACAAGGTCGCTCGGTCATGACTACAGTCAGAGGGCGTGAGAAGCACAAACCAAACCCTTCTCGAATTTCAACTTAGGCAATCCTCAGACAAGATTAAGACCACTCAAGCGGGAAATCAACTCAGAGCTCAAGTGTCCCAACCTCTGATGCCATTTCCAAAGCTCGGCCGAGACGCCAGCAACAAAGCATTGAGGAGGACCAACAGACTGGGTAAAATCGGCATGGAAGATTTGACTATCGGGGATGATCGTACAGACAACATCACCTCGAGAATCAAGCACACGAGAAGCGCCCGAGTTAAAACAAACCTCAAAACCTTCGTCAAGTAACTGAGGTACCGACAACAGGTTAAAACCAAGTGACGTGACCAAGGCCACACTTCTTAAGGTCACTTTTCTACTAACCTTCACCATACCTTCAGCAGGCACTCGTCCCCTCCCATTGTCCTCGAAGTGATGTACTCCCTCGTACTCACCGGGGTGAGGCTGGAGAACCACCCACGATCTCCGGTCATAAGTCGTGAGCAACCAGAGTCGATCAACCAAAAGTCCTCCGAGCCTCCCACCTGTAATAAAAAACGAGAATGAGAATGAACAAGCGACTCAACACTGGGGTTAGTACCAAAAGAGTCAAACCAGTGTTGAGCCATTTGCTCAAAAGAGGGGTTAGCAAAATCACGCCTATCAAAACCTCTAGGCGGAGCCCTCTCACGCCTACCACCAAAGGACCTGTCACGTCCTACTGGAGGAGTACACGCACCATGAGGGGGAAAACGTGGCCCATAGTCCATTTGAGACCCAAAGCTCCGATCGTGCCTCCCAAACTCGTAACGGTCACGAGAAGGAGCACGTCGAGCCAACTCACCACGGCCAAACCCTACACACCTATCTCTTTGACGAAAACCACCTCCACCTCCACGAGTGGGAACTGTACGCACATACACCTCACCCCTAGGCAGAGGCCCTCTACGATGCTCAGGCACACCACAAGAAAGGTGGTACCTGTCCTTGTTTGCCATCTCCCTAGCAAACCTCTCATCTCTCTTCCTCCTGAAACAGAACTCTTCCTTATGCCCATCCGTCCCACAATACTCACAATGGAAGTGGATTGGCTGTGGCTTCTCTACAGGCTTCTCAACAGCCTTCTCTCCTGACTTCCCACCAAAGACACTCCCCTGGGTGCTCACAAACTTGATGGGTTTCTGGTAGTTTTCTGTTTTGTGGGGGAATACTGGTGGATCTGGTGTTGTGTATAGCTTATTTCTGAGGTTGTTTGGCTTGGGTGCAAATTTGTTCATCGGTGTGGTATGTGGTGGAATAGGAATCTCTCCAGCTTTCTCTTCTCACTCACCACTCTTCTCACCACACTTGTCAACCCCCAACGCTTGACCATCAAACCTCTTAAACTGAGCCAGCATCAAACTCAATTATGGCTCATGCCCAGACAACCACCCCATCATTTTTCTCAACTCATCATTCTCATCCTGCAAACGGTCAACATAGTGTGCAAGTTTCATGTTTTTCAAAGCTTGCATTTCACAGGTACAACATGATGTAGGAAGAGGAGCTTTCAATGCCGCCTCAAGAGAAACTATTCTAGTCTGAGATTCATCTAGCCTAGCATGCAACACAGGACATGAAGTACAAGCACCCAACAAAGCTGGCCTAGATTTCAATTCATCACACTCAATCCTAATAACATTTAGTTCCTCAAGAGTAGAGGCATGCTTCTCCTTGAGAGCGGTCAAGTTGAACCCTTTAGCCACGACAAAGGCTAGAAGGATCCTAATTGCCTCCAAACGGGCCACAGGAGCAAATGTCTCCTCATAATCTATGCCCTCTTTCTGGTTGAACCCCTGAGCCACCAATCTCGACTTGTTTCTCACAACCATCCCATTCTCACCCTCTTTGTTCTTCCACACCCACTTAGTACCTATGGGACGGCAATTTGGTGGTGGATCGACTAACACCCAGACTTGGTTTCTCTCAAAGTTTTCCAACTCCTCATGCATGGAATTCACCTAATTCTCGTCAGACAAAGCGTGTCAAATATCTTTGGGCTCAAACGACGCAACAAAAGCAGAGTGAGCGAAATGAGAAGTATTCCTTGACCTCGACCGTGTAGTGCGTTCATGAAGGTCACCAATGATGGTCGTCGGTGGGTGATCAACTTGTACTCGCCGGGGAGCCTCTCGCCTGGACACAACCTCCTCCTCAGCAGCAGCCTCCACTCGAATAGCCTCAGTTGTAGTGGGAGTAGGGGATGGTCCGTCCTCGATCGTCGTCGTAGTAGTGGAAGTAGCACGTACACGATCAGCCGCTGGAGCATCACCACCATCATCGTCGTCGTCTCCATCTCCGTCCTTCTCATCCTCAAAGATGCTCGCTCCAATCTCCTCGTCACCTGCACACTCAAAAGCAGAAGAGCTACATGGCTGTGTCTCGTTGAAGGTAACCTCGCAAGTCTCCATGATTCGGTTAGTGTCAAGATTGAGCACACGATATGCTCTAGAGTGAATCGCATAACCGAGAAAGATACCATCCGAACATCTAGACTCGAACTTATCCAACTTGCCCTTCTTCAGAATGAAACACTTGCAACCAAAAGCTCTAAAGTAATTCACCTTGGGTTGTCGCCCATGCATCAGCTCATAAGAGGTCTTCTTCTTAAAGGCACGAAGGAAGATGCGATTTGAGACATAGCAAGCGGTATTGACCGCCTCGGCCCAAAAACGCCTAGGAGTCCTATGCTCATCGAGCATCGTCCTGGCCATCTCACAAAGGGTCCAGTTCTTCCTCTCCACTATGCCATTCTGGCAAGTGACGTATGGAGAAGAGTACTGATGATCGAGACCAAGATCACTGCAAAAGGCATCAAAATGAGAGTTCTTAAACTCCGTGCCATTGTCACTGCGTATAGCTCGAATGGCATCACCATGTCTCTCATTCTTCAACCTCAAGATCAAGTCCCGAACAAAGGCAAATGTCTCACTCTTATCCTCCAAAAAGAAAACCCAAGAGTACCTCAAAAAATCATCAACAACCACAAGAACATACCACTTCCCACCAGCAGAGCGAACACGAGCTGGCCCAACCAAATCCATGTGCAACAGCTCACAAGTTCTTTCGGTCATGACAAAAGTCAGAGGGGCGTGAGAAGCGGCAACCATTTTCCCATGCCGACAAGAAGCACAAACTAAATCCTTCTCGAATTTCAACTTAGGCAATCCTCAGACGAGATCAAGACCACTCAAGCGGGAAAGTAACTCAAAGCTCAAGTGTCCTAACCTCCTATGCCATTTCCAATGCTCAGCCGAAACGCCAGCAACAAAGCATCGAGGAGGACCAATAGACTGGGAAAAGTCAGCCCGAAAGATTTGACCCTCGGGGACGATCATACAGACAAGATCACCTCGAGAATCAAGCACACGAGAAGCACCCGACTTAAAACGAACCTCAAAACCTTCGTCAAGTAATTGAGATACTGACAACAGGTTAAAACAAAGTGACTTGACCAGGGCCACACTTGTTAAGGTCACCTTGCTACTCACCTTCACCATACCTTCAGCAAGCACTCATCCCCTCCCATTGTCCCCGAAGGTGATGTACTCCCTCGTACTCATCGGGGTGAGGCTGGAGAACCACCCACGATCTCCGGTCATGTGTCGTGAGCAACCGGAGTCGATCAACCAAAAGTCCTCCAAGCCTCCCACCTGCAATCAAAAACGAGGACGAGAATGAGCAAGCGACTCAACACTGGGGTTAGTACCAAAAGAGTCAAACCAGTGTTGAGCCATTTGCTCAAAAGAAGGGTTTGCAAAATCCATCCTACCAAAACCTCTAGGCGGAGCCCTCTCACGCCTACCACCAAAGGACCTGTCATGTCTCACTGGAGGAGTATGTGCACCACGAGGAGGAAAACGTGGCCCGTAGTCCATCTGAGACCCAAAGCTCCGATCGTGCCTCCCAAACTCGTAACGGTCACGAGAAGGAGCACGTCGAGCCAACTCACCACGCCCAAACCCAACACGCCTGTCTCTCTGAGGGAACACACCTCCACCTCCACCTCCACCTCCACGAGTGGGAACTGTATGCACATACACCTCACCCCTAGGTAGAGGCCTTCTATGAGGCTCAGGCACACCACGAGCAAGGTGGTACCTGTCCTTGTTTGCCATCTCCGTAGCAAACCTCTCATCTCTCTTCCTCCGAAAACAGAACTCATCCTTATACCCATCCCTACCACAATACTCACAATGGAAGTGGATCGGCACTGGCTTAGGCTGTGGCTTCTCTACAAGCTTCTCTCCAGCTTTCTCTTCTGACTTCCTACCAAAGACACTCCCCTGGGTGCTCACAAACTTGATGAGTTTTTGGTAGTTTTCAGATTTGTGGGGGAACACTAGAGGATCTGGCGTTGTGTCTAGCTTGTTTTTGAGATGGTATGGCTTGGGTGCAAATTTGTTCATGGGTGTGGCATGTGGTGGAATGGGAATCTCTCCAGCTTTGTCTTCTCCCTCACCACTCTTCTCACCACACTTGTTAGCCCCCAATGCCTGACCATCAAACCTCTTGAACTGAGCCAACATCAAACTCAATTGTGCCTCATGCCCAGACAACCACCCCATCATTTTTCTCAATTCATCATTTTCATCCTGCAGATGATCAACATAGTGTGCAAGTTCCATGTTTTTCAAAGCATGCATTTCACAGGTTGAACATGATGTGGGAAGAGGAGCTTTCAATGCCGCCTCAAGAGAAACAATTCTAGTGTGAGACTCATCTAGCCTAGCGTGCAAAACAGGACATGAGGTACAAGCACCTAGTAGAGCTGGCCTAGACTTCTATTCATCATCACACTCAATCCTAATCACATCTAGTTCCTCCAAAGTAGAGGCAATCCTAGCTTCTCCTTGAGAGCAGTCAAATCAGCAAGAAAAACTGAGCAGTCACCACAATCAATCTCATCCGACACCAGAGGAGCAGATTTCAAGGGGCCTATCTCATTTCTAGCATCCACAAGAAAGGATTCAAGCTCAGCAATCTTATCCTTAGCATCACCCAACAAAGACCTAAATTCCCTCTTCTCCTTGTTGGTCTTTCTAAGCACATCATCACGATTATCAAGAAACTCATTGAGCCTAGCATTCTCGTCTAGCAAGAAGTTGGGATCCTGTCGTACCTCTTCAGCAGAGTCAGAGTTTGAATCCGAGCTTTGCTTCCCACCCTTCTTGGAGTGCGCCATGCCGCAAAAGGCTCCTTGTGCGACGAAGCTGAGGCTGGTGAAGTTCTTGCCCATGTGCCGCTTGTCCTTACGCTTCTCTTGCTCTTCCTCACTGCTTGGGTCGGAAGAAGCATCGCTTGATGTCGAGTCGATGTCGCTCGCTCCGGCCACCATCGCTCGAGCGATCTTCTTCTTGTACCCGCTACTCTTCTTGTGCCTTCTCTCGCCCTTGTCCTTGTGCTTGTCCTTGTAGTCGTTCCGGGAGCGGTGCTTGTTGTAGTCGTGCTTGGGCTTGCCCTTGTAGTCATTCTTGACGAGAGTGGGGGAGAGAATGGAGGCAGATTTGTCAGGACGCCAGATATAATGGGCACACGAGACGGTTCCTTGGTTCCGTTGGCCCTCGAAATTAAATCCGTTGTGGTTGGCTGGTTGCGTTTGGGGGAGCAGTTGCCTGGTTGACTTGGACCAGGTGGACGCCTGGCGCGCCAGATCAGCCTGGGTACATTCCACATAGGGAATGCACCCAGGTGTATTATGTACCTTTAGTGTGCAAACCAATTGCAACCACGAGATTGATCGATTGCAACTGTGACACTATACTAATTGCAACTCGATGGAACTAATTGAGGACCAGGTGTGTCCGAGGACCAGTGGAGTCCTTAGTGATGAGTGATTGACAACGTTGTGTGGACTGATGCTTGGCTCAGTGTACAGGTACATGTTGCGGTTTGACTCGTGTCAGTGCAGGTGAAGAACAAGCGCGAAAGGCCTTAGTCGTGGCGGTCTCCGGGTGATGGAGAGGCAAGTAGGCTTGGTTCGATGGACCCAGTGGCCGATGGGGTCAAGTGCGAGCCGTGCGGTGCAAGACTAGCGGGCGGAAGTCGTGAACATGGGCCGGTGCAAGGTAGCGGATCAAGCCCGAAGCTTGCACGCGGGGTTTGGTGGTTTGCCCACAAAACCATCGGTGGACGGTTTCTTGGTTTGGGCCTCAAAACCAAGCCTGGAGGCCCGAGGCGATGGAGACGGTGATCCGGGAGCTTCAGGAAGCTTCGAGGCGGTGGGCACGTGGCGTGATCGCGGGGTTTGCATCGATGTGAAGCGAAGCCGCGGTGGAAGCGTGTACGTCCGATGAAGACTTGACCAAAATGCCCCTGAGGGGTTGTATCTTCATTTCAAGTTGTAGGAGTAGCATGGTCATTTACCTCCCTCTGATGGACTTCGTATAAATAGCGGAGAGGTGGATGGCATCTCTCTCTCTTGGACTCTAGGGCTTTCTCCCCCGGTAGATTTCTCTGAACTGCTTCTTTTCCCTCTGTATTCCTTAGGCTAGATTCTTGTATAGACTCTGACCTTTGGATGTATGAAAGCATTCGGCGTTGCGGTGATCTCCTAGTCCTCTGTGATTTTCGTGGCTATTTTTGGGGAGTTTTGTTCTTCGCTTGATTTGGGGATTTGAAGGGGTTTTCTCTCGGATTTCTTTGAGGGGATCATGGGTGGATGCCTTGCGCATCTTTGTGTGTGATCTTGATCCCTCAAACGCCGGGAAACACCTTCGATTCCTGAGTTTTTGGCCGGAGTTCGAGTTCTTTGTGGAGGTTCATGTGATCCGCGATTCCCGACGTTTTGGTGGCTTAGAGGTCGAGATTTTTGGGCATAGCTTCATCTTGTGTTGCTTATCATCTCCCTCAAATCTTGTCTCAAGAGATTTTGCCGTTTGGGAGATCCGGTGATGGAAAGGTGGAGTTGACTCCCGAGCTCGAGCAGTTTTCAGTTCTGTTCGTGCTTGGCGGACGGTTCGCGAGGCCCGTGCAGACGGTCCGTGAGGCCCTAGCAGAGTTGATGTTCTTCGTGTTCTTCGCGAGTTCTTGTGTGCCTTTCTTTCGATCCGTTGAGTAGGTTGGTTTTTGGTGCGCGAAGTTTGCGGACGGTCCGTACTAGAGTGCCGGACGGTCCGTGACGAGGCGGACGGTCCGCGGGTTCATCACGGACGATTTGTTTTTCTCGATGCGCTACTGGAGGTTCTGGTGGTGTTTTTGGACGGTTCGCCGAGACCTCACGGACGGTCCGTGCCGTCATCACGGACAGTCCGCCTGGTCCTCCCGGACGGTCCGCCAGGGACTTCGCAGAGTTGCCTAAGTCCTTTGATTCTTATCTAGTTGCTTCCGCGTTGTGCTTCAAGGCTTGTCTTTTGGTCTTGTGAGCTTGTGTGTGCCTTGTTGAGCACTTCTCTGGTGTGTTGGAGTACTCGGAGTGGCAATCGGGGTATAGACTGAGTTCGACCTTCGGAAAAGAATTTTTATCGGCTCCCATTCACTCCCCCCTCTCTGGTCGCCTATTCGGTCCTTCACTAATTAAAACATATCTGACCCCGTTGCAACTAGATAGGAACCATTTGCAACTAGACTCCTAGTTACAATCCGACGAACCAATTGCAACTATAGTGATCCGAGTTGCAACTGGACAAAAACTAGTTGCAACCAGGGTGAGTGCATTCTCTATACAAAATGCACCCAGGTGCATAATAGCAAAACAGTATATATATATATATATATGCTAAAATGAAACAAGGTGCAATCTGTACAGCAAATGCACAGACCCCGCAGTTTCTACTAATTGCAACAGGCTGACTAGAGCAATTGCAACTGTAACACCATACCAATTGCAACTCGACGGAAAAGCATTTTGCACAATAAATGTACAGACTCCCGCAATTAGGAATGTGCGACTGCACTAATTGCAACTTGACAGACGAGTTGCAATTGGATGCGGACCAATTACAATCGGAACAAACTAGTTGCAACAAGGCGCTCACTGTGTGTAAACCAATTGCAATAGTGAGACTAGACCAATTACAACCATGACACTATGCTAATTGCAACTCGACAGAACTAATTACAACAGATCTGGCCCGTTGCAACTAGATACGAACCAATTGCAACTAAACCACCCAATTGCAGCCGACGCGAACCAATTGCAACCAGAGTAAGTCCAGTTGCAACTGAGCAAAAACCAATTACAATCAGAGTGGATGCATTCTCTATACAAAATGCACCCAGGTGCATTATACCAAAACACTATATATATATATATATATATATATATATATAGGGAAAATCCATTCTACACGTACGTGTAGCTACTCTTTCTGTTTTTTCACCTCCTGTTCCACGCACGGATGGGCTGATGCGAGTTTTTTTCTTATCGGGTTGACCCGTTTCCAAATCTACTGTAACCAATTCCATCCGATCCTATTTTGTAGCTCCTCGACGCGTAGGCAAACTGATTTGCGGCGGCTGCGGCTTCGACACAGGGGCGGGGCCTTCCTACCCATCGATAGCAACACAGTTCAAGAGAGATTGACGCGGGCATCGATCCATCGATGAAATCAAGGTACACACCTATAGCCTAATCCGTCTTGATGCTGTGAATTGTATCCATTTGTTTATCATTAATTGTAATCCCCTTGCTGTAGCTGCGGCGGAGCGATGCGTTACGTTCTGAGAAGTCAGCGCCTTGCGTCCAGCACCAATGCCCCCTCCACTGATGATCTTGCATGCGTGCGAGCACCGAGCGAACATGCATATGGAGGTTGGCTGTCAAGCGGATGATCTCGCCGGCAAAGATGATCTCCCACTTCCATCTAATCGTCTTACTGCAACTGCTCATCATTTGGCAGCATACATAATCTAGCATGCAGCATTATTCTCTCAGGTGATCTAGCGAATTCCAATACATAATCAGTTTGCCTTTCGATCATCATTGTATCACTTGATAACTTTTCCAGATTATTACAGTATCATGTGATACTCTTTTTCAATTGCAGTATCACTTGATACTTTTCCAGACTATAGTATCACTTGATACTTTTTCAATTTGATACTTCTTTCAGGTTATTGTATCACTTGATATATACTCGGATTGCAGTATCAGTTGGTACTTTTTTTACATGTATATATATCTCAGTTTACTTTTTTCTGATTGCCACCTAATTGCCGCACTGAACAATTCTTGCCGGCAAGCATCTACGCTTGCCTCGTTACGATTCTCCATGGAGTTTCAGGTATGATAGAATCATAGAAGGGTGTAGAGATCTCATGCATGGCTTGATCTAAATTTCAGGTACAACAGAAGGATCGTGATCGCCAACACCATGGCACCACGCCGCAGCAACAAGCCACCGGGAAGGTGTCGTCAATCACCATGTACACTGGACGCCGAGAATCATCATATAGTTACTAGCATATCAAATATGTGTAGTAGTTTATTGTACTTCTGTAATTGCTACAGAAGGCCGAGAATCATCATAGTTACTTGCATGATCATCATAGTTGCTACGCATGCAGTGAGCCGGTGAGTGAAACATGCAGGCCGGCGGCAAGATCGTCGATCGACCAAAACACGCGGAGATGATCATTGACCATAATTACTTGTATTGTTTAGTATGGATACATACTTCGTTTAAAAAGTATGCTTACATACTTCATAAGAATAGCACGTATATGTAGACATACCCTAATCAATATGCTCCCTGATAAATCATATGTATGTACTCATACTCTTTTGGTGTATATACTTCAATCTATGTGTGCATGTATGTACTGATACTCCATAAGTGTATTTTGTTCTTCCTGTGACGTGTATGTTCTGATACTCCTTTATTAAAAAAACATCCTGTGACGTGTTTATGTTCTAATTAATACTCCTTTATATAAAAAAAGTATGCATATATACTCAGTATGCGCTTATACTTTTTTCCAAAAAAAAAATGTACGCATAATAATGAACTACACTAAGAATCAATAGTATGCACTCGTACCGAGTACCGTTGAGCTAACATGCTCGATCAATAGTATGTACTCATACTCTCATACACTGATTAAAACTCTACAAGATAAATCTGCGTGTGGTTGTTACCCAACCGGACATTAACATATTATTTTATTTGTTTTTTAATTAAATCAATCTGGTAGTTGCATCTTGCATGTGCATGCATGCACGGGCACCCCTGATCCACAAGAATAGCTGAGTCAGTACTCCATTAGCGGGTAAAGCTTCTGCATGCAAACCCGGTAGTACATGAGTGTAGTTACACGTAGGTGTAGAACATATTTTTTGTTCTAAGGGTGATTATTACATCGACATTATCCGAATCATTGATCGGCTATGATTGTTCGAAACACTTCTGATTTTACAATTTTTTCCACTAAAGGCGATAACGCAGTATCGGCTATCATTCGAAATCTAAATTGACTAAAAAGCCAGAAGTAGTAATCGGCTAAGTACTTAATCTAATGTTTCCAACTTTTTCTTGGCTTTGATAAGTATCGGCCTAGTCTTGCAACTCCTCAATCGACCGATGTTACTCCGTGCTTTATCTCCTTATACTTTGGAATCGATTGTTTGGATCGGCTGAAGCTCAAAGTCAGACATCTTGAAGAAATCTATCTCCCACACTCTTCCTGATATGCAAATGACTTTATCAAAGTTCCACTGCGTATCGGCTGCTGCAATGTGGAAGGAAGAATCGGCGTTGACTACTTCCACTGAATCTCCAATCCATTGAATAACACATTGATGCATGGTAGATGGGATGCAGCAATTGACGTGAATCCAATCTCGTCCAAGTAATAAATTGTAGGATCCTTTCCCCTTGATGACGAAAAAGGTAGTTGGAAGAGTCTTACTGCCGATTGTCAGGTCTACGTAGATAGCACCCATTGCAGATGATGCATTTCCTTCAAAGTCGAGGAGCATGATATCGGTCTTGGTTAAATCCTGCTCGATTTTTCCAAATCTTTAGAGCATTGAGTAGGGCATAAGATTGTCTAATGCACCGCCATCTACTAGGAGCCTTGTGAATGGCTTCCCATTGACATGTCCTTTGAGAAATAGAGCTTTCATATGCTGACACTTTTCCTCATCTGGTTTCTGAAAACTGGCCAACATTGTATCCAAAGCTAACAAAGCCGCTCCTAATTCTTCATCTAAAATTTCTTCATCTGAATCAGTCTCAAGAGTCATGAATTCCTTAGGTAGCATGAAGACCATGTTGACATCTTGCCATTGGTTGATCATCCTTCTTATCATCGGTTCTTTGTTTGGGTTGCCAGATTTGGGATCGGACCTTACTTTTATCAAGTGCTTGCTTCTCAATCTTTTCTTGCTGTTCCAATTGCCGCAAGCGTTGGATCCTTCTCTTTTGAGACTTGGTCAATCCTTCTAGGCACCGCCTAGGTTGATGAGGATCGTGTTGGCTCTTGTCTTCATTTGTGGCGTGACGCCTTTCTGGATCTCGTGGGACCCTTCTATCAGCCACATCTTCTAGCCGATTGGGCTGACTATCTTGGTGCTTGCCCCCTAGTTGATCATATACGCTTACTCTGCCCCCAGCCGATCATATATTGAGATGCGTTGGCCGTGGTGCTCTTGCTAATCTTGATTAATGGTCCCCTTGTCCCTGTTATCAAAACAAGGCCTTTAAGATGACTAGCCTTCTGAATAAAAGCCTTCGCATTCTCAATAGTTGTCAGATGTCGGAAGCTTGATCCCTTCTTCCTAGCAGTATCTGAAAAATAGACATCTCCAATGCCCTGCATTGCACCTCGTCCATTCTTCCTTTTCCTTGATATGCCTTTGTTGACGTTGGAACTTGCTCAGAAGAACCTATGATGTAACTTGTTGCTTTGAACCTTTTGAATTGATTCCTTCTTCAAGCAATCCCTTTCCTTTGGCTTCTTCAGCTGTCATATGAGTCTCGAGATCAATGGTTCCCTTAATTTTAGCCGATTCAGACGTCAACACCTTTGCTTTGGTTACTTCAACCGTGTTGGTAGGAAAAGGGTGTTGATCGATCTTCATCGACTTTCCTGATTTGGATGGTGTTTTAAACTTCAGCTTTCCTTGATCTATTGCACTTTGGATCTGTTGACGAAACACCTTACACTCATCAGTGTTATGAGATGTGGCATTGTGCCACTTGTAGTACTTGATCTTCTTCAATTCTTCAGCACTTGGTATAGTATGGTTTAGCGAAAGCCTAATCTACCCTTGCTGGAGGAGAAGATCAAATATTTTGTCAGCTTTGGTTGTGTCAAAACTGAACTTCTCATGTTCCTTTTTGCCGAAAGGACATGCAATCGGCTTCCTATTTGGTACCCACTCAGCCAAATCAGCTTCGGCTTCTTCTTCATTATCAGAACAATCTACGTAGGATACTCATTTTTGATAGTTCCTCCTAGGTTCGTATGATCGAGTGCCCTCATGACTTAATCGATGGAGTAACTAGCTAATGTTCTCGAACTCTCGTGATGCATACTTCTCTTTGATAGATGGTAAGAGTCCTTAAAAAGCCAATTCTACAAATTGTTTATCATTCAGAGATAAGCTGTAGCATTTGTTTCTCATCTCCCTGAACCTCTGAACGAAATTGGGTACAAACTCATCGTTCCTCTACCTGAAGCTGGTAAGATCAGTAAGCTTCATCTCATGAATCCCCGAGAAGAAATACCCATGAAACTGTCTTTCCAAATCTTCCCAACTTTAAATTGAATTGGCTGGGAGTGATGTAAACCAAGCAAAGGCTAGCCCTGACAGTGAGGATGAGAATAACCGTACTCTTAATGACTCAATTGTCCCTACCTCTGCACACCGAATGATGAAGCGAGTAACATGCTCAATGGTGGAGGTGTCATCTTGGCCAGTGAACTTGGTGAAGTTGGGCACCTTGAACCTTCGAGGAAACAGGATCTGATCAAAGGATGCAGGGTAAGGTGTTCGATACATGTGTGTTTGTTGCTTTGGCTTTAATCCGAATTGATTCTGCAGCATATTTGTAACTTCAGCAATCAGGCTTTTCTGATCAATCGGTTGAGAACTTGCCGAAGTTGTTCTTGGCTGCTCCTGAACAATCGGCCCAAAAACCTATGGATTAGGAGGAGACCAATATTGCTTTGGGATCTCAATATTATGTGATGTTCCTTGAAGTGACTGCCCAGCTGAGAAACCCTGATTTGCCTAGCTTGCTTGTGGAGCAATTGGCTGTTGTACATACTAAATATTTGAAAAATCTTGTATTTGTTGCTCTTGATATTGTGGTGTAGAGAACAGAGGAGGATCTGTCATTGTTTCCTAGAGTGTAGCTTGATACATGGTTTCATTGTATTCCTCTTGGAATTTGGTAGCATAACTTCTTACTGCAGATGCTTTCATAGCTGGAGTCATCTGCTCTTGTTCTATCTGGTGACTTACAATCGGCTGACTAGCCAAAAATCCACCTGATGCATTTGGTTGAGGCGACATCTCTTGAGTTTTCTGAACTCTCTGAGGAGCAGGTAGTGGCTTGACCATATAAGCATGCAGGGGTGATATCTCATAACTTTGTTGACTCTGGGATTTTTGATCGAAGAATGTGAATGTAATCCCTCTGTCATGTTGAAGAGCAGTACCAACCAGGTTATTTAGCTTTGCTGCATAAGGGCCAGTAAGCTTGGGTATTACTATAGTATCTTTCCTTTGACCTGACTCCGATGCAGAACTCACAGGCATACCATACTTTGGATCTGTAGGAGTAACAAATACGAAGCCTTGAGACCCTGGTTGACTAAACCCCTCGTAGTTGTTGATGGCGGCATGGTAGAAGGAGGAGTTGTTGTAACAATATCAGGAGTGAAAGTCGAAATCGGTTGAGAAACCGGCAACACTTCATTGAACCTCTTGTTAGCATCGAATGAGAAAGCCATGTTAGGTTGATAATATGCTAGTCCCTTGAAAGGGCTTATGACTTCTTCCCTAAGAATTCCTTCATGCTATTCTGCACTGTATTATTAAAGATAGAAGAGTGATCAATCAAAGCATGATGCATAGCTTTTGTCATTATGTCTTGTAATCTTCCAGGTTCAGCCTGTATTATGATCTCCGTGGGCCTTGGAAGAGGAACCTTTTTCACTAGCCCTTCTCTAGTAAGGCCGAAGCTGCCCATCAGAAGTCAGCCATATTCTGCCATGCAATTCTCGTACTCAGCCTTGTCAGCTTCCTTGAGTTGATCCACAATGATTAGTTGAATGTTGTCCTTGTGGACATCTTCAGGATTCTTGAGATCCTTAGACATCGTCGTGATATTCGTGTCCCACCAGGTGTTCCAAGATGTGTTGACGCAAAAAAAACGGAATAAAGTCCTCCACGGCAACACGTACCGGATCCCCGAGATGTAACAAGGCGTGCCAGCCGACCTGACCTGTTGATCAGCACAGAAGAGAATAAGATGCTAAATACAGGGTTAATCGTCTAGAGAACCGATGGGAGTCTTCCACATGGGCACAGCGTAACAACCTGATCAACCGATACGATAGCGGGCAGGATCGGCCAGCCAATGGGCAGCCGAAGTGCAAGTATGTTCAAAATGGCTAGAATTAGCCAATCTGGTGACGTCAGCAACAAGACGGATCTAGATCAGCTGTGAGACCGATGCGTCGATGACTCAGTGATAGTTAGCCGATACGATCAAGCCTTGAGCGGGATAAGTTAGTGATAAAAGCTGAATAAACAAGAAATCGATAAAGAAAACTTGTAGATCTAGCTGATATCGATAAATTGTGAATAAATCTAGACGAAACCACAGCGATGCACTTGAAGGTTCAAGCCTAGATGTTACTCGGTAAAGCGGTACTCACAAGCCTGCCGGAGGTCGATCGATGCAGCCCGACGAACTCGAAGGACGACACTTGAAACAAGAAAACAAGAAGAAAGAAACTTTTGGCGAAGTCACCGACTTGAAAGGTAGATTGCAGGAAAAAAGTAAAGGTTTGTGTTTGTTGGTGTGTACAATTTTCTGTGACCATGCAGGGTCGCTATTTATGCCCTCAGGGCAACTTGACTCCCAGTCGATGACGACATAGCTTACTCAACTCTAAGGATATTACAATTACTAAAATAGATGACTCGTGGAAGAGTCGCACTTACTAAACTGACTTTGACCCGTTGTCAATTGGTCGTTGACCCGCCCTATCCTTCTTGTCTTCCTTGGCGTATTCTTCTTTTGCCGCTTTCATTCTTTTGTATCAGCCCCCTTCTTTGACCATCGACTGTCCTCGTTGATTTCTTTCCGAATCGGTCGATTTCATGTTGGCTGTTGCTCCTTCTTCTTTTCATCAATCAACTTTGTAGCTTTTCTGGTGCCTCTTTACCTCTTGTCGACATGTGTCAAAAAATGATGTCTACAGTGGGAACGAAAATGGGGGGTCGAAGCCAAAAGCACCAGCACCATCGCAGCCACAGGAGCGATTTTTCTGCTGGATACACGGGACAAATGCGTATCATTACACACACCAATGTCCTCCGACCGTCAAAATGAAGATGCAATGGGAAGCAGAGGAAAAGGCGAAGGCAACATGTGCCATTGTGAATAATGTCATGGCTCAGAGTCAGCTTCCCAGCGTCGTGCCCACCGCAGCAAACTTATCGGCACCATAACCCACAACCTTCGGCACCACAATTGCCGCCACCACCACCGTTACCACCGCAATTCCACCAGTCGTCAGTATTCGTGCCGACATGGTCAACCACAATGTCCACTTCACAAGGTGGCTACAACCCTTCAAACTATCATTTGCCAATCCCTCCGAAGCAAGAGGTAACAACAAAGCAGCAGCCGTCAGGACCCATGGGCATGGTCAACATAATCAACGCTATCTCTGGAGGATCGAACGAACCGGTTCATGACAACAAGAGGCAGAGGTAGGAGTACCTTCGTACAGTTTCCCACATTTGCTCCGGGAAGTATTTCCATCTACCCTGGTCACACATACCAATATCGTTCACCGCGACAGACGTCAGACTGCAGCATTACCCTCACAACGACCCTTTAGTCATAAGGGTGAACATCAGCAAGAACACAACAAATTTCTTCAGAAACGACGTGGGTCGGGTGTTGGTAGAAAATGGGAGTTCGGCAGATGTTCTGACATGGTAGTGTTTCATTGGTATGGGCTTCACAAAAGAGGACTTGTAGAAGTCAATGCACCTACTGTATGGCTTCAGGAATAAGAGAATACATGCGTTGGGAACGATTAGCATCAACATTACCTTCGGCCAAGGTCCCACCATGAGGACTGAGGTCATAACCTTTAACATCACTGATTTCACCTACCCGTATAACGCGATCTTCGGCAGAAACACGATAAACAGCTTCGCAGTCGCGATCCATCAAGGCTACTTGCTAATGAAGATACCTATGGTCGGGCGGGTATTGTCAGTGTATGGGGATCAACTCAAAGCACACAAGGCCGAGACAAACACATCAACTATGTCATCAAGGAGCACCATGACCAGGAAGTCTTATCCGAAGCAGAAAGAAGGGCAGAGTAGTATATGAGGCAAGCTATGAAACATTCCCAAGCCGAGCGAATGACAGCCTTGGATGACACAAAAACTATCCCCTTTGCGAGGATGTGCCCAGTAGAACTGTCATATTAGGCGCAGACATGTCCGAGGTCGAAGAGCAAAGGCTCTTAGAGTTCCTTCGCAACAACCAAGACGTCTTCGCCTGGTCGAAGGCAGACTTGACTGGAGTACACAGAACTGTCATTGAGTACGCATTGAATACTGATACGGAGGTGAAGCAAAGGGTGCAGAAGCAGCGCCCCATGTCAGAAGATAGAGCGAAGGAAGAAGAGGCTGAAGTTCAGAATCTCCTCGACACTAAAATAATAAAAGAGGTCCAATACCCTGTGTGGGTAGCTAATGTGGTCATGGTGCCGAAGAAGAATGGCAAGATGCGTATGTGCATAGACTTCATAGAACTTAACAAGGCTTGTTCGAAGGACTGTTGGTGCTTCTTAATGTCACCACTATGGCGCCAGGTAGCGTGAGCGTGTAAGAAACTCCTGGGTACACTGACGAGTGCGAACAAGTCTGCAAGCACACAGATACACTGTTGTAGCACTTCTTCCGAGGAGGATGAGTATTCCAAGGGTATCGAATCCAAGGAACGATGTGCACTATCTTCTACTCTAGTATAGATGGTCCAAGGACACCAAACTCCGGCTAGGATAGATAAGAGTTGAGAAGCACTTCGTGAGGGTCTTGAGTCTAGGCAAGGATATGGTCGCCATGTAGTCCTCCCCGCAGGGCGCCAACCCACCCTAGCTTTTTAGGGACAAGGAATGTTCTGGCAACAGGGCCCTACTCGGTACACGGGCGCGAAGGATTTCAAAGGGTCCAACAGGGTGTCACCACTTCATCCTACCTCTATCACTACGCGAATGCACTTGGTATCCATAGGATAACCAGAGTCCAGACACCACGTCTACACTATCGATTATTACTATAGCGCGGTTTCGTCTACTAGCCCGCTAACAACACTATAGCACTCCGTATAAATACGGAACTACGAACTAGGGAGAGAACGACTCAGTCCTTAGCACATCATCGAATCATGGAGCAACATGAAGGTTTGGATGCAAACTAGATACAACATTCTTACTCAGCTAAACATGATCTAAACATGCAAACAGATACTTGAACTAATGTATTACCTCTAAAGGATCGAAGCCTTGTCTCACGAAGAACACAAGCCTCTAAACTATTAACGAGCCAAGAACACAAGAACATACCATTCATGCATGAAGTCCACTATAGTCTAAATAAGATATGCTGAAATACTCACTTTGCTCTAAATGAAGAACAAGGATCCATGAGGACTTCAACTCACTCCTCACCCTACACTACCCAGCACTCTAACACACACACACTACATCTTGGGAGGTGAGAACTCACCTCTCCAAGAGAGAATGAGAGGAGAGGGAGCTTGGGATGTGTCTCAAAAGTGAGCCCCTCCCCTTCTATTTATAGGCAAGGGGTTGGCTTGCTCCGAGGCTCATTTGTCACCAAAACACGTCGGGCTGCGCCTTAGGACCAATAGGGGACGACCACGTGGAAGCAGGAGATGAACGATGACAAAAAGGGATCGGCCGAAGTGGGGTTCGACCGACCCTTGGCTGCCACGCTTCGTCATGTGCTTTCTCAGGTGCATGCGGAGTTTTGAGGCAGTTTGGGTCCCCGGTGGGCCCCTGGATCCTTGTGCTGTACACGTGGTGGTGTCTGATTCATTGGTGATTGCTTCACATGGATTGATGAGGTGTCATGGACACATGGCATCTAATGTGGCACACGTCGCCACGTGGTCTGGTGTGGGTCCCATCGGGCCCACATGATATCAAGAGGGCAATCTTGTCTTGCGCATATCTCTTTCATCCGGACTCCGAAGTGCACAAATGATATATCCATTTCGATCATCTCGATGAGCCCGTCTTGATGATGCAATCCAATTTGGCATTTGAGATTGTTTATAATGATGCCATATTCATGCCTTTGGTTTAGGGGACCATGAGGTCCTGAACAGCTGGGATCAAATGTGCATGCTTTCTCTCCATTTCTTGTGATAAGTACCTACATTCGAATAGACATCGACACTTCTGGAAAATATTATTTTAAGCTCTTGTTCTAGTGTTGATGATCCTTGTACATTTATTTTATGTAGGTATTGACGGTGTAAAAGTAGCACTTAACAGCCGTCAACAACACCCCCTCACTTGACCTTTGCTTGTCCCGAGTAAAGGGAGTCAGATCAAGGTGAGACATGATATCCAAAGGTATGAAGCGAGCATAAGAGATATTCCAAACCATACCTTGTACCTGTGAACTTTGTAAAGTGTCTATCATGCTGTCTTCGGTAGTTGAGGAATGGAACAGTCATGAATCAAATCACTCCTGCTCATCATGCTAAGTAACTTGGGGTTTTGCAAAAAAATTTAAAAACAAACCTTGCTTAGCGCCTCATTTGATTCTCTCAGATCGCTCAATGTGTATATGTCCTCACCAAAGCATTAGATTGCCTTTCTTCACCCTACTTCTAATGATGGCTATATGTGGAGCTCAGGGTAGGATAATGGATAAAGCATGCTTGTATCACATATATTGCAAAGTCAAAAACCGAATCCATAGAGAAAATCATATCACACAATCAGATCAAGATGTGCACGTGTATGAATATGGTGGGTATGGTAAGATGGATACTAGGCCCAGAATGGGTGCTAGATATTATCATACATATATGATGAATGTTGGTTGATGGTAAGGTGGACACTAGCCCCGGAATGGATACTAGTTATTACCATCTAAGTTATGGAACTCCTTTTTGCATGATTCTCCCTCTTGTATAAAAATCTTTTGAGAACATGGCTATCTCTCTCTTTTTTTTCTTTGTGGACCTTCATGTGTCCAACTCTTTTTTTCCTATATCTAGACCTTCATGTGTCCATATTTTTTCGATAGCCATGTCTCTTGTGTAACAAAAACTAGGTAGGAGAGATCAACACACACACACACACACACACACACACACACACACACACACACACACACACACACACACACACACACACACACACACACACACACACACACACACACACACACACACACACACACACACACACACACACACACACACACACACACACACACACACACACACACACACACACACACACACACACACACACATATATATATTGAAAAAGAGGAGGGCTGGCGAATCGACTAAGTGTTGGGGAAGAAGAGGGCCGGTGCCTTATACCTCCCCACATTAGTACCGGGCCTCAACTAGCACCGGTACTAATGTGGACATTAGTACCGGGGCTAGTTCAGGCCCGGTACTAATGTGGCTTTTCATTTCGCGCCAAATGGAGAAGCACATTAGTACCGGTGCTAGTTTAGCACTGGTACTAATGTGCTTTTCATTTTGTTGCCTACTATTTTCCTTTTATTTCTCGTATTTATTTTCTATATTTTAGTTTATTTATGGTAAATCATATACAACTCATAAAATGGTAGAACAAGTTTAGTTAATTTTCTTTACATAGATACTATCATATCCTAAAATGAACAATCAAAATTAAAATTTTCTTATCATTAAGCTACTAATATCTTCTAAATTGTCTTTTTCTGTTCTTGATTTTAACAAACGGAAATAATTTTTTTTCATGTAAAATCTTTCTTAAATAGAACATTCAGTGTAATTGATATAGTAATCTTGATTTAGTCTTGCTCATGTTTGTTTTTACGTAAATTTTTTATTTAATATTTGATAATGCTAAAAAAAGTGAAGTAATTGAAAGTTTCGTTAATAAAGTAGCAAAATACTAGTTCATTAAAATATTATAATACTTTGGTACATGCAATTATGCCTACAGACCAATTAGCGGTAGTCATTCAAATGCAAGAAGCAACAGGGCTCCCAATAGAGCGCTCTCTCTCTCTCTCTCTCTATATATATATATATATATATATATGGAGTTTTATTTTGTGGAATGGATGAATGATACAATGCTAACTTCCAATGTAGAAGCATAGCAAGGGGAAAATGGGTGTGCACATGAATCTTGATCATGAAAGTAGTGAAAAGAATTCTCACAAGGGTCACAGAGTTTGACAAAGCTCAATGCAATAACATGCAACATATGAGTATAGGGTTTTCAACTATAAACATCATATGGCTTTGGTAGGACGGTGGCATATCAAAGAGGAGCTTTGCAAAAGGTTTTTATGATTTTCAAATAAAAATTGCCAAGCACTCAAACATAAAGAGCGAAGATCATATCGTCAAACCATATCACAAACGCCAACTACTTAGATAAGCATGAGTTCCCTAATGATATTTGTTCACAAGCATCAAGATGATAAGTAAGGAATAAAACATATGCAGGTCAACCACAGGAATCATGTAGAGCAAGCATAGCACAAACCTCTGAGTTTGATTTCAAATGATAGGAATTGAAATTCATTCAAACTCATGGATAAAGGAGAGTGAGGTAGAGGGTGCAAATACCATCGCTTCTGAATGATAAGAGTTCAAGGAAGACCAGTGGTGATTCGGCTGACCATAAGGCAGCCGGCTCACTCTAGTTTACCTTGCTCTTGTCATGAAGGCGTAGTCGATGTTGTGCAACTCCTGTGTGGGAGTTCTCTAGTGGATATGTTGATGACGAGCTCGAGAGAACTCCCCCACACTGGTGGTTGAATCTGGTGCTGTTCTTCATATAACAAATGGAAACAAAAGATGGACTCTACTGGTTCGAGAACCATAGAGCCTTTATTCAAATTCAAATATTTTTGTTGTTTTATTTTATTTTATTGTCACCATGTCATTAGCTCGAACAAGGCTAGATCAACACTACACTTCATACACAAAGGGGAATATACTTACCTTGGACCTTTGAGAGGTCATATGTACCACCTTTGCATGTTGTGCAACATGAATGTGACACCTCAACTTACCTTCCCATTTGAATTTAGCTTAATGACTTACCCATTCAAATTTGACAATTTTCTGCAGAGGTTAGTCAGCATATATGCAACCAAGATCTATGAAAATATAACTCCAAGGTTCATCAATCAAAACTCGACACCATGTCTTGTTTTGGCTGAAGAAGACAGTTTTAACCTAAGCACCATGCTTAATTTAAAACAGCCTATGAATGTTTGACGCGTTCATTCATTCAAACCAGAGCATATGAACAAAGATAAAGGAAGCATGAAAGCATGATCAAGCTATTTATCAAAAGGGATATAAGCATGAGCATAAGACGGTGAACCTCGAGCAACCTCCCAGAAGGGCTTTGTTTAATGTCAAAAGCAGGACTTACCTAGCTAGTGGGCAAGATGCAAGAGCTAACATCATCTCCACACCAGGATAAGATTTGATAGAGGAGGAACTTTACTAGGATGCTCACATACCTCCCTCTTGCATTGCTAGGCAACAAAACTCAAGTGTGTGGTGATCAAGCTTCCTTGTGTAAATGTTCCCTCACCAAAGCTTATTTAGGTGTTGCAGCTGATGTAGCTCACATGTTCCTAGGCATCACCTATCCATCTTTCTTTTCAATCTCCACCTGAAAGGTTAGTGACCAGAAATACCCGAAGGACAACTTATTCTATGAACATGTTCTTGTTTTTATTTGAAAAGGGAAATAAAACCTATGCTAATCCAGGCTATCTCCTGGTAGTGCTTTGTTTATTACGGTCATAAGCTTGACCGTGGGAGATTTCTCATGCAGCCATCATTGGTGGTGTCTGTCCCATCTCACCACCAATCATCGATGAATCAGTGAAGCTCTAGCTACAAGGTTAGTTCCATATATACAAATATGAGTCCAAAAGATAACAAAGCTAAAAGTAGACATGATCATTCTAGGGAGCCTAAGACAACTCCTGGGGTGATCACAGGACTCGAGAAGCTATGGCACTAAGATGATGGCCCTCGGAGATGGAAGGTTGAGCACTGAGGCTAGCGCTCTTGCAACTGATATCCGAATGAACTCAGCACAGGAAAACACTAGGCCTCCAAAAGAGGATAGAGTAGAAACTCAAACGGCCGGCGTATGTTCAGGAGCTAGAGTTCGGTGAATGGTGAGGTTTAGCTCATCCTTCCCTTAGGTAGAGGGACCGATGTTCTCGTCAAAGAGACGAAACATCCCGAAGTCTAGCCTAAGCTTCCAATGAGAGGTTATGGATAAGCTGGGAAGATCAGCTCCCATTGGGCATCGATCAAGTCAAGCATAAGATAAGAGGTGTGTGATCCCCATTGGGCTCCCATTGGGAAGATCAGCTCCCATTCGGCATCGATCGATGATCTTGGCATCATAAGTGAATGCACATGATTTGATCGGTATGTGATCATGCTCCTTCGGTCAAATAGATGAATCCTCATGGATTATAAAGCAGAGACTGATGCCTCAGTCCATACGTAACCTTGGTGCTTGAAGGACCGATTAGGCGAACCAGAGAGGGGGGGGGGGTGAATGGGAGCCGATAAAAATTCTTCTCGAAGGAGATGAGAACTCCAACAAGACGAACACGGCTTCCAAATCACGTCTCCGACTCAACTACCCAAGTTGGCCAAGACCACGCAGCCACTGGAGTGCTACTGGTCCTAGGAACCAACAACCACCTTCACGAACTCGAGAACGCAGCGGAACTAGCAACTCGAGCGCTACTGACCTACACCGGTCAGGCCGGTGAGCACCACCAGTCAGACCGGTCCCTGCTGGTACAACCTGGGAACTTCCACAGAAGGCCCCTACACCGGTCAGGCCGGTGTAGCTCACCGGTCAGATCGGTTCAAGCCAGGAAACCCCAAATCTACCAAACAGGCCTACCGAACTCCAAACTGACCCAAACTCGAAACAGCAGCAATACGGGACTACAACGAACTCACCAGAACGTTCACCCGAGGCAAAACCCACAGAGCCTCTGCACCGGTCAGACCGGTGAGCAGCACCGGTCAGGCTGGGCCGCTCGGGGATGAACAGCACCCGCGGGTCAACTCCCCCAAATCCAACTCCCGATCATCCGAATCGCTCCACGGATTTGTGCAAGACTTTGGGGATAGTAGGAACACCTCATGGGTACTCCATAGCCAAGATTTGGTCCACCAAAACTTGCTAAATCAAGAGGAATCGAAGAAATCCCACCAAGAACTCCTCTAACCCTAGAGCCACGAAAACCCCAAAATCGAGCCCCTTTACTCACTGATTTGGGAGGGGAATCAAAGGGAAAAGAACCACGAAGGGTTCATGCATACATCCCCCACCAAATCCCAAAGAGAAAGGCCTCAAAATCGCTCCAAGAAAAACGCCAAGAAAAGGCTCCGAAAATCACCAAAAAGGAGACACGGGAAAGACACATCCAAGCCTTGAGGAACCACGCCGAATCATCTATACATACCAAAGAGGTTCATACAAGGTCTAGCTTGCCGCCCGATCATCCTTCCCTCTCACAAGATCTCACCATGAAGCTCTCAAGCTAGTCCTAAGAAAATCCTAAGGAAAATAGGAAGAGAAAATAGGAAAGCAAATGAGCTAGGGTTCCAAGAGATGGCTGCCATCCTCTCACCACTTGGTTTATATGGAGGCAATCGAAAGACGAAAATACCCTTACTAGCTAACTTGGGATACATGCCCCTCAAGGGCGAATTCGGAAATCTTTGTCTTCGCTCCATCGGACGGATGCCCAGCGACCGCAAACTTGCTTAGCCTCGACGCAAGCCTTGCGATCCCGACGCGTGTCCTCCACTTCGAAGATTCCGGACTGCGTCGTCGCACACCGGTCAGACCGGTGCTCCTCATCGGTCAGACCGGTACCCACCGGTCAGACCCACCGGTCAGACCGGTCTGGTGCTGCTGCACCTCCGTCTTCGGTTCTTCGGTCTTGGCTTTGTGGATCAACCAAGGAACCCAGTGGTTTTCTGGTGAACCACTGGAAACCCCACGAACTCGGTGTAGCCTCCGCCAATCACCACTCATGACTCGGCTCCCACGTAGTCCCGGCTTGACCTTGGTTTTGAGGCTCTACCAAGAAACCGTCCATGACTTCATCTTGCCGTTCTTGCCACCATGCGGCCCGCACTTGACCCCGCTGGCCACCGGGTCCCTCGAACCAAGCCTACTTGTCTTCTCCACACCTGGAGGCCTCACCGGCAACGACCTTTCGCGCTTGTTCTTCACATGCACCTGCACCAGTCAAGCCGCAACCTGCACCTGCAATACTTAGCCAAGAATTAGTCCACACCACGTTGTCAATCACTCATCACACCAGGAAGCGACCATCCACCGGTCCTCGAACCACACCTGGCTCTCAATCTCCCCCTTGATGAGTGCATTGACAACACACACGTTTTGGTAACCAAGAGAAAAGGAAAAGAAAAGAAATGACTAAAATAAACTCCAACAAGCGATCGAAAGCCAAAGAAAGGCATAGAGCAAGATCACTTGAAGAAGACAAGTCTCGGACCCCTTAGGCAAGGGCAATGGCTCGACACATCCGAGACAAAACATGCTCAAGCAAAGAGCACAAACCATCAAACCAAAGCTCGAAAACCACAAAGAGCTCCCCCTGCACACATGCAAGCTCCCCCTGAACTAATGCAGCTCCCCCTGGACGAATGCATGCACACCACCTCGCAAAACAGAGCAGCTGCTTCAGCTTTGCTCTGACCGGTTAGACCGGTCACCCTCACCGGTCAGACCGGTGGACAAGATCGTCCAGCACCTGGGAACTACACCGGTCAGACCGGTGTACCTCACCGGTCAGGCCGATGCCACCTGGGAAACTGCCAGAGCTCAAAAATAGCTCGAAACCACTTGGAAACCTTCTAAATACATGCAGCAAGCCAAAACATGCTCAAACTTCTCCCCCTTGTTGACAATGCATGAATCAAGCCAAAAATGCAAAAAATGCAACCTAGAGCTTCTCAAATAGACAAAATTCAACAAAGGATGCTACACATGTCCAAATGAGCAAGTTAGATACTCTATAGCTTCGTAATGACATCAACTAAAAGATCACCAAGTTTCACAACCATTGGGTGAAGCTAAGATAGAATTGAGCAATTTTGCGAAAAATCACCCTCTCATGAGCAAAGTCCTAAACATGAGCGAAACATGTCAAAATGGCAAAGCCACACAAACTTCATGCTAGGACAACCATTCTAAGCATAAGACCATCATAAACACCCACAAGCACCTCATGTCATGTCAAACCCACCGAGCCATGTGCCTACTTCTAGATATGAGACTTCTCATCGGTAGGCATCATGCAACGGTTTAGCACCCAAAGCAAATTAAAATTAGTACATATGACATGGGAGCACATTTTCCAAGCAATTTACATTTCATTTTCAGATTTATAGTTGGTACATGAAATGTCTTTGCGACAAAAAGGAACTTATGCCCCTCCACAAGATGAAGCATGGGGGCTAAATATTCATGATGGCAAATGAGCCTTTGGCCCCATATGATCAAAATAAGCTATCCAACCACAAATTAAGCATAGCCAAGCCACAAAAACATGTCAAGATCATGTACAGGCATTTACTCACAAGAGAGCACACATATGAAATTTTTCAAAAACATAGCCATCAACCATGGATACAAACCAAGATTATCAAGAGCTAAGCCAAACTAACCATAGCTTACCAAATTAGCTCACAAAGACATATATATCATTCCATGGAGAACAATGTATATAGTAAAAGCCTTTCCTAAACAATGCATATGATACAAAATGCATGCAACCTAAGATACAAAGATGCCTATACATCATGTTTACATATGCCATGCCAAATGCAAGAAATGCACAAAGGAAAGCTATACATATGCTACAAAGGAGCTCCCCCACGCCAACTCAAGAAATCAAACAAACACCAAGCTCCCCCCGCAAATGAGTGAAAGTTGCTTGATCTAGGGGTTTGGTGAAAATATCGGCTAGTTGGTCATGTGTGGGTACATGGATCAAAGCGATTTTTCCTTTTTCTACGTTGTCTCTCAGAAAATGATACCTCACTTCTATGTGCTTGGTTTTGGAATGGAGCACTGGGTTCTTTGCAACGCTTATGGCACTGGTGCTATCACATTGAAGTGGGACATGGGTATACTCCTCACCAAAGTCACTCATGGTGTATGTGATCCAAAGGAGCTGAGAGCAACAACTAGCTGCGGCCACATACTCTGCCTCGGTAGTGGATTGAGCAACACTCGATTGTTTGCGGGAAGACCAAGACACCAAAGACGAACCCAAGAACTGGCAAGTCCCAGAAGTAGACTTCCTATCCAACCGACACCCAGCAAAATCCGCGTCTGAAAAACCATGAAGCGCCAAAGAAGAAGACGCAGAGTACCAAAGGCCGAAGTCGGGAGTGTGTCGCAAATACCTGAAAATGCGCTTGACTGCTTGCCGATGCGAAGTCCTCGGAGATACTTGAAAACGAGCGCACAGACATTCCGAGAATTGGATGTCCGGCATCGTCGCCGTCAAGTAGAGGAGTGACCCGATCATGCTCCGGTACTCCTTCTGGTCCACGTGTTCACTTTCCTCATCCGCATCAAGAGCTGTAGTCGTACTCATGGGCGTCGCCATGGCCTTGGAGTCCTCCATCTTGAACTTCCTCACAATGTCCTTGGTGTACTTAGCTTGGTGTACAAATGTTCCTTCCTTTGATTGCTTGATTTGTAGCCCGAGGAAGAACTGCAACTCGCCCATCATGCTCATCTCAAATTCCCTGCTCATGTCTTCTGCAAACCTTGCAACAAGAGAGTTAGACGAGCCACCAAAGACCATATCATCCACGTATACCTGCACAATTAGGATATCTCTGCCCTGCTTGAGGAGAAACAAGGTCTGATCGACCTTCCCCATCTCAAACCCTCTCTCAAACAGGAACCCCCTCAACCTACCATACCAAGCTCTAGGCGCCTGCTTCAACCCATACAGCGCCTTTCTCAACTTGTACACCCGGTGGGGGTACTTCTCACTCTCAAACCCCGGTGGTTGCCTCACAAACACCTCTTCCTCCAACACACCGTTCAGGAAAGTACTCTTCTCATCCATCTGGTACAACTTGAACCCTTTAACCACGGAAAAGGCTAGAAGGATACTGATCGCCTCCAAACGAGCTACAGGAGCGAAAGTCTCCTCATAGTCGATCCCCTCTTTCTGACTGTACCCCAGAGCAACAAGTCTTGACTTGTTCCTCACCACTTCTCCTTTCTCTCCCTCTTTAGTTTTCCACACCCATTTTGTCCCAATCGGCTTACACCCTGGAGGAGGGTCAACCAACACCCAAACTTGGTTCCTCTCAAAATTCTCCAACTCCTCATGCATCGAGTTAACCCAATTATGATCAGATAACGCGTGTCCAATGTCTTTGGGCTCAAAGGTGGCAACAAAAGCAGCATAAGCAAAATGAGAATTGCTCCGAACCCTCGACCGTGTAGTACGTTCATTCATGTCGCCGATGATTCTCGAAGCTGGGTGATCCACTTGCACTCGCCGGGGAGGTTCTCGCCTTGATGCTACCTCCCCCTTAACAGCAGCTTCGCCTTGATCTAGGTTTGTCGTTGTAGGTGTTGGAGAGGGCCCGTTCACGATCGTCGTCGAAGTAGTAGGTACATGTTCAGCTGCGGGCACCACACCGCCATCTTCATCATCTCCATGTTCATGCTCCTCCTCCTGAAAGATCTCCTCGCCAAGTTCGTCGTCACCTGCACACTCAAAAACAAGCTGACTACGTGGCTGTGTCTCGTCGAAGGTTACCTCGCAAGTCTCCATGATTTGGTTAGTTTCAAGATTGAGCACACGAAATGCTCTAGAATGAGATGCATAACCAAAGAAAATGCCATCGACAGACCTAGCCTCGAACTTGTCTAACTTCCTCCCTTTCTTCAGAATGAAGCATTTACAACCAAAAACATGGAAGTGACTCACCTTGGGTGTGCGACCGTGCATCAACTCGTAACAGGTTTTCTTCTTATGAACCCTGAGATAGATCATGTTCGACACATAGCACGCGGTATTGACCGCCTCAGCCCAGAACCTTCTCAGAGTCATATGCTCGTCGAGCATCGTCTGAGCCATCTCGCACAAGGTCCTGTTTTTCCTTTCCACAACGCCATTCTGGGGAGGCGTATACGGACTCGAAAACTGGTGTTCAAGACCCAAGTCATGGCAAAAGGTTTCGAAGCGAGAGTTTTTGAATTCCGAGCCATTGTCACTGCGGATCGCTCGTATGGCATCTCCGTGCCTCTCGTTTTTTAACCTCAAGACAAGATCTCGAACAAGACCAAACGTCTCCCCTTTCTCCTCAAGAAAGAACACCCACGCATACCGAGAGTAGTCGTCCACCACAACAAGGACATACCACTTCCCACTCGCAGATCGCACACGAGCTGGGCCAATAAGGTCCATATGGAGCAGCTCGCATGGACGCTCAGTCATCACATCGGTGAGAGGCGGGTGAGAAGAGGCTACCATCTTGGCATGCCTAGACGGCGCACAAACCAACTCTTTCTCAAACCTCAACCGTGGCAATCCTCGGACCAAATAGAGTTTACTCAAGCGAGACAAAAGATCAAAGCTCAAGTGACCCAACTTCCTATGCCACTTCCACAACTCACTCGAAGAACCAGCCAAAAAGCAACGCTCCACACCAGAAGACTGAGAGAAATCAGCTCGGAACACTTGACCCTCAGGAACGACCATGCAAACAATGTCCCCTCGAGAATCTAAAATCCGAGAACCACCAGGCCGAAACAACACCTCAAAGCCCTCATCCAACAACTGGGACACAGAAAGCAAATTGAACCCCAGCGATTGAACAAGAGCAACACGCCTGAGAGTGACCTTGTCACTTACCTTGATCTCACCTTCTGATAGCACACGCCCTCACCCATTGTCCCCAAAGGTGATGTATGTCTTGGACACCACCGGGACGAGACTTGAGAACCACCCCTTGTCTCCGGTCATATGCCTCGAGCAACCGGAGTCAATCAACCAAACGTTCCTCAAGTCTCCCACCTGAAATTCAAAAGCGAGCACGTGAGTGAACAAACGACTCAGCACTGGGGTTAGTACCAAAAGAGTAAAACCAGTGCCGAGCCATTTGCTCCGAAGTGGGGTTAGCACAAACCAAATCATCACGCCTATCAAAGCTACCACCACGAACACCACCACGGTAACCACTACGAGGGAACCAACCCTCTCTAGCTGGAGGAGGACGAAAGCCACAGAAGGAAAACCGTGGATCGTTCCTCCTCTCCATCTCAAGGCTACGACTCCTCCCACCCCCGTATTGAGCACGAGGTGGAGAACGCCTAGCAAACTGACCACCTGCAAACTTTTCAGACCAACCACCAGAACCATGACCACCAGAACCAAACTGAGCATCCTCACGAGCACGAAACTCAACTCGCTGTATGCCTAGACCTGCACCGGTCTGACCGGTGTAGTGCACCGGTCTGACCGGTGTAGCTCGGCCAGCACCACCACCTGCAGCCTTTCGGTCTCCCCAAGCCGGAACCGTCCTCACAATCGCCTTGGCCCTGGGCATCTGCATATGAGGCTCAGGTGAGAGCCAGGTGTGGTTCGAGGACCGGTGGATGGTCGCTTCCTGGTGTGATGAGTGATTGACAACGTGGTGTGGACTGATTCTTGGCTAAGTATTGCAGGTGCAGGTTGCGGCTTGACTGGTGCAGGTGCAGGTGAAGAACAAGCGTGAAAGGTCGTTGCCGGTGAGGCCTCCAGGTGTGGAGAAGACAAGTAGGCTTGGTTCGAGGGACCCGGTGGCCAGCGGGGTCAAGTGCGGGCCGCATGGTGGCAAGAACGGCAAGATGAAGTCATGGACGGTTTCTTGGTTGAGCCTCGAAACCAAGGTCGAGCCGGGACTACGTGGGAGCCGAGTCATGAGTGGTGATTGGCGGAGGCTACACCGAGTTCGCGGGGTTTCTGGTGGTTCACCAGAAAACCACTGGGTTCCTTGGTTGATCCACAAAGCCAAGACCGAAGAACCGAAGACGGAGGTGCAGCAGCTCCAGACCGGTCTGACCGGTGGGTACCGGTCTGACCGGTGAGGAGCACCGGTCTGACCGGTGTGCGACGACGCAGTCCGGAATCTTCGAAGCGGAGGACACACGTCGGGATCGCAAGGCTTGCGTCGAGGCTAAGCAAGTTTGCGGTTGCTGGGCATCCGTCCGATGGTGCGAAGACAAAGACTTCCAATTTCGCCCTCGAGGGGCATGTATCCCTAGTTAGCTAGTAAGGGTATTTTAGTCTTTCGGTTGCCTCCATATAACCCAAGTGGTGAGAGGATGGCAGCCATCTCTTGGAACCCTAGCTCATTTGGTTTTCCTATTTTCCTTCCTATTTTCTTAGGATTTTCGTAGGACTAGCTTGAGAGCTTCATGGTGAGATCTTGTGAGAGGGAAGGATGATCGGGCGGCAAGCTAGACCTTGTATGAACCTCTTTGGTATGTATAGATGATTCGGCGTGGTTCCTCAAGGCTTGGATGTGTCTTTCCCGTTTCTCCTTTTTGGTGATTTTCGGAGCCCTTTCTTGGCGGTTTTCTTGGAGCGATTTCGAGGCCTTTCTCTTTGGGATTTGGTGGGGGATGTATGCATGAACCCTTCGTGGTTCTTTTCCCTTTGATTCCCCTTCCAAATCCGTGAGCAAAGGGGCTCGATTTTGGGGTTTTCGTGGCTCTAGGGTTAGAGGCGTTCTTGGTGGGATTTCTTCGATTCCTCTTGATTTGACAAGTTTTGGTGGACCAAATCTTGGCTATGGAGTACCCATGAGGTGTTCCTACTATCCCCAAAGTCTTGTGCAAAACCGTGGAGCGAATCGGGAGATCGGGAGTTGGATTTGGAGGAGTTGACTCGCGGGCGCTGTTCTTCCCGAGCTGCCCAGGCACGACCGGTCTGACCGGTGCTCTTGACCGGTCTGACCGGTGCTAGCCCTTGGTGGGTTTTTGTCTCGGGGAACAGCCTTGTCCGTGTGGTTTTGTCCCGTGGTCCTGCTGTTCAGTTCTTGGAGTGTTTGGAGTTGTTTTGCTAGGATTTGTGAGGGGTTCTTCTTCCTCACAGGTTGTGTTTCGTGGTGGTTTTTGTTCCAGGGCCTAGAGGATTCACTGAGGCTTCCTGGAACGTTTGCTGTGCGGCTGCTGTAGCCACCGGCCTGACCGGCTCTGTCCACCGGTCTGACCGGTGTCACCGGTCTGACCGGCGCAGGCCATCGGTCTGACCGGTGTAGCACAGGCAGCAAGTCGTGCAAGTTTCCGCTATGTGTTTTGGTGAGTTGTGGCTAGGAAGGTTGAGTGTTGGTTCCTAGGACCAGTAGCACTCTAGTGGCTGCGTGGTCTTGACCAACATGGGTAGTTGGGTCGGAGACGTGAGTTGGAAGCCGTGTTCGTCTTGTTGGAGTTCCCATCTCCTTCGAGAGGAATTTTTATCGGCTCCCATTCACTCCCCCCCTCTCTGGTTCGCCTAATCGGTCCTTCAATTGGTATCAGAGCCGGTTCGGGTCTTTATTGACTCTTACCAGTCTAAGATCCAAAGATGGCGTACCAGGAACGGGGTTCGGGTCCTCCGCACTTCGATGGGAAGAACTACCAGATGTGGCAAAGGCGGATGGCGGCGTTCCTCCGCGGAAAGGGTCAGATCCTTTGGGATGTCACGGTGAACACAGCTTATGTTCATCCGATGAACTTCCTTGCTCCAGGATCGAGGGATATGTTCGAAGCCAACAACAAGGCTGTCGACTACTTGTTTCGTGCTCTGTGTCAGCCTGAATTCGATCGGGTTCAGACAGAGGACTTAGCTTGTAGGATTTGGGAGCAGTTGAAGGATGCTCATGCTGGGAATGCTCAGGTTCAGGCTCGGATGTACGCGACTTACCCGAGAGAGTACGAGAACTTCACTCATCTCCCCGGCGAGTCCGTCGATGCCCTTTTCCAGCGATTTACGGTCGTTGTGAACAACATGAGAGCCAATGTGAACGTCCTCCCATACAATGATCATGATAGAGCCGTGAAGCTCTTGCACTCGTTGGATCGTACCGTATGGGACGGGAAGTTTGAGGCTATTGTTGAGTCCGAGAAGTATGACACCTTGACGGTGAACGAGCTGTTCTCGAAGCTCAAGTCGGCTGAGTTGGACCGTGGTATGACAGCCAAGATCGAGAGCCCGACTGATTCTCATAGTCTCGCTCTCGTTAGTGGCAAAGGAGCTAAGTCTAACGCTAACGCATCCTCCAAGATGTACTCTCTGTCTTCTTTGATGTCTTTGCCAGATGAGGAGTTCGACGTGCTTGGAGAAGACGAGCTGGCGTTGCTGACCAGGCGGTTCGAGAGGCTGCACGAGAACCGGGTGAACACGAGGAGGACAGCACGGACGTGCTTTCAGTGCGGCAAGCCAGGACACTTCGTTGCCGACTGCCCGGAGAAGACGGAGAACAAGGACGGCTACAAGGACGGCTACAGGCACCGATCGAGCAAGGATGGCAAGTACCGATCGAGGCGCGATCACAAGCACAAGAACAAGCACAAGGACGAGCGACGGTCGAGGAAGAAGGATGGCCGCGGCAGGAAGGCCCGAGCAATGGTCGGAGCGAGCGACGTCGACTCCAGCTCCGCCTACTCTTCCTCAAGCTCGAGTAGCAGTGAAGATGAAGGTGATCGGCGCAAGAACAAGAAGTCATCCAGGAACTTGAGCGGGTTGAGCTGCTTCGCGAGAGATGGCTTCTGCGGCATGGCCCGTAGCTCCGGCAGCAAGAAGAGCCACCAGAGTGACTCGGACTCTGACTCCGAGGATGAGGTATGTGATGAGCTCTCTTCTTTGCGCAAGGAGAATGATGAGTTGGTTGACTTGCTTGATAACCGCGATCACATGCTTAGAGAGGCCAAGAAGATGAGGAAAGAGCTTAGGGCCTCACTAGAAGATGCTAGGAACCGTGTGGCTGAGCTAGAAACCCAGAACCTAGATGCTAAGCTTGAGATTGATTCGCTTAAGGCTTCTCCTGTGGTTTCTGATGAGATTGATTGCTGTGATTGCTCTGTGTACCTAGCTGATCTTACTGCTCTTAAGGATAAGCATGCTTCTACTTGTGATGAACTAGATATGCTTAGGGTTGAAGTGGCTGAGCTTAAGTCTAGACCTGCTTTGCTAGGTGCTTGCACTTCTTGCCCTGTTTTGCATGGAAAGATTGATGAGATGCATGCTTACACTGTTTCACTTGAGGCTAAGTTGAAAGAGCCTATTCCCACTTCTTGCTCTACTTGTGAATTGCATGCGGTTAAGAATTTGGAGCTTGCACATTATGTTGATCGCCTGCAGGATGAAAATGATGAGCTGAGAAAATGTATGAGCTGGTTGTCGGGTCAGGAGCCTCAGCTCGGTATCATGATAGCGGCTTTCAAACACTATGATGGTCAGGCACTTGGGGCTGACAAGCTTGGAGAGAACTGTGGTGAGGGAGTTGAGAGAGTTGGAGAGATTCCTATCCCACCACCAAACAGACACAAGAACAAGTTTGAGCCCAAGCCCAACCATCTCAGAAACAAACTTGACACTACTCCAGATCCACCCATATTCCCTCACCCAACAAATGATTTTCAGAAACCGGTGAAGTTTGTGAGCCCAAAGGGAGGTGAGGAAGGAGAGAAGAAGGGTGAGAAGCCGAGTAGGCAGCCCCAACCCAAGCCTAAGCCTAAGCCACAGCCCATAAAGTTCCATTGTGGGTATTGTGGGAGAGATGGTCACAAGGATGAGTTTTGCTTCAAGAGGAAGCGTGAGGAGAGAATGGCTAGAGAGTGGGCTAACAGGGACAGGTACCACCCCTCTAATGGTGTACCTGAGCCTCGTATGCAGATGCCCAGGGCCAAGGCGATTGTGAGGACGGTTCCGGCTTGGGGAGACCGGAAGGCTGCAAGTGTTGCTGCTGGCCGAGCCACACCGGTCAGACCGGTGTACTACACCGGTCAGACCGGTGCAGGTCTGGGCAGACAGCGAGTCGGGTTTCGTGCTCGTGAGGATGCTCGGTTTGGTTCTGGAGGTCGTGGTTCTGGTGGTTGGTCTGGAAAGTTTGCAGGTGGTCAGTTTGCTAGGCGTTCTTCACCTCGTGCTCAATACGAGGGTGAGAAGAGTCGTAGCTTTGAGATGGAGCGGAGGTACGATCCACGGTTTCCCTTTCGTGGTTTTCGTCCTCCTCCAGCTAGAGAGGGTTGGTTCCCTCGTGGTGGTTACCGTGGTGGTAGCTTTGATAGGCGTGATGATTTGGTTTGTGCTAACCCCACTTTGGAGCAAATGGCTCGGCACTGGTTTTACTCTTTTGGTACTAACCCCAGTGCTGAGTCGTTTGTTCACTCACGTGCTCGCTTTTGAATTTCAGGTGGGAGACTTGAAGAACATTTGGTTGATTGACTCCGGTTGCTCGAGGCATATGACCGGAGACAAGGGGTGGTTCTCAAGTCTCGTCCCGGTGGTGACAAAGAAGTACATCACCTTTGGGGACAATGGGCGAGGGCGTGTGCTGTCAGAAGGTGAGATTAAGGTAAGTGACAAGATCACTCTCAGGCGTGTTGCTCTTGTTCAATCGCTTGGATACAATTTGCTTTCTGTGTCCCAGTTGTTGGATGAGGGTTTTGAGGTGTTGTTTCGGCCTGGTGGTTCTCGGATTTTAGATTCTCGGGGGGATCTTGTTTGCATGGTCGTTCCCGAGGGTCAGGTGTTCCGAGCTGATTTTTCTCAGTCTTCTGGTGTGGAGCGTTGCTTCTTGGCTGGTTCTTCGAGTGAGTTGTGGAAGTGGCATAGGAAGTTGGGTCACTTGAGCTTTGACCTCTTGTCTCGCTTGAGTAAACTCAATTTGGTCCGAGGATTGCCACGATTGAGGTTTGAGAAAGAGTTGGTTTGTGCGCCGTGTAGGCATGCCAAGATGGTGGCCTCTTCTCACCCGCCTCTCACCGATGTGATGACTGAGCGTCCATGCGAGCTGCTCCATATGGACCTTGTTGGCCCAGCTCGTGTACGATCTGCGGGTGGGAAGTGGTATGTCCTTGTTGTGGTGGACGACTACTCTCGGTATGCGTGGGTGTTCTTTCTTGAGGAGAAGGGGGAGACGTTTGGTTTTGTTCGAGATCTTGTCTTGAGGTTAAGAAACGAGAGGCACGGAGATGCCATACGAGCGATCCGCAGTGACAATGGCTCGGAATTCAAAAACTCTCGCTTCGAAACCTTTTGCCATGACTTGGGTCTTGAACATCAGTTTTCGAGTCCGTATACGCCTCCCCAGAATGGCGTGGTGGAAAGGAAAAACAGGACCTTGTGCGAGATGGCTCGGACGATGCTCGACGAGCATAGGACTCCGAGAAGGTTCTGGGCTGAGGCGGTCAATACCGCGTGCCATGTGTCGAACAGGATCTACCTCAGGGTTCACAAGAAGAAAACCTGTTACGAGTTGATGCACGGTCGCACACCCAAGGTGAGTCACTTCCATGTCTTTGGTTGTAAATGCTTCATTCTGAAGAAAGGGAAGAAGTTGGACAAGTTCGAGGCTAGGTCTGTCGATGGTATTTTCTTTGGTTATGCATCTCATTCTAGAGCATTTCGTGTGCTCAATCTTGAAACTAACCAAATTGTGGAGACTTGCGAGGTAACCTTCGACGAGACACAGCCACGTAGTCAGCTTGTTTTTGAGTGTGCAGGTGACGACGAACTTGGCGAGGAGATCTTTCAGGAGGAGGAGCATGAACATGGAGATGATGAAGATGGCGGTGTGATGCCCGCGGCTGAACATGTACCTACTACTTCGACGACGATCGAGAATGGACCCTCTCCCACACCTACAACGACAAACCCAGATCAAGGCGAAGCTGCTGTTGAGGGGGAGGTAGCATCAAGGCGAGAACCTCCCCGACGAGTGCAAGTGGATCACCCAGCTTCGAGAATCATCGGCGACATGAATGAACGTACTACACGGTCGAGGGTTCGGAACAATTCTCATTTCGCTCATGCTGCTTTTGTTGCCACTTTTGAGCCCAAAGACATTGGACATGCGTTATCTGATCATAATTGGGTTAACTCGATGCATGAGGAGTTGGAGAATTTTGAGAGGAACCAAGTTTGGGTGTTGGTTGACCCTCCCCCAGGGTGTAAGCCGATTGGGACAAAATGGGTGTGGAAAAATAAAGAGGGAGAGAAAGGAGAAGTGGTGAGGAACAAGTCGAGACTTGTTGCTCAGGGGTACAGTCAGAAAGAGGGGATCGACTACGAGGAGACTTTCGCTCCTGTAGCTCGTTTGGAGGCGATCAGGATCCTTCTAGCTTTTTCCGTGGCTAAAGGGTTCATGTTGTACCAGATGGATGTGAAGAGTGCTTTTCTGAACGGTGTTTTGGAGGAAGAGGTGTTTGTGAGGCAACCACCGAGGTTTGAGAGTGAGAAGTACCCTCACCGGGTCTACAAGTTGAGGAAGGCGCTGTATGGGTTGAAGCAGGCGCCTAGAGCTTGGTATGGTAGGTTGAGGGGGTTCCTGTTTGAGAGAGGGTTTGAGATGGGGAAGGTCGATCAGACCTTGTTTCTCCTCAGGCAGGACAGAGATATCCTGATTGTGCAGGTATACGTGGATGATATTGTCTTTGGTGGCTCGTCTAACTCTCTTGTTGCAAGGTTTGCAGAAGACATGAGCAGGGAATTTGAGATGAGCATGATGGGCGAGTTGCAGTTCTTCCTCGGGCTACAAATCAAGCAATCAAAGGAAGGAACATTTGTGCACCAAGCTAAGTACACCAAGGACATTGTGAGGAAGTTCAAGATGGAGGACTCCAAGGCCATGGCGACGCCTATGAGTACGACTACAGTTCTTGATGCGGACGAGGAAGGTGAACACGTGGACCAGAAGGAGTACCGGAGCATGATCGGGTCACTCCTCTACTTGACGGCGACGAGGCCGGACATTCAATTCTCGGTGTGTCTGTGCGCTCGTTTTCAAGCTTCTCCGAGGACTTCGCATCGGCAAGCAGTCAAGCGCATTTTCAGGTATTTGCGACACACTCCCGACTTTGGCCTTTGGTACTCTGCGTCTTCTTCTTTGGCGCTTCATGGATTTTCAGACGCGGATTTTGCCGGGTGTCGGTTGGATAGGAAGTCCACTTCTGGGACTTGCCAGTTCTTGGGTTCTTCTTTGGTATCTTGGTCTTCCCGCAAACAGTCGAGTGTTGCTCAATCCACTACCGAGGCAGAGTATGTGGCCGCAGCTAGTTGTTGCTCTCAGCTCCTTTGGATCACATACACCATGAGTGACTTTGGTGAGGAGTATACCCATGTCCCACTTCAATGTGATAGCACCAGTGCCATAAGCGTTGCAAAGAACCCAGTGCTCCATTCCAAAACCAAGCACATAGAAGTGAGGTATCATTTTCTGAGAGACAACGTAGAGAAAGGGAAGATAGCTTTGATCCATGTACCCACACATGAACAACTAGCCGATATTTTCACCAAACCCCTAGATCAAGCAACTTTCACTCGTTTGTGGGGGGAGCTTGGTGTTTGTTTGATTTCTTGAGTTGGCGTGTGGGAGCTCCTTTGTAGCATATGTATAGCTTTCCTTTGTGCATTTCTTGCATTTGGCATGGCATATGTAGCATGATGTATAGGCATCTTTGTATCTTAGGTTGCATGCATTTTGTATCATATGCATTGTTTAGGAAAGGCTTCTCTTATACACATTGTTCACCATGGAATGACATATATGTCTTTGTGAGCTAATTTGGTAAGCTATGGTTAGTTTGGCTTAGCTCTTGATAATCTTGGTTTGTATCCATGGTTGATGGCTATGTTTTTGAAAAATTTCATATATATGCTCTCTTGTGAGTAAATGCCTTTACATGATCTTGACATGTTTTAGTGGCTTGGCTATGCTTAATTTGTGGTTGGATAGCTTATTTTGATCATATGGGGCCAAAGGCTCATTTGCCATCATGAATGTTTAGCCCCCATGCTTCATCTTGTGGAGGGGCATAAGTTCCTTTTTGTCGCAAAGACATTTCATGTACCAATTATAAATCTGAATATGAAATGTAAATTGCTTGAAAAATGTGCTCCCATGTCATATGTGCTAATTTTAATTTGCTTTGGGTGCTAAATCGTTGCATGATGCCTACCAATGAGAAGTCTCATATATAGAAGTAGGCACATGGCTCGGTGGCTTTGACATGACATGAGGTGCTTGTGGGTGTTTATGATGGTCTTATGCTTAGAATGGTTGTCCTAGCATGAAGTTTGTGTGGCTTTGCCATTTTGACATGTTTTGCTCATGTTTAGGACTTTGCTCATGAGAGGGTGATTTTTCGCAAAATTGCTAAATTCTATCTTAGCTTCGCCCAATGGTTGTGAAACTTGGTGATCATGAAGTTTATGTCTTTACGAAGCTATAGAGTATCTAACTTGCTCGTTTGGACATGTGTAGCATCCTATATTGAATTTTGTCTATTTGAGAAGCTCTAGGTTGCACTTTTTGCATTTTTGGCTTGATTCATGCATTGTCAACAAGGGGGAGAAGTTTGAGCATGTTTTGGCCTACTGAATGCATTTGGAAGGTTTTCAGGTTGGTTTCGAGCTATTTTTGGGCTCTGTTGTGCACCGGTCTGACCGGTTGAGGTCACCGGTCTGACCGGTCAGAGTGCTGGTCCTGTTCACATGTTGCCCACCGGTCTGACCGGTGGTGTCGACCGGTCTGACCGGTCAGAGCTGAGCTGTTGCAGCTGCTCTGTTTTGTGAAGTGGTTCGCATGCATTTGTCCAGGGGGAGTTGCATCGGTTCAGGGGGAGCTTGCATGTGTGCAGGGGGAGCTCTTTGTGGTTTTCGAGCTTTGGTTTGATGGTTTGTTCTCTTTGCTTGAGCATGTTTTGTCTCGGATGTGTCGAGCCGTTGCCCTTGCCTAAGGGGTCCGAGATTTGTCTTCTTCAAGTGATCTTGCTCTTTGCCTTTTCTTTGGCTTTCGATCACTTGTTGGAGTTTCTTTTAGTCGTTTCTTTTCTTTTCCTTTTCTCTTGGTTACCAAAACGTGTGTGTTGTCAATGCACTCATCAAGGGGGAGATTGAGAGCCAGGTGTGGTTCGAGGACCGGTGGATGGTCGCTTCCTGGTGTGATGAGTGATTGACAACGTGGTGTGGACTGATTCTTGGCTAAGTATTGCAGGTGCAGGTTGCGGCTTGACTGGTGCAGGTGCAGGTGAAGAACAAGCGTGAAAGGTCGTTGCCGGTGAGGCCTCCAGGTGTGGAGAAGACAAGTAGGCTTGGTTCGAGGGACCCGGTGGCCAGCGGGGTCAAGTGCGGGCCGCATGGTGGCAAGAACGGCAAGATGAAGTCATGGACGGTTTCTTGGTTGAGCCTCAAAACCAAGGTCGAGCCGGGACTACGTGGGAGCCGAGTCATGAGTGGTGATTGGCGGAGGCTACACCGAGTTCGCGGGGTTTCCGGTGGTTCACCAGAAAACCACTGGGTTCCTTGGTTGATCCACAAAGCCAAGACCGAAGAACCGAAGACGGAGGTGCAGCAGCTCCAGACCGGTCTGACCGGTGGGTCTGACCGGTCTGACCGGTGAGGAGCACCGGTCTGACCGGTGTGCGACGACGCAGTCCGGAATCTTCGAAGCGGAGGACACGCGTCGGGATCGCAAGGCTTGCGTCGAGGCTAAGCAAGTTTGCGGTTGCTGGGCATCCGTCCGATGGTGCGAAGACAAAGACTTCCAATTTCGCCCTCGAGGGGCATGTATCCCTAGTTAGCTAGTAAGGGTATTTTAGTCTTTCGGTTGCCTCCATATAACCCAAGTGGTGAGAGGATGGCAGCCATCTCTTGGAACCCTAGCTCATTTGGTTTTCCTATTTTCCTTCCTATTTTCTTAGGATTTTCGTAGGACTAGCTTGAGAGCTTCATGGTGAGATCTTGTGAGAGGGAAGGATGATCGGGCGGCAAGCTAGACCTTGTATGAACCTCTTTGGTATGTATAGATGATTCGGCGTGGTTCCTCAAGGCTTGGATGTGTCTTTCCCGTTTCTCCTTTTTGGTGATTTTCGGAGCCCTTTCTTGGCGGTTTTCTTGGAGCGATTTCGAGGCCTTTCTCTTTGGGATTTGGTGGGGGATGTATGCATGAACCCTTCGTGGTTCTTTTCCCTTTGATTCCCCTTCCAAATCCGTGAGCAAAGGGGCTCGATTTTGGGGTTTTCGTGGCTCTAGGGTTAGAGGCGTTCTTGGTGGGATTTCTTCGATTCCTCTTGATTTGACAAGTTTTGGTGGACCAAATCTTGGCTATGGAGTACCCATAAGGTGTTCCTACTATCCCCAAAGTCTTGTGCAAAACCGTGGAGCGAATCGGGAGATCGGGAGTTGGATTTGGAGGAGTTGACTCGCGGGCGCTGTTCTTCCCGAGCTGCCCAGGCACGACCGGTCTGACCGGTGCTCTTGACCGGTCTGACCGGTGCTAGCCCTTGGTGGGTTTTTGTCTCGGGGAACAGCCTTGTCCGTGTGGTTTTGTCCCGTGGTCCTGCTGTTCAGTTCTTGGAGTGTTTGGAGTTGTTTTGCTAGGATTTGTGAGGGGTTCTTCTTCCTCACAGGTTGTGTTTCGTGGTGGTTTTTGTTCCAGGGCCTAGAGGATTCACTGAGGCTTCCTGGAACGTTTGCTGTGCGGCTGCTGTAGCCACCGGCCTGACCGGCTCTGTCCACCGGTCTGACCGGTGTCACCGGTCTGACCGGCGCAGGCCATCGGTCTGACCGGTGTAGCACAGGCAGCAAGTCGTGCAAGTTTCCGCTATGTGTTTTGGTGAGTTTTGGCTAGGAAGGTTGAGTGTTGGTTCCTAGGACCAGTAGCACTCTAGTGGCTGCGTGGTCTTGACCAACTTGGGTAGTTGGGTCGGAGACGTGAGTTGGAAGCCGTGTTCGTCTTGTTGGAGTTCCCATCTCCTTCGAGAGGAATTTTTATCGGCTCCCATTCACTCCCCCCCTCTCTGGTTCGCCTAATCGGTCCTTCATCAGGTACACCATTAGAGGGGTGGTACCTGTCCTTGTTAGCCCACTCTCTAGCCATTCTCTCCTCACGCTTCCTCTTGAAGCAAAACTCATCCTTGTGACCATCTCTCCCACAATACCCACAATGGAACTTTATGGGCTGTGGCTTAGGCTTAGGCTTGGGTTGTGGCTGCCCACTTGGTTTCTCACCCTTCTTCTCTCCTTCCTCACCTCCCTTTGGGCTCACAAACTTCACCGATTTCTGGAAATCATTTGTTGGGTGAGGGAATATGGGTGGATCTGGAGTAGTGTCAAGTTTGTTTATGAGATGGTCAGGCTTGGGCTCAAACTTGTTCTTGTATCTGTTTGGTGGTAGGATAGGAATCTCTCCAACTCTCTCAATTGCCTCACCACTGTTCTCTCCAAGCTTGTCAGCCCCAAGCGCCTGACCATCATAGCGTTTGAAAGCCGCTATCATGATACCAAGCAGAGGCTCCTGACCCGACAACCAGCTCATACATTTTCTCAGCTCATCATTCTCATCCTGCAAGCGATCAACATAATGTGCAAGCTCCAAATTCTTAACCGCATGCAATTCACAAGTAGAGCAAGAAGTGGGAATAGGCTCTTTCAACTTAGCCTCAAGCGAAACAGTGTAAGCATGCATCTCATCGATCTTTCCATGCAAAACAGGGCAAGAAGTACAAGCACCTAGCAAAGCAGGTCTAGACTTAAGCTCAGCCACTTCAACCCTAAGCATATCTAGTTCATCACAAGTAGAAGCATGCTTATCCTTAAGAGCAGTAAGATCAGCTAGGTACACAGAGCAATCACAACAATCAATCTCATCAGAAACCACAGGAGAAGCCTTAAGCGAATCAATCTCAAGCTTAGCATCTAGGTTCTGGGTTTCTAGCTCAGCCACACAGTTCCTAGCATCTTCTAGTGAGGCCCTAAGCTCTTTCCTCATCTTCTTGGACTCTCTAAGCATGTGATCGTGGTTATCAAGCAAGTCAACCAACTCATCATTCTCCTTGCGCAAAGAAGAGAGCTCATCACATACCTCATCCTCGGAGTCGGAGTCCGAGTCACTCTGGTGGCTCTTCTTGCTACCGGAGCTACGAGCCGTGCCGTAGAAGCCATCTCCCGCGAAGCAACTCAACCCACTCAAGTTCCTGGATGACTTCTTGTTCTTGCGCCGATCACCTTCATCTTCACTGCTACTCGAGCTCGAGGAAGAGTAGGCTGAGCTGGAGTCGACGTCGCTCACTCCGACCATCGCTCGGGCCTTCCTGCCGCGGCCGTCCTTCTTCCTCGACCGTCGCTCGTCCTTGTGCTTGTTGTTGTGCTTGTGATCGCGCCTCGATCGGTACTTGCCATCCTTGCTCGATCAGTGCCTGTAGCCGTCCTTGTAGCCGTCCTTATTCTCCATCTTCTCCGGGCAGTCGGCGACGAAGTGTCCTGGCTTACCGCACTGAAAGCACGTCCGTGATGTCCTCCTCGTGTTCACCCGGTTCTCGTGCAGCCTCTCGAACCGCCTGGTCAGCAACGCCATCTTGTCCTCTCCAAGCACGTCGAACTCCTCGTCTGGCAAAGACATCAAAGAAGACAGAGAGTACATCCTGGAGGATGCGTTAGCGTTAGACTTAGCTCCTTTGCCACCGACAAGAGCGAGACTATGAGAATCAGTCGGGCTCTCGATCTTGGCTGTCATACCACAGTCCAACTCAGCCGACTTGAGCTTCGAGAATAGCTCGTTCAGCGTCAAGGTGTCATACTTCTCGGACTCAACAATAGCCTCAAACTTCCCGTCCCATACGGTAAGATCCAACGAATGCAAGAGCTTCACGGCTCTATCATGATCATCGTATGGGAGCACGTCCACATTGGCTCTCATGTTGTTCACAACGACCGTAAACCGCTGGAAAAGGGCATCGACGGACTCGCTGGGGAGATGGGTGAAGTTCTCATACTCTCTCCGGTAAGTCGCGTACATCCGAGCCTGAACTTGAGCATTCCCAGCATGAGCATCCTTCAACTGCTCCCAAATCCTACAAGCTAAGTCCTCTGTCTGAACCCGATCGAATTCAGGCTGACACAGAGCACGAAACAAGTAGTCGACAGCCTTATTGTTGGCTTCGAACATATCCCTCGATCCTGGAGCAAGGAAGTTCATCGGATGAACATAAGCTGTGTTCACCGTGACATCCCAAAGGATCTGACCCTTTCCGCGGAGGAACGCTGCCATCCGCCTCTGCCACATCTGATAGTTCTTCCCATCGAAGTGCGGAGGACCCGAACCCCGTTCCTGGTATGCCATCTTTGGATCTTAGACTGGTAAGAGTCAATGAAGACCCGAACCGGCTCTGATACCAATTGAAGGACCGATTAGGCGAACCAGAGAGGGGGGGGGAGTGAATGGGAGTCGATAAAAATTCTTCTCGAAGGAGATGAGAACTCCAACAAGACGAACACAGCTTCCAAATCACGTCTCCCACTCAACTACCCAAGTTGGCCAAGACCACGCAGCCACTGGAGTGCTACTGGTCCTAGGAACCAACAACCACCTTCACGAACTCGAGAACGCAGCGGAACTAGCAACTCGAGCGCTACTGACCTACACCGGTCAGGCCGGTGAGCACCACCGGTCAGACCGGTCCCTGCTGGTACAACCTGGGAACTTCCACAGAAGGCCCCTACACCGGTCAGGCCGGTGTAGTTCACCGGTCAGATCGGTTCAAGCCAGGAAACCCCAAATCAACCAAACAGGCCTACCGAACTCCAAACTGACCCAAACTCAAAACAGCAGCAACACGGGACTACAACGAACTCACTAGAACGTTCACCCGAGGCAAAACCCACAGAGCCTCTGCACCGGTCAGACCGGTGAGCAGCACCGGTCAGACCGGTCAGGCTGGGCCGCTCGGGGATGAACAGCACCCGCGGGTCAACTCCCCCAATTCCAGCTCCCGATCTCCCAAATCGCTCCACGGATTTGTACAAGACTTTGGGGATAGTAGGAACACCTCATGGGTACTCCATAGCCAAGATTTGGTCCACCAAAACTTGCTAAATCAAGAGGAATCGAAGAAATCCCACCAAGAACTCCTCTAACCCTAGAGCCACGAAAACCCCAAAATCGAGCCCCTTTACTCACTGATTTGGGAGGGGAATCAAAGGGAAAAGAACCACGAAGGGTTCATGCATACATCCCCCACCAAATCCCAAAGAGAAAGGCCTCGAAATCGCTCCAAGAAAAGGCTCTGAAAATCACCAAAAAGGAGAGACGGGAAAGACACATCCAAGCCTTGAGGAACCACGCCGAATCATCTATACATACCAAAGAGGTTCATACAAGGTCTAGCTTGCTGCCCGATCATCCTTCCCTCTCACAAGATCTCACCATGAAGCTCTCAAGCTAGTCCTAAGAAAATCCTAAGGAAAATAGGAAGAGAAAATAGGAAAGCAAATGAGCTAGGGTTCCAAGAGATGGCTGCCATCCTCTCACCACTTGGTTTATATGGAGGCAACCGAAAGACGAAAATACCCTTACTAGCTAACTAGGGATACATGCACCTCAAGGGTGAATTCGGAAATCTTTGTCTTCGCTCCATCGGACGGATGCCCAGCGACCGCAAACTTGCTTAGCCTCGACACAAGCCTTGCGATCCCGACGCGTGTCCTCCGCTTCGAAGATTCCGGACTGCGTCGTCGCACACCGGTCAGACCGGTGCTCCTCACCGGTCAGACCGGTACCCACCGGTCAGACCGGTCAGACCCACCGGTCAGACCGGTCTGGTGCTGCTGCACCTCCGTCTGGTTTTGTTCGGTCTTGGCTTTGTGGATCAACCAAGGAACCCAGTGGTTTTCTGGTGAACCACTGGAAACCCCGTGAACTCGGTGTAGCCTCCGCCAATCACCACTCATGACTCGGCTCCCACGTAGTCCCGGCTCGACCTTGGTTTTGAGGCTCTACCAAGAAACCGTCCATGACTTCATCTTGCCGTTCTTGCCACCATGCGGCCCGCACTTGACCCCGCTGGCCGCCGGGTCCCTCGAACCAAGCCTACTTGTCTTCTCCACACCTGGAGGCCTCACCGGCAATGACCTTTCGTGCTTGTTCTTCACCTGCACCTGCACCAGTCAAGCCGCAACCTGCACCTGCAATACTTAGCCAAGAATTAGTCCACACCACGTTGTCAATCACTCATCACACCAGGAAGCGACCATCCACCGGTCCTCGAACCACGCCTGGCTCTCAGTGCTAGGCACCTCAGCTCAAACCGAGACGTAGGAAGATGATAGGCCTATCGTACTCTCCCTAGGATATCATAACTAGGACCGAACAAGTCATCCTGCCCGAGAATGATTCGTTCTTTCCTAATTACTCTCTCCATCCTCCCACGAGACAAAGCCTCGGGGAGAAGGTCTAAGAAGAGGTACGAGAGGGGAATCCAAGGGTAGACTCTGTGCTAAGCAAACTTTCCCTTAGATTCCTACTATTGAGGAATGATATCTTCAACCGGAGCTTAAAGCCTCAGCTCGGCTGATGATGGATCTAGGTGGCTTAACATTTCCTCTGACGGGCACCTCATTGGCCGGGGTGCAAGGGGAGCTGAAATCCCAGAGGTTTTCCACGATCTCTTTTCCCTCAATAGCATTCAAGTACATAAAGGAGCCTCCAGAGAGAGCATTAAGCCGCATGGCTCGTCCTTCCGTAACCCATACCAGGAGTGCTAAAGCAGCTTCCAATCGGGGACGTGGAGGACTGGGCAATCTTCCGTCGAGGAGGCGAAACAAGTCCATGCCATTCCTAGGGATTCCTCCTCACCTTGCTTGAGATTGAGAATCTTATCCTCAACGAGATGACATGTCATATCAGGAAGAATAGGAAGCAGAAAGCTGCTCTCAAACTTTCCCAAGTGAGGTAGTCTCTACCAAAACAACAGTACCAAGCTCATGCTTTCCCAAAGAGGGATAGCGGGAAATTTTCTCTTTTCCCAGCATCCGGTGATTCAATGATTTTACCCGGAGTTTGAACTAGACACTCGTAGTGTCTCACATGATCGAAAGGGTTCTCATGAATTGACCCCAAGAAGGAAAGATCCTGAATTAGCTTCATGAGAGAGGGGCGAACCCGACAGCCAGATGGAAGAATGGGTTCTGACAAGGATGGCTCTAAGGGTTCACTCCTCGAAGGTGGAAGGTGCTTACAAGGATAACCTTCCATGGATAACGGGGGTAAAGGTAGAAGTAAACAAAACGAAAAAGGTATCTCGAAGGGTAACAGGGGTTAAAGGTAGAAGAAAACGAAAAAAAGATAAATAAGAGGACCACTAGGTTCGAAGATAGATACAGCAACCGTTCCCCGGCAACAGCGCCAGAAATGCTTGTTGGTGTTTCTTAATGTCAACACTATGGCGCCGAGTAGCATGAGCTTGTAAGAAACTCCTGGGTACACTGACGAGTGCGAACAAGTCTGGAAGCACACGGATACACCGTTGTAGCACTTCTCCCGAGGAGGATGAGTATTCCAAGGGTATCGAATCCAAGGAATGATGTGCACTATCTTCTACTCTAGTATAGATGGTCCAAGGACACCAAACTCCGGCTAGGATAGATAAGCGTTGAGAAGCACTTCTTTAGGGTCTTGAGTCTAGGCAAGGATATGGTTGCCATGTAGTCCTCCCCACAGGGTGCCAACCCACCCTAGCTTTTTAGGGACAAGGAATGTTCTGGCAACGGGGCCCTACTCGGTACACGGGCGCGGAGGATTTCAAAGGGTCCAACAGTCTGTCACCACTGCGGACTACCTCTATCGTTACGCGAATGCACTTGGTATCTGTAGGATAACCAGAGTCCAGAGACCACGTCTATACTACCGATTACTACTATAGCACGGTTTCATCTGCTAGCCCGCTAACAACACTATAGCACTCCGTATAAATATGGAACTACGAACTAGGGAGAGAACGACTCAGTCCTTAGCACATCATCGAATCATGGAGCAACAGGAAGGTTTAGATTCAAAATAGATACATCATTCTTACTCAGCTAAATTGGATCTAAACATGCAAACAGATACTTGAACTAATGTATTAGCTCTAAAGGATCGAAGCCTTATGTCATGAAGAACACAAGCCTCTAAACTATGAACGAGCCAAGAACACAAGAACATATCATTCATGCATGAAGTCCACTATAGTCTAAATAAGAAATGCTGAAATACTCACTTTGCTCTAAATGAAGAACAAGCATCCATGAGGACTTCAACTCACTCCTCACCCTACTCTACCCAGCACTCTAACACACACACTACATCTTGGGAGGTGGGAACTCACCTCTCCAAGAGAGAATGAGAGGAGAGGGAGCTTGGTATGTGTCTCAAAAGTGAGCTCCTCCCCTTCTACTTATAGGAAAGGGGTGGCTTGCTTCGAGGCTCATTTGTCACCAAAACACGCCGGGCTGCGCCTTAGGACCAATGGGGGACGACCACGTGGAAGCAGGCGATGAACAACGACAAAAAGGGATCGGCCGAAGTGGGGTTCGGCCGACCCTTGGCTACCACGCTTCATCATGTGCTTTCTTTGAGAGACTGGTATGTGGGTCCCACGATCTTTCCCTGGTGCATGCGGAGTTTTGAGGCGGTTTGGGTCCCCGGTGGGCCCTTGGATCCTTGTCCTGTACACGTGGTGGTGTCTGATTCGTTGGTGATTGCTTCACTTGGATTGATGAGGTGTCATGGATACATGGCATCCAATGTGGCACACGTCGCCACGTGGTCTGGTGTGGGTCCGATCGGGCCCATATGATATCAAGAGGGTGATCTTGTCTTGCGCATATCTCTTCCATCCGGACTCCGAAGTGCACAAATGATATATCCATTTCAATCATCTCAACGATCATGTCGTGATGATGCAAATTAATTTGGCATTTGAGATTATTTATAATGATGCCATATTCATGCCTTTGGTTCAGGGGACCATGGTGTCCTGAACAGCTGGGATCAAATGTGCATGCTTTCTCTCCATTTCTTGTGTTAAATACCTACATTCGAATAGACATCGACACTTGGGGAAAGTATTAGTTTAAGCTCTTGTTCTAGTGTTGATGATCCTTTTACATTTGTTTTATGTAGGTATTAAAGGTGTAAAAGTAGCACTTAACAGCCGTTAACAAGGACCTGTACCCTCTGCCGCGCATCGACGTCGTTATAGATCAGGCTGCTGGATACAAGATGCTAAGTCTCCTCGATTGTTTCTCAGGCTATCATCAGGTATGGATGCGAAGGGAGGACGAGGCCAAGACTGGTTTCACTACACCATTTTGCATTTACTGTTTCGTCAGGATGCCGGATGATGAGGACACCACGAGTACATCTACACCAGCAACACCTTCTCCTACTCCAGCGCCGGCAGCACCTTCTTCAGCGCCACCTTCTGGGCCAATTACTCAGGCCCGTGCAAGAGAGTTCAACTTTGTCATGATGCTGAAGAATCAAGGCCCAGAGGACTGAAGGCTAGCCCAACAGCAGGCCTTGTGCGTGGGTGCCTAGGACTGGCCCAAGAGGGCGCCTAGGGTTGCACCCCCGCACTCACAATGCTAGGGGTGGCACCCCCTTTGCTGGCCGCACCTCCCCTAAGGGCTGCGCCCCTTTTCCCTTTATTAGTCAGAGTCCTGTATCGTTTACAACTCAAGTTTTGTTTTACATCTAGCTTTAGCTACACCAGAACACGCACAAATACGTGCTGTCCTCTGTGATTCAGAACTCCACCTTTGAGTGATATAGTGATTGCTCGCATTACTTTCTTGTTCGTTCTTCGATTGCGTACAGGAAACGATCTTCGTGATCAGGCTAATCTTGCACCGACAAGGTTGGTAACCATCGGGAGTTGGTTCAGCGATTGCATTAGCGCTTTGAGTCTCGCTCGTCGTAGTCGGATCGTGAGGGTCTACTTCCACCAAATCGGATTTATCTCCACTAATCGAAAGATCGGGCACTCCCCCTCTATCACCGGAGGGGCTTCGGAATGCAGGGCCAACATTTAATCGCATGATGAACATAATTCTGGGCAATCAATATGGCCAGAAACACTTCGGCGTACGTAGATGACGTGGTCATAATGAGCATCAAGCATGCAGATCATGTGGTGGACCTTCGGGAGACTTTTGAGAACATGAGGCAGCACGGGTTGAAGTTGAACCCTGAGAAGTGTATCTTCAGCATCCACAAAGGCTAGCTTTTGGGTTGCATGGTTTCGAAGAGGGGGATACATGCAAACCCGGCAAAAATTGAGGCACTACGAAGAATGAACCCACCGAGAAACAGAAAAGAAGTCCAAAGACTGACAAGAAGAATTGCTTCGTTCAATCGATTCATCTCAAGAACGGCTGAACAAAGCCTGCCGTTTTTCAAGACTCTCAAGGCCAACACGACTTTCCAGTGGGGTCCGGAGTAGCAGAAAGCTTTTGAGGACCTGAGAAATTGCATCGAGGAGGCGATAGTAATGACCAGTCCAACGCCGAAGGCAGAGCTACTGTTATACATCGCAGCGAGCAAAGCAACAGTCAACACAGTGATTGTGGAAGAATGTCAAGTGGACGAAGAGATGAGGCAGAGGCCCATATATTACGTATCAGAGGCCCTCAATGGCTCAAAGTTGTTCTACTCCCAGATGGAGAAGATGGCCTACACAGTGGTGATGGCAAAGAGAAAACTTTGACACTATTTTCAGAGTCACAACATCACAGTCCCAACATCATACCCCCTTGGAGACATGTTTGAAAGCAAGGAATCAATAGGCAGGTTGGGCAAATGGGCAGCCGAGCTGGTAGAGAATGTGATCAACTATGTGTTGCGAAGTGCGATCAAATCGCAAGTCCTCACGGACTTTGTGGTGGACTGGACACCAACGTGAATGAACGACAGCGATGAGGTGATCGAACCGGTTTGGGAGGTACAGTGCGATGGAGCTTACTGCCACAAGGGGTCAGCTGCAGCTGCAATACTCAAGTCACCTTCGGGGTTGAAGTTGTGGTATACATCAAGGTTGGAATGCGGTTAGTGCATGAACAATGTGATAGAATACAAAGGGTTACTGTTGGCCCTTCGAAAAGCTAAGGCAGTGGGAGCACGAAGGCTCATCATCTTGACAGACTCAGAGATGATCGCCCGGCATGTGGACAAGTCTTACAAAAAAAGCCAGAGATGGCCAAATATTTGCAGGCTGTCCGAAGCATGGAAAAGTTCTTCTTGGGAATAACCATGAAAAGCTTCCCAAGGAACTTTAACAAGGAGGCCGATGCAATAGCTAAGGCAGCGGCCATGAAGGAACCATTACCTTCAGATGTATATAAATCAAAAGCTAATTGAACTAACTACCCTCTCTAACCTTCGGATCCGTCTAAACCATCTCTCGGGTCTTAACCTGCTAACTCAGTGGACCCACCAACTTTTTCGGCCCTCTAATCCTTCTCGGCCTAATCTCTTTCCAAAGTGCTCTGGAATTTCTTAAATGGATTATAAAATATTTTCCGACTCTTCGAATTAATCCTTTGCAATTGATTCGATTTTGGGGAATAGACTGTAGTTCCTTGAATTAAATTTCTGAGAGATCATTTGAATTACGACAATGTTTTCCGGCTTCTTGAATAAATACTTTGCTATTTAAGTCATTTTCGGAAAAATTAGTCTAAATTCATTTGTACCAAATCTAGGAAATAAATTGTCATCAATTTATTTCGCAGGCTTATTTTGTTTGGACCCAAATATCCGAGCCCATCTAAAAGCTCACTAGCTAACCTACCCCTAACCCTAACCACTTGCCTTAACTACCCCTGATCTCTCTCTCTCCCATCTTCTCTCCTTTCTGCCGCCGCCACTCTATCTGCTCCTCTGTTCTTCCTTCCTCCGCCGAGCAATGCAGCATTAAATCCTTTTCTCCCTTCTGTTTTTCTCTCCATCGATCCCAGCCACCAATCAGGGCAGCATGCCTTCTGCACCTTTTTGCCTTGCTTCTTTTCCCTCTTTCGCAAGATGCAGCAACAACAACAGCTTGCATCCTTTGTCCAACAAATCAAGCACCTACTCCTCCCTGCTCTTCCATCGAAGCAGCACTTTAGCTAGTACCCAGCAGCAGTAGCCTTGCTCTCCTTGCCCCATCCGCTGAAGGACCGGAACGGCGAACCAGAGAGGGGGGAGTGAATGGGAGCCGATAAAAATTCTACTCAAGAATTCGGCCTATGAACCCAATTTCACTCGGACACCTCCGCAAGCTTCTCTTGCCAAGTCGACGTAGCCACTGGAGTGCTACTGAACCTAAGAGGAAGATCCAACCAACAGCCACTCGAAACACCCAGCGGACAACAACCCGAAACTGCTGCTGGCAACCAAAACCGGTCAGGCCGGTTTCTGAAACCGGTCAGACCGATTCTCTGGGACCTAGCCTCTCACTGGCAGGGGAAACCGGTCAGGCCGGTTTTGTCTAGGAAATCCCCAAAAGACCTTTGAGGCCAAAACTGCCCCAAAACACCTCAAGAACCTCTCCACCTTTGAACAAGAAAAGCCATAGCCAGAACAAGACTCTCCTGCTCAAAATCCTCACGACGGCCCACTGGGGCTAAACCGATCAGACCGGTTTGGGAAACCGGTCAGGCCAGTTTTGCCTGGACAGTCGGGAAGAACTCAGCCCGCGGGAAAAACCTAGCCTTCACCTCGATCAATCTCCCGGTTCGTTCCATGGATTTAAGTGAGACTTTGGGGATAGATGGGGTACCTCGTGGGCTACCTTTGGCTAGAAACTCGGTCCCCAAAACCTACTCAATCAAGAGGAATCGGAAGTCAACCCTCAAGAGCACCTTCCCATGGATTCCACCGAAAACCACCAAATTGAAGCCGTTTCGGAGGGTTTGTTGGAGCAAGATCACCAAGCAAAGAGGCACAAGGTCCTCATACGTGACATCCAACAAGAATCCCTCAAAGAAATGCCCCCAAAACTTCCCCACGGAAAATCCAAGAAAAGGCTCCGAAAATCACCAAAAAGGAGAAACGGGAAAGACACATCCAAGCGTTGAGGAACCACGCCGAATCATCTATACATACCAAAGAGGTTCATACAAGGTCTAGCTTGCCGCCCGATCATCCTTCCCTCTCACAAGATCTCACCATGAAGCTCTCAAGCTAGTCCTATGAAAATCCTAAGGAAAATAGAAAGGAAAAAGGAAAACCAAATGAGCTAGGGTTCCAAGAGATGGCTGCCATCCTCTCACCACTTCGGTTATATGGAGGCAAGCCGAAAGACTAAAATACCCCTAAAGCCTAAACTAGGATACACACCCACCAAGGGCACTTTGGGAGTTTGTCTTCGTAACACCATCGGACGGATGCCCGGCGACCGCACTTCGCTTAGCATCGACGCAAGCCTTGCGATCCCGACGCGTGTCCTCCGCATCGAAGCTTCCAGCGCCCTGCGACCCCAAACCGGTCAGACCGGTTTCCCAAACCGGTCAAACCGGTTTTGGCCTGACAGCCACGCCCGGTTTTCGGCCTCAATTTTGTGGCTCAGCCGAGTAACCCGGTGGTTTTCTGGTGAACCACCGCAAACCCCGCGAACTTGATGTAGCCTCCGCCAATCACCACTCATGACTCGGCTCCCACGAAGTCCCGGCTCGACCTTGGTTTTGAGGCTCAACCAAAAAACTGTCCACCGACTTCATCCTGCTGTTCATGCCACCATGCGGCCCGCACTTGACCCCGCTGGCCACCGGGTCCCTCGAACCAAGCCTACTTGTCTTCTCCACATCTGGAGGCCTCACCGGCGACGACCTTTCGCGCTTGTTCTTCACCTTCACCAACACCAGTCAATCCGCAACCTGCACCTACAATACTTAGCCAAGAATCAGTCCACACAACGTTGTCAATCACTCATCACACCAGGAAGCAACCATCCACCGGTCCTCGAACCACACATGGTCCTCATCCGCTCTCCACTACCACGCGCTGCTGCGCCGCCCAGAAAGAGGAAGCGAGGAGAAGCTAAGCCACACTAAGCCATATCATACCAAACTAGCTCACAAGATGATATATAGCATAGCATGGTGAACAATCTATATAGAAGAAGCTTTTCCTACACAATGCATATGATACAAAATGCATACAACCTAAGATACAAAGATGCCTATACATCATGTTACACATGCCATGCAAGATGCAAGAAATGCACAAAGGGAACTATACATATGCTACAAAGGAGCTCCCACACACCCAACTCAAGAAATCAAACAAACACCAAGCTCCCCCCGCAAACGAGTGAAAGTTGCCTGATCTAGGGGTTTGGTGAAAATATCGGCTAGCTGGTCAAGTGTGGGTACATTGATCAAAGCGATTTTTCCTTTCTCTACGTTGTCTCTCAGGAAATGATACCTCACTTCTATGTGCTTGGTTTTGGAATGGAGCACTGGGTTCTTTGCAACGCTTATGGCACTTGTGCTATCACATTGAAGTGGGACATGGGTATACTCCTCACCAAAGTCACTCATGGTGTATGTGATCCAAAGGAGCTGAGAGCAACAACTAGCTGCGGCCACATACTCTGCCTCGGTAGTGGATTAAGCAACACTCGACTGTTTGCGAGAAGACCAAGACACCAAAGAAGAACCCAAGAACTGGCAAGTCCTAGAAGTGGACTTCCTATCCAACCGACACTCAGCAAAATCCGCGTCCGAAAATCCATGAAGAGCCAAAGAAGAAGACGCGGAGTACCAAATGCCGAAGTCGGGAGTGTGTCGTAAATACCTGAATATGCGCTTGACTGCTTGCCGATGCGAAGTCCTCGGAGATGCTTGAAAACGAGCGCACAGACATACCGAGAACTGGATGTCCGGCCTCGTCGCCGTCAAGTAGAGGAGTGACCCGATCATGCTCCGGTACTCCTTCTGGTCCACGTGTTCACCTTCCTCGTCCGCATCAAGAGCTGTAGTCGTACTCATAGGCGTCGCCATGGCCTTGGAGTCCTCCATCTTGAACTTCCTCACAATGTCCTTGGTGTACTTAGCTTGGTGCACAAATGTTCCTTCCTTTGATTGCTTGATCTGTAGCCCGAGGAAGAATTGCAACTCACCCATCATGCTCATCTCAAATTCCCTGCTCATGTCTTCTGCAAACCTTGCAACAAGAGAGTTAGACGAGCCACCAAAGAAAATATCATCCACGTATACCTGCATAATCAGGATATCTCTGCCCTGCCTGAGGAGAAACAAGGTCTGATCTACCTTCCCCATCTCAAACCCTCTCTGAAACAGGAACCCCCTCAACCTACCGTACCAAGCTCTAGGCGCCTGCTTCAACCCATACAGCGCCTTCCTCAACTTGTACACCCGATGGGGGTACTTCTCACTCTCAAACCCCGGTGGTTGCCTCACATACACTACTTCCGCTAAAACACCGTTTAGGAAAGCACTCTTGACATCCATCTGGTACAACTTGAACCCCTTAGCCACGGAAAAGGCTAGAAGGATCCTGATCGCCTCCAAACGAGCTACGGGAGCAAAGGTCTCCTCGTAGTCGATCCCCTCTTTCTGTGAGTACCCCTGAGCAACAAGCCTTGACTTGTTCCTCACCACTTCTCCTTTCTCTCCCTCTTTGTTCTTCCACACCCATTTTGTCCCAATCGGCTTACACCCTGGGGGAGGGTCAACCAATTCCCAAACTTGGTTCCTCTCAAAATTCTCCAACTCCTCATGCATCGAGTTTACCCAATTATGATCAGATAGCACTTGTCCAATGTCCTTGGGCTCAAAGGTGGCAACAAAAGCAGCATGAGCGAAATGAGAATTGTTCCGAACCCTCGACCGTGTAGTACGTTCATTCATGTCGCTGATGATTCTCGAAGCTGGATGATCCACTTGCACTAGCCGGGGAGGTTCTCGCCTTGATGCTACCTCCCCCTCAATAGCAGCTTCGCCTTGATCTGGATTTGTCGTTGTAGGTGTGGGAGAGGGCCCGTTCTCGATCGTCGTCGAAGTAGTAGGTACATGTTCAGCTGCGGGCACCACACCGCCATCTTCATCATCTCCATGTTCATGCTCGTCCTCCTGAAAGATCTCCTCTCCAAGTTCGTCGTCACCTGCACACTCAAAAACAAGCTAACTACGTGGCTGTGTCTCGTCGAAGGTCACCTCGTAAGTCTCCACGATTTGGTTAGTTTCAAGATTGAGCACATGAAATACTCTAGAATGAGATGCGTAACCAAAGAAAATGCCATCGACAGACCTAGCCTCGAAGTTGACCAACTTCTTCCCTTTCTTCAGAATGAAGCATTTACAACCAAAGACATGGAAGTGACTCACCTTGGGTGTACGACCGTGCATCAACTCGTAACAGGTTTTCTTCTTGTGAACCCTGAGGTAGATCCTGTTCGATACATAGCACGCGGTATTGACCGCCTCAGCCCAAAACCTTCTCGGAGTCCTATGCTCGTCGAGCATCGTCCGAGCCATCTCGCACAAGGTCCTGTATTTCCTTTCCACCACGCCATTCTGGGGAGGTGTATACGGACTCGAAAACTGGTGTTCAAGACCCAAGTCATGGCAAAAGGTTTCGGAGCGAGAGTTTTTGAATTCCGAGCCATTATCACTGCGGATCGCTCGTATGGCATCTCCGTGCCTCTCGTTTCTTAACCTTAAGACAAGATCTCGAATAAAACCAAACGTCTCCCCTTTCTCCTCAAGAAAGAACACCCACGCATACCGAGAGTAGTCGTCCACCACAACAAGGACATACCACTTCGCACCCGCAGATCGCACACGAGCTGGGCCAACAAGGTCCATATGGAGCAACTCGCATAGACGCTCAGTCATCACATCGGTGAGAGGCGGGTAGAAGAGGCTACCATCTTGGCATGCCTACACAGCGCACAAACCAACTCTTTCTCAAACCTCAACCGTGGCAATCCTCGGACCAAATTGAGTTTACTCAAGCGAGACAAAAGGTCAAAGCTCAAGTGACCCAACTTCCTATGCCACTTCCACAACTCACTCGAAGAACCAGCCAAAAAGCAATGCTCCACACCAGAAGACTGAGAGAAATCTACTCGAAACACTTGACCCTCGGGAATGACCATGCAAACAAGGTCCCCTCGAGCATCTAAAATCTGAGAACCACCAGGCCGAAACCACACCTCAAAGCCCTCATCCAAAAGCTGGGACACGGAAAGCAAATTGAACCCGAGCGATTGAACAAGAGCTACACGCCTGAGAGTGACCTTGTCACTTACCTTGATCTCACCTTCTAATAGCACACGCCCTCGGTCATTGTCCCCAAAGGTGATGTATGTCTTGGACACCGCCGGGACGAGACTTGAGAACCACCCCTTGTCTCCGGTCATATGCCTCGAGCAACCGGAGTCAATCAACCAAACGTTCCTCAAGTCTCCCACCTGAAATTCAAAAGCGAGCACGTGAGTGAACAAACGACTCTGCACTGGGGTTAGTACCAAACGAGTAAAACCAGTGCTGAGCCATTTGCTCCAAAGTGGGGTTAGCACAAACCAAATCATCACGCCTATCAAAGCTACCACCACGAAAGCCACCACGGGAACCACCCCTGTCTCGCTGGAGAAGAACGAAAACCACGAAAGGAAGACCGTGGACCGTTCCTCCTCTCCATCTCAAAGCTACGACTCCTCCCACCATCGTATTGAGCACGAGGTGGAGAACGTCTAGCAAACTGACCACTACCAGACTTTCCATGCCAAACACCTGGACCACGACCAAAGAACCTGAACCGAGCCTCATCCCGAGCACGAAAACCGAACTGGTCACCCTGCTGTCTCCAAACCGGTCTGACTGATTCTGGAACCGGTCTGACTGGTTTCGCTGTCCGATCAGCCCAAACCGGTCTGACCAGTTTCCAAACCGGTCTGGCCGGTTTAACTCCTCCAGCAGGGTTCCTTCCACCCAAAGCACTCTTTTCTCCCCAAGCCGGAACTGTGCGAATATTGGCCTTACCCCTAGGCAGTGGCATACGAGACTCAGGCACACCATGAGATGGGTTGTACCTGTCCTTGTTTGCCCACTCCTTTGCCATTCTCTTCTCTCGCTTCTTCTTGAAGCAAAACTCCCCTTTGTGACCATCTCTCCCACAATAGTCACAATGAAACCGGATTGGTTTTGGCTTTGGTTTTGGTTGGGGTTGCTCACTCGGTTTCTCCTCACTTGCCTTCTCACCCTTCTTCTCTCCAATCTCACTCTCCTTGGAGCTCACAAACTTCACCGGTCTTTGGAAATCATTTGTTGGGCGAGGAAATATGGGTGGAGCTGGAGTAGTGTCAAGTTTGTTTCTGAGATGGTTAGGCTTGGGCTCAAACTTGTTCTTGTGTCTGTTTAGTGGTCGGATAGGGATCTCTCCGACTCTCTCAACTCCCTCACCACTGTTTTCTCCAAGCTTGTCAGCCCCAAGTGCCTGACCATCATAGCGTTTAAAAGCTGCTATCATGATACCAAGCTGAGACTCCTGACCCGACAACCAACTCATACATTTCCTCAGCTCATCATTCTCATCCTGCAAGCGATTAACATAATGCGCAAGCTCCAAATTCTTAACCGTATGCAATTCACAAGTAGAGCAAGAAGTGGGAATAGGCTCTTTCAACTTAGCCTCAAGCGAAACAGTGTAAGCATGCATCTCATCAATCTTTCCATGCAAAACAGGGCAAGAAGTGTAGGCACCTAGCAAAGCAGGTCTAGACTTAAGCTCAGCCACTTCAACCCTAAGCATATCTAGTTCATCACAAGTGGAAGCATGCTTATTCTTGAGACTAGTAAGATCAGCTAGGTACACAGAGCAATCAACACAATCAACATCATCAGAAACCATAGGAGAAGCCTTAAGCAAATCAATCTCAAGCTTAGCATCTAGGTTCTGAGTTTCTAGCTCAGCCACACGGTTCCTAGCATCTTCTAGTGAGGCCCTAAGCTCTTTCCTCATCTTCTTGGCCTCTCTAAGCATGTCATCACGATTATCAATCTACTTGCCAAGACGCTCGTTCTCCTCTCGCAAAAAGGGAAGCTCATCACGTACCTCATCCTCGGAGTCAGAGTCCGAATCGCTCTGGTAACTCTTCTTGCTGCTGGAGCTACGAGCCATGCCGCAGATGCCATCTCGTGCGAAGAAACTCAACCCGCTCAAGTTCCTGGATGACTTCTTGTTCTTGCGCTGATCACCTTCGTCTTTACTGCTACTCGAGCTCGAGGAAGAGTAGGCAGAGCTGGAGTCGACGTCGCTTGCTCCGACCATCGCTCGGGCCTTCCTGCCGCGGCCGTCTTTCTTCCTCGACCGTCGCTCATCCTTGTGCTTGTTCTTGTGCTTGTGATCGCGCCTCGATCGGTACTTAGGGTCCTTGCTCGACCGGTGCTTGTAGCCGTCCTTGTAGCCGTCCTTGTTCTCCGTCTTCTCCGGGCAGTCGGTGACGAAGTGTCCTGGCTTGCCACACTGAAAGCACGTTCGTGCTGTCCTCCTCGTGTTCACTCGGTTCTCGTGCAACCTCTCGAACCGCCTGGTCAGCAACGCCAGCTCGTCCTCTCCAAGCACGTCGAACTCCTCATCTGGCAAAGACATCAAAGAAGACAGAGAGTACATCCTGGAAGATGCGTTAGCGTTAGACTTAGCTCCTTTGCCACCGATGAGAGCAAGACTATGAGAGTCAGTCGGGCTCTCAATCTTGGCTGTCATACCACGGTCCAACTCAGCCGACTTGAGCTTCGAGAACAGCTCGTTCACGGTCAAGGTGTCATACTTCTCGGACTCAAGGATAGCCTCAACCTTCCCGTCCCATACAGTACGATCCAACGAGTGCAAGAGCTTCACGGCTCTATCATGATCATCATATGGGAGCACGGCCACATTGGCTCTCAGGTTGTTCACCACGACTGTAAAACATTGGAAAAGGGCATCGACGGACTCGCCGGGGAGATGAGTGAAGTTCTCGTACTCTCTCCGATAAGTCGCGTACATCCGAGCCTGAACCTGAGCATTCCCAGCATGAGCATCCTTCAACTGCTCCCAAATCCTACAAGCTAAGTCCTCTGTCTGAACCCGATCGAATTCGGGCTGACACAGAGCACGAAACAAGTAGTCGACCGCCTTGTTGTTGGCGTCGAACATATCCCTCGATCCTGGAGCAAGGAAGTTCATCGGATGAACATAAGCTGTGTTCACCGTAACGTCCCAAAGGATCTGACCCTTTCCGCGGAGGAACGCTGCCATCCGCCTGTGCCACATCTGGTAGTTCTTCCCATCGAAGTGCGGATTACCCGAACCCCGTTCCTGGTATGCCATCTTTGGATCTTAGACTGGTAAGAGTCAATGAAGATCCGAACTGGCTCTGATACCACTTGAAGGACCGGAACGGCGAACCAGAGAAGATGGAGTGAATGGGAGCCGATAAAAATTCTACTCAAGAATTCGGCCTATGAACCCAATTTCACTCGGACACCTCCGCAAGCTTCTCTTGCCAAGTCCATGTAGCCACTGGAGTGCTACTGAACCTAAGAGGAAGATCCAACCAACAGCCACTCAAAACACCCAGCGGACAACAACCCGAAACTGCTGCTGGCAACCAAAACCGGTCAGGCCGGTTTCTGAAACCGGTCAGACCGATTCTCTGGGACCTAGCCTCTCACAGGCAGGGGAAACCAGTCAGGCCGGTTTTGTCCAGGAAATCCCCAAAAGACCTTCGAGGCCAAAACTGCCCCAAAACACCTCAAGAACCTCTCCACCTTTGAACAAGAAAAGCCATAGCCAGAACAAGACTCTCCTGCTCAAAATCCTCACGATGGCCCACTGGGGCTAAACCGGTCAGACCGGTTTGGGAAACCGATCAGGCCGGTTTTGCCTGGACAGTCGGGAAGAACTCAGCCTGCGGGAAAAACCTAGCCTTCACCTCGATCGATCTCCCGGTTCGTTCCACGGATTTAAGTGAGACTTTGGGGATAGTTGGGGTACCTCGTGGGCTATCTTTGAATAGAAGATCGGTCCCCAAAACCTACTCAATCAAGAGGAATCGGAAGTCAACCCTCAAGAGCACCTTCCCATGGATTCCACCGAAAACCACCAAATTGAAGCCATTTCGGAGGGTTTGTTGGAGCAATATCACCAAGCAAAGAGGCACAAGGTCCTCATACGTGACATCCAACAAGAATCCCTTAAAGAAATGCCCCCAAAACTTCCCCACGGAAAATCCAAGAAAAGGCTCTGAAAATCACCAAAAAGGAGAAACGGGAAAGACACATCCAAGCCTTGAGGAACCACGCCGAATCATCTATACATACCAAAGAGGTTCATACAAGGTCTAGCTTGCCGCCCGATCATCTTCCCTCTCACAAGATCTCACCATGAAGCTCTCAAGCTAGTCCTATGGAAATCCTAAGGAAAATAGGAAGGAAAAAGGAAAACCAAATGAGCTAGGGTTCCAAGAGATGGCTGCCATCCTCTCACCACTTGGGTTATATGGAGGCAAGCCGAAAGACTAAAATAACCCTAAAGCCTAAACTAGGATAGACGCCCACCAAGGGCACTTTGGGAATTTTTCTTCGTGACACCATCAGACGGATGCCCGGCGACCGCACTTCGCTTAGCCTCGACGCAAGCCTTGCGATCCCGACGCGTGTCCTCCGCTTCGAAGCTTCCAGCGCCCTGCGACCCCAAACCGGTCAGACCAGTTTCCCAAACCAGTCAGACTGGTTTTAGCCTGACAGCCACGCTCGGTCTTCGGCCTCGGTTTTGTGGCTCAGCCGAGTAACCCGGTGGTTTTCTGGTGAACCACCGCAAACCCCGCAAACTTGATGTAGCCTCCGCCAATCACCACTCATGACTCGGCTCCCACGAAGTCCAGGCTCGACCTTGGTTTTGAGGCTCGACCAAGAAACCGTCCACCGACTTCATCCTGCTGTTCATGCCACCATGCAGCCCGCACTTGACACCGCTGGCCATCGGGTCCCTCGAACCAAGCCTACTTGTCTTCTCCACACCTGGAGGCCTCACCGGCGACGACCTTTCGCGCTTGTTCTTCACCTACACCAACACCAGTCAAGCCACAACTTGCACCTGCAATACTTAGCCAAGAATAAGTCCACACAATGTTGTTAATCACTCATCACACCAGGAAGCAACCATCCACCGGTCCTCAAACCACACATGGTCCTCATCCGCTCTCCACTACCACGCGCTGCTGCGCCGCCCAGAAAGAGGAAGCAAGGAGGAGCACACCATCGATAAGGTGACATGGTCGCGCATGTCCGCCTGGTGACCACCTTGCCGCCCACCTGCTTATCTCCACCGGCCACATCAACCACATCGCCCGCTGCGCCCAGCCGGAGGCCGCCGAACAACCGCAACACCCTTCTGCACTACGCGCTGCAGAGCTAAAGCAGGAGCACCGCCATGCCAAGGGGTACCGCGCCAGGGAAGAATCGTGAAGCGCCGCCGAACGTCGTCACGCCGAACAACCCACGCCGCCCTTCACCTTGCCTCTGCTCGAACCCACAGTGAGCCACTCAGCCGGCCCCTACCTTGCCCTCTACATGTTTGCTGAAATGCCTCAACAAGTCCTTGAGCACCGAGTAGACCGAAGCCTACACCTGATGATGAGTCTGTGTTGCCGGCCTTCCCACTGTGTTCTTCCCCTGCAAGTCGTGGCACCGCTGCTACCCGCCACCATGCTGCAGCCTTCAATCCATAACCTTGTGCACGCACACAACATGCTCGACAGTATGCACCCACCAAGCTGCTGTCCACCTCGCCCATGACGTGTTCGACGGAATGCCGGAATGCCCCGTCGAGCCCATAGGTGAGCTTCCAGTTCCCACCTTGCTGTTCCTTTGTGCCGGCCTTCGTGCAAAAGGGTGTGCCATGTTGTGACGCTTGCTCCGCGCCGCCGCGCAAACGCCGTCACTTGTGTGCCGACCTTCGAGTCGAGCCTTACACCTGTAGGTGCCGCTGCCGTCGTCCTCGCGCGTGCCACCGCTTAACCGCCACCCCTGACCCTTTCCACCGTCGTGTGCACGTCGGGCCGAGATGTCGTTGTGGCATAGTCGCCGGCTTGCTCGCCCACGCTTTCGCCCATGGGAGGCATAGGCTTCACCTTTAAGCCTTATTTCTCCCCACGTACATATGCACACACGCAAACAAGCACACCAGCGCCAGCGCCCTGACCAGCGCCGCCGTCCTGCTTGCACGGCCGCTCTTTCCGGTCTTTGTGCTGTGCATCTTTTTCTTGCAGGCGCCACTTGCCTCCACTGCTGTCAAACCCTTACAGCTGTGCGCTGCCGCGGACTCGCTTAGCCGAGCACCCCGCGCGTGTGCTGCGGTCGTGTCGCGGCCACAGGACACCATGTCACCGCACACGAGCACCTAGCTGATGCCCTGCAAGCTATCATCTTTAACCATCTCTATGCATCACACCCTTGACTTGGGTACACTCGCCATGAACCTGTACCATGTCTCCCCTCAGCTGCTATCCCACCTGCCTATAACTTCCTCGAGGATTTGCACGAGCATCTTGCAGTGGTTGCAATCTTTATCTCTCTGATCTTCGGCCAAGCCACCTCTTTTTCCTCTCGAGTGAGCAACCAACCCCCGTTCTCTTTATCCATGAAGCCTCCCTCACACGGCATGCCCTTGTGTTGGCTAACACTGTCATGTTGCTCACAACCGACGAGCAGCACGGCTTGCCATGGGATGCCACAAGCACCACACTCGCACAATCTTGCTAGTAGCAAGTAAAATTCCTTGTTCTCCCGTAGCCCTAGACGTAGCATGCATACAAGAAGCATTCAAGTGGATGCCATTGTGGCATTTTAGCAAGCAGTTTGCTTGCCAGCCTGAATTCTTTTCACCTATAGCTGAACCTGCACGAACCATGTATGAACAACCATCTCCTGTTTTGTTACAAAGCCATACACCTTCAAATGTTTAACCTTGATCCTTTATCCTTCTTGCTTGTGCATTGCTCGCTGCCAAGCTATGTGCAGGACTCTAAAAGCTGTAGCGCTTCCTAGCCTGTGATCAGGCCACGATCATGCATGCCTAGCTGCTGCATGTTCTAAACAAGGCCATGTCGTTGGCCAACAAACCTTCAGTCTTCACCCTGATTGCTAGTCCTATGTGACCTTGTGTTCTAGATCAGCCAAGTGCTCATTCTGTTTGAAGCTCTATCTCAACCTGTGCAAACTTGTGAGACCTTTATCTAAGCCTGCTCAACCTGTGTGTTATACTGCTGGTCTGTGTGCTATCCTCAAGCAAGGTAGCAGTGGCAGTTGTATGTGTGTTGGAAGGCCATGTACGTGCTAACTTTGCTAGCTCGCAGCCCTTTGCCTTAATCTATCTTCCAACCTTAATCTTGTTCCTGTTTTGCCTTACTAAGCATCAGTCTCTCCCTTTCCCACCAGAGCTTACAACCAAACCTACAACCTGTAGTGCTAGTTTTTCTCTGACCATCCACCAACTCCCTCCTTTTAGTTTAGCCTCTGTGCAGCTTACTTCTCCAACGAGCTGCTTACGGTCTATCTGTTCCACACCATGAAGTTTCAGTCTGAGCAAAAGCTAGCAAGCTGGGCATCTCCTGTCTTGTTCCCAAAGGCATAATCTTAAGTGTTTAATCACGAGCCTTAATCTTTCTTGCTAGCGCATTGCTGGATGCCGAGCTGTGAGCCAAAGCTCTAAGCTTCTGAACATATAATACTAATCTGTGTTTGGAATCTCAAACCATGCAAGCAGTAGCAACTGTTTGTAAACCTATAAGCCATGCTACTATCTATCTTTAGCTCTTTATCAACCTGGTGAGTGAGTGCTTGCTAGCACCACCACTTGTTCCTTTTTCCACTGAGCCTTAATCTTTGAACCAGGTGCCGGTTCTCAATCCCTCAAGTCCTGACCATATCTTTCGCCGCGGCCATGCCACGCCTTCGTCGCGCATGACGCGTGTGCTAACCTAGTTGTCAGCCATGCCATGGATAAATTCATCCTCGGCACATCTCTGCTATGTTCTAGCTTGAGCCACGTTAGCCAATTACCCTCACCACACCACATCACTTCTAGCTGATCCATCGTGCACAATCTTTCTAATCTAATCAAAGAGGTCGGTCCGCGGACTCACTGTTGAGACTTACTAACATGCGGGACCGCTAACTATCCAGCCTGGTCCCATCTAACTTACGGGGCCCACCGGATGACTTGTGGGGTCCGGTTGACCTTTGACCTTTCCCTTTGACTAGTCAACTAAACCTTGTAGACCAACCCAAAACCTAGCCTGTGATCTCTAACTTGCTGACCTATGTTTTGTATGTGCTTTATCGCAATTAATTAAATTCATAAAATATTTCTTTATTTGAAAATCAATAATAAATTGATTCTAGCTTAGAAAAATATGAAATCAGTTTCTTTATTCTTATAAAATCATGAAGCACCCGTTAGACTAGACTTTGGAGTTTATTTGCATTTAGCTCCGGTATTTATTTTTATTTGCGAATCTAGGAATCCTGGAGCTGAGGAGATAAGCCAGAAGATCAAGTACGGCTACGAAAACTACTTGCACACAAGTGTTCACGCCCGATCGACTCTGAATACCTATTAGGCATTGCTATGTAGAATTGCTAGCGCTTTACTTTATGCATGATGATGGATATGTGAACCTTTCACTGCCTTCTTTATTTACACTGTCCTTGAATGCCCTATCACTACTACTATATTTATGCATGTATATATGCTGAGCTTCACTATGCATGTGTATGGGATATGTGGATATATGCTTGGCGTGTGTGGGGTAAAACCGGCAGGAGAAGACGTTTTTGGGTGACTTGGCGGGGGTGAGCTCAAGACAACCCGATCTGGGATCGGGGGCCGGGGGTTCGTCTTCTCGGGTGATCCCTTTCGTGCCTATGGTAGGCACAATGTTTTCGGAGCACAGGTGTTGGGGTTTTGCGATACGTTGGAGGACAGGAGCTCGCCCCGGTCTGAAAGCGAGTGGACAGACCTTCTTCGCAGGACTTACGTACACACCACCTCGCCGAGAGTGAGGTTAGGGCCGGGTCGACCCTGGCAAGTGCGATACCATACCTGCTGTAGGATAGGCGGATCAGTGTAGGGGATAGTGGGCTTGGACCCTTCGGCTCCCCGAGAGGTGCGTCCCCGTGTGGCCACACGGGGGCTATTTCACAGTTCCAGGGCGGTCTTCTGCGGGGGACTGCGTCGAGACTCGGATGCAGGGTGGAATCGTAACTCCTAGGTGTTTGTTCGGTAGGGTGGGTATAGTCGGATCACTACCGGCTGAGCTCCATCCCGAGTTGGATATAGGTGTACACGCTCGGTAGAGTTTAGATCTATACATATAGCCGCGTTCTCGGTCACGGACATGCTTGTGTCAGCTCTGTTCTCATGTTTTGGTATTTCTACCTCCCCTTATAGGATTGAGTGTGGTGAGCCGTGGTTGCATTCGGGGAGAGGAGAGTTTCTCCCTCTACCTCGCGGATCTGGGCGCAATCATTAAGGTGCGAGGAGTGGGAGTTCTCGCACCGACCCTAGATGGAGATAGGATTTGGAGACGGTGATCTGGGTGACCAGGTGTATCCAGTTGTGGATGAGAGTTTGGGATTGGTGGGATATGGAGATTTATTCTTTATACTTTGCTGCTGCATAGGAAAACTTGAGCCTACTCCTTGACTACTTTTTATACCTTTAGCATTAGCCCACTTAAAGCTCGCATACGGTTGGTGACGTGAACCTATCCCATTCCTTGGGGATAGTTTGTGAGTGTGTAGGATTGGGCTTGGAGCGATAGTCCATTCATGAAGAAATCCATGAAGGAAGGGTTGCGTTGCTTCGCTCAAGGATGCCTGTAGTGAAGATCGTGGATGAAGACTTGAAGCCTTAGCTATCGCTGTGTAGAGTTTCTACTTGTCGTTTAGCCCCAGGGGCTTGTACTTAAAATCGTATACTGAGTTGTATTCGGATGTAAATACTTTGTTTTGTACTCTGATTTCATTGTATGGAAATGATATTATACTATAATGAGTTCTGTACGTGATAGCTACTAATCCAGGGACTATCACAAGGGTACAGGGAGTCGGGTTTTCCTCACCGAAAACCCGGGTTGTTACAGGTGGTATCAGAGCCGTACTTGACCGGAGCACGCAACCCTAGATTGATCGATATCTTAGGAACATTCTGAACGCTCTATTTTATATATACCCCCTTGAATTATTTGAAATATACCTTCCTTGCTTTGAAAAACTCTATCTTACCTACGTTGATGCAACTTCTTACGTGGACTAGTCAGGATGAGACTGAGATGACTTGGATGGTTTGAGAAGATCATGAACCATTAAGAGTAGAGTCTACCTTGGTTGACATGCGACGAAATAAATAGACCGATAAGTGTGCGAGATCTCAAAGGTTATTAGAGTCAGCCTTGGGATAGCACTATATATAATGCTTGGAATGCCTGAGTGCTCGATTCTTGTGGATCTTATTGGATCTTCTGATTCTTACTATTGAGTGTAGGATTATATATTAGTAAATATTTTCATGCTTGTACTTGACTCCTAGAATAGGTAACCCTATTGTTTTCCAAGTTAGAAAAGACCACCACTATGAAATGCTTTGAAGACTATTAGCCTAAGGAACCCTGAGGTAACCCACAGAAGGAGGACAAGTTATCACTATAAGCTAGGAATAAGGAGTATCGGAGTCATGCCTATTCAGCCGAAGTTGAAGAAGAGTACGACACTGCAGTCTATGAGACTAAGGTTTTGGTTAAGCTATCTTGTACATGTTGGAAACAAGCTTACTAACTTGAGGTTGAGATTAGGGAAAGTTGGAACCACCCACTACCTCGAAGCTGCCAGTGTTTGAAGAAACATACAAGGAGTAGAGAATCTACGATCATGGTCCCTCAAGTTTACTCAGGAAGAAAGATGAAGGATCAATATGCTATGGATCAAGAGATTGAGATCAAGATCGACCTTACCTCAGAACATTTCCAATTCGAAGATATTGTTGCTTGCACACTATTGGAATTGACCAGAAAGCAACTACGATGAAGCTGAAGATACTCAAAGCTCGCACACAACTTGAAGATGTTCGGTACATCTAATGTACCTAGTGAAGCTTTAATCTCGAGGACGAGATTCTTGTAAGGGGGGAGTCTGTAACATGCCGGATTTTTACGGAATGTTGATGTTTGCAAAAATGTGGATTTCAAAAAAAATTTCATGCTTGATGTGATTGCTTGGAATCATAATAGTGTCTTCTTGTGCTCTCTCTCAAATTCTTAGTAATATAATTAATTAAATTGCTTTGTGTGCTAAGGATAAAATCTATGTTAGTGTGATTTGGGTTTTATTTGGAATTTTCTTGAATCTTTGAGTGTGGTTTATATTTGAAATCTAATTTCAAATATAAATCAAAAGCTAATTGAACTAACTACCCTCTCTAACCTTCAGACCCGCCAAAACCTTCTATCGGGTCTTAACCTGCTAACTCAGTGGACCCGCTAACTTTTTCGGCCCTCTAATCCTTCTTAGCCTAATCTCTTTCCAAAGTGCTCTGGAATTTCTTAAATGGATTATAAAATATTTTCCGACTCTTCGAATTAATCCTTTGCAATTGATTCGAGTTCGGGGAATAGACTGTAATTCCTTGAATTAAATTTCCAAGAGCTCATTTGAATTACGACAATGTTTTTCGGCTTCTTGAATAAATACTTTGCTATTTAAGTCATTTCCGGAAAAATTAGTCTAAATTTATTTATACCAAATCTACGAAATAAATTGTCATCAATTTATTTCATAGGCTTATTTTGTTTGGGCCCAAATATCCGAGCCCATCTAAAAGCTCACTAGCTAACCTACCCCTAACCACTTGCCTTAACTACCCCTCATCTCTCTCTCTCTCTCCCATCTTCTCTCCTTTCTGCCGCCGCCACTCTATCTGCTCCTCTGTTCTTCCTTCCTCCGCCGAGCAATGCATCATTAAATCCTTTTCTCCCTTTCGTTTTTCTCTCCATCGATCCCTGTTGGGTATTTTAGCACCATATGAAATAAATCCGCAAGCGCACGGATACTGTTGTAGCTTTCACATCAGAGTATTCCAAGGGTATCGAATCCAAGGGAACAGTGTGCACTAACTTCGTACTAGCGGTCCAAGGACACACCAAGATAAAAGGCAAGGATAGAGAGGATTCCTAAAGATAGCACTATAGATGAGATTAAAGGTCGATCTCTAGATAGAACTTGGCTTAGGGTACCGATAGCCCTGACTTAATAGGCGACTCTGGCACGCAGATCTATGCAGAACGAAGCTCTGACTATATCCAGCTGCGGAGGATCAACGAGGGCTAGACGGGCTGTCACCACCACCTGGACTGCCTCTACCTAACCTTGGGATAAGCCGAACGAATGATAACCGGTAGCGTGACAAAACGTCTACACTGTGGTTACTGCCATAGCCAACGGACTACGACACTCTGTACTTATAGAACTACCACCACGGAAGAGAACTGATCTCACTCACTATAAGTACTACTAGCTTATACTAGAGGCATACAAGAGAGCACTCAACCCCGTACTGTGCTTCCAACGTATATGAACGACTTGCAGCAGTCGAACACATAAACCTAGGATCTACACACTAGCAGAGGAAAAAAGTCTACACACGCAACTTAGCATAAACTATTAGAAAGGAATCACGAACACACTTTACTCTAATTAGAGCATGCAAGCATATCCATTTTGTTCTAATAGACTAGTCATACAAACGAGATACGAACTTGTGCACCTAATCAACTAGATCAAGGGGGTGTGTTCGTGAAGAACACGCGCCTCTAAATGATGAACAGGCGAAGAACACAAGAACATATCACTTGCACTTTGGTCTAAATAGAAAATGCAGAAATACTCACTTTACTCTAATTGAAGAACGAAGCATCCGTAGAGATACAAATCACTCTCTCACTCTCCTACTCTCTAATCTACCAAGGAGAGGCCTCTCCTTTGGAGGGAAGCTCTCATCCTTGGGTGAAGTGGTGTTTTTAGCTTGTTTCCGTGGGGATGTGGGCCCTTGAATCCGTGTACTGGCTCCTGATTGGTCGAAGGTGTGTTTCCTTGGATTGGTGATGTGTCATGGACACATGGCATCCAACGTGGCAACACGTCGCTACGTGGTCTGGTGTGGGTCCCACGAGGCCCACATATCAAGATGGTGATCTTGTCTTGTGCATATCTCTTTCATCCGGACTCAGAAGTAGACAAATGATATATCCATTTCGATCGTCTCGACGAGCCCATCGCAATGGTGCAGTTCAAATTAACATTTGAGGTTGTTATGGATGACGTCCTATATAAGCCATTGGGATCACTTGCTCTCAATTGTATCATTTATCATGTATTCCGGTGCATCCTGCAACAGAAGCTAGAAACACCAATACTTGTGGAACTTGTCAGTATAAAACCCTATTCTAGTGTTGATGATCACTTTTCATTCATTTTATGCAGGAGTTGACGGCATAAAAGTAGCACTTAACAACCGTCAACAATCCCAGCCACCAATCAGGGCAGCACGCCTTCTGCTCCTTTTTGCCTTCCTTCATTTCCCTCTTTCGCAAGATGCAGCAACAACAGCAACTCACATCCTTTATCCAACAAATCAAGCACCTGCTCCTCCCTGCTCTTCCATCGAAGCAGCACTTCAGCAAGTAGCCAGCAGCAGTAGCCTTGCTCTCCTTGCCCCATCCGCTCTCCACTACCACGCGCTGCTGCACCGCCCAGAAAGAGGAAGCGAGGAGGAGCACGCCATCGATAAGGTGACGTCGCCGCACATGTCTGCCTGCTGACCACCTTGCCGCCCACCTGCTTATCTCCGCCGGCCACATCAACCACATCGCCCGCTGTGCCTAGCCGGAGGCCGCCGGATAGCCGCAACACCCTGCTGCACTACACGCCGCCGAGCTAAAGCAGGAGCGCCGCCATGCCAAGGGGTACCGCGCCAGGGAAGAATCGTGAAGCGCCACCGAACCTCGTCACGCCGAACTACCCACGCCGACCTTCACCTTGCCTCTGCTCGAACCCACGGTGAGCCACTCAGCCGGCCCCTACCTTGCCCTCTACATGTTTGCTGAAATGCCTCAACAAGTCCTTGAGCACCAAGGAGACCGAAGCCTACACCTGATGCTGAGTCTGTGTTGCCGACCTTCGCGTCGTGTTCTTCCCCTGCAGGTCGTGGCACCGCTGCTACCCGCCACGATGCTGCAGCCTTCAATCCATAACCTTGTGCACGCACACAGCGTGCTCGACAGTATGCACCCACCAAGCTGCTATTCGCCTCGCCCACGACATGTTCGACGGAATGTCGGAATGCCCCGTCGAGCCCATAGGTGAGCTTCCAGTTCCCACCTTGCTGTTCCTATGTGATGGCCTTCATGCAAAAGGGTGTGCCATACTGTGACGCTTGCTCCGCGCCGCCGCATAAACGCCGTCGCTTGTGTGCTGACCTTCGAGTCGAGCCTTACGCCTGCAGGTACCACTGCCGTCGTCCGTGCACGCGCCATCACTTGACCGCCACCCCTGACCCTTTCCACCATCGTGTGCATGTCGGGCCGAGATGTCGTTGTGGCCTAGTCGCCGGCTTGCCCGCGCACGCTTTCACCCATAGGAGGCATAGGCTTCACTTTTAAGCCTTGTTTCTCCCCACGAACACACGCACACACGTGAACAAGCACGTAGGCACCAGCGCCCTGACCAGTGCCGCCGTCCTGCTTGCCCGCCCGCTCCGTCCGGTCATCGAGCTGTGCATCTTTTTCCAGCAGGCACCGCTTTCCTCCACTGCTGTCGAACCCTTACAGCTGTGCGCCGTCGCGGACTCGCTTAGCTGAGCGCCCCGTGCGTGTGCTGCGGTCGTGTCGCGGCCACGGGACAACATGTCACCGCACACAAGCACCTAGCTGCTGCCCTGCAAGTTATCATCTTGAACCATCTCTAAGCATCACACCCTTGACATGGGTGCACTCACCATGAACTTGTACCATGTCTCTCCTCAGCTGCTATCCCACCTGCCTGCAACTTCCTCGAGGATTTGCACGATCATCCTGCAGTGGTTGCAATCTTTATCTCTCTGATCTTTGGCCAAGCCACCTCTTTTTCCTCTCGTGTGAGCAACCAACCCCCATTCTCTTTATCCATGAAGCCTCCCTCACATGGCATGCCCTTGTGTTGGCTGACGCTGTCATGTTGCTCACAACCGACGAGCAGCACGCCTTGCCATGGGATGCCACAAGCACCACACTTGCACAAGCTTGCTAGTAGCAAGTAAAATTCCTTGCTCTCCCGCAGCCCTGGACGTAGCATGCATACAAGCAGCATTCAAGTGGATGCCATTGTGGCATTTCAGCAAGCAGTCTGCTTGCCAGCCTGAATTCTTTTCACCTATAGCTGAACTTGCACGAACCATGTATGAACAACCATCTCCTGTTTTGTTACAAAGCCATACACCTGTGCAAACTTGTGAGACCTTTATCTAAGCCTGCTCAACCTGTGTGTTATACTGCTAGTCTGTGTGCTGTCCTCAAGCAAGGTAGCAGTGGCAGTTGTATGTGTGTTGGAAGGCCATGTACGTGCTAACTTTGCTAGCTCGCAGCCCTTTGCCGTAATCTATCTTCCAACCTTAATCTTGTTCCTGTTTTGCCTTACTAAGCATCAGTCTCTCCCTTTCCCACTAGAGCTTAGAAACAAACCTGCAGCCTGTAGTGCTAGTTTTTCTCTGACCATCCACCAACTCTCTCCTTTTAGTTTACCATGCCAACCCTACGGCCTCTGTGCAGCTTACTTCTCCAACGAGCTGCTTACGGTCTATCTGTTCTACACCATGAAGTTTTAGTCCGAGCAAAAGCTAGAAAGCCGGGCATCTCCTGTCTTGTTCCCAAAGGCATAATCTTAAGTGTTTAATCACGAGCCTTAATCTTTCTTGCTAGCGCATTGCTGGATGGCGAGCTGTGAGCCAAAGCTCTAGGCTTTCTAGCTTTTGCTCACCATGTAATTGTTTAAGAAAGTTACCCTCCTATAAATAGGAGGGTTCACTATAATTGACATGATGACCTGAATTGAATAAGAAGAGAGTTCTGAAGCAATTGGCTTTGCTTATTTTGTTATTTACTTGCTTAATTTCTCATAGTAGTGGTAGTAGTAGTAGAAGTAGACATAGCGAAGGTTAGGAATGTGAAAAGAAGAGAGGCCTCTGAAGGGTGGAACTCCACTTGAACCCTTCGGAGGGGAGAGAAAGGGGGTTGTTGTTTCGGCGTCCACCTTCGGGCCTGAATTCCACCAACAGCTAGCTCCCCCCACACTTAGATCTTACGACGTCCTCGTCGTAATTTTACAAAAAGTACGAGAGGGAGGAAAACTAGCTACTACGCCTAATGAAACTTCCCACAAGATGAGCACCACTTCTTCTTTAGGCTCCCGTGCATTCCAAAAAGCTTCCTCACATTCTGATTAAGGAACTTGAAGTCGTCTTCGACTACGCGCTCAAGGTCTTCCATCCTTTGTCGCATGGCATCCATGGTGTGAAGGCACTCGTCGAGAGAAGTGCAGAGGTCCGCGATGGCATTACGGCAAGCCGCACAACACATTTGATGCTCCTCGGATGGGTCGTGCTTGCTTCCATCATCTCCATCATACGGGTTGTCGCTGTCGTCGGGGTCACCTCCTTTACCTTGCTCGCGGCGTTCTTCGGGCTCCTCTTTAGGCACTTCCTCCAAATAGTAGAGGTCATTGTCGTCCCTTCCACCGGCCGCCCACGAGCTCGGGCTCTGGTCGTCGGAGAAATCGCTATCCCCGTACACATCCACTCGGAAGTCTTCTTCTTGTAGATTTTCCTTTTCATCCCCAAAAAGCCTCTCTAAGTGGCGTATGGGAGTAGCGGGGTTCATCTTCTCCTCCCTCCTTGGGTTGCGGCTAGCGATTTGCTTTGTCGGGACACGACCTCCGCAACGGATTCGTGCAGTCCTCTTGACTTCTTCCTTGGTGTCAGGGGGTGAGACCTGGACAGATCCGCTAGGGGGTTACCCTAGAGGTTTGCAGGTTAATGGAGAGGATCAAGATCTAAGAGCATAGGTGGTTATGCACGGGATGCACACGGAACTAGGCGAGTATGGCGGTGAGGAGCAAGGAGACAAGGGTTTATACTGGTTCGGGCCTCCGGAGAGTAATACCCTACGTCCAGTTGTGGTGAATTATGCTGGAGGTTGCAGATGAGTTCTCCCTGAGCATGGAGCCATAGGCCGCCTTATATGGGGGGACGGGCTAGGGTTTGCATGCGCAGGTCGGTTGACTCTTGTCGGGGTCGGTTACAACTGCGGGAAGCATATCTTCCGGATTACAAGGAGTATCCCGTGATACTCGGAGCTACAGGCGGCGGCGCGCCAGGTCGCTGTGTCTTGTCTTGCACGTCAAGGCTTCATGAGTCCTCCGGAGTCTTGATCGGGTCGCCCACGGTCACCAGAGATGCAGATAAGGTCGCTGGGCCCACTCGGTAGGTCGGCGGGTCTTCTGGAAGGTCGGGTCCACTTGTCAGGGGCCCCTGGGACCCTGGCCGGTGGGGACCCATGGGTACCCATGTCTCTCAAGCCCCTGATCGACGTGTAGGCGTAGCAGCCGAGGCGTGGTTGTGTCGAAGAGTAGCAAGGCGCGGCACCGTCGAGGTCGTGAAGTGTGCACGGGGATCAAAAAAAGAAAAGAAACCCCTCCGATGCGCGCACGAAGTTGAACATCGAGCTTCTGGGTCGAAGGAACATGAGGTCGAAGTGAAGACGAGGCGTAGATCTTTGCAGAACCGCTGACCTGACCTGAGTCAGGCATGTTGTAGTTGTAGCCACGACCTTCAGAAAGGTCAACAAGCCTACCAGGGGTAGGTCGAGCAGAGATATGATGGTAGCAGGCTTCCATTAGGTCGAGGCGACCTAAAGAAAATAGGGCGTCGAATACGCACTAGTGTAGTAGCCCTCGAGCAGTAAAGCGACCAGGATGGCCGGTTTGATGCTCCAAAGAAGAAGAAGAGAAAAATAATCCGAACCTACGACCTTCTGTTTAGGAAACAGATGCTCTTGCAATGACTACACCATAGGACAAAAGCTCCAGAATCTTACAGAGGTCAGCAGGCAACAGGTTTGGTGCAACCAGAGTCACAAGTGCACTGTACGGTCCCGGGCCGGCTTCCAGATGAAGCTCAAGTCGCTATCACCCGCAGAAGACAAAAAATGCCTAGTGAATCGTCAAGTACGGGACAGGCGCGCCAATGCTTCCCACGGGCGAACAGTGACCTCGTGTTCCACGAGGATACAGTGGCCATGCGGATGAGGACGCCACACAAGCTGGCTTGCGGATAGGACCGAATGGCAGGTGCTTTGTGGTATAAAAAGGCACCCAAGCTTTGAAGCGAGCCGCACCAATCTTCCGAGGTGAAGCAACATGAGCCAGTGTAGTAATATTGCCATGCCAGGGGCTTGTGTCCTCCCTCCAGAGTTTAGGGTTGATGTAGTTCATGTTTGAGGCTAGAAGAATGCTTGCGACGCTCGAAGAACTCGATTGGCCTCTTCTCCCAGTCCCGCCGAGGAACCCAAGAGGAGTATGAAGCAGCAGTTGCATCGTTGGCCCTGACACTTTCAGGCCTGATGTGATGCTGGTGAATGCTGCACTCCACCCGGCGAGGTTGGTGTTAAAGCTCGGACCTTCTGCAATTTTGCGGGAAAGCTCAGACTTGACGCTGGGCACTGCAGGAGACCGGTTGGTGCGCGAGTAGAGGTGGCTGTGTGGCAGCTGCCTCCACAGTGGCTGTAGAGGTTGTCGAGTAGGTCCTGAAGCTAGAAGAAAGCTTGCGACAAGCCTTATTAGTGTAGATTGAGTCGTAAGCACTTTGGAAGGTAATTCAAGACCCTTGATATCTTTGTATCTTGTAATTGGCCAAGGGCCAAACTCCTTGTAGCTTATTAATCTGTAAATATAGTTTTGCATGTGAAATATCATGATTACAGTGGTTGTAAGGGCGCCCAGGCTGCAATGGTATGGATACCAAGGTCCCGGCAGGGCTATAATAGCACGCCGACCTTCAGGAGGCCTTTCGTAGAGACGGGGAGCCTGTGTCGACCTGGATCGACACGGCCGTTGTGCAGTGACACAACACAGGTAGTCAGCCTAAAAACTCTAAGTCTACACGACCTAGGAGACAGTAGGGCCTTAGCGACCTCAGGGAGGTGCTACTTGACCAGGAGGTCGCCAACGGGCAGTGGAGCCATTAAGCACAGGGCCGTTGGTATAGCCCTTAAGGCAATTTGGTAGGTAGCAGGACCTTAGCGACCTCTTGGAGGTGCTACTTGACCCGGAGGCCGCCAATGGGCAGTGGACCCTTTAAGCACAAGGCCGTTGGTGTGGGACCAGCCACAGAGGCTACAGCAATCCAGTAGGTAGCAGGACCTAGGAGCCAGGGGTATGAACCCGCTAATGAAGGCTGAGGCGACATACCAAGCGGTAGTACCCGTCGACCTTGAGAAGATGTTGTCATAGACCCGGAGGTCGTCAGAGGCCAGGAGACCTTGAAGAGAATGATAGGGAAGGGGCTTAAAGTAGGGCATAACGAGTCCATGGATGCCGGGCCATTGGGCAGAAGGCCAACGGGCATGGATTCCCGCACGGCGTGAGCCGTTACTGCCTGTGGTCGTTAGGCCGAAAGAGCCGTTGGCGATGTATCCGTTGGGTCGCCAGGAATATCGCCGAATCCGAAGGGACGTCTGGGGCGTCACTACCCACCGCACTGATGCGCCCTAGTTATAAAAGGCTGAGTGAAGGGTCAGCAACCCCACTCACTTCCATTCCCCGCGACAGCTAGGGTTTCCATTCCGCCGCCAAGACCTTTAGTGCGCAAATTCGCCGGCGTCGCCGTGCTTAGGTCCACCGCACCCAGCACCGCCGTATGCGCCAGAAGTCCTTGGTAGTGTTTAGAGCTAGATCCACCGGCTTCAGCGAAGAAGAAATGGCCCAGAGCTTGCGCCGCTGCCGGAGAAGGTTTGGGAGCACTTGACGGTGACGGAGGCACAGCTCCAAGGTCTGGTGGAGCGCGGGCTGCTGAAGCCCAAGGAGCAGGTGGGCTGGAGGCCAGCCGCCGGCGAAGCCTTCCCCTCTGATGGGACCGGGGAGACCGTTGCCTTCGTCACGCACGTGGAGCGCGGATTTGGAGTTCCGGTGGGTGACTTCTTTCCGCGGGCTGCTCCACTTCTACCGCATCGACCTGGTACACCTCATCCCCAACACCGTCACCACTGTGTCCTCGTTCATCCATTTGTGCGAGGCATATTTGGGGATACCGCCACACTTCGACCTGTGGCGGTACTTTTTTGAGGTGAAGAAGACAGGGAAGAATGGCGTCGTCGGGGCCGTCGGCTTCATGCTATGCCGTCACATGAAGATAGTGTACATCGACATGGAGCTGCCGGACAATACCCAGGGCTGGAGGCGAGGGTGGTTCTACATTGACAACCCGAAGCCGGCGCTGGCCACCAGGTCGGGTCTCGCGTCGGTCCCGGTGCCAGAGTGGACCAACCAGCTGATGTCGCGGGAGATTGACGCCATCAAGCCGCTGGTGGAAGACCTCAAGGCGCGGAAGGAAGAAGGGCTTACGGGTGGCACGGTGGCCATCAGTTTCAGCCGGAGGCTGCTGCAAACAATCCAAGATCGGGTGCACCCGGCCTACGATTATTGGGGCCAAACCGTCCCAACCCGCGTGGCTCAACGCAAGGTCTCCGAGCAGGAGATGGTGGTGCGGGTGAGGGAACTCTTCAACGGGGTGATCCGGAACCGGACGTGCCCCAAGGCGTTCTCCCTCAAGCGGCCCGCCGAAGTGGTAAGTCGCTGATCGACCTTGGTTTCTTGTTGAGTGGAATTTGCTCTCCCGCCGATCTAAGACGAAGGTCACCTGTTACAGGGTTGTGAAGGCTTGTTCTGGAGCCCGGCTCCCCTCGCTGACGAGAGTGAGCGTAGCTTCAAGGTCCGCGCGGTGGAGGACGTGCAGGCTCCGCCGCCAGAGTTAGTTGAGAACTACCTCTCCGACTCATCGGTGGGAGGTAGTGATGAGGAGGATCCGCCTATGGTGAGTTCAGCACCAATGACTCGGTGCACGCGGCAGGTCGCTGGCAAGATCCCGGCGCACAAGGGCACCAAGATCGTCTCTGCCACCAACGAGGTGGAGAAGAAGAAGAGGAAGAGGAAGGACACCACTACCTTGTCGGAGACTGCAACAACTAGTACCGAGATCGTCTTCGAGGAGCAGGATGACGTGCGGTCGCACAACGTCGGCGCAGGGTCGGGCGTTGCGGTGGCCGCGGGAGGCGATGACACCACACTTGGGGTTATGAGCGAGCAGCAGCCGGAGCCGAGCGCGAAAGACGTGAGCGACCAGGGGTCGCGAAAGAAGCCGAGGCGGGCGCCACCCAGGCCGGTGTCACTGCGGTTGAAGACTGGAAATGGGTACGTTACCGAGCTTGATTTCATGCTTTGCTTGATCCGCACAGCCTATTGAGTTCGCAGTACTAACATATTTGTGCACCTTGGGCAGGGGGACTCCCGCTGTATCGGGTACCAGCAAGAATGCCGCAGGCCAAGAGGCTTTTGGGCGGAAGCTCGAGAAGGTGCCAGTGGGGCAGTCGCCGGTGACCTCAGGCGGGGATGTTACCAGCAAGGTCCCTAGGACCATGGGGGCAACATCGCCGGCTGCGGCCAAGGTCGCTGCTGACAGCGCTCAGCAGGGGAAAGGCCTCCACCAGCGAGACCAGCCCAAGTCGAGCCTGCCGCAGGCGCAATTGGCGGAGACCAGAGGCGGAGGCGAGGAGGACGATCGGGACCGGTGCCTCTATGTCGGCACTCCGTGGGAGGAGGACATTCTTGCCGACGGCCGTGACCTTGCAAATTTCAAGGCGGCGCAGGTGACGATCACGGAGGCGGCGAAGACGATCGGCAGGACACTCATGGTGAGTCAACATTGCCTTTGGGCTAGGTCATTAATTGCACTCGGGCGCCTTGATTTGATGATCTTTCCTAATGTATGGGTGTAGACTCTTGCCGAGCGGGCGCAGGGCAGGGCGAGCCTGCTCACAGAGGGCGCGAAGCTTCACGCGGAGCTGTCCACGACGCGGGAGGTCGTGCTCCAGGCCAAGATTGAGGCCGCGAAGGAACTAAAGTGCCACAAGGACGATGCAGCCTTGAAGGACAAGGCAATTGAGGCCTTAAAGCAGGAGCTTGAGGCTGCCAAGCTGAAGGCGAAGAAAGGGGAGGACGAGCTGAAGGTCGCCGCCACGGGTACGTTCTGGGAACGCCCTTAGTCGTTGTGTATAGAATTTACGTCATTGTAAACCCTTCTTGACCTTGACATTTGCAGACGCCAAGAAGAGGGAGGCTACCTTGAAGAAGGACCTCAAGGAGTCCAAAGATCAGGTGAAGATCCTCAAGGAGAAGCACAAGGAGGTCGTCGCTAGTGAGTATTACTTCACTCGAAAAGCTGCATATGAATTTGGCGTGCACAGGGATCTAGAGATCGACCTTGGCCGGGTGATGCAAACCCTCATTGATCATCAAGAGATGACTGCAGATCTTCAGAAGGAGCTGGATGACCTCAAGGAGGCCGCCGAGTACCTTGTGGACGTGTACGTCCCCATGGTCGATGGCGAGCCGCAGGAGCTCGTCGCACGGCTGGAGGAAGCTGAAGGTCGCATGAAGACCCTGCTGATGGATAGCGGCAAGCTTGCCGCTGCCGCCACGCTGGCCACGGTCAGGCACCATGTGTCGTCATTCGACCTTGAGAAGGTCAAGGAAGGGCTCGACCAGGCCCCGCTGGTGGGTCTTGAAGATATCCAGGCCGCTGCGGAGGAGATCGTGAAGAAGATAGATCTGTAGAGTGTAACTTAGGACGTAGCAAACTGTTAGTGCCAATGGGTCGTGGACCCTTTTTGATGTAAGATAAACTTTGCAAGAACTGAAAAGGCATGTTTAATTAAGTTTATGCGATCCCTTATTTGACCCATATAATCCTTATAAGAACGCAAAACTAATGAGGTTGCAAGAACCCTTCCCCCTGCTAACCCAACTCAGTGGAGGAACGACTTACCGACTACACGGCTCGGCGTGGAGGCTTACGTGCAGCCGGCGCGCGGAGGGGGGTCAGGGACCCAAGGTCAAGCAACCCCATGACCTAGGAATACTTATAAGGTGTACAAAGAGTTGTGGTAAGGGAGCGCTATTAAAAAGCGAAGTAGAAACCCCTAGGTCGAACGACCCTTAGGTTGGCAAAGCCAAGTCTGTTGGCGTTTCGTAGCGTCATCATCCTAAGAACAGATCTAGGACCCGTCCTTAGTGACAACACTAGGAAATGCCTTTGGGCACCTCTCAATGTCACAACTAATGGTGCGGTTAGTGTGAACATCGAGACTTGCCAAAGGTTAATCTAAACGATCATGAACGAATCCGCAAGCGCACAGATAAACCATTGTAGCATTTCTCCAAGGAAGGAGAGTATTCCAAGGGTATCATATCCGTGGAAGGCAATGGCAGATATCTTAGACTTATGCTTTTGCTCTGAATGTAAACCAAGAGATAGATATAGGGAACAACACACTCAAAGACAGGGGTAAGATAAAAGATATATGGGGTAGTGTGACACACACACACTCAAATCTACCTCTACTCTAGCACACTACAGCTTAGGGGGAACATACGAGTTAGCTCTAGGTTCTAATGTACTAAACATACAAAGCTGGAAAATACAAGAGATGGGCATGAGTATTGCATGAGAGAGATAAGGTTTAGCACCCAGGTACAAACGGGGAGCTAGCCCGCGACGACCAGCACTCTGCGAAACTAGACTTTAGACTCCTACAGTAGGTACCCCAGCGTGGAGGTTGCCCAAGGATCCAACGGGGCTGTCACCACCCGAGGACCGACCTCTATCTTTACGGGGGGTATGCTCATAACTATCGTAGCCAGACAACCCAGGCACCATGCCTACGTTGCTGCTAGACTCCACCCGGCCCGGGCTATTGTGACCCAGGGTGAGAGCCACCAGAAGACTGGTCAACTAGACCGAGTACCGTAGCTTGAACAGAGACCTCATGCAACACTCTCATGCCATCTAACAAGATCGACTAAGGCTAGACATACGAACAGATATGAACTCTCTTATGTCTAATCAATAAGATCAAAGGGTCGTGTTCGTGAAGAACACGAGCCTCTAACTTATGAACAAACACATAAGGAAGGAGTTTATCACCCTTCAAGTGGATCAAAAGGTAGTGTTCACGAAGAACACAAGCCTCTAAATGATGAACAGAGGATGAACTCAAGAACATATCAAGAATATGATCTACCATGACTTTATATGAAATAGCTGAATAACTGAAGTAGATCAAAGTCATACAAAGAAATAAAGATAAAAGAGAACTCATACCTAGACTTCCAAGAGGACTTGGAACCTGAATAAGAGCTCCTCTAGCCTACCCCCTAGCCTTGGAAACTAAAAGTGAGAGGAGAATGAGAGAGTGGTGTGTGAGAAATGGGAGCCCCTCCCCTTCTATTTATAGGCGAGGACAAGGCTTGCTCGGACGCCCAAATGACCCCTAAACACCCGGGAGTGAGGCAATGGACCAATGAGCAACCACCACGTGGAGGGCCAGGATGGGGCGCCACTAAGGCGGTTCGGCCGATCCTAGGATCGGCCGGCCCCCTAGGGTGGCCCCACCTGGTGTGCTTCCTCTAGTTGGCTGCCTTGTGGGCCCTCTGATCCATCCCCGGTGCATGGCTTGATTTGGTATCCGAGGTGGGCCCTTTGATCCATGTAAAGTCCATGTGGCATCCTCTGATTCGTCGGTGAGTGCCTCCCCTGGATCGATGACGTGGATTGCCATGTTTCCCTTGGTGGCAGCCACCTCCTCAGCTGAGTTGGCATGGTTTCTTCATAGAAGTTGAGTTTCCATCTCTTTTAAGGGGTAAATCACCTACATACAAATAATCTCCAAGGACAAGTGGAACTACATTATTCAAACCTAAATGCTAGTAAAATATGCATATGCCTGCATTTATGTGAGAATATTGAGGGTTGGAAATGGTGAATTTCCACCGTCAACAAACTCCCCCAAGCTAACCTCTTGCTCGTCTCGAAGCAAGACATTAGAGACTTAGGTTGGTTGATCAGGAGTTGCTACAATGTTGTATTCTCAACTTATGGCAAACATACAACAAAGTACTCTACCAAGAGTTGAACCTTTCACCTGATACGTGGGGCATATAGCTTCACCTGATACGTGGGGCATATAGCTTCACCTGCCTTGGGCGGTTGAGAGACAGAATGGTTATATAGCATGTGCATAGTCACTCATACCTTGATCAGCTTAGCAATCCGGAGGTTTTGGAAAATTTTCAAAAGAAAATCAGAGTTCCTCAAATGATACTCTCGGATCGCTCAAAAGTGTATGGTTCCTCACCAAGGCATCAATGTTGCCTTTCTTCACACCCTACTCCTAATAGGCTGTATGTGGAGCTGTAGGTAGGGAAGATGTGGCATACTTGCCTCTCATGTTTTGCTAAGTCAAAGACCGGATCCTTGGAAGAAACAAACATACATCCTGATCAAGATGTGCATATGTGTGTGATGGATATGAGCATGGCAAGGTGGATACTAGGCCCGGAAGTGGGTTCTAGATATTGCCATATTTTATATGAAGGAATGAGGGATTGATGGTAAGGGGGACACTAGCCCCAGAGTAGGTACTAGTTATTACCATCTATATGGTGGAACTCTTTCTCCTGCACATATCAATCCCTTTTTCTCCTTTGGAATTTTCGAGACTTGGGCTAGCTCTCTTTATTCATTTTTGCCATGCTTTTGAGCATACTTTTCTCTTTTTTCTTTTTTTTCTTTTTTTTAGCTAGCTCTTGGAGGCTAAGAACTAGAATCTACATATGGCCTTGGATAGAAAATTTCTCATCATTGAGGAACTCATCATGTTTTGATTTTTCAAAAAGGAAAACTCCGGATGTCAAGCATCACTAAGCACAAGATCATAGCACTCTATTATACCATATCATGTCTCACAACAACTTAGGCAAGGATCATGCTTTTTGCTATCCACAGTTTTCAAGCTAAGGTTTGAACATACAAGCCAACAAACTCAAAACTTAGGTAGGATACAAAGTTGTAGGCAAGACATACGAGGAAAATAAACAGAGCAACTATTCATCATTTCAACCATAGAGGCGAAGCATTCTTACTAAGCATATCAAAGCAAACTAAGCAAACGATGATGATGAAAGCAAATAAATATTTTTGGTCTTTTTTATTTTGCAGATTTTTTTGGATTTTCATTTATAAGATATTATGAAAACAAAGGAAGATACAAGTTACCTCAGAATGGGGGTCCTCCCCCAAGCTAGCTTCAGGCTCACTGCGGAGGAGGGTAGAAGAAACCCTGACTCGCGTAGTAAGCCCTCTGCGCCTCTATGTATCGCTGCTAATCCTGCTGCATGGCTGCTAGCTCACCAGCCTGACGCTGCCACGCTGAGGTAGACTCGACGTGGGTGTTTAGTGTCTCCTCCAATCCCGTGACCTGGACGGTGGGCTCTCCCATCTGCTGCGCGAGCTGAGCAACGCGTGCAGAGGCTGAGGAGTGTCGCCGGAAGGACGAAGACGGAGGTGGACCACCGGAGCTGGAACTAGCGGGTGTGGCCCACTGAGCACTGCTCGCACTCACCCAAGCTGTACCACTCGCACTCGGCTGGTAGGTGGGCTGATCCCAGCCAGGTGTATACCCAGGGGTAACCCCGAACATATACCCCGCAGGGGTCCCTCCTGCCACCGGTGGTGTAGCAGGCTGTGGCTGAGGTGGTGGTGGTGGCTGTGACTGCTGCTGCTGCTGCTGCATGTGTGCTCTCTTCGCTGCGCTTCTGGTGGACATGCCTGAGACACTAGCACGACGGCTTTCCTCTTGTGTAACAAGGGGAATGGTTAGTGACTCCGAGTTATACAATCCAAACCCCGGGTTAGGTAACGGGATTTGGTTTGCATAGCCCGGAAAGAAGAAAGTCAAATAATCATTTGGGCCCCTCTTAAGTATATGCCCTTGGATCAAGTATGCCTCATCAATGAGAACTCGGGGCGTCTCGATGAAGGGTACGGGATTCCCGCTAAGAACCCCGAGTCTGAGAGCAATACGAGTCACCAAAGATATACACTCAATAGGACCTATCATCTTAAAATTCATCAACCATTGCCGAATCATAGCTTTAACGGGAGAGACCTTGATCCGTTAACAGTGGCATATAATAGCATCATCTCATCACTGCGCACGGGCCGAACATCCTCTCGTGGAAAGAGAGTAATGGCAAGCCACTTGTGCCACAGACGGAGAGTGGGATGCACAATATCATTGCACCGAGGTACAAACTTGCCACTGAAACAAGACCAGAGATGTCTGACCAGAAAGATTCTCGAACAAAACCATCACAAGCCTTCTTCAGAGAAACAGCACAACGAGGACTAAACCCAAGAAAGCGACTAAGTTCCTTCCATGAAACACGATAATCGGTCCCAAAAAGACGAAACTGAAAGCCATCCTGAATCTCGGTAAGAGAGCAAAGAAACTGGATGGTGAGGGGCCGAGAGCCAAGCTCTGTAACCGGCGCAAACTCCTCCCAACCAAGAGCATGCCAAATGGAAGCGAACTCGAGATTCATACCTGTTTTCTCCATGGGAGCCGGGTCGAAGTCTCGGGTGTGAGCAAAGACTCGGTCTTTCAGGAGAGCATAGGCTTGCTCCTCTCGAGCGCCCCACAAGCTGAGGTAGGCGGTGTCATCGACGACCTCCTCCGCGGCTTGTGGCTCGGCTTGCTCTTCTTCATAATCCATCGTCGATGGGCTTGGCGTCGGCTCGATGGGGGTGGATGCACTCGTGCTTGCTCGCGAATGGGAGCGTGAGCGTGTCACCCTCCGGAGAGTGTTTGCCGCCCAATTCATGCTAGCACAACAACAAGGGACAACAAGAGCAACTCGGTGATGGGTTAGTGAAATCGAATGAAGTTCTTACCGAGCTTGCTCCGCCAATAACAATATTTTCAGCAACACACTAGAGAGAACACTTGATGATCCAATCCCGAGCAAGAAATCCAAGAAAACTAAGAGAGCAAGGAGTAGAGAGGGGAGTGTGAGTGAAATGAGTTGAATGGGTGAAGAACACCCCCTCTCGGGTCCAATTTATAGAGCAAAGGGGCAGCACACCGCGGGATAGCCGTTGGGCAACGGCTAGGAGCCGTTGGCCAAAGCTGGGCCGACTTGACCGTTACCAGGGTTCGGCCGAACCCTGGTTCGGTCCCCCAGTGGTGGGCTCGGTGCTGGCCCCCTTTGGCAGGTGTGCCACCAATGGCTATATGAAGATATGCCAAGGTGCACCGGCCAAAGTTTGCTCCAGAAATTGCCCAAATGAATTTTCTATGGTTTTCAAACTCAGAAATTATTTTCAAAAATTTTATTTAGAAAAGGGAAAAGGGCTAGATAAATCTAGCATGTAGATGCAGAGTTTCGGAAAATTAAATATGCAATTTTGTAAATAAAATTTTGGAAAGGGAAATATGAGATAAGTACCAGCTTTAACCTTTTTGGTAGAAAGGACTCATCATTTTTAGTCCGACGAGTGGGACTCTTCTCAGCGATCAATTCCACTCAGCACCCCACTCCTGAGAAGTAGAGGGTGGTGCCATCTCAATCTTCCGCCATTCTTTCTGAATTTTCTTTAGCCTCTTTGACGGAGATTTCTTCCTCGGGGGTAAAGGCTCCGTCCTTCCCCTAAGCTGCTCAACACTATCTTGCACTAAATAGCACTACTCTTCTTTGTCCTGAAACTTGAACTTCAAGTTCCTCTTCCCAATGTGGAAACGGATGATTCCGGACCCCACATTGATCCTAGCTCGGACATTACTGAGAAATGGTTGCCCAAGGATGAGCGGCATTCCTCCCTCGTCATCCATATCAAGGACCACGAAATCCGCGAAGACATAAGAGCTCTTGACTTTGACCAATATGCTCTCAACAATTCCTTCTGGATATCGTATCGTTGAATCGGCGAGTTGGATAGTCCGTGCTGTTGGAGAGAGAACTGGATATCCAAGTTGCTCGAACATGGCCTTGGACATGAGATTAACACTTGCACCAAGGTCACAAAGGGCATGCCTGATCTGCTTGTAATAGATTGTGCAAGTGATAGTCGGGTAGCCTAGATCTTTCTTGTGCACCACTGCTGATTCCTCCCCTGGATCAAGAATTTGTTGTATGGGCTTTCCTGCATAGTCAGAAGCATGTGTCTTCCTAGGTGGCTTACCCCACCGGGTTGACACTACACTAACATTCTCACAAGAGGATACGCGTTGCCCCGGGATCCTCCCGTTATTAGGAGATGGAACCAAAGCAGCCAGCTGAGCCAGCTGGGTTTCTAACATTTTGTTGAAACTTAGCTGACTCTTCTGAGCAAAAGAGAAACTATCAAGCTTAACGTTGAGGCTTTCCACAGTTTTATCAAGGGCAGCTAGCTTCTTGTTAATACCTTCATTAATCTTAGCTTGCCCAAAAACGAGATCTCTCAAGGAAGGTTGGTTGGGATTGTACGAGTTACCTTGGTTACCTCCTTGATAGTAAGGGCATTGTTGATTCCACGATTGGCCTCCTTGTTGAGGTGGACGATAACCGTTGTTGTTGCCATTCATTTACATCACTTCCTCCCGAGTCTCCAGACAGTAGTTGCCTGAGTGCCTAGTGTTGCCACAGACTTCACAAGTCATGTGAGAATCCATAAGTAGAGTAGTGGTGGCCATGGCAGCCTTCTCGCTGGTGTAGTCATCCAATCTCTTCATAAGAAGATCCATCTTGGCAGTAATCATGTCTGCTTCCTTGAAAGTATGAGTACCCCTCGGTCGTGGTTGGAGTCTTTCATCACTCCACCCTTGGTTGGAGACCATCTTCTCAATGAGTAATTTAGCATCATCAACAGTGAGTGAGAAGAATGCTCCTTGAGCAGCAGCATCAATATGGCCTCAGGCTGTCGGAGTCAACCCATTATAGAAACTGAAGAATAAGCCAATCCTCCATCCCATGGTGAGGACAGGCCAGGACATACTCCTGAAGCCTTTCTCAAGCCTCTGGAATAGATTCACTTGCTGCTTGCTGAAAACCAGAAATCCTTCCACGAAGAGCATTGGTTTTACCCAATGGGAAGAACTTCTTGAGGATTGCCTCTGAACACTTAGTCCAAGTGTTAATAGCTTCACGATTCGCATAGAACCATTGCTTAGCTTTTCCAAGGAGGGAGAATGGAAATAGCCGTAAACGAACAACATCCATATTCGCACCCCTGATGACGAAAGTGCAGCATAGCTCTAGGAATTACTGCAGATGAGCATTGGCATCCTCATTTGGCTTGCCACAGAATGGGCTAGCCTGTACCATCATGATTAGACCCGTCTTGATCTCAAAATTTTCAGTCCCCATTGCCACCTCAGGGCCTTGCAGCACCTGGTTAGCGGAAGGAGCTGAGTACTCACGAAGTGTCTTCTGGGCCATAGCGTTGGACGTGGATGGTACAAAGGAAGCTGGTTCGCCCTCCGGACGAGTACGACGAGGTGAGCCGAAATGAATTCGAGCTTTCCTCACAAGTGACTCGGGATCTTCAGTAAAATTTCCCGGTAGGTCGAAACCAGTCAAACACTACCTGTCTCCATCATCTAAAGATAAAAGAAGAAAATCAAGGTTAGCCTGCATTGAGAGTTGTCCTAACCTACTCAGAGTTTATAAACAGATGCAAAGCATAGTAATGATAATCCTGTGCCTTCCCCAGCAACGGCGCCAGAAATGCTTGTTGGCGTTTCGTAGCGTCATCATCCTAAGAACAGATCTGGGACCCGTCCTTAGCGATAACACTAGGAAATGCCTTTGGGCACCTATCAATGTCACAACTAATGGCGCGGTTAGCGTGAACATCGAGAATTGCCAAAGGTTAATCTAAATGATCATGAACGAATCCGCAAGCGCACAGATAAACCATTGTAGCATTTCCCCAAGGATGGAGAGTATTCCAACGGTATCGTATCTGTGGAAGGCAATGGCGGATATCTTAGACTTATGCTTTTGCTCTGAATGTAAACCAAGAGATAGATATAGGGAACAACACACTCAAAGACAGGGGTAAGATAAAAGATATATGGGGTAGTGTGACACACACACTCAAATCTACCTCTACTCTAGCACACTATGGCTTAGGGGGAACATACGAGTTAGCTCTAGGTTCTAATGTACTAAACATACAAAGATAGAAGATACAAGAGATGTGCATGAGTATTGCATGAGAGAGATAGGGTTCAGCACCTAGGTACAAACGAGGACTTAGCCCGCGACGACCAGCACTCTGCGAAACTGGACTTTAGACACCTACAGCAGGTACCCCAGCGCGGAGGTTGCCCAAGGATCCAACAGGGCTGTCACCACCCGAGGACTGACCTCTATCGTTACGGGGGGTATGCTCATAACTATCGTAGCCAGACAACCCAAGCACCATGCCTACATTGCTGCTAGACTCCACCCTTGGTTGGAGACCTTCTTCTCAATGAGTAATTTAGCATCATCAACAGTGAGTGAGAAGAATGCTCCTTGAGCAGCAGCATCAATATGGCCTCGGGCTGTCGGAGTCAACCCATTATAGAAACTTTGAAAAATAAGCCAATCCTCCATCCCATGGTGAGGACAGGCCAGGACATACTCCTGAAGCCTTTCCCAAGCCTCTGGAATAGATTCACTTGCTGCTTGCTGAAAACCAGAAATCCTTCCACGAAGAGCATTGGTTTTACCCAATGGGAAGAACTTCTTGAGAAATGCCTCTGAACACTTAGTCCAAGTGTTAATAGCTTCACAATTCGCATAGAACCATTGCTTAGCTTTTCCCAGGAGGGAGAATGGAAATAGCCGTAAACGAACAACATCCATATTTGCACCCCTGATGACGAAAGTGCTGCATAGCTCTAGGAATTACTGCAGATGAGCATTGACATCCTCATTTGGCTTGCCACAGAATGGGCTAGCCTGTACCATCGTGATTAGACCTGTCTTGATCTCAAAATTTTCGGTCCCCATTGCCACCTCAGGGCCTTGCAGCACCTGGTTAGCGGAAGGAGCTGAGTACTCACGAAGTTTCTTCTGGGCCATAGCGTTGGACGTGGATGGTACAAAGGAAGCTGGTTCGCCCTCCGGATGAGTACGACAAGGTGAGCCGAAATGAATTCGAGCTTTCCTCACACGTGACTCGGGATCTTCAGCAAAATTTCCCGGTAGGTCGAAACCAGTCATACACTACCTGTCTTCATCATCCAAAGATAAAAGAAGAAAATCAAGGTTAGCCTACATTGAGAGTTGTCCTAACCTACTCAGAGTTTATAAACAGATGCAAAGCATAGTCATGATAATCCTGTGCCTTCCCCGGCAACGGCACCAGAAATGCTTGTTGGCGTTTCATAGCGTCATCATCCTAAGAACAGATCTGGGACCCGTCCTTAGCGATAACACCAGGAAATGCCTTTGGGCACCTATCAATGTCACAACTAATGGCGCGGTTAGCGTGAACATCGAGAATTGCCAAAGGTTAATCTAAACGATCATGAACGAATCCGCAAGCGCACAGATAAACCATTGTAGCATTTCCCCAAGGATGGAGAGTATTCCAAGGGTATCGTATCCGTGGAAGGCAATGGCAGATATCTTAGACTTATGCTTTTGCTCTGAATGTAAACCAAGAGATAGATATAGGGAACAACACACTCAAAGATAGGGGTAAGATAAAAGATATACGGGGTAGTGTGACACACACACTCAAATCTACCTCTACTCTAGCACACTACGGCTTAGGGGGAACATACGAGTTAGCTCTAGGTTCTAATGTACTAAACATACAAAGATAGAAGATACAAGAGATGTGCATGAGTATTGCATGAGAGAGATAAGGTTCAGCACCCAGGTACAAACGAGGATCTAGTCCGCGACGACCAGCACTCTGCGAAACTAGACTTTAGACTCCTACAGCAGGTACCCCAGCGCAGAGGTTGCCCAAGGATCCAACAGGGCTGTCACCACCCGAGGACTGACCTCTATCGTTACGGGGGGTATGCTCACAACTATCGTAGCCAGACAACCCAGGTACCATGCCTACGTTGCTGCTAGACTCCACCCTTGGTTGGAGACCATCTTCTCAATGAGTAATTTAGCATCATCAACAGTGAGTGAGAAGAATGCTCCTTGAGCAGCAGCATCAATATGGCCTCGGGCTGTCGGAGTCAACCCATTATAGAAACTTTGAAGAATAAGCTAATCCTCCATGCCATGGTGAGGACAGGCCAGGACATACTCCTGAAGCCTTTCCCAAGCCTCTGGAATAGATTCACTTGCTGCTTGCTGAAAACCAGAAATCCTTTCACGAAGAGCATTGGTTTTACCCAATGGGAAGAACTTCTTGAGAAATGCCTCTGAACGCTTAGTCCAAGTGTTAATAGCTTCACGATTCACATAGAACCATTGCTTAGCTTTTCCCAGGCGGGAGAATGGAAATAGCCGTAAACGAACAACATCCATATTTGCACCCCTGATGACAAAAGTGCTGCATAGCTCTAGGAATTACTACAGATGAGCATTGACATCCTCATTTGGCTTGCCACAGAATGGGCTAGCCTGTACCATCATGATTAGACCTGTCTTGATCTCAAAATTTTCGGTCCCCATTGCCACCTCAGGGCCTTGCAGCACCTGGTTAGCGGAAGGAGCTGAGTACTCACGAAGTTTCTTCTGGGCCATAGCGTTGGACGTGGATGGTACAAAGGAAGCTGGTTCGCCCTCCGGATGAGTACGACAAGGTGAGCCGAAATGAATTCGAGCTTTCCTCACACGTGACTCGGGATCTTCAGCAAAATTTCCCGGTAGGTCGAAACCAGTCATACACTACCTGTCTTCATCATCCAAAGATAAAAGAAGAAAATCAAGGTTAGCCTACATTGAGAGTTGTCCTAACCTACTCAGAGTTTATAAACAGATGCAAAGCATAGTCATGATAATCCTGTGCCTTCCCCGGCAACGGCACCAGAAATGCTTGTTGGCGTTTCATAGCGTCATCATCCTAAGAACAGATCTGGGACCCGTCCTTAGCGATAACACCAGGAAATGCCTTTGGGCACCTATCAATGTCACAACTAATGGCGCGGTTAGCGTGAACATCGAGAATTGCCAAAGGTTAATCTAAACGATCATGAACGAATCCGCAAGCGCACAGATAAACCATTGTAGCATTTCCCCAAGGATGGAGAGTATTCCAAGGGTATCGTATCCGTGGAAGGCAATGGCAGATATCTTAGACTTATGCTTTTGCTCTGAATGTAAACCAAGAGATAGATATAGGGAACAACACACTCAAAGATAGGGGTAAGATAAAAGATATACGGGGTAGTGTGACACACACACTCAAATCTACCTCTACTCTAGCACACTACGGCTTAGGGGGAACATACGAGTTAGCTCTAGGTTCTAATGTACTAAACATACAAAGATAGAAGATACAAGAGATGTGCATGAGTATTGCATGAGAGAGATAAGGTTCAGCACCCAGGTACAAACGAGGATCTAGTCCGCGACGACTAGCACTCTGCGAAACTAGACTTTAGACTCCTACAGCAGGTACCCCAGCGCAGAGGTTGCCCAAGGATCCAACAGGGCTGTCACCACCCGAGGACTGACCTCTATCGTTACGGGGGGTATGCTCACAACTATCGTAGCCAGACAACCCAGGTACCATGCCTACGTTGCTGCTAGACTCCACCCTTGGTTGGAGACCATCTTCTCAATGAGTAATTTAGCATCATCAACAGTGAGTGAGAAGAATGCTCCTTGAGCAGCAGCATCAATATGGCCTCGGGCTGTCGGAGTCAACCCATTATAGAAACTTTGAAGAATAAGCTAATCCTCCATGCCATGGTGAGGACAGGCCAGGACATACTCCTGAAGCCTTTCCCAAGCCTCTGGAATAGATTCACTTGCTGCTTGCTGAAAACCAGAAATCCTTTCACGAAGAGCATTGGTTTTACCCAATGGGAAGAACTTCTTGAGAAATGCCTCTGAACGCTTAGTCCAAGTGTTAATAGCTTCACGATTCACATAGAACCATTGCTTAGCTTTTCCCAGGAGGGAGAATGGAAATAGCCGTAAACGAACAACATCCATATTTGCACCCCTGATGACAAAAGTGCTGCATAGCTCTAGGAATTACTACAGATGAGCATTGGTATCCTCATTTGGCTTGCCACAGAATGGGCTAGCCTGTACCATCATGATTAGACCCGTCTTGATCTCAAAATTTTCAGTCCCCATTGCCACCTCAGGGCCTTGCAGCACCTGGTTAGCGGAAGGAGCTGAGTACTCACGAAGTGTCTTCTGGGCCATAGCGTTGGACGTGGATGGTACAAAGGAAGCTGGTTCACCCTCCGGATGAGTACGACTAGGTGAGCCGAAATGAATTAGAGCTTTCCTCACAAGTGACTCGGGATCTTCAGTAAAATTTCCCGGTAGGTCGAAACCAGTCATACACTACCTGTCTTCATCATCCAAAGATAAAAGACGAAAATCAAGGTTAGCCTGCATTGAGAGTTGTCCTAACCTACTCAGAGTTTATAAACAGATGCAAAGCATAGTCATGATAATCCTGTGCCTTCCCCGGCAACGGCGCCAGAAATGCTTCTTGGCGTTTCGTAGCGTCATCATCCTAAGAACAGATCTGGGACCTGTCCTTAGCGATAACACTAGGAAATGCCTTTGGGCACCTATCAATGTCACAACTAATGGCGCGGTTAGCGTGAACATCGAGAATTGCCAAAGGTTAATCTAAATGTTCATGAACGAATCCGCAAGCGCACAGATAAACCATTGTAGCATTTCCCCAAGGATGGAGAGTATTCCAACGGTATCGTATCCGTGGAAGGCAATGGCGGATATCTTAGACTTATGCTTTTGCTCTGAATGTAAACCAAGAGATAGATATAGGGAACAACACACTCAAAGACAGGGGTAAGGTAAAAGATATACGGGGTAGTGTGACACACACACTCAAATCTACCTCTACTCTAGCACACTACGGCTTAGGGGGAACATACGAGTTAGCTCTAGGTTCTAATGTACTAAACATACAAAGATAGAAGATACAAGAGATGTGCATGAGTATTGCATGAGAGAGATAAGGTTCAGCACCTAGGTACAAACGAGGAGCTAGCCCGCGACGACCAGCACTCTGCGAAACTAGACTTTAGACTCCTATAGTAGGTGCCCCAGCGCGGAGGTTGCCCAAGGATCCAACGGGGCTGTCACCACCCGAGGACTGACCTCTATCATTACGGGGGGTATGCTCATAACTATCGTAGCCAGACAACCCAGGCACCATGCGTACGTTGCTGCTAGACTCCACCCGGCCCGGGCTATTGTGACCCAAGGTGAGAGCCACCAGAAGACTGGTCAACTAGACCGAGTACCGTAGCTTGAACACAGACCTCATGCAACACTCTCATGCCATCTAACAAGATCGACTAAGGCTAGACATACGAACAGATATGAACTCTCTTATGTCTAATCAATAAGATCAAAGGGTCGTGTTCGTGAAGAACACGAGCCTCTAAGTTATGAACAAACACATAAGGAAGGAGTTTATCACCCTTCAAGTGGATCAAAAGGTAGTGTTCACGAAGAACACAAGCCTCTAAATGATGAACAGAGGATGAACTCAAGAACATATCAAGAATATGATCTACCATGACTTTATATGAAATAGCTGAATAACTGAAGTAGATCAAAGTCATACAAAGAAATAAAGATAAAAGAGAACTCATACCTAGATTTCCAAGAGGACTTGAAACCTGAATAAGAGCTACTCTAGCCTACCCCCTAGCCTTGAAAACTAAAAGTGAGAGGAGAATGAGAGAGTGGAGTGTGAGAAAGGGGCTCCCCTCCCCTTCTATTTATAGGCGAGGACAAGGCTTGCTCGGACGCCCAAATAGCCCCTAAACACCCGGGAGTGAGGCAATGGACCAATGAGCAACCACCACGTGGAGGGCCAGGATGGGGCGCCACTAAGGCGGTTCGGCTGATCCTAGGATCGGCCGGCCCCCTACGGTGGCCCCACCTGGTGTGCTTCCTCTAGTTGGCTGCCTTGTGGGCCCTCTGATCCATCCCCGGTGCATGGCTTGATTTGGTATCCGAGGTGGGCCCTTTGATCCATGTGAAGTCCATGTGGCGTCCTTTGATTCGTCGGTGAGTGCCTCCCCTGGATCGATGACATGGATTGCCATGTTTCCCTTGGTGGTAGCCACCTCCTCAGCTGAGTTGGCATGGTTTCTTCATAGAAGTTGAGTTTCCATCTCTTTTAAGGGGTAAATCACCTACATACAAATAATCTCCAAGGACAAGTGGAGCTACATTATTCAAACCTAAATGCTAGTGAAATATGCATATGCCTCCATTTATGTGAGAATATTGAGGGTTGGAAATGGTGAATTTCCACCGTCAACAAAGCCCCCGAGCGAGAGGGGCCGAGCTTAACACCAAGCCCCCGAGCGTGAGGGGTCCGATTTAAACAAAGCCCCCGAGCGCGTAAAAGGGGAGGGGGAAACAGATAAAAACTCATAAAATCAGGTCAAAAAGGTAATCTTTTTTTTATATATCGAAGTACAAAGGATAGAGTACACAACTTTTTGTTGATACAAGGCTCCTAAGGATAGAAGCGACGTAAGTGCTCGATGTTCCAGGGGTTCGGGACACCCTGGCCATCGGCCCATTGGAGGCGATAGGTCGCCGGTCCAATGACCTCCTTAACTATGAAGGGGCCTTCCCAAGGCGCCGAGAGCTTGTGCATGTCCTTAGTGTTCTGGATCCGTCGCAAGACTAGGTCGCCAACGTTGAAGGAACGTTCCCGCACGTTGCGGTCATGGTAGCGACGTACCTGCTGCTCGTGATGAGTGTGGCGCATGAGCGCAGCCACACGATGTTCCTCGACACTGTCGAGGTCGAGCCAGCGAGTTTGCTCTACTTCTCCTTCGTCGAAATTCTGGATGCGTGGAGCCTCGAAGGCCACGTCGGTGGGGAGGATAGCCTCTGACCTGTAGACCAAGAAAAAGGGTGAATACCCCGTAGCCGAGCTAACCTGGGTCCTGAGACCCCAGATCACATGGGGGAGCTCTGAGAGCCACCTGGTTGCATAGGGCGCTGAGCCGTCGAAGATGCGGTCTTTGATGGCCTGTAGAACCATACCGTTGGCCCGCTCTACCTGGCCATTGCACCGCGAGTGCGCCACCGAGGAGTAGTATACGTCGATCAGGTTATCTTGGCAGAAGTCCCAGAAATCGGCTCTTGTGAAGGCCGTGCTAAGGTCGGTGATGATCCTATTTGGCACCCCAAAGCGGTTGGTGATCTCCTCGATGAATTTGGCCTCCCCTTTCGATGTGACGCTGGATACGGGATGGACCTCAATCCACTTGGTGAACTTATCCACCGCCACGATGATGTGCTTGTAGCCGCCGGGGGTGGTCTTGAAAGGTCCCACAGAGTCGAGACCCCACACTGCGAAGGGCCACGATGGAGGGATGGTCCTCAGGGCCTGAGCCGGGACGTGCTGCTGCTTAGCGAAGAACTGGCACCCCTTGCATCGACGTACAAGTTCCTGGGCATCAACCATGGCCGTGGGCGAATAGAAGCCAGACCTGAGGACCTTGCCCACCAGGTTGAAAGAGGCGGCATGGTTGCCGCACTCACCGCCGTGGATCTCATCCAAGAGCCTAAGGCCCTCAGATCGTAGGATGCACTTCATCAGTACTCCGGTGGAGGCGGACCTCCTATAGAGTTCGTAGCCGATGACGACGTAGTTGGCGCTACGCCTCGTGATCTTTTCACGCTCCGCCTTGTCCTCAGGCATTCGATGTTCGAGGAGGAAGGCGATGAAGTCAGGGCGCCAATCTTCTTCTGCGTCAAGCATGAGGATCTCGCGACCTCCAGGTGAGGTCACCTCATCATCAGGCAACTCTAGGTCAGGGATGAGTTTGATGGACGGCTTGCGTAGGTCTTGGACGAACACATCAGCCGGAACCAGTGCACGCTTCGAGCCGAGTTTCGAGAGGACGTCAGCTGCGACGTTGTTATTGCGCAGACGTGGTGGAACTCGAGTCCCTCAAAGTGACACTCGAGCTTGTGCACCTCAGCACAGTAGGCATCCATCGTGTCCTTCCTGGCTTCGGAGTCCTTGCTAACTTGGTCGATGACGACCTTGGAATCACCGTAGGCCATGAGGCGCTTGATCCCGAGGGAGACAGCGATGCGTAGCCCATGGATGAGGGCCTCGTACTCGGCACCGTTATTCGACGCCTTGTAGTGGATTTGGAGCATGTACTTGAGGTAGTCACCCTGGGGCGAGATGAATAGGACGCCTGCGCCAGCTCCTTCGAGGTTCAGGGAACCGTAGAAGTACATTTTCCAGTGCTCAGGCCGCTCCGACGGCGGAGGCTACTGGATCTCGGTCCACTCCGAGACGAAGTCTGCGATCACCTGCGACTTGATGGCCTGCTTGGGGCAGAACTCTAGGTCGAACTCGCCGAGCTCGATGGACCACTTGACGATGCGCCCAGTGGTGTCACGGCTCCGCAGGATCTCGCCAAGAGGGAAGGCCGAAACGACCTTGATCTTGTGCGGCTGGAAGTAATGCCGGAGCTTGCGGGAGGTGATGAGTTGCGCGTAGAGCATCTTCTGTGGCTGGCTGTACCAAGTCTTGCTGTCAAACAGGACCTTGCTGACGTAGTATATAGGTCGCTGGACAGGATGAGGCCTGCCCTCTTCAGGTCGCTCAGCCACCAGGACCGAGCTGACAACAAGGGTGGTCGCTGAGATGTAGAGCAGCAATGGCTCTTTAGGCACCGGGGGCACCATCACCGGGGGTGTCATGAGGAAGGTCTTGAGTTGCTCTAGAGCTTGGTCGGCTTCCTCGGTCCAGGCGAACTTGTCCGCCTTTTTTAGCAATTTGAAGAAGGGCAGACCTTTCTCTCCAAGTTTGCTAATGAATCGGCCTAGGGCCGCCATCATGCCAGTGAGCTTCATGACGTCCTTCTTGCCTGTCGGTCGCTTCATCCTGAGGATGGCATCCACCTTGGTGGGATTGGCCTCGATGCCCCGGTTACTGACCATGAAGCCCAGGAGCTTGCCAGACGGGACATCGAAGACACACTTCTCTGGATTAAGCTTCCAGCGGTAAGTGCGGAGGTTGGCGAAGGTCTCCATGAGGTCAGCTATGAGCTTGTTCTCATGGGTGGTCTTGACGACTATGTCATCGACGTAGGCTTCTACGTTCTTGCTAATCTGACTAGCAAGGCACTTCTGGATGGCCTTTTGATAGGTCACACCCGCATTTTTGAGGCCGAAGGTCAAGGCTGTGTAGCAGTAGATGTTGTGGGGCATTATGAATGTTGTCTTGTCTTGGTCAGAGACCTTCAGGGCTATCTGGTGATACCCTGAGTAGCTGTCGAGAAAGCAGAGGAGGACGCTTCCGGCCGTGGAGTCCACGACCTGGTCGATGCGCGGAAGAGGGAAGGGGTCTTTAGGGCAGTGCCTGTTGAGGTCGGTGTAGTCGATACACATTCTCCATTGACCGGTTTTCTTGGGTACAAGGATCGGGTTGGCGAGCCAAACCGGGTTTTTACACTCGCGGATAAATCCGGCAGCTAGGAGCTTTATTAATTCTACCCTAATGATGTCCTTGCGATCTTTCGTAAAGAGGCGAAGCTTCTGCTTGACAGGCTTGGCCGTCTTGCTTACATCCAAGGCGTGCTCAGCCAGCTCCCTGGGGACACCCAGCATATCCGATGGGCTCCATGCGAATATGTCCGCGTTATCCTGGAGGAAACTGGTGAGCGCGAGTTCCTATTTGGGGTCGAGCCCACCGCCGATCACCACCATCTTCTCTGCGTCAGCAAGGCCGAGGTAGACCTTCTTCGTGGAGGGTACTGCATCCAAGGCGGTGTCGGTGCGCTTCTGCTCTGGGATAGGTAGGTCGACAGGATCAACTTTGTTGGCCTCCGCGACCAAGACCGCGGAGGCGTCGACTGCAGCGGAGGTCGCAGCGAGGTCGAGGGCCTCCGTGTTGCACCTGAAGGAGACGATGAGGTCTCCTTTAACAGAGAGGACCCCATGTGGAGCTGGCATCTTCAACACCAAGTAGGTGTAGTGCGGGATGGCCATGAATATGGCCAGCATCGGGCGACCTAGGATCGCATGGTAGGAGGACTTGAAGTTGGCGACCTCGAAGTTGAGGTACTCCGTGCGGAAGTTCGCCTCCGTACCAAAGGTGACGGGAAGAGAGACCCGACCCAGGGGGTAGGCCGCCTTCCCGGGGACGATGCCGTAGAAGGGCTCGTCGCATTCCGTGAGCTTGTCGAAGTCGAAGCCCATCTTCTTGAGGGTGTCAACAAAGATGATGTTGAGCCCGCTGCCCCCGTCGATCAGGGTCTGGGAGAGCAAGGCTCCATCCACCGTGGGCTCGACGACGAGCGGGTAGGACCCAGGGTCTGGGATGTGCACCCAGTGATCAGTTCTGGAGAACGTGATTGCCTACTCAGACCAACGCAGAGGCGCAATTGGCTGAGTGTGGACGAGGTGGACGTCGCGCTTGTCCTTCCTGTAGCGCCTCCTGCTGGCGCTTGACTTGATGCCACCAACGATCATATTGATCGCACGAGTTGCGGACTGGAAAGGCCCATTGGGATTGCCTGATGCTGGTGGAGGGGGCAGGTTCGTCTCATCGCGAGGAGCGGCTGGAGGTGGGTCGCTGCGAGGTGGCTCGCGGCGATCGTCGTATCGCTCCTCGCGACGGTCGTCGCGTCGTTCTCGCTGGTCGTCGCGGTAGTAGTTGTTGTTGTTGGGGTGGATGTCACGACGCCCACCATCGTTCTTGGGTCGCTTGGGGTTCGCGGGGGCACTAAAGGCCCTCTTGAACTGGGAGCACTCGCGAAGAGTGTGGGTGGCCCCCTCATGGAATCCGCAGATGCTGTCGAGTGCCAGGTCGAACTCCTCCTGGTTGAAGGTCGAGCCTCGGCGCCCCTCGACTGCTAGGACCTCGGAAGGTCGCTTGCGGAGCTTGTCTGCTGCAGTGGCAGATGTACCAGCGGCATCGGCGTCGAACTGGTTCTGGAGCGCGTCCTCTGTGTCCATTAGCTTGTTGACAATGAGCATGAGCTCCTTGACGTTGGTGGGGCCAGACTCATGGATCTTCTCGAAGATCTTGCGGTCTTTGATGCCCTTCTTGTAGCTGTCGACGATCTGATAGTCCCTAACACCAATGCACTCATTCCGGTTCTCGAAGAACCGGTGGTTGTAGTTGCGGAGCCGCTCCTTGGGCTTCTGCACGACCCGCCCTAGGCTGAAGGCGTTTCTAGGGCGATCGTAGGTCGCCGGGAAGTTCGACGTGAAGGCCTGGGACAGATCGGCCCAGGTCTTGATGCTACCAGGCTCGAGGTTGTTGAGCCACAGCGAAGGGGCCTTGCCCATCACTAGCGGGAAGTAGGCCGCCATGTGATCGAAGCTGCCACCGGCCGCCTTGACGGTGACGTAGTAGGTCGACAGCCAGATGTTAGGATCAGAGCGCCTATCGTACGGCTTGATGTTGGGCTTGAAGTTGTCGGGATACTCCACCCCCTTGAAACGGGCATCCAGCGCTGGGAAGGCATTGAGGGCAAGGTCATCGCCGAAGCCTCTGGCCGGGGCGGCCTCTCTTGTCGCGGAGTGGACGCTGTGCTCCGGGACGACAACCTGGGAACGTGGCTGTCGATCCCGGTTGGTCTGGATGATGGCGGGGTCGCCGTGCTCGGCATCGTAGTTGGCACGTCGCCTGTTCTCGATGTCGTGTTGATCACGGAGCTCGCGCTCCATGATGCGGTGAACGCCCCCAGGTGTGCCATACTCGTGGTCGTAGTCCAGGCGGCGGCGGAGCTCGCGCTCCTCACGCTCCCGATGGTGCTGGTCGACGACGTCGCACATGTCGTGGGTGCGTCTGTTGGCGTCGAGGTTGACGCGAAGGTCGCGGGCAGCAGCAGGCTGCTGGGCGGGTTGCTCAAGGTTGTGCTGAGCGACCTCCTACCAGATGGGGGAGAGGTGGCTGTGCTGAGGTCGATGAGATCGACTACGCGAGTGGCAGGTTGATGAAGACGCAGCAAAATTGGAGGCCACGCTCTTCTCTTCCACCAGGGTGTTGGCGACCCGGAGGTACACGAGGGTCTACTCAGCTTCAGGCGTCATCTGGGCTTGCTGGAGCCGGGTAATGGCAGCACCCAGGTTGTCCTGGGGGCTATTGAAGGTCGGGATCCCAGCTTCCTCGAACTCCAGGCACAGGTCCCGAGCGCAGGGCAAGACGCGCTGCTGCTCTTCCGCACGTCGCTAGGCGCGGCGGGCATTAGCTTGGATGCGGGCCGCCTCCTCGGAGTTGGTCGCGCCCGCGTGGGGTGGCTCATTCTCAGAGATCATGAGCACTTGGCAAAAGACGATGTCCGAATGATTGGGGGAGATTCGAACCCGGACCTTCTGGAACTCCCCGCAGTCCGGAGACTGGGTGGGTCGCTTAGCTCGGCGAGGTAGCTCGTTGTCGATCTTCTTCCGCAGGCGGCACCCGCGGAGGGTGTGCTTCGCACCCTTGTGGTAGGTGCATGGCACATGGAGGGGGTCGCGCCTTGCGCGAGGTGCAGGCCTTTGGTCGCCAGAAGTTCGCCGCCCAAATTGGATCTGGGGAGGCCTAAGCAGCTGGCTGAGGCAAAGGCCGGGCGCTGACTTCAGGCCAAAGGGGAACATGTCGTGGCGTAGCGCAGTCTGCGCTGAGCGCTGAGCTCGTTCGCAGATCTCTAGGGTTTCCCTCATCGAGCTGATGATGCTTTCCATCCCCTGGACAAGGTCACAGGGTCTGGGTGGGTGGGTCTCCGATACTAGATCGGGAACGGGGACGGCGACGGGCGTCATGACGATCTGCACGGAGGTCGCCGAAGGAGTCGAGGCTGCCAGAGCGGGAGAGGTCGGCGTGAAAGATCCGAAGCAGATCTCCATAGGGTTGGCGAGGAAGTCTGCCATGCTCGCCGGGAAGACGACATCAGATTGGGCCACCATGCTGCACAGCGAGTTCCCGATCTCCCCTACCTGGTGCGCCAACTGTCAGGGGGTGAGACCTGGACAGATCCGCTAGGGGGTTACCCTAGAGGTTTGCAGGTTAATGGAGAGGATCGGGATCTAAGAGCGTAGGTGGTTATGCACAGGATGCACACGGAACTAGGCGAGTATGGCGGCGAGGAGCAAGGAGACATGGGTTTATACTGGTTCGGGCCTCCGGAGAGTAATACCCTACGTCCAGTTGTGGTGAATTATGCTGGAGGTTGAAGATGAGTTCTCCCTGAGCATGGAGCCCTAGGCCGCCTTATATGGGGGGACAGGCTAGGGTTTGCATGCGCAGGTCGGTTGACCTGTGTCGGGGTCGGTTACAACTACGAGAACCATATCTCCCGGATTACAAGGAGTATTCCCGTGATACTCGGAGCTACAGGCGGCGGCACGCCAGGTCGCCGTGTCTTGTCTTGCATGTTAAGGCTTTGTGAGTCTTCCGGAGTCCTGATCGGGTCGCCCGCGGTCACCGGAGATGTAGATAAGGTCGCTGGGCCCACTCGGCAGGTCGGCGGGTCTTCTGGAAGGTCGGGTCCACTTGTCAGGGGCCCCTGGGACCCTGGCTGGTAGGGACCCATGGGTACCCATGTCTCTCGGGCGTGGGCTCCATCGCACATCGACGAAGTTCTTTGGTTGCCGGCGTCGGAGAAGGTAGGCGTGTTTCTTCTTCCATTGCCGCCTTGATCTCGTCCTTCTCCTTGTTGCTACTCGGGCTCGCCATGGGCGCTCTGAATGCTTTTGTGGAGGTGGAAGACTGCAAATAAGATTCGAATCTCGAGCTCCACCCATGCGTCCTTAAACAGCTTGAGAAAACTCGGCCGAAACCCTACCCTTCCTAATTTTGTAGATCCTAAAATGGTCGGTAAAGATAGGAAATAAACCGAGACGTGTCCCAGAGAAAAACGGGCGTGACCCGCTGAAGGACCGATTAGGCGAACCAGAGAGGGGGGGAGTGAATGGGAGCCGATAAAAATTCTTCTCGAATGAGATGAGAACTCCAACAAGACAAACACGGCTTCCAAAACACGTCTCCGACTCAACTACCCAAGTTGGTCAAGACCACACAGCCACTGAAGTGCTACTGGTCCTAGGAACCAACAACTACCTACACGTACTCGAGAACGCAGCGGAAAAACCAACTCGAGTAGCTACTGGACTACACCGGTCAGGCCGGTGAGCAGCACCGGTCAGACCGGTCCCTGCTGGCAAAATCTGAGAACTTCCACAGAAGGCCTCTACACCGGTCAGGCCGGTGTAGCTCGCCGGTCAGACCGGTCCAAGCCAGGAAATCCCAAATCCACCAAACTGACCTACCGAGCTCCAAACAGGATCAAACCCGAAACAGCAGCAACACAGGACAACAGGGAACTCACCAAGATGTTCACCCGAGCAAAACTCAACAGAGAGTCTGCACCGGTCAGACCGGTGAGAGGCACCAGTCTGAATAGCGCCCGCGGGTCAACTCCCCCAACTCCAACTCCCGATCTCCCGAATCGCTCCACGGTTTTGCACAAGACTTTGGGGATAGTAGGAACACCTCAAGGGCACTCCATAGCCAAGATTTGGTCCACCAAAACTTGTCAAAACGAGAGGAATCGAGGAAATATCACCAAGAACGCCTCTAACCCTAGAGCCAAGAAAACCCCAAAATCGAGCCCCTTTGCTCACGGATTTGGGTGGGGAATCAAAGGGAAAAGAACCACGAAGGGTTCACACATACATCCCCCACCAAATCCCGAAGAGAAAGGCCTCGAAATCGCTCCAAGAAAATCGCCAAGAAAGGGCTCCGAAAATCACCAAAAAGGAGAAACGGGAAAGACACATCCAAGCCTTGACGAACCACGCCGAATCATCTATACATACCAAAAAGGTTCATACAAGGTCTAGCTTGCTGCCCGATCATCCTTCCCTCTCACAAGATCTCACCATGAAGCTCTGAAGCTAGTCCTACGAAAAATCCTAAGGAAAATAGGAAAACCAAATGAGCTAGAGTTCCAAGAGATGGCTGCCATCCTCTCACCACTTGGGTTATATGGAGGCAACCGAAAGATGAAAATACCCTTACTAGCTAACTAGGGATACATGCCCTCAAGGGCGAAATCGGAAATCTTTGTCTTCGCACCATCGGACGGATGCCCAACGACCGCAAACTTGCTTAGCCTCGACGCAAGCCTTGCGATCCCGACGTGTGTCCTCCGCTTCAAAGATTCCGGACTGCGTCGTCGCACACCAGTCAGACCGGTGCTCCTCACCGGTCAGACCGGTACCCACCGGTCAGACCGGTCAGACCCACCGGTCAGACCGGTCTGGAGCTGCTGCACCTCCGTCTTCGGTTCTTCGGTCTTGGCTTTGTGGATCAACCAAGGAACCCAGTGGTTTTCTGGTGAACCACCGGAAACCCCGCGAACTCGGTGTAGCCTCCGCCAATCACCACTCATGACTCGGCTCCCACGTAGTCCCGGCTCGACCTTGGTTTTGAGGCTCAACCAAGAAACCGTCCATGACTTCATCTTGCCGTTCTTGCCACCATGCAGCCCGCACTTGACCCCGCTGGCCTCCAGGTCCCTCGAACCAAGCCTACTTGTCTTCTCCACACCTGGAGGCCTCACCGGCAACGACCTTTCGCGCTTGTTCTTCACTTGCACCAACACCAGTCAAGCCGCAACTTGCACCTGCAATACTTAGCCAAGAATCAGTCCACACCACGTTGTCAATCACTCATCACACCAGGAAGCGACCATCCACCGGTCCTCGAACCACACCTGGCTCTCAATCTCTCCCTTGATGAGTGCATTGACAACACACACGTTTTGGTAACCAAGAGAAAAGAAAAAGAAAAGAAACGACTGAAAGAAAATACAACAAGCGATCAAAAGCCAAAGAAAGGCAAAGAGCAAGATCACTTGAAGAAGACAAGTCTCGGACCCCTTAGGCAATGGCAACGACTCGACACATCCGAGACAAAACCATGCTCAAGCAAAGAGCACAAGCCAACAATCCAAAGCTCGAAACCACAAAGAGCTCCCCCTGCACACATGCAAGCTCCCCCTGAACCAATGCAACTCCCCCTGGACGAATGCATGCAAACCACCTCGCAAAACAGAGCAGCTGCTTCAGCTTTGCTCTGGACCGGACAGACCGGTCAACCACACCGGTCAGACCGGTGTGCTATATCGCCCAGCACCTGAACCTCACACCGGTCAGACCGGTGTACCTCACCGGTCAGGCCGATGACCACCTGGGAAAAACTGGGAACTGCCCGAGCTCAAAACTAGCTCGAAACCACTTGGAAACCTTCTAAATACATTCAGTAGGCCAAAACATGCTCAAACTTCTCCTCCTTGTTGACAATGCATGAATCAAGCCAATAATGCAAAAATGCAACCTAGAGCTTCTCAAATAGACAAAATTCAACATAGGATGCTACACATGTCCAAATGAGCAAGTTAGATACTCTATAGCTTCGTAATGACATCAACTTCATGATCGCCAAGTTTCACAACCATTGGACGAAGCTAAGATAAAATTGAGCATTTTGCGAAAATTTACCCTCTCATGAGCAAAGTCCTAAACATGAGCAAAACATGTCAAAATGGCAAAGCCACACAAACTTCATGCTAGGACAACCATTCTAAGCATAACACCATCATAAACACCCACAAGCACCTCATGTCATGTCAAAGCCACCGAGCCATGTGCCTACTTCTATATATGAGACTTCTCATTGGTAGGCATCATGCAACGGTTTAGCACCCAAAGCAAATTAAAATTAGCACATATGACATGGGAGCACATTTTCCAAGCAATTTATATTTCATTTTTCAGATTTGAAATTGGTACATGAAATGTCTTTGCGACAAAAAGGAACTTATGCCCCTCCACAAGACCAAGCATGGGGGCTAAACATTCATGATGGCAAATGAGCCTTTGGCCCCATATGATCAAAATAAGCTATCCAACCACAAATTAAGCATAGCCAAGCCACAAAAACATGTCAAGATCATATAAAGGCGTTTACTCACAAGAGAGCATACATATGAGAATTTTTGAAAAACATAGCCACCAACCATGGATATAAACCAAGATCATCAAGAGCTAAGCCAAACTAACCATAGCTTACCAAACTAGCTCACAAAGACATATATATCATTCCATGGTGAACAATGTATATAGGAGAAGCTTTTCCTAAACAATGCATATGATACAAAATGCATGCAACCTAAGATACAAAGATGCCTATACATCATGTTACATATGCCATGCCAAATGCAAGAAATGCACAAAGGAAAGCTATACATATGCTACAAAGGAGCTCCCACACACAAAGCTCACAAACGACCGGCTCCTCGAGGGGAGGCAAAAAGGGCTCGACACCACCGGCAAAAGAGCAAAGGAGCGCAAAACTCACAAGCTCCCCCTAAACACATGCACTAGGGCCAAAGAGCATACAAAGCTCACCCTTAGTACACATGATAGAGTAAAGAGCACACTAAGCACACAGACTCCCCCTAAACTCATGCATTAAGGTCAAAGAGCATACAAAGCTCACCTTACACACATGAGATAGGGCAAGGAGCGAAACGAACCAAGTGGCTTGACCAAGGCCACACACTTGAAGGTCACAAATTCACTTACCTTTATCATTTCTTCAGAATTCACCCGTCCTTGTCCACCATTCCCGAAAGTGATGTACCTCCATGTCACCACCGGGGTATGAAGCCGGAGAACCACCCCCGATATCAACTAAATGTTCTTCGGGCCTCCCACCTGCAACTCAAAACCAAGAGCGAGAGCGAGAAAATGACTCAACACTGGGGTTAGTACCAAAAGTGTCAAACCAGTGCCGAGCCATCTCCTCAAAAGTAGGGTTAGCAACATCCATCCTACCGTGCCTATCAAAACTGCGATCCATCCTATCAAACCTATCAAACCTGGAACCACCATGGGAAAACCACTCCCGTCTCACTGGAGGAGTACGAGTACCACGAAAGGGAAAGCATGGTCTGTAGCCCCTCTGAGACTCAAAACTGCGACCTCTCCCAAATTCGTATTGATCACGAGGTGGAAAGTGTCCAGCAAACTCAACACCACCAGACTCAAAGCTCCTACCATCTGTTCCACGACCAAAAGGGGTGAACTCTCTAGCGTCACGACCCCAAAAACCAAACTATCCAGCACTCTGCCTAGCAAAGGTCTGGCCGGTCACTCTGACCGGTCTGGCCGGTGGTCCTCGGCCAGCAAACTTGCCTCCACCTGAAGCTCTCCTATCTCTCCATGCTGGAACCGTATGCACAACACCCTTTCCCTTCGGTAGTGGCATACGAGGCTCAGGCACACCATGAGAAGGGTGGTACCTGTCCTTGTTTGCCCACTCCTTAGCCATTCTCGCCTCTCTTCTTCTCTATAGCAAAACTCTCTCTTGTGACCATCCTTTCCACAAAACTCACAATGGAAACGGATTGGTCTTGGCTTAGGCTTGGGGTGAGGCTCTTCACAAGGCTTCTCACTAGGTTTCTCACTAGGCTTTTCACTAGCCTTCTCACTTGGTTTTTCTCTCGGCTTAAGCAACTGGTTTGGCTTGGGTACAAACTTGTCTTTGGGTATGGGTTGTGGTGGAATTGGAATATTCCCAAATTTTCCTTCTTTCTCACCACTGCTCTCGCCAAACTTATCAGATCCCAAAGCCCAACCATCAAAGCGCTTATAGCTAGCAATCATCATACCAAGCTGAGGTTCCTGACTAGACAACCAACTCAGCACTTCACGCAACTTATTGTTTTCATCCTGCAAATGGTCAACACATTGTGCAAGTTCCAAATTCTTCACAGCATGCAACTCACAAGTAGAACAAGAAGTAGGAATAGGCACTTTCAAATCAGCCTCAAGTGAAACAATGCGAGATCGAAGCTCAGCAATTTTTTCATGCAAACCAGGGCAAGAAGTACATGCACCAAGCAAAGTGGGTCTAGATTGCAGCTCAGCCAACTCAACCCTAAGCACATCTAGTTCCTCACACTTGGAGGTATGCTTTTCCCTAAGAGCAGTCAAATCAGCTAGGAAAACAAAGCAATCAGCATAATCAACTTCATCAGAAACAACAGGACTAGCCTTAAGCGAATCTATCTCAAGCTTGGCATCAAGGTTCTGTGTTTCTAGCTCAGCCACTCTATTCCTAGCATCTTCAAGCAAAGCCCTAAGCTCCTTCCTAAGCTTCTTAGCCTCTCTAAGCATGTGATCACGATTATCAAGCAAGTCAACCAACTCCTCATTCTCCTTGCGCAAAGAAGAGAGCTCATCACATACCTCATCCTCGGAGTCGGAGTCTGAATCCGAGGCGTTCTTCTGGCTTCTCTTGCTGCCGGAGCTGCGTGCCATGCCGCAAAGACCATCCTTCTTGTTGCAGCCTCTCGAAGTCTTGCTTGCGGTACAGCAAAGGCCGTTCAAGTACTTGCCGAAGTCCTTCTTCTTCTTCCTGTGTTTCCTCTTGCTGTCCTCTTCTTCTTCTTCACTCGAGCTTGATGACACGTCCTCAGAGTCGGAGTCGATGTCGCTCGATCTCTTGATCTTCTCTCGGGTCCGTGTCTTGATCTTCATGTTCCTTCTTCTTGGATCTTCTTCCTTTGTCCTTGGACATGTGTGCTTATCGTGGTTGTTCACCTTCGAACACTCGGCGAAAAAGTGTCCGGTCTTGCCGCACTTGAAACACGCCCTCGAGTTCCTCCTTGAGTTCACCTGGTTCTCGTGCATCCTCTCGAATCTCCGTGTCAGCAACGCCAGCTCGTCCTCTCCAAGTACATCAAACTCCTCGTCTGGCAAAGACATCAAAGAGGACAAAGAGTACATCCTGGAGGATGGGTTAGCGTTAGTCTTAGCACCTGAGCCACTGACGAGAGCAAGACTATGAGGATCAGTCGGGCTCTCAAGACGGGCTGTCATACCACGGTCCAACTCAGCCGACTTGAGCTTCAAAAACAGCTCGTTCACGGTCAAGGTGTCATACTTCTCGGACTCAAGGATAGCCTCGACCTTCCCATCCCATACGGTACGATCCAACGAGTGTAAGAGCTTCACGGCTCTATCATGATCATCGTATGGGAGCACAGCCACATTGGCTCTCATGTTGTTCACCACGACTGTAAAACGCTGGAAAAGGGCATCGACGGACTCACCGGGGAGATGAGTGAAGTTCTTGTACTCTCTCCGGTAAGTCGCGTACATCCGAGCCTGAACCTGAGCATTCCCAGCATGAGCATCTTTCAACTGCTCCCAAATCCTACAGGCTAAGTCCTCTGTCTGAACCCGATCGAATTCAGGCTGACATAGAGCACGAAACAAGTAGTCGACTGCCTTGTTGTTGGCTTCGAACATATCCCTCGATTCTGGAGCAAGGAAGTCAATCGGATGAACATAAGTTGTGTTCACCGTAACATCCCAAAGGATCTGACCCTTTCCGCGGAGGAACGCTGCCATCCGCCTCTGCCACATCTGGTAGTTCCTCCCATCGAAGTGCGGAGGACCCGAACCTCGTTCCTGGTACGCCATCTTTGGATCTTAGACTGGTAAGAGTCAATAAAGACTTGAACCGGCTCTGATACCAATTGAAGGATCGATTAGGCGAACCAGAGAGGGGGGAGTGAATGGGAGCCGATAAAAATTCTTCTCGAAGGAGATAAGAACTCCAACAAGACGAACACAGCTTCCAAAACACGTCTCCGACTCAACTACCCAAGTTGGTCAAGACCACGCAGCCACTGAAGTGCTACTGGTCCTAGGAACCAACAACTACCTACACGTACTCGAGAACGCAGCGGAAAAACCAACTCGAGTAGCTACTGGACTACACCGGTCAGGCCGGTGAGCAGCACCGGTCAGACCGGTCCCTGCTGGCAAAATCTGAGAACTTCCACAGAAGGCCTCTACACCGGTCAGGCCGGTGTAGCTCGCCGGTCAGACTGGTCCAAACCAGGAAATCCCAAATCCACCAAACTTACCTACCGAGCTCCAAACAGGACCAAACCCGAAACAGCAGCAACACAGGACAACAGGGAACTCACCAAGACGTTCACCCAAGCAAAACTCAACAGAGAGTCTGCACCGGTCAGACCGGTGAGAGGCACCAGTCAGACCGGTGTGACCTGAGCTCTCGGGATGAACAGCGCCCGCGGGTCAACTCCCCCAAATCCAACTCCCGATCTCCCGAATCGCTCCACGGTTTTGCACAAGACTTTGGGATAGTAGGAACACCTCATGGGCACTCCATAGCCAAGATTTGGTCCAACAAAACTTGTCAAAACAAGAGGAATCGAGGAAATCCCACCAAGAACGCCTCTAACCCTAGAGCCAAGAAAACCCCAAAATCGAGCCCCTTTGGTCACGGATTTGGGTGGGGAATCAAAGGGAAAAGAACCACGAAGGGTTCACACATACATCCCCCCCACCAAATCCCAAAGACAAAGGCCTCAGAATCGCTCCAAGAAAATCGCCAAGAAAGGGCTCCAAAAATCACCAAAAAGGAGAAACGGGAAAGACACATCCAAGCCTTGAGGAACCACGCCGAATCATCTATACATACCAAAAAGGTTCATACAAGGTCTAGCTTGCCGCCCGATCATCCTTCCCTCTCACAAGATCGCCCCATGAAGCTCTCAAGCTAGTCCTACGAAAAATCCTAAGGAAAATAGGAAAACCAAATGAGCTAGAGTTCCAAGAGATGGCTGCCATCCTCTCACCACTTGGGTTATATGGAGGCAACCGAAAGACAAAAATACCCTTACTAGCTAACTAGGGATACATGCCTCTCAAGGGTGAAATCAGAAATCTTTGTCTTCGCACCATCGGACGGATGCCCAGCGACCGCAAACTTGCTTAGCCTCGACGCAAGCCTTGCGATCCCGACGCGTGTCCTCCGCTTCAAAGATTCCGGACTGCGTCGTCGCACACCAGTCAGACCGGTGCTCCTCACCAGTCAGACCGGTACCCACCGGTCAGACCGGTCTGGAGCTGCTGCACCTCCGTCTTCGGTTCTTCGATCTTGGCTTTGTGGATCAACCAAGGAACCCAGTGGTTTTCTGGTGAACCACCGGAAACCCCGCGAACTCGGTGTAGCCTCCGCCAATCACCACTCATGACTCGGCTCCCACGTAGTCCCGGCTCGACCTTGGTTTTGAGGCTCAACCAAGAAACCGTCCATGACTTCATCTTGCCATTCTTGCCACCATGCGGCCCGCACTTGACCCCACTGGCCACCGGGTCCCTCGAACCAAGCCTACTTGTCTTCTCCACACCTGGAGGCCTCACCGGCAACGACCTTTCGCACTTGTTCTTCACCTGCACCAACACCAGTCAAGCCGCAACCTGCACCTGCAATACTTAGCCAAGAATCAGTCCACACCACGTTGTCAATCACTCATCACACCAGGAAGCGACCATCCACCGGTCCTCGAACCACACCTGGTTCTCACCCGCCGCAGGAAGGCAGTGGGCCAGCTGGCATGGGCCGGACGGCCTGCCCCCTATTTTGGGCCGGCCCGATCCATCTTCTGGGGGCCTCTTTGTTTCGCGCATACTAGCTTATGTGGTGAAAAGGTCTAGCTAAAAATTGCGAAAAGGACTCGATAAAAATACGAAATCAAATGAAAATTTATTTACAGAAAGTTACCTTATTTACGTCCTAGGCTTGACGCTCGGGCTTATCCTCCATGGTGTATATGTCAATGTAGTCAATGGGCACAACATCAGGCTCTAGAAAAACCTTCAATCGCTGTCCATTCACCACATATTGATCTCCTTTCATATTCATAATCGTTACCACTCCGTTCGGTTGGGCCGAGTGGACGACGTACGGTCCATCCCACTTGCTTTTTATTTTGTCTTTCCCGAAGATCTTGAATTTTGAGTTGTAGAGGAGGACCTTGTCACCCTCTTTGAATTCCATTCCTCAGAGTCTCTTATCATACCATCACTTCATTCTTTCCTTGTAGATGCTCGCGCTCTCATAAGCTTTAAACCTCATCTCTTCTAATTCACTTATTTGAACTCTTCATTTAATCCTCGTGGCATCCAAATCGAGACTCAGTTCCTTGATCGCCAAATATGCCTTGTGCTCTAGTTCCAAAGGCAAATGACAAGATTTACCATAAACGAATTGATATGGTGTCATACCTATTGGTGTCTTGTGTGCCGTCCGGTATGCCCATAGTGCTCCGTTCAACTTTTTCAACCAATCTTTACCTCCTTTTTCAACGGTCTCATTAAGAATACTCTTGAGTTGCCTATTTGAACTTTCCGCTTGACCAATGGTTTGTGGGTGGTATGCCGTGGCCACTCTATGCTCGATCCCCAACTTGGACAAGCACTTTCTGAAACTATTTCCCGTGAAGTGTGTTCCTCCATCACTTATCAAAACTCGCGAGACTCCATAGTGTGAGAATATAACATTCTTGATCATAGATAACTCTTCCATTGAAGCTCTTCTACAAGGGATTGCCTCTACCCACTTGGATACATAATCAATAATGACTAAAATATGCTCATATCCATTTGAATTTGTGAAAGGCCCCATAAAATCAATTCCCAAACATCGAATAGATCAATTTGGAAATTGTAATTTAATGGCATAACATTCCTTTGAGATATATTCCCTGTTCTTTGACATTCTTGACAAGAAGCCACATACCTTTTTGAATCTTCATGCATCTCCGGCCAATAGAATCCACTAGCCCATACCTTCGCTTGAGTCCAAAAATGTCCATAGTGTCCTCCATATTCGCCTGAGTGACACTTCCTTAATATTTCCCCTCTTTCTTCCCTTGATATGTACCTTCTCAAAACTCCATCCGCTCCGAGCCTAAAGAGGTAGGGCACATCCCAAAAATACTTTCGACCCTCGGTGATCACCCTTCTTTGAACCTTCTTGTTTAAGTGATCGAGCGACATCCTTCGTATGGCTCGAATAATGTTGATCATCCAAGTATCTTTGTCGAAGATTTGATAAAGGTGATCATCTCTCATCTTGTCTTCAATGGGCTCTTTATCATCCTCACAATTCATCCTTTATAGATGGTCGGCCACAACATTTTCTAACCCCTTCTTGTCCCAAATCTCTATGTCAAACTCTTGCAAGAGAAGGATCCACCGAATAAGCCTTGGCTTGACATCTTTTTTAGACAAGAGATACTTGATTGCCGCATGGTCAGTGTAGACAATCACTTTAGAATTCATAATATATGATCTGAATTTTTCGAAGGCAAATACTACCGCAAGCAACTGCTTCTCCGTTGTTGCATAATTTAGTTGAGCTCCATTAAGAGTTTTGCTAGCATAATATATAGTATGTACTTTGCATTCTTTTTGTTGTCCCAACACGGCTCCAACAGCATAGTCGCTAGCGTCGCACATGATCTCAAAAGGTTGACTCCAATCGGGCGGTTGAATAATGGTTGCGGTTATGAGAGCTTTCTTTAGTGTACGGAAAGCCGACAAGCACTTCTCATTACAATCGAATGGCACATCCTTTTGGAGAAAATTAGTCAATGGTTTGGTAATCTTTGAGAAATCCTTGATAAATCTCCTATAGAATCCTGCATGGCCCAAGAAGCTCCTCAGAGATTTGATATCCATCTATGGTGGATTTTTTTCAACCATTTCAACCTTAGCCTTGTCCACCTCAATCCCCCTCTCAGATCTCACATGTCCCAACACTATACCTTGCTTCATCATGAAGTGACATTTTTCCCAATTTAGCACCAAGTCAACCTCCGCACATTTCGTGAGAACCTTGTCCAAGTTTGCCAAACAATCCACAAAAGTTTTACCATAGACGGAGAAGTCATCCATAAATACCTCGACAATTTCCTCGATGAACTCCAAAAATACCACCATCATGCATCATTGAAAAGATGCTGGAGCATTGCATAAACCAAAGGGCATCCTTCTATATGCAAATGTTCCATAAGGGCAAGTGAAAGTTGTCTTGTTTTGATCATCTGGGTGAATAGGAATTTGCATGAACCTAGAGTATCCATCAAGAAAGCAAAAATATGCATGATTTGCTAATCTCTCAAGCATCTCGTCGATGAATGGTAGAGGGAACTCGATACACATCCTCCATCCGGTCACGGTTCTTTGCGGTATTAATTCATTCTTCTCATTCCTCACCACGGTCAAACCTCCTTTCTCCGGCACACAATGTACGGGGCTCACCCACTCGCTATGCGGTCCCGGGTAAATGATTCCGGCGTCTAATAAATTGATAACCTCCTTCTTCACCACCTCTCGCATGGTGTGGGTTAACCTCCTTTGATGGTCCACAACGGGCTTTCATTAATCCTCCATAGGTATGCGGTGAGTGCAAAATGCTGGGCTAAGTCCTTTGAGGTCATTTATTGAATATCCCATCACCTTCTTGTGCTTTTTCAATAAATTCAGCAACATGTAATTGTCCTCGGGACTCAATTCGTCCCTCGCAATGACGGGATAGCTCTTGCCTGGCCCCCAAAATTTTTATTTCAATCCCTTGGGCAATGGTTTGAGATCCATGTCTGGTACTTGTGGTTCCTCATGTTTAATTTCCCTTATGTCCTCGAATTTATCCTCCTCAAGGCTTCCGTCTTGTGGTTCTAGTCCTTTAGTTGCTTCCGCCAATACTTCATCTAGCTCATCATTTGATTTATTCTCCTTTGCTCTTTGTAGTGGATCTCTGAAAGTTTCAACAAAACGAAGGCTTCCTACCTCTTCGTCATCAAGATTAATTGTTACTTTTCCTTTTCTGACATCTAGAACAACATTAACCAACTTGATAAACGATCTACCAAGAATCACATGATCATTTTTTATCATAGTAGACACAATAATGAAAAAATCGGTTGGAATGCATTTTTTGGAAATTAAAATTTCTCGGTTACAGGCAATTCCGAGAGGTTTAATGATCCTACCGTCTCCCATGATTGATTTAGTAGAGGTTGGAACTAGGTTAATGGTGCGATCATGAATTTCATCGAAAATCTTAGAGGACAAGACACTTACTTGTGCTCCAATGTTGCATAACGCCTTGCAATCAATGTTCTTGACCTTGCAATCTATACGCGACGATGTCTTCTCATCTTCGTCGGATCCTATGGCATAAATTTCAGCAAGGCGGGTGAATGGTGATGCCTCGGGCTTGATTCCCATGATCCTCTTTGCTTCGACCACATGGTCCGGATCCACTTCTCCTTCACTAAAGAGTTTTTGAAGGACCTCCCTGGTTGTCTCTAGGTTGTATGGATGTTCCACTTGTTTTTCCGGCTGAAATTCTATCTCCAAAGCGTTTGCCATCCCCTTTTGGTTAGGGAACGGTCTTCTCTTGTTGAAAATTTCTCCAAAATCAATTGGGACCCAATCCATTTGTCGAACTCCCTTAGTGGCTTCGCGCTTGACATATTCCTTTCGCTTGCTTTGCTTGTCTCGGTGTGATCACTCTTCGGGGTAGCTCTAGTTTCTTCATGTTTAGCTTCTTCAACTTTCCCAGGACTGGCTCCTCTCTATTATCTTCCAGGGCCGTGTTTCTGAAAATTGCAGCAAGTGTCCTCACACTTGTGTCGCATTTCGGCTTTCCCAAAAGTCATGCTTACCAATCACTTCGCATGGTCGTTGCTTTGCTCATTTTTTGTAGAAGTTGGGTGGCTTCCGTGAGTGTTTTCTCCATGAGATCCCCTCCTGCACACATTTGAACGTATTCCATGCAACTAGGGGTTGGGGAAAAGAAAAATGTATGCAAAAGTACATCACCAGGAAATCTAAGTCTTGGTCCTTGCTCGACTAGCTCATTGAAACGATTCCACACTTGATCCAGCCCTTATTCTTCTCCTTGCTTAAAAGTAATCACTTGCCTCCTTATATGTTGGATATTGCTTATAGGGAAGAACTTGGCACAAACTTTTTTTCGTCAATTGACTCCAATTTCCCTCGACTTCGAAGGATGCAAATGAATACCGCTTCTTTGCTTCATCGGCAAGTGAGTAGGAAAGATATTCCATTTAAACCAAGCATCGGGGACTCCCTCTTGTCGTACTGTATTGCATAGTGTCGTGAAGCGCTAGATATGTCTATATGGATTGTCCGTCTCGACCCCTCGGAACGGGTTAGTTGCCGCCATCTTGATGATTCGTGCCTTGATCTCATACCTTGTCGCTTTGAGAATCGAATCCGACACTTGTACCTTGATGCCCTCACATCGTGGGCTAGCATAGTCCCTTAGTGATTTCTCCGGTTCCTCCAAGGGATGTCCGACGAACGCCATCTAGACAACAAAAATCAAAAATAAAAGAAGAGTGTTTTTCTAGAACACTAGGGTTAGGTGTTAGTAATCAACAAAAATGAAGCAAACTAACTTGATCCCCGGCAACAGCACCAGAAAAAGGGGCTTGTTGACAGTTTAATAATGCGTCAAGGTTTACCGCAAGCACATGGATTGCTTGTAGCCTTTTCACCTAGGGGAGTCCCAAGGTTCTTGTCAACCCAAGGAGCAAGGGGATTGCTAGCATTTAACCTAGCACTAATCTAGTTGATTGAAGATTATGAAAGAGGGATTAATGAATAAACTAAAGACAAACTAGTAAATGTAGAAAGGTGGGATTGGTGTAACTGGATGGATGTATTGCATTGAGGCCTCGACCAATATATATGAGAGCACAAGGCTTGGGGTGGAAGCGACCCCGGATACATATGGTAGTCTACGATACATATATCTACAACTACCAATATACTCTAACATCCCCCCGTAGTCACAGCGGGAGCACCGCAAATGGTGAGACTGGAGAATAAGCCGAAGGCGGAAGCCGACGGATAGACATCGCCCCACAGTACGAACGTCAGTGCGGTGCAGACGCTGCGACTGGGGAGAAAACTGGTGAGTAACTCATGCGGATGGTAGCCCTTTTTGCCAATGTCGATGAAGCCGAACTGAGGGTGAATAGCCGTGGTCGATGATGCCATGCGTAGGGTAGCCGTGGTCGACGTGGAGCTGTCGAGGTTGCCAAGGGTAAGGAACCGTACAGGAAGCCGCGAGCGCCCGAGGAGGTGCCGAGAGGACGGTGGTGTGAAGGGAAGCCACCAAGGACGAAGTCGGTGATGCGTCGAGGCAGTCGAAGAGGAGGTCGATGCCAAAGTTGATACAGTCAGGAGCCGACGGGCGAGACATTCTTGGGTTTGCCAGGCCCAGAAAAGCCTCGAGGACGATGGCACGAACTGGTGTTGCCAATACCGGACGTGCGAGGGAGGGTGCACCACTAGGCGCTGTCGTCTGAGGGACCAGCAGAGAAGGCCTCCACGACGGTCGTAGGCGCACAATGGCGGGGTAGAAGATGCTGATGCAGCCCGCTGTTGTCAGAATAGACGAAGATGTAGAACAAGACGGTGACGCTGGTGATGAGGTGGTGCTGGACGAAGCGAAGAGGTGAACCCAGACGATCTGGCTCGAAGCCTGATGATCTGGATGATGTGGCAGCAGAGCTCGAAGGAGACGGCGAAGAACTCGAACAGCTTGATGAAGACCATGCGCGTAAAGTGCACATTGACGTAGTGGTGGACGAAGTCGAGGACGTAGTCGACGGCGATGAAGGAGCAACGGCGGAGGACCAAGGAGTGCGGCACTGCTGCCCGAAGAGGCGATGCATCCACAACCCTCATGTCAGTGTAGGTACACACGTACTGAAGACACCCGTCCCGGATCTGTACGTGTCGCAATCGCCCGCTAATCGACTGATCAGGCTGTGGGCGCACGTGTGAGACGACAGACGACGAAGTCACGCAGATCAGAGTCATGGAGGAGAAGTCGGAGACGACCAGCGGGGAGACCATGCTGCGGAGGGGCCTGGCGGTGCTGCGGGAGGGGCCCTACGTGCACAGCATGCCAACCTGGGCGACACGGGTGTTGTCGAAGAACTACCGGTGATGATGTTGAAGAAGAGGCATGCAGTTGACGTGCGTTGCGTGACTCAATCTTGATCAGTGATCGAGCAAAAATCAGAGAAATTACAAAAAAGAAATAATCAGTAGCACATCGTGTAGCATCTCAGGGTGTGCGTAGCGTTGGCCTCTCAATCTCCTCTGAGTTTCCTCTCTCCGTCACAGTCGTTGACCGCATCTGAGAGGAAGAAACAGAGTTGAGAGGAGGTCTGTGCCTGGCAGACGGCAATGGGGTCATAGGGATGGGCGGATCCGGCTGCAGAGGAGTCCGCTGGGTCGGTGGTGAGGGCGGCTACTGACGGGGCAGGCGGCTTCCCGCAGGAGCGGCCGTGGGCTCGTGGCGTGTGGCTCCCCGTGAAACGGCCGTGGGCGCCCAGGCAAGCGGCTCCGGACTAGAGTCACCGCGGGCCCTAGGGCGGGCGGCTTCCCGCCGGGAGCAGCTGCGAGCAGACCCGCAGACACCGGCATGGTGGTGCGACGATGGCGGCGGACTGGAGAGGAGGCGCCGCCGCGCAATCCGTCAGCGACGAGGAGGATGAGCCGCGCCAAGACTCGTGCTGTCACCACGACAGCACGGGATAGGGCACAGGCACCGGAGGTTGACTGCGGCTGCCACCACAGCACCACAGGTCGGGATCGTCGACGACGGGTTTGCATGGTAGATGACAAGGTACACCACGACCTTGCTGCTGCTAGACATTAGAGGGCGGCAGACTAACTCGATCTGCCACGTAGATCGACGAGGGTGCGGCCCCCGACGGAGGTCATGGGCAACCTCCTCGGGGCGTGCTAGAAGGCCGTCGAGGGGGTGCACTCGAGGCACGCCGTGGAGGACGGCCGACGGCGCAATGAAGGTAGGGGCACGACCGGCGGCAGTGAAAGGTTTGTTTTGGATCTCAAAGCCTAATCTCGTGATACCATGTAGAAAGGTGGGATTGGTGTAAGTGGATGGATGTATTGCATTGAGGCCTCGGCCGGTATATATGAGAGTAAAAGGCTTGGGGTGGAAGGTGACCCCGGATACATATGGTAGTCTACGATACGTATATCTACAACAACCAATATACTCTAACAGTAAAGCAATCTAAATTACGTTAAACAGAGATAAGAGGTGCACAAGTATGAAGAACGTATGCCCATGGAGTCTAGGTACTTGAAGATGCAATCACCAAAATAAGATAAAGCCCCGATCCAATCTATCTAAGCATGTGGTCAAAGGATTAGTTGTTTCCCTTCCCTTGTACATGTCACTACGCGAAGGTAATCGATACTAAGCCTAGATGAACATGGTATGTTGACGCGATCTACGGGAGCAACCCCGAAAGCATGGTAGCTAGCCATAAACATTAAGCATCATCAACAAAGGTATGATAGATCATGATCAAACAAAAGTAGGTGACCACACATCAAGTTCCATTACAACTCTAAGGACAAACGATAACTTTACCCCATCAAGATGTTAGGCATGGCACCATTGAACATGGTGGATGCCTCCAATGAAGCTCGATCTTCGTTGTCCTTCATCTTCGGCGGTGCCATGGTAGGGCCTCGGCGTCCTCCTTCCTCGTGGCAACCTCCCTTGACCTTGGCAATGATTTCTCCCGAATGCTTTCTCCCTCAATTGACTCTCCCTTGTGGTCGATCTCGGAGGCTTCTCTATTCGTCTTTCGTGAATGGCGGCTTCGGCAGGCTTTTAGGGTTCGACGTACTTGACACCGAAGAAAGGGGGTGACGAACCGATGCCGAAAGGGGGTAGGCCAGCCGACCTGGGCCCTTCTCGGCCCGGTTTCGGCCCGTCTTGCTCCACGTGTCATCTTTTGCATTTTGGGCTTTTTGCTCCTTCGGATGTGGACTTTGGACGTCATTATCCCCGCGACCAAGTTAGGAGGTCTTTACGCACGAACTTCCAATCTTTCATCTCGGTCCTCGGGAATACTTCATTGAAGCACATTGGTCCTTGCCACCTTTGGAGGCAAGTTTGCACATGGTCAGAGCTCCTTGATTGACTTGCAAAACGTCCTCCGAACTAGGTGCATCTCCCCTTATTAAGTGCATAAATTCCTGCAAAATCATTATACTCCAAAATGCACACGCAACGGTGAACTTGTTATATCATTAGTATGCCAAGTGGCGGGTTAGTTCCAAAATGAAGTTCAAACCATAATATAACAAGTGTTCTTGGTTGACGAAAATCGACCGCCAACAAGGCCGTTGTGCAGGCCACAACCACTAAAGGACCGATTAGGCGACTAGTGAGGAGGGGGAGGAGGAGTGAATGTGAGCCGATAAAAAATTCATCCAGAAGGATGAACTCGGCCTATACCCTGATTTACACTCTGATCACTTGCACACACCAAAGAATCTCTAGACTAGACACACACAAGCCTACGAGTCCTAGAGACAAGCCATGAATCAAGAAGCGGAAGCACAAAACAAGAATCAAAGCACTTTGGCAAATCTGCGAACTCCAGCCAGACAGTCCGCATAGGCCGGGCAGATAGTCCGTAGCACCTAGGCGGACAGTCCGCGACCCCTCGGCGAACAGTCCGAAAAGGCTACCCGAACCTCTAGTGACTCCCGAGGAAATTCGGATAGTCCGTGCAACCACAACAGACAGTCCGGCCCTCGCGGACAGTCCGACCACCCCGGGCAGAGAGTCCGGCAAACCCTCTCCAACCGAAACAAAACCACATGAGGGATCGAAAAGCAACCGCGCAAGAACACGAACGAACTCGCGACAAACTGGGTCACCTCGGACCGTCCGCGTGGTCTTGGCGGACTGTCCACCATGCGCGGACAGAACTGCTCGAGCCCGACCTCCACACGGTCAACTCCTCCTTCCCTTCACCCGATCTCCTAAATCAACCAATGGATTGCGACCAAAACATAGGGGAAGATGAAGCGTCTCTAGGAGATGATATCCCTACGAAATCGTGGCCTCAAACCAACTAAAACGAGAGGAATCGAGATCTTAAGAAACCATCACCATGAACTCGGGTTCCACCAAGAAATTGCAAATCGAAGACTTTTCCTGGTGTTTGAGGGGTCAAGATCATCCACAAAGATGCACAGGACATCCACCCATGATCCCCTCAAAGAAATCCGGAGAGAAATGCCCTCAAATCGACGAATCAAGTGAAGAACAAAAGCCCCCAAAAATAGCACTAAAAATGACACGAAAATCACAAGATGCTAAGAAGGAGAAGGAATCACAACGGCGAATTCTTCCATACATCCAGAGGTCAGAGTCTATACAAGAATCTAGCCTATGGAAATACTGAGAAAAAGAAGCAGTCCAGGAGGATTAACCCTAGCCATCCACCTCTACCTTCTATTTATACTTAGTCTCCTAGAGGTGGCAAATGACCCTACTACCCCTAGTGCATAAATGTAAGATACACACCCCTCAGGGGCATTTTGGTCCAAGTCATGCATATTCTCATCGAGCGGACATGCTTCCACCGCGGACTCGATGAGCCTCGACACAAGCCCCGCGATCACGCCACGTGCCCCCCACCTCGAAGCTTCCCGACGCTCCAGGATCCCCGTCTCCGTCGCGTTGGGCCTTCGGGCTTGGTTTTGAGGCCCAAACCAAGAAAACGTCTTGTAATGGTTTTGTGGGCAAACCACCAAACACTACGTGTAAGCTTCGGTTGCGAACCGCCACCTTGCACCGGCCCATGTCCATGACTTCAACTCGCTCTTCTTGCACCACACGGCTCGCACTTGACCCTATCGGCCACCAGGTCCGTCGAACCAAGCCTACTTGTCTCTGCATCACCCGGAAGCCTCCACGGCATAGACCTTTCTCGCTTGTTCTTCACCTGCACCAACACGAGTCAAGCTGCAACCTGCACCTGCAATACTAAGCCAAGCATCAGTCAACACAACATTGTCAATCACTCATCACTAAGGAGCGACCCTCCATTGGTCTTCGGACATTCCTGGTCCCCAATCTCCCCCTTGATGAGTGCATTGACAACACCCATGGTAACTGATTTAGAGAAAAAGGAAAAGAAAACAACCACGAACAACAACCCTCCAACAATTGATCCAAAGCCAAAGAACAAGCGAATACAAGATAACTCGCCAGACATTGTCTCGGCCCCCTAAGGCAAGGGCAACGGCTCAACACTGCCAAGACAACAAGCTCACCACAAAGATCACATCACAAAGCACAAAACTCAGGCAACACAAAGGAGCTCCCCCTGCACATATGCAAACTCCCCCTGAACTAGTGCAAAACTCTTTTCACAAATTCTCCCGAACATGCAAAATCTCCACTATTTCTCCACAAATTCTCCCCCTTGTTGAGAATGCATGAATCAAGCTAACATGAGAGTGCACAAATGCATGTCAAAGCATATACAAGCTACCAAGCTTCTCAAATATACAAAGAGCACAACAAAATGCTACAAATGAGACATTGAGCAAGCAAAGTAGACATAGTATAGTTAGTGCATTGCCGTCAAGAAAGTAGAGACATAGATACATGTGACACAGCCAAAAGCATTTTAAGCAATTTTTACAAAAAGAAATTCATCTCATGAGCAAAGCCCTATCCATTGTCAATTAGAGCAAAAATGATCTAGATCACACAAAGCTCATACACGATCAAAAGTTCTCATCACAAGATCATAGCAAACACCCATAAGCTACTATATGTCATGTCAAAGCCACCGAGCCATGTGTCTACTTCAAATAGAGACTTCTCATGGTAGACACCATGCAACGGTTTAGCACCCAAGATATATACATCAAAGCATAAAGACATGATTATGAGCATATTTTTCAAGCATAGACATTTCATAGACCAAATTCATTTTGAAATTTAAGCATGGTACATGAAATGCCTTTGCGGCAAAAAGAAGCTTATGCTCCTCCACAAGTGAACATATGGGCTAAACATTCACCATGACAAATGGGTCTTTGACCCCAAGTGAAAAGAGCATGATACTCAAGCACAAGCTAAGCATGATATAGACATTTGAGCACAAAGAGAGCATGAAAAAGTATCTACTCATGAGTGAAGCATTTTTAGCATTTTCACAAAAAGAAAGCTGTCTCATCATGAACATATGGCAATACCATCAAGAGCATAGCATTCACATCACCATTCCCAAAGCATACACATATCTCAGATATAGCATATCATGGTGATCAAGGTATATAAGAGAAGCTCATCCTAACAAATATGATACAAAGATGGCTATCCTACCATGTTTTGGTACAAAATGAAAATGCATGCATGCAATGCCACAAATGATACATATATCACATATATACATGAGAAGCTCCAAGATCCAGTCAAAAAGGGAAACACACTCCAAGTTCACCTCGCAAGCGTGTGAAGGTAACTTGGTCAAGTGGTTTAGTGAAGATGTCGGCTAGCTGATCTTGGGTAGGTACATAGGACAAGGAAATGTTCCCTTTCTCAACATTGTCTCTCAGAAAATGATATCTCACTTTGATGTGTTTAGTCTTGGAGTGAAGGGCTGGGTTTTTGGCTACACTTATGGCGCTAGTGCTGTCACAAAAGAGTGGAACCTGGGAGCACTCCTCACCAAAGTCGCTCATAATGTAGGTCATCCATAGGAGCTGGGAACAACAACTGGCTGCAGCAACATACTCGACCTCTGTAGTGGATTGGGCTACACTGGATTGCTTGCGAGACGACCAAGAGACCAAAGAAGAACCAAGAAACTGGCAACAACCCGAGGTAGACTTGCGATCCAAACGACACTCAGCAAAATCAGCATCAGAATATCTGTGAAGTGTGAGTGTCGAGGAGGTAGAATACCAAAGACCAAACTCAGGAGTGTAGTTCAAGTACCTGAAAATCCTCTTGACGGCCTACCGATGTGAAGACCTCGGTGAAGCCTGAAAATGAGCGCACATACACACACTAAACTATATGTCCGGCCTCATCACCGTCAAGTAGAGGAGGGAGCCGATCATGCTCATGTACTCCTTCTAGTCCACGAGTTCGCCATCTTCATCCGCATCCAAAGCCGTAGTGGTACTCATCGTGTCGTCAGCGGATTGGAGTCATTCATGCCAAATTTCTTCACTATGTCCTTGGTGTACTTCGCTTGGTGTACAATGGTCCCATCCTTGACTTGCGTGATCTGGAGCCCTAGGAAAAAATAGACATCTCAAATTCCCTACTCATGTCATCTGCAAATCTGGCAACAAGGTCATGAGAGGAGCCACCAAAGATTATGTCAGACACGTAAATCTGAACAATCAACAGGTCATTTCCAAGCTTAAGGAGAAACAAGGTCTTATCAACTGTGCCCATCACGAACCCCTTACTCAGCAAAAACCCTCTCAACCTACCATACTAAGCCCTCGGTGCCTGTTTCAACCCATATAGCGCTCTCTGGAGTTTGTACACACGGTGTGGGTATCTCTCACTCTCAAACCCTGGGGGTTGCTTCACATACACTTCTTCCTCTATCACCCCATTTAGGAAAGCACTCATCACATCCAACTGGAGCAACTTGAACCCTTTAGCCACAGCAAAGGCTAGAAGGATTCGAATCGCCTCCAGTCGGGCCACAGGAGCAAATGTCTCCTCATAATCTATATCCTCTTTCTGGTTGAACCCCTGAGCCACCAACCTAGACTTATTTCTCATAACCATCGCATTCTCACCTTCCTTGTTCTTCCACACCCACTTGGTACCTATATGACGACAATTTGGTAGTGGAGCAACTAACACCCAGACTTGGGTTCTCTCAAAATTCTCCAATTCCTCATGCATGGAATTCACCCATTTTGCATCAAAAAGTGCTTGTCGAATATCTTTGGGCTCAAACGAGGTAACAAATGCAGAGTGAGCAAAGTGAGAAGTATTTTGTGACCTCGACCGTGTAGTGTGTTCATGATGGTCACCTATGATCCTCGAAGGTGGATGATCCACCTGTACACGTCGGGGAGCCTCAGGCCTGGAGACAACCTCTCTCTTAGCAGCAGCTTCCACTCGAACACCCTCACCCGTCGTAGGAGTAGGGGATGGACCATCCTCGATTGTCATCGTCGTAGTGGAAGTAGTAGGTACACAGTCAGCCGCGGGAGCATCACAACCATCATCATCGTCTTCTCCATCACCGTCCTTCTCATCATCGAAGATCTTCTCACCAACATTATCGTCACCTGCACACTGAAAGACAGAAGAGCTACATGGCTGCGTCTCGTCGAAGGTTACCTTGCAAGTCTCCATGATTCGGTTAGTGTCGAGATAGAGCACACATATGCTCTAGAGTGAATAGCATAACCAAGAAAAATGTCATCTGAACACCTAGTCTCAAACTTATCTAGCTTGCCCTTCTTAAGAATAAAGCACTTGCAACCGAAAGATCAAAAGTGACTCACCTTGGGTTTCCGCCCATGCATCAGCCCATAAGATGTCCTCTTCTTGAAAACAGGAAGGAAAATGCAATTCGACACATAGCAAGCGGTATTGACCGCCTCGGCCCAGAAACGCCTAGGAGTCCTATGCTCATCAAGCATCATCCTGGCCATCTCACAAAGGGTCTGATTCTTCCTCTCCACTACTCCATTCTGACAAGCAACATATGGAGATGAGTACTGATGGTCGAGACCAAGATCACTGCAAAAGGCATCAAAATGAGTGTTCCTGAATTCCGTACCATTGTCGCTGCGTATAGCTCGAGTGGCATCCCCAAGTCTCTCATTCTTCAACCTCAAGATCAAGTCTCGAACAAAGCCAAATGTCTCGCTCTTATCCTCCAAAAAGAAAACCCAAGAGTACTGCGATAAATCATCAATCACAAGCAACACATACCACTTCCCACCCACAGAGCGAACACGAGCTGGCTGAACCAAATCCATGTGCAACAGCTCACAAGGTCACTCGGTTATGATAGTAGTCAGGGGTGCATGAGAAGCAACAACCATCTTTCCATGCTGACATGGAGCACAAACCAAATCCTTCTCGAACTTCAAGTTTGGCAATCCTCGGACAAGGTCTAGGCCACTCAAGCGGGAAAGCAACTCAAAGCTCAAGTGTCCTAGTCTCCTATGCCACTTCCAAAGCTTAGCCGAAATGCCAGCAATAAAGCATCGAGGAGGACCAAGAGACTGGGAAAAATCAGCACGAAAGATTTGACCCTCGGGGACAATCGTACAAACATGGTCACCTCGAGAATCAAGCACACGAGAAGCGCCCAACTTAAAATGAACCTCAAAACCCTCGTTAAGCAACTGGGATACCGATAATAGGTTAAAACCAAGTGACTTGACCAAAGCCACACTCTTTAAGGTCACCTTGCTACTCACCTTCACCATAACTTCAGCAAGCACTCGTCCTCTCCCATTATCCCCGAAAGTGATGTGCTCCCTCGTACTCAACCACGATCTCCAGTCATGTGATGCGAACAACCAGAGTTGATCAACCAAAAGTTCTCCAGGCCTCCCACCTGCAAATCAAAAATGAGTACGAGAACGAGCAAGCGACTCAACACTGGGGTTAGTACAGAAAGAGTCAAACCAGTGTCGAGCCATTTTATCAAAAGAAGGGTTAGCAAAATCCATCCTATCAAAACCACTAGGCGGATCCCTCTCATGCCTACCACTAAAGATCCTGTCACGTCTCACTGGAGGAGAACGCGTACCACGAGGGGGAAAATGTGGCCTGTAGTCCCTCTGAGAACCAAAACTGCGACAGTGCCTCCCAAACTCGTAACGGTGACGAGCAGGAGCACGTCCAGCAAACTCACCACACCCAAACCCAACACGCCTATATCTCTGAGGAAAACCACCACCACCCCGAGTAGGAACTGTACGCACAAACCCCTCACCCCGAGGTAGAGGCACTACACGAGGCTCAGGCACACCATGAGAAGGGTGGTACCTGTCACTACTAGGAATTGACCCTTAGAGCACCTTTTTTTCGAAACACCACACATTTGGTTGCAATATTTGGTTTTATAGCAACCAACATATTAATGGGTTGCGATATCTAGATCTTATGGCCACAAAAAATGTGGGTTGTGTCTGTTGAAACATTCGTTGCAACAAGTTGGTGTTAATGCCATGGTGACAAAGATGGTTGTGTTTATGGGTACCTATTACCACAACTAATTGTGCATTGCAATAGTATCGATTTAGTGTTGCGATAGATGTGTGTTTCTTGCCACGAATAGGCATGCTTGTGGCCACGATGAAATAATGTTGTCTACAATTTAACCTTTGTTGCGACAGCTCATGTGTCTGTTGCATCCAAAAAACCATTCATTATGTTTGATGTGTGTTTGTTGCCATGAATAACGTTGTCTAAAATTTGACCTTTATTGTGATAGCTCATGTGCCTGTTGCATCCAGAAAACAATTCGTTGCATTTTATGTGTGTTTGTTGCCACGAATGTTTAGTTGGTTGCGATTATGCCTGCTTGTGGCCACGATGAAATAACATTATCTAAAACTTAACCTTTGTTGTGATAGCTCATGTGCTTGTTGCATCCAGAAAATAAATCGTTGCATCAATTAGCTTCTATTGCCACCAATGAATTATGTGAACTTTCATGTAACGTGTGAAAAGAAATATAGATCATCATGATCAATAATTAAAAACTTAGGAAAAATAGAGTGATGTATGAAAAAATAGAGAAAATAAAACAAATTGAAGAGTAACATTGTCTAAAACTTAACCTTTGTTGCGATAGCTCCTGTGCTTGTTGCATCCAGAAAATAAATCGTTGCATCAATTAGCTTCTATTGCCACCAATGAATTATTTGAACTTTCATGTAACGTGTGAAAAGAAATATAGATCATCACGATCAATAATTAAAAAACTTAGGAAAAAATAGAGTGATGTACGAAAAAATAGAGAATAAAAAAATTGAAGAGGTCAAGCTTCGAATAGTGCACCTCTTGCCTCAACTAAACAAATCTTACCACTACTCTACATACAAATTTGTGTTTTTCCTTTGCATTCAACACTTTTGTACTTGGTTTTGCCACTAGCCAATTGTAGTGGCGGTCGGCCGAGCCCCGGCCAGCCGTGCCACACAGCGGCCGAGCCACAGCCCCGACCGGCCGAAGCCGCCCTCTAGCCTCCTGTGCCACGGCCCCGACCGACCGCAACCTCCCACGCCATGCAGCGGCCGCACCATTGCGCCTTGGCAGCGCCGCGGCCTCGACCGACCGCAGCCTCCCACGCCAAGCCAAGGCCCCGCCGGCCGCGCCAAGCAGGAGCCACCGGCCGCGCCCCGGCCGGTTGCGCCAAGGCCCCGGCCGGCTGCACCAGGTAGCAAAAAAATTGGCAAAGGTGGGATTTGAACCCAAGTCTTGCAACTGAGATTACCATGCCTTACCACTACGCTACAATATTAGTTGTTAAGAAGTTTGGTATTATATTATTTATACTATAAGGCAAAGGTTATAAATAAAAAACTTGGCGCAAAGGAGATAAAGTTAGGATTCGAACCCAGGTGGTGGAGACAAAAGACGCAGCACCCTACCACTATGCCACACCCATGTTAGTGACCAAGTGTGGTAATAACTTGTTATTAATTGTGTTCAAGTTTTATATCAGAAAATAAAAAGAAAGGTAAAATAAAATCATGCTTATAATTTGGAAGGTAAATGTAAGGATGAGTTAACATTTGAGGTTCATATGAGTTAAAAAAGTTACAAGGTATTAAGATCCTAAAGTTTGACTTTATTTATAAGAAACTATATGAGACATGTATACATTTTATGAACAATGTATACACAATTTTTACAAAATCTTATGAAACTTTTTTGTCAAGCTTGTACATTCATAAAATGATTCTATACCATTTTTTATAATTTTTGGAGAAGTTTTAGGTATTATTATCATTATTTTATAACAAGGTGACTAGTAAGTAGCAAACGTTTGAGTTTTCCCTGTAAGTCAACTGATTTTTTTGTCAATCTCCTAGATTTGGGCTATAATGGACCATAGGTGCCTAAATATAGTTTTTTTTTCAATTTTTTTAATATTATTAGATGTACATATAGGTCAACGTGGAATTACTTTCTGTAAAAATGCAGAAATTCATTTAAATGTTAGAAAATAACAAATCTAATTGAAAATTCTTGAAATTCCTAGACGAAAACATATATGTTGTGTTTTAAGTGTGAAAAATATATTTGGGGCATACAAGATTTTGCAACTTACTTCACAAGGGTGTATTCATTAGTGATTTAAAAAATAGAAAAAATAACTTTTTGCACAACAAGTGCTAATGTAAATCCACAAATGTTAATAAGACGTTAAAAGTAAGGTTTTGTTCAATTTTGAAGTGCGCATGAGTCTAAACATGTTATAAGGTATTCAAATCATGAAATTTGAGTTGAGTTGTGAAATAATGTGATGGAACTATCTAGTTTATGAACAATGTATACTCCAATTTTCAGAAAATCGTATGGAACTTTTTTTCAATATTGTAATTCATAAAATGATTCTATGTCAATTTACATAATTTTGGAGAAGTTTTAGGTATTATTATCATTATTTTATAACAAGGTGACTATTAAAAGTTTGAGTTTCCCTATAAGACAATTGAATTTTTCGTCAATCTCCAAGATCTGGGCTAGAATGGAACATAGTCACCTAAATATAGTTTTTTTGAATCTTATAAGAGGTACATAGAGGTCAATTTGGAATTACTTTCAGTAAACTTGCAGAAATTAATTTAAATGACAGAAAATAGTAAATCTATTTAAAAAATTTTGAAACTCCTATGAGACAACTTATGTGTTGTCTATTATGTGTGAAAAATATATTGGAGGCATATAAGATAACTAGTTTGCAACTTACTCCACAAGAGTGTATTCATTATTGAATCAACAAATAGAAAAATAACTTTTTTGCCCAACAAGTGGCAGTGTAACTCCTCAAATGTTAATAAGATACTAAAGGTAAGTTTTCATCCAAGTTGGATGTGTATGTGAGTTGGAACATGTTATGAGGTATTCAAATCTTAAAGTGTGACTTGAATTGTAGGAAACTTATGACTGACCTATCCATTTTGTGACCAATATAAACTCTAATTTTCATAAAATCTTATGAAAGTTTTTTGTCAAGCTTGTACATCCATAAACCGATTCTATGCCAAATTTCATAATATCTAAAGATGTTCTAGATTTATTATCATTATCTCTCTACTAAAAAGAATGAAGTGGAGACAAAAAAAACTTGTTCTACATTTGACGGTGCGGCCGCGCGTCCGCGCTCCCCAACCCGCACACCCTCACTGATAGATTTTTGCCATTGATTAGAGATGGAACAACCGTCCGTCTGCACCCTGGGCTCTACAACTCCGTGCCTCGTCACGCCATGCACTCCCGCGATTGATTTTTACCCTAAACTCTCGATCCCATACACCGCCGCCCTACCACCAAATCTAACCTAGGTCTGTCTCCTGTCTGTCCCATATCGTGGCTACCAGCGCCCGTGGCCGCTGATCCCATACGACCCCGTCTCACTGCCTCTAATGATGCTGCCACCCTCGCATTTAGGACGCCAATCGGTGACACCCTCGCCTTCGATCCAATCAGTTAGTGCCGCTGTCGTCACCTCCAGGTAAACACTCGCCTCCAATAGAATCACGTCGCCGTAATCGACTCAAGCATGCAGATAAGCGGCATCGTCGTCTCTAGCATGCAGATCGGCACCATCATCATCGACTCCACGCCGTCATCATCTCCAGCACGCATGTCGACACCGCAGCCATCTCCAACACAACGACCAGGAATTGCTTCATGTCCAGAACCAACACGGCGGCACACGCCGTCATCTCCTCCAATCCACCTCTTCAGCCTCTGATGCATCCCTTTGGTACGACCATTGCATCTAATTTGATCACAAGATTAATTGTTAGCACTAATGTTGTGCAAATTGTTGGCATTCATGAATGAAAAGAAATCTGACTAAGCAAAGGATCACTATCAGACGATGGGAACAACTGTTATCATCATAGTGTGAGTTTTGCCGCATCACTCCTGCCATTTCAATTTCTCATTGCATTTTTAGTGTCAAATAATGTGTTAATATGTACCTTATTCATAGGATAATGAAAGCATTGACATGTACTTAATGTTTTAATTCAACCATCAATACTACTACACGGTGGCTGTAGAGATAGTATCCATTTTCTCAAATTAATTTAGTTTCGTATTATTTGAACTTGAGATTATCAAACTGAGGCATTATTACTATACTGCAGGTATCAGAAATAAAAGGGGATCACTGTTCCTATGAGAATAATGAGAGTATCTTGAACTAATGCGGACAAAAGTTATTAGAATTTGTGTTGAAGCAATGACTTTAAAACAGTGATCAATGGGTTATCTGACTTTAAAAGCTAAGGCAAGATCAATAATTCATGTTCTAATCTTCATAATTTCTACATCTTGTGCCAGAGGCTTTAATTCTTATCTGCTTATTCTGGATTGTAATATAGCTTAAATTTGCTTCTAGTAACTAAAGGTCATGCACGAGTACCGCCTGAGGGCGACGAGGCCCCACAGGTATTGGTCCTTCAATTCCCTGTATTTGCTTTGGATTCACGCCTGGTTTTCTATGTTGCCGATGATAATTCTTGGTCAATCCGAAAATTCCATTCCGCACAGTATCTCAAACATGATGGTAGAGTTGGATACTTAGATTGGTGTTTGCCTAATGTGTAAAGCTGAGCCAGATGAAGGAAGCATACTTAAAATTGACTTTGTGAATTCACTAGATATGCCTAACTGGTAGAGGAGTTGCCTGCATGTAAATTAATTGTATTGTGCTCACAAGCCAGTAGCTACTTCTATCTCCATGTCGAATAACCAGGCATGTAGATCTAACTTTTTTTAATTATCTGAAATATAGTCTTATCAATTGCCTCCTGTCTGTTATTTAGTAATTTCATAGCCAATCATTTGATTGCTTATCCATGGATCTATAAATTGAAATTTTGAAATGTTGTAAAATGACATAGTTCTGTGCTGACATGACATTTGATATGCACTCTGATTTTTTCTAAATATATTGTACATAATCTATGTTTCGTGATACCACCTCATTTAAAGTGCAAATTGGGTGCAGTACTTGTTCCTTTGCCAGGTTAAGCTAAGCTAACATGTCATATTTCTCTTGACATACATGTTGCAGTGATGGCACTGGGCTTATGAGGGCTTGTAGTCTGTCGAAGATGGTGATTAACATGCTGTGAGCATGAGGGGGACTTGCCTATTCTTTATCGTCTCAGGTAATTGCATAGCCATCCTTTCTATGATTGCTAATTACTCCATGAATTTGATAATATATATTTTCATGAATCGCAGAGAAACTCGGACAGCCAAAACAATTAGAGAAAGCTTCTATGGCTTAATGTTGATGGCCAACACCAACAAGAATGACAAGTTACAAAGATGCTTATTTATGATGGTGTAGCTGATGTGTGATGGAGCAACCAATGAACTCATTTTTAGATTTATTTATTATATGCTAAACAATGTTGTGAACTTATTTAAATATGGTGTCTTTATTTTGTTAGTTGTGATCATGTTCTTTTAAGCTGAATTCTGGTCATTGTGTGTTACTTTGGTTTGAGACAAAATTTAAATTAAAGAATGTATCAGTTATTATATGTGATGTGCATGCCGTGAAAATAATTTAAAAACTACTATTCAAATTGCCCTCATTGCGATAGAATAATAGACAACCATTGATTTTGGTTGCAATATGCATTATTACGACAAACTTTATAGGTTGCATTACCATATCATCTATTACCACCAACAATTATTTGTTGCAAGTGCACTCTATTACCACCGACCCAAATTCGTTGCAACTTCCATATATTACCTCGATGACTAGTTCCTTGTATTATCATATCATCTATTGCCACCATATCTGATATGTTGCAAAAGCACTGTAATGCAATGGATCACCCTTCGTGGTAATATGACACACAAATAAATCCGCAAGCGCACGGATACTGTTGTAGCTTTCACCTTAGAGTATTCCAAGGGTATCAAATCCAAGGGAACGTGTGTGTACTAACTCTGTACTAGTCGGTCCAAGGACACACCCAGATAAGAGGCAAGGGTAGAGAGGATTCCTAAAGATAGCACTATAGATGAGATTAAAGGTCGATCTCTAGATAGAACTTGGCTTAGGGTATCGCTAGCCCTGACTTAACAAGCGACTCCGGCACACGGATCTATGTGGAACGGAGCTCTGACTATATCCAACTGCGGAGGATCAACGAGGGCCAGATGGGCTGTCACCACCACCTGGACTGCCTCTACCTAACCTTGGGATAAGCCGAACGAATGATAACCAGTAGCGTGACACTACGTCTACGCTGTGGTTACTATCGTAGGCAACAGACTACAACACTCTGTACTTATAGAACTACGACCACAGAAGAGAACTGATCTGACTCACTATTTGTACTACTAGCTTATACTAAAGGCATACAGGAGAGAACTCGACCCCGTACTATGCTTCCAACGTATACGAACGACTTGCAGCATACAAACTCATAAACCTAGGATCTATACACTAGTAGAGGAAAAAGTCTATTCATGCAACCTAGCATAAACTATTAGAAAGGAATCACGAACACACTTTATTCTAATCAGAGCATGCAAGCATATCCACTTTATTCTAATAGACTAACCATACAAATTGGATACAAACTTGTGCACCTAATCAACTAGATCGAGGGTGCGTGTTCGTGAAGAACACATGCCTCTAAATGATGAACAGGCGAAGAACACAAGAACATATCACTCACACTTTAGTCTAAATAGAAAATGCGAAAATACTCACTTTACTCTAATTGAAGAACGAAGCATCCATAGAGATACAAATCCTCTCTCACTCTCCTATTCTCTAATCTACCAAGGAGAGGCCTCTCCTTTGAAGGGAAGCTCTCATCCTTGGGTGAGATGCTGTGTCTAAAATGACCCCCCTCCCCTTGTATTTATAGGCAAAGAGGAGGCTTGTCTTGGGGGTGTTTGAGCGCCATTTTTGCCCCTGTTTTCCAGCCGCAGGAGGGAGGAAACAGAGGAGCCACGACACTGTAGCGTCCTATGTATGGCTCCGAAGTCGGTGGAGCAGAGAACCGATGCGAAACCGGATCCTATGCCCCTGAACCAGCGCTGAACCGAACCCTGGGTCGCTGAACCGGACGAATCAGGGCTTAAACCGATGCAACAGGCGGCAGACCGGGAACCGACCTACAACGCGCCATTTCGCGACCGCCACCTATTCGCTAGCCCAGTCCGGCTCCGTGCGCCTGCACGGGCGGACGCGCCCTGCGCTGTCCCGCGCCAAGCATCGGGCGCTGCGTGTCCCGGGTGGGACCGCTGCCTCCCGCGCGGAATCATGTGCTCCGCGGGGGAGCGGATGTGCGTGCGCGTCCGGTGGCCACTCGCGGCCTGCCATGTATCGTGCGCCTGCCAGCTCCCGTGCAGATGTGTACGGCGATGGGGTGCTGACGTCAACATTCCATAATATATTCTGGATTTAATATCTTTTGCACCTGAACTCGAAAGTAGTCAAATAATATATCCATTTCGATCGTCTCGACGAGCCCGTCACAATGGTGCAATTGAATTTGGAATTTGAGGTTGTTTATGATGACATCCTATGTATGCCATTGATTCACTTGCTCTTGATTGTACCATTTAATGCGTATTTCGGTGTGTCCTGCAACAAAAGCTAGAAACACCAACACTTGTGGAAATCGTTAATATAAAGCCCTATTCTAGTGTTGATGATATATTTCCATTTAATTTATGTAGGAGTTGACGGCATAAAAGTGGTACTTAACAGCCGTCTAAAGCGACAATCATCGCGTGCCTCCTATGGAGCTCGCTCTCCTACCATCCACGCCGGTTAAAACTCCGGCGGGGCGGAGATGCGGCGACTGCGGCAAGACAAAAACGCCTTAATGGAGGGCCAGCCTGATGGGGCCTGGCACGCTCTGCGCCAACTACGGTAGTCGCTGGCATGCCGAGGAGCGGTGGGGCAGGTGCCGTTCTTGCTGGAGCAATAAAGCTGGCGTGCAGTGGGTGGAGTGCCCGAAAGGCCGGCCATTATGGCAGTTGTGGCCCTCCACTCCGCTATTGATGTCAAGTCCACCTGCCGTGTTGACTGTCCCAGAGAGCTCAGGCACACGACCGTTCCCGTCCCTGCTCGACAAGCCGGCGGCGTTGCCAGCCGCTCGGCCACTGATGTCAAGTGCGCCAGCCACGCCGACTGTCCCGGAGAGCTTATTGTCACGGCCGTTCCCGTCCCTTCTCTACAGGTCGGTGGCGTTACCAGCCGCTCGGCCATTGATGTCAAGTGCGCCCGCTGCGTTGACTGTCCTAGAGAGCTCAGGCGCACGGCCGTTCCCGTCCCTGCTCAATAGGTCGGCACCATTGCCAGGCGCTCGTCCATTGATGTCAAGTGCGCCCGCTGCGCCGACTGTTCCAGAGAGCTCAGGGGTGCGGCCGATCCCGTCTTTGGTCGAAAGGCAGCGATGTTGCCAGTCGCTCATCCACTGATGTTGGAGCCATCTCTGCTCGACGGCGAGGCAGTGCCTTTGATCCTCTACGAACCAGATTGGATGAAAAGCTAATTACCAACAATAACAAGTGTCACTTTGCTGTAATGCTAATTAGTAGTTTTTATGTATTCATAGGGGTGAGTGTGCGTGCGTGTTGTGAGCGTCTGCGTTGTACTGTGTAATCTCAAAAAAAATTAAGTTTGGTCCCTCCATATTTGATTATGTTGATTGTAAGATCAGAGAACTCTGTTTCCACCTACGGAGTACTTTGGATGGATGTTCGTTCGAAAAATGTGAACCTATTTTGCCAACAAATCAACAAATAATATAGTCCGGTCTTGTCACTTTTTCTTATCAGTAACTTCTGCCTGTTGCCATCCTCGTGCCACAACTTCCCATGGAAGGTGGTTGCAATCATCAAGAGATCACAGACGTGTTGGTCATATGGTGCGTGGACCCGCACATCAGTCCCTCAACAGTAGAAGATAAACGGAAGCCACTCAAGAGGCGCCCATTCCTTACCTTCTCACCGAAGCAGCACAACTTCCCAGGCAAGGTGAGTAACTCCACATAAATCACCATTCCTACCCCCACCATCGGTGTCCTCACCAGCTCCAAACCACTCTACCACTTCCCAAACACTCGCGCCTCACACCTACTGCCCGGCCGATGCAATGAAGTGATCAGGGTCCCTGTCACACCGGCTATCCCCCACCAGCTTCCCATTGCGCCATCTATCCCCCACTGGCTCACCGTCGCGCCGGCTATCCCCCACCGACTCCCCGTCGCAACGGCTCTCACCGTCGCGCATCGACTGATCCCCCGGCGCCACATCCTCTTCACACACCCGTGACTGAGTGCCGCCGCGCGAGGCCACCACTTCCACCGGTGGCGGATTCCCAGCCTCTTCCACCGTCGCCACCGCCGCCCTCCGACGCCGCCAACGTCGACCTACCGTTGATCGCCAGTGGTTTGCCAGGTGCAGGTGGTGGCTCGCTGGTGGATATCCAGCCTACTTCACCGTCACCACCTCGGAACCTTACGTTTATGGTTACCCTTCCAGCTGGTGAGTTTGATTCCGACTCTGACTCCAACTCTAACTCCCAAACTGACACAGACTCGTCTGAGGATCGTTGCCACAGCTACATCCCTTCAGTCCCCCGGGGTGATGCTTTGCGTGTCTTCCTGCGCACCAACAGCATGTATGGGTGCCTTGTCTGCCCCAAGTATGCACCCGTGGCGCAACCTGAATGAGGTCAAGGACCATGTCCTTGGGATGGCCAGGTCTGCGCACCAGAGGTAGGACTTCAAGAAGAAGTGGAGCTACCACCACGTCGTGGCTAGGAACGAGGGATGGATGTAGATGGAGTGAGCGAGCCACGCCGGTGGAAGATCTATGGTGTTATGTTATCTGTGATGTTAATTAGTACCTTTATATTTCGTTGGAACTTTGTCTTATGTATGTGAATATTGTGATGTTATGTTATCTGTGATGTTAATTAGCATTGTTAGATTTCGTTGGAACATTGTCTTGTGTATGTGGACTCTGTTTCCTACTTTGCGTGGATGTTCGTTTGAATAATGCGATCGTATTTTACTAACAAGTCAACGAACCATTTAGTCCGGTCCGGTCACTTTTGCAAATCAGTAACATACGACCGTTGTCATCCTGTTTTGCCCACCCATCAACAAACAATTTAGTCCGGTCTGGTCACTTTTTCTTATCAGTAACATCCGCCCGTAGCCTTCCTCGACAGGCCGAGCACCCGTAGCCTAATTTCCCAGGGACGCTTGCCACATCATCCCATGGAAGGTGGTTGCCATCATCAAGAGGTTAGTGACGTGTGGGTATACCCAGATGGTACCCACATGTCAGCAACTCAAAGCTTGAAGATGAATGGCAGCCACAAGATCTAGAGGCCCGTTGCTTAGCTTATCACATAAGCTTGCACAACTTCTCATGGAAGCTGGCCATTGTATTCCTACCACCATCGGTGTCCTCACCAGTTCTGAACCACTCTACCCATAGTTCTCTTCAGAAATACTCCTGTTTCAGTCCTACTGCCCGTCGGACGCAATGAAGCAATCAGTCTCCCCAGACACAGAGAGCTCAAGCGCATGGCTGTACCCGTCCCTGATCGTCGGTCCGGCAGTGTTGCCAGCCTCTCGGCCACCGCCTCCTCAAGAATCGAATCCGGGTCCTGGCTGTCACCACATGGCCTCCACTTCATTCGTGCCTACTTAGAGTGGCTAGGACATCAATTCCATGGCACGGAGCCGCCCCGCTGCGACGCTGCCAACGTCAACTCGCCAATGCCCGGAGCTGCTTGTAGGTCGCCGGCGGATTCGCAGCCTCCTCCACCACTTGCAGAGTTGGACTCCGACTCCGACTCCAACTCCGACACCCAAACTGACATAGACCATCTGAAGACCATTGCTCTGCGTGTCTTTCGGCACACTACCAACACCTACGGGTGCCCTGTCTGCCCCAACCGAATGCACCAGTGGAGGAACCTGAATGAGATCAAGGACCACATCCTTGGGATGGCCAGGTCCGAGGCCCTGAGGGAGGACAACATGAAGAAGTGGAGCCGCCACCGCATCCTGGCCAGAAACGAGGGATGGATGTTGATGGAGTGAGCGAGCCGCTCCAGTGGAAGATTGTTGGGTATTTTAGTGTCACACGAATAAATCCGCAAGCGCACGGATACTGTTGTAGCTTTCACCTCAGAGTATTCCAAGGGTATCAAATCCAAGGGAACGTGTGTGCACTAACTCCGTACTAGTTGGTCCAAGGACACACCCAGATAAGAGGCAATGATAGAGAGGATTCCTAAAGATGGCACTATAGATGAGATTAAAGGTCAATCTCTAGATAGAACTTGGCTTAGGGTACCAATAGCCTTGACTTAACAGGCAACTCTGGCACGTAGATCTATGTGGAATGAAGATCTAACTATACTCAGCCGCGGAGGATCAACAAGGGCCAGGCGGGCTGTCACCACCACCTGGACTGCCTCTACCCAACCTTGGGATAAGCCGAACGAATGATAACTGATAGCGTGACACAATGTCTACGCTGTGCTTAGTACTCCTTTAGCCAACAGACTATGGCACTTTGTACTTATAGAACTACAACCACGAAAGAGAACTGATCTCACTCACTATATGTACTACTAGCTTATACTGAATGCATGCAAGAGAACACTCGACCTCGTACAGTGCTGCCAACGTATACGAACGACTTGCAGCAGACGAACGCATAAACCCAGGTCTACGCACTAGCAGAGGAAAAAGTCTACTCATGCAACCTAGCATAAACTGTTAGAAAGGAATCACGAACACACTTTATTCAAATCAGAGCATGCAAGCATTTCCACTGTATTCTGATAGATAAGTCATACAAACGGGATACAAACTTGTGCACCTAATCAACTAGATCGAGGGGGCGTGTTCGTGAAGAACACGCGCCTCTAAATGATGAACATGCGAAGAACACAAGAACATATCACTCACACTTTAGTCTAAATAGAAAATGCAAAAATACTCACTTTAAAAAGAACGAAGCATCCATAGAGATACAAATCCCTCTCTCACTCTACTATTCTCAAATCTACCAAGGAGAGGCCTCTCCTTTGAAGGGAAGCTCTCATCCTTGGGTGAGATGGTATCTAAAAATGACCCCCTCCCCTTGTATTTATAGGCAAGGGAGTGGCTTGCCTTGGGGGTGTTTGCAACTCATTTCCCCTTATTTTTAGAGGCCATACGACACTGTAGCGCAGGGACCAAGGCACTATAGCGTACAGTGGGAGCTTCCCTGAGGCGGTGGAGTTGAAAACCGGCAAAGGACCGGACCCTAGGTGGGTGAACCGGCCCTGAACCAGACGCTGGGTCACTGAAACGTGCGATCTGTAGGCTGAACCGCAGGGAATATAGGGCAGACCGGCCAACCAACGTAGCCAGGCCACTCCGTTGCCGCCACCTGTCCCAGCCTAGTGGTGAACCCGCGCCCATGCGCGTGAGTTCGCGGGGGGGGGGTGATCCGCGTGAGGGCCGGCTAGCTTGTCACGTGGCTGCCGGAATCCGCGTGCGAGCGCGCCTGTGGTGCACCACGGCAGGGATTCCACGCCAGTGGATGGCCACCATGTGGTCGCGCCTGGGTGCCTCCCGTGCGTCTGTGCATTGACTTGTAGGTTGTGGGTCTCGTTGACGTCGTCAACTATGTGTAGTTTTGTTTATTTCATATCTCCTTCATACGAACTCTGACGTAGGCAAATAATATATCCATTTCGATCGTCTCGACGAGCCCGTCGTAATGGTGCAGTCCAATTTGGCATTTGAGGTTGTTTATGATGACGCCCTATATAAGCCTTTGGATCACTTGCTCTCAACTGTACCATTTAGCACGTATTTCGGTGTGTCCTGCAACAAAAAGCTAGAAACACCAACACTTGTGGAAATCATCAGTATAAAACCCTATTCTAGTGTTGATGACCACTTTACATTTAATTTATGCAGGAATTGTCAGTATAAAAGTAGCACTTAACAGCCGTCAACAACACCCCCACACTTGACCTTTGCTCGTCTCGAGTAAAGGGGAACAGATCAAGGTGAGACATGATATCCATAGGTATGAAGCAAGCATAAGAGATATTCCAAACCATACCTTGTACTTGTGAACTCTGTGGAGTGTCTATCATGCCATCTTGGGTAGTTGAAGAATGGAATGGTCATGACTCAAATCACTTCTAGTCCTCATGTCAAGTAACTTGGGGTTTTGCAATAAGTTTTCAATTAAAAAACCTTGCTTAGCTCCTCATTTGATTCTCTCAGATCGCTTAGTGTGTATATGTCCTCACCAAGGCATTAGGTTTGCCTTTCTTTCATCCTACTTCTAATGATGGCTATATGTGGAGCTCATGGTAGGATAAAAGATAAAGCATACTTGTATCACATATATTGCAAAGTCAAAAACCGGATCCAAAGAGAAAATCAAGTCATGCAATCAGATCAAGATGTGCATGTGTATGGGTATGGTGGATAAGGTAAGGTGGATACTAGGCCCGGAATTGGTGCTAGATATTACCATATATATGATGAATGTTTTGGTGATGGTAAGGTGGACACCAGGCCCAGAGTGGGTGCTAGTTATTACCATCAAATTTATTGGAACTCCTTTTTGCATGTTCCATCTCTCTCCTTTTTCTTCTTTCTTTTGGACATGGGATATCTCTCTTTTTTTCATGCCTTAGGCATTTTTTCACTCATGCTTTGAGCATGATTTTTTTTTCTTTTTGCATAGCCCATGTCTCTTTTTCAAGAATACTTTTGGAGAGAGAGGTCACACATGGAGCTTTATTTTATGGAATGGATGGATGATACAATGCTAACTTCTAGTGTAGAAGCATAGCAAGGGGATATGGTGTGCACATGAATCTTAATCATGAAAGCATGAAAAGAATTCTCACAAGGGTCACAACAATTTGATAAAGCTCAACGCAATAACAAACAGCATATGAGTATAAGATTTTCAAGAAAACTCATCATATGGCTTTGGTAGGACTTTGGCATATCAAAGAGGAGCTTTGCAAAGGGTTTTCATATTTTCAAATAAAATTCCCAAGCACTCAAACGTTCAGAAAGAAGATCATATCATCAAACCATATCACAAACACCAACTACTTAGATGAGCATGAGTTCCCTAATGATATTTGTTCACAAGCATCAAGATAAAAAGCAAGGAATAAAATATATGCAAGCCAACCATAGGAAAACATGTAGAGCAGGTCAAGAATGATTCCATGAGTTGATTTAACAGATAAGAATTGAAACTCATTCGAACTCATGAATCAGGGAGAGTGAGATAAAGGGTGCACATACCATTGCTACTGAAGAATGCGGGATCAAGGAGGACCAGCAGTGGTTTAGCTAACCCATGGGGTAGCCGGCTCACCCTAGTTTACCTTGTCCCTTGTCATGAAAGCACAGTCGATTGTTGTGCAACGCCTGTGTGGGAGATCTCAAGGGTGTAATTCGATGGTAAGCTTGGGAGATCTCCTCCACACTTGTTCATGTACCTGGTGCTGTCTTCAAACAAAAAAGGAAAAAACAAAAGATGGACTCTACTGATTCGAGAACCAGTGAGCCTTTATTCGAAAACAAACACATTTTTTTGTTTTTTTATTCACCATGAGTTCTAGCTCAAACTGACAGGTCTTGGCTTACCTTCCCATTTGAATCAGGATTGATGACTTACCCTATTTGGATTTCGAAAATTCCTGCAAGGGTTAGTCTGCATATACAACCAATATCCATGCAAGAATTAACTTATAAGGTTCATCAATCAAACTCGACACCATGTCTTGTTTGATTGAAGAAGACAGTTTTAACCTAAGCACCATGCTTAATTTAAAACAACCTATAAATACACGTAGCTAAACATGCACTCAAACCATAGTATTACTGATAGAGACCGTTGCAAGAAAGTACCTGGAGATGGCCCGATCTTCATAGCAGTAGGTTTCGTAACAAGATAAATTACTGCAAGCAGCGGGTAAATGCTTTATACCTGACAAAGGTTGGTTGCGACCAAGCGACAGGGAGAGAGGCACCGAAACCGCGAAGACTTCGACTCGATCTCAGAACGATCGCAGAACCACAAGCCGGAACTATTCCACACAATACGGTGCAACAGAACAAAAACTATATAGCATGAAGTAGCGGAAGCCAGAGGGTTCTCTCCATAAGTCCAAGAAGAACAAGGAAGAATAGGGGTGTGCAAGGCACTCAGCATTTTCCGCTGCAAGAAAACCATATGTGGTTGTCAATTCTCAATAATCAAAACTGAGTTCTTTGGGGGGTACATAGGGGGTATTTATACTAGGAACAACCCTCCTAGATGGGTGTGGGATAAGTGTGAACTGAAGTGACCACGTTGGGAGATGGAAGGCCAACTGATGGAAGCATTCACGAGGTCTTCTTCAGTTCACGCGCGTCTGTTCAGCTTCTGCGCAACCTTTAGTAAATTGGTCATTACTCCTAGCTCGAAAGTCGAAATAGTGCGCTGTTTGTTGAGTTGGAATCTTGACTTCACGAAGCTTCCAGTGATGTATCACTTGGCCCCCATCTCTTCACGAGATGGTACAGACTTGGACGTGAAGTTGATGCTTCTACGGCATAACCCTGAGTCTTGTGTGCGTAACCCTTCTCAGCTTGGACAGCAGTCTTGGTGTCCTCCATGTAACCTCCTGTGTCCTTCACGTAACCCAGCGGAGAAGCCTCTTGTGTAAACTTGAGTAGGGGTGAAGTACAAGACTTAGGTAGTATATGACTCTCATCAACATTACAATGTAACTCATAGAGGAAAGCATGCACCTCTTGTTGGAGTTTACTTGCACAGCTGCGCGTAACCGGTCCTTGATATGCTTGTGCTCGTGTATCCATAGCTTGATCTTGCGTAACCGGTTCTGCACTTGGTGTAACCTGTGATGCATCCGACATAACCAAGGCATCCGAGTTACATATGGCTGGGATGTCCTCATCAATTACCAACATAGATAAAGGAAGCATGAAAGCATGATCAAGCTATTTCCAAAGGGGACGTAAACATGAGCATATGATGGTGAACATCGGCAACCTCCCAGAAGGGCTTTGTTTAAAGTCAAAAGTAGGACGTACCTAACTAGGCAAGATGCAAGAGCAAACATCATCTCTAAACCAAGATAAGATTTGGTATGAGAGGAACTTTACTTGGGATGCTCACATACCTCCCCCACACTTGAAGTTTGCATTGCTAAGCAACAAAACTCAAGTGTGTGGAGATCAAACTTCCTTTTGTAACGTTCCCTCACCAAAAACTTACCCAAGTGTTGAGGTGATGTTGCTCACATGTTCTTAGGTATCACATGTCCGTCATTCTTTTCAATCTCCACCTGAAAGGTTAGCGACCAAAAATAGTCGAAGGACAACCTTATCCTAAAACACGCTCTTGCTTTTTATCTGAAAAATAAATAAAATCCAACCTAATCTAGGCTATCTCCTGGTAGTGCTTTGTTTACGATCATAAGCTCGACCCTAGGAACTTCTTCTTTCAGCTATCATTAGTGATGCCATTCCCATCTCACCACCAATTATTGATGTGTCAGTGAAGCTTTAGCTGCAAGGTTAGTGCCACAGAACATACACGAAATCTACAATGCTTATGGTAAATATATGCATCTACAACCAACCTTCTAAACTTTTTACAGGAGAGGACCATAAGGTGGTTGTAGTTCTCGTGCATGCTCAGTGCACTAAGCATGGCTGACTTTGGAGAGGCATGATGCAAACATGGTTCCTGAGGTATAGCAAGGGTGAAGTTACCATGCTTGTCAATGAAATCCTTTCCTTCAGACTTCAGAGTCGGCGCCTCATAGATTTCCATGGCCCATGAATTCTCCAGCTCAAGAGATTCATCATGGAAGCTCAATGTTGATTCTCGATCAAGGTCGAGAGCAACATAGTATGGGCCAGTGGGAAGAGGCTCAAACTTGGTCGAGAATGATGATGTTCGTTCGCCTTCACGAAGGTGAAGAGGGTCTTCCGAGTCATACTCTTGAGGAGTAGAAAATTCTACAACCTCAGTGAGAATGGGCTCGGACGATGCGAACAGATATACATGCATCATCTCCTCAAGTGGGTTTTGCTTGGGAAGAGGCTTCTCCACAAAATTTTCTAAAAACAAGGGAGTGCTGGCAGAAGCAGCTTCCCTGAGCTTTTCATCTAGGCTCCCTCGAGATGTATCGAGAAGTTTTTCTATAGGGGAGCCTAGGAGGAGATCAAGATCGAGGACATCAAAGATGTAGAAGTCTAGATTAACCTTGATCTTGTCTACTAAGAGCGGCACAACACATGAAACCCCCCGACACTCAGGAATGTGTCTAGAGGGACAACTCTTGAGGAGCTTGTCGGATGATCTTAGCGTAACATTACCCAAAAGAGTGAACGCTAGGTGCCATGGCATGACATTAACCTCCATAGTGGGGTTAAGATGGGCTTCTATGATAATCCCTTTTATGGAACAAGGAATGATCGTAGAGGGTGAACTAATCCAAAGTGCTTCCGAAAAATGTCCCACCCCAGTCGACCACTTCTTTTCCATGGCCTCCATGATAGATGTTTTGTTTGGAGGATCGAGAGGCAAATGAGCTATCATAGGCCTAGGGGAAGGTTCTATCAAAAGATTTCTAGCTGGCTGGATTTGGACAGAAGAGGGCTCCTTCCCTATTGGGCCATCTAAGAAATTCGAGGTGTTCTTGATATTTTCAGAAGGGTCAACCTCGAATTGATGAAGGAACTTTGGAGGTTGAATTTCTTCTTCCTCCATTGTTCCTGGTTCAGGTGAGGGTTCTATGGCTGAATAAGAGGATGTGGAAGGTGATGGATCGGATTCAGCCACAAGAAGATCCTCATGGCTCGACTCAGATTGGCGGGGTTCGCTATGATTGGTGGGGAAGAAAGAGCTCACCATGAGGGAGTCAAGGATCCCTCTTACTTCTCCAGGAGTTTTGCGAACAAATGAATCGCCGATGGTGTCGTCGTGATCTTAGGCAGCATCCGTGTCTAGACCCATGCAAAAAATGTATAGTGATACATCTTCAGGAAGAGAGAATAAGTCTAGGTTAGAAGCCAAAAGGCGTAAGAACCTAGCCCATGCTGCACCTGTAGACTCCTCTAATTGCTCGAATTCGAGAATGTCCATTGGGAGAGAGGCTATGCGAGTGTACCATTGCTCCGTCCTCTCCATGAAAGAGGATGAGCTACAAAAGTCATCCCGAAGCTCTTCCCAATTACCGTTCACACTCCCTATAGTGCGAGTGTACCATTGTTCTGCTTTCCCCATGAGAGAGAAAGGAAACAACTTCCACCTCATGATTTTCTGTGTCATGCCTGGGATAGCCAAACGTGAACACAAATCCTCGAATTCTTTCATATATTTGTAGGGATCTTCATTGATCGCTCCAAAGAAGGGTCTATCCTGAACCATGTCTATAAGGTCGGGGTTGAGTTCATACTTTGATGAAAACATTGATGGATCATTAAACTCGTAAATTGAGGTGGAGAGGTCATGAAAGGTTGACCTCTCCATGGGTAACGAGGGTAAAGGTAGAATAAAGAAAAATGAAAAGATACGAGGACCACTGGGTACGAAGATAGATACAGCAATCGTTCCCCAGCAACAGTGCCAGAAAGCTTGTTGGGTATTTTAGCGTCACACGAATAAATCCGCAAGCGCACGGACACCGTTGTAGCTTTCACCTCAGAGTATTCCAAGGGTATCGAATCCAAGGGAACGTGTGTTCACTAACTCTGTACTAGTTGGTCCTAGGACACACCCAGATAAGAGGCAAGGACAGAGAGGATTCCTAAAGATAGCACTATAGATGAGATTAAAGGTCGATCCCTAGATAGAACTTGGCTTAAGTTACCGATAGCCCTAACTTAAAAGGCGACTCTGGCACACGGATCTATGTGGAACGAAGCTCTGACTATATCCAGCCGCGGAGGATCAACGAGGGCCAGGCGGGCTGTCACCACCACTTGGACTGCCTCTACCTAACCTTGGGATAAGCCGAACGAATGATAACCGGTAGCGTGACACAACGTCTACGCTGTGCTTACTACCATACCCAACGGACAATGACACTTTGTACTTATAGAACTATGATCACGGAAGAGAACTGATCTCACTCACTATATGTACTACTAGCTTATACTGAAGGCATGGAAGAGAGCACTCGACCTTGTACTGTGCTGCCAACGTATACGAACGTCTTGCAGCAGACGAACGCATAAACCCAGGATCTACGCACTAGCAAAGGAAAAAGTATACTCATGCAACCTAGCATAAACTATTAGAAAGGAATCACGAACACACTTTATTCTAATCAGAGCATGCAAGCATTTCCACTTTATTCTGAAAGACAAGTCGTACAAATGGGATACAAATTTGTGCACCTAACCAACTAGATCTAGGGGGCGTGTTCGTGAAGAACACGCACCTCTAAATGATGAAGAGGCGAAGAACACAAGAACATATCACTCACACTTTAGTCTAAATAGAAAATGCAAAAAATACTCACTTTACTCTAATTGAAGAACGAAGCATCCATAGAGATACAAATACCTCTCTCACTCTCCTATTCTCTAATCTACCAAGAGAGGACTCTCCTTTGAAGGGAAGCTCTCATCCTTGGGTGAGATGGTATCTAAAAATGACCCCCCTCCTCTTGTATTTATAGGCAAGGGGGTGGCTTGCCTTGGGGGTGTTTGCAACTCATTTCCCCTTGTTTTTAGAGGCCATATGACACTATAGCGTAGGGGCCAAGGCACTGTAGTGTACAATGGAAGCTTCCCAGAGGCGGTGGAGTTTAAAACCGGCAAAGAACCGGACCCTAGGTGGGTGAACCGGCCCTGAACCGGACGCTAGGTCACTGAAACGAGCGATCTGTAGGCTGAACCGCAGGGAATAGAGGGCAGACGGGCCAACCGATGTAGCCGGGCCACTCCGTTGCCGCCACCTGTCCCGACCCAGGGGTGAACCCGCGCCCATGCGTGTGCATTCGCGGGGGGCGATCCGCGTGAGGGCCGGCTGGCCTGTCGCGTGCTGGCACGTGGCCGGCGGGATCCGCCTGCGTGCGCACCGCGGCAGGGGTTCTACACTAGTGGATGGCCACCACGTGGTCGCTCCTGGGCGCCTCCCGCGCGTCCGTGCATTGACTTGTAGGTTGTAGGTCCCGCTGACATCATCAACTATATGTAGTTTTGTTTATTTCATATCTCCTTCATACGAACTCTGATGTAGGCAAATAATATATCCATTTCGATCATCTCGATGAGCCCATCGCAATGGTGCAGTCCAATTTGGCATTAGAGGTTGTTTATTATGACGCCCTATATAAGCCTTTGGATCACTTGCTCTCAACTGTACTATTTAGCACGTATTTCAGTGTGTCCTGCAACAAAAAGCTAGAAACACCAACACTTGTGGAAATCATCAGTATAAAACCCTATTCTAGTGTTCATGACCACTTTACATTTAATTTATGCAGGAATTGACGGCATAAAAGTAGCACTTAACAGCCGTCAACAAAGATCTATGTCGCTATGTTATCTGTGATGTTAATTAGTATCTTTAGATTTCATGGGAACATTGTCTTATGTCTGTGAACATTGTGATGTTAATTAGTAACCTTAAATTTCTGTGAAACATGGTCTCATGTTTGTCTGGCCTGTTCGTGTTTCGTAGACAAGAACACCTGCCCCTATTGGACCTACATGATTGGGATTTTGGTTATCGTTTGTTTGTTGATCAATCTCCTTATTTATGCTCTGTTTCCCTAACCATCTCTCTTCCTTGTCTCCCTATAAATGTTATCATATTTTAGTTCTCTCTCAGAAACTATGAAATCCTAGATCACCTTTGCCCAAAATCAAAACAAACGTCTTTTACATAACCGGAAATATTTGTCCTTTTTGTACATTTTTCCTAGACCCAAACATCCAGTCGTGCCTATGGAATTGAATGATCTCATTTGGTCGTTTCCTAGCGTGCCACATGAAAAGGAAAAAAAACTATGGATGAAAAATTGGGTCTACTTGGTTGTCTTGACCATGTCTTGTTCCCATGTAGTGTACGCTAGGCAGAGTAGCCATGGTTACTTTAAACTAATTTGTTGTCTTACTTCATATCCAAAGGCAGTGTACTACACCCCTCACATCAACACGCTCTAGCTAAGCCACGGCTATGTATGGAGTAGTTTGAATAATGCACGTATCTGGAGATGTTGAAGATCAATATTGGACGACTAATAAGAAATAGCAATGTGATAGTTGGTCACCTTGACCAAATTCAAAACAAGCATCCGGTCTCTTATTGCCAAACATCCGAAATGTTAATGCATCCCAAACCCAAACCATGTTTGTGATTTTGGTTATCATTTGTTTGTTGATCAATTCCCTTATTTCTGCTCTATTTCGCTGACCACCTCTCTTCCTTTTCTCCCTATAAATGTTATCCTATTAGCTCTCTCTCAGAAACTATCAAATGCTAGATCACCATTGCCGAAAATCAAAACAAGCATCTTTTATAGGACTAGAAATATATGTCCTTTCTGTACATTTTTCCTAGACCCAAACATCCGGTCATGCCTATGGAATTACATGATCTCATTTGGTCGTTTCCTAGCGTGCCACATGAACAAGGAAAAAAACTATGGATGAAACACTGGGTCTACTTGGTTGTCTTGACCATGTCTTGTTCCCATGTAGTGTACGCTAGGCAGAGTAGCCATGGTTACTTCAAACCAATTTGTTGTCTTACTTCATATCCAATGGCAGTGTACCACACCCCTCACATCAACACGCTCTAGCTAAGCACGGCTATGTATGGAGTAGTTGGAATAATGCACGTATCTGGAGAGGTCAAAGATCAATATTGGACGATAAATAAGAAATAGCAATGTGATCATTGCTCACCTTGAACAAATTCAAAACAAGCATCCGGTCACTTATTGCCAAACATCCAAAATGCTAATGCATCCCGAACCCAAACCATGTTTGTGATTTTGGTTCTCTTTTGTTTGTTGATCAATCCCCTTGTTTCTGCTTTGTTTCCCTGACCATCTCTCTTCCTTGTCTCCCTATAAATGTTATCCTATTTTAGATCTCTCATAAACTATGAAATCCTAGATCACCTTTGCCCAAAATCAAAACAAGCATCTTTTACAGGACCGGAAATATATGTCCTTTCTGTACATTTTTCCTAGACCCAAACATCTAGTCTCCTATTGCCAAACATCAAATTTGTTAATGCATCCCAAACCCAAATATCAGGTTTAATGGCAGTGAAACAGTTTATCTCTACATGTTGAAGATTACAAATATAGTTTGCTCCAAATTCACTAAGATTACAAATTTACATAGTTCTTTCCTTTGCAAAAGACCGTTACATTATTAGAGATCGAGGTGTCTCCTTGCATTAGCGTGATACAATTCGCGAAGAGACACCCCGCCTTTCCCTAAAATTGAGATCAATTAATATATCAGACTCTGCCAACTCCCTCCATTGCATTGTCTCAAACTCTCTTCCTCTAGAAAACCACAACCACCATGCCTTCTTCTCCAATTCGATTGTCCGACTCCCCCTTCCGTTCCAACCCCTCCTCTGTCGGGACACCGCCCGACTCCCCCCAACCAAGCGCATGCGAGCCATCCGAGCCCTCCTCGAGTGAAACTGATGTAGAAGACATGGAAAGGCAGGAGAGCGAGGATAGCGAGGACGAGTACGACTACGTGGAAGAGGATGAAGATGAAGATGAAGAGGAAGAGGAAAAGGACGAGGATGAGGTGGAGATGTGGGGGGCCATTGAGAAGAAGTGATTGCCAGCAAAGAAGAGGAAGCGGGTGGAGGCCAAGAAGATGAATCATTAGACAGAGGCATTTGTGAGGCAGCTTTTGAAGGATGACAAGGCCGGTAAGCTTGAAACGTTCAAGGATATTCCGTGGGCAAAGAAGAAGAAGGGTGCGGAGGAGGAGGAGGTGGTGGTGGACTCGAAGATGACCAAGAAGAAGATGGACGTCGGCGCTGGTCCTTCAAATGCCGGCCCCGCCAATCCTAGTCTCGTGGCTCCTCCAGCCATTGAAGCTCCCGCGACACTAGAGTCATCTGGGAACTCCTCGGAGGGGTCGACGTAGATTACTCGGATTTGGGTTTTCTTTTTCATGTTCATATCGGTGGTCTTGTGGATGGAAAGATCAATGGTATGTTTTCTTTTGGATGGAAAGATCAATCCCCTATTTTCCTGCTCTATGAATCCTGTAGTGGTAGGAAAATCCCCTGTATCCCGTGTTATCCATGAAGAATATTGGTGTTCTTCTTTTCCATGGTCACCTTCCTTGCTTCAGTGTTTTTCCCTGGTCATGATGTGTTGTCATAGTCTGAGATGTAATGTCTTGTCATGTGATATTTTATTCTTATCCCACCGCACCGCATTGCAAGATACACACGTAAATGAGGACCGATTTTACCAATTTACTGTTTGATCAAATTCACCGTTTTGCCAAGAATATACACAACGTAAATGATGGTCACCTTGCCCAAATTATTCAACTTAAATGTGCACATACATGATACATCCCCATAGACCCACACTCGTACAGTGCACTGGCACACACACACACACACACACACACACACACACACACACACACACACACACACACACACACACACACACACCCAGCAACGCAATCTTCGAACTTGGCAACGAGGAGACAACAGACACAGTCATGGAGATGGATATGGCACATGCCTATTCCACCACACCTAATGCATGACAGAATGTAGCATAATGAGGATCCGTGCGGAGATATTCCTCCAATGCACGATGCCTACCCCTCGACTTCATGGTATGTCCCGAGCGACCAGCATGCTGTAGGATGTCATGGAAACCCCACTGCTGGTGGGCAAGATTGCAGTAAGGGCACACACAGCAACCATGGCGAAGCACACGAGTGTAACCCTGCTCTTGTAGCCAAGCCAATGCATCTTTCTTCATCTCCTCTGTTTCTTCCTTGTCTGCTTCATCCATGTCGTACAGATCATATGGATCCATGTATCCTGGCCGCTGCGGAGGTGGCACAGCATGGAAGTTGGTGGTTCCTCCATTCGCATCAGAAGCCATCCTCCTACACACACTCGCCAACAAAGTTACATGATAAGAACTAACCATAAACAATGATGGTAACTTGTAAAAACATGATGCAGAAGCTAAGAGCTCACCTCTTTTGACAGCACGCAGAACCAAATAGTGGTCTTCTAGCATAATGCGTGGTGGATGAGAGGTGAGGAGCAAAGGCCTTGGGGGCACACCTATTTATCAAACCATGACCGAACACAAGGCAGCGTGCACCTCGTGGTAGAGCATGCCTCATTAGATTACAGTAGCCATGAAAATACGTGGGATGCTCAGAATACGCAGGCCTACATTGCTCAGGAATCCTGTCACAAGTATAGGGCGGGATATGCAGGCTTTTTCACCAGTAGGCATGCGAAATATTCAGTGGGTGTTGACGGTGGAAATTCACCATTTCCAACTCTCAATATTCTCGCACAAATGGAGGCATATGCATTATTTATTAGCATTTACGTTTGAATAATGTAGTTCCACTTGTCCATGGAGATTACTTGTATGTAGGTGATTTACCCCTTAAAAGAGAAGGAAACTCAACTTCTATGAAGAAACCATGCCAACTCAGCTGAGGAGGTGGCTGCCACTAAGGGAGACATGACAAGACACATCATCGATCCAGGGGAGGCACTCACCGACGAATCAGAGGATGCCACATGGACTTCAATGGATCAAAGGGCCCACCTCGGATACCAAATCAAGCCATGCACCAGGGATGGATCAGAGGGCCCACAAGGCAGCCACCTAGAGGAAGCACACCAGGTGGGGCCACCCTAGGGGGTCGGCCGAACCTAGGATCGGCCGAACCGACCTAGGGGGCGCCCATCTGGCCCCTACACGTGGTTGCTCCTCATTGGTCACTTGCTTCACTCCCGGGTGTTTAGGGGCCATTTGGGCGTCCGAGCAAGCCTTGTCTTCCTCTATAAATAGGAGGGGAGGGGCTCCCATTTCTCACACACCACTCTCTCATTCTCCTCTTACTTTTAGTTTCCAAGGCTAGGGGGTAGGCTAGAGTAGCTCTTCTTCAGGTTCCAAGTCCTCTTGGAAGTTTAGGTATGAGTTCTCTTTTATCTTTATTTCTTTGTATGACTTTGATCTACTTCAGTTACTCAACTATTTCATATAAAGTCATGGTAGATCATATTCTTGATATGTTCTTGAGTTCATCCTCTGTTCATCATTTAGAGGCTTGTGTTCTTCGTGAACACTACCTTTTGATCCACTTGAAGGGTGATAAACTCCTTCCTTATGTGTTTGTTCATAAGTTAGAGGCTCGTGTTCTTCACGAACACGACCCTTTGATCTTGTTGATTAGACATAAGAGAGTTCATATCTGTTCATATGTCTAGCCTTAGTTGATCTTGTTAGATAGCATGAGAGTGTTGCATGGGGTCTGTGTTCAAGCTACGGTACTCGGTCTAGTTGACCAGTCTTCTGGTGGCTCTCACCCTGGGTCACAATAGCCCGGCCCGGGTGAGGTCTAGCAGTAACGTAGGCATGGTGCCTGGGTTGTCTAGCTATGATGCTTATGAGCATACCCCCCGTAACGAGAGGTCGGTCCTCAGGTGGTGACAACCCTGTTGGATCCTAGGGCAACCTCCGCGTTGGGGTACCTGCTGTAGGAGTCTAAAGTCTAGTTTCGCAGAGTGCTGGTCGTCGCGGGCTAGCTCCCCGTTTGTACTTGGGTGCTGAACCATGTTTCCCTCATGCAATACTCATGCCTATCTCTTGTATCTTCTAGCTTTGTATGTTTAGTACATTAGAACCTAGAGCTAACTCGTATGTTCCCCCTAAGCCGTAGTGTGCTAGAGTAGAGGTAGATTTGAGGTGTGTGTGTCACACTACCCCTATTATCTTTTATCTTACCCCTGCCTTTGAGTGTGTTGTTTTCCCTATATCTATCTCTTGGTTTACATTCAGAGCAAAAGCATAAGTCTAAGATATCCGCCATTGCCTTCCTTGGATTCGATACCCTTGGAATACTCTCCTTCCTTGGGGAAATGCTACAATGGTTTATCTGTGCGCTTGCAGATTCGTTCATGATCGTTTAGATAAAACTTAAGGCAACTCTCAATGTTCACACTAACCTGCACCAATTAGTTGTGACATTGGGATGTGCCAACAGACACTTCTAGCGCTGACGCTAAGGATGGATTCTAAATCTGTTCTTAAGTGATCGACGTTCAGAAGTGTCAACAAGCATTTTTGGTGTCGTTGCCGGGGATGGCACAGGATTATCTTGACTATGCTCTGCATCTGTTTATAAACTCTGAGTAGGTTAGGACAACCCTCAATGCAGGCTAACCTTGATTGTCTTCTTTTATCTTTGGATGATGAAGACAGGTAGTGTATGACTGGTTTCGACCTACCGGGGAATTTTACTGAAGATCTCGAGTCACTTGTGAGGAAAGCTCGAATTCATTTCGGCTCACCTCATCGTACTCGTCCGGAGGGCGAACCAGCTTCCTTTGTACCATCCGCGTCCAAAGCTATGGCTCAGAAGACACTTCGTGAGTACTCAGCTCCTTCCGCTGACCAGGTGCTGCAAGGCCCTGAGGTGGCAATGGGGACTGAAAACTTTGAGATCAAGACGGGTCTAATCACAATGGTACAGGCTAGCCCATTCTGTGGCAAGCCAAATGAGGATGCCAATGCTCATCTACAGCAATTCCTAGAGCTGTGCAGCACTTTCGTCATCAGGAGTGCAAATATGGATGCCGTTCATCTACGGCTATTTCCATTCTCCCTCTTGGGAAAGGCTAAGCAATGGTTCTACGCGAACCAGGAATCTATTGACACTTGGAGCAAGTGTTCACAGGCATTTCTCAAGAAGTTCTTCCCATTGGGTAAAACCAATGCTCTTCGTGGAAGGATTTCTGGTTTTCAGCAAGCAGCAAGTGAATCTATTCCAGAGGCTTGGGAGAGGCTTCAGGAGTATGTCGTGGCCTGTTCTCATCATGGGATGGAAGATTGGCTTATTCTTCAAAGTTTCTATAATGGGTTGATTCCGACAGCCCGAGGCCATATTGATGCTGCTGCTCAAGGAGCATTCTTCTCACTCACGGTTGACAATGCTAAATTGCTCATGGAGAAGATGGTCTCCAACCAAGGGTGGAGTGATGAAAGACTCCAACCACGACCGAGGGGTACTCATACTGTCAAGGAAGCAGACATGATTCCTGCCAAGATGGATCTTCTTATGAAGAGATTGGATGACTACACCAGCGAGAAGGCTGCCATGGCCACTACTTCTTTGCCTATGGACTCTCACATGACTTGTGAAGTCTGTGGCAACACTGGACACTCTGGAAACTATTGTCCGGAGACTCAGGAGGAAGTGATGTACATGAATGGCAATAACAATGGTTATTGTCCATCTCAACAAGGAGGCCAATTGTGGAATCAACAACGCCCTTATTATCAAGGAGGTAACCAAGATAATTCTTACAATCCTAACCAACCTTCCTTGAGAGATCTTGTTTTTGGGCAAGCTAAGATTAATGAAGGTTTTAATAAGAAGCTAGCTGCCCTTGATAAAACTATGGAAAACCTCAATGTTAAGCTTGATAGTTTTTCTTCTACCCAGAAGAGTCAGCTGAATTTCAACAAGATGTTAGAAACCCAGTTGGCTCAGCTGGCTGCTTTGGTTCCTTCTCCTAATAACGGGAGGATCCCGGGGCAACCCGTATCCTCTTGTGAAAATGTTAGTGTAGTGTTGACCAGGTGGGGTAAGCCACCTAGGAAGACACGTGCCTCTGACTATGCAGGAAAGCCCATTCAACAAATTCTTGATCCATGGGAGGAATCAGCAGTGGTGCACAAGAAAGATCCAGGCTACCCGACTATCACGTGCACAATCTAGTACAAGAAGATCAGGCATGCTCTTTGTGACCTTGGTGCAAGTGTTAATCTCATGCCCAAGGTCATGTTCGAGCAACTAGGATATCCAGCTCTCTCTCCAACAGCACGGACTATCCAACTCACCGATTCAACGATCCGATATCCAGAAGGAATTGCTGAGAGTTTATTGGTTAAGGTCAAGAGCTCTTATGTCTTCGCGAATTTCGTGGTCCTCGATATGGATGACGAGGGAGGAATGCCGCTCATCCTTGGGTGACCATTTCTCAGTGATGTCCGAGCTAGAATCAATGTGGGATCTGGTATCATCCGTTTCCGCATTGGGGAGAGGAACTTGAAGTTCAAGTTTCAGGACAAAGAAGAGCAATGCTATTTGGTGCAAGATAGTGTTGAGCAGCTTGGGGGAAGGACGGAGCCTTCACCCCTAAGGAAGAAATCTCCGTCAAAGAGGTTAAAGAGAATTCGGAAAGAATGGCGGAAGATTGAGATGGCACCAACCTCTACTTCTCAGGAGTGGGGTGCTGAATGGAATTGATTGCTGAGAAGAGTCCAACTCGTCGGACTAAAAATGATGGGTCCTTTGTACCAAAAAGGTTAAAGCTGGTATTTATCTCATATTTCCCTTTCCAAAATTTCCCTTTCCAAAATTGCATGTTTGATTTTCCAAAACTCTGCATTTGCATGCTAGATTTATCTAGCCCTTTTCCCTTTCAAAATAAAAATTCTGAAAATCATCTCTGAGTTTGAAAACCATAGAAAATTTATTTGGGCAATTTCTGGAGTAAACTTTGGCCGGTGCACCTTGGCATATTTTCATATAACCGTTGGTGGCACACCAGCAAAAGGGGGCCAGCACCGGGCCCACTAGTGGGCCGGTCGAACCAAGGTTCGGCCGAACCTTGGTAACAGCCATGTGGGCCCAGCCTTGGCCAACGGCTCCAAGCTGTTGCCTAACGGCTATCTCGCGGTGTGCTGCCCCTTTGCTCTATAAATTGGACCCGAGAGGGGGTGTTCTTCACCCATTCAGCTCATTTCATTTCACACTCCCCTCTCTACTCCTTGCTCTCTTGGTTTTCTTGGATTTCTTGCCCAAGATTGGATTATCAACTGGTCTCTCTATTGTGTTGCTAAAATTGTTGCTATTGGTGGAGCAAGCTTGCAAGATCAGCGGTAGTACATGGATGCGCAGAGGGCTTACTATGCGAGTCAGGGTTTCTTCTACCCTCCTCCGCAGTGAGCCTGAAGCTAGCTTGGGGGAGGACCCCCATCCTGAGGTAACTTGTATCTTCCTTCATTTTCAGAATATCGTACAAATGAAAATCCAAAAAAATCTGCAAAATAAAAAGACCAAAAATATTTATGTGCTTTCATCATCATCATTTGCTTAGTTTGGTTTGATATGCTTAGTAAGAATGCTTTGCCTCTATGGTTGAAATGATGAATAGTTGCTCTGTTTATTCTCCTCGTATGTCTTGCTTACAACTTTGTATCCTACCTAAGTTTTGAGTTTGTTGGCCTGTATGTTCAAACCTTAGCTTGAAAACTGTGGGTAGCAAAAAGCACGATCCTTGCCTAAGTTGTTGTGAGACATGATATGGTAGAATAGAGTGCTATGATCTTGTGCTTAGTGATGCTTGACATCCGGAGTTTTCCTTTTTGAAAAAAAAATCAAAACATGATGAGTTCCTCAATGATGAGAATTTCCCATCCAAGGCCATATGTAGATTCTAGTTCTTAGCCTCCACATATGCAGCTTGTTCTCTCATTGAGCTTAGTCAAATTGTTGTGACCCCTGTTAGAACTCATACTCCCCTAATCAAGATCACGTACACGTTCATGCTAAACTTCTACACTGGAAGTTAAGCATTCATCATTTACTCCATACTACTTATGCATTCTTCCACAAAATAAAACTCTATCTATCTTTGCATTATTCATCCCTCTCCAAATATCTCCAGGAGAGACAAAGGGCTAGCTTAAAAAAAAGTATGCTCAAAAGCATGGCAAAAATAATAAAGAGAGCTAGCCCAAGTCTCGAAAAAAAATTCAAAGGAGAAAAAGAGATTGATATGTGCAAGAGAAAGAGTTCCACCATATAGATGGTAATAACTAGTACCTACTCCGGGGCTAGTGTCCACCTTACCATCAATCCCTCATTCCCTCATATAAAACGTGGCAATATCTAGCACCCATTTCCGGGCCTAGTATCCACCTTGCCATGTTCATATCCATCACACACATATTCACATCTTGATCAGGATGTATGTTTGTTTCTTCCAAGGATCCGGTTTTTGACTTAGCAATATACGAGAGACAAGTATGCCACATCTTCCCTACCTACAGCTCCACATAAAGCCTATTAGGAGTACGATGTGAAGAAAGGCAGCATTGATGCCTCGGTGAGGAAACATACACCTTTGAGCGATTCGAGAGAATCATTTGAGGAACTCTGATTTTCTTTTGAAAAATTTGCAAAACCTCTGGATTGCTAAGCTGATCAAGGTATGAGTGATTATGCATTCTATAACGATTCTGTCTCTCAACCGCTCAAGGCAGGCGAAGCTATACGCCCCACGTATCAGGTGAAAGGTAAGAACATTGCCAACATGTTCAACTCTTGGTAGAGTACTTTGCTGTATGTTTACCATAAGTTGAGAATACAACATTATAGCAACTCCTGATCAACCAACCTAAGTCTCTAATGTCTTGCTTCGAGACGAGCAAGAGGTTAGCTTGGGGGAGTTTGTTGACGGTGGAAATTCACCATTTCCAACTCTCAATATTCTCGCACAAATGGAGGCATATGCATTATTTACTAGCATTTAGGTTTGAATAATGTAGTTCCACTTGTCCTTGGAGATTATTTGTATGTAGGTGATTTACCCCTTAAAAGAGAAGGAAACTCCACTTCTATGAAGAAACCATGCCCACTCAGCTGAGAAGGTGGCTGCCACTAAGGGAGACATGACAAGACACGTCATCGATCCAGGGGAGGCACTCACCGACGAATCAGAGGACGCCACATGGACTTCACATGGATCAAAGGGCCCACCTCAGATACCAAATCAAGCCATGCACCGGGGATGGATCAGAGGGCCCACAGGGCAGCCACCCAGAGGAAGCACACCAGGTGGGGCCACCCTAGGGGGTCGGCCGAACCTAGGATCGACCGAACCGACCTAGGGGGCGCCCATCTGGCCCCTACACGTGGTTGCTCCTCATTGGTCACTTGCTTTACTCCCGGGTGTTTAGGGGCCATTTGGGCGTCCGAGTAAGCCTTGTCTTCCTCTAGAAATAGGAGGGGAGGGGCTCCCATTTCTCACACACCACTCTCTCATTCTCCTCTTACTTTTAGTTTCCAAGGCTAGGGGGTAGGCTAGAGTAGCTCTTCTTCAGGTTCCAAGTCCTCTTGGAAGTTTAGGTATGAGTTCTCTTTTATCTTTATTTCTTTGTATGACTTTGATCTACTTCAGTTATTCAGCTATTTCATATAAAGTCATGGTAGATCATATTCTTGATATGTTCTTGAGTTCATCCTCTGTTCATCATTTAGAGGCTTGTGTTCTTCGTGAACACTACCTTTTGATCCACTTGAAGGGTGATAAACTCCTTCCTTATGTGTTTGTTCATAAGTTAAAGGCTCGTGTTCTTCACGAACACGACCCTTTGATCTTGTTTATTAGACATAAGAGAGTTCATATCTGTTCGTATGTCTAGCCTTAGTTGATCTTGTTAGATAGCATGAGAGTGTTGCATGGGGTCTGTGTTCAAGCTACGGTACTCGGTCTAGTTGACCAGTCTTCTGGTGGCTCTCACCCTGGGTCACAATAGCCCGGGCCGGGTGAGGTCTAGCAGCAACATAGCCATTGTGCCTGGGTTGTCTAGCTACGATGGTTATGAGCATACCCCCCGTAACGAGAGGTCGGTCCTCAGGTGGTGACAGCCCTGTTGGATCCTAGGGCAACCTCCGTGTTGGGGTACCTACTGTAAGAGTCTAAAGTCTAGTTTCACAGAGTGCTGGTCGTCGCGGGCTAGCTCCCCGTTTGTACCTGGGTGCTGAACCATGTTTACCTCATGCAATACTCATGCATATCTCTTGTATCTTCTAGCTTTGTATGTTTAGTACGTTAGAACCTAGAGCTAACTCGTATGTTCCCCCTAAGCCGTAGTGTGCTAGAGTAGAGGTAGATTTGAGGTGTGTGTGTCACACTACCCCTATTATCTTTTATCTTACCCCTGCCTTTGAGTGTGTTGTTTTCCCTATATCTATCTCTTGGTTTATATTCAGAGCAAAAGCATAAGTCTAAGATATCCGCCATTGCCTTCCTTGGATTCGATACCCTTGGAATACTCTCCTTCCTTGGGGAAATGCTACAATGGTTTATCTGTGCGCTTGCAGATTCGTTCATGATCGTTTAGATAAAACCTAAGGCAACTCTCAATGTTCACGCTAACCTGCGCCAATTAGTTGTGATATTGGGAAGTGCTAACAGACACTTCTAGTGCTGACGCTAAGGATGGATTCCAAATCTGTTCTTAAGTGATCGACGTTCATAAGTGTCAATAGTGGGTACACGAGTGTGCTTTGGTCTGGATAAGAATGCAGAAGGAAGATCCTTATATCGGCATGACTTAAAAAAATAGACATGTAGGCATTATACTTGGAGAAGCAGCAGTTAGGCTTTGTGATCTACGACTGGAAACGCACCCAGTTTCACTAAAGCGTGGGCCTCTTCCAGATATCTATCTCCAACCTATATTGTACGCCACCAGAATCCCACCCAAACTCACTGACAATATGGGGCCGCGCTTGCACAACCCCTCTTGTCAGTGGCCCCGAAGCAAGTGTAGCTTACCAAATTTTCATTTCGCGGTCAGCAAGTGGAAAGCAGGATTTTCAAATTCTGTATTCCGTCGCCTCACCCAAATAATAAATAATCTACTCTAGTACTACCGCGTTGCGCCATTAAACTCCCACCTTCCTTTTCCAAAAAGCATCACTCTGCTCAGCTAGATCTGCGGTGGCGGTCCGACCTCACCGTCACCGGTGGAGGAGCAGGGGTATCTCAACGAGATGGTGGGTGGTAGATATCGGTGTTCTACTTGCATCTGCTGTGCTGGCCAAGATGAGCAGTTGAGCGAGTCTTCATTATCCAAAGATAAAAGAAGACAATCAAGGTTAGCCTGCATTGAGAGTTGTCCTAACCTACTCAGAGTTTATAAACAGATGCAAAGCATAGTCATGATAATCCTGTGCCTTCCCCGGCAACAGCGCCAGAAATGCTTGTTGGCATTTCGTAATGCCGTCATCTTAAGAATAGATCTGGAATCCATCCTTAGTGACAACACCAAGAATCACCTTGAAGGCACCTCTCAATGTCACAACTAACGACGCCGGGTTAGAGTGAACATCAAGACTTGCCAAAGGTTAATCTAAACGATCATGAACGAATCCGCAAGCGCACAGATAAACCATTGTAGCATTTCCCCTGGGAAGGAGAGTATTCCAAGGGTATCGTATCCGTGGAAGGCAATGGCGGATATCTTAGAATTATGCTTTTGCTCTGAATGTAAACTAAGAGATAGATATAGGAAACAACACACTCAAAGACAGTGGTAAGATAAAAGATATAAGGGTAGTGTGACACACACACTCAGATCTACCTCTACTCTAGCACACTACGGCTTAGGGGGAACATACGAGTTAGCTCTAGGTTCTAATGTACTAAACATACAAAGCTAGAAGATACAGGAGATAGGTATGAGTATTGCATAAGGGAGATAAGGTTTAGCACCCAGGTACAAACGGGGAGCTAGCCCGCGACGACCAGCACTCTACGAAACTAGACTTTAGACTCCTATAGCAGATACCCCAGCGCGGAGGATTGCTCAAGGATCCAACAAGGTTGTCACCACCTGCGGACCTACCTCTATCGTTACGGGGGGTATGCTCATAACTAACATAGCCAGACAACCTAGGCACCATGCCTACGTTGCTGCTAGACTCCACCCGGCCTGGGCTATTGTGACCCAGGGTGAGAGCCACCAGATGACTGGTCGACTTAGACTGAGTACCCTAGCTTGAACACAAACCTCATGCAACACTCTCATGCCATCTAACAATATCAACTATGGCTAGACATACAAACAGATATGAACTCTCTTATGTCTAGTCAACAAGATCAAAGGGTCGTGTTCGTGAAGAACACGAGCCTCTAACTTATGAACAAACACATAAGGAATGAGTTTATCACCCTTCAAGTGGATCAAAAGGTAGTGTTCATGAAGAACACAAGCCTCTAAATGATGAACAAGGGATGAACTCAAGAACATATCAAGCATATGATCTACCATGACTTTATATGAAATAGCTGAATAACTGAAGCAGATCAAAGTCATACAATGAAATAAAGATAAAAGAGAACTCATACCTAGACCCTAAAGAAGACTTGGAACCTGAATAAGAGCTACTCTAGCCTACCCTCTAGCCTTGGAAACTAAAAGAGAGAGTGGTGTGTGGGAAATGGGAGCCCCTCCCCTTCTATTTATAGGCAAGGACAAGGCTTGCTCGGAGGCTCAAAGTGCTCCAAAACACCCCGAGATGCAGCAAGTGACCAATGAGCGAGTGCCACGTGTAGGGACCAGATGGGCGCCCCCTAGGTCGGTTCGGCCGATCCTAAGATCGGCCGGCCCTCTAGGGTGGCCCCACCTGGTGGTTTTCCTCTAGGTGGCTGCCCTGTGGGCCCTCTGATCCATCCCCGGTGCATGGCTTGATTTGGTATCTGAGGTGGGCCCTTTGATCCATGTGAAGTCCATGTGGCGTCCTCTGATTCGTCGGTGAGTGCCTCCCCTAGATTGATGACATGGAATGCCATGTTTCCCTTGGTGGCAGCCACCTCCTCAGCTGAGTTGGCATGGTTTCTTCAAAGAAGGTTGGTTTCCATCTCTTTTTAGGGGTAAATCACCTACATACAAATAATCTCCAAGGACAAGTGGAACTACATTATTGAAACCAAAATGCTAGTAAATAATGCATATCCCTCCATTTATGTGAGAATATTGAGGGTTGAAAGTGGTGAATTTCAACCGTCAACAAGCTCCCCCAAGCTAACCTCTTGCTCGTCTCGAAGCAAGACATTACAGACTTAGGTGGGTTGATCAGGAGTTGCTACAATGTTGTATTCTCAACTTATGGCAAATATACAGCAAAGTACTCTACCAAGAGTTGAACAAGTTGGCAATGTTCTTACCTTTCACCTGATGACGTGGGGCATATAGCTTCACCTGCCTTGGGCGGTTGAGAGACAGAATGATTATATAGAATGTGCATAATCACTCATACCTTGATCAGCTATCAATCCGGAGGTTTTGCAAAATTTTCAAAAGAAAATCAGAGTTCCTCAAATGGTACTCTCGGATCGCTCAAAAGTGTATGGTTCCTCACCAAGGTATCAATGTTGCCTTTCTTCGCATCCTACTCCTAATAGGCTTTATGTGGAGCTGTAGGTTGGGAAGAAATGTGGCATACTTGTCTCTCATATATTGCTAAGCCAAAGACCGGATCCTTGGAAGAAACAAACATACATCCTGATCAAGGTGTGCATATGTGTGTGATGGATATGAGCATGGCAAGGTGGATACTAGGCCCAGAAATGGGTGCTAGATATCGCCATGCTTTATATGAGGGAATGAGGGATTGATGGTAAGGTGGACACTAGCCCCGGAGTAGGTACTAGTTATTACCATCTATATGGTGGAACTCTTTCTCTTACACATATCAATCCCTTTTCTCCTTTTGAAATTCTTTCGAGACTTGGGCTAGCTCTCTTTATTTTATTTTTGCCATGCTTTTGAGCATGCTTTTCTTTTTCTCTTTCTTCCCCTTTTTTTTAGCTAGCCCTTTGTCTCTATTGGAGATATTTGGATAGCGATGAATGATACAAAGAAACACAGAGTTTTATTTGTGGAAGAATGCATAGGCAGTATGGATCAAATGATGAATGCTAACTTCTAGTGTAGAAGTTTTAGCATGAACGTGTACGTGATCTTGATTAGGGGAGTATGAGTTCTAACAAGGGTCACAACAATTTGACAAAACTCAATGAGAGAGCAAGCTACATATGTGGAGGCTAAGAGCTAGATTCTACATATGGCCTTTGATGGGAAATTCTCATCATTGAGGAACTCATCATGTTTTGATTTTTTTTTCAAAAAGATAAACTCCGGATGTCAAGCATCACTAAGCATCACAAGTGGAACTACATTATTCAAACCAAAATGCTAGTAAATAATGCATGTGCCTCCATTTATGTGAGAATATTGAGGGTTGAAAGTGGTGAATTTCAACCATCAACACATGGGCAGAATTAGAGAGAGGGAGAGAGAGCGACACAAGAGAGAAGTAGAACTTGAGAGTTTGGAGGTGTGTGTGAAATGAGGCCCCTCCCCCTCTATTTATAGGCAAGGGAGTGGCTTGCTCCGAGGCTCCAAATGCTCCAAAACACTGTGGGATGCAGCCAAGGACCAATGGGCGAGCAACACGTGGAAGGAGGGGATCAACCGACCCTAGGTCGGTTCGGCCGATCCTAGGGTCGGCCGAAACCCTCGGCTGGCCAATTGGCCTGTGCTTCCTCTAGTTCGCTTCCATGTGGGCCCTAATGTCCCTCCTCTGTGGATGGCACATTTTCTGGCGGTTTGGTTAGCAAAGTGGGCCCATGGATCCATGTGATGCTGACGTGGCAGCATGTGATTCGTCGAGAGGTCTTCACATGGATTGGTGACATCATGGATCCAGGAGAATCCATGTGGCAGCCCCTCATTGGCCAGCACTTGAGTGCCTTGGATTGGAGTGGAGTGAATGTGCATGTTTTTCTCATTTCCTATGCTAAATACCTGCATTCGAATAGACATCTACACTGGTGGAAGTATTAGTTTAAGCTCCTATTCTAGTGTGGATGTGCAATTCATGCTTCCATTTGCAGGAGTTGATGGCCATGAAAATGGTACTTAACAGCCGTCAACAACACCCCCACACTTGACCTTTGCTCGTCCCGAGCAAAGGGGAAACAAAGCCAAGTGGGTCATGAATACCAAAGAGTAAGACAAACATAAGAGATATTCCAAGTCATACCTTGCTCCTGTGAACCTATGTGGAGTGGCTATCATGTCTCCTTGGGTGATTGAAAAGTAGAATAGTTGTGAATCAAGTCACTTATGCACCTGATGATAAACACCTTGGGGTTTTGCAAGTTTTTCATAAACAAAGTTCTTGATGGCTTACTCATTTGATTCTCTCAGATCGCTCAATGTGTATATGTCCTCACCAAGGCATTATTGCCTTTCTTCCTCCTACTTCTAATCATGGCTATATGTGGAGCTCAGGGTAGGATAAAAGAGAAAGCATACTTGCATCACATATATTGCAAAGTCAAAAACTAGATCCACAGAGAATATCAAATCATACCATCAGATCAAGATGTGCACCGGTATGGCTATGGTGAGTATGGTAAGGTGGATACTAGACCCGGAATGGGTGCTAGATATTACCATACATATATGATGAGAACTATGGGTTGATGGTAAGGTGGACACTAGCCCCGGAATGGACACTAGTTATTACCATCAAGATTATGGAACTCCTTTTTGCATGAGCATCTCTCTTTTCCTCCTTTATTTTGGACATGGGCTATTCTTTCTTTCTTTTCTTTTTTTTCATCATGCCTTAAGCATGTCTCTTTTTTTTCATATAGCCCATGTCTCTTTTTGAAGGACTTTTGGAGAGAGATGTCACACCACATAATGAGCTTTATTTTCAAAATGGATGAATGATACAATGCTAACTTCCAGTGTAGAAGCATAGCAAGGGGAAATAGGTGGGGTGCACATGAATCTTGATCATGAAAGTAATGAAAAGAATACTCACAAGGGTCACAGAATTTGACAAAGCTCAATGCAATAACAAGCAGTGTATGAGTATAAGGTTTTCAACTATGAACATCATATGACTCTGGTAGGACGGTGGCATATAAAAAAGGAGCCTTTCCAAGAGGTTTTGAGTTTTTTTTTCAAAAATAAATATCCCAAGAGAGTTAGTCATCAGAGCAAAAGATCATATCATCCAGCCATATCATACTCGTCAATTACTTAGGTAAACATGCTTGGCCTTAAGACGGTTATGGTTCACAAGCATCAGGTAGATAACGAGAAATAAAACATATGTGAGTCTACTCAGGCATCAAGCAAGCTGGGTGATCTCTAGCATCAACATTCGAGTTTTAATTTATAGAGATAGATAGATATAGCTTATAAAACTCAAGAATGAAAGAGTGGATTCTCGAGATGCAAACCGATGCTATGCATGGGAGTTGAACTGTGAGAGGCTCTCCACAGGAGCGAGCTCGTGCGGGTCCCGTTCAGGTTCTCTGTAGATGATCGATCGGCTAGCGCGGAGTGTTCACAGTGGGTACGTGTGAAAACGTCGTGCCTGCATTGGGAGAGTCATGGCTCTCTCCCACACTATCTCGAACCTAGATGTCCTTCTAAAATAAATGACCAAAGTGATGACACAAGGGTGGCTAGACCGGGTTACATGACCGGTGAGCCACTTTATTCAAATTCAAAATGTTCTAAAAGATTAGGCGCTTACACACATGAAAGGAAATAAATGAAGGGAAAGGGAAATAAATAAAGGGAAATAAACCTAGACCTAGACTAGCGCCTAATAAGCTAAAGCTGGGGCTAATCCCCACTACTCGGTATCATATAGAGTTGCATGCCCTGTAGCCGAGAAAAGCCTCCTCATCTTCGCACAGAGGCCGTGGTGAAGGTCGTGCCATCGTCTCTCAGCTCGGCCAAGTCCAACTTCTACTTTGAGAAAGCAGCCCTGAGCTTCTCATTGCTGGCTTCCAATTCCTTCATCAGCGGAGTCAGCTTGGCCACTGAGGAGAGCTTAGGGAGTTGATCGGTTGCCCGAGTCCTCTCCCTGGACCTCCTAGTGTAGGCCAGCGGTGGTAGTCTGTCGTCCAGGCCAAGGTCTTCATCCTCTTCAAGCAGGACTGGAGCTGGGTGTGCTTCAGGAGTCTTCTCCTTGGGCAGCGACGACTTTATGGTAACCAGTGGCTGCGGCGAAGGAGCGGACTGTGATGAGCTCGCCTACCCCCCAGCTAGCGATCATCTAGGTGCGCTAGGTGGAGCGAACGGCAAACCCTTGGGGCGAAGCTGAGCCGTGGTCGGCCTACCATAGGGGCTGGCTGCCCGTCTCATGTGCCTCTTCCCAGGCGAGGCAGAGCACCTAGACGGTGGCGTGCCTGGAATCCTTCCGCCCGACAGGATGGTGGCGAGCGGAGGAACATCTAGGATTCCGGCCACCATGATGAGGTCTGCTGCAGAGGCGGCAGCGATGGAGGGGTTGCCTCCTGCCCCAGGACCGGTGGACGAGGTGGAGCCGTCGAAGGGAATGGCGCTCCTTCCGGCCATAGGTGCGGCGATGAGCTGAGGATGGTGAGGTGGATTTTGTGTGACGTGAAACTCATCGTGTGGTAGGGAGAAGGTTTCTGGAGGAGAAAGAGACGCACACGCGAAAGAAAAAGGGATGTAGCACCACCAGGGTTCCGACCGAACCAGGGTTCGACGGACCCTAGGTGGGCCCCTCGGGCCTTCCCCCTTCTCGTGTGGGCTCAAGCAGGCCTCAGGATCAAAGGCCCAGGTGGATTCCCCGAGATGAAAAGATTGGCTTAGGCTAAAGCTAGGATAAGGTTAGGGTTGAATAATCAACTTCTACTATATAATAACTCTGGCCAAGCCACTAGTATAACCATAGATAATCTGGGGGAACTTACCTTGACAACATACCTGGTCCATCAAAAGTGTAGCAACCTCTGATGGGGATCATGAAGCGTTCACCGTGTCGCCACGATGGTGTTGCTTTCCTGTGGTCCTTTGCTTACTCCTTTTTATCTTGAAAATTTCTTTCTCCTGCATAGTCAGTGTTCATAAGATACACAAAGGATAATTCTTTTTAGGGAAACAAAATGAGTCCCAAGAATACTCAAAGTGTGGGTGTCTTGTGATCTCCTATCTCAACTCATGGCCATCTCCCTTGCAGATAATGTGATGTGATGATAAGCTCTGATCTGCAAGGTTAGTGCATATACGAACACGAGCCCCAAAGGATATAACAAGGTTAAACGCAAGCATGATCATCCCAGAGAGTCGGTGGTCACGGGACTCGAGAGCTATAGCACTAGGGTCGCGGAACTCGGAGATGAAAAGATCGAGCACTGAGGCTAGTGCTCCCACAACAACAACCGATTTCCGAGTGAACTCAAGCTCAGAAAGACACTCGGCCTCCAAAGGGGATAGAGCATGGACTTCCAAAGGCCCGTGTACAATCAAGAACTAGAGTTCAGGTGAATAACGAGACTTAACTCGCTCTTGCCTTAGGCAGAGGGTCCGATGTTCTCAACAGAATGATAGTAACATCCCGAGGTCTGGCCTAAGCTTCCAATGGGAGGTTATAGATAAGCTGGAAAGTGCAACTCCCATTGGGCATCGATCAAGTCAGGCATAAGGTATGAAGTTTAAGCTTCTCCTGACTGATCGGCATCGATCGATGGGCTTAAGATAAGAAGTGAATGCACTCCATTCGATCAGTAAACGATCGTGCTCCTTCGGTCTGAGGAATGAATCCAACGGATTATAAAGCAGAGACCGATGTCTTGGTTTATACGAAAGTTCAGTGCAAGGCACTTCAACTCAAACCTCAACGTAGGAACACAATAAACCTCTCATACCCTCCTTAGGAGATAGTAGTTAGGATCAAGCAAGTCATCCTCGCCGTGAATGATTGTTCTTTCCAAACCACCCTCTCCATCCTCCCGCGAGACAAAGTCTCGGGGAGAAGGTCTTCCTGCTATTCAGGAACAACACCTTTAGCCAGAGCTCAGAAAGAGTGGACATGAAGTCTCGAGCTCAGCTGACGATAGATCTAGGTGGCTTAACATTTCCTCTGGTGGGTACCTCATTAACCGTGATGCTGGGGGAGCTAAAATCCTGGAGATTCTCCACGACCTCTTTTCCCTCAACAACATCCAAGTGCACAAAGGATCCTCCGGAGAGAGCATTAAGCATCATGGCATCATCCTTCCGCAATCCAAACAAGAAGTGCTGGAGCAGCATCCAATCGGGAATGTAGAGGACTGGGCAATCTTCCACCGCAGAGGCGAAACGATTCCATGCCATTCCTAGCGATTCCTCCTCACATTGCTTGAAACTGAGAATCTTGGACCTTAGCGAGATGACACGTCGTATCGGGAAGAATCGGGAGCAGAAAGCTGCTCTCAAACTTTCCCAAGTAAGGTAGTCTCTACCAAAACAATGGTGCCAATCCTGTGCTTTCCAGAGAGGGATAGCGGGAAAAACTCTCTTTTCCGAGCATCCGGTGATTCTCCGGTTTTACCCCAAGTTTCAATCATACGCACGTAGTCTCTCACATGAACAAAGGGGTTCTCATGACTCAACCCCGAGAAGGATAGGTCCTGAATTAGCTTCATGAGAGAGGGGTGAAGCCGACAGCCAGATGTAAGAATGGGTCTTGACAAAGATGGCTCTAAGGGTTCACTCCTCGCAGGCGGAAGGTGTTTACAAGGATAACCTTCCATGGGTTGCAGGGGTAGAGGTAGAAGTAAAGAAAACAAAAAGGATATCTCAAAGGGTAACGGGGGTGAAGGTAGAAGAAAAAAAGAAAAACATAAATACGAGGATAGACAGGCTCGTAAGGTTAACAACAGCCGTCCCTGGCGACGGCGCCAGAAATGCTTGTTGGCGTTTCTTAATCTCAACGCTAGGTGCCGTGGTAGCGTGAGCATGTAAGAGACTCCAGGGTACACTGACGAGTGCGAACGAATCCACAAGCGCATGGATACACCGTTGCAGCACTTCTCCCTCGGAGAATGAGTATTCCCGTCGGGTTTCATTCCTAGGACGGAGGAGTAACCAGAGACGATCTATCCAAGGACACAAGCTACTGCTGGGATAGGTAGGGATATCAGAAGCACTTTCTTAAGGGACTTAACTCTCAAGATGGATCTGTCTGCTATTAGTCCTCCCCGTGGGGCGCCAACCCATCGTAACTTTTTAGGGACAGGCCAATGTACTGGCAACAGGGCCCAACTCAGTACGCAGGCACGGAGGGTTCCAAAGGGTCCAACAGGTTGTCACCACTGCGGCCTACCTCTATCGTTATGTGAACGCACGTGGTCTTCGTAGGATAACCAAAGCCCAGACACCACATTTGCACTCCAGATAACTACTATAGCGCGGTTACATCTGTCGACCCGCTAACAACACTATAGCAACCCGTATAAATACGGAACCACGAACTAGAGAGAGAACGGATCAAATCATACTAGTCATCGAGCTACGGAGCAGAAAGAAAGGTATGGATGCAAACAAACGAGATACAGCAGACTTACTGAGCTAAACAGGATCAGATCATGCTAACATATACTTGAACTAATGAACTAGCTCTAAAGAATCGAAGCCTTGTGTTACGAAGAACACAAGCCTCTAACTTATGAACGAGCTAAGAACTCAAGAACAAATCAATCATGCATGATGTCCCCCATAGTCTAAATAAGAAATGCTGAAATACTGACTTTGGTCTAAATGAAGAACGAGCATCCACGAGGACATCAACTCACTCCTCACTCCTACTCTATCTCTCAACTAATCCTTGTCTAGATCTCTTCTCAACCCCATTCTACCACATAGAGGTGAGAATCACCTCACATGGGTAGAATTAGAGAGAGGGAGAGAGAGCTACACAAGAGAGAAGTGGAACTTGAGAGCTTGGAGGTGTGTGTGAAATGAGGCCCCTCCCCCTCTATTTATAGGCAAGGGAGTGGCTTGCTCCGAGGCTCCAAATGCTCCAAAACACCCCGGGATGTAGCCAAGGACCAATGGGCGAGCAACACGTGGAAGGAGGGGATCAGCTGACCCTATGTCGGTTCGGCCGATCCTAGGGTCGGTCGAAACCCTCGACTGGCCAATTGGCCCGTGCTTCCTCTAGCTCGCTTCCATGTGGGCCCTAATGCCCCTCCTCCGTGCATGGCACATTTCCTAGCGGTTTTGTTAGAAAAGTGGGCCCATGGATCCATGTGATGCTGACGTGGCAGCATGTGATTCGTCGAGAGCTCTTCACATGGATTGGTGACATCATGGATCCAGGAGAATCCATGTGGCAGCTCCTCATTGGCCAGCACTTGAGTGCCTTGGATTGGAGTGGAGTGAATGTGCATGGTTTCTTCGCATTTTCTATGCTAACTACCTGCATTCGAATAGACATCGACATTAGTGGAAAGTATTAGTTTAAGCTCATATTCTATTGTGGATGTGCAATTCATGCTTCCATTTGCAGGAGTTGACAGTCATGAAAATGGTACTTAACAGCCGTCAACAGCGACCAAGTGGCTCCGAGAGCTTCGTGCAGTAATCTGGTCACTATAGACGCAACCGAGTTGTGCCACTGGGCAGACACCATTTTTCCTCGTTTACGGATCTGAGGCGGTGCTCCCAACTGACTTCATGTTCAGAGCACCTAGAGTAGAAGTCTAGAACGAAGGCGAGGTAGAGAAGGTGCGCATTGAAGACATCGACAGCATCGACGGCTCACGGCCACAATACAAGCAACACGATATGCGCAGGCTCTAAGCTGCTACCATGATAGAAATGTCCAGGAGAGAGCTTTCTACGTGGGAGATCTAGTACTCAGGAGGATCCAAAGCAAGAAGGACATGCACAAGCTCTCGGCCCCATGGGAGGGGCCATTTATCGTCAAGGAAGTTAACAGGTCGGGTGCTTACCGGCTGATGAGGGAAGATGGCACAAACGTGCCAAACTCGTGGAACATTGAGCATCTACGCCGCTTCTACACATAAAAGCTATGCACTTCCTTTAGTTTTCTTAATATTAGCATGCTAGCAATAAATATAATAAGCAATGTTTCATGTCTTCGAGAATTTCTGTTTCTCTCTCAATACTTGCATGTCCGAGACCCAAGTTCCAAATCTGAAACTTGGGGACTGTTTTACTTACATCAATACCTTCTGTCGAAACTAAATATGCTCATCTAACATGGATCTAAAAACTTGTAAAGTACTCTGTAAAACACGTCTTAAATCGAGGGTCGAGATCTTCGCCAAGCCAAAGTACTAAGTGTGTACGAGAGTACGCCCTCTGCACTAGGATACTAAGGCCAACAGGACTGCGGTTTCCTATAATAAATTAATTACTGGAGAAATTAGTAGTCCATGGATACCGTCAAGGTAAAGTGGCTACTAAAACTGCGAATAAAAACGTTCAAGGTGCAATAACCAACTTAAGTACTTAAACTATACAAATTACTTATACATATTTTCTATGACCTAAGCAGGGGAGCAATTCCATCTTCGTCATCAAGAGAGACGACATCATCGGCAAGCTTCTCCGTGACTTCCTTCACCTCGTCCAGGAGCTCTCTGACCCGGGCCTCAGTCATGCCCCGCGCATATCCGCTGTGCGACCTGTTTAGATCCACTGACGGGAACCACGAGCGGATGATTGCGAGGCAATGGCCGGTGCTCGAGACGCTCACCAAGCGGAGATACTCCAAGAAGCGAGAGGACGCGGTGTGCACCCTCTCGATCATCCTCACTGGACGCACCAGTGGATCACTAAACTCCCGCACATGTGAGGGCTTAGCCATCGGTGCCAGCTCGTCCACCAGCAGGCGGATGGCATCCTCCAGAGCCCATAGCTCGCGACGCTCTGACTACACGCGCTCCTCCAGATCTGCAAATTGGGTGAAGGACACCCACCGATGCACTACTCAAAGTCAACGGCATCCCGTCAAGAAGTAACAAGGGCAATGGCGTCACGAGGCTAACCGTTGAGCTCCCTTCGAGCTATCGCCACCTTAGAAGTGAAGGACCGAATAGGTGAACAGAGGGAGGGGGGAGTGAATGGGAGTCGATAAAAATTCTTCCCGAGAGAGAGAACTCGGCCTGTACCCCGATTGCCACTCCGATCACTCGCACACACCAAAGAAGCTCTAGACTAGGCACACATAAGCCTACAAGTCCTAGAGACATGCCACAGATCAAAGAGCAGAAGCGCAAGACAAGAATCAAAGCACTTAGCCAAATCTGGACAGGCTAGGAGCGGACCGTTCGGCAGGTCTAGGCGGACTGTCCGCCAGGCAGGGGAAGACTGTCCGCACAGACGTCGCGAACTGTCCGCACAGATGTCACGAACTGTCCGAAAATAGCAACAAAACCTCTAGTAGCGTACCTCAGAAATCTGGACTATCCGCGAGAAGACCGCAGACTATCCGACCCTTCACGGACGGTCCGACACTCAAGTACGGAGCATGACGTAGAAACTATCCTGTCATGAGATTCATCTAGCCTAGCATGCAACACAAGACACGAAGTGCAAGCACCTACTAAAGCAGGTCTAGATTTTATCTCATCAAGCTCAATCCTAAGCAATTCTAGTTCCTCAACCTTGGAGGCATGCTTCTCCATGAGAGCAGACAAGTCAGCCAGGAAAACATTGCAATCACCACCATCAACCTCATCAGAAACAATAGGAGCAACTTTCAAAGAGTTTGTTTCATTTCTAGCATCAACAAGGAAAGACTCAAGCTCAACTATCTTGTCCTTAGCATCACCTAGCAAAGTCCGAAACTCTCTCTTCTCCTTGTTGGTCTTTATAAGCACATCATCACGGTTATCAAGCAACTCATTCAGCCTAGCATTCTCCTATAGCAAGAAGTTGGGATCTTGACGTACCTCCTTCTCGGAGTCGGAGTTCGAATCCGAGCTATGCTTCCCACCCTTCTTGGAGTTGTGCGCCATGCCGCAGAAACCACCTTGTGCAACGAAGCTGAGGCCGGTGAAGTTCTTGCCCGTGTGCCGCTTGTCCTTGCGCTGATCTTGCTCTTCCTCTCTGCTCGAATCGGATGAAGAGTCACTTGAAGTGGAGTTGATGTCGCTCGCTCCGGCAACCATCGCTCGAGCCATCTTCTTCTTGTACCCTCCGCTCTTCCTTGGCCTCCTCTCGCCCTTGTCCTTGCGCTTGTCCTTGTAGTCGTTCCGGGAGCAGTGCTTGTTGTAGTCGTGCTTGGGCTTGCCCTTGTAGTCGTTCTTGATATCCATGGCTTCTGGACACTTGACGATGAAATGCCCGTGCTTCCCACACCGATAGCACATCCCCGAGCTCCTCCTCGCATTCTTGTGGTCCACGTACATCCGTCCAAACTTCTTGCTCAACAAGGCAAGATCCTTCTCGCTCAGCACCTCAAAGTCCTCATCTGGCAGGGACACAAGAAAAGACAAAGAAAACTACATGACAGCAGTGTTAGCATTAGTCCTCGATCCTGAGACAAGAGCCAAACTATGTGGATCAGGGGGGCTCTCGCTCTTGGTTCTCAAGCCACGATCAACCTCCGAAGATTTGAGCTTAGAAAACAGCTCATCCACCGTCAGGGTCTCATACACACCCGACTCCAAGATGGCCTCGACCTTGGCACTCCACACGGATTTGTCAAGAGAGTGCAAGAGCTTGATAGCTCGATCATGATCTGTGTATGGGAGCACCGCCACATTGGTCCTCATGTTCTTCACAATGCAAGTGAAGTGCTGGAACATCACATCAATCGACTCACTGGGTAGATGAGTGATGTTCTCATACTCTCTTCGGTGAGTGGCAAACAAGCGAGCCTGCACCTGAGCGTTCCAAACATGAGCATTCTTAAGCTTCAGCCAAATCTTTCTGGCCACAACCTCTCTATACACTCGATCAAACTCTGAGGCACAAAGAGCACAGAACAAGTAATCAACAGCCTTGTTGTTGGCCTCAAACATGTCCCGTGATCCTGGAAGAAGGAAACTATCGGGAATGACAGAATGAGGATTCTGACTCACTTCCCGGATCAGTCCCCGTCCCACGCAAAAATGCACCCATGCGCCTCTACCAAATCTAGTAATTCTTGCCATCGAAGTGCGGAGGACCCGACCCCTTACCATAGTTGCCCATCTTTGGATCTTAGACTGGTTAGAATCACGAAGATCTGTAACCGGCTCTGATACCAATTGAAGGACCGAATAGGCGACCAGAGAGGGGGGGAGTGAATGGGAGCCGATAGAAATTCTTCCCCAGAGAGAGAACTCGGCCTATACCCCGATTGCCACTACGATCACTCGCACACACCAAAGAAGCTCTAGACTAGGCACACACAAGCCTACAGCTCCTAGAGACAAGCCACGGATCAAAGAGCCGAAGCACAAAACAAGAATCAAAGCGCTTAGCCAAATCTGGACATGCTAGGCGCGGACCGTCCGGCAGGTCCAGGCGGACTGTCCGCCAGGTTGGGGCGGACTGTCCGCACGGACGCCGCGGACCGCCTGAAAATAGCAACAGAACCTCTAGTAGCGCACCCCAAAAATTCGGGTTGTCCACGAGAAGACCGCGGACCGTCCGGCACTCGAGTACGGACCGTCCGCAAACTCCGTGCAACCAAAAACTCCTGAGGCAACGGATCGAGACACAAGCACGCAACAACACGCGAAGAACATGAAGAACAACTGCGCTGTCCAGCACCTCACAGACCGTCCGCCAAGGGCACGCGGACTGTCCGGCCGTTGCAGACAGAAGCAGAAATAGCCTGAGCCACGAAGTCAACTCCGCAAATCCATCATCGGATCTCACAAACCACTTGAGCTCTTGAGACAAGATTTGGGGGAGATGAGAAGCATCACTAGGTGAAGCTGTACCCCAAAAATATCGACCTCTAACTCACTAAATTGGCAGAAATTGTGAATCACACCAAACAACCTCTATAAACTTGGGTTCCTCCAAGAACTCGCAAATCGAAGGGTTTTCCCGGTGTTTGAGGGGTCAAGATCACACCCAAAGATGCACAAGGCATCCACTGATGATCCCCACAAAGAAATCCGAGGAGAAATGCCCTCAAATTGACGAATCAAGCGAAGAATGAAAGCAAGCAAAAATAGCTTCGAAGAGACGAAAATCAAAAAGAGCTAAGAGAGAGATCGAATCACAACGCTGAATGCTTCCATACATCCAGAGGTCAAAGTCTGTACAAGAGTCTAGCCTAAGGAAAAACTGGGAAAAGAAGCAGTCCAGAGCTAGAGAGAGAGGGATGCCATCCACCTCTCTGCTATATATATGTTCACCGGAGGAGGCAAATGGCCACACTACCCCTACCACATAAACTTAGGATACACACCCCTCAGGGGCATTTTGGTCAAGTCTTTGGATATTCTCATCGAGCGGACATGCTTCCACCATAGACTCGCTTAGCCTCGATGCAAGTCCCACGATCACGCCACATGCCCCCCGCCTCGAAGCTTCCTGATGCTCCCGGATCACCATCTCTGTCGCGTTGGGCCTCCGGCCTTGGTTTTGAGACCCAAACTAAGAAACCCTCCCCGATGGTTTTGTGGGCAAACCACCAAACCCAGCGTGCAACCTTCGGCCTCGAACCGCTACCTTGCACCAGCCCATGTCCATGACTTCAACTTGCTTCTCTTGCACCGCACGGCTCGCACTTGAGCCCATCAGCCACCGGGTCCATCGAACCAAGCCTACTTGCCTCTCCATCACCTGGAGGCCACCACGGCTAAGGCCTTTCGCGTCTCTTCTTCACCTGCACCAACATGAGTCAAGCCGCAACCTGTACCTGCACACTAAGCCAAGCTTCAGTCCACACAAACATTGTCAATCACTCATCACTAAGGAGGGACCCTCCACTGGTCTTCGGACACACCTGGTCCTCAATCTCCACCTTTATGAGTGCATTGACAACACCCTCGTCAAGTAACTGGGGTACTGACAACAGGTTAAACCAAGTGACTTGACCAAAGCCACACTCTTTAAGGTCACCTTGCTACTCACCTTCACCATACCTTCAGCAAGCACTCGTCCTCTCCCATTGTCCGCGAAAGTAATGTACTCCCTCGTACTCACCGGGGTGAGGCTGGAGAACCACCCACGATTTCTGGTCATGTGGCGCGAACAACAGGAGTCGATCAACCAAAAGTTCTCCATGCCTCCCAGCTGCAACTCAAAAATGAGGACGAGAATGAGCAAGCGACTCAACACTAGGGTTAGTACCAAAAGAGTCAAACCAGTGTCGAGCCATTTGCTCAAAAGAAGGGTTAGCAAAATCCATCCTATCAAAACCTCTAGGCGGAGCCCTCTCACGCCTACCACCGTAGAACATGTCACGTCTCACTGGAGGGGAACGCGTACCACAAGGGGGAAAACGTGGCCCGTTGTCCCTCTAAGAACCAAAACTGCGGTCATGCCTGGCAAACTCATAACAGTCACGAGCTGGAGTACATCCAGGAAACTCACCACACCTATCTCTCTGAGGAAAACCACCACCACCCCGAGTGGGAACCATCACCATGGAAGCGGATTGGTTGTGGCTTAGGCTGTGGTTTTTCTGTGGGCTTCTCAACAGCTTTCTCTCCTGGCTTCCCCCCAAACACATTTCCCTAGGTGATCACAAACTTTACTAGTTTCTGGTAGTTTTCTGTTTTATGGGGAGCACTGGTGCATCTGGGGCTGTGTCGAGCTTGTTTCTGAGGAGGTTTGGCTTGGGTGCATACTTTTTCATGGCTATGGTGTGTGATGAAATAAGAACCTCTCAAACTTTCTCTTCTCCCTCACCACTCTTCCCAGCTCCAACGCCTGACCATCAAACCTCTTAAACTCAGCCAACATCAAACTCAGCTAAGGCTCATGCCCAGACAACCAACTCATCAATTTTCTCAACTCATCATTCTCATCCTGCAAACGGTCAACATAATGCACAAGTTCCATATTTTTCAAAGCATGCATTTCACATGTAGAGCATGATGTCGGAATAGGAGCTTTCAAAGCCGCCTCAAGAGAAACTATCCTATCATGAGATTCATCTAGCCTAGCATGCAACACAAGCCATGAAGTGCAAGCACCAAATAAAGCAGGTCTAGATTTTATCTCATCAAGCTCAATCCTAAGCAATTCTAGTTCCTCAACCTGGGAGGCATGCTTCTCCTTGAGAGCAGACAAGTCAGCCAGGAAAACATTACAATCACCACAATCAACCTCATTAGGAACAATAGGAGCAACATTCAAAGAGTCTATTTCATTTCTAGCATCAACAAGAAAAGACTCAAGCTCAACTATCTTGTCCTTAGCATCACCTAGCAAAGTTCAAAACTCTCTCTTCTCCTTGTTGGTCTTTCTAAGCACATCATCACGGTTATCAAGCAACTCATTCAGCCTAGCATTCTCCTATAGCAAGAAGTTGGGATCTTGACGTACCTCCTTCTCGGAGTCGGAGTTCGAATCTGAGCTATGCTTCCCACCCTTCTTGGAGTTGTGCGCCATGCCACAGAAACCACCTTGTGTGACGAAGCTGAGGCCGGTGAAGTTCTTGCCCGTGTGCCATTTGTGCTTGCGCTGATCTTCCTCTTCCTCGCTGCTCAAATTGGATGAAGATTCACTTGAAGTGGAGTCGATGTCGCTCGCTTCGGCAACCATCGCTCGAGCCATCTTCTTCTTGTACCCTCCGCTCTTCCTCGGCCTTCTCTCGCTCTTGTCCTTACGCTTGTCCTTGTAGTCATTCCGGGAGTGGTGCTTGTTGTAGTCATGCTTGGGCTTGCCCTTGTAGTCGTTCTTGATCTCCATGGCTTCTGGACAGTCGACGAAGAAATGCCCGTGCTTCCCGCACTGATAGCACATCCCGGAGCTACTCCTCGCATTCTTGTGGTCCTCGTACATCCGTCCAAACTTCTTGCTCAACAAGGCGAGATCCTCATCGCTCAGCACCTCAAAGTCCTCATCTGGCAGGGACACAAGACAAGACAAAGAAAACTGCATCGCAGCAGGGTTAGCATTAGTCCTGGTTCTTGAGACAAGAGCCAAACTATGTGGATCAGTGGGGCTCTCGCTCTTGGCTCTCAAGCCACGATCAACCTCCGAAGACTTGAGCTTAGAAAACAGCTCATCCACCGTCAGGGTCTCAAACACACCCGACTCCAAGATGGCCTCGACCTTGGCACTCCACACAGATTTGTCAAGAGAGTGCAAGAGCTTGATAGCTTGATCATGATCCGTGTATGGGAGCACCGCCACATTGGCCCTCATGTTGTTCACAATGCAAGTGAAGTGCTGGAACATCACATCTATCGACTCACCGGGTAGATGAGTGAAGTTCTCGTACTCTCTCCGGTGAGTGGCAAACAAGCGAGCCTGCACCTGAGTGTTTCAAACATGAGCATTCTTAAGCTTCAGCTAAATCTTTCTGGCCACATCCTCTTTGTACACTCGATCAAACTCCGAGGCACAAAGAGTCCGGAACAAGTAATCAATAGCCTTGCTGTTGGCCTCAAACATGTCCCGCGATCATGGAAGAAGGAAACTATCGGGAATGACAGAATGAGGATTCTAACTCACTTCCCAGATCAGTGTCCCCTTCCCACGCAAAAAATGCACTCATGCGCCTCTCCCACATTTGGTAATTCTTGCCATCGAAGTGCGGAGGACCCGACCCCTTACCACAGTCGCCCATCATTGGATCTTAGACAGGTTAGAATCACGAAGATCTGTAACCGGCTCTGATACCAATTGAAGGACCGAATAGGCGAGCAGAGAGGGGGGTGAATGGGAGCCGATAAAAATTCTTCCCCAGAGAGAGAACTCAGCCTATACCCTGATTTCCACTACGATCACTCGCACACACCAAGGAAACTCTAGACTAGGCACACACAAGCCTACAAGTCCTAGAGACAAAGCCACGGATCAAAGAGCCGAAGCACAAGACAAGAATCAAAGCACTTAGCCAAATCTACATAGGCTAGGTGCGGACCGTCCAGTAGGTCCAGGCGGACTGTCCGCCAGGCAGGGCAGACTGTCCGCACGGACGCTACGGACCGTCTAAAAATAGCAAACTCTGTGGGCTGTTCGACCCTTCACGGACCGTCCGCAAACTTCGTGCAACCAAAAACTCCTGAGGCAACAGATCGAAACACGAGCACACAAGAACACACGAAGAACATGAACAACTGCGCTGACCAGCACCTCGCGGACTGTCCGCCAAGGGCACACGGACTGTCTGTCCGTTGCGGACAGAAGCAGAAATAGCCCGAGCCACGAAGTCAACTCCGCAAATCCATCACCGGATCTCACAAACCACTTGAGCTCTTGAGACAAGATTTGGGTGAGATGAGAAGCATCACTAGGTGAAGCTATACCCCAAAAATCTCGACCTCTAACTCACTAAATTAGCGAGAATCGCGAATCACACCAAACAACCTCTATAAACTCGAGTTCCTCAAAGAACTCGCAAATCGAAGGGTTTTCCCGGTGTTTGAGGGGTCAAGATGATGTGGACAACACGAGTACATCTACACTAGCAGCACCTCAGGCGCCTTCAAATGATCCACCACTTCAGGCACCTCCGGTTGGGCCAATTACTCGGGCCCGTGCGAGAGAATTAAACTACATCATGCTGTTGAAGAACGATGGCTCAGAAGCATAGATGGTGGCCGAACAAGGGTCCCAGGAAGGGACGCCTAGGCTTGGGGTGCTGCCACCCTCGTGGTCGCGGCCTTCCCCCTGTGCCGCGTGCTCCACCCCTCGTTTGGATGCTAGGGGCGGCACCCCCTATTTAGGATAGAGTCCTTTTTGTTTTCCAACTTGAGTTTTGTTTTACATCTAGCTTTAGCTACACCAGACCACGCACAAATACGTGTTGTCCTCTGTGATTCAGAACTCCACCTTCGAGTGATATTAAGATTGCTCGCCTCAGATTCTTGTTCGTTCTTCGATTATGTACAGGAATCGATCTTCGTGATCAGGCTGATCTTGCGCCAGCAAGGTCGGTAACCATCGGGAGTTGGTTCAGCGATTGCATTGGCGCTTCGAGCCTCACTCGTCGTAGTCGGATCGTGAGGGTCGACTCCCACTAGATCGAAGTTATCTCCACTCACCCAAAGATTAGGCACTTCACCTCTATCACAATATCACACCCAAAAATGCACAAGGCATCCACCGATGATCCCCACAAAGAAATCTGAGGAGAAACGCCCTCAAATCGACGAATCAAGCGAAGAACGAAAGCAACCAAAAATAGCTTCGAAGACACGAAAATCACAAAGAGCTAAGAGAGAGATCGAATCACAACGCCAAATGCTTCCATACATCCAGAGGTCAAAGTCTGTACAAGAGTCTAGCCTAAGGAAATACTGGGAAAAGAAGCAGTCTAGAGCGAGTCTAGAGCCAGAGAGAGAGGGATGCCATCCATCTCTCCGCTATATATATGTTCACCGAAGGAGGCAAATGACCACGCTACCCCTACAACTTAAACTTATGATACACACCCCTTAGGGGCATTTTGGTCATGTCTTCGGATATTCTCATCAAGCGGACAAGCTTCCACCACGGACTAACTTCCACCACGGACTCGCTTAGCCTCGACGCAAGCCCCGCGATCACACCACGTGCCCCCCGCCTCGAAGCTTCCCGACGCTCCCGGATCGCCATCTCTGTCACTTTGGGCCTCCGGCCTTGGTTTTGAGGCCCAAACCAAGAAACCCTCCACCGATGATTTTGTGGGCAAACCACCAAACCCCACGTGCATGCTTTGGCCTCGAACCGCTACCTTGCACCGGCCCATGTCCATGACTTCAACTTGCTCCTCTTGCACCGCACGGCTCACACTTGACCCCATCTGCCACCGGTTCCATCGATCCAAGCCTACTTGCCTCTCCATCACCCGGAGGCCACCACGACTAAGGTCTTTCGCGCTTGTTCTTCACCTGCACCAACACGAGTCAAGCCGCAACCTGTACCTGCACACTGAGCCAAGCATCAGTCCACACAATGTTGTCAATCACTCATCACTAAGGAGCGACCCTCCACTTGTCTTCAGACACACCTGGTCCTCAAGAAGCCTTCTCCTCGAAGTTCTTCACCACCTCCTTCACCCGCCAAGCTTCGAGCTCCTACTTTCCCTTAGCTCGTGCGCTGCTTCAGAGATCAAGACTAAGTACTCGGGCTCAAAAGTTGAGGAGACGGCGAGCTAACTTTTTGGTGTCGCTTTGCTTCCTCAGTTGTGACAACCCCACCCGAGATAATAACATACTATCACCTAAACCACTCCATTTGGTCATTAAGCGATAATAAGAAACCATCACGTTGAGTGTTGCTGGGTCAAAGCTCCGTAAATCACTTGTACAACACCCAGAGGATCGAACACATACACATTAAAACTCCCACGAAGGAGAGTCTAGAGTACCTTACAAATTAAAACCAATCTTCTCCGTAGTGTCAATTATTACAAATCATGGTTCATAACATGATAAACAAAGTTTCAAAGTTTTAAACAGCGGAGTAACGCGATCATTATCATAGGAGGCCGTACATCATGATTTTACTCAACGTCCGACACCCACTACACCTCCCAGCCGTGGGGTATCTCACCAAGCCAAACAACTTCACCTGAAAACAACATATATAGCAAGGCTGAATATACTAATACTTAGTAAGGCTTACCCGTCTAAAATAAAAGACATAACCTCTAATCATGCAAGGCTTTTGGCTAGTGGGTATGTTTTGCCAAAAAGCTACTAAGGAGTTAATCCTTACTTTCAATATTTTAGCTCAAGTTCTAGTAGATTAATTCATTACTAGATAAGCAACTATTGCAAGCATGAGTTGTGTAATACAATTAAATCAAACATCAAGTTTATCCATATTTCATCATAAAGGGATTACAATGGCCAGATGATTAAGCACTCTCGGATAACGGTGAGAGGCTGACAATCGATCGATTAATAACCTTGCAAGGTGGACCTAAACACATGGAAGAATGCATACCCCAAGAAAGTCAAATAAAAGCGAAACAGGGTACACACCGACTAGGCGGTTCCCGTCAATCTTCAGTTCGGGAGCGGAACCTACATCCCTTGATACAAGGCTTACTGGATCGCTCCCACACGAATGTCCAGACTCACACGAGTACCACACTGTTGCAAGCAGGGGGAACATGTCGCCGTGCCCCAGGGTAGTAGGGAATGGTCCCCTTGCTACGTCAATCAGGTACTAGGCTTACCGAACCTATTTCCGACAAGTTTTTTAGTATGTTCAAACACTTAATCTCATAACCACTGGACCGGAGCCCAGAATCCCATGCTCTTACCACGTGAGCAATCCATTTTATCAAATCCTATGATTCCAACATAAGAACCTATTCGCGCGAGTGATGAACATCACTCAACTTGTACTGGGTCCTTAGTGCATAGCATCTAACGACCTAGCATACTAGTAAGGGAACATAGGTACTTAAGGATCATGCAACTAGGGTTTTAATTCAACTCCTGAACGTAAATGCACATAGATAATCAAAGATAAATTCAGAAGTTAAAAAGAAAATATAATAGGATCATGATGAACCGGGGCTTGCCTTCGTCAGCAAAGTTAGCATGTGACTCTTCTGGACTTTGGTCTAGGTCTTGGTCTACTGCAATGCAGTGCACTTCACCGACAACAACCTCGTATTCTCCTCTTGGCACGAGCGTGTAGCTACCATCGGGGATTTCTATACGAAGGATGCATATGCAAGAATTAATTGGTGCAATTAATTTAATTAATTACAAAACAACACATGACAAACATGGAGTGCATGGTTGGTCACATTTACCAAGATAAAAATATATTTAGCATACTCTTCCATAAAAAAAGAGAAACAACCATTTATTAACTTTTCTTTTGATGGTGATTGTGTGCACATTTATTTTTCTTCACAAAACAACCAAGTTTGATAAAGGTGAATTACAAGGGGTTGAACTTAGGTGCAACACACCATTGGGTTTAAAGGGGGTGATTTCCTTATTTCTCTTTTTATACACTTATTTACTTCAAAATTTATTCTGTTCAAACCACGCATGATTGCTCTGTGAGGATTTTTCTACATGTACACAATGGAGCAACTGAGCTACTGCCAATAATTCACAGCAAACCGAGCCATATTCTAAGCATGAAAAATACGACAAGTGACAACTAGCAAAAACAAGATCTATTAATACAGGGAAAAATACTCATGCACTAGAGCTCAAAATTTACACATAGCATCTCTGGAATATATCTAGGCTACACACCAGAAATTAGCTTCAGAAACTATTTCTACCAAGCCACACAAAAATAAAAACTTTCGGCCTAGCCATGCATAAAGAATTTATACAGAGACATACATGTCTATGTTGCAGCGAAATTTTCTCATACAGATCAAACATGTCACAAACATCATCTATTCCAAAGATGAACACTACTGGAGCAATAGAAATTAAACTATGAATTTAACCCTTTAAACAAGCATATATCAGAAACATATATTTAGACAGTTCATAAAAACGTGATAAAATAACCAAAGGTATATCTAAACATGCTAAATTAGTAGCCACAAGTTCAGCTATAGAATCTATTTACACAAAGCTACACAAATCATTAACATAGATCTAGCATAAATACAATATAAATCATAGATAAATATTCCTTTAGTAACTTTGTGCAAAAACATAGATCTAGCCTATTCCAGTCATGGCTAATAACATATCCAAAGACCAAGTCCAGAACAGAGGTACATTTCAAGTTATGCCAAATCACCTTCAAACTGAGTTTTAATTTTCATTGAAAAACTAAGCACCAAAACACTATATAGCCTTTCTAGAAAAGATATGTTTCTTTACAAGGATTCTAAAACATTTAGATTTGCATTTTTATGATTTTCCTAAGATTTTATAAAGATTTTACAAGATTCAGCCTGGAGACCCTTGACCTGGAAGATACAGATTACAAAGAGGTCCTCAGATTTCGCAGATAGGTCCTCAGAACGAAAACTCAAATCGCAATGTGGTCCCTGGACGCAGGCAGCGGCGGAGATGGTCGGAATCCGGTGAGGGGAAGGCCGGGCTTGGCCTGTAAAGGGGCTAGGGGTAATGTAGGCTGACCTAGGGTTCCATTCCGAGGTTTGGAGGGACCGGAGGAGGTGCTGGCGGTGGTCCATGGCGGCGCCGTGGTTCTGCGGCCGCAGGAGCTCTATCTCCGGTGAACAGGACGTCGTGAAAGACAGGCTGAAGGGCTGGGAAGGTGCGGTGGAGTCTTGGCGCGGCTATGGTTCCCTTCGACGGCCAGGAGGTGGTTCGGGAGGGGTAGCTCGCCGTGGAGCTTAGGCGGACGGCAATGGCGGAGGCAGAGGCAGGGGCGTGCGGAGCAAGCGGTGGTGGTACTTCGCATGTGGAGCTTAGGTGGACGTCAATGGCGGAAGCTTGGGAGGCTTTTATTGGCGGCACGATGACGACTTGGTGCCCAAGGCAGCGTCAATGGGGGGTACGACGGCATGGCGACGTGCGGCATGGCACGCGTGCGGCAGCGGCAGGGTTGGCTGGGCAGCGGTGGTCGGCGCGGCTTTGGCCAGTGAGGTCATGGCACGTGGCGGCAGGGAAAGGGGTGGAAGTTCGGGCGGTCCCACCGCGCACGTGAGGACGTGCACCCCTCGACGTCCGGGCCTAGCTGCGGTGCGGACGTGGGGCCTAGAGCGCCAGAGTAGGAAAAATGTTCAGAGTAGCATTGTTTGACCTTGATTAACTCAAACTTTTGCAACTAAAGTGCACCGAGAGGTAAATACAAAAGTTTGAGATCTCATACCTCTCTACAACTTTTACAAAGGTGGATAGGTGTTTTGATCAACCAATTTTGCACAAAACGCATGCCAAGATGCAGATTTTCTCGGCGCCTGGAATTGTGGCTGCTGCCGTTGACCAAGATTTTCGCCATATTACACTCAAATTTTGAAATGCCGCCAATTATGAAAATTGTGTCCCATGAAAAGATGCACAACTTTTATATTGGCCAATTTTGAAGTGTTTAAGTGAAATTTGGAGAACGTGGCAAAAGTTCTAGGCAGGGTATGGATGTCAAGGGGTTTGACTAGGGGTTTGACCATGCCTTTGACCAAGGGTTGTTTATAAGTGATCCTTGACTTGTTTAGTATAGTGGTTAACACTAATTAACACTAATTAAAAACACGAGGTGTTACATCAGTCGCAGCCGCCTTCTCACGAAGTAGCTACTCGAGCTCTCCGTTCCTCGACCCCCGGAGCTCTTGCGCTTGCTGCACTAGGTGCTGCACCCGATCGCAAAGTGCCTCGTTCGCCTCGAAGCCAGCTACGACTGTGTCAAGAACCTCACTCTTCCAAGCCGAACGGGCTGAGACACTCTAAGTAGAAAGGTGGCGAAGAGCTCAACAAACAAATAGAAACGACAACAATCTCAGTGGAAACAACTCTTACCTCCGCCAGCTGGGACGCCCTCTGCATCAAGGCAACGAGCTCCTGTCGCTCGCCGACATCAACCGTAGGGTCACCAAGAACCTCCTTGGACACACTGCCGAGGATGCGTGCAATCCTAACAGTCCTTGATGGGCTGACATGGGGAGAAGGTAGATCCCGCTGGATCTCTTTGATCTCAGTGTCCGCCTCACTAGCCAGCGAGGGCACTGACGAAGCAGTCACTGAAGGACCACCAGCGGGTTCACCAACTGCATGCTGGGGACTAGCCCATGAGGAATGCAAGATGGCACCTAGTGCTGCTGCACCCGACACCTCTGCTGCCGCACCAGAGTGCTCCTCTGAAGCACTCGGCTGCAGCACTGTCGACCTGATGGATGGGTGGGCACCCCCTCCTCCTCAAGAGGAAGATCGACCGCATCCTTGCAAACAAGAACAAGTCCAACACCACACGACTTACCAATTCAAGCACCAACATGCAAGCTAACATGACAAAAAGTCAATGGCACGATCGAGACAACTTACTCGATTGACACATGCACTCGCGTGTGCTTGTGAATGCCGGACGAGAAGCTGGCAGATGCTTCCGCCCGCCTCCGCCATCCAAAGTGATGCCTACACCCACATCAGACACAACAGGTGCCGGCGACGGGGCCAGCTGGCGGTCGATTTCCATCAACCTAGCCATGAGTTTACCTTCAATGTTGGTATTAATTGGATATCCAAACTAACGATCATAACCCTCGTGATATATCAAGTTAGCACTTGTATGTGGTTTTTGGAGTTTATTGTTTACACAGGAATTAAGCGCCTAAATAAGGACTTCTAGGTAAAGTTCATCGAGCACTTTACGAGAAGATCATGAAGCTCGGCACAAGTCAAGACACGAAGTGAACATGACTCCAAATAACCCGAGGACTAAAGCATGAAGCCGTAAATCTCCGGGAACCTAAACAGAAGATGCGGGATTTCGTGCGCCAAGCACCCTTATCTAAACCATGGGGAAAACGACGTCAAGGACCCACATGATGTTCGGCAAAAACTCAAGAAAACATGAGAAGCTTCAGGAAGCGAGACGGAGGCGGACTGGGCCAAGATGGGCCCAGGCCGGTCAGCCCAGGCCGACTGGCCCAGCCCATTCTAGGCCCGGTTTGTCACCCTCTTTGACCTAGCACCTCTTCAGGCTATTTATAGTCCCTGTGCGAAGAGCTACGCATCAAGCCATTTGTCATCCGCCGCCGAGGAGCAGAGAAGCTAGATGGACACCATCTCGAAGAGGAGGATCGTGCTAGTTGTCTATGGTTTCCCTAGCTGATGTGGGAACCTTGCATGGAAGACCACGTCAGAGTTCCGGATCTAGGATCAAGATCAAGGTAGGATCCCGGTTGTGATCTTGTTCATGTAATCATTCATGGTGAAGCTTTCTTGTGAATCCAATTTCTAGCGATCAAGTGCCTTCTCTACGGTTTTGTCTTCTCTTGGTTTTGCTTCTTCCTCAATCTATACTTAAGATAGATTGCTTAGGGTGCTCTTGTAGCCGCGGTGGCTAGAGGTGCATACCGGATCTAGCAAGTGTTTTCAACACGTTCCTCATGAGCGTGCTCTTAGGTTCACCAACACAAGAAGTGTGGAATCGTGACAGGATGTCAACCTCGTGTACGGTATGTGGCTTCAAGGATTGGAACGGAGGCCATGGTTTAAATATGCTTTATATGAGATTCGCATTGTTATCTTCATCTCTCGCTTGGAACTACAACAAAGGCATGATCTAGACTCTCTAGATCGGTTATCTCTTTGCTTTCTCTCGCTACCTCTCATGTTTAGTAGATTAGATGCATTTGAAACCTCTCAAGAAGATAGTGGTTTCTTGCTTTATTGGATTGAATCTTGCGTTGCACATGTTTCATGGATTCGATACCTTGGGTTTACACTTAACGGAAAAGGGTCCAATGTGATCTGTATGCTTGCGGATCGAAGTTTGCGACGACAATCAAACGCCAACAAGCCCCTTTTTCTGGCACCGTTGCCGGGGAACAAGCAATCAAGATCCGATCTAGTATCGCGTTTGCAAGTATTTTTCAGTTTTGCTTTTGGTTTTTCTTTTGCATCTATTAACTTTGATCATCCTCAAAAATCAATCTAATCTAGTTTGCGACTAACCCTAGTTTTTCTTTCTAATTTTTTTATATTTTGTTTATCGCTAACCCTAACCGGAGATGGACAGCTACCTCTCCAACAAACCCAAATTTTCTTTTGTGGATGATCCAGAAAAACTTTACACCCAAAGGAGACGTGCAACACAAGCTAAGAAATTTGTAGATCCAAAAGCCGAGGCTGAAGGATCGTCGGAATCTCCAAAGGAATCACCACCTCCAAGTCCAAAGGGAGATCAACCTCAACCGCCACCCATGGGAGAACTGCAGCCAGAGCGCAAGATCGGCGAGCTATGCACCCCAGACATTGATGATCTACCAATCCTAAACCTTCAAGACGTCAGAAGGCCGTTCGAGATCAAGGTCTCAACTATCTGCATGGTGCAACATTCGCCTTTCATGGGTAAAGAGGATCCGAACCTTCACCTCCAAGCATTCATTCAACTATGTCAAACTTTCAATGTGGATGGGGTGACTCAAAATCAATTGAGGGCAAGGCTTTTTCCACTCTCGCTACTTGGGAGAGCTTTGCATTGGTTCCACACTCTACCGGCGGAGTCGAAACTAAATTGGGAAGCATTGATGAGGGCCTTCATGAAGAAATATTATTCACCGACCAAGACTCAGAGTTTGCGCAATAAGATTGATAAATTTGTTCAATTTCCCATGAAGACGATTGAAGAAGCTTTGGAGCGTTTCAATGAATACATGCGAGCCGAATTCTCTGAATGGCATATCGGTTCACTTATGAGGAAGTTGGAGAAGATGGAAATAGAGAATGAAGAAGCTAAAAGGGCCGCCAAAGCAAGATTCACATGTGAGGAGTGTGGGGAGTACGACCATGTCCAAGAAGACTGTCCGGAGGAAGCAAAGGTGCTCGATTACCTAAGGAAAGGGGAGTTGCCAAACTTCTGCTACAGGCAAGGTAAACCTCAATTTAATGCAAGCTCATCAATTCAAAATTCGGTTTCTCTTCGTATACAGTTGAAGGACTTCATGGATGAGCAAGCTAAGATAAACAAGGACACCGTCACTAAGTTCAAGGCTATTGACAAAATATTGGAGAATATAGATGACAAGGTGACAGAGGTCGGAAGCTCCAACCACCAAGTGCTCAACATGATGAAGATGCTAGAAACGCAAGTGGGACGACTTGTCGTGCGCCTAACGGGCAATGAAGGAAGATTGTCTAGACAACCCCAAGGTTCCGAGATGGCGAAGGCAATTCAAACTCGTTTGGGAAACGAGACGGAGGACCCCGGGCAACCAACGGGAGCTTGAAAGTTTAAATCATCTACCGAGGTGGAGGAATTTGCTAAGGAGAAGATGACCACTATTCCGGAGATCACTACCCAAGAACCGAAGTTTGAGATGCCAAGCCAAGACATGAAGATGCCTCCATTAAAGCCATGCTACTTCCGAGGCATACTTGCCAACAAGTATGAGGTGGCGATACTCGAGGTAGATCACATCAAGATGTCCGAGGAATGCAGTGCCTCTATTGCAAATCAAGGACCCGAGAAGCAAAGAGACCCCAGATGTCAGACCATCCCATGTTCCATCGGCTCATTCAAGTTCACAAAGACATTATGCAACCTTCGAGCAAGCGTGAGTGTCATGCCAAGAGACATGTTCGAGAAGCTACGCCTACCGGAGCTAGAGCCCATGGCTATGTGTCTAGAGTTGAGTAATAACTGTATTTGTTGTCCCATGGGAATCACCGAAGATGTACCCGTAAAAGTTGGAGATCACTTCATCCCCGTCGACTTCGTGGTGCTTGAGATGGGAGATAGGGTGTTGACGGTTCAATAACGCGTCAAGGTTCACCGCAAGCGCACAAATCGCTTGTAGCCTTTTTCACCTAGCGGAGTCCCAAGGTTCTTGTCAACCCAAGGAGCAAGAGGATTACTAGCGTTTAACCTAACACTAATCTAGTTGATTGAAGACTTATGATAGAAAGATTAATCTATAAATTAAGAACAATCTAACCCTAGATTATGTTAAAGAGAGATGAGAGGTGCACAAGTATGAAGAACGTATACCCATGGAGTCTAGGTACTTGAAGATACAATCACCCAAAGCATGATAAAGCCCCGATCCAATCTATCTAAGCATGTGAACAAAGAATGAGGTGTTTCCCTTCCCTCGTACATGTCACTGCACGAAGGTAATCGGTACTAATCCTAATGAACACAGTATGTTGACGCGATCTATGGGAGCAACCCCGAAAGCATGGTAGCTAGCCTTAAACATTAAGCATCATCAACAAAGGAATGATATACATATGATCCAAACAAGAGTGGGTGACTACACATCAAGTTCCATTACAACTCCATGGACAAACGATAACTTTACCCCATTAAGAAGCTAGGCATGGCACAATTGAGCATGGTGGATGCCTCCTATCGAGCACGATCCTCGTTGTCCTTCAACTCTGGTGGCACCGTGGTAGGGCCTCGGCGTCCTCCTTCCTCGTGGTGGCCTCCCTTGACCTCGGTGATGATTTCTCTTGAATGCTCTCTCCCTCGATTGACTCTCTCACTTGTGGTCGACCTCCGAGGCTTCTCTGTTCATCTTTTGCGAATGGCAACTCTGGCAGCCAATTAGGGTTCCACGTACTTAACACTGAAGAAAGGGGGGTGAACCGACACCAGAAGAGGCTGGGCCAGCCGGCCTAGGCCCTCTTCGGCTCGGTTCCGGTCTGTTTTGCTCCACGCTCTATATTTTGCACTTTAGGTCTTTTGCTCCTTCAATTGTGGACTTTGGACGTCGTTATCCCCGCTACCAAGTTGAGAGATCTTTATGCCTAAACTTTTGGTCTTTTCATCTCAGTGCTCGGGAATTCTCCATTGTAGCACATTGGTTCTTGCCACCTTTGGAGGCAAGTTTGCACACGGTTGGAGCTTCTTGATTGACTTGCAAATCATCCTCCGAACTAAGTGCATCTCCCCTCATTATGCACATGAATTCCTGCAAAAATACTTTACTCCAAAATGCACATCTAATGGTGAACTTGTTATATCTTTAGTATGTCTAGTGGCGAATTAGTTCCAAAATGATGTTCAAACCATAACATAACAAGTGTTCTTGGTTGACGGAAATCGACCACCAGCGTCCCCCCACGCTTAGATCTTGCTCGTCCTCGAGCAAGTTCCTCGCAAGTTGTTCATCCAATGAGTTGAAACATGCTTCGTCAAATCTTTCCTTACAAGTTAGTCAATCATTTATCTTTAATACAAGAAACATGAAACAAAGATCATAATGTCAACATGGGTGTTTAGAAATTTACCAATTCAAGACTTACCCCACAACTCATACCTTTTCACTAGAGATCCTCAACTTCATCCATACTTACTTTCTTACTTCCATCAGAGGGTTTTTACAAGCTTTTAGAAATAAAAGTCCTGCACAAAGTACTAGACAAATTCCTTCTCCAAGTTGTCACATGTCACACATTTAAGGTGGCTATCCTAGATAATTTCATAAACTCTCACCTCCCTCAAGTCTCTCATTTATAATGTAAGGTGGAGCTATAGGTATGGCTAGCGAAGTTAGCACAAGTATTATCAAGCTAGGAAAATCCTCTAGTGGTTCTTCACCTTACAAGCCAATGATCATGAGATTTATACCATAATGTAAGGCTATCAAGGATGAGAAGATTTAGAATGGTGGACATGTGCAAAGGGAAAAAGAATAATGTCTTCAAGGCACTAATGATGTCCTCGATGTCAGATTGCACATGGTATGGAATATCGAAGATTCGTTCTCAACTTCGTCGCATCCTTCCTTACACTTCTCTTGATCTTCACTTGACTTATCATCCCTCATTTATATCTTTCTTGCTTTGCCTTGAATTTTTCTCTTTTTTCTTCTTCTCATTTTCCTTTCCCTTTTTTTCTTTTTCTTGTGTGTGTGCACACACATATACACATATTGACCCCCTTTTTTTCTTTCCTCCACGTCTTCACCTTCTTTTTCGAAGCCTTTCGCCCATCTTTTTGATATGAATAGCATTCTAAATTTTAAATAAAACCTTGCCTAAAAGTCGAACGAATATTCGGACATGGGTTGTGTTCAAGGAATAAGATGATAAAAAGATGTTTATGGTTTTGGGTATGGAATCCGGCGATGTACAGGGTATTCCATGTGAAATTCATGTTACCGAATGTATGACGAGGCTAGCAATAAAAGATATACATCAAGGACTCAAAAATTAGATCTTATGCGAACCCAGTAGGGTTTATGCCCAATCTTTTTGATGAGAGGCAAAGATAAGTCGATTGATAATGAGGAGACGCTCTCGGCCCGACTACAGCATTCCAAAGACCCTTGCAACTGATACACCTCCTCTGCTGTCGTGATCGTGTGGGTCGCGTCACTGGCCACTAGGGCACCCGTCTTGCAAGTAATCGAGAACTAGCAAGAACAAGTACTGAACAAGTACTGAAATTACTAGATGTTGACGATTGAAATTCACCATTTCCAACCCTCAATACTCTCACATAAATGGAGGCATATGCATTATTTACTAGCATTTTGGTTTGAATAATGTAGTTCCACTTGTCCTTGGAGATTATTTGTATGTAGGTGATTTACCCCTTAAAAGAGATGGAAACCCACCTTCTATGAAGAAACCATGCCAACTTAGCTAAGGAGGTGCCTGCCACCAAGGGAAACATGGCATTCCACGTCATCGATCCAGGGGAGGCACTCACCGACGAATCAGAGGACGCCACATGGACATCACATGGATCAAAGGTCCCACCTCAGATACCAAATCAAGCCATGCACCGGGAGAGGATCAGAGGGCCCACAGGGCAGCCACCCAGAGGAAGCACACCAGGTGGGGCCGCCCTAGGTGGCCGGCCGATCCTAGGATCGGCCGAACCGCCTTAGTGGCGCCCCATCTGGCCCCTACACATGGCAGCTGCTCATTGGTCCATTGCCTCACTCCCGAGTGTTTAGGGGCCATTTGGTGCTCCGAGCAAGCCTTGTCCTCGCCTATAAATAGAAGGGGAGGGGCTCCCATTTCCCACACACCACTCTCTCATTCACCTCTCACTTTTAGTTTCCAAGGCTAGGGGGTAGGCTAGAGTAGATGTTATTCAGGTTCCAAGTCCTCTTGGAAGTCTAGGTATGAGTTCACTTTTATAATTATTTCTTTGTATGACGTTGATCTACTTCAGTTATTCAGCTATTTCATATAAAGTCATGGTAGATCATATGTTTGATATGTTCTTGAATTCATCCTCTGTTCATCATTTAGAGGCTTGTGTTCTTCGTGAACACTACCTTTTGATCCACTTGAAGGGTGATAAACTCCTTCCTTATGTGTTTGTTCATAAGTTAGAGGCTCGTGTTCTTCACGAACACGACCCTTTGATCTTATTGATTAGACATAAGAGAGTTCATATCTGTTTGTATGTCTAGCCTTAGTTGATCTTGTTAGATGGCATGAGAGTGTTGCATGAGGTATGTGTTCAAGCTACGGTACTCGGTCTAGTTGACCAGTCTTCTGGTGGCTCTCACCCTGGGTCACAATAGCCCGGGCCGGGTGGAGTCTAGCAGCAACGTAGGCATGGTGCCTGGGTTGTCTGGCTATGATAGTTATGAGCATACCCCCCGTTACGATAGAGGTCGGTCCTTAGGTGGTGACAGTCCTGTTAGATCCTTGGGCAACCTCCGCGCTGGGGTACCTGCTGTAGGAGTCTAAAGTCTAGTTTCGCTGAGTGCTGGTCATCGCGGGCTAGCTCCCCATTTGTACCTGGGTGCTGAACCTTATCTCTCTCATGCAATACTCATGCCCATCTCTTGTATCTTCTAGCTTTGTATGTTTAGTACATTAGAATGTAGAGCTAACTCGTATGTTCCCCCTAAGCCGTAGTGTGCTAGAGTAGAGGTAGATCTGAGTGTGTGTGTCGCACTACCCTTATATCTTTTATCTTACCCCTGCCTTTGAGTGTGTTGTTCCCTATATCTATCTCTTGGTTTACATTCAGAGCAAAAGCATAAGTCTAAGATATCCGCCATTGCCTTCCTCGGATTCGATATCCTTGGAATACTGTCCTTCCTTGGGGAAATGCTACAATAGTTTATCTGTGCGCTTGCAGATTCGTTCATGATTGTTTAGATTAACCTATGGAAAGTCCCGATGTTCACGCTAACTGCGCCATTAGTTTTGAGATTGAGAGGTGCCTACAAGGTGATTCCTAGTGTTGTCACTAAGGGCGGGTCCCAAATCTGTTCATAAGATGACGACTCTATGAAACGCCAACAAGCATTTCTGGTGCCGTTACCGGGGAAGGCACATGATTATCATGACTATGCTTTGCATCTGTTTATAAACTCTGAGTGGGTTAGGACAACTCTCATTGCAGGCTAACCTTGATTGTCTTCTTTTATCTTTGGATGATGAAGACAGGTAGTGTATGACTGGTTTCGACCTACCGAGAAATTTTACTGAAGATCCCGAGTCACTTGTGAGGAAAGCTCGAATTCATTTCGGCTCACCTCGTCGTACTCGTCCGGAAGGCGAACCAACTTCCTTTGTACCATCCATGTCCAACGCTATGGCCCAGAAGCCACTTCGTGAGTACTCAGCTCCTTACGCTGGCCAGGTGCTGCAAGGCCCTGAGGTGGCAATGGGGACTGAAAATTTTGAGATCAAGACGGGTCTAATCACGATGGTACAGGCTAGCCCATTCTGTGGCAAGCCAAATGAGGATGCCAATGCTCATCTGCCGCAATTCCTAGAGCTATGCAGCACTTTCGTCATCAGGGGTGCAAATATGGATGCTGTTCGTCTACGGCTGTTTCCATTCTCCCTCCTGGGGAAAGCTAAGCAATGGTTCTACACGAATCGTGAAGCTATTAACACTTGGACTAAGTGTTCAGAGGCATTTCTCAAGAAGTTCTTTAGATTGGGTAAAACCAATGCTCTTCGTGGAAGGATTTCTGATTTCCAGCAAGCAGCAAGTGAATCCATTCCAGAGGCTTGGGAGAGGCTTCAGGAGTATGTCCTGGCCTCTCCTCACCATGGGATGGAGGATTGGCTCATTCTTCAAAGCTTCTATAATGGGTTGACTCCAACAGCCCGAGGTCATATTGATGCTGCTGCTCAGGGAGCATTCTTCTCACTCACTGTTGATGATGCTAAATTACTCATTGAGAAGATGGTCTCCAACCAAGGGTGGAGTGATGAAAGACTCCAACCACGACCGAGGGGTACTCATACTGTCAAGGAAGCAGACATGATTACTGCCAAGATGGATCTTCTTATGAAGAGATTGGATGACTACACCAGCGAGAAGGCTGCCATGGCCACCACTACTCTGCCTATGGACTCTCACATGACTTGTGAAGTCTGTGGCAACACTGGGCACTCAGGCAACTACTGTCCGGAAACCCAGGAGGAAGTGATGTACATGAATGGCAACAACACTGGTTATCGTCCACCTTAATAAGGAGGCCAATCATGGAATCAACAACGCCCTTATTATCAAGGAGGTAACCAAGATAATTCGTACAATCCCAATCAACCTTCCTTGAGAGATCTCATTTTTGGGCAAGCTAAGATTAATGAAGGTATTACCAAGAAGCTAGCTGCCCTTGATAAAACTGTGGAAAGTCTCAACATTAATCTTGATAGTTTTTCTTCTGCTCAGAAGAGTCAGCTAAGTTTCAACAAAATGTTAGAAACCCAGTTGGCTCAGCTGGCTGCTTTGGTTCCATCTCCTGACAACGGGAGGATCCCGGGGCAACCAGTATCCTCTTGTGAGAATGTTAGTGTAGTGTCAACTAGGTGGGGTAAGCCACCTAGGAAGACACATGCTTCTAACTATGCAGGATAGCCCACACAACAAATTCTTGATCCATGGGAGGAATCAACAGTGGTGCACAAGAAAGATCCAGGCTACCCGACTATTAGTTGCACAATCTATTACAAGAAAATCAGGCATGCCCTTTGCGACCTTGGTGCAACTGTTAATCTCATGTCCAAGGCCATGTTCGAGCAACTGGGATATCCAGCTCTCTCTCCTACAGCACGGACTATCCAACTCACCGATTCAACGATACGATATCTTGAAGGAATTGTTGAGAGCATATTAGTCAAGATCAAGAGTTCTTATGTCTTCGCGGATTTTATGGTCCTTGATATGGATGACGAGGGAGGAATGCCGATCATTCTTGGGCGACCATTTCTCAGTGATGTCCGAGCTAGGATCAATGTGTGGTCCGGAATCATCCGTTTCTGCATTGGGAAGAGGAACTTGAAGTTCAAGTTTCAGGACAAAGAAGAGCAGTGCTATTTGGTGCAAGATAGTGTTGAGAAGCTTGGGGGAAGGATGGAGCCTTCAGCCCCAAGGAAGAAATCTCCGTCAAAGAGGTTAAAGAAAATTCGGAAAGAATGGCGGAAGATTGAGATGGCACTACCCTCTACTTCTCAGGAGTGGGGTGCTGAATGGAATTGATCACTGAGAAGAGTCCAACTCGTCGGACTAAAAATGATGGGTCCTTTCTACCACAAAGGTTAAAGCTGGTACTTATCTCATATTTCCCTTTCCAAAATTTTATTTCTAAAAATTGGATATTTGATTTTCCAAAACACTACATCTACATGCTAGATTCATCTAGCCCTTTTCCTTTTTTTTCAAAATAAAATTTCTGAAAATCATTTCTGAGTTTGAAAATTCAAGAAAAATCATTTGAAAAATATTTCGAGGGAATTTGGGCCGAGGCACTCAGACAGGCCCCTAGCTAGCCGTTGGGGAGCCACTGGCCAGGGCAGAGGGTAGGTGGGCCCGGCCTGGGGTCGGCCGACCCCAGGTTCGGCCGAAGCAGCCCAACGACTGCTGGGCCCCACCTTGCTCCAACGGCTCCTAGCCATTGCCCAACGGCTATGTCTGGATGCCCGACGCATTTGCCTATAAATAGCAGGGGGAGAGGGGGTGTTCTTCACCCATTCAACACTCTTCACTCACACTCCCCTCTCTACTCCTTGCTCCCTTAGTTTTCTTGGATTTCTTGCTCGAGATTGGATCATCAAGTATTCTCTCTATTGTGTTGCTGAAAGTATTGTCATTGGGGGAGCAAGCTCGGTAAGAACTTCATTCGATTTCACTAACCCATCACTGAGTTGCTCTTGTTGTTCCTTGTTGTTGTGCTAGCATGAATTGGGCGGCGAACACTCTCCGAAGGGTGACACGCACATGCTCTCGTTCGCTGGCAAGCACGAGTGCATCCACCCCCACCGAGCCAACACCGAGCCCATCGACGATGGATTATGAAGAAGAGCAAGAAGAGCAAGCCGAACCACAAGCCGCGGAGGAGGTCGTCGACGACACCCCCTACCTCAGCTTGCGGGGCGCCCGAGAGGAGCAAGCCTATGCTCTCCTAAAGGACCGAGTCTTCGCTCACACCCGAGACTTCAACCCGGCTCTCATGGAGAAAACAGGTATGAATCTCGAGTTCGCTTCCATTTGGCATGCTCTTGGTTGGGAGGAGTTTGCGCCAGTGACAGAACTTGGCTCTCGACCCCTCACCATCCAGTTTCTTTGCTCTCTTACCGAGATTCTGGATGGCATTCAGTTTCATCTTTTTGGGACCAATTATCATGTTTCTTGGAAGGAACTTACTCGTCTTCTTGGGTTTAGTCCTCGTTGTGCTGTTTCTCTGAAGAAGGCTTGTGATGGTTTTGTTCGGGAATCTTTTTGGTCAGACATCTCTGGTCTTGTTTACAGTGGCAAGTTTGTACCTCGGTGCAACGATATTGTGCATCCCACTCTCCATTTGTGGCACAAGTGGCTCACCATTACTCTCTTTCCACGAGAGGATGTTTGGCCCGTGCGCAGCGATGAGATGATGCTTTTATACGCCGCTGCTAACTGGATCAAGGTCTCTCCCGTTAAAGCTATGATTCGGCAATGGTTGATGAATTTCAAGATGATAGGTCCTATTGAGTGTATGTCTTTGGTGACTCGTATCACTCTCAGACTCGGGGTTCTTAGCGGGAATTCCGTACTCTTCATCAGGACGCCCCGAGTTCTCATTGATGAGGCATACTTGATCCAAGGGCATATACTCAGGAGAGACCCAAATGATTCTTTGACTTTCTTCTTCTCGGGCTATGCAAATCAAATCCCGTTACCTAACCCGGGGTTTGGATTGTATAACTCAGAGTCACTGACCATTCCCCTTGTTACACAAGAGGAAAGTCATCGTGCTAGTGTCTCAGGCAGGTCCACCAGAAGCGCAGCGAAGAGAGCACACATGCAGCAACAGCAGCAGTCACAGCCACCACCACCACCTCAGCCACAGCCTGCTACGCCACTAGTGGCAGGAGGGGCCCCTGCGGGGTACATGTCAGGGGTTACCCCTGGATATGCACCTGGTTGGGATCAGCCCACCTACCACCCGAGTGCGAGTGGCACGGCTTGGGCGGGCGCGAGCAGTGCTCAGTGGGCCACACCCGCTAGTTCCAGCTCCGGTGGTCCACCCCCGTCTTCGTCCTTCCGTAGACACTCCTCAGCCTCTGCACGCGATGCTCAGCTCGCGCAGCAGATGGGAGAGCTCACCGTCCAGGTCACGGGATTGGAGGAGACACTGAACACCCACGTCGAGTCTACCTCAGCGTGGCAGCGTCAGGCTGGTGAGAGGATAGCCGCCATGCAGCGGGATCAGCAGCGATACATGGAGGAGCAGAGGGCTTACTATGCGAGTTAGGGTTTCTTTTACCCTCCTCCGTAGTGAGCCTGAAGCTAGCTTGGTGGAGGACCCCCATCCTGAGGTAATTTGTATCCTCCTTTGTTTTCAGAATATCTTATAAATGAAAATCCATAAAAATCTGCAAAAATAAAAAGACCAAAAATATTTATTTGCTTTCATCATCGTTTGCTTAGTTTGCTTTGATATGCTTAGTAAGAATGCTTTGCCTCTATGGTTGAAATGATGAATAGTTGCTCTGTTTATTCTCCTCGTATGTCTTGCTTACAACTTTGTATCCTACCTAAGTTTTGAGTTTGTTGTCTTGTATGTTCAAACCTTAGCTTGAAAACTGTCAGTAGCAAAAAGCATGATCCTTGCCTAAGTTGTTGTGAGACATGATATGGTAGAATAGAGTTCTATGATCTTGTGCTTAGTGATGCTTGACATCCGGAGTTTTCCTTTCTGAAAAATCAAAACATGATGAGTTCCTCAATGATGAGAATTTCCTATCCAAGGCCATATGTTGATTCTAGTTCTCAGCCTCCACATATGCAGCTTGTTTTCTCATTGAGTTTTGTCAAATTGTTGTGACCCTTGTTAGAACTCATATTCCCCTGATCAAGATCACGTACACGTTCATGCTAAACATCTACACTGGAAGTTAAGCATTCATCATTTGTTCCATATGCCTATGCATTCTTCCATAAATAAAACTCTATGTATCTTTGCATTATTCATCCCTCTCCAAATATCTCCAATAGAGACAAAGGGCTAGCTAAAAAAAAGAAGAGAAAAGCATGCTCAAAAGCATGGCAAAAATAAAATAAAGAGAGCTAGCCCAAGTCTCGAAAAATTTAGAAAGGAGAAAAAGGGATTGATATGTGCAAGAGAAAGGGTTCCACCATATAGATGGTAATAACTAGTACCTACTCCGGGGCTAGTGTCCACCTTACCATCAATCCCTCATTCCTTCATATAAAACATAGCAATATCTAGCACCCATTTCCGGGCCTAGTATCCACCTTGCCATGCTCATATCCATCACACACATATGCACATCTTGATCAGGATGTATGTTGTTTCTTCCAAGGATCCGGTTTTTGACTTAGCAAAACATGAGAGACAAGTATGCCACATCTTCCCTACCTACAGCTCCACATACAGTCTATTAGGAGTAGGATGTGAAGAAGGGCAACATTGATGCCTTGGTGAGGAACCATACACTTTTGAGTGATCCGAGAGTGTCATTTGAGGAACTCTGATTTTCTTTTGAAAAATTTGCAAAACCTCCGGATTGATAAGCTGATCAAGGTATGAGTGATTATGCACTTTCTATATAACCATTCTGTCTCTCAACCGCCCAAGGCAGGTGAAGCTATATGCCCCATGTTATCAGGTGAAAGGTAAGAACATTGCCAACTTGTTCAACTCTTGGTAGAGTACTTTGCTGTATGTTTGCCATAAGTTGAGAATACAACATTGTAGCAACTCCTGATCAACCAACCTAAGTCTCTAATGTCTTGCTTCGAGACGAGCAAGAGGTTAGCTTGGGGGAGTTTGTTGACGGTTGAAATTCACCATTTCCAACCCTCAATACTCTCACATAAATGGAGGCACATGCATTATTTACTACCATTTTGGTTTGAATAATGTGTCCTTGGAGATTATTTGTATGTAGGTGATTTACCCCTTAAAAGAGATGGAAACCCACCTTCTATGAAGAAACCATGCCAACTCAGCTGAGGAGGTGGCTGCCACCAAGGGAAACATGGCATTCCACGTAATCGACGAATCAGAGGACGCCACATGGACTTCACATGGATCAAAGGGCCCATCTCGGATACCAAATCAAGCCATGCACTGGGGGAGGATTAGAGGGCCCACAGGGCAGCCACCCAGAGGAAGCACACCAGGTGGGGCCGCCCTAGGGGGCCGACCGATCCTAGGATCGGCCGAACCGCCTTAGTGGTGCCCCATCTGGCCCCTACACGTGGCAGCTGCTCATTGGTCCATTGCCTCACTCCCAGGTGTTTAGGGGCCATTTGGTGCTCCGAGCAAGCCTTGTCCTCGCCTATAAATAGAAGGGGAGGGGCTCCCATTTCCCACACACCACTCTCTCATTCTCCTCTCACTTTTAGTTTCCAAGGCTAGGGGGTAGGCTAGAGTATCTCTTATTCAGGTTGCAAGTCCTCTTGGAAGTCTAGGTATGAGTTCTCTTTTATCTTTATTTCTTTGTATGACTTTGATCTACTTCAGTTATTCAGCTATTTCATATAAAGTCATGGTAGATCATATGTTTGATATGTTCTTGAGTTCATCATTTAGAGGCTTGTGTTCTTCGTGAACACTACCTTTTGATCCACTTGAAGGGTGATAAACTCCTTCCTTATGTGTTTGTGCATAAGTTAGAGGCTCGTGTTCTTCACGAACACGACCCTTTGATCTTATTGATTAGACATAAGATAGTTCTTATCTGTTTGTATGTCTAGCCTTAGTTGATCTTGTTACATGGCATGAGAGTGTTGCATGAGGTCTGTGTTCAAGCTACGATACTTAGTCTAGTTGACCAGTCTTCTGGTGGCTCTCACCCTGGGTCACAATAGCCCGGGCCGGGTGGAGTCTAGCAGCAACGTAGGCATGGTGCCAGGGTTGTCTGGCTACGATAGTTATGAGCATACGCCCGTAACGATAGAGGTCGGTCCTCAGGTGGTGACAGTCCTGTTGGATCTTTGGGCAACCTCCGTGCTGGTGTACCTACTGTAGGAGTCTAAAGTCTAGTTTCGCAGAGTGCTTGTCGTCGCGGGCTAGCTCCCCATTTGTACCTGGGTGCTGAACCTTATCTCTCTCATGCAATACTCATGCCCATCTCTTGTATCTTCTAGCTTTGTATGTTTAGTACATTAGAACCTAGCGCTAACTCGTATGTTCCCCCTAAGCCGTAGTGTGCTAGAGTAGAGGTAGATCTGAGTGTGTGTGTTGCACTACCCTTATATCTTTTATCTTAACCCTGCCTTTGAGTGTGTTGTTCCCTATATCTATCTCTTGGTTTACATTCAGAGCAAAAGCATAAGTCTAAGATATCCGCCATTGCCTTCCACGGATTTGATACCCTTGGAATACTCTCCTTCCTTGGGGATATGCTACAATGGTTTATCTGTGCGCTTGCGGATTCGTTCATGATCGTTTAGATTAACCTATGGCAAGTCTCGATGTTCACGCTAACTGCGCCATTAGTTGTGACATTGAGAGGTGCCTACAAGGCGATTCCTGGTGTTGTCACTAAGGACGGGTCCCAGATCTGTTCTTAAGATGACGACGCTACGAAATGCCAACACTAGATGGGAATAAAGGTTTCAATCTCAAACTCAATCTCAAACGATGTGGGGTTCCGAAGACTGGAAGACGGGCGGCTGGACCAGCATGCACGCTTACAAGCAAGTAGCAAAGGCTAAAAGTGATCTAAACAAAACCCAAGTGTTCTCGACGGCGGCTAAGGAGTATATGAAAGCGGGAGGATGACCACAAGGGGGCAGGGGTCGTGCTCCAACCCTAGGACGCCTCCCTAATGGACCCAACATGATACACGGCCCATTGGGCCAAAATACGGTGGCGCAGCAACCTAGACAGAAAGACCTCCGGTCAATGATTCGTAGATTGCGGACGCCTCAGGATAGATATGGGCATGAGTCCAGATCCATATGAAAGTTAACTTCAACGCGGTTCCAGGAAGTACTTAAACACTCCAATCCAACTCCGTATGCCTCCGTGCCATCCGTCAGAAGTTGGTGTTGTGCTACAGTCTGAATCCAGCCGACCCGAATCCTTTTCCGAGTCGTTCTTCTCCATGATTCCTAAGCAAACCAATAGTGCACGTGTCTCCACAATATAAAAATGGTGTATATGAACTAAGGAGGGAACTTACTTGATTATTTAGTTGACGAGCACGAGGACAAGTAATAGGACCAGCGAGACGAAGTGAATCCTATTGAGGTAGTGATGATGCCGATGTCAGGGATGTATCGTTGGCAGCATTGTCCTCATCATCCTCCCCTTCTTGCATTTGAGTCATCCTCGACTCAAGCTCATCTTCTTCTCCCAAATATGGCTTCAAATTTGCAATGTTAAATGTGGGACTAACCCCAAAATTTGCAGGTAGATCTAGTTTGTATGCATTGTCATTAATCCTCTCTACCACTTTAAATAATCCATCAGCCCTAGGCAATAATTTAGATTTACGTAATTCAGGAAACCTCTTCTTACTCAAATGAAACCATACTAAATCTCCAGGTTCAAATTTTAATTCCTTTCTACCTTTATCACCAGCAAGCTTGTACTTAGCATTCATGCGCTCTATGTTCTCTTTTGTTGTTTCATGCAGCTTTAACATCAATTCAACACATTTAGTAGCCTCAAAATTTAGTTGCTCGGAGGCTGGAAAAGGCATTAAATCAATAGAAGCACGAGGCAAGAAACCATATACAATCTGAAATGGGCACATCTTTGTAGTAGAATGCAACGAACGATTGTAAGCAAATTCAATATGAGGTAAGCATTCTTCCCACATCTTAATATTTTTTTAACACAGCCCTTAACATAGTAGACAAGGTTCTATTCACAACTTCAGTTTGACCATCAGTTTGGGAATGACATGTAGTAGAGAACAATAACTTAGTTTCCAACTTAGCGCACAAAGTTTTCCAAAAATAACTAAGAAACTTAGCATCACAATCATAAACAATAGTATTGGGCACTCCATGCAAGCGAACAACTTCTCTAAAGAACAAATTAGCAATTTTTGAAGTATCATCAGTTTTATGACATGGTATGAAGTGTGCCATCTTAGAAAATCTATCAACAACCACAAACCCAATTAATTCTTAGAAATATCTTTCCAAGGAGCACTAGGAACGAGAAGAGGTAAATATAAACCATGTGGATTTAAACGTGACTTAGCCTTTTGACATGTGGCACATCAAGCAACAAACCTCTCCACATCTTTCCTCATATGTGGCCAAAAGAAATGGCCAGCAAGAATGTCCATCGTCTTTTTGGCTCCAAAATGTCCCATCAAACCACTTCCATGTGCTTCCTGCAACAACAACAAACGAACGGAGCTAGCTGGTATGCATAGCTTGTTAGCTCTAAACACAAACCCATCACTAACGATGAATTTGTTCCATCCTTTTCCATGTTTGCAATGCAGCAATACATCTTTAAAATCAGCATCATTAACATATTGTTCTTTAATTGTTTCTAGGCCAAAGATCTTGTAATCAAGTTGATTCAGCAAAGCATATCTCCTGGACAAAACATTAGCGATGATATTCTCTTTCCCTTTCTTGTGCTTAATAACATAAGGAAAAGATTCACTAAATTCACCCCACTTAGCATGTCTACGGTTCAGTTTTCCCTGACTACGAATATGTTTCAAAGATTCATGATCAGAATGAATAACAAACTCTTTGGGCCACAAATAATGCTACCATGTTTCCTAACATCGAACAAGAGCATACAATTCTTTATCATAAGTGGAATAACTCAGAACTGGACCACTCAATTTTTCACTAAAATACGCAACTGGTTTTCCTTCTTGCAACAAAACACCACCCAATCCAATTCCACTAGCATCACATTCAAGCTCAAAAGTCTTATTAAAATTAGGGAGTTGGAGGAGAGGTTCATGTGTCAACTTATCTTTCAAAATGTTGAAGGCGTTCTCTTGTTTTCTTCCCTAACTAAAAGGCACTCCCTTTTTTGTAAGCTCATTCATTGGTGCAGTAATGGTGCTGAAATCCTTCACAAACCTACGATAGAATCCAACAAGTCCTAGGAAACTCCATACTTATGTGATACTCTTTGGTACAGGCCACCCTTTTATAGCTTCTACCTTGGCTTGATCAACCTCAATTCCCTATGGAGTCACAACATAGCCAAGAAACGACACTCGATCGGTGCGAAAAGTGCACTTCTCAAGGTTACCAAACAAACGTGCATCTCGTAAAGCATTGAAAACAACATGTAAATGATCAAGATGTTCATCCATAGATTTGTTGTAGATCCATATATAATCAAAGTAGACTACAACAAATTTCCTAATAAGAGCACACAAAACCTCGTTCATTAATCTCATGAAAGTGCTAGGTGCATTAGTTAACCCAAAAGGCATGACTAACCACTCATATAAACCGAACTTCGTTTTGAAAGTAGTTTTCCATTTATCTCCCAATTTCATACGAATCTGGTGATACCCACTACGCAAATCAACCTTAGAAAACACAGTAGCACCACTCAATTCATCAAGCATATCATCTAAACATGGAATAGGATGTCGATAGTGAATAGTGATATTATTAATAGCTCTACAATGAACACACATACGCCATGTTCCATCTTTCTTAGATACCAAAATAACTGAAACAACACAAGGACTAAGAGACTCACGCACATAACCTTTGTCGAGTAGTTCTTGCACTTGTCGCTGAATTTCTTTTGTTTCCTCCGGATTTGTCCTGTATGGTGCACGGTTGGGCAAAGAAGCCCTCGGAATCAGATCAATTTGGTGCTCAATCCCTTGTATAGGTGGCAGCCCCGCTGGTATCTCACTTGGAAAAACATCAGAGTACTCCTGCAAAACGTTAGCAACAGCAGGAGGCAAAGAATGTTGCATATCCTGAAGTGAAATCAAAGCATCCTTGCATACCAAAGCATAGGCAACAGAAGTGGAAGCAATTAATTCATTAATATCGGATTTAGTAGCAAGCAAACAATGACCTTTCAATTGTATCCCATCATTATTATTACCAACAGATTTCAGATTTGTATTGTTCTCAGTTTTAGCTTTTGCAGCTTTAACAATATCATCACGCATAATAGCCTCAGGAGACATAGGAAGCAATGAAATTTTCTTATCATTGTGCATGAGAGAATACTGATTTGATCTACTGTGATGCAAACAATCTGTATCAAATTGCCAAGGTCTACCTAGTAGAATATGACAAGCTTCCATAGGCACAACATCACACTCAACAAGATCTTGGTATGAACCAATAGAAAAACTAATTCGTACCAGCCTCGTTACCTTTTGAAATTAGATCTCCCAAGAGAGAAAGTCCTAAATGAATTCATCATGCTAAACAACACTTATGGTGGAGTATATATATAGTGTAGCCCTTGTATAGGATAGACTTGTCTCTCAATCTTGGAGAAAGAAATTGCTAACCTTCATTGCAAGGGGATTTTCATAATTTTCAGAAATAAACTCCTCCAATATTAGTATTACTCAAAGCATAGCTAAAGCAAGGTCCTAGATCAAAGTTGAGCATGGATACTTTCAAAGGTAAACTTCCACTAAGCACCATGGTAAACAATTATCCACAATGCTCATGTTCAAATAATAAAGATGGAAAGAAAGAGATAACAAGTAAAAGAAACAAAAGACTTGCATGAGACAAAATATATAAGACTCTTTTTATTTCTTTTTCTTGACTCAATGCTAATTTAAGACACACACGAGCTAAAAATTAAAAAACAAGACTCAAACTTGACTCGAATTTAAGACTCGACCTATCGCCACTTAATAAAAAATTTAAAAATTGCTAGCTCCTCCCACACTTAGATCTTACGACATCCTCGTCGTAATTTTACAAGAAGTACCAGAGGGAAAACTAGCTACTACACCTATTGAAACTTCCCACAAGAAGAGAACCACTCCTTCTTCTTTAAGTTCTTTTGCATCCCAAAAAGCTTCCTCGCGTTCCGGTTATGGAAATTGAAGTCGTCTTCGACCACGCGCTTTAAGTCCTCCATCCTATGTCGCATGGCATTGATGGTGTGGAAGAACTCATCGAGGGAAGTGTAGAGGTCCGTGATAGAATTGCGGCAAACCGCACAACACATTTGATGCTCCTCCGCCAGATCGTAGTCGCTTCCATCATCCGGGTTGTCGCCGCTGTCGGGGTCACCTCCTTCACCTTGCTCGTGGCGGTCTTCGAGCTCCTCTTTAGGCACTTCCTCACAAATACAGGATTCAATGTCCTCCCTTCCGCCGGCTTCCCCCGAGCTCGGGCTCCGGTCATCGGAGAAGTCGCTATCCCCATACATATCCGCCGGCTCGGAAGTCTTCTCCTTGTAGTTTTTCCTCTTCATCCCCAAGAGTCTCTCTGAGCAGCGTACGGGAGTAGCGGGCTTCTTCTTCTTCTCTTCTCCCCTTGGATTGCGGCTAGCAATTTGCATTGTTGGGACACGACCTCCGCAACGGATCCTTGCGGTCCTCTTCACTTCTTCCTTGGGCTTGGGCACCATGGCACACCGACGAAGCTCTTCGGTTGCCGGTGTCGGAGAGGGGAGGTGTGTTTCTCCTTCCATCACTGCCTTGATCTCCTCCTTCCCCTTGGTGTTGCTCGGGTTCGCCTTGGGTGCTTCAAATGCTTTCGTGGAGGCGGAAGATTTTAAATAAGATGCGAATCTCAAGCTCCACCCATGCGTCCTTAAATAGCCCGGGAAAACTCGGCCGAAACCCTATCCTTCCTAATTTTGAAGTTCCTAATATGGTCAGCAAAGATAGGAAATAAACCGAGCCACGTTCCAGAGAAAAACGGGCACAAACTGACGCAGGGGGGTGCTGGGCTGGTCGGCATGGGCCGGCCGGCCTACCCCATGGTTTGGGCCCCTGTGGCCCATCTTCTGCGGGCCTTTGTGTTTCATGCATACTAGCCTATGTGGTGAAAAGGTCCAGATAAAAATCACAAAAAGGACTAGATAAAAATACGAAAAGAAAACGAAAATTTATTTATAGAAAAGATACCTTGTTTTACATCTTTAGCTTGATGCTCGGGCTCATCCTCTGTTGGCGGTCGATTTCCATCAACCGCGCCATAAGTTTACCTTCAATGTTGGAATTAATTTGATATTCACACTAACGATCCTATCCCACATTATGTGTCAAGTTCACACTCGTGCATGGTTTTTGGAGTTTATTGTTTACACAGGGATTAAGAGCCTAAATGAGGACTTCCGGGTAAAGTTCATCAAGGGTTTTACAAGAAGATCATGAAGCCCGGCACAAGCCAAGACACAAGATGAACATGACTCCAAATGAACCAAGGACTAAAGCGTGAAGCCGAGAAGTATCGAGGACCTAGACGGAAGATGCGGGAGTTCATGCGCCAAGCACCCTTATCTAAACTGCGAGGAAAATGATGTCAAGGACCCACATGCAGTTCGGCAAATAATCAAGAAAACACGAGAAGCATCTGGAAGAAAATCGGAGACGAAACAGGCCGAAACAGACCTAGGCCGGTTGGCCCGGGCGGGCCGACCCTGCCTGTTCCGAGCCTGGTTTGTCACCCCCTTTGACCTAGCACCCCTTCGGGCTATTTATAGTCCCCGTGCAAAGAGCCACGCAGGAACTCATTCATCATCCGCCGCCGAGGAACAGAGAAGCTAGAGGGACACCATCTCGGAGAGGAGGGTCATGCTAGTTGTCTAGTGTTTCCCTAGCTGACATGGGAACCTTGCATGGAAGACCACATCGGAGTTCCGGAGCTAGGATCAGGATCAAGGTAGGATCCCGGTTGTGATCTTGTTCATGTATCATTCATGGTGAATTCTTTATGAATCCGATTTCTAGCGATCAAGTGTCTTCTCTACGGTTTTGTCTTCTCTTGGTTTTGCTTCTTCCTCAATATATACTTAAGATAGATTGCTTAGGGTGCTCTTGTAGCCGCGGTGGCTAGAGGTGCATACCTGATCTATCAAGTGTTTTCAACACGTTCCTCATGAACGTGCTCTTAGGTTCACCTACACAAGAAGCGGGGCATCGTGACAGGATGTTGATCACGCATACGGTAGGTGCCTTTGAGGATTGGAACGGAGGCCATGGTTTAAATAAGCTTTTTATGAGATTCGCATTGCTATCTTCATCTCTCGCTTGGAACTACAACAAAAGCACGATCTAGACTCTCTAGATCGGCTATCTCTTTGCTTTCTCTTGCTACCTCTCATGTTTTAGTAGATTAGATGCATTTGAAACCTCTCTAGAACAAAGTGCTTTCTCGCTTTATTGGATTGAATCTTGCGTTGCACATGTTCCACGGATTCGATACCTTGGGTTTACACTTAAGGGAAAAAGGGTCCCATGTGGTCCGTACGCTTGCGAATCGAAGTTTACAATCATAATCAAACGTCAACAAGCCCCTTATTCTGGCACCGTAGCCGGGGAACAAGCAATCAAGATCCGATCTTGTATCGCGTTTGTAAGTATTTTTTTAGTTTTTCTTTTGCATCTACTAACTTTGATCATCCTCAAAAATCAATCTAATCTAGTTTTTCACTAACCCTAGTTCTTCTTTTTGATTTTTGTTTATCACTAACCCTAACGGAGATGGACGGCTACCTCTCCAACAAACCCAAGTTTTTTTTTGTGGATGATCCAGAAAAACTTTAGAGGCAAAGGAGACATGCAACTCAAGCTACGGAATTTGTAGATCCAAAAGTCGAGGCTGAAGGATCGTCGCAATCTCCAAAGGAATCGCCACCTCCAAGTCCAAAGAGAGATCAATCTCAACCGCCACCCATGGGAGAAGAACCACCGGAGCGCAAGATCAGGGAGCTATACACCCCATACGTTGATGATTTACCAATCCTAAACCTTGAAGACGTCAGAAGGCTGTTCAAGATCAAACTCCCAACTATCCGTGTGGTGCAACATTCGCCTTTCATCGGTAAAGAGGATCCGAACCTTCACCTCCAAGCAATCGTTCAACTATGTCAAACTTTCAATGTGGAAGGGGTGACTCAAGATCAAATGAGGGCAAGGCTTTTCCCTTTTCACTACATGGAAGAGCTTTGCATTGGTTCCATACTCTACCAGTGGTGTCGAAACTAAATTGGGAAGCATTGATGAGGGCCTTCATGAAGGAATTTTATTCGCCGGCCAAGACTCAGAGTTTGCACAACAAGATTGATACATTTGTTCAATTTGCTATGGAGACGATTGAAGAAGCTTTGGAGCGTTTCAATGTATACATGCGAGCCGAATTCCTTGAATGGCATATCGGTTCACTTATGAGGAGTTTGGAGAAGATGGAGATAGAGAAGATAGAAGCTATAAAGGCCACCGAAGCAAGATCCACATGTGAGGAGTGTACCGAGTATGACCATGTCCAAGGAGATTGTCTAGAGGAAGTAAAGGTGCTCAACTACATAAGGAAAGGAGAGTTGCCAAACTTCCGCTACGGGCAAGGTAAACCTCAATTTAATGCAAGCTCGCCCATTCAAAATTTGGTTCCTCTTCGTATACAATTGAAGGACTTCCTGGATAAGCAAGCTAAGATCAACAAGGACACTGTCACTAAGTTCATGGTTATTGACAAAATACTAGAGAATATAGACGGCAAGGTGACGGAGGTCGGAAGATCTTACCATCAAGTGCTCAACATGATGAAGATGCTAGAGACGCAAGTAGGATAACTTGCCGGGCGCCTAATGGGCAATGACATACTTGCCAACAAGTATGAGATGGCAACACTCCGGGTAGATCACATCAAGATGTCCGAGGAATGCGGTGCTGCTATTGCATATCAAGGACCCGAGAAACAAAGAGGCCCCAGATGTCCGACCATCCCGTGTTCCATTTGCTCATTCAAGTTCGAGAAGGCGTTATGCGACCTTGGAGCAAGTGTGGGAGTCATGCCTAGAGATGTGTTCGAGAAGCTATGCCTACCAAAGCTAGAGCCTACGGCCATGTGTCTAGAGTTGGGTGACGACTCTATTTGCTATCTCGTGGGAATCATCGAAGATGTACCCGTAAAAGTTGAAGATCACTTCATCCCTGTCGATTTCGTGTTTCTCAAGATGGGAGAAAGGGAGAAGCCACCACTCATCTTTGGGAGGCCGTTCCTCAAGACCGTCAGAGTGACGATCAACGTTGGCAAGAGGGAGATCAAGTTCAACATCAACAGCGAGAGAAGTGCATTCAAGTTCGACCACATTTCGAGGTATGCAACATGATTAATGCTAAATATGTTCCGCCTCATCATCGCATTAGAAAGGAAGAGCCAAGGGAGAAGAAAGTGAAGGATATCAAGGAATATGTTGCATCCGTCAAGACCAAAGAAGAAAGCCAGCCCTTGAAGACCAAAAAAACGACTAAGTCGAAGAATAAGCCCGCGCCCAAGATGGTGCAGAAGTGGGTACCCAAGATTGCAACGCCCACAAAGAATGTTGATCCGAAGTGAAGAAGAGAAAAAGTCTAGCTATGACAAGGACATCGCCACACTGGATACGCGCACGCCATGTCCTTCCCCACGCTACAAGTCGTCTCCAACTCAGCTACCACGTTCGGTTCAGATTCAGCCGACATCCCTGCACGGTTATGGCTATATCTCCCTTATCCGGTATCAAAACGAGACGTATAAGGATGCGTTGGAAAGGGGACGACGACGCCGTCGTTTTGGTTCTAATCCCAGCTCCAGAAGGTTCATGGATCATACTGTGTGACCACGACAAGGTGTTGTGTCACCTTTTTGGGCCATTTGGGCCGTGTATCATGTCGGGCCTTAAGTCAAGGTTGAGGACGCCCCCCTAGTCACCCCCTCAACCCTAGGTCGTCCCTTAGGGGTTAAAACTCAGTAGCTGCCATCGTTTAGACTTGGGGTTTGTTTAATAGGTTTGTGATTTCTGTCGAGGATCAAACTTTCGTCATAGCCACTGTACCACCGAGGTCTTTTGCTGTGATTCAGGGGCCCCGTTCTTGTTCGTCACCACTGTGTCGATTAGTCCTTTTGTGATCAGAACTCGAACCTCATACTCTTTCGTTTCATTCATATCTGCAATATCGATTGCGTGTTTACCGTTTTCTTGCTTGTATTCTCGATTCACTTGCAGGGAAAAAGCCTTCGTGGCTAGGTCAATCAACTTGTGCTTGGTTGATAACCAACGGAGCAGTGGTGTAACGGTTGTGGTGTCTGAATTGGTGCTGATTTGAAGCCAATATCATCAATGTCGAGTCTCAACCAATCGACTTATCCTCTACCTCTCGGAAGACCGGGCCATCACCTATCATTTGGTATCAGATTCCTAGGTTTCCCGTGAAGTACTTTCGTGTTTCCCTTGAGATTCGTTTGTGTTCATCACCTATCATCTATGAAAACCCCAAAAATATTTTCTTTTCTGCTGTCCTACCGCCCTGTTTAGCCTTGCAATTTCGTTTTCAGATTGCTTTGTTGAGTTTGTGTCCGTGGTCGAGTCTTGTTGCTGGTTTAGGTTGTGTTCGTCGTCGTAGTTCAACGTGCCTGTCGCTGTTATTTTTGTTTCTGCTGCCAGCCCATCCACCATTAGCCATACAACAAGTCAAGCCACCACATTACTCGATTTGCCATCGCTAGCCGCCTTGTGTGAAATCTCGCCGTGCAAGCCCTAGATAGGTTGCAAGCCGCTTTAATCGCTTTTGCATCGCATACTTGATCCTTGATTCATTATCTGGCGAATACCTATTGCTTTGCATCTATTACCAGGGAGGATCGTGCCCCTATGTTTGTTTGTGCCGCCGCTAGGAGGAAGTTTAGCCCTTGCCGCCGCTGCTTTTCCAGCTGAGTTTTGCCTTTCTGAAATCATAAGTTGAGATACCTTCCTCAAAAAAGGCATATTTTTCGCTCGGTGCACCGTTTTTTCTCAAATTTTTACAGGAGCTTGGCAACAAAAAGTTGGACAGACATCTACCCACTTTGTTGGTCAGGCAGTTATCAAAAAATTAAAAAAAATTGGGAAGATAAATAAAAAAATTATTTAAGTGTTTTGAGGGGTTTTCACAGATCATTTCTAATTTTCCCTAGGCCACATTACACCTCTGTTTTAGGTGAAATCTTGTGTGCTTCCATCTTTAGTGCCCTTTGTTCAGAGGTAAAAATTTCAGAAAAAGTTGAGTTTGTTTGCTGGTACTCCTTTGGAAACGTGATTTTGTGATTTCTACTAGTGCTGAAAAACTGCTCTATTTACACAACTGCCATTGTGCTGATTTTCAGAGTTTTCTGTCCATAGTTCCTTGTTACTTTTACCTTGTTGTGATACGACTAGGACACGTCTTAGCCAGCAACTGTGACTTGTGCTTTAGACATTTATTGAACTTTGCTAATCTACATTCGTTATTTGCTAATCCTTGCTACCATATTGTGCCTACCCATAGCTCCACAGATACTTCTGTCAACACAGTTTTGTCTTGCAACTTGTTACCCACGCTCAACAACTGATTGTGCCACCCTGTTGGCTTTGGTAAGAACACTTGTAAGACGGTGGTAAGCCACTTCAGATATTGCATTCCACTTTCACCAACACCCAGTAGTTGTTAGTTGATAGGGATAACCCTTTTTGTGTTGTCTTTTGCTGTCAACTAACCATGTTAGGTAAAGAGAAAGGAAAGGAGTCTCCCACAGACTTCAATGAGTGTGTATCCAAGGACGAGCTTACGAGGCTTGTTACTGAGCAGCGTACCTACATGCAAGAACAGTTTGATGCATTGACTCGACAGATCAACGGTCTGGTGACCCGGATTGAACATGTTGAGCAACGACCTCCACCAGTTCAACTTGAGGATGATGATGAGTTTGAGGATATTGATCCTGATGAGGAGTGTCTCCGACGTAATCGTTTTCACATGGGAGGAGGTAATCGCAATCGTGGAGGAGGTAATCATAATCGTGGTAATAATGATCCTTTTGCTAAAGTTAAGTTTACCATGATTCCTTTTGCTGGTAGTGCTGATCCTGAGGCTTATTTAGATTGGGAACTAGCTGTTGAACAAAAATTTAATTCCCATCAAGTTCCTGATGAGCATAGAGTTAGGCTTGCTACTAGTGAGTTTACTAGTTTCGCTCTCTTTTGGTGGAATGATCTGTACAATACTTATGCTAATAATAATGCTGCTCCACCTATACCTCAGACTTGGAATGCTTTGAAACAACGTATGAAATCTCGCTTTGTTCCTCCATATTATCAACGTGATTTGCGTATGGAACTGCAAACTTTAAAACAAGGTGATAAAAGTGTTGAGGCTTATTATCAAGAATTGCTTATTTCTTTGTCACATTGTGGCATACATGAGGATGATCAGGCTCTTTCTATTAGATTTTTTGGTGGTTTGAACCGTGATATACAGGATATTCTTGATTACAAGGATTGGACAAGGTTTAGCCAATTGTACCATCTTGCTATTAAGGCTCAACGTGAGGTACAAGGACGTCGCCAGCAATTTTCTTTCAGGTCCAACACTGGGAGAACTTTTCAGCAGCGTCCAGATGTTGACAAGTCCAAGGCCGCCGCTACTCCTAAGGCGCCATCACCTACACCGTCTACTACACCAACTTCCGAGGTGAGCAATTTGTCTCCTGTGCAGGTCCAGTCGCATAAGAAGCCTTTTACTCCAGGTGAGTCCTCGAGTAGTTCCGCTAGCATCTAGTGCCACCGCTGTAAGGGCATGGGACACGTGTCGAAGGAATGCCCAAGTCGTCGTGCTTTCATCGCTGCCCCTGATGGTAATGGTTATATCAGTGCTAGTGATGAGGAAGAAGATTCTTTAGCTCTTGCTACTAATCTTGTTGTAGATTCTTCGGTTGAGCAAGAGGAGGATACCATTGATTCTGATGCTGTAGCCGCGGGCTTCCCTAGCCTTCTTGTGCAGCATGTGTTGGCCGCTCAATTGGCTGATGGGGAGGACACAAAGGTACAAAGTAACAATATGTTCCATATGTTTCTCATTGCCAGGAGCGCCGTGTTCTCACCATAATTGATACCGGGAGCTGCAACAACTTGGTGAGTTCAGATCTGGTCCGAAAGCTTGGTTTGAACACTCGTGAACTACGTCACTCATATCACATACAATGGTTCAACAATAGTGGTAAGGCAAAGGTAACGCACTCAGCGCGCATACATTTTTCGGTGGGTTCTTATACCGACTATGCTGATTTTGATGTTGTGCCAATGGAAGCATGTTCACTTTTATTAGGACGACCATGGGAATATGATAGAGATGCTGCACACCATGGTATAACTAATACTTACACTTTCATGCATAAGAATAAAAACATTACTTTGCTTCCTTTATCACCTGCTGATGTTAGGAAACATTTTAAAGAGCTTGCTGAAAATAAAATGAAACAACCTGCTATGAGTGATTCTAATATTGATAAACGTGAGGGTATTAAATTAAAAGGAGGTGCTTTTATTGCTACTACATCTGCTACTGCTGAACTTTGTGAAAATCATGATGCACCTTGTTATACTATGCTGTCCCAAGATGTTCGCATTCTCGATGCTACTATGTCTTGTATGCATTCTGCTGTCACTAACCTTTTGCAGGAGGTTGATGATGGGATGGAGTCGAGGACGACTCCAATTCAAGAAGGGGAGGATGAGGAGGACATCGCCATGCTGGATACGTGCACGCCACGTCCTTCCCCACGTTACAAGTCGTCTCCAACTCAGCTGTCACGTTCGGTTCGGATTCAGCCGACATCCCTGCACGGTTTCAGTGATATCTCCCTCATCCGGCATCAAAATGAGGCGTATAAGGATGCGTTGGAAAGGGGACGACGACGCTGTCGTTTTGGTTCCAGTCCCAGCTCCAAAAGGTTCATGGATCATGCTGTGTGACCACGACAAGGTGCTGTGTCACCTTTTTGGGCCATTTGGGCCGTGTATCGTGTCGGGCCTTAAGCCCAGGTTGAGGACGCCCCCCTAGTCGCTCCCTCAACCCTAGGTTGCCCCTTAGGGGTTAAAACTCAGTAGCTGCTGTTGTTTAGACTTGGGTTTTGTTTAATAGGTTTGTGATTTCCGTCGAGGATCAAACTTTCGTCATAGCCACTGTACCACCGAGGTCTTTTGCTGTGATTCAGGGCCCCCGTTCTTGTTCATCACCACTATGTGGATTAGTCCTTTTGTGATCAGAACTTGAACCCCATACTCTTTCGCTTCATTCATATCTGCAATATCGATTGTGCGTTTATCGTTTTCTTGCTTGTGTTCTCGATTCGCTTGTAGGGAAAAGCCTTCGTGGCGAGGTCAATCAAGTTGTGCTTGGTTGATAACCAACGGAGCAGTGGTGTAACAGTTGCGGGTCCGAATCGGTGCTGATTCGAAGACAATATCGTCAACGTCGAGTCTCCACCAACCGACTTATCCTCTACCTCTCGGAAGATCGGGCCATCGCCTATCAAGCTATAGACTATAAACGAAGCGATAGGCGGGAGGCAACCCGTTCGTCGAGTCAAGAATAAGCTACTGGGAGGACAACCCAATCAAGAATAAAGCTACCGGGAAGGCAACCCGGAAGATTTCTGAATTTCAAGTAAGTTGGTCATAGAATTTGCTACGCAAGACATTTTATTAACTCTTAAGTGGTTGAACAAGTTTCGGAGAACATTTTATTTGATCGGCCGTTTTATTTGGATTTTTCGATCTTAAACCAATGACATGAGCCATCCCATGATTTATTTGCCTCTTTTTGAGAAACTAGAACCAAAAATTCAGATCCTATTTGAGCCTTACATCCTCTCCATGATGGTAGGTTCAGTTTTGTTTTGCATGTTAAAAATACACGAGTAGAGCCTTGCTATGTTCCTTAATGATTTTTGATCTTTGACGCATGCTAGGACTCATGTGAACATAATGAATTTGATTTTTGGTTTCATTCAACTTGACATCCACCAAATTCTCTAGATTTAGAATTTTTCTAAGCCCCATCAAAATTTCTCTCTCATGTTTGGCCAAAATTAGAACCTAAACCCAAACCCCCACGGTCAAGCCGGAGGACCTTGCTATCAAGTAATGAAAGCAAACAATCCCGGTGCAACCGAAATAAAGATAGTCGGAAAGTTTTCGACTTACAAATGTTTTTGATGCCTAAAAACTCCTCTAAGAATACATTTGGACTCATTGCTAGCTCTGAGTTAATTTTTTATTTTCGAATTAGAGGAGTGATTAGCGTCAAAAAAATGATTAAGGGGAGGATTTTGAGTTTGCTTAACACTTTGTGCTCCATAATGCATCATGGAAAGCATCCATCATTTGGCATCTTGGGCACATGCAAGGGCCAAGCATGGGGGGCAGCAATGACTTTGTTTTGCAGGAAATAAGTGAAAGCACATAAGCATGGAAGACAAGAAGTGACACAAAGTAAAGGAGGGAGGCATTGATCTCATCATTCAAAACAAAGGAGTGGCCGAGAGCGTTTAGGCGGTGGATTCTTGTGGAGCACGAGGACACAAGACAACAAGGGACCAAGAAGTACCTCGGAGAAAACTGGAGTCGAGAGGAGCAGGAGGCCCCCTAGGCCGATCGGCCTAGGCCGGCCGGCCTTCCCCTTCTGAACACCCTCAGTGCTCCCCTTCATCTGCTAAGTAGTTCATCCATTTGCTAGTTCGTGTTCTTGAGTTCATAGTCCAGAAGTTCCAGAAACCACCCAGAAAAATTCGTGCCTCACTTCCTTCTCTAAAAATCCCCGAAAATTTTGTTACAATTCTTGCTCTTCCATATACTTTCTTTGCGTATTTTCTACCGGCGAGAAACCCCCGAGGAAGTTGTTTGTGAGTTTGTGCAGCAAGGCACGATGAGGAAGGCCATGAACATCGTCCTCGGAAGGAAGACACGATCATCATCATCGAAGGCGCCATCTAGCTCTTCGCGGAGGCACTCTATCTTCGAGTCCCCGCAAAGCATGGAGGAGGACGTGGCACCGCCGAGGAGTGACACGCTGCTCCTTGGAGGCATGAAGAGTACACGAAGCTTGTCCATGCGGTACACCAAACCGCAAGGGCACATGGAGGAGCCACCCGTTCGACCTCAACACCACCATACACTCCGAGGCACTCCAAGCTTGGTTTCATAAAGACGGAGGATCAACCATTGGAGGAAGAGTGAAGGAAGGAAGAAGAAATAATGCTTTCAAAGTTTGGTTTGATTTTTCCTTCTCCTTTCCTTTATTTTTCAGTTTGTGTGCAAATTTTTGTGTGCGTAGCTTTTTCAGTTTTTATTTTCATCATGTGTGTGTGGTAGTAGTAGTTTTTGTTTTCCATCACCATGAATAAATTTCACCATCAGTTTATCATCTTTAATATGGATGGAAAATTGTGCCAAGTTCATATATGATGACCATTGCCGCTTTGCTCAACGTTGCACTTGTTTTATGCATGATTAAGCTAGTGCTCTCTTTAATGCAAATCTGAAATTAATTTAAATACTAGCTTAATCCTTTGTGGATGTTATGATAAAGATGAGACCCATAGTTTTTCTCTTGCTCTCAATTTTGGATGGGTTAAAGATGATTTATTTTTGTTCTTAAAATTAATGCTAACCTCGTCATTAATACCTCTTGCATGTTGCTCTACCTATCCAAAGCCTTATATTTGATTGAGTGAAAAACCTTAGTGTACAAGATTTATTTTTGGGTGCATTGATTCAAGGCTTGATTTCTCTGGCCCGAGACTAAGAAGCTGGTCATTTTGTTTTTGTGTATCAGTCTTTATGCTAGCCTTTTCTATCCGTGCATTGTAAGTTTCCACATTGGAAATTTTGCAAACCTTGCCGGATATCCACTCACAAACCCACAACATCTTTTTTGTGTTTACCTCCTTGACCACAACCTAATTCTTGAGTATGGATGAATATTTCGAGGAAGACCACAAGAATGAAGGTGTCGTAGATTGAAGTATGATTTTTGGGAGACCTCCAAGACGACATAAAGGTTGCGTGAAGGATCCCTAGAAGATTACAAGTGTTTCTCTCCAAGAAAATATAGGACTTTTAGTACCTACCTTGGGACAAAAATTTCGTCACCTCTTTGCCCGAGGACGTGCAATCGTCTAAGCATGGGGGGGAGTTGCCAAGAAGGTAGGGACAATGTAATCTAGAGTTCAAGGGGAGTATAAAAAAGAAAAAAATGAAGAAGAAGTATGAAAGAAAGAAAAAAAAAGAGAGAAAGAAAAGTATGTGTATATAAAAAAAGAGAAGAGATGAAGAGAGAAAAAGAAAAAAAATATTAAAATAAAGCTCCCTAGCTCTCTAGATGAATTAGAAATTTCAAGAGGATTCAAGATTAAGACCCATACTCATTTTTCCAATCATGTGCAATCCGATAACGAGGACTTCGTTTGTGCCTCGGGATCACTCTTTGCCATTTGCACATGTCCACCTATCTAAAAAGTGTGTGTATTTTTCTCTCCCCCTCCTTGAGAACATTATTTTTCTAATAACCCTTTTGACGAGTCTCGGTAAGTCCATGGGAAGATGAACTCTGTGGGCACACACAAAGTTAGCAACACTAGGGGCTACACCCATGGTCTTTGTAGCCCACATGTAAAGAGTAAAACAAAGAATCGCGTTGGGGGTCAGTTGGTGCAAATAGATTCCAAAGTTACAAAGAATAGACACTATAGATGTGTCCAGAGGAAATCGAAGACCGACAAAAAAGAGATCTCAAAATACAACCACTTCATTATCGCGGGGCTAGGGAATGGTTTCAAGCCCAGGAGTTCGTCCTTTTCCCTTTCCAATGAAGCCCAGACCTTCCTAGACTTCGATGAGTTGTTTTGACACTTTGCTTTGACCGAAGACATTAGTCGTCGGCATCCTATCATCCTGGGAGCCATGGACAAAGAGGGCTAGCAAAGATCTCCAGATAGAAGCAATCTATAAGACACCAGTAAAACAAGATCAATGTAAGGAAGCTAAAACGAACAAACAAAGGAAGAAGAGAAGCTAAAATTCTTACCGAGCATAGCAGGAATTCTCGCGAAGGTAGAAGCGTTAGCGGTGATAAAAAATGACCGCCGGGCGGTTATATAGAGGGGAAGAGGGAAAAAATCTCAGAGAACGTGGGATCGTGGCCAGATATTGCCTCATGTGAAAAAACAAGAGAGACGAAAGATTTACCCCCTCTTCTTTTCAAGGTTTGCTAGTTTAGCTCGTCTAAGGCAAACCATTACTAGCAAGGGGCTAATGTTGGGGGAAATGTTTTGCTGCTAACCCCGTCCCATCATTTCGGCTCACCAAAGAGGAGGGGAGAACAACTGGTTTCTATGTTTTGTGACTAGCAGGGATAATAGGAAGAATTCTTCGAGGACTGCAGACAATGATGCTGTGATTTTCGTTCAAAGAGGAGACAGATTGTCAGCACTCAGGACAAGAGGTCTTCGGCAGGAATGCACGAAGAGATGATGAGCGGAGGCGAAGATAAGAGGCAGAGGCTTCATCAGAACACATCTTCGGGAGGAGCGCTCGAAGAGATCATGAGGCCCGAAGAGATAATGAGCGAAGGCGAAGTAAGGGGAAAGGGGGCTTTGTTCGGAGCAGGCAGCCGAGGAGGAGTGATGCCACCGAAGGTCTAAAGAACCAAAGATGGCGACCTACGTGCACGGACATGTTGGATGCTGACTTGTAATATGTCAAGTTGTAAATTTTATCGAGTACGGGCCAAGTGAAAGTACCAAAATACCCCAAAGTTGCTTCGCATATGTAGAAAAGGTAGGGGCAAGTGTTGTAAAGTGCAAATATTAAGGTCCTATAAAAGGTAGCCGTTGAGTAATGAAAAAGGAGGAGGAGACGTAGGGCGAGCTTTCTTGGGCTCGACCAAAGTCAGTTGTGTGTTTCTTTTGTGTTATTCTTTTCTTGTGCATTTACTTTCATATCTGTTTGGCTCCATCTTCGAGGAAAGTTTTTACCCCAACAAACCTAACATCTTGAGAAAACAGTAGTAGACAAAAGATAAAACAGAGCCGAACAGTAGTCGTTCTATGCAATGAGACCACATGAACAACAGGCAAAAGCCCGTTCTATAGTATTCTATTAGACCAGATTAAACTGTCACTGGTGCACAACATTTTATAAGGAAAACCCAACATTTTTCAATCTAGTAGTACGCAACGATAAAACCCAACATCTTGAGAAAACAGTACTAAAAGAAATGATAAAATAGAGCCGCTACTCTACTTCTTCTAATCCATGTACTAGTAGTAGTTACCACTAATCGTGGCGTCGCTTCATGGTCGATGGTGTACTCGACGCCTTGTTGCAGCTGCTCATGGATGAGGTAGTCATTCTGTTGCCGCTGCACATGGAAGATGGCGGCGGACCACCCTGGGCATCAACTGCTGATGAGGCTGTCCCTCCATTACCGCCTCCTAGGGACGATGGTGCCGCTCCATGGTGGCCGATTGAGCACGACCTGGTGCCGCTCCATGGTGGATGATAAAGGCCAGTGGATGATGGCCTCTGCTCGATGAGGACAGCAGAGATTGACTACCACTGACCGATGAGGATGAGAGAGGATTATGGTGCTTTGAGACGACAGTTCGCTGGCTAGTGGCGGTGCTTCTGCGCCCCTAACCCCTAGCACCTCTTGCTAACCTGCGAGGGTGTGTCCACCAGCACCCGAATGGGGCTCCGCTCTGCCTCCTCTTCATCAAACCACTAGGGATCCTTCCTTTCATCAGAAGAGGGGGAGGATGTGGCTTGCACCGCACCTCTAGGAGACAATGGCTCCATGGCGAGAAGAACCCATTCAGCCATTATTGAAAAAACTTCACCCGAAAAGATTACTTTTCCTATAATGTGGGAAATATTTGCTGAGGAAGGGGGAAGTCCATTCGGCAGAATGTTAACAGACCAGAAGAAATGTTGTACTCCCTCCGTCCCAAAATAATCACACTCCGTATCTCATTTTTTGAGGAGCCAAAATGTGCACTTATTCGTCCCAAATTAAGCGCACGTCTCATTTTTCGAGAAGTGAAAAATATGCACTTGTTTGACTGCCTGGTTTATTAATAATAGTAGACCAGAAGGTCCTTTTAGCAATACATCAGTGTACCGGAGCTTTGTATTGTAACCCCTTCCTCTCACTCATCATTAGTCTTGCTTGGAGCTGTAACTCCTCCTTTGTTCTTTCGCTATCCAGTCAATGATGCCTCGTCCCTAGGCAAATCTTATTCCAGACATTGTTGTGAGCATCGCCAATAAGATCACTGATGCAAGAGATTTCATCATGTTCAAAGCAGTCTGCAAGGGTTGGAACTGCACTCGTTCAGGTGAGACACGCCCGTTTGACCCTTGGATTCTGAAATCTGAATTTATCGGTGAATCTAGAGTAGTGACATTCGCATCCGTCATGGATTTTTAGATTTCTGAGGTTTCCTTTCCTACATTGGTTGCAAAAAGGACTATATTGATTGGTTGCAGCGGATTTGGATGCCTAGTCGGCTTAGATGACACAAATTGGAGCATCACGCTCATGTTGAATCCTTTGTCTCCTTAGGAGCACATTCCCCTTCCTCGACTTCCGAAATGGAGCCATATGGCTAGTCTCCAAGATTGTATCTTGTGCCTTGAAATACCAGTTGGTGCAGAGTCATTTTTTGTGATAACTTTCTTTTGACTAGTAAAATCTTCTACAGAGATAGGGTCATTGCCAGTCTGTATGTGGCATTTGGGAAGCCAATCCGACTGGACTACAATACCTTCGAAAGATTTCTGGTGTCGTCCTTCTAAACACATGCAGATCTACTTGGGGCATGATCTTCTAGCACCTCCCCATCGTGTTGGACTTCGATTGTCATGGGTTATTGGCATGAGCAACTCTTCCCTACTCGAAGGTCAAGACCAATTGTTCTTTGTTGTTCTGCAGGAGAAAAAAGGTGAGATAGTGGGATTAAGTCTACAGTCATTCGTCAGGGACATTTGGCAACCTATTCCCTGGGAGAGAGCTCCTGAGTTCCAAAATAAGATCATCTTGTTTGGTCCTGACGAGTGCATGGTTACACAAGAGCATTGTAACACCCTAGTTTGCAATTTGGCTAGGATTTTAATATTTTCGATAAAATTTGTCAAAATTAAATAGAGTCTGTATAACTATTTCAAAATAAATAGTATCTTCTAAACACAAATTAAATGAATATAGGTTATAAATATTTGTTTGTTGCATCCATGCTGCAATGCATTATTTTAGTTGTGTGAAAATGAGTTTTGAGTTTTCAAACTCGAATAGGTTCACCTATGCTTCGACCTTTGTATCCCTATCCCCAAATCTCTCTAATAATATACCCTGGGACCAAACTCTTTATCCAACCAAGCCCATATCTCCTCACCCCTCCCTACAGCTAAAGGTCTTTCCTCTCTCTCTAAAATCATGCCAAGTTCATCTCTTTCTCTCTCTATCTAAACCTATAAAATTATTCTCTTCTAGCCTCAAACCCATATCCATGCCAAACCCACCACTCTCTTGGGACCTAAAGCCCGAATCATATCCAGCCCACATCTCCCTTTCCATCTTTCTTTTTCTCTCCAACCACAAAGGCCAAATCTGGCCCAAACTCTCTCTTAGGCTAAATCGCAGCCCGCCCATATCTCCCTCCCTCCCCCTATCAGACCGGCCCACACAGGACACCGGCCCAGCCACAAACAGCAACCCACAAACCTCCCTCTATCCCTGTCTTGCTGATCGGCCGACCCCACCTATCATCCACCTCCTCTCCACCCTCTCTCTATTTTTGTCATCCATACTGTAAACTCTGAATCATAGATCGAGTACCATTGATCCCTAGTTGAGTTTCCCTATGAACTTCACCACTACTCTCGCGGCCAGCCGTCCTGCCACTGTTTCACATCACGTCCCCTGTTGATTCCTTAATTATTTCAATGCACCGATCAGTCACAGAGTTTTCCTATATGTCCTCATCAATCCCGCAAAACAAATCCCTTGTATCCATAAAGCAACCAACATTCCTTTGGAATATATTCAGCAATAGTCCTCACCTTGTTTCTTAGTTGCTTTGCCCTCTGTGAGTTCTAATTATTCCCACCTCATGCATTACTCCTTGTTGGCGGTTGATTTCTGTCAACCTAGCCATGAGTTTACCTTCAATGTTGGTATTAATTTGATATTCACACTAACGATCCTAACCCCCATTATATGTCAAGTTCGCACTCATGCATGGTTTTTGGAGTTTATTGTTTACACAGGGATTAAGAGCTTAAATGAGGACTTCCGGGTAAAGTACAAGAAGATCATGAAGCTCGGCACAAGCCAAGACACAAGATGAACATGACTCCAAATGAGCCAAGGACTAAAGCGTGAAGCCGAGAAGTATCGAGGACCAAGACAGAAGATGCGGGAGTTCATGCGCCAAGGACCCTTATCTAAACCGCGAGGAAAATGACGTCAAGAACCCACATGCAATTCGGCAAATAACCAAGAAAACACGAGAAGCGTCTGGAAGAAAGCCGTGGCCGAACTAGGCCGAAATGGGCCTAGGCCAGTCAGCCCAGGCCGGCTGGCACAACCCATTCTGGGCCCGGTTCGGCACCCCCTTTGACCTAGATGACCCTCAGGCTATTTATAGTCCCCGTGCCAAGAGCCACGCATCAAGACATTCGTCATCCACTGCCGAGGAGCAGAGAAGAGAGGGACACCGTTCCGGAGAGGAGAGGGTCAAGATGGTTGACTAGGGTACCCCTAGCTGACATGGGAACCTTGCATGGAAGACCACGTCGGAGTACTAGAAGCTAGGATCAAGATCAAGGTAGGATCCCAGTGGTGATCTTGTCCATGTATTATACTTCATGTTGAATTTGCAAGATGGAATCCGATTTCTAGCGATCAAGTGCTTTCACTACGACTTTGTCTTCGTTTGGGTTTTCTTATTCTCCAATCTATTCCACGGATAGATTGCATAGGATGTTCTTGTAGCCATGGTGCTAGAGGTGCATACCTGACCTACCGAGCGTTTTCAACACGTTCCTCGTGAACGTGCTCTTAGGTTCACCTACACAATAAGTGGGACATCGTGACAGGATGTTGATCACGTGTACGGTAGGTGCCTTTGAGGGTTGGAACGAAAGCCACAATTTAAAGAGGCTATTTATGAGATTCGTTTGCTTTATTCTTCATGGTTTTGGAACTTCAACAAAAGACCCGATCCAATATCTAGATTGGTTTTACCTCCCCTCTCTTTCTCTTGCTACCTCCGATGTTAAGTAGATTAGATGTGTTTTCATGGTTGAAGGACCGATTAGGCGAACCAGAGAGGGGGGGAGTGAATGGGAGCCGATAAAAATTCTTCTCGAAGGAGATGAGAACTCCAACAAGACGAACACGGCTTCCAACTCACGTCTCCGACCCAACTACCCAAGTTGGTCAAGACCACGCAGCCACTGGAGTGCTACTGGTCCTAGGAACCAACACTCAACCTTCCTAGCCAAAACTCACCAAAACACACAGCGGAAACTTGCACGGCTTGCTGCCTGTGCTACACCGGTCAGACCGATGGCCTGCGCCGGTCAGACCGGTGACACCGGTCAGACCGGTGGACAGAGCCGGTCAGGCCGGTGGCTACAGCAGCCGCACAGCAAATGTTCCAGGAAGCCTCAGTGAATCCTCTAGGCCCTGGAACAAAAACCACCACGAAACACAACCTGTGAGGAAGAAGAACCCCTCACAAATCCTAGCAAAACAACTCCAAACACTCCAAGAACTGAACAGCAGGACCACGGGACAAAACCACACGGACAAGGCTGTTCCCCGAGACAAAAACCCACCAAGGGCTAGCACCGGTCAGACCGGTCGAGAGCACCGGTCAGACCGGTCGTGCCTGGGCAGCTCGGGATGAACAGCGCCCGCGAGTCAACTCCTCCGAATCCAACTCCCGATCTCCCGATTCGCTCCACGGTTTTGCACAAGACTTTGGGGATAGTAGGAACACCTCATGGGTACTCCATAGCCAAGATTTGGTCCACCAAAACTTGTCAAATCAAGAGGAATCGAAGAAATCCCACCAAGAACGCCTCTAACCCTAGAGCCACGAAAACCCCAAAATCGAGCCCCTTTGCTCACGGATTTGGAAGGGGAATCAAAGGGAAAAGAACCACGAAGGGTTCATGCATACATCCCCCACCAAATCCCAAAGAGAAAGGCCTCGAAATCGCTCCAAGAAAATCGCCAAGAAAGGGCTCCGAAAATCACCAAAAAGGAGAAACGGGAAAGACACATCCAAGCCTTGAGGAACCACGCCGAATCATCTATACATACCAAAGAGGTTCATACAAGGTCTAGCTTGCCGCCCGATCATCCTTCCCTCTCACAAGATCTCACCATGAAGCTCTCAAGCTAGTCCTACTAAAATCCTAAGAAAATAGGAAGGAAAATAGGAAAACCAAATGAGCTAGGGTTCCAAGCGATGGCTGCCATCCTCTCACCCCTTGGGTTATATGGAGGCAACCGAAAGACTAAAATACCCTTACTAGCTAACTAGGGATACATGCCCCTCGAGGGCGAAATTGGAAGTCTTTGTCTTCGCACCATCGGACGGATGCCCAGCAACCGCAAACTTGCTTAGCCTCGACGCAAGCCTTGCGATCCCGACGCGTGTCCTCCGCTTCGAAGATTCCGGACTGCGTCGTCGCACACCGGTCAGACCGGTGCTCCTCACCGGTCAGACCGGTACCCACCGGTCAGACCGGTCAGACCCACCGGTCAGACCGGTCTGGAGCTGCTGCACCTCCGTCTTCGGTTCTTCGGTCTTGGCTTTGTGGATCAACCAAGGAACCCAGTGGTTTTCTGGTGAACCACCGGAAACCCCGCGAACTCGGTGTAGCCTCCGCCAATCACCACTCATGACTCGGCTCCCACGTAGTCCCGGCTCGACCTTGGTTTTGAGGCTCAACCAAGAAACCGTCCATGACTTCATCTTGCCGTTCTTGCCACCATGCGGCCCGCACTTGACCTCGCTGGCCACCGGGTCCCTCGAACCAAGCCTACTTGTCTTCTCCACACCTGGAGGCCTCACCGGCAACGACCTTTCACGCTTGTTCTTCACCTGCACCTGCACCAGTCAAGCCGCAACCTGCACCTGCAATACTTAGCCAAGAATCAGTCCACACCACGTTGTCAATCACTCATCACACCAGGAAGCGACCATCCACCGGTCCTCGAACCACACCTGGCTCTCAATCTCCCCCTTGATGAGTGCATTGACAACACACACGTTTTGGTAACCAAGAGAAAAGAAAAGGAAAAGAAACGACTAAAAGAAACTCCAACAAGTGATCGAAAGCCAAAGAAAAGGCAAAGAGCAAGATCACTTGAAGAAGACAAGTCTCGGACCCCTTAGGCAAGGGCAACGGCTCGACACATCCGAGACAAAACATGCTCAAGCAAAGAGCACAAACCATCAAACCAAAGCTCGAAAACCACAAAGAGCTCCCCCTGCACACATGCAAGCTCCCCCTGAACCGATGCAACTCCCCCTGGACAAATGCATGCGAACCACTTCACAAAACAGAGCAGCTGCAACAGCTCAGCTCTGACCGGTCAGACCGGTCGACACCACCGGTCAGACCGGTGGGCAACATGTGAACAGGACCAGCACTCTGACCGGTCAGACCGGTGACCTCAACCGGTCAGACCGGTGCACAACAGAGCCCAAAAATAGCTCGAAACCACCTGAAAACCTTCCAAATGCATTCAGTAGGCCAAAACATGCTCAAACTTCTCCCCCTTGTTGACAATGCATGAATCAAGCCAAAAATGCAAAAAATGCAACCTAGAGCTTCTCAAATAGACAAAATTCACCATAGGATGCTACACATGTCCAAACGAGCAAGTTAGATACTCTATAGCTTCGTAAAGACATAAACTTCATGATCACCAAGTTTCACAACCATTGGGCGAAGCTAAGATAGAATTTAGCAATTTTGCGAAAAATCACCCTCTCATGAGCAAAGTCCTAAACATGAGCAAAACATGTCAAAATGGCAAAACCACACAAACTTCATGCTAGGACAACCATTCTAAGCATAAGACCATCATAAACACCCACAAGCACCTCATGTCATGTCAAAGCCACCGAGCCATGTGCCTACTTCTATATATGAGACTTCTCATTGGTAGGCATCATGCAACGATTTAGCACCCAAAGCAAATTAATAAAATTAGCACATATGACATGGGAGCACATTTTTCAAGCAATTTACATTTCATTTTCAGATTTATAATTGGTACATGAAATGTCTTTGCGACAAAAAGGAACTTATGCCCCTCCACAAGATGAAGCATGGGGGCTAAACATTCATGATGGCAAATGAGCCTTTGGCCCCATATGATCAAAATAAGCTATCCAACCACAAATTAAGCATAGCCAAGCCACTAAAACATGTCAAGATCATGTAAAGGCATTTACTCACAAGAGAGCATATATATGAAATTTTTTCAAAAACATAGCCATCAACCATGGATACAAACCAAGATTATCAAGAGCTAAGCCAAACTAACCATAGCTTACCAAATTAGCTCACAAAGACATATATGTCATTCCATGGTGAACAATGTGTATAAGAGAAGCCTTTCCTAAACAATGCATATGATACAAAATGCATGCAACCTAAGATACAAAGATGCCTATACATCATGTTACATATGCCATGCCAAATGCAAGAAATGCACAAAGGAAAGCTATACATATGCTACAAAGGAGCTCACACACACAAAGCTCACAAACGACCGGCTCCTCGAGGGGAGGCAAAAAGGGCTCGACACCACCGGCAAAAGAGCAAAGGAGAACAAAACTCACAAGCTCCGTCTAAACACATGCACTAGGGCCAAAGAGCATACAAAGCTCACCCTTAGTACACATGATAGAGCAAAGAGCACACTAAGCACACAGGCTCCCCCTAAACTCATGCATTAAGGTCAAAGAGCATACAAAGCTCACCTTACATACATGAGATAGGGCAAGGAGCAAAACGAACCAAGTGGCTTGACCAAGGCCACACATTTGAAGATCACAAAAATACTTACCTTGATCATTTCTTCAGAAGTCACCTGTCCTTGTCCACGGTCCCCGAAAGTGATGTACCTCCATATCATCACCGGGGTATGAGGCCGGAGAACCACCCCCGATATCAACCAAATGTTCTCCGGGTCTCCCACCTGCAACTCAAAACCAAGAGCGAGAGCGAGCAAACGACTCAACACTGGGGTTAGTACCAAAGGTGTCAAACCAGTGCCGGGCCATTTCCTCAAAAGTAGGGTTAGCAACAACCATCCTACCGCGCCTATCAAAACTGCGATCCATCCCGTCTAACCTATCAAACCTGGAACCACCATGGGAAAACCACTCCCGTCTCACTGGAGGAGTACGAGTACCACGAAAGGGAAACCGTGGTCCGTAGCCCCTCTGAGACTCAAAGCTGCGACCTCTCCCAAACTCGTATTGATCACGAGGTGGAGAACGTCCAGCAAACTCAACACCACCAGACTCAAAGCGCCTACCACCTGTTCCACGACCAAACAGGCTGAACCCTCTAGCTTCACAATCCCGGAAACCAAACTGTCCAGCACTCTGCCTAGCACCGGTCTGACCGGTCACTCTGACCGATCTGGCCGGTGGTCCTTGGCCAGCAAACCTGCCTCCACCTGAAGCTCTCCTATCTCTCCATGCTGGAACTGTATGCACAACACCCTTTCCCTTAGGTAGTGGCATACGAGGCTCAGGCACACCATGAGAAAGGTGGTACCTGTCCTTGTTTGCCCACTCCTTAGCCATTCTCGCCTCTCTCCTTCTCTTATAGCAAAACTCTCTCTTGTGACCATCCTTTCCACAAAACTCACAATGGAAACGGATTGGTCTTAGCTTAGGCTTGGGGTGAGGCTCTTCACATGGCTTCTCACTAGATTTCCCACTTGGTTTCTCACTAGGCTTTTCACTTGCCTTCTCACTTGGTTTTTCTCTCGGTTTAAGCAACTGGTTTGGATTGGGTGCAAACCTGTCTTTGAGCGTGGGTTGTGGTGGGACTGGAATATTCCCAAATTTCCCTTCTCTCTCATCACTGCTCTCACCAAACTTAACAGATCCCAAAGCCCAACCATCAAAGCGCTTATAACTGGAAATCATCATGCCAAGCTGAGGTTCCTGACTAGACAACCAACTCAGCACTTCACGCAACTTACTGTTCTCATCCTGCAAATGATCAACACATTTTGCAAGTTCCAAATTCTTCACAGCATGTAATTCACAGGTAGAGCAAGCAGTAGGAATAGGCACTTTCAAATCAGCCTCAAGCGAAACAATGCGAGAACGAAGCTCAGCAATTTTTTCATGCAAACCAGGGCAAGAAGTACATGCACCAAGCAAAGTGGGTCTAGATTGCAGCTCAGCCAACTCAACCCTAAGCACATCTAGTTCCTCACACTTGGAGGCATGCTTTTGCCTAAGAGCAGTCAAATCAGCTAGGAAAACAGAGCAATCAGCACAATCAATCTCATCAGAAACCACAGGGCTAGCCTTAAACGAATCGATTTCAAGCTTGCCATCAAGAACCTGTGTTTCTAGCTCAGCCACTCTAGTCCTAGCATCTTCAAGCAAAGCTCTAAGCTCCTTCCTAAGCTTCTTAGCCTCTCTAAGCATGTGATCGCGATTATCAAGCAAGTCAACCAACTCCTCATTCTCCTTGCGTAAAGAAGAGAGCTCATCACATACCTCATCCTCGGAGTCGGAGTCTGATTCCGAGGCGTTCTTCTGGCTTCTCTTGCTGCCGGAGCTGCGTGCCATGCCGCATAGCCCATCCTTCTTGTTGCAGCCTCTCGAAGTCTTGCTTGCGGTACAGCAAAGGCCGTTCAAGTACTTGCCGAAGTCCTTCTTCTTCTTTCTGTGCTTCCTCTTGCTGTCCTCTTCTTCTTCTTCTTCACTCGAGCTTGATGACACATCCTCAGAGTCGGAGTCGATGTCGCTCGATCTCTTGATCTTTTCTCGGGTTCGTGTCTTCCTCCCATGTTCATGTTCCTTCTTCTTGGATCTTCTTCCTTTGTCCTTGGACTTGTGCTTGTCGTGGTTGTTCACCTTCGGACACTCGGCGAAAAAGTGTCCGGTCTTGCCGCACTTGAAACACGCTCTCGAGTTCCTCCTTGAGTTCACCCGGTTCTCGTGCAGCCTCTCGAACCGCCTGGTCAACAACGCCAGCTCGTCCTCTCCAAGCACGTCGAACTCCTCGTCTGGCAAAGACATCAAAGAGGACAAAGAGTACATCCTGGAGGATGCGTTAGCATTAGACTTGGCTCCTTTGCCACTAACGAGAGCGAGACTATGAGAATCAGTCGGGCTCTCGATCTTGGCTGTCATACCACGGTCCAACTCAGCCGACTTGAGCTTCGAGAACAGCTCGTTCACCGTCAAGGTGTCATACTTCTCGGACTCAACAATAGCCTCAAACTTCCCGTCCCATACGGTACGATCCAACGAGTGCAAGAGCTTCACGGCTCTATCATGATCATTGTATGGGAGGACGTCCACATTGGCTCTCATGTTGTTCACAACGACCGTAAATCGCTGGAAAAGGGCATCGACGGACTCGCCGGGGAGATGAGTGAAGTTCTCGTACTCTCTCCGGTAAGTCGCGTACATCCGAGCCTGAACCTGAGCATTCCCAGCATGAGCATCCTTCAACTGCTCCCAAATCCTACAAGCTAAGTCCTCTGTCTGAACCCGATCGAATTCAGGCTGACACAGAGCACGAAACAAGTAGTCGACAGCCTTGTTGTTGGCTTCGAACATATCCCTCGATCCTGGAGCAAGGAAGTTCATCGGATGAACATAAGCTGTGTTCACCGTGACATCCCAAAGGATCTGACCCTTTCCGCGGAGGAACGCCGCCATCCGCCTTTGCCACATCTGGTAGTTCTTCCCATCGAAGTGCGGAGGACCTGAACCCCGTTCCTGGTACGCCATCTTTGGATCTTAGACTGGTAAGAGTCAATAAAGACCCGAACCGGCTCTGATACCAATTGAAGGACCGATTAGGCGAACCAGAGAGGGGGGGAGTGAATGGGAGCCGATAAAAATTCTTCTCGAAGGAGATGAGAACTCCAACAAGACGAACACGGCTTCCAACTCACGTCTCCGACCCAACTACCCAAGTTGGTCAAGACCACGCAGCCACTGGAGTGCTACTGGTCCTAGGAACCAACACTCAACCTTCCTAGCCAAAACTCACCAAAACACACAGCGGAAACTTGCACGGCTTGCTGCCTGTGCTACACCGGTCAGACCGATGGCCTGCGCCGGTCAGACCGGTGACACCGGTCAGACCGGTGGACAGAGCCGGTCAGGCCGGTGGCTACAGCAGCCGCACAGCAAACGTTCCAGGAAGCCTCAGTGAATCCTCTAGGCCCTGGAACAAAAACCACCACGAAACACAACCTGTGAGGAAGAAGAACCCCTCACAAATCCTAGCAAAACAACTCCAAACACTCCAAGAACTGAACAGCAGGACCACGGGACAAAACCACACGGACAAGGCTGTTCCCCGAGACAAAAACCCACCAAGGGCTAGCACCGGTCAGACCGGTCGAGAGCACCGGTCAGACCGGTCGTGCCTGGGCAGCTCGGGATGAACAGCGCCCGCGAGTCAACTCCTCCGAATCCAACTCCCGATCTCCCGATTCGCTCCACGGTTTTGCACAAGACTTTGGGGATAGTAGGAACACCTCATGGGTACTCCATAGCCAAGATTTGGTCCACCAAAACTTGTCAAATCAAGAGGAATCGAAGAAATCCCACCAAGAACGCCTCTAACCCTAGAGCCACGAAAACCCCAAAATCGAGCCCCTTTGCTCACGGATTTGGAAGGGGAATCAAAGGGAAAAGAACCACGAAGGGTTCATGCATACATCCCCCACCAAATCCCAAAGAGAAAGGCCTCGAAATCGCTCCAAGAAAATCGCCAAGAAAGGGCTCCGAAAATCACCAAAAAGGAGAAACGGGAAAGACACATCCAAGCCTTGAGGAACCACGCCGAATCATCTATACATACCAAAGAGGTTCATACAAGGTCTAGCTTGCCGCCCGATCATCCTTCCCTCTCACAAGATCTCACCATGAAGCTCTCAAGCTAGTCCTACTAAAATCCTAAGAAAATAGGAAGGAAAATAGGAAAACCAAATGAGCTAGGGTTCCAAGCGATGGCTGCCATCCTCTCACCCCTTGGGTTATATGGAGGCAACCGAAAGACTAAAATACCCTTACTAGCTAACTAGGGATACATGCCCCTCGAGGGCGAAATTGGAAGTCTTTGTCTTCGCACCATCGGACGGATGCCCAGCAACCGCAAACTTGCTTAGCCTCGACGCAAGCCTTGCGATCCCGACGCGTGTCCTCCGCTTCGAAGATTCCGGACTGCGTCGTCGCACACCGGTCAGACCGGTGCTCCTCACCGGTCAGACCGGTACCCACCGGTCAGACCGGTCAGACCCACCGGTCAGACCGGTCTGGAGCTGCTGCACCTCCGTCTTCGGTTCTTCGGTCTTGGCTTTGTGGATCAACCAAGGAACCCAGTGGTTTTCTGGTGAACCACCGGAAACCCTGCGAACTCGGTGTAGCCTCCGCCAATCACCACTCATGACTCGGCTCCCACGTAGTCCCGGCTCGACCTTGGTTTTGAGGCTCAACCAAGAAACCGTCCATGACTTCATCTTGCCGTTCTTGCCACCATGCGGCCCGCACTTGACCCCGCTGGCCACCGGGTCCCTCGAACCAAGCCTACTTGTCTTCTCCACACCTGGAGGCCTCACCGGCAACGACCTTTCACGCTTGTTCTTCACCTGCACCTGCACCAGTCAAGCCGCAACCTGCACCTGCAATACTTAGCCAAGAATCAGTCCACACCACGTTGTCAATCACTCATCACACCAGGAAGCGACCATCCACCGGTCCTCGAACCACACCTGGCTCTCAATGGTTCATCCATAGATTACATGCAAAAACCCTTGTCAAGATCAAAGTGTTTTCCGCTTATTAGATTGGATCTTACGTTACACATTGTTCCACAGATTCGATACCTTGGGTTCACACTTCACACTTAAGGGAAGAAGGGTGTAATGACCCGGATTTTCAAAAGAGGAAAACTGGTCAACCTGTACTCGTGATAGTCCCTGGATCAGACGCTATCACGCACAGACATCCATCACAGATAAATATCACAACCATACAACGAAATAAAGCATCCAAAAGTATTACTTTTATTACAAATCCATACAGGAGTACATCCATACACACCTCTTGGCAGAATAACATGAATAAGAGCCTACGCAGCGGTAGCTAGCTTCCAGAAGATGTCTCCAACTTCATCCTTCTCTCCCATAGGCATCCTTGAGCGTAGCGTCGCGCCCTTCAATCGTACCATCCATCGGCATTGTTGTCGAAGTCTGACTTGCACCCTGCAAGCTCAGGGGCTATCCCCAAGGATCAGGATAGGTCCATGTCACCAACCGTATGCAAGCTTTAAGTGGCCTACTTCTAAAGGTCTAAAAAGGTATTAAGGTAGAAGGCTGGGGTTTCCTAAGCAGCAACAGCAGCAGCGTCTCATAAAGAATAGAATCTCCAATTCCCACTAATTCCCATAACTCTCATCCGCAAACGGTTACACCTGGTCACCCAGATCACCGTCACCAAGTCCTATCTCCATCTAGGGTCGGTGTGAGAACTCCCACTCCTCGCACCTCAATGATTGCACCGGGATCCGCGAGGCAGAGGGAGCTACTCTCCTCTCCCCGAGTACAACCACGGCTCACCATACACTCTCAACCTAAAAGGGGGAGGTAGAAATCCCAAAACGTAAGAGTCGGAGTAAACAACGGGCATGTCCATAACTGAGGACGCGGCTATACGTATAGATCTAAACTCTGCAGAGCGTGTACACCTGTACCCAACTCGGGATGGAGCCCAGTCCGTAGCAAGTCGACTGAACCCACCCTACCGGACGAACACCTAGGAGTTACGATTCCACCCTGCATCCGGGTCTCGATGCGGTCCCTCGCAAGGGACCACCCCAGAACTGTGAACTTGCCCCCTTGTGGCCACACGGGGAGCGACTGCAAAGGGAAAGGGTCCTCACCCACTTCCCTCCCACTGATACCCTCTAACCTGCTAGCAGGTATGGAATCACACTTGCTAGGGTCGACCCAGCCCTATCCCCACTCTCGGCGAGGTCGTGTGTAAGAAAGTCCCGTGAACACAAAGCAACCCACTCGGTTTCAGACCGGGGCGAGCTCCTATCCTCTAAGTCATCACAAAAACCCCAACACCTGTGCTCCTAAAATAGTGTACTCGCTATAGGTACCAAACTGGGCATCGCCCGAGAAGACGATCCCTGGCCCACGATCCCAGATCGGGTTGTCTTGAGCTCACCCCCGCCAAGTATCCCAAAAACACCTTCTCCTGCTAGTTTTTCCCACACACGCCAAGAATACTACCACATTATCCCAACAGATGCACAGCAACCTCAGCGTATAATCACGTGTATATATAGTAGTAGTAGTAGTAGTAGGTCAAACAAGGACAAGGTATTTTAAAAGGGGCAGTGCGAGGTTTCATCATATCCATCATCATGCAGTAATTAAAGCGCTAGCAGTTCTAATAGCAATGCCTAATGGGCATTCAAAGGGCGGTCGAGCATGAACCTGCGTGAGGGTAGTCATCGAAGGTGAAGTCGTCGTCGTAGTCCTGGGTCGGCTCTCCGGCTCTGGTAGCTCCTAGATTCGCGAATATAGATAAATACCGGAGCTAGTTGCAATTAACACCAAATAAAGAAGCAATAAGAGCCAAAAAGGGAGCAAAAGCCTAACTAACGGGTGTGTCATGATTTTAGAAAGATTATGAAAGTGGTTTTATATTTTTCGGAGCTCAGAATAATTAGTTATGAATTTTCGAAGTTTAAAACCTTTTCTGAAAATAAATTCCGCATAACCAATAGCACAGACTTTAGGTTAGCTACTAGCTAGATCTAACAGGCTCTAATCTAACTACAGACTAGCTACAGGCCGGCTCTTGCTGCTGAGGTGGTGGCCACATGACTGGCTATAAGCCAGCTGCTGCAGAGGTGGCAGCCCGCGTGGTAGCTGACGCAGCCGGTGATGCGCGGGATCAGTTGTGGCGTGCGGCGAGGGAGTGTGTGGCCTGAGGTGTGGCTTGCGCAGGGATTGGCTGGGCGCAAAGGATCCCAGCGATCCGGTGTGGCTCGGGGTGTGTGAGGCCAAACGTGTGGATCACAACCACTGGCTCGGAGTCAGGTGGCCGCCAGGCATTCGAGCAAATGCCCGAGAGAGAGGCGGCGCGGCAAAGCTTGGCCGGCGGTGAAGCTTTCTGGGGACTGGCGAACAGGGTTCACGGCAGGGCTCAGGGGGTCCTAGGGTTCCCATCTTGGGCACTAAAGGCTCAGCCTTCGGCTGGGTTCGGCGGAGTTGCACGCGGCGGCGATGGGTAAGCGGCGGCGCGGTGAAGAGAAACAGAGCGGCGGCGCTGGTTCGTGTGCGGGTGTCGTCGTACAAGCTTGCGGGGAAGAATGTGTGCATGCACGTGTGCGTCCGGCCGTGATGCGGGCGCTCGGTTGGTTCAAGGCGAGGCCCTGGCTTCTTCACCTGTGCGCATGCTTACGGAACAGGGGGACCTTGGCCGAGGCTCGGCGGGCTGGCGGCGAGCAAGGACTGGCGGTGAGGGTCATGGCGCGGTTGCCGGTGCGTGCACAAAGGCACGCGAGACGAACCAAGTGGTGGCGCAACAGGGTACTCGTGCGTGCGAGAAGGAGCGGCCATGGTGAGGAGCACCGTCAAGATAGTGCGCGGCTCACGGACAAGCATGCCGGTGTGCGGGCGTGGGTGCACGCAGGCCGGGGGCGCGTGTGCGGCGAGCGCGTGCGCTGGGGCGGACACTAACTCGTGCCAAAGTGGAAAAAGGTCAGGGCTTCGCCCGGCATTTCGTGATGGCGGCGCCATGGTCAGGGACCGGCGGTGCAACCAGTGCGTTCGTGCGACTCAGGGGGAGATAAAGGGGGCGAGGAGGCTCAGCGGGGTGAGCGGCACGCGGTGACAACGGCGACGGCACCTGCAAGCGAAGATGCACAGCACGAAGGCTGGCTCACAGAGGGTGACGGCGTTTTGCGGCGGCGGCGCGGAGCAAACAGGCCGGAACAGGCAAGGCGCGATTCATCCCCTCCTTGGCGCGAAGGCCAGGTCCGTGGCAGAGAAAGGGAGAGGATGGCCTCACTGTGGTGACCTCCGGGTCGAAGCGAAGAGCGTCAGCGTAGACGCGCGGAGCAGAGTCGACGGCGGAGTAGGAAGCAGAGCGGGCGCGCGCGGAGCAGAGGAAGCAGGGGTCCACGGTGTTTCCCAGTCTTGGTGTCGGGGTTCCTAGCTCGGGCTGCTCCGGCGTCCACAGCAGCTTCGGCTCCTCCCCAGCGTGACGGCGCCGGGTTCCTTCTTCTCCCCTCCTTTATCCTTCTACAGCGGCAGAGGCGAAAGCGGGGGAGTAATCCCCAAGGGGCGGCTAGGTTAGGGAGGAGAGGGTGCGGCGCGGCTTTTTATGCGAGGGCTAGTGCACCGGGGTCAGCTACGGATGGTGGGGATCCTTGGCGTCTGCGCTAGGGCCACGCGGCACGCATCAGCAGGTGCAAGGCGGGGCGGGCAGCGGCGAAGCAGTGTCGCTGTCGTGATCGCGTCAGCGGGAGGAAGAAAGGGGAACAGGGGTCCCCCGACTGACGAGCGGGGCCCGCGTGCTGGCGACACAAAGAGAAGGGGTAGGTGGGAGCTGGGCTGAGAGAGCGAAATGGGCCGGCGGAGCTAAGTGGGCCGGTTCGTTGCGGACCAGAGGAAAGGTTGGAGGAGATCCGGTGGACTAGGCGGTCTTGGCTGGGTCAGAAGGCTAGGTGGGCCAGCGGATTTGAGCAGACTAGAGATAAGAGAGGGAGGTGAACCGGTGGACTTCAGTGAAGAAGATAAGCCCAACAAGGGGGTTTTGGTCCTTTCCTATTTTTCCTTAACTCCTATTCTATAAACTAAATCTATTCAAATTTGAATTCTAAATTCAAATTTGAACATCACACAATTTAGACCCAAATAAAAAGCATAAACTCCAAAGTTATCACACTATCATTTATATTTCCTAAAAATTATTATTTAGCCCAAAATAAATCTAGGAATTTAGGGAAGGTTCAAAGAAGACACTCTTAATATTTTAAGCATGCACTCAATTTCAAGCAAAAATTTTGAAATCCACAATTTTGAATAAATTAACATTCCGGGAAACTCCGGGATGTTACAGAACTCCCCCCCTCACAAGAATCTCGTCCTCGAGATTAGGAGCTTACCCCCCGTTTCTAAAGAGAAGAAGGTAAAAGAGAACTAGCTGCACCACATCGAAAAAGAGGTCAAACTGATGCACTGAAAACTACAACTCACCAGCCACAGCGTCAGGAGCATCAGCAGCCTTTCCTTCCTTCAGGTGGTAGAGCCTTCCACGGCCAGCAGACTGCTGAGGAGCAGACTGAAGAGGTCCTCCTCTTGGGGCTGGTGCTTTGGCGGGCGTAGCGACGGTCTTCTTGTCGGGGCAGAAGTACGACTTGTGGCCTGGCTTCCCACAGGTGAAACACGTGGGCCCGAACCATCCAGTGTTCGGTCCTGGTGCGACCTGGGGCGGGCGGTTGTACCCTCCATTCTGCGGATGGTAGCTTTAGTTTCCTCCTCCGGAGAAGTTGCCTCCATGCTGGCGGTGTCCATCCCTCGGTCTCTGGGTCGACCGCTCTTGGGGATGTCCCATCCTCTTCTTGTCCTTCATGCGATCTTCATGGCCTCTTCTCTCCTCCTCAAGAGCGATGGCACGGTTCACCAGGTGACGAAGGGACTTGTGCTCACTGGCCTTCAAGCCATGGTGGAGGCCTCGTAGAAACCAGAACTGTTTCTTGTCATCAGTGTTGGTGTCATCTGGGGCATAGCACATCATCTTCATAAAGTGCCTCTCAAACTCCTCCACCCTCATCGCACCTTGTGTCATGGTGCAGAACTCCTGGGCCTTCTGAGTCATGAGCTCCTTCGGCAGGTACTGTTCGCGGAACACCTCACAGAACTCTAACCGAGTGATGAAAGCTGGGTTCGGGTGGCTGTCCGAGTAGTTGTCCCACCAAGACTTGGCAGGACCCTCGAGCTGGTGGATGGCGAGAGCCACACACTCTTCATTAGTGTAGGCGGTGAGGTCGAGCTTTGTCTCGATCATGCGGAGCCACTCGTCAGCTTCGAGGGGGTAATCCGAGTAACTAAAGGTAGGGGCCTTCAGGCGGAGGAACCTCTCGATCTTCTTGGCGAAGTCTTCCTCTGGCAGGATGTTGCGGTCCCATCGTTGACTCGGTTCTAGACGGCTTCTGCCATCCTCTGCATCAGCTGAGTCTAAACGGCCATGATCTCAGCCAGGTCAGGCGGTGGTGGTGGTGGTGCTTCTCCACGGCCACGACCACGACCACGCCCCTGGGGAGCTGGTGCGGGCTCAGGTTCAGGCTCATCCTCAACTTCTTCTTCATCATCTTCGGCATTGCCTTGACCGATAGGCGGAGGCGGTGGCGGTGGTGCCTCAACGCCTCGGCCTCGGCCTCCTCCACGGGCAGGCGCGTGTCCGCGGCCACGATCGGGAGCTCGTCCACGTCCACAGCCACGAACTGGTGGGGCTTCTTCTACCTCGGTAGCTTCAAAGCGTTCTAGCAAGCGTCTAGACCTTCTGATCAACATCCTTCTGAAAACCCAACCAAGGGAAGAAAACTTTAGAAAGCGTCACTCACCAACAAGTTGAGCCTCATAAGCAAGCATGAAAATATTTACTAATTATATATTCCTACACTCAATGGGAAGATCCAACAAAACTCAACTAACTCCATTAAGAGCCGATCATTCAGCAAGCATTACAATTATATATGCTCCCCCAAGGCTGACTCGGGCCTAGGAGGTCACAACACTTCAATGGTCCAATTTGTCGAGATACAGACTTAGGAAAAAGATAGTGCCTACCAAGGTGTCACAAAAACTTCTCTACTTCAGTGTGTGCTAGACATGCTCTCGACCAAATGGTCATGTCCTCGTAAGAATTGTTGAGTCCCGTAGGTAAAAGAGAAGCTTTTGAAAAGAGGGAAGTGTTTATGAAATATTTCAAGGAGTTCATATAAAGTAAGGAAACATAGAGAATCCTTATTCACTAACGACCATGTCTAAGGGCACGAGCGATGGTCAAGTATGGCTCTGATACCATCTGTAACGACCCAGATTTTCAAAAGAGGAAAATCGGTCAACCTGTACTCGTGATAGTCCCTGGATCAGACGTTATCACGCACAGACATCCATCACAGATAAATATCACAACCATAGAATGAAATAAAGCATCCAGAAGTATTACTTTTATTACAAATCCATACAGGAGTACATCCATACACGCCTCTTGGCGGAATAACATGAATAAGAGCCTACGCAGCGGTAGCTAGCTTCCAGAAGATGTCTCCAGCTTCATCCTTCTATCCCACAGGCATCCTTGAGCGTAGCGTCGCGCCCTTCAATCGTACCATCTGTCGGCATTGTTGTCGAAGTCTGACTTGTACCTTGCAAGCTCAGGGGCTATCCCCAAGGATCGGGATAGGTCCACATCACCAACCGTATGCGAGCTTTAAGTGGCCTACTTCTAAAGGTATAAAAAGGTATTAAGGTAGAAGGCTGGGGTTTCCTAAGCAGCAGCAATGTCTCATAAAGAATAGAATCTCCAATTCCCACCAATTCCCATAACTCTCATCCGCAAACGGTTACACCTTGTCACCCAGATCACCGTCACCAAGTCCTATCTCCATCTAGGGTCGGTGCGAGAACTCCCACTCCTCGCACCTCAATGATTGCACCCAGATCCGCGAGGCAGAGGGAGCAACTCTCCTCTCCCCGAGTACAACCACGGCTCACCATACACTCTCAACCTAAAAGGGGAGGTAGAAATCCCAAAACGTAAGAGTCGTAGTAAACAACAGGCATGTCCATAACCGAGGACACAGCTATACGTATAGATCTAACCTCTGCAGAGCGTGTACATTTGTACCCAACTCGGGATGGAGCCCAGTCGGTAGCAAGTCGACTGAACCCACCCTACCGGACGAACACCTAGGAGTTACGATTCCACCCTGCATCCGGGTCTCGATGCGGTCCCTCGCAAGGGACCACCCCAGAACTGTGAACATGCCCCCGTGTGGCCACACGGGGAGCGACTGCAAAGGGAAAGGGTCCTCACCCACTTCCCTCCCCCTGATACCCTCTATCCTGCTAGCAGGTATGGAATCGCACTTGCCAGGGTCGACCGGCCCTATCCCCACTCTCGGTGAGGTGGTGTGTACGAAAGTCCCATGAACACAAAGCGACCCACTCGGTTTCAGACCGGGGCGAGCTCCTATCCTCCAAGTCATCACAAAAACCCCAACACATGTGCTCCTAAAACAGTGTACCCGTCATAGGTACCAAACTGGGCATCGCCCAAGAAGACGATCCCTGGCCCCCGATCCCGGATCGGGTTGTCTTGAGCTCACCCCCGCCAAGTATCTCAAAAACACCTTCTCCTGCCAGTTTTTCCCAGACACGCCAAGAATACTACCACATTATCCCAACACATGCATAGCAACCTCAGTGTATAATCACGTGTAAATATAGTAGTAGTAGTAGGTCAAACAAGGACAAGGTATTTAAAAAGGGGTAGTGCAAGGTTTCATCATATCCATCATCATGCAGTAATTAAAGCCCTAGCAGTTCTAATAGCAATGCCTAATGGGCATTCAAAGGGCGGTCGAGTGTGAACTTGCGTGAGGGTAGTCGTCGAAGGCGAAGTCATCGTCGTAGTCCTGGGTCGGCTCTTCGGCTCCGGTAGCTCCTAGATTCGCGAATACAGATAAATACCGGAGCTAGTTGCAATTAACACCAAATAAAGAAGCAATAAGAGCCAAAAAGGGAGCAAAAGCCTAACTAACGGGTGCGTCATGATTTTAGAAAGATTATGAAAGTGGTTTCATATTTTCGGAGCTCAGAATAATTAGTTATGAATTTTCGAAGTCAGCTGGTGGCAGCTGACGCAGCCGGTGATGCGCGGGATCAGTTGTGGCGTGCGGCGAGGGAGTGTGTGGCCTGAGGTGTGGCTTGTGTAGGGATTGGCCGGACGCAAAGGATCCCAGCGATCCGGTGTGGCTCGGGGTGTGTGAGGCTAAACGTGTGGCCGCCAGGCATTCGAGCAAATGCCCGAGAGAGAGGCGGCGCGGCAAAGCCTGGCCGGCGGCGAAGCTTTCCGGCGACTGGCGAACAGGGTTCATGGCGGGGCTCAGGGGGTCCTAGGGTTCCCATCTTGGGCACTAAAGGCTCGGCCTTCGGCCGGGTTCAGCGGAGTTGCGCGCGGCGGCGATGGGCAAGCCGCGGCATGGTGAAGAGAAATAGAGTGGCAGCGCTGGTTCGTGCGCGGGAGCCGTCGTACTAGCTTGCGAGCAAGAACGTGTGCATGCGCGTGTGCGTTCGGCCGTGATGCGGGCGCTCGGTTGGTTCAAGGCGAGGCCCTGACTTCTTCACGTGTGCGCGTGCTTACGGAACAAGGGGACCTTGGCCGAGGCTCGGTGGCCTGGAGACGAGCAGGGACTGCCGGCGAGCAAGGACTGGTGGCGAGGGTCATGCCGCGGTTGCCGGTGCGTGCACAAAGGCGCGCGAGACGAACCAAGTGGCGGCGCAACGGGGTACTCGTGCATGCGAGAAGGAGCGGCCACAACGAGGAGCACCGTCAAGACAGAGCACGGCTCGCGGACAAGCATGCCGGCGTGCGCGCGTGAGGCAAGCGCGTGCGCTGGGGCGGACACTAACTCGTGCCAAAGGGGAAAAAGGCCGGGGCTTCGGCCGGCGTTTCGTGATGGCGGCGCCATGGTGAGGGACCGGCGGCACGGCCAGTGCGTTCGTGCGACTTAGGGGGAGATAACGGGGGTGAGGAGGCTCAGCGGGGTGAGCGGCGCGCGGCGACGACCGCGGTGGCACCTGCAAGCGAAGACGCATAGCACGAAGGCTGGCTCACAGAGGGCGACGGCGTTTTACGGCGGCGGCATGGAACAAACAGGCCGGAATAGGGCAAGGCGCAGATTCATCCCCTCATTGGCACGAAGGCTAGGTCCATGGCAGAGAAAGGAAGAGGATGGCCTCACCGTGGTGACCTCCGGGTCGAAGCGAATAGCGTCGGCTTAGACGCGCGGAGCAGGGTCGACGGCGGAGTAGAAAGCAGAGCGGGCGCGCGCGGAGCAGAGGAAGCAGGGGTCCACGGTGTTCTCCCGGTCTTGGCGTCGCGGTTCCTGGCTCGGTCTGCTCCGGCGTCCACAGCAGCTCCGGCTCCTCCCCGGCGCGACGGCGCCGGGTTCCTTCTTCTCCCCTCCTTTCTCCTTCTACGGCGGCAGAGGCGAAAGCGGGGGAGTAATCCCCAAGGGGCGGCTAGGTCAGGAAGGAGAGGGTGCGGCGCGGCTTTATATGCGAGGGCTAGGGCACTGGGGTCAGCTGCGGACAGTGGGGATCCTCGGCGTCCACGCTAGGGCCACGCGGCGCGCATCAGGAGGTGCAAGGCGGGGCGGGCAGCGGCGAAGCGGTGTCGCTGTCGTGCGCGCGTCTGCGGGAGGAAGAAAGGGGAACAGGGGTCCCCCGGCTGACGAGCGGGGCCCGCGTGACGGCGACACAAAGAGAAGGGGTAGGTGGGAGCTGGGCCAAGAGAGCGAAACGGGCCGGCGGAGCTAAGTGGGCCGGTTCGTTGCGGACCAGGTGAAAGGTTGGAGGAGATCCGGTGGACTAGGCGGTCTTGGCTGGGTCGGAAGGCTAGGTGGGCCAGCGGATTTGAGCAGACCAGAGATAAGAGAGGGAGGTGAACCAGTGGACTTCGGTGAAGAAGATAAGCCCAACAAGGGGGTTTGGGTCCTTTCCTATTTTTCCTTAACTCCTATTCTATAAACTAAATCAATTCAAATTTGAATTCTAAATTCAAATTTGAACAACACACAATTTAGAACCAAATAAAAAGCATAAACTCCAAAGTTATCACACTATCATTTATATTTCCTAAAAATTATTGTTTAGCTCAAAATAAATCTAGGAATTTAGGGAAGGTTCAAAGAAGACACTCTTAATATTTTAAGCATGCACTCAAATTCAAGCAAAAATTTTGAAATACACAATTTCGAATAAATTAACATTCCGGGGAACTCCGGGATGTTACAGAACTCCTCCCTCACAAGAATCTCGTCCTCGAGATTAAGAGCTTACCCCCCGTTTCCAAAGAGAAGAAGGTAAAAGAGAACTAGCTGCACCACATCGAAAAATAGGTAAAACTGATGCACCGAAAACTACAACTCACCAGCCACAGCGTCAGGAGCATCTGCAGCCTTTCCTTCCTTCAGGTGGTAGAGCCTTCCACGGCCAGCAGACTGCTGAGGAGCAGACTGAAGAGGTCCTCCTCCTGGGGCCGGTGCTTTGGCGGGCGTAGCGACGGTCTTCTTGTCGAGGCAGAAGTACGACTTGTGGCCTGGCTTCCCACAGGGTCCCTTGACTACGATGGGGGATTTGTCTGCCTGCATGTCCTAACGAACTTTGATACAACTATTAACTGTCAACACTCCTAACATATCATGTTCAGCATCCAGAAAACTCAAACTACTCCAAAATCATATCATGGATTCATTTTAGTTGGTTCTAGCGCTTGTTTCTGTTGTAGCTCAAGTTATCCAGTTGTATGCTTTTATAAAATTATTTATTGCTTGGTGTATTGTTCTTAGTTGCTTTAGTTGTGTTGTTCCAAATGATTGTTGTGCGCTAAGGAAACGTCTCTGAGCAGTGGAACATCGGGAAACGAGCAAGTGTCCTTGACATCTTGCTATTTTGTACCTTTACCTTTTATACACCATAATCACTATTTTATTTATGCTTTCCTGCATTAGATGTCTAATTTTGCTGGGAATCCTATTAAGGACTGTTTCCTAGATTTTCATGATCATTCCTTGCTTACCCTTAGAGGTTATTTATATGGGTATATTATGCTTATCTTGCTCAACATAGGTTGGGTTTAAAATCTTAACTTGATTAATTACTATGCAATATGTTAATGTGGGTTATGGTTAGCAACATATGAACACCCTAGCTAACTCAGGCAAGTGGTTTGGATGGTGGCTTGTGATGTTTGATGTTGGTCTTGCTTGAGTCAATCTTATAAGGACCAGTCTATGAAGTGACCACCCGGGACTTACCGTACAACCACGTGATCTGAATGGGCTACGGTCTTGGCCAAATAAGTAGGGTAAACTGGGAAATCTAGAGGATCGCGTTAGGCTGTTGGTTGCGGTGAGGGTGGCTTGACTCCCAATAGTCCTGTTGGCACGATGAAGGGTACCTAAACCCTGAGTGGGTTAATGCGACGCTGGTGAACCTCTGTAAAGGCCTCGTAGTGAACCCATGCCAGCACATCTCAGAAATGTGTTGTGAAGAGGCTTGCAACCTCTCACGTGATAGGTATCACGACTCGTGGGTAAAGTTGTATAACCTCTACAGAGTGTTAAAACTGTTATAACAGTCGTACTCATGGTCATGAGTGGCCTGGAACCTTATATGGTTAGTTGGTGGTTTGGTTGGACTACAGTGCTGGTGACTGTGGTTTGGGAGCTAGTTATAGATATATGATGTTTTAACCTTAGGATCAAGATAGGTGAGTGCTTGTGCCTTGAGTGGGTTGGGAAGCTTTATACACAATAATTCTTATGTGCTTAATTAAAATTTGACCTACTAAAACTTGAGCTTTATAGTCCACCAAATAAAGCCTTCCTCGTTCTAAGCCTGCATGTTATGCATACTTTCCCCTCCACTTGCGGAGTACACACCTCCAGGTGTACTCACCATTTTCCCTTTCAACCCCTGTTGTTCTCTCCCCACTGCTGCTTAGATAGACAGAAGACAGAAGAAGGAGCTACATCGTGAAGACCTCGAGTTCTAGGTTGGCATGCCCCAGTCGACGTTCCTATGGAAGATGGTGCCTTCTCCGCTGCATAGATATACGTTGTGTAATTTTCTATTTAGACCCTCCGATCATTCTGTAATCTAAACGTTGTAATGATATATATTGTGATATTACACTGATGATGTCACTTTATGCATGAATTTGATCCTGGGCATGCATAAAGGGGCATTCAGTTTGTCCTTTAAAACTGGGTGTTACAAGCAAGCCCTTCCTGGCTTGCCTGACCTGAGGGCAAATCACGTTTACTTCCTACGAACTTATCAGCACGATGAAGAGGATCAGTATTGGATCTACGAGCAGGGAATAAGTATTGTTCCAGGTGTCAACACTACTCATGTGATCTGAATCACGCAGGTTCCTAGGGATTGGATTTGGTCATGAGGAACATGGTTGTTGCCTAGCTATGCGTAATGTGGATCTTTGATTATGTAACCATTTCTAATGTATTTCTATATATAATGAACAAATATCTATATTATTAGTCTTCCTCAATTGTACAGCGCATGAGTTTTAAATGGTAAATATGATGGAACAAGTTGCTACCACAATCAAATTCGCAATCACAGTAGGATTCAAGTAGCTACGCATTAGTTTCCCAGGAAGGTCCTTCCATCAAAACATTAACAGACCGAACCTTCTCCTCATCCATAACTTTGCCCTTCTCTGACTATTATTACAATACCTCCACTATTCTCCCTCTACCTTCTTTTGTGCCTAGTTCCGCAGTTATGCAACGCATATGAATTCATAATGGTGAGCACGCTTGAATCACTTTGAAATAGATAAAATCAAACCGGCATAATAAAAGATGGAATCTCATAGCTACTCATCACCACAAAGTTCACACCACCAATAATAAGCAGCAAACATCATAAGATGATCTGGCAACAAACACCAAAATACAAGCATGATACCAAATCTGAATTGTCTAGCAATAACATCACGAATCACATTATGCCTTGTCCTTGAGTGACCTCTTATATGAAGCCTGTCGCAGCAATGCCTTCACCCTCTTCACCATGATTGTGGCAGAATCTAGGTGCCCGTTCACCGTTTGTGGCTTAGAGACAGTCTCTTCAATCTCCATGTTAGCCTTTACACATTATTCCTTCCACATCCTTCCATCGCTTTCAGCTTTTAAGTACCTGTTGGCTTCACCCTTTCTGTAGGAGACAATAGAGCATGGTTTCTCATTTTCTTTCTCGTCTCCAACACGTTATGATTTACCTCCCCGTAGTATCGCGTCATCGTCTTCAGCTCAACTACCTTGACATTGGTGTACATGCTTCTTTCCACGACCTTGCTTCCTCTTCAGTGTTTCCCTTCATTTCCATCGGTTTTTCTAGAACTTCTAAAGTCCTAATAACCCATCAATCTGCATTGACCGATTACATTCATATAATTAGCAATTGACCACACTAATATCAAACGCAGAAGAAAAAATTATTAGAAGTGAAACAAGTTATGGTTTACCTTGAAGCAGTATACATACCGATGCCCAGGGTTGGCGCTTGTCCAATCATACCTCAGATGGACAGGCAACCCATCCTTGCACTCGTTTTCATTGCGATCAAGAACGATAACTTCATGAGGACCAAGCGTCGGCGATCTGGGGCTATCGGAGTCTATCCAAACACCTTTAAAATACATGAATGTAGTCTCTTAACCCAGATCCCTAAATCCAGAATTCCTCTTACCCAGGATGACAGGTCAAACTAGCATGGCAAAATAGAGGTCTGACCTAACCAGAGCGAATCTTGCTCCTCGGTTCCCTGCTAGGGCCGCTATGATTCGCCAATCCCGCCACAGGTAGGAGCAGATCTACGCACCGACACTAGCTCTAGTTTTTACCACAAGCAACAGGAGAGTGATGTTGGCGAGTCTCTTGCAGAGTTGCAGTAGTGTACGTAGTATCGTCTAGAGAAATGAGATATATACTCCATGAAACTTTTTTTGGCTGCAGCGCGGTTTTTCTCCCACCAATTTACTAGAGTCGCCCCGTGCTGTACTGTTGTGGTTGGGATGACGTGTCTGGTGACATGGCGCGGGCGGCCGACCACATGGCATAGGCCGCAGCTGGTGTGGTGGGGGCGGCCGGCTACGTGGTGTTCGTGGCCAGGTGACTTGGTGCGGGCGGCTAATGGTGAGCTGACGCGGAACCGCGAGATAAAGTATTTCGAGAAAAAATGTCATATATATACATATATGTTCATGAAAAAATCACCGAACCAAGAGGTGGTGCAGTGGTAAACAAAGTTGTGTTGTTGATGTAGGTCTTCGGTTCGATCCCTCGCGATGGCGAATTATGTTTGCATCATTTTGATCGGGCGCTAGCGGTTGGGCTCCAGCTGTTTGAACTTACATGTGGGACCAAGATTGGTTTATACTACATCTTGAATTTACATGTGGGACCGATGTTGGTTTATGATGTTTTTGTAGAGGTTATGGCGTCACAAAACCCGCATAGAACAGGGACTGCCCGGCTACAGTAGCCACCATTATGGCGATAGCTTTTTTTGTCACTAAATTTGCTCTGAAGTGAAATTTTATAACGAGATTAGTCAGGAACGTCATAAATCAATAAAGCTAAAATATGGTTGTGTCAAGAGTCAACGTTTTTCTTGTAGTGCATGGAGCCACAACGGTCTTGGACGGCGACCACAAGCCATGATTGACGGTCTAAGAGCTCGAACACAAGAAGAAATGAGACATAGAGGAGTATTTTAGCAATTTTTTTACATGCTCGCATCACCACGTAGGCAAAATGTACCTCTGTGGACACTTTTGACCTAGATAACTCTATAATAGATCATGGACCTAAATGACTACGCACCTTTTAGTTTGTGAAACTAGATGAGATCTCGGGAAGTGTTTACGGACCTAGAGTGAAATTCACTTTCCTAAATTCGGCATAGTGTAAATATCAATATCTAAAAGATGTGTTACACAACATTGATATATCTTGAATGAGGGTTGATGACAATATTTCTTGAAACACCCAAATTATATGCAAGAAATATAGAAAAATGTAATTATAATCCTTATATCCAAAATGGTCACAGATCCAGGAACACAAAGCAAAATTCAGGAGCGTCAATCATCCGCCCGGACGCGGGGCATGTTGTATAGCCTTGACCCTACTACCCTGGTCCAGCAAATCTGCCATCTAACTGGGCCTAACGCTAATAGCAACGAAGGAGAATGACAATGCGCATGATCAGATCGTATGCCGGAAAATCCTCACAAAAAATGAAAAGATATTTCACAGAAGGCCATCAGCAGCCACTAGTGCCTAGCTACTCACGCATTCAGCTGAAACATAACCGTCCACTGCAGTAGGCTGCAGAGACATGTCTTCGGCCTCCACTCCCATGGGAAAGTGCTCCTGCAGGCACAAAAGCTATGCAATGCGCAGTTCCAAAGAATCAGGCACTGCATCATGCCGCCATGGAATGATGAGCAGAAAGCAAGAGCATATGATGACTCATTGCCTGTACAAAAAACTACCCCATACATGGGGAAGGGGACGAAGCTGCAGGCCATGCCTCAAGGGCAAAGCTGACTACTATTTGATCGGCAACACACAGTGCTCTCTCTTTGCACAGTGATATACAGTGGGAGGCACTACCAGCCTACCGTCCCCACCTTGTCAGTTCCACCAGCACCACCACTACTTCTGGCTGGAGCACCAAATGGGGGAGAGGGAGGATATTCCATGTCACCGGCCACACACACTCCATTCAGCTGGGCTACCTCACGGATCGTGTTGTCGGCGATCCACACCGGCCGGTGAGGGCAGGCCAAACATCGACAGGGATCGATAGTCCGTCACAGATTCCCCCGGTTTGATGTTGTCCCCCTCTAGTGGCTACCTTGGAGCTGCCCTTCCCCTCCCTCCACTAGTGCCCCTTGCCTCACTTCTGCATGCACTTGATGTGTAGCTGGAAAAAAGGAGGTTTTGATGGTTGCCAATATCTTGTACTAGGTTAAAGGCCCTTAAAGTAGGGGGTTTGTAGGGTTAGAAACTTAGAACTCGACCGGCATAGGCCATGATGCGCCGATGATGGGTAAGTTGCATTGGTGATCAGATTACTTCTGACCTGGAGATAGAAAACAACTGACGAACATCGTTGTGAGATAACTGATTCCATCCATGCTTTTGGTTTACCTGCGAACAGGTTGTGCTGAAGTGATGAGGCTAGCTAGTAGGAATGGTACGAAATTTCTTGTCCTGGGAACTAAAGCAGATTCCCCTGATGAATTCTGCTTTGCTGCGGGATGGTATACTTGCGTGTTCCTCCGTGCGAAAGTGTTAATTTTAGGCTTTCATCAGGCTAGCTCTGGCCAATAGCTGAACACATTTGTCAGAAGAAACTGTGATATATGATGGATTCTGTTGCTTGTTGTTGCAGATCAATTGACTTGACTGCGCATTCTTAGAATTTGTTTTCAGGAAGCAGGCGTGGCCGCGCCGATAAGGTGAACAGAGAGGAATATGAAGCAGTTGGCTCCTGCGTAGCGAAGAAAAGCAAATTAGCAGTGATAATTGGTTCATATATGAAATTAATGGCCCATCAATTAAGTTCTTCAATCTCTGACATATTCGAACGTCTTATCCGTCTGTTAACCTCATTACGTCTAATCAACTCCTTCCGATCCAGCCACAACATCAGTGTTAGTTTTTCAGAATAGTCCATCATATATATATCACCAAATGTCATCTGCGACATGATTTATTCCCCGCTCTTTCTTGAAGGCATTCTCTTCTGTGCATCGCAAGTTTGTCGCTGTCTTTTGGGACACTTGGAGAAAGTTGTGTACGACGGGTAAGCGGTAGTGGAACCGGCTTGGACAGTGCCCATGAACGATCTGCTCCCTGACTGGGCTTACAACCTGTATCCAATACTATGCTGTCGATCAATCACATGAATCTGGAATTTTTGGACGTCCATGTTTCCTTATCTTTTACCCCCTCCCCCCGTTGTAGGTTGTATCTGGGCATTTGTCATGTTCTGGAAAATGAGTGCAAGATGGACCAGGAAACACTGTGGGCATGTTTGGTTGGCCGCATGGGTCTAGCCTGGTCTGCATCCGTGAGCCTGGCTCATCTCAGCCAGGCTGATTGAATGCATGCTCTTTTGCTTGGTTACTTGCACGTAGGTAGACTGGTTCGATAGAAATGTTGTTTGGTTGCCCGCACGAGTCTAAATCATGCAACAAAAATGTGTTAAAATAAATACTAAAATATTAATTATTTATGATACTATGTCATAATAAACCTTAATTTACCTTAAACACCCTTAATTTATTTTAAAATCACTTAATATTTACAAATTATGTGCTAATCACATTGTTAGTTGTGCTAATCCTACGTGGCTCGAGCCTGGCTCGCTGGATGCAACCAATTCTGGCGTACCCCTTGGGTCAGTCTCGGAGGGCACTTTTGCATCCGCTCAACCTGGCTCGGAAGCACACCCAGACAACCAAACGCGCAGAAGCTACATACAACGAACCTGATTGGAGCGCGTGCGGGCAACCAAACGCTCCCTTGAGCTACTGTGGGCACATCTGATCTGGTCTCTAGATACTGAGGTACATCGTAAGTTGATGAGAATTAATTTTGTCGGAGTTTTCTAGGATATCAAACACTACTTTTAAAAAGATTTATTTATAGGTTAATCCCATTTTTTGTTGGGCGGGTCAGAAAAAGAGTGAGATACGGCAAGCCATGGGGTGACCCGTCTCTAGAAATCAACTGCCCTGACAAAAAATGATTTCTAGGAGCGGATGATTGTTTGGCCCGCCCCTAGAAGGTCTCGTGAAAATAAATTCATAATTTTTTCACATAATCTCTAATGAATATAAAAACTATATAAAATTGTATGACCTGACGCTATCTAAACCTTTGTAGTTGAAAAGATTTCATATGAGATTGTTTAATACTTTAAAATTCTGTAATTTTGAAATTTAAATTTTCAAAACTTGAAATGACTTTGGCTATATAAAAGCTTTACATCAAACTTGTAAAGCTTGACAAGACCAAAAAATTTGAACCTGAGAAGTTTTCAATTGAGATTGTTTAATACTTCAAAATGTCATTATAGATTCTCTAGTTTGGAAATATAATTTTTATTGAATTTCAAATAATTTTGACTATATATAAGCACTATATCAAAATTGTAGAGCTCGATGGGATCTAAAACTTTGTAGTTGACATATATTTTATATGAGATTGTTAAATACAACAAAATATCATTATAAGTTATCTAGTTTTGAAATCTAGACCTTTTCTTGAGATTTCAAATGATTTTGGCTATAGAAAAGCTCTATGTCAAAGTTGAAGATTCTCAACGAGATCTATTTGTATGAGTATATGGGTGTATCTAAACACATGAGAGTAAGCCTGAGTATATGTGAATGTATAAGTATATGAGAACATATGAGTATATGTGAATGTATAAGTCTATATGAATATATGAGTATATGCATATGTGTATGAGTATATAGGTGAATGCATAAGTATATGTAAATGTTTGAGTATATGTGTGAGTAAATAATTTGTAGATCAATTTGTAACTTTAAATATGGTTTCAGATGAAGATCAACTTTATATCAAAATTGTAGATATTGAGGAGGTTTAAAACTTTGTAGTTGGCAATTTTTATTTACATTTTTTCATTGTAATTATTAACACAATCACATTTTGCAACGTCAGCGATCCATGCCTTCAAAATGGAAGCCTCCCTGGGGTGGACCCTCTCTCACCAAGCCACCATCCACTCTCTATCGCCCCAAGCGTTAGAGGCGACAGGCACTACCCCTCAAGAATGGTGGTAGTCGTGGATAGGCACTGAGGCACGAAGGTTGGCATGGCCCATCACCCTGACCCTCATCGTGGAGGCAACCAGCGCCACTTGGTGCCCTTGGCCTCGGCCCTGGTCCCGACAGTGGAGGTGTGGCTCCATAGCCCTAGCCCAGACGACAAATATGTGTGACCCCCTTCGCCCTTGCCCCGTCTGGGGAGGCTCCCTAAGCTGTGCGCCCCCCTCGTCCCAGACCCCGGTGGAGGACGGGTACCACACACAGAGGTCTTTGTCACCCCCGCAGCTTTGTCCTAAACACTGGATAGGCATGGCAGTGCGCATGGCTCAGAGGCTAGCACGACCCCTAAGCCTTAGCCTCCATGGTGGAGGCGTCCAACACTGTGGTGCCACCACGATTCTAACCCTGACCTTAAGAGCGGACGTGTGCTGTGGCGCGTGAAGACTGGAGCAGCCCCAGCCCGACACATATTAATTTTTTTGTTTTCCATTTTATTTTTAAATGGATTACTAGGTGCATAACCAAGGGTGCACGTGATCGACGCCTAAAAATGTTATTTCCAGGGGCGGGTAACCCTCTCACCTGGAAATAGCATTTTTTAGGGGTGGGCCTAGGAGTTTGGGAGTTTTTTCAGAAGTTCAAAACGTACAGAAAAATAACTATTTTCCTTATTTTTTAACATGTATAGTTGATTATACCCTTTAATACTATGGATTAAGAAAAGAAAGTTTGTATTCATTGAATACTACTGAATACACCTTGGGCCCGCCATGGCCTGTCACTTCAGGGTGTGGAAATGATTTGTAGGGGAGCATGTTACCCACTTTTGCAAACAACTCTTTGTAGCCGTGAAGAGTAGGAACGGGTAATGCACTTCCCTGAAAACCACTTTTCAACCGTCCCTACAAAGATATTTTAGTAGTAAAAAGTTCAATTTTTCCGAGCATTGGATATCATGAGTTTTTAGAAGATTCTTGGTGTATTTTGGTGTGTGAAGGACCAGATTGGGTGACCAGAGAGGGGGGAGTGAATGGGAGCCGATAAAAATTCTTCTCGAAAGAGATAGCTCCTCTAGCGAGATGAACTCAGCCGAAAACCCAAAGTCACTTCCTCCACAAAATCCTCAAGTTTGCCAAGATAACGTAGCCACTGGAGTGCTACTGATCCTAGGAACAAACCACACTTCCAACCAAAGCTACCACGCACAAACCGCAGCGGAAACAACAAGAGGCAGCTCTGCCTGGCTGGGACGGCCAGACCGCATGGAGGGGGCGGTTAGACTGCCTCTGCCTCGGAAAGCTCCTCAACCACCAAATGAAGCTCGCGGCTCCAAAACGACCCAAGATTTCACCAGGAGAATCCTCTGATCAAAGCGAACAAGCTCTCAGAAGAAAACCCTGGAAAATCAATCTTCCCTCGGAGAAACCTCAGGGCGGTCAGACCGCCCTCCCTACTCGATTTGACCGCCTGGCCCCAGAAACTTGGTCGCGGGTCAACCCTCAACTTCCCATCCACCGATCTCCCGATTCACCCCACGGATTGGCGCGAAACTTCGGGGATAGCTGGGTCACCTCCTGGACGACCTCTCGACCAAAGGATATCCACCGAAATACTCGCAATCAAAGGGAATCGTGAATCAAAGGGCTCTATGTCATGAACTCGAGGAACCACGAAAACCACCAAAATTGAAGACTTTCCCACGGGTTTGCTGGGGCAAAATCACCAAGAAAAGAGGCACAAGGTCCTCATGTGTGATACCCAACAAGAAACCCACCAAGAAACGCCTCCAACAACTCACCACAAATTTCTCAAGAAAAGGCTTCGAAAATCACAAAAAAGAAAAATGTCGGGAGACAAAGGAACACAAGATGAACCACACCGAATCATCTCTACATGTCGTGAAAGGTTCATACAAGGTCTAGCAAGCCACCCAAACATCCTTCCCTCTCTCTAGATGAAACATGAAGCTCTTATGCTAGCCTATGGGAAAAACAGGAGAAAAGGGGAAAAGCCAAAGAGAAAATGAACTAGGGTTCCAAGAGTTGGCTGCCATCTCCCACTCAAGTATATATGGGCAGTGCCGAATGACTAAACTACCCCTACTACATAATAGTAAGATACACGTCCCCGGATGGCAAATTTGGTAATTTGATCGGATCTTTATCGGACAGATGCTCGTCGACCGCAAGCTCGCTTCAACTCCACGCAAGCCTTGCGATCACGCCGCATGTCCTCCGCTTCGAAGCTTTATTGACATTTCTTAACGCAACTACCAACGAACGGGTATGGAACCCATCCTGGTAACAGCGCCAGAAATGCTGGTTGGTAATTCTTAACATTATAGGAGTCCGCAAGCGCACGGAAGTACCATTGTAGCATTTCCCCAAAGGAGTATTCCAAAGGGTATCGAATCCAAGGAAGGCTTTGGTGGATTAACAAACTCAACACTATTGCAATGAGTATAGATCATAGACGGAAATAAATCAGACACTCAAGTACAGGGGTAAGAAATGATAATGGGGTAGTGTGATCACACACACACTCACTCTCTCCCTAAGGGGTCCTATGCATAGGAGGCAACGTACGAGTTAGCTCTAGGTTCTTATGTACTATACACATAAAGCTGGTAAGAACAAGTTAGATATATTAGCGTTGAAGAACATTGACTTAAGCACCCAGGTACCACAGGGAGCTAACCTCCCGCGTTGCTTCCGCACAACTCTGGTTGTTAGACTTTAGACTCCTACAGCTTATCCGAACGTGGGGGATTTCAGAGGGACCAACGGCTGTTACTACCGCGGCCTACCCCAAGACAAACCGTGGGATAAACTCATAAGTAAGGTAGCTACGCAACCCAAGCACCATGCTTACATTGTTAGCCGGACTTGACCGGCCCGGGCTATTGTGACTCAGGTCAAGCCACCAAATAAACAAGCCAATTACACCGAGTACCGTAGCTTAAGCACAGACTTCATACAACGCAGTCATGTCATCTAACTAGATCAAACCAGGTTAGGTACACAAACGTATTCGTGTTTTCCTATGTCTGTTCAACTGGATCAAAGGGTTGTGTTCGCGAAGAACACGAGCCTCTAACTTACGAACAACACCGGAAACATGTGAAAGTCACCCGTCAAGTGGATCGAAAGGCCTTGTTCATCAAGAACAGGAGCCTCTAAATGATGAACAGGTGAAGAACACATGAACAAATTACCCATGTATACTAACACGACTTTATATGAAATAGCTGAATAACTGAAGTAGATCAAAGTCATACAAATGATAAAGATACAAGAGAACTCATACCTAGATCCCAAAGTAGATTTGGAACTTGAAGTAGAACTACTCTAGCCTACCTCCTAGCCTTGAAACTAAAAGTGAGAAAGGTGTTGCAAGTGTGGATGGTTTCTAAGTGAGCCCCTCCCCTTCTATTTATAGGCCAAGGCACCGGCGAGGAGTGGAGGCAAACACCCTGGGAATGGCACTTAGGACCAATGGGGAGACACCACATGGAAGCCCCTGAGTGGAGGCCTCAGGGTCGGTTCGGCTGACCCCTGTGGGCCCCACTCGGGGTGTGTTTTCTCCAAGTGGCTGTCATGTGGGTCCTGAGGTCGGTTCTCGGTGTCCACTTCCCTTTGATGCAGTGGTGGGTCCATGAATCCATGTGATGTCCATGTGTCACGCTCTGATTCGTCGGACTGTGCTTCACTTGGATTGCTTGCATGGCATGCATGCATGGCGCCCTTGTTGGCAGCTTTGCATGCCTGACATCCTTGTTGGCAGTCCTCCTAGGATGAGGTGATGTGGCATGGATCATAAAAGGTGAGTTTACCACTCTTTTCTTCCTTATTTTCCTGCTATCAAATAATCTCTAAGGACAAGTGGAACTACATTATTATTAACTAAATAAGTGTAAGAAATGCCTTATGCTCCTTTATTCATGAGTATATTGACGGCTAAAGTAGGCACTTAACAGCCGTCAACAAGCTTCTCGACGAACCACGGCCAACCTGGTCAGACAACCCCTCCTGGGCGGTCAGACCGCCCCAACCAGTCAGACCGCCCTGGCCAGGCGGTCAGACCACCCTGGAATGGCCATATAGTCCCGTCGCATCTTCGGTCTTGGCTTTGTGGCTCAACCTAGTAACCTAGTGGTTTTATGGCCAAACCATTGCAAACCCCACAGACTTGGTGCAGCCTCCGTGCCAATACCACTCATGACTTGGCCGCCATGGTCGTCCTCGCTTGGTGTTGGTTTTGTGGCCAAACCAAAAAACCCTGTGTGCAAGCTTCAGTTGTTAGCTGCTACCTTGCACCAGCTCCATGTTCCTAACCTCATCTTGCTCTTCTTGCCAGCATGCGGCCCGCACTTGATCCCGTCGGCCACCGGGTCCCTCGAATGAAGCCTACTTGTCTCTCCGCACCTCGGAGGTCACACAGACATAGACCTTTCATGCTTGTTCTTCCCCGCACCACGCGAATCAAGTCGCAACCTGCACCTACAATACTAGGCCAAGAATCAGTCCACACCACATTGTCAATCACTCGTCACTAAGGAGCGACCATCCACCGTCCCTCGGACCACACAAGTCCTCAATCTCCACCTTGATGAGTGCATTGACAACACACATAGTCACCCATGATGAAAAAGAAAGAAATGAAACGAACAACAACCCAACCAAGTGATCCAAATGCCAAACAAAGGCAAAAACCTGATCACTTGAAAGCGAAAGTCTCGGTCCACTAAGGCAAGGTCAATGGCTCAACACAACCGAGACAAAATCCAAAGCTCACATGGAGCAAACCACCAAAGCAAGAACTCAGACGACACAAGGAGCTCCCATGAACACATGCAGGCTACCCCTGAGCAAATGCAACTCCCCCTGAACACATGCATGCAAAGAACTACTACAAATGCATGACAAAGAGCAAAACTCGCTCTGCACTGACCAAGCTGGTTAGACCGCCTACCAGGCCGGTTATACTGCCTTGGCCGATCACATTTCAGGCAGGGGCGGTCCGACCACCCTATGTGACTGCCTTGTCAAAACATGTTCCGAAAAATTCCGAAACCACCTGAAAAACTTCTAAACATGCCCAGATGCATTTTTCATGCACAAACTTCTCCCCCTTGTTGACAATGCATGAATCAAGGCATATTTCAGAAAAAATGAACCTAGAGCTTCTCAAATAGACAATGAGCACCACAAAATGCTACAAGTGAGCAAATGAGCAAGCAAGACATTCCACAGTTCCGTACAAGCATAGCCATCAAGATAGTAAATATGTATAGGCATATGACAAAGGCATGATCAAATTAAGCACTTTTGCGAAAAATTTCCCTCTGATGAGCAAAGACCTAAACATGAGCAAAACATGCCAAAGTGAATCTAGATCACACTGACTTCATGCTAGGTCACATATTCTCATCAAAAGATAATTGTAAACACCCATAAGCATCTCAAGTCATGTTAAAGCCACCGAGCCATGTGACATCTCATGGTGGACAACATGCAATGGTTTAGCACCCAAATTAATTGCAATTTAAAGCATTTATGACATGAGAGCATAACTTCAAGCATAGGCATTTCATACCAATTTCATTTTTCAAATTTACGCACAAAATGGTACATGAAGTTCCTTTTCAGCAAAAAGAAGCTTATGCTCCCCCACAAGGTATCACATGGGCTAAACATTTACAATGACAAATGGGTCTTTGACCCCAAGAGATAAGCACATGATATCCAACCACAAATTAAGCATGATCAAAACCACCAAAGCACACTAGGATCATGAAAGGATTAAACTCACAAGAGAGAGCCTATCCTAACATTTTCAAAATAGCCATCTCAACATGCATATATAGCAAAACTATCAAGAGCATAGCTATCCATCACCAAATCATATCAAACATGCTCAAAAGCTCACAACTAGCATATCATGATCATCAATGTATATAGGAGAAGCTCATCCTACTACAGTGAATATGATACAAATGCAAACAACCTAAGATACAAAGATGCCTATACATCATGATACAAATGCAATGCCATGCATAAAGTAAAAATGATACATATGCTACAAAGGAGCTCCCACCATCAACTCAAGAAAACAAACACACACCGAGCTCACCCTGCAAGCGGGTGAAAGTGGCTTGGTCAAGTGGTTTGGTAAAGATATCGGCTAGTTGGTTTTGGGTGGGCACATGGATCAAAGCAATCTTCTCTTTCTCCATATTGTCTCTCAGCAAATGGTATCTCACCTCAATGTACTTGGTTTTGGAGTGGAGAACATGGTTTTTGGCTACACTTATGGCACTGGTGCTATCACAAAAGAGTTGGACATGGGTACATTCCTCACCAAAGTCGCTCATAGTGTAGGTGATCTATAGGAGCTGGGAACAACAGCTGGCTGCAGCTACATACTCAGCCTCTATAGTGGACTGGGCTACACTGGATTGATTGCGGGATGACCAAGACACCAACAAAGATCCAAGAAATTGACAATTACCCGAGGTAGCCATACGATCCAAAGGACACCCAGCGAAGTTAGCATCTGCAAACCAATGATGGTTGAGTGTCGAGGATGCAAAATACCAAAGACCAAACTCAGGAGTGTAGTTCAAGTACCTGAATATCCTCTTGACGGCCTGCCGATGCGAAGTCCTCGATGAAGCCTGAAAACAAGCACACAAACACACGCTGAACTGTATGTCTGGCCTCATCGCCGTCAAGTAAAGGAGGGAGCCGATTATGCTCCTGTACTCCTTCTGGTCCACGAGTTTACCATCCTCATCCGCGTCCAAAGCCGTACTCGTACTCATCGGTGTTGGCATTGGCTTGGAGTCATCCATCTTGAACGTCTTCACAGTGTCCTTAGTGTACTTCGCTTGATGCACAAATGTCCCATCCTTGCACTACTTAATCTGAAGCCCGAGAAAGAACTACAACTCTCCCATCATCGACATCTCAAATTCCCTACTCATATCCTCTACAAACCTAGCAACCAAAGAGTGAGATGAACCGCCAAAGATAATATCATCTACATACACCCACACGATCAGGATGTCACCGTCCTGCCTGAGGTGAAAGAGAGTTTGATCTACTACCCCCATCACAAAGCCCTTGCTGAAAAGGAATTTTCTCAACCTCTCATACCACGCTCTAGGTGCTTGTTTTAGGCCATAGAGACCTTTTCTGAGTTTGTACACTCGGTGGGGATACTTCTCACTCTCAAAACCCGGGAGTTGCCTCACATACACTTCTTCCTCTAACACACCATTTAGGAAGGCACTCTTCACATCCATTTGGTACAATTGGAATCCTTTAGCAATAGCAAATGCTAGAAGAATTTGAATTTCCTCCAAATGAGCCACCGGAGCAAAAGTTGTATCCTAGTCTATCATCTCCTTCTGACTATACCCCTGGGCAACCAACCTCGACTTGTTTCTCACAATCTCCCCATTTTCTTCCTCTTTGTTTTCCACACCCATTTTGTCCCAATAGGTTTGCAATCTGGTGGAGGCTCAACTAACTCCCACACCTGATTCCTCACAAAGTTCTCAAGCTCCTCATGCATAACGTTCACCCAATTCGGATCAGAAAGTGCATGTCCAATATCCTTGGGCTTGAAAGACACGAGAAATGCAGAATGAGTGAAATGAGAGTACTTCTGTGACCTAGACCGTGTAGTGCGTTCATGAAGATCACCTATGATCCTCGAAGGTGGATGATCCACTTGTACACACCGGGGAGCCCCACATCTGGAGACAACCTCCCCCTCAGCAGCAGCTTCCACTCAAACTCCACCAGTCGTCGTAGGAGTAGGTGATGGTCCATCCTCGATCATCGTCGTCATAGTGGAACTAGTAGGTACATGGTCAGTTGCGGGAAGACCACAAACATCTTCATCATCTCCATCTTCCTGCACCTCCTCTTCAAAGATTTCCTCGCCAATTCATCATCACCTGCACATTCAAAGACAAAAGAGCTACACGGTTGTGTCTCATTGAAGTAACTTCGTATGTCTCCACGATTTGGTTGAATTCAAGATTGAGCACACGATATGCTCGAAAATGAGTAGTATAACCAAAAAATACCATCAACAGATCTAGCCTCAAACTTATCCAACTTCCTGCCCTTCTTCAAAATGAAACACTTGCAACCAAAGACGTGAAAGTGGCTTACCTTAGGAGGGCATCCACGCATCAGCTCGTAGCAAGTTTTCTTCTTGAAAGCCCTCAGGAGGATCTGGTTGGACACATAGTGAAGGACTGAATAGGCGACCAGAGAGAGGGGGGAGTGAATGGGAGCTGATAAAAAATTCTTCTCCAAGGAGAGAACTCGGCCTATACCCCGATTGTCACTACGATCACTCGCACATACCAAAGAAGCTCTAGACTACGCACACACAAGCCTACAAGTTCTAGAGACAAGCCATGAAACAAAGAGCAGAAGCACTAGACAAGAATCAAAGCACTTAGCAAAATCTGCGAGGCACCAGGCGGACTGTCCGCAAGCACAGGGCAGACTGTCCGTGGGACCCAGGCGGACCATCCACAAGCACAGGGCGGACCGTCCAAAAATGCAGACCGAACCTCTAGTAGCGCACCGGGAAAAATCGAACCATCCTGGCCTCTCTCGCGGACTGTCCGCAAAACTCCTCGCCACTGAAACAAACAAACTCAATGGATCGAAACACAAGCTTGCAAGAACACGAACGAACTAGCGAAGAACACACTCGCGCGGAACGTCTGTGTGGTCCTGGTGAATTGTCTGCTACAGGCGAACAGAGCTGCTCGAGCCCGCGGCCACAAGGTCAACCCCTCTTATCCATCACCAGATCTCCCAAACCATTTGAGCTCTTGAGACAAGATTTGGGGGAGATGAGAAGCGTCACTAGGTAAAGTTATGCCCCAAAAATTTCCACCTCTAACTCACTAAATCACCTGGAATCGCGGATCACAGGAACAACCTCCCAGAACTCGCAAATCGAAGGGTTTTCCCGGTGTTTGAGGGGACAAGATCACACCAAAAGATGCACAAGGCATCCACCCATGATCCCCACAAAAAAATCCGAGGAAAAACGCTCAAATCAACGAATCGAGCAAAGAACAAAAGCAACTGAAAATAGTTCTGAAAATGACACGAAATCACAAAGAGCAAAGAGAGGGATCGAATCACAACGCCGAATGCTTCCATACATCCAGAGGTCACAGTCTGTACAAGAGTCTAGCCTAAGGAAATACTGGGAAAAGAAGCAATCCAGGTCGAGTCCAGAGCCAGAGAGAGAGAGAGATGCCATCCACCTGATGTGAACCCGCTAAGGTTTGTGGCCGATCTTTCGATGAGAGGCGTGGAGGATAACTTCGATCGGAGGAAACGACGTTCACGGCCTGACTACAACCTCCAAGGATGCGCCTTAGCAACCGATACACCGTCTCCTATGGCTGTCACGATCTTGTGGAGCGCGTCAACCGCCACTAGGGCACCCGTTCCTGCAAGCAATCGAAGAACAAGCAAGAACAAGTATAACAAGCAACTCAATTGCAAATGTGGAGATAGAAACCAATCTGATATCACCAAGTTGGGGTTCCGAATCAGGTATAACGGGTGGTCTAGCCGACACACGCATCTACAAGGAAGTAGCAATGGCTAAACTTACAACGAAACAAAACCCAATCTGTTTGTGACGGCTATGGGGGTATATGAGATTGTAGGGGCACGACCAGGACCTGGTGGGGGTTGTGCTCCAACCCTAGGACGCGCCCCTATGGGCTCCGACATGATACACGGGCCAACGGGCCAAAATACGGTGGCGCAGCACCCTGGATAGAAAGACCTTTGGTCAAAGATTCGTAGATTGCGGACACCTCAGGATAGGTATGGGCATGAGTCCGGATCCATATGAAAGTTAACTTCAACCCGGTTTCAGAAAGTACTTGAACGTCCCAATCCGACTCCGTATGTGCCCGTGGCATCCGTCATAAGTTGGCCCAGTTATGCAGTCCGAATCCAGCGCCCAAAACGTGTTGGACTTGATCTCTTTCCATGTTTGGCCCAAAAGTGACGTGGTGGCCTGGTGGAGGACGTGGGGATTACTTGGACTTGGCCCCCAATCAACTTCTTTGGTTCTCCAAGCCTTCCATGTGTGTTGAGCACCTTTTTTGATCCACGTAAGTGTTTCTGAATATGACAACCAACAAACATCATAGTGCAGCAACAGTTCAGCAAATGTATTGAATACAATGATGATAAAGAATCGGTTCACCTTGGAATAAAAACATGCTATTGTGGTCGTATCCAAGCCGGTGATGTCCTCATCACCACCTCTCCACTATATATCTGAAGTTCACCGGAGGAGGCAAATGACCACACTACCCCTAAAACTTAAACTTAAGATACACACCCCTAAGGGGCATTTTGGTCAAGTCTTCGAATATTCCCATCGAGCGGACACACTTCCACCTCGGACTCGCTTAGCCTCGACGCAAGCCCCGCGATCACGACACGTGCCACCACCTCGAAGCTTCCCGACGCATCTGGATCATCGTTTCCGTCGCGTTGGGCCTCCGGCATTGGTTTTGAGTCCCAAACCAAGAAACCCTCCACCGATGGTTTTGTCAGTGTGACAGAACCGCCCAAATTAATTCCCATTTAACACATAAACCATCCACTTGGTCACTATGCATTAAAGAGGAGTTAACTTGTCGATATCTGCCGGGTCAAGCCCTGTAAATCACTTGACAGAGGATTGAAATTGTACCTTAAAACTCACACGACGGCGAGTCTAGAGATACTCAATATATCCTTTATTACATCATATTCATCAAAGGTTCATTATTACAAACCAAGTTCCATACAGAAAAGTACGTAGTTCAGAGTTTGAAAAACATAGCAAAAATAAAATACCAAACGTCATAAGCGACATCACGGGAGGCCATCCATGATATCACTAAGCACTGTCATCCTCCCACTCAACTTTCCCAAAGGGTGGGAGAGGACCAGGCCACAGAAACCATCAAACACATCAACACCTACAAAAGTTATCAATAAAGCAAGGCTGAGTATACTAATACTCAGCAAGACTTAACCGTCTGGTGATGGAAAATCACCAACTCTCTAGACATGCAAAGCTTTTTGGCTAGTGGGTTTCTTTTGCTGAAAAGCAACAAAGAGTATGTCCTTACTTTCAAATTTTAGCCCACAATTCTAGTTGATTAACCATTACTAAGTAAGCAACTATTGCAAGCAAAGTTGTGCAAACAATTAAGCATATATCCATCTTACTTCTCAATTTCATCATTAAGGGACATAGAGTGTATGGATAAGCAATCTCAGATAACGGTGAGAGGCTGATGATCGATCGATTAATAACCTTGCAAGGCAGACCTAAACACACCGGAGAATGCAGACCCCAAGATAACAACTAAAAAGCCCCAAAGGGCGGGGTACGCACCAACCAGGCGGTTCCCAGTCATCCTCAGTTCAGGATCAATGTCCACAGTGCTAGGTATAAGGATTACTGGAATTACGACTCGACGTCCTACCAGTCTCACACATGCACCACCGGTTGCAAGTCGGGGGAAACGAATCCAAAGATTAGTGGTAGAGAGTTCCTTTGCTGGATCAAAAAGGTACTAGGCTTACCGTCCCCATTCTCGACAAGTGTTTAGTACGTTCAAACGCTTAACCAGGGACAACTATTGGCCGGAGCCCATCCCATGCTCTTACCACATGAGCAATCCAGTTTAGCATATCTTATGATTCCAACATAAGAAACCTATAGCTCGCGAGTGACGAACATCACCCGACTTTTACCGTGTCCTTAGAGCATGGCAACTAGCGACTTATCATACTAGTATTGGAACATAGGAACCTAAGATCATGCATCTATGGTCTCAATTCAACTCCTGAAACTTAAATGCACAAACATAACAAAGATAGTTGCATAAGTTCAAAACTAGGTTATGCTCCGGGGCTTGCCTTCACTAGCAAAGTTAGTCTGGAGATCCTCTGAAATTGGTTTGGGTCTTGTTGCAAAACCACCACGTTCACCTTCTCCTTCAACTACCTCTCCTTCAGCTTTCGGCACCAACTCGTAGCTCTCGACCGGAAGTTCTACACGACATGCATATGCATAAACTTTAAGTTTTCGTACTTATGAAGGGAGAACTCAGTGCAGATGTAAAGGATAAACATGGGGTGTATTGTTGGGCACATTCACCTAGACAAAAATATTCAGCATACTCTTCCTTTATCAAGGAATGTATGTGTGTGATTTATCTTTTCTTATTTGATGGTGATTGTTTGCATATTTAAACTAATTAATTTATTTTACTTCACCAAAGTAGAAGGGTGCAGTTTAGGGTGTATTTTTGTGAAGCTTTGTTATTTAAATTTACACCACATTAAAGGTGATTTTGATTTTTCTTTTATTCCACTTATTAAACTTGATTTACTTCAAAAATCAATTATGAATATTCCACACACAAACTGATAGAGAGAAAATTCATACAAGCACATATCATGGTAACAAGGCTACTGCCCAAAATTGGCATTAACCTCAGCTATAAACTGCACATGAAAAATCTAGTAAGAACTAGCCGACATAAACATGATTTATTTATGCAGAGAGATCTATACATAATGTAGCATCAAAAAATTATACAAAGCGTAAACATGGCATAGCTGAGCTACTCACAAAAATTCTAATTAAACTAAGCTATAGATTTAGCATGAAAAATACAACACTTAAACACTGCTGAAAAGATAAATGAATCACATGGAAATATACAAGCATGCATTGGAGCTACAACTTTTACCACAACCATATCAAGGTAAAACAAGACTACTCAAAAATTATCATGGCCAGAAACTAAACACAACATGCTTTATTAAAAAGGCTCATATTTAACACCTACATTAATTCAGGCTAGTTAAACATGTCAAAAGCTCCTCATAATTTTACCATAGCTTCATCTAGGTATATATAGGCTACTGCAAAAAGATCAACCCTAATTTCTTAACCAAATGTTTAAAACTAAACAGGAACTTATATGCTAGCATATATCAAAATGAAATCATAACTAAAGATATGTAACAGATCTATGTTCCATTTTTCTACACAAGAACAAGCATGATCATACTAACAACATATTAAAATTTCACATTCAGATCAGCATATTTCTATGTAATAGAATATTTGAGTTTGCATTTTTTCGATTTTTCTTTGATTTATTACGGATTTTACAAGATCTCAGCATTTTGAATCTAGATTTAAAGAATCTTCTTTCATCCAGGTCCTCGGCTTACAAATCTTATTCAGAACCATGCCCTTTCATTTACCCAGAGGTCCTGGCTTTTATGATTTGAACCCTGGAAAGAAGTTAATCTTCACAAATCCAGGCTCGGCAGCCTGGGGAGTTCGCCGGCGGCGAACCGGCGGCCGGGCTCGGTCGGGTGAAGGGCTAGGAGGGGGTTTGAGCTTACCCTAGACTGCTTGGTAGGGTCGGTGGCGGCGGAGCGGACTCCGGTGGTGACCAACGGTGAGAAGCGGGCGGAGTGGCCGCCTCGGCCCAAATGCCGACGAGTCGACGGCGTTTCCTCGCAAGGCGGGCTCGGGGACAGCTTCAAGGAGTCGCAGGGAAGAGGCTCGAGTGGCTGGAGCTGGCTGGGAGGGGCGGAAGAGGGAGCTCACCGAGATGGCGGCCATGGCGGGCGGCGGAGTAGAGCTTCCACGCGAGCTCGCCTGGAGCCTTGTTTTATAGGCGGGCGAGTGTGAGACGGCGCAGTAGCTGTTTGCCCTGCAGGCGCGACACCTAGCTGGCCAGCGGGCCAGCGGTGCAACGCGCGTGGTGCCATGGCGCTCGGCGGAGCAGCGCATGCGACTGCTAGCCAGCGTAGGGCAGGGGCATAGAGTGCTTAGGGCGGGGAGGTGATGCAGCGACAGAAGCAAGTGTCCAAGCCGCAAAGATGCGCTCCAGCATGCCTGCTCCTCTTGTCTGGCATGGCTGCCCGACGGAGGCCGCGGTGGCGCGTGTTGACACGAAACACGGAGGAGGAAGAGGGCGTGGGCACAAACGGTGGGCGGCGCGCGGTTTTGATCGCCACGTTGGCACGTGACGAGACGGCGCTGTGCGGGCCCACTGGACGATGGCGTACGGGCGGGCGCGCGCCAGGCATGGATGCTGGGGTGCATCGCGGCGCGACGTCGGTGCGGCGTTGAACGCGAGTGCGAGCGCTCTGGTGGCAAGAAGCAAAACAATTCGGCTTAGGGTACTTTGAACGGCTGGAAGAATTCAAAACCACATATAACACAAATTTTGGCCAAAACCAAAGTTGTAGATGAGACAACCCTCTACAAGTTTCACAAAGGCTGACTAGTGTAAAACTCAACAGTTTGAGCACAAATTCGTCTTGAAATTCTAGATTTTCTCGACGCAGTCAAACACGTGCTCAGAGTGTTGACCAAGAATTTGAGGCTTTTGCACTCAAAATTTGAAAAACTGGTAATTAGAGAAAATGTGTCCCTGGAAATTCTGAGCAACTTTTGTATTGGCAGAATTTTCAGTGTTTTGGAAAATTTTGAAGATATGGCCAAAGTTCTAGAGATAGGTACATGAACTTAGGGGTTTGACCCTATTTAGAAGGGTTTGACTCAATTTTTGAGGACTTTCCACTCAAGATCTCAACTTCCACCTAAAAGAGGAAATGCTTATCTTAAGAAATCCAACAATTTTTACATTGGCCGATTTTGGAGTTGCCATATGAAATTTTGAGATTATGGTCAAGCCATCGAACGAACTCAAAAGATCCTTTAGGGAGGTTAATCAAGTGAGATAGGGTTCACTCCTTCTTCCATTCCTAATTCCAAAAGCACTAACTATGAGGTTGTGTTCCTGAGTCTTGGTGACCATTTTTGTCTTGGCAAAAGTTCAAGTTCCGAGTGAAAGATTGAAATCAGGTTCAAAGCAACTTTGCTCCTAATGGTGTTTTCACCAAACTTGCTTGATTTTTGCTTTAACACCATGAGCTTAGGTTAACTCCTTGATTAAAAAGAGATAAACACCTGGGGTGCTACAACCTACCCCCCTTAAACAGAATCTCATCCCGAGATTCGACCACAAGCTTTGACAAACTTTTCAGGGGAAGATAAAGGTTACACAGAGAAACTAAAAGAGCAAGGCTAAACTTTCCAAGATCTAGAACTCAAAGACGATAAAAGATACACGAGTTTCATCACACACTTCCACGTAACTCATGAGGGAGTGGGCGCTGAATGTGCACATGAAAAGCTACAAACAAGCATAGCAGAGGTGCAAAACAAATCAACATCATCAATGCATCCCAACAATCTGAATCACATATCTCGAGAGAATGATCCATAGTTGGTGATGTAGGATTGGCTTCTTCTTGTGACCTTCTTCTTGATGTCGGTACCAACCCTTCAGTGGACAAGCTTCAAGGAAAGGCTTGAACTGATATCAACTTCTGAAGAGGCTTGATTCTTCTTCACCTTGTTGGAGAAGATGGAGGAAATGCTGGAGACGATGAAGATGGCCAGTGTGCGGTCAAGAAAAGAGCTGGAGAGAGGGGAGGGCGATGGGAGGTGATGGCTCCAGTGGATGCAAAGGGAGGGGTAGTGGAAACCAGTGGAAGGTGGTCCATTTATGGATGCTCACCATGGTGTAGTGGCGGTGGTGCTTGCGCCACTTGGGTAGGGGCCGGTGTATGGAGGTGTGGTGGTGGTGGCATGTGGCACGGTGGTGGCCGGCATGGGATGCCAAGGTGACAAGACTGCTGTCGTAGGGCGTGTGCATAGGCAGCGATCAACTGCTGCGGTAGGAAGGTGGTAGAGCGATGGCACAGCACAGAGCAGACGGAGCACAGATACAGAGGGAGTCAAATTGATTCTTGAGAGATTTGACTATGAATTTGGGAAAAACGAGAAAAGCCTGAGGTATCCACCATTCAGATTAGAATTTATTTTTGTCTGGGAAAACTGTCAAGTGCTTTTGTCCATTCTTTCTTTTCCAACATACAAAGTCTGTAGATTTGGTCGAAGCTGAAAAAAAGATCACAGGTCACTGACTGGTATAAAACTCCTTATATCTTGACTTTTAGAGAACCTTGACTGCTCATACTCCTTTAAATTAGATCGGTTGATTTGATACTAGGTAAACTTTGAGATTGACATAGAAGTAGACAAGTCGAATGGTTTCATAGAGATTTTTATGAAGAAAGGGAAGGCTAGTAAACAAACATTTGTTAAATTTGTTTACTGAAATTTCTGAAATTACATTAGGATAGCAACAAGATGTCTGCTCAGGGTATGTCCTTGGAAATATCAAATTTCAGTTGGAAAATGGCAAACTTTTGCAAAGGATGAGGGTCAACATGTATACCAAAAGATTCTGTCACTTGTGACATTGTTCTCATTTACTCAAATTGCGTGAGCAAGGTTAAGAAGGAAAGATTTTGAAGTTGAGAGATCAAAAATGATCCACTCAGGGATATCAACATCACAAAATAATTGAGTGCTTTAGAAAGCATACACACATAGTGGGAACGAAACATGTCGATTGAGATATCATGCTTGCATTGCCAGAACAAGATTACAACTAAGAGTGAACTCTGAAGACTAAGTCATTATCAAAGTACTGATATGGTTCATACATAGAACTCTTACATCTCCTTATTTTATTACATTCGTGACAACATCCAAACTAGATCCACTAGCTAGTCCTAGGTTAACCTTTTTATTTTCCTCAAGTTGAAAACAAAGGCTCAAGGTGATGCAGGTCTAGACTCTACTCTAGATTCTCCTTGAATCTCATTGTGCTTCTCCCCATCTTCCGGTGGAGGAATGACAGGTCCTAGTGGTGGAGCTGCTACTGCTTCTAGCTAATTCTCCATGTCTAGCATGTGTAGATCGGCCTGATGTAGCATATAGTCCTAGTCCTGGATTTCTTGACGCAATTCTCGTATTTTTGCTTTATCCTTGCATCTTCCTTTCTTAAGAGCTTTTATCATGGCTTGAGCTTCTTTCAACTCCTGTGTGGTACTTTCCATTTCCCTAACTCAATGTCTATAGATTGCATTTTCTCTGACCATTAGTTGGTATGTATCATACATGGCCTTAGAAAAACGAACTGAGGTGATCAAATTAGGGTTGTAGTGTGAGTTTTCCTGAACAGAGAGGAGAGACTCCTGCTCAACCCATTGTCCATGGTATTGATCATGCAGGAGAATTACCTGGCTGTAGTGTGAGCTACCAAGGAAGAATGCTTCCCACAAAAAGTTGTGAGTGCTTCAAGAGCAGCCTTTTGCAAGGTATCAGCCCACTCTAAGCCTTGTGCTTTACTTTCCCATGCTTCCCAGCTTGGATTTGTGGGACAAGCTGAAATCTTCACTTTCACTTCGCAACTAGGGATTTGTCCTTTGTTCATGTACTCACGGCACAGATACTGTGGTTGGGTAGTATATCCAAAGTCCTTCAAAGTGGTCCACAAAATCATGGGAAAACCACTCTCCTGGAGGAAATCAACGTGAGTCCATCCTTCTTCATCAACTATTTCAGATCCGGGGTTGACCATCTAAATAGAGTGACATATGTGAGAATTCAGATGGATGTAGGTGCATAAAGGCTAGATTTTAGCAGCCATACAAAAATGATCATATTTGGAAAACTATAAACTAGGGGTTCCTAACTTCCACCAGATGCTTATTGAGGTAGAAGTAAGCTTTGTGTTTTCAAGTTGGGTAAAAACTAAGGGTAATATGCTCGAAAAGTTTTAGAGACCGATGCTCTATCTTGACTGTTGGACAGCAGGCAGAGGGTTACTAAAAAGTTCATAACTCTCCGCATAAGAATGCAATGATACTCAACTTTTACAAGCACACCAAACTTGAAGTTTCAAACAACTTTGGTATTCCAAGGTTGGCTACGACTGATGGGAAAAAAAGGTGATTGGACCAAAAATTCATTTTGCTGTTGTCCAGCAATTTTCAGCAGACATGCAGTTACTCAAATTAGCGTAACTGAAATTCTGCTTAGCCAAAAATTCTGAAATTTTACTAGGTACTCGATAAGGTTATGGATTACAACATTGGTATTCAAAGGTGGAGCTAAAAACTAGAAGAAGATAGCCAAAAGAATTAAAACTCCAGTGGATGTCTCTCAGGAAAAACAGCAAACAGAGCTGCACCATTTTGGTCATAACTCAAAATTCCTTCAACCAAAATTTCTGAAATTTTTACAGCAGGTGCTTGACAAGATTTGGAGCAACCTTCATATCTAACTTTTCCTTAGAAAACACTGTCTTGGGGGTCGAAACATTTCAGAACAGATAGGTTCACAGATTGATAGCTAGATCACTCCTTAAGAAAGGATCATATCTTGAGTTCAGCTGATCCAAAGTTTGTGAAAAATTTATAACATCTTCGTTGTAAAATTGGAGACAATTTTGAGTAAAGGGTCTCTGGAGGAAACTTCTTTTGCTAGCCTGAAAAATTCCAAACCAGCGGATCATTCAGGCAACACTAGAAAGACCTTAAGTTATCTTGACAAAAACTTGGATGAAAGTGATTTCAAGTTGTACTCATTATCTTTGTTGTTCATTTTAGAGATTTTAACATGATGCATGCAAAATCTATTCGTCCTCACAGACAATCCCTTGTCAAGATCGAAGTTAGCGCCAGTGGCATGGCACAATATACGACTCTCCCCATAATAGCTAGTCGAATTTCTACTCGATCTTAATTCTTACGAATCGTGGTTAGTGTACCTGCAGAAAATCATAGAACATCCTTTTGAATGGAGGGCGTCCCATGCGTTTAACGCTGCATGGACTCTCCCTTTCTGCCAGCACTCACGAAAGTGTCCACAAACATTACCGTTCACTATAGGAACGACACCCATGCGTTTAACGCTGCATGGACAGCGTCCAACCCAAGACACGCTCCTTTTGAATGGAGGGCGTCCCCCTTCACATGTTCGTAATGCGGAATCATGCACACGTATGGCAAAACATGGCGAGACACAGACGCGACAGTGGGTTCCCTTTGGAATAGGTCCCATCCATCCCTCACATGAATTCCATGTGGCACGAGCACGTGTGGCAAAACGTACTGAACTAGTATGGTTGTGCAAGAAAGTAAGTTTTGACAGATAATAAAATGTGCCGGAAGTCAGTTAAATAAACCATAGAGTACTAGCCACCTGAAAGAACCCAAAAATCCCTCTAGGGCCTCTCGGATTAGTTAATCCTTAGCGTTCCTAATGTGTTTTGTAAACACACCTTAATCTTGCAAGTTTTATTCAAAAACATGTTATTAAGGGTGTATTAAGATCTCTGGTGTACAATCAAGCTCTGATGCCAGCTGTGACAGAACCGTCCAAATTAATTCCCATTTAACACGTAAACCATCCACTTGGTCACTGTGCATTAAAGAGGAGTTAACTTGTCGATATCTGCCGGGTCAAGCCCGGTAAATCACCTAACAAAGGATCGAAGATTGTAAATTAAAACTCACACGACGGCGAGTCCAGAGATACTCAATATACCCTTTATTACATCATATTCATCAAAGGTTCATTATTACAAACCAAGTTCCATACAGAAAAGTACATAGTTCAGAGTTTGAAAAACACAATGGAAATAAAATACCAAACATAATAAGCAACATCACGGGAGGCCATCCATGATATCACTAAGCACTGTCATCCTCCCACTCAACTTTCCCAAAGGGTGGGAGAGGACCAGGCCACGGAAACCATCAAACACATCAACACCTGCAAAAGTTATCAACAAAGGAAGGCTGAGTATACTAATACTCAGCAAGACTTAACCGTCTGGTGATGGAAAATCACCAACTCTCTAGACATGCAAAGCTTTTTGGCTAGTGGGTTTCTTTTGCTGAAAAGCAACAAAGAGTATGTCCTTACTTTCGAATTTTAGTCCATAATTCTAGTTGATTAACCATTAGTAAGTAAGCAACTATTGCAAGCAAAGTTGTGCAAACAATTAAGCATATATCCATCTTAGTTCTCAATTCCATCATTAAGGGACATAGAGTGTATGGATAAGCAATCTCGGATAACTGTGAGAGGCTGACGATCGATCGATTAATAACCTTGCAAGGTGGACCTAAACACACGGGAGAATGCATACCCCAAGATAACAACTAAAAAGCCCCAAAGGGCGGGGTACGCACCAACCAGGCGGTTCCCAGTCATCCTCAGTTCAGGATCAATGTCCACAGTCCTAGGTACAAGGATTACTGGAATTACGGCCCGACGTCCTACCAGTCTCACACATGCACCACCAGTTGCAAGTCGAGGGAAACAAATCCCAAGATTAGTGGTAGAGAGTTCCTTTGTTGGATCAAAAAGGTACTAGGCTTACCATCCCCATTCTCGACAAGTGTTTAGTATGTTCAAACGCTTAACCAGGGACAACTATTGGCCGGAGCCCATCCCATGCTCTTACCACGTGAGCAATCCAGTTTAGCATATCTTATGATTCCAACATAAGAAACCTATAGCTCGCGAGTGACAAACATCACCCGACTTTTACCGTGTCCTTAGAGCATGGCAACTAGCGACTTATCATACTAGTATTGGAACATAGGAACCTAAGATCATGCATCTAGGGTTTCAATTCAACTCCTGAAACTTAAATGCACAAACATAACAAAGATAGTTGCATAAGTTGAAAACTAGGTTACGCTCCGGGGCTTGCCTTCACTAGCAAAGTTAGTCTGGAGATCCTCTGAAATTGGTTGGGGTCTTGTTGCAAAACCACCACGTTCACCTTCTACTTCAACTAGCTCTCCTTCAGCTTTCGGCACCAACTCGTAGCTCTCGACCGGAAGTTCTACACGACATGCATATGCATAAACTTTAAGTTTTCATATTTAAGAAGGGAGAACTCAGTACAAATGTAAAGGATAAACATGGGGTGTATTGTTGGGCACATTCACCTAGACAAAAATATTCAGCATACTCTTCCTTTATTAAGGAATGTATGTGTGTGATTTATCTTTTCTTATTTGATAGTGATTGTGTGCGTATTTAAACTAATTAATTTATTTTACTTCACCAAAGTAGAAGGATGCTGTATAGGGTGTATTTTGGTGAAGCTTTGTTATTTAAATTTACACCACATTAAAGGTGATTTTGATTTTTCTTTTATTCCACTTATTAAACTTGATTTACTTCGAAAATGAATTATGAATATTCCACACACAAACAGACAGAGAGAAAATTCATACAAGCACATATCATGGTAACAAGGCTACTGCCCAAAATTGGCATTAACCTCAGCTATAAACTGCACATGAAAAATCTAGTAAGAACTAGCTGACATAAACATGTTTTATTTATGCAGAGAGATCTATACATAATCTAGCATCAAGAAATTATACACAGCATAAACATGGCATAACTGAGCTACTCACAAAACTTCAGATTAAACTAAGCTATAGATTTAGCATGAAAAATACAACACTTAAACACTGCTGAAAACATAAATAAATCACATGGAAATATACAAGCATGCATTGGAGCTACAACTTTTACCACAACCATATCAAGGTAAAAGAAGACTACTGAAAAATTATCATGGCCAGAAACTAAACACATAATGCTTTATTAAAATGGCTCATATTTAACACCTACATTAATTCAGGCTAGTTAAACATGTCAGAAGCTCCTCATAATTTTACCATAGCTTCATCTAGGCATATATAGGCTACTGCAAAAAGATCAACCCTAATTGCTTTACCAAATTGTTAAAACTAAACAGGAACTTATATGCCGACATATATCAAAGTTAAATCATAACTAAAGATATGTAATAGATCTATGTGCTATTTTTCTACACAAGAACAAGCATGATCATACTAAAAACATATTAGAATTTCACATTCAGATCAGCTATGGATTTCAAATTAGTGTAAATCTATTCAAACTGATCAATTCAAAATTATTCAAAAACTAGGAAGAAATTTACAAACCTCCTTTCTAGAAAAGTTGCTTCTGTTCATGAGGATTACAGAACATTTGAGTTTGCATTTTTCCGATTTTTGTTTGATTTATTACGGATTTTACAAGATCTCAGCATTTTGAATCTAGATTTAAAGAATCTACTTTCATCCTGGTCCTCAGTTTACAAATCTTATTCACAACCATGCCCTTTCATTTACCCAGAGGTCCTGGCTTTTATGATTTAAACCCTTGAAAGAAGTTAATCTTCAAAAATCCAGGCTGGGCGGCCTGGGGAGTTCGCCGGCGGCGAACCGGCGGCCGGGCTCGGTCGGGTGAAGGGCTAGGAGGAGGTCTGAGCTTACCCTAGACTGCTTGGCAGGGTCGGTGGCGGTGGAGCGGACTCCGGTGATGACCGACGGCGAGAAGCGGGCGGAGTGGCCGCCTCGGCCCAAATACCGTTGAGCTGACGGCGTCTCCTCGCAAGGCGGGCTCGGGGATAGCTTCAAGGAGTCGCAGGGACGAGGCTCGAGTGGCTGGAGCTAGCTGGGGAGGGGCGGAAGAGGGAGCTCACCAAGATGGCGGTCATGGCGGGCGGCAGAGCAGAGCTTCCGCACGAGCTCGCTTAGACCCTTATTTTATAGGCGGGCGAGTTTGAGACGGCGCGGGAGCTGTTCGCCCTGCAGGTGCGACACCTAGCAGGCCAGCTGGATGGCAGCGCAACGCGCGTGGCGCCATGGCGCTCGGCGGAGCGGCGTGTCCGAGTGCTAGCCGGCGTAGGGCAGGGGCATCGAGTGCTTAGGGCGGGAAGGTGATGCAGCGACAGAAGCAATTGTCCAAGCCACTGTTGACATTTGATTATCGTTGCAAAGTTCGTTTGGACTTGCAAGCAGACAAATCCCTCGTCGTAGTTAAGGAACCCTTCTTCTCTTGAGAGGTGATCCCAAGGTATCGAATCCGTGGAACAATGTGCAACCCAAGATCGATCCAATAAAGTGAGAAAGCACTTTGTTTAAGAGAGGTTTCAAACGCATCTAATCTACTAAAACATGAGAGGTAGTGAGAGAAAGCGAGAGGTAACTGATCTAGAGAGTCTAGATCGTGCTTTTGTCGTAGTTCCAAGCAAGAGATGAAGATAGCAATAAGAATCTCATAAAAAGCATATGGCTTCCGGTCCAATCCTCGAAGGCACCTACCGTACACGTGATCGACATCCTGTCACGATGCCCTGCTTCTTGTGTAGGTGAACCTAAGAGCACGCTCATGAAGAGCGTGTTGAAAACACTTGGTAGGTCGGGTATGCACCTCTAGCCACCGTGGTTACAAGAGCACTCTAGGCGATCTATCTTAAGTATAGATCGAGGAAGAAGCAAAACAAAGAGAAGACAAAACCGAAAGGGAAACACTCGATTGCTAGATATCGGATTCAATGAAACTCCATCATAAGTTTATATATGAATAAGATCCAACCGGGATCCTACCTTTATCTTGATTCAAGCCTCTAGAACTCCGACGTGGTCTTCCATGCAAGGCTCCCACGCCGGCTAGGTGAACCCTAGACGACTATCACGACCATCCTCTCCGAGATGGTGTCCCTCAAGCTCCTCTGCTCCTCGGCGGCAGATGACGAATGACTTGATAGTTGCAACTTCGCACGGGGGCTATAAATAGCACGAGGGTCGTCTAGGTCAAAAGGGGCACCGAACCGGGCCCAGAATGGGCTGGGCCGGCCGGCCTGGGCCCAATTCAGCCTAGTTCGGCCCCGGTTTCCTCCTCGTTGCTTCTCGTGTTTTCTAGAACTTCAAGTTGCATGTGGGCCCTTGACGTCATTTTCCTCACGGTTTAGATAAGGGTGCTTGGCGTATGAACTCCCGCATCTTCCATCTAGGTCCTCAGCACTTCCCGGCTTCACGCTTTATTCCTTGGTTCATTTGGAGTCAAGTTCATCTTGTATCTTGACTCGTCCCGGGCTCCATGATCATCTTGTAAAACCCTTGATGAACCTTACCCAGAAGTCCTCATTTAGGCTCTTGATTCCTGCGTAAACAATAAACTCCAAAAACCATGCACGAGTGCGAACTTGACATATAATGAGGGTTAGGATCGTTAGTGTGAATATCAAATTGATGCCAACATAGAAGGTAAACAAGTGGCTAGATTGACGGAAATCGACCGCCAACATCCCCCCATGCTTAAACCTTGCTCGTCCTCGAGTAAGCCTTCAATGGATATCAGTGTTTCCCTTCAATGTCCATACCCTGCACTTGATAATACATAAGAAAACATAATGCTCTCTAAATTTATATCTATTAAGGTTCCATAATGTAACTAGCCTTCATCCCTATGGAGGGTGGATATTAATTAAGCTCTGACCACAAGAAGTAAATCATGCTTCCAAATTTTAAATGAATCTTAGAACTTTTGAAATGAATCACAAGATAAAGAAAAAGAGCTAAACCAAGTTCAAAAATTTAAACCTCCTTGCATCTTGCTCATGAACTCTCATCTCATCAAGTCACTCAAGCCTATTTGTTCTACTCCTTTCCCTTCTCAATATATGTATATAAGTAGAAAGCTTTATATGGAGCTATGGGAAAGTTTAGTCCTACCAAGATATTATAATCGAGATATTATCAAAACAAGACAAGCTTCTCATGGTCTTACCGAGACTTGTCAAAAAGGTCATTGGAAAAAATAATGTTCTCAAGGAGGGGGAAGAGAAAAACACACACACTTTTGAGATAGGTGGACATGTGCAAATGACAAAGAGTGATCCCGAGGCACAAACAAAGTCCTCGTTATCGGATTGCACATGGTTGAAAAGATGAGTATGGGTCTTGATCTTGAATCCTCATGACTTGGAATTTCTAATGTATCTAGAGAGCCGAGGAGCTTTGTTATTTCTTTTTTCTTTCTTTCTCTCTCTCTTTTTTTATACACATACTTTTTCCTTCTCTCTCTTTTTTTCTTTCTTTCACATAGTTCTTTTTCATTTTTTTCATCATCATTTTTTATATATATACTCCCCTTGAACTCTAGATTCATTGTACCTACCTTCTTGGCAACTCCCCCCATGCTTAGACGATTGCACGTCCTCGGGCAAAGAGGTGGTGAAATTTTTGTGCCAAGGTAGGTACTAAAAGTCCTATATTTTCCTGGGTAGAAACACTTGAAATCTTCTAGGGATCCTTCAAGCAACTTTTATGTCGTCTTAGAGGTCTCCCAAAATTATACTCCATTCTTTGGTACCTTCATTCTTGTGATCTTCCTCCAAATATTCATCCATACTCAAGAATTGGGTTGTGGTCAAGGAGGTAAAGGTGGATATCCGGCGAGGTTTGCAAAATTCTCAATGTGGAAACTTACAATGCACGGATAGAAAAGGCTAGCATAAAGAACAATACGCAAAAACGGAATGACCAGCTTCTTAGTCTCGGGCCAGAGAAATCAAGCCTTGAATCAATGCACCCAAAAATAAATCTTGTAGACTAAGGTTTTTGCACTCAATCAAATATAAGGCTTTGGATAGGTAGAGCAACATGCAAGAGGTATTAATGACAAGGTTAGCATTACTTTTAAGAACAAAAATAAACCATCCTTAACCCATCCAAAATTGAGAGCATGAGAAAAACTATGGGTCTCATCTTTATCACAACCTCCGCAAAGGATTAAGCTAGCATTTGAGTTGATTTCAGATTTGTATTAAAGAGAGCACCAGCTTAATCATGCATAAAACAGGTACAAAGATGAGCAAAGCGGCAATGGTCATCATATATCAACTTGGCACAATTTTCCATTCATATTAAAGATGATAAACTGGTGGTGAAACTTATTCATGGTGATGGAAAACTAAAACTAAAACTACCACACACAAGCTGAAAATAAAACTGAAAAATGCTACACACGCACAAAAACTGAAGAAAAATAAAGGAAAGGAGAAGGAAAAATCAAACCAAACTTGAAAGTGTTATTTCTTCTTCCTTCCTTCACTCTTCCTCCAATGGTTGATCCTCCGTCTTTATGATGAGAGCAAGCTTTTGAGTGCCTCGGAATGTATGGTGGTGTCGAGGTCGAACATGTGGCTCCTCCGTGTGCCCTTGCGGTTCGGTGTACCGCACAGACGAGCTTCGTGTACTCTTTATGCCTTCAAGGAGCAGCATGTCGCTCCTTGGTTGTCCCACGTCCTTCTCCATGCTTCGCGGGAATTTGGAAATTAAGTGCTTCTGCAAAGAGCTTGTCGATGACACCCTTGACGATGATCACCTTCCGAGGACAGCGTTTATGGCTTTTATTATCGTACCTTGCTGCACAAACTCACAAACAACCTCCCTGGGGCTTTCTTGCCGGTGGAAATACACACAAAAAGAATATATCAACTAACAAGAATTGTGATGATTATCCAGAAATTTTAAGAAAAGGAAGTGAGGCATGAATTTTTAAGGGTGGTTTCCGGAACTTCAGGGTTATGAACTCAAGAACACGCACTAGCAAATAGATGAACTACTTACCAGACGAAAGGGAGCCCCGGGAGCTGTCTGGAGGGGGGAGGCCGGTCGGCCTAGGCAGATCGGCCTAGGGGGCCTCCTCCTCTTTCTTGCTCCAGTTTTCTCCGAGCTGCTTCTCACTTCCTTGTTGTCCTGTGTCTCGTGTTCCACAAGAATCCATTGCCCAAATGCTCTCGGCCACTCCTTATTTTGAATGATGGGATCAATGCCTTCCTCCTTTACTCTGTGTCACCCCTTGTCTTATGCCTGCAAAACAAAGTCATTGCTGCCCCCCATGCTTATCTTTACATGTGCCCAAGATGCTTTGATGATAAGACCTTCCCGTGATGCATCATGGAGCACAAAGCAAGCAAATTCAAAATCTTCCCCTCAATCATGCTTTGACGCTAATCACTCCTCTAAATCAAAAATTAACTCGAAGCTAGCGATGAGTCCAAATGTATTCTTAGAGGAGTTTTTAGGCATCAAAAACATTTGTAAGTCGAAAACCTCCGACTACATTTATTTTGGATGCACCGGGATTGTTTGCTTTCATTACTTGATAGCAAGGTCTTCGGGCTTGACCGTGGGGGTATAGGTTTAGGTTCTAGTTTTGGCCAAACATGAGAGAGAGATTTTGAACAAAGAAAAACAATGGGGCATAGAAAAATTCTAAATCTAGAGAAACCGGTGGATGTTTAGTCAAATGAAACCAAAAATCGAATTACCTAGGTTCACGCGAGTCCTATCATGCATCAAAGATTAAAAATCATTAAGGAACATAGTGAGGCTCTACTCGTGTGTTTTTAACATGTAAAACAAGCCAACCTTATCATCATGGAGAGGATAAAAAGCTTGGATAGGGTCTGAATTTTTGGTACTAGTTTCTCAAAAAGAGGCAAATAAATCATGGGATGGCTCATGTCATTGGTTTAAGATCGAAAAATCCAAATAAAACGACTGAGCAAATAAAAGGTTCTCCGAAACTTGTTCAACCACTTAAGAGTTTATAAAATGTCTTGCGTAGCAAATTCTAAGACTCACTTACTTGAAATTTGAAAATCTTCCGGGTTGCCCTCCCGGCAGCCTTTGTTCTTGATCGGGTTGTCCTCCCGGTAGCTTATTCTTGACTCGACGAACGGGTTGCCTCCCGCAAAGCGCTTCGTGTATAGTCTATAGCTAGAATTCTTCTCTTCTTCACTTCGGATCAACGCTCTTTGTGGGTGTTGCAATCTTGGCTACCCACTTCTGCACTATCTTTGGCTTGGGTGCAGGCTTCTTCTTCGACTTAGTCATTTTTTTGTCTTCACAAGCTGGCTTTCTCTTTTGATAGTTGCAACATCTCCCTTGGTTCTTCACTCTCATACCATTGCGACGATGAGGTGGAACATATCTAGCATTAGTAATGTTGCGTACCTCGAAACACGGTTGAAATTTGAATGCAGTCTCGCCGTTGATGTCAATCTTGATCTCCTTCTTGCCAACGTCGATTGTCACTCCGATGGTATTAAGGAACAACCTCCGAAAGAGCGGCGGCTTCACCTTTTTCCACATCTTGAGCAAGAAATCCATGGGGATGAAGTGATCTTCAACTTTTAAGGGTACATCTTCAGTGATTCCCATGGGATAGCAAATGGAGTTGTCCCCCAACTCTAGACTCATGACCGTGGGCTCTAGCTTTGGTTTGCATAGCCTCTTGATGTCTCTTGGCATGGCTTCCATACTTGCTCCAAGATCACATAATATCTTCTTGTACTTGAATGAGCCAATGGAACATGGGATGATCAAACATCTGGGATCTCTTTGTTTCTTGGGTCCTTGATATGTGATAATGGCACCGCATTCCTTGGACATCTTGATATGATCTTCCCCGAATGTCGCCATCTCATACTTGTCGGTCGGTATGTTATTGAAGTAGCGTGGCTTCGATGAAGGCATCTTCACTCTTCCTCTATTACTCAGAAATCTGACAAGTTGTTTCAATTGCGCTTCTAACATCTTCATTGTGTTGAGCATTTGATGATTAGAACTTTCGACCTTCGTCACTCTCCCGTCTATATCCTCCAATATTTTGTTAATGACCTTGAACTTGGTGACGGTGTCCTTGTTGATCCTTGCTTGCTCGTCCATAAAGTCCCTCAATTGTACATGAAGAGGAACCGAATTTTGAATGGGTGAGCTTGCATTAAATTGAGGTTTACCTTGCCCGTAGTGGAAGTTTGGCGATCCTCCTTTCCTCATGTGGTTGACCACCTTTGCTTCCTCCGGACAATCTTCTTGGACATGGTCGTACTCCCCACACTCCTCACATGTGGATCTTGCTTCGGCGGCTTTCATAGCTTTTATCTTTTCTATCTCTATCTTCTCCATCCTGCTCATAAGTGAACTGACTTGCCATACAAGGAATTTGGCTCGCCTGTATTCATTAAAACGGTCCAAAGCTTCCTCAATTGTCTCCGTGGGAGATTGAAAAAATGTCTCAACCTTGTCGTGCAAACTCTGAATCTTGACCGGCGAACAAAATCTCTTTATGAAGACTCTCATCAATGCATCCCAACTTAATTTCTTTGCCGATAGAGTGTGGAACCAATCCAAAGCTCCTTCAAGTAGTGAGAACCCGAAAAGCTTTGCCCTCAATTAATTTTGGGTCAACCCTTCCACATTAAAAGTTTGACATAGTTGAACGAATGCTTGGAGGTGAAGGTTCGGATCCTCTTTACTGGTGAAAGGCGATTGTTGCACCTTGAGGATAGTTGAGACCTTGATCTCGAACGGTCTTTTGACATCTTCAAAGTCTAGGGTTGGTAGATCATAGATGTCCGGGATGCATAACTCCCCGACCTTGCGCTCCGGCTGCGATTCTCCTCCCATGGGTGGCGGTTGAGGTTGATCTCCCTTTTGACTTGGAGGTGGTGATTCTTTGGAGATTCCGACGATCCTTCGGCCTCGGCTTTTGGATCTACAAATTCCTTAGCTTGTGTTGCACGTCTCCTTTGCCTGTAAAGTTTTTCTAGATCATCCACAAAAGAAAACTAGGGTTTGTTGGAGAGGTAGCCGTCCATCTTTGGTTAGGGTTAGTGATAAACAAAAATCAAAAAGAAGAACTAGGGTTAATGAAAAACTAGATTAGATTGATTTTTGAGGATGATCAAAGTTAGTAGAAGCAAAAGAAAATCCAAAACTGAAAAACTGAAAATTACTTACAAACGCGATACTAGATCGGATCTTGATTGCTTGTTCCCCGGCAACGGCACAAGAAAAAGGGGCTTGTTGACGTTTGATTATCATTGCAAAGTTCTTTTGGACTTGCAAGCGGACAAATCCCTCGTCGTAGTGAAGCAACCCTTCTTCCCTTGAGTGGTGATCCCAAGGTATCAAATCCGTGGAACAATGTGCAACGCAAGATCAATCCAATAAAGCGAGAAAGCACTTTGTTTAAGAGAGGTTTCAAACGCATCTAATCTACTAAAACATGAGAGGTAGCGAGAGAAAGCGAGAGGTAACCGATCTAGAGAGTCTAGATCGTGCTTTTGTCGTAGTTCCAAGAAAGAGATGAAGATAGCAATAAGAATCTCATAAAAAGCATATGGCTTCTGGTCCAATCCTCAAAGGCACCTACCGTACACGTGATCGACATCCTGTCACGATGCCCCGCATCTTGTGTAGGTGAACCTAAGAGCACGCTCACGAAGAGCGTGTTGAAAACACTTGGTAAGTCGGGTATGCACCTCTTGCCACCGCGGCTACAAGAGCACCCTAGGCGATCTATCTTAAGTATAGATCGAGGGAGAAGCAAAACCAAGAGAAGACAAAACCGAAAGGGAAACACTCGATTGCTAGATATCAGATTTAATGAAACTCCATCATAAGTTTATATATGAATAAGATCCAACCGGGATCCTACCTTGATCTTGATTCAAGCCTCCGGAACTCCGACATGGTCTTCCATGCAAGGTTCCCACGCCGGCTAGGTGAACCCTAGACGACTATCACGACCTTCCTCTCTGAGATGGTGTCCCTCAAGCTCCTTTGCTCCTCGGCGGCGGATGACGAATGACTTGATAGTTTCAACTTCGCACGGGGGCTATAAATAGCCCGAGGGTCGTCTAGGTCAAAGGGGGCGCCGAACCGGGCTCGGAATGGGCCCAATTCGGCCCAGTTCGGCCCCGGCTTCCTCCTCGTTGCTTCTCGTGTTTTCTAGAACTTTTGCCGAGTTGCTGTTGATGCTCACTAACTCTTATTTTTATGCATCAACAATACTTGAAAAAGGACCAAAAAGATAAATCAACAGTAGTATTGGGCCTTGGACTAATGAATTCCACGAGTTTTGGTGAATTATATATTTTCAGGGACTATTCAGGAAAATGCGAAAAGAATGAATTCTAGAAGGCTCCAGAAGACTCCCGAACTCAACAAAAGTGGGCTCCAAGAAAATATGCATCTAGAAGGGACAAGAGGCCCACACGCGAAGGCGGAGCCCAGCCGGGGCCCAGCCCAGGCCGACCGGCCCTATAGGGAGGCCAATCGGGCTCCCCCTGGCCCCGATCAGGCCCTACTTCGGGAAGGTTCCTCCACCGCCTCTTAGGTTTAATCTAAACCACTTGTTTAGGTCGGTTTGATCCTACGGCGATGGATTATCCCTCCGGGCTATATAAGCAACCCCAGACCCCCCCTAGGGCATGGTATGCATCTCTCAGAAGGTCATCATCATCAGGCCAAGACAGGAGAAGAAGAGGATACATCAGAGATAGGATAGCTACTTCCTAGTTCAAGATCTAATTTCTAGATCAAGAACCTAGTTCTAGATAGAGAGTCAGATTCGAGTAGAGTTGAGCTTTGCTCCAGTTCCAGATCTGTAAGTTATCAAGATTCAGTTCTTATATTGTTTCTCAATGACTTTATGCTATTTCAATGTTATGTGTGCAATTGCTAAGTTCTTACTTATTCTAGTAGCATATTTGATATAGTCATGATTAATGATAAGTCTACGCACTTATTCGTAGAGCTCCTAGTATATTACGCGCGTATGCTAGGTAGTAGAAAGTATGTAAGCATGGTGCTTAGATATAATTTACTTGCGGATTCACCTTATACTCCGGGTCGTGTGGTAGATCGTGGGCGTGACAGGCCTATTGAGTCCTTTGCAGTCCACCCCCCGAGTATAAGACTAGTCGAACAATGATTCTTGGGAGGATCAAGTTTTGTCCTTGATCTTCTTGGGTAATCTTCGGGGTGTTCACATTTATCCATGACTATGCTATATGTGATGATATGCTACATTAGAATAGATGAATAACTCAGTCTTTGTATGCTATATAGAATTGTGCCTCTTAAGTAAATCCAATTCTAATCTAGACTAGGAATAGTATGTTCTATGCTCCACATGTGCCTCTGCCTGTCTGATTTATCATTACTTTATCATTTGGCTTACCCCTGTTAAAGTATGTGCCATTCCATCAAAGTCCATAAAGTAGTCTATTGCCATCCCTATGTCTGTTGTTACATCCATCCATCTTCCCTGTGGATACGATATTTTAAAACCCATCACCCCGGGTGAAATGCTCACCGGCATCCGTGCGCTTGCGGATTATCTACCATAATATTTCTGTAGGCTTATCTTATACCAACTAACATTTCTTGCACCATTGCTTAGAATGGATTCTAGATCTATTCTTTGGAAGTTGCGTTAAGAAATGTCAACAGTTGCATGTGGGCCCTTGACGTCATTTTCCTCGCAGTTTAGATAAGGGTGCTTGGCGTATGAACTCCCGCATCTTCCATCTAGGTCCTCAGCACTTCCCAGCTTCACGCTTTAGTCCTTGGTTCATTTGGAGTCATGTTCATCTTGTATCTTGACTCGTCCCGGGCTCCATGATCATCTTGTAAAACCCTTGATGAACCTTACCCGGAAGTCCTCATTTAGGCTTTTGATTCCTGCATAAACAATAAACTCCAAAAACCATGCACGAGTGCGAACTTGACATATAATGAGGGTGATGATCGTTAGTGTGAATATCAAATTGATGCCAACATAGAAGGTAAACAAGTGGCTAGGTTGACGGAAATCGACCGCCAACAACTGCAAAGATGCGCTCCGACATGCTTGCTCCTCTTGTCCGGCGTGGCTGCCCGACAAAGGCCGCGGCGGCGCGTGTGGACGCGAAACGCGGAGGAGGGAGAGGGCGCGGGCACAAACGGTGGGCGGCGCGCGGTTTTGGTCGCCACGTTGGCACGTGACGGGACGGTGCTGTGCGGGCCTACTGGACGATGGTATACGGGCGGGCGCGTGCCAGGCATGGATGCCGGGGTGCGTCGCGACACGACGTCGGCACGACGCTGAACGCGAGTGCGCGCGCTCTAGCGGCAAGCAGCAAAACAATTCGGCTTAGGGTACTTTGAACGGCTGGAAGAATTCAAAACCACATATAACTCAAATTTTGGCCAAAACCAAAGTTGTAGATGAGACAACCCTCTACAAGTTTCACAAAGGCTGACCAGTGTAAAACTCAACAATTTGAGCACAAATTCGTCTTGAAATTCCAGATTTTCTCGGCATAGTCAAACACGTGCTCAGAGCGTTGACAAAGAATTTGAGGCTTTTGCACTCAAAATTTGAAAAACTGGTAATTAGAGAAAATGTGTCCCTAGAAATTCTGAGCAACTTTTGTATTGGTAGAATTTTCAATGTTTTGGGAATTTTTGAAGACATGGCCAAAGTTCTAGAGATAGGTACATGAACTTAGGGGTTTGACCCTATTTAGAAGGGTTTGACTCAATTTTTGAGGACTTTCCACTCAAGATCTCAACTTCCACCTGAAAGAGGAAATGCTTATCTTGAGAAATCCAACAACTTTTACATTGGCTGATTTTGGAGTTGCCATATGAAATTTTGAGATTATGGTCAAGCCATCGAACGAACTTAGAAGATCCTTTAGGGAGGTTAATCAAGTGAGATAGGGTTCACTCCTTCTTCCATTCTTAATTCTAAAAGCACCAACTACGAGGTTGTGTTCCTGAGTCTTGGTGACCATTTTCATCTTGGCAAAAGTTCAAGTTCTGAGTGAAAGATTGAAATCAGGTTCAAAGCAACTTTGCTCCTAATGGTGTTTTCACGAAACTTGCTTGATTTTTCCTATAACACCATGAGCTTAGGTTAACTCCTTGATTAAAAAGAGATAAACACCTGGGGTGTTATAGTGGGCAAACCACCAAACCCTGCGCGTAAGCTTCAGCCTCGAACCGCTACCTTGCACCGGCCCATGTCCATGACTTCAACTTGCTCCTCTTGCACCGCACGGCTCGCACTTGACCCCATCGGCCACCGGGTCCATCGAACCAAGCCTACTTGCCTCTCCATCAACCGGAGGCCACCATGGCTAAGGCCTTTCGCGCTTGTTCTTCACCTGCACCAACACAGGCCAAGCCGCAACCTGTACCTGCACACTGAGCCAAGCATCAGTCCACACAATGTTGTTAATCACTCATCACTAAGGAGCGACCCTCCGCTGGTCTTCGGACACACCTGGTCCTCAATCTCCCCCTTGATGAGTGCATTGACAACACCCATAGAAACCAACATAGAGAAAAAGGAAAAGAAAACAACCACGAGCACAAACCTCTAACAAGTGATCCAAAGCCAAAGAACAATCAAAAAACAAGATCACTCGCCAGACCAAGTCTTGGCCCCCTAAGGCAAGGGCAACAGCTCAACACAGCCGAGACAAACAATGCTCCACAAAGAGCACGCCACAGAGCACAAAACTCAGGCAATACCAAAGGAGCTCCCCCAACACATATGCAAACCCCCCTGAGCAAATGCAAGCTTTTCTCAAATTTTCTCCCCATATGCAAAACTTACCATTTTTCTCCACAAACTCTCTCCCTTGTTGAAAATGCATGAATCAAGCTACCATGAAGGTGCACAAATGCATGTCAAAGCATATACAAGATGCCAAGCTTCTCAGATCTACAAAGAGCACAACAAAATGCTACAAATGAGACATAGAGCAAGCAAAGTAGACATGGTGTAGTTAGCGCATTGCCATCAAGAAAGTAGAGACATAGATACATGTGACATGGTCAAAAGCATTTTAAGCAATTTTTACAAACAACATTCATCTCATGAGCAAAGCCCTATCCATGATCAATTTGAGAAAAAATAAACTAGATCATACGAAGCTCATACAAGATCACAAGTTCTCATCACAAGATCATAGCAAACGCCCATAAGCTACTATATGTCATGTCAAACCCACCAAGCCATGTGTCTACTTCTTAAAATGAGACTTCTCATGGTAGACATCATGCAATAGTTTAGCACCCAAGATATATACATCAAAGCATAAAGACATGATTATGAGCACATTATTCAAGCATAAGGCATTACATAGACCAAATTCATTTCCAAATTTATGCCTTTGCGACAAAAAGAAGCTTATGCTCCTCCACAAGTGAAAATATGGACAAATGGGTCTTTGACCCGAAGCTAAAAGAGCATGATACTCAAGCACAATCTAAGAAAGATATAAACATTTGAGCACAAATTGAGCATAAAAGAGTATCTACTCATGAGTAAAGCATTTTAGCATTTTCACAAAAAGGAAGCTATCTCATCATGAACATATGACAATACCATCAAGAGCATAGCATTCACATCACCATTCTCAAAGCAAACACATATCTCACATATAGCACATCATGGTGATCAAAGTATATAAGAGAAGCTCATCCTAACTCATATGATACAAAGATGGCTATCCTACCATGTTTTGGTACAAAATGAAAATGCATGCAATGCAAAGCCACAAATAATACATATATCACATATATACATGAGAAGCTCCAAGATCCAGCTAAAAAGGGAAACACACTCCAAGTTCACCTCGCAAGCGTGTGAAGGTAACTTGGTCAAGTGGTTTAGTGAATATGTCAGCTAGCTGATCTTGGGTAGGTACATAGGACAAGGAAATGGTTCCTTTCTCAACATTGTCCCTCAGAAAATTATATTTCACTTCGATGTGTTTAGTCTTGGAGTGAAGGACAGAGTTTTTGGCTACACTTATGGCACTTGTGCTGTCACAAAAGAGTGGAACCTAGGAGCACTCCTCACCAAAATCGCTCATAGTGTAGGTCATCCATAGGAGCTGGGAACAACAACTGACTGCAGCAACATACTCGGCCCCTGTAGTGGACTGGGCTACACTGGATTGCTTGCGAGACGACCAAGAGACCAAAGAAGAACCAAGAAACTGGCAACAACCCAAGGTAGACTTGTGATGCAAACGACACCCAGCAAAATCAGCATCAGAGTATCTGTGAAGTCTGAGTGTCGAGGAGGCAGAATACCAAAGACCAAACTCAGGAGTGTAGTTCAAGTACTTGAAGATCCTCTTGACGGCCTGCCGATGTGAAGTCCTCGGTGAAGCTTGAAAACGAGCGCACAGACACATACTGAACTGTATGTCCGATCTCGTCGCAGTCAAGTAGTGGATGGAGCCAATCATGCTCCTGTACTCCTTCTGGTCCACGGGTTCACCATCTTCATCCGCATCCAATGCCGTAGTGGTACTCATTGGTGTAGTCAGCTGCATGGAGTCGTTCATGCCAAATTTTTTCACCATGTCCTTGGTGTACTTCGCCTGATGTACAAACATCCCGTCCTTGCACTGTTTGATCTGGAGCCCTAGGAAAAACTAGAGCCCGCCCATCATAGACATCTCAAATTCCCTGCTCATGTCATCTCAAATCTGGCAACAAGATCATGAGAAGAGCCACTAAAGATTATGTCATCCACATAAATCTGAACAATAAAAAGGTCATTTCCATGCTTAAGGAGAAACAGGGTCTTATCAACTGTGCCCATCACAAAACCCTTGCTCAGCAAAAAGCCTCTCAACCTGCCATACCAAGCCCTCGGTGCCTGTTTCAACCCATAAAGCGCTCTCTGGAGTTTGTATACACAGTGTGGGTATTTTTCACTCTTAAACCCCGGGGGTTGCCTCACATACACTTCTTCCTCTATCACTCCATTCAAGAAAGCACTCTTCACATCCATCTGGAACAACTTGAACCCTTTAACCACGGCAAAGGCTAGAAGGATCCTAATCACCTCCAGACGGGCCATAGGAGCAAATGTCTTCTCATAATCTATACCCTCTTTCTGGTTGAACCCCTGAGCCACCAACCTCGACTTGTTTCTCACAACCATCCCATTCTCACCTTCCTTGTTCTTCCACACCCACTTGGTACCTATAGGACGACAATTTGGCAGTGGATCAACTAACACCCAGACCTGGTTTCTCTCAAAAATTCTCCAACTCATCATGCATGGAATTCACCCAGTTTTAATCAGAAAGTGCATGTCGAATATCTTTGGGCTCAAACGAGGCAACAAATTCAGCGTGAGCAAAGTGACAAGTATTTTGTGACCTCGACCGGGTAGTGCATTCATGAAGGTCACCTATGATCGTCGATGGTGGGTGAACCACCTGTACACACCGGGGAGCCTCTCGCCTGGACACAACCTCCCCCTCAGCAGTAGCCTCCACTCGAACAACCTCTGTCGTCGTAGGCGTAGGGGATGGACCATACTCGATCGTCGTCGTCGTAGTGGAAGTAGGGTGTACACGATCAGCCACGGGAGCACTACCAGCATCATCGTCCTCTTCTCCTTCTCCATCCTTCTCATTCTCAAAGATCTTCTCACCGACTTCATCATCACCTGTACACTCAAAAGCAGAAGAACTACATGGTTGTGTCTCGTCGAAAGTTACCTCGCAAGTCTCCATGATTTGGTTAGTGTCAAGATTGAGCACACAATATTCTCTAGAGTGAATCGCATAACCAAGAAAAATACCATCCGAACACATAGCCTCAAACTTATCTAGCTTTCCCTTCTTCAGAATAAAGCACTTGCAACCGAAAGCATAAAAGTGACTCACCTTGGGTTTTCGCCCATGCATCAGCTCATACGAAGTCCTCTTCTTCAAAGCACGAAGGAAAATGTGATTTGACACATAGCAAGTGGTATTGACCGCCTCAGCCCAGAAACACCTAGGAGTTCTATGCTCATCAAGCATCGTCCTAGCCATCTCACAAAGGGTCTAGTTCTTCCTCTCCACTACGCCATTCTAGCAAGTGAGGAATGGAGAAGAATACTGATGGTTGAGACCAAGATCACTGCAAAAGGCATCAAAATGAGAGTTCCTGAATTTCATGCCATTGTTACTGCATATAGCTCGAATTGCATTCCCATGTCTCTCATTCTTCAACCTCAAGATCAAATCTCGAACAAAGCTAAATGTCTCGTTTTTATCCTCCAAAAAGAAAACCCAAAAGTACCTCGAGAAATCATCAACCACAACCAACACATACCACTTCCCACCCATAGAGCGAACACGAGCTGGCCCAACCAAATCCATGTGCAACAGCTCACAAGGTCGCTCGGTCATGACCGCAGTCGGAGGGGTCTGAGAAGCGGCAACCATCTTTCCATGCCGACACGGAGCACCAACCAAATCCTTCTCGAATTTCAACTTTGGCAATCCTCGGACTAGGTCTAGGCCACTCAAGCGGGAAAGCAACTCAAAGCTCAAGTGGCCTAGCCTCCTATGCCACTTCCAAAGCTCGGCCGAAATGCCAGCAACAAAGCATCAAGGAGGACCAACAGACTGGGAAAAATCGGCACAAAAGATTTGACCCTCGGGGACGATCGTACAAACAAGATCACCTCGAGAATCAAGCACACGAGAAGCGCCCAACTTAAAATGAACTTCAAAACCCTCATCAAGCAACTGGGATACTGACAATAGGTCAAAATCAAGTGACTTCACCAAAGCCACACTCTTTAAGGTCACCTTGCTACTCACCTTCACCATACCTTCAGCAAGCACTCGTCCTCTCCCATTATCCCCGAAAGTGATGTACTCACACGTACTCACCGGGGCAAGGCTAGAGAACCACCCACAATCTCTAGTCATGTGGTGTGAACAACCAAAGTCTATCAACCAAAAATCCTCCAAGCCTCCCACCTGCAAATCAAAAACGAGAACGAGAATGAGCAAGCGACTCAACATTGGGGTTAGTACCAAAAAGTCAAACTAGTGTCGAGCCATTTGCTCAAAAGAAGGGTTAGCAAAATCCACCCTATCAAAACCTCTAGGCAGAGCCCTCTCACGCCTACCACCAAAGAACCTGTCACATCTCCCTAGAGGGAAACGCGTACCACGAGGGGGAAAATGTGGCCCGTAGTCCCTCTGAGAACCAAAACTGCGATCATGCCTCCCAAACTCGTAATGGTCACGAGTAGGAGCACGTCTAGCAAACTCACCACGCCCAAACCCAACACGCCTATCTCTCTGAGGAAACCCACCTCCACCACCCTGAGTCGGAACCGTATGCACAAACCCATCACCTCGAGGTAGAGGCCCTCTACAAGGCTCAGGCACACCATGAGAAGGGTGGTACCTGTCCTTGTTTGCCATCTCCCTAGCAAACATCTCATCCCTTATCCTCCTAAAACAGAACTCATCCTTATGACCATACCTCCCACAATACTCACAATGGAAGCGGATTGGCTTTGGCTTAGGCTGTTTCTCAATGGGCTTCTCAATAGCCTTCTCTCATGGCTTCTCCCCAAACACTTTCACCTATGTGCTCACAGACTTTATGGGTTTCTGATAGTTTTCTGTCTTGTGGGGGAACATTGGTGGATCTGGGGTTGTGTCTAGCTTGTTTCTGAGGTGGTTTGGCTTGGCTGCATATTTGTTCATGGGTGTGGTGTGTGATGGGATAGGGATCTCTCCAACTTTCTCTTCTCCCTCACCATTCTTCTCACCACTCTTCCCTGCCCCCAACACCTAACCATCAAACCTCTTAAACTCAGCTAACATCAAACTCAGCTAAGGCTCATGCCCAGACAACCAACTCATCAATTTCCTCAACTCATCATTCTCATCCTACAAACGGTCAACATAATGCGCAAGTTCCATGTTTTTCAAAGCATGCATTTCGCAGGTAGAGCATGATGTAGGAATAGGTGCTTTCAAAGCGGCTTCAGGAGAAACTATCCTATCATGAGATTCATCTAGCCTAGCATGCAACACAGGACAAGAAGTGCAAGCACTTAACAAAGTAGGTGTAGATTTTATCTCATCAAGCTCAATCCTAAGAAATTCTAGTTCCTCAACCTTGGAGGCATGCTTCTCCTTGAGAGCAGTCCAGTCATCCAGGAAAACATTGCAATCACCACAATCTACCTCATCAGAAACAACAGGAGCAACTTTCAAAGAGTCTATCTCAGTTCTAGCATCAACAAGCAAAGACTCAAGCTCAACTATGTTGTCCTTATCATCACCTAGCAAAGACCGAAACTCTCTCTTCTCCTTGTTGGTCTTTCTAAGCACATCATCACGGTTATCAAGCAACTCATTCAGCCTAGCATTCTCCTCTAGCAAGAATTTGGGATCTTGACGTACCTCATCCTCGGAGTCGGAGTTCAAATGCAAGCTATGCTTCACACCCTTCTTGGAGTTGTGCGCCATGCCGCAGAAACCACCTTGTGCGACTAAGCTGAGGCCAGTGAAGTTCTTGCCTATGTGCCGCTTGTACTTGCGCCGATCTTGCTCTTTCTCGCTACTTGAACCGGGTGAGGAGTCACTTGAAGTGGAGTCGATGTCGCTCGCTCCGGCAACCATCGCTTGAGCCGTCTTCTTCTTGTACCCACCGCTCTTCCTTGGCCTTCTCTCGCCCTTGTCCTTGTGCTTGTCCTTGTAGTCGTTCCGTGAGTGGTGCTTGTTGTAGTCATGCTTGGGCTTGCCCTTGTAGTCGTTCTTGATCTCCATGGCTTCCGGACGCTCAACGATGAAATGTCCATGCTTCCCGCACCGATAGCACATCCTCGAGCTCCTCCTCGCATTCTTGCGGTTCTCGTACATCCGCCCAAACCTCTTGCTCAACAACATGAGATCCTCCTCACTCAGCACCTCAAAGTCCTCATCTGGCATGGACACAAGACAAGACAAAGAAAACTGCATGGCAGCAGGGTTAGCATTAGTCCTTGATCCTAAGACAAGAGTGAAACTATGTGGATCAGTGGGGCTCTCGCTCTTGGCTCTCAACCCACGATCAACCTACGAAGACTTGAGCTTAGAAAATAGCTCATCCATCATCAGGGTCTCATATACGCTCGACTCCTCGATGGTCTTGACCTTGGCACTCCACACGGATCTGTCAAGTGCGTGCAAGAGCTTGATAGCTCTATCATGATCCATGTATGGAAGCACTATCACATTGGCCCTCATGTTGTTCACAATACAGGTGAAGCACTGGAACATCACATCAATCGACTCACCGGGGACATGAGTGAAGTTCTCGTACTCTCTCCGGTGAGTGGCAAACAAGCGAGCCTGCACCTAAGCATTCCCAACATGAGCATTCTTGAGCTTCATCCAAATCTTTCTGGTCACATCCTTTCCGTACAGTCGATCAAACTCCAAGGGACAAAGAGCACAGAACAAGTAATCCACAGCCTTGTTGTTGGCCTCAAACTTGACCCGCGGTCCTGGAAGAAGAAAACTATCAGGAATGACATAATGAGGATTTTGAGTCACTTCCCAGATTAGTGTCCTCTTCCCACGCAAAAACGCACCCATGCGCCTCTCCCACATCTGGTAATTCTTGCCATCAAAGTGCGGAGGACCCGACCCCTTACTGTAGTCGCCCATCGTTGGATCTTAGACTTGTTAGAATCACGAAGATCCGTAACTGGCTCTGATACCAATTGAAGGACCGAATAGGCGACCAGAGGGGGGGAAGTGAATGGGAGCTGATAAAAAATTCTTCTCCAAGGAGAGAACTCGACCTATACCACGATTGCCACTCCAATCACTCGCACACACCAAAGAAGCTCTAGACTATGCACACACAAGCCTACAAGTTCTAGAGACAAGCCATAAAACAAAGAGCAGAAGCACTAGACAAGAATCAAAGCACTTAGCCAAATCTGCGAGGCACCAGGCGGACTGTCCGCAAGCACATGGCAGACTGTCCGTGGGACCCAGGCGGACCATCCGCAAGCACAGGGCGGACCATCCGAAAATGCAGACCTAACCTCCAGTACCGCACTGAGAAAAATCGAACCGTCTGACGGTTCACTGCAGACCGTCCAGTGGTCACGGACTGTCCGGGCCTTTCTCGCGGACTGTCCGCAAAACTCCTCACCACCAAAACAAACCAACTCAACGGATCGAAACACGGGCTCGCAAGAACATGAACGAACTAGCGAAGGACACACCCGAGCGGACCACCCATGTGGTCCTGGTGGACTGTCCGCTACACGCAGATAGAGCTGCTCGAGCCCGCAGCCACAAGGTCAACCCCTCCTATCCATCACCGGATCTCCCAAACCACTTGATCACTTGAAACAAGATTTGGGGGAGATGAGAAGCGTCACTAGGTGAAGCTATGCCCCAAAAATCTCGACCTCTAACTCTCTAAATCACCAGGAATTGCGGATCACACGAGCAACCTCCAAGAACTCAGCTTCCTCCAAGAACTCGTGAATCGAAGGGTTTTCCTGACGTTTGAGGGGGTCAAGATCACACCCAAAGATGCACAAGGCATCCACCCATGATCCCCACAAAGAAATCCAAGGAAAAACACCCTCAAATCAACGAATCGAGCGAGGAACAAAAACAACCGAAAATAGCTTCGAAAATGACACGAAAATCACAAAGAGCTAAGCGAGGGATCGAATCACAATGCCGAATGTTTCCATACATCAGAGGTCAGAGTCTGTACAAGAGTCTAGCCTAAGGAAATACTGGGAAAAGAAGCAATCCAGAGCGAGTCCAGAGCCAGAGAGGGAGAGATGCCATCCACCTCTCCACTATATATATGAAGTTCACCGGAGGAGGCAAATGACCACGCTACCCCTACAACTTAAACTTAAGATACACACGCCTCAGGGGCATTTTGGTCAAGTCTTAGAATATTCCCATCGAGCGGACACGCTTCCACCGCGGACTCACTTAGCCTTGACGCAAGCCCCGCGATCACGCCATGTGCCCCCCGCCTCGAAGCTTCCCGACGCTCCCGGATCACCATTTCCGTCACGTTGGGCCTTAGGCCTTAGTTTTGAGGCCCAAACTAGGAAACGCTCCACCGATGGTTTTGTGGGCAAACCACCAAATCGCGCGCACAAGCTTCGGCCTCGAACCACTACCTTGCACCGGCCCATGTCCATGACTTCAACTTGCTCCTCGTGCGCCGCACGACTCGCACTTGACCCCATCGACCACCGGGTAAATCGAACCAAGCCTACTTGCCTCTCCATCACCTGGAGGCCACCACGGCTAAGGCCTTTCGCACTTGTTCTTCACCTGCACCACCACGAGTGAAGCCACAACCTGTACATGCACACTGAGCCAAGCATCAATCCACACAATGTTGTCAATCACTCATCACTAAGGAGCGACCCTCTACTGGTCTTCGGACACACCTGGTCCTCACATAGCATGCGGTATTCACCGCCTCAGCCCAATACCTCCTAGGAGTCATGTGCTCATCGAGCATCATCCTAGCCATCTCACACAGGGTTCAATTTATCCTTTCCACAACACCGTTCTGAGGAGGGGTGTACGGAGTCGAAAACGGGTGCTCAAGACCAAGATCACCACAAAAAAGTCACTACGTGAAAAATAGACATTGGTAACGGGCGCGGATGACCATTGGTAATGGGCAAAATGCCCGTTACTGATCAAGCGTTACAAATAAGCCAACAAAGGTAACGGTCCGCTGCCCGTTACTGATGAACTGTAATTGTAACGGGCGTCGAACAAAGACCGTTACCACAACTACTTACCGGTCACCTGAAATGGCTGTTTCTCCGGGCCCACCGGAGCCTTTGGTAACGGGTGCAGACACTGAGCCCGTTACTCATAACACATATTAGTAACGGGTGTCTAACAAAGACCGTTACCGAAACTAGTTACCGGTCACCTGAAATGTCTGTTTCTCTGGGCCCACATGGACCTTTGGTAACGGCCACAGAAACCGAGCCTGTAACATGAACTCAACATTGAAGACGCGGAAAATGACGCGTCTCCTCTATCTTGATGAAAGGAGACGCGTCGTGTAAGTGCGCGTCTCCTCCGTCTGGACGAAAGGAGACGCGTCTCCTCAGTGCGCGTCTCCTCTGTCTGGACGAAAGGAGACGCTTCTTGTCAGTGCGCATCTCCTATGTCTCGACGAAAGGAGACGCCTGCTGTGAACCCACGTCTCTCTCTGTCTCGACCAAAGGAGACGCGTACTGTGTACGTGCGTCTCCTTTGTCTAGACCAAAGGAGACACCTACTGTGTACGTGCATCTCCTCTAATCGACCAAAGGAGACGAGTACTGTGAACTTGTGTCTCCTCTGTCTCGACTAAAGGAGACGCGTTGTCTACTTTCACAAAAATTAGGTCCAGCATCAACATTCACAAAACTCCACAAACTGAATAGAAATCCACAAGATTCACATGCATAATCTGTCAAAATTCAGGCATTCAGTATCCTCTTCTAACATGCTAAGTAAGGTTCACAACAATATCATCACTGGCCATGAGGATTGGTATCAGATACAATGCGAGCCATCATAGCATCATAATGTGAAATTTTCCTGAGGGTGTGATCACCTGGTCCATGAGGAATGGGCAGTTCTTTCCCTAATGTGGAGCAGCGTGCCTCGGTGCAGCTGACAAGTAGGTATGTGAAATGCCTGAATGTAACAATGTCAGCAGTCAGCACACAGGAGGTTACCAAACATGTGCAGTGCTAATAAGCAAGAACTGTGCTCAGTTGCAGGTGTTACAATTGCAGATCCCAAGAAAGTACCTCAGGGTCCTTCAATTTATTTTTCACTGTAAGCATGTGATAGGCACAATAGAAGCCACAGACTCTGGATTTGTAAGGTTATTGGTGGCACTGCGATAAATATACATAGGCAAACAGTGGTGAGAAGAAATAAACTCAAGCTTTAGTACTAGCTTCCACAGGCAGGAAATATTAAGTAATACGTACATCAAGAGCCTTCTCATGGTTCAAGGCGCAGCAGGGCAACTTGTTGTCATCACAGTAACTATTCCAAGCACTACAACAAAACATGCAACAATGGTTAGGGCACCATTAATAAACTCCGCAGAGTTTGTTGAGGAAGTTTGTAGGTTAAGAAAGAAAAAGAACTTACTCATCAATGGCAAGTACCAAATCAGAGAAATTAGTGTCTAGGATCCTATATGAGTCAAGATACAAGACCGTCTTCTGCTTTGGAAAGATCGCCACTACAATCCAGTGCTCCCCAGTGTTATAGCATGAAATGATGACTCTCTTTTTAGCATATGACTGGTAGGCACACTTCGTATAGGACACAAAAAAGTCCCTGTTATTTTGTATATTTGACATGCTAAAGCATTCAGGATCAAGGAAGGCAACATGTTCCTTCTTCTGCCGTACTTCTACAGCCATATTCCTAATATTAATAAAAAACAAAGTGTAAGGATGCAAAATACATAGTAAAGATGAACTGAGGCAGAAAGCACATTTAGATAGAAAATTATTAGTGAGAAGCAGATTAAATTTTCAAGCAACTTACAGGATGAAACAGCGGATAAGTCCCATATCCAAAGCATCCAAGTTGAAGAGATCGTACAAGTCGCTGATGATCACAGACAACAGCTCGTATTTTTCATCTTCTCTCATAGGCCACCAGCCGTGCTTGGGCCATATTATGCCTTGAATCAGAGACTCATCATTGTCCTTACAATGTCCCATGTAGAAATAGTGGAGATTAGTGACAGAAGGAGCAGTATCCGGATGCTTGAGTTCAGCAGCACTGAGCATTGCATTTCCAAATTTGTAGTTTGGGTTAATATGAGTCATAGAAACATTGGCCGCCTTCTTCTTGGTGTTTCTCTCAGATGGCTTTCTGGCAGGCTTCTTTTCCTCCTGCTTTGAGATGGCTGAAGAAGGCTTTGTGGGAGGCTTCTGAGACCTTTTATTTTCAGCAATTTTCTGCTGCTGCTGCTGCTTTGAGATGGCTGAAGAAGGTTTCTCAGATCGCTTTCTGGTAGACCTTTTATTTTCAGTGAGTTTCTTTTCCTGCTGCTTTGAGATGGCTGAAGAAGGTTTCTCAGGTGGTGTCTGACCAGCAACTATTGCAGAGATATTGGGCCTAGATGTACCTGCAACTTTCTTCGAACTGTCGTCGACAGATTTCTTGGCATCAGCCAACACATAACTCTCGGCTCCTGCTTTGGCATCATTGTTTTGAGCAATTTCTTTTGGGGATGGAGGTTTTATTCTTTCATGAGGAGAAGGTGGGGATGTAATTTGCATTTCTGGGTCTGGAGGAGGAGGAGGTGGGTTACCAGGTGGGGAATTTTGTTCTGTAATTTGTATTTCTGGGTTTGGGTTTTGTCCTGTAGTCTGTGAACCAGAAGGAAACTGTACCATAGTGTGCGAACAATATTTTGCAATTGGTGCTCCCTTGATGTGAATGTGACACCTCTTCCACTGTATCCTCTAGTGTAGAGCTTGTCCAAGTGTTGTCACCTCGTCATTAGGAGGGTGTTCCAGCGCGTGATCCCTAAAGACAGAATATACATGCAACACTTCGACCATAGCACAATCTTCATGAATCGGGACTGTGTGTAGCGTAGTCTGCTCTGGTTGAACCACACCAATTGCAGCTTCACATTCGACACTGTGAAATATGATCCATAGGCCACAGTCTGTGGGTTCAGTCAACGTGCCTATAAGGTCTTCCTGTGTGGGGGAAGCAATGTGCACTACCTCTGTCGACAACTCTGTAGCATCGTTGATCAAACCAACATTATCTACGGACGCACGACTGCTCTTCAGTCCAGCGGGTGAAGGGCTTGTGTGATTGGACACTGGTGCAAACACCACCTGGTACCCTCGTGCCATCATGTCAAGCATATCCTTCTCCATCTCAGCCTTGAGTTCTTGCTTGATTTCTTCCTTCATCTGTTGCTTATCAACTGATGAGTCAGTACTGGCCCTCTTCCTCTTCCTGTACATGGAAGCATGCTGAGGCCATGCAAACTTCCAGCCCTGGTAGCTGGAGACACCACGCACGCGACCTGGTTGTTCGGGGTGGCCTAAGCACTGACTTAGCACATCATTCTCCCTCAGCCATGAAGTCATTCCTGAAGATTCTGCACGTGCATTCTTTTCCATGATGTCTACAGCCACACTTTCATTTGCTACTTTGTTTAACACTACCTCAGCAACACCGTCTTTCACCACTAGTTTACTCCTTGCTCGCATCCAATTCCTAGAATGATCATCAGTGATGGCATCATATGGGTTGGCGATCCCAGCCGCAGCTAATTTTTTGTCCTCTTCCTCCCATAGTGGTAGTTTTCCACAATAACCAGCTGGACCCATGCTGTGCTCGTTTGTGTTCAGGCTTCGAAGTGACTTGAACTTGCCACTAAGAGACGAGGCTTCCTCGGTTTCCTGCTATTTCACAAACTCTGTCCACTCTTCCGGCTTGATAAAGTCGTGCTTTCCAAATGGCTCGAGTCCTTTTCTGACAAAATCTCGCCTAAGCTGAAATCTGAATTGTCTCCATACCTTGGCTGCAATCTTCCACAAAAGCTTGAATGCCTGCTCTTTCATGTCTTCCTGGAACTCCAAGTGTTTCTGCATATAGGTTTCAAACAAGTACCACTTTTGTTCATCACTTAGTTTTTTTATTTCTAGCAAATCCAAAGGTATCTTTTGTCTAGCAATGAGCCCTGCAAGCGCCCTGAACCTACGCTTTTGTGTCAATGGTACTGGCACCCCCCTCTCTCAATCTCAGTGACTACCATTTTGTCTCTTGGCCACTTTGTCGCTGTCCTTGGCACTCTGGCTCGGCCTGTAGCCCCACCCACCGGCTCTTGTTCTTCACTAGCAGTGGCATATCCATCTTCTTCAAATTGCCCAGGTCGGCAGTCCTCGACAGAGTTATCCTGTGAATTAATTGTCAAGGGATATTGAGAAAGGTCAGCTCAGTGTCCAAGAATAGCACAAAAAGCAGACCATACTGCTAGCTCTCCCAGGAGACATGCTACAACAGGAGACAAGTAGAGCACATTTTTAGTTAACCATGCATAACAGCTAAGCATTTATCTAATCAACACCCACAGAACTGTGTATAAGACCATACAAATGAGAAAATAATTATAGTAACTAGTTTAGCCCACTATAATCTCATTGGTTCTATGGTAAACCATTAACATAAATGCAATATTCAGAAACCAAAAAATTAGTTCAGGCAATACGACCTTACCATTTTAAAGAGGAAGATGCTCGCTGCCTCTGTTGCTGATGAGGTACTTATTCAACTTGGAGAGAATGTCCAAATGTACATATGGAACAAGAGCAAAAACAAATATAAGAGTGAGTCCAAAGGAAAATGATAAGTATACATTTTGAAACTCGAAACCCTAACTGAGCATCAGTGGCAGAGCCAGAAAAAAAATTAGCTGGGGCGACACCAAACCAAAATGAAACACACCAATTCACATATCTATATGCTGCAGTTGCACAAATTTTAGCGAAATTTTTTGAAATGTAGTCTTAAATTTTAAGAACAAAGACACAAATCAGCAAGTACTAAGGTCCTATGAGTCATGGTGCCATCTAGAAATACTACCGAACCTTAAAAATATCGTCAGAGAAGAAGGAACATAGTCGAGTTAGGGCAGATTAGCTGGGGCGGCTGCCCCAGCTGGCCCCAATGTGGCTACGCTACTGGTGAGCATAGTCAAGAATGTATCTTAATGATGTAGGAGGGATTTCTAGCATGCAGTTCACCTTGTCACTGTCGGCGCGGAGGGATCTCTAGTCGCCACGTCCTCGCGTCGACCTCGTGGCTGGATCCCTCCTCCTCCTCCTAGTCATCGTCGCTGGAAGGTGAGAGGTGGTGTGCCACGCGTCTCATCGAAGGTGTGTAGCGTGCGTCGAGTCGCGGGGGGGGGGGGGGGTGAGGGGAGGAAGGTGAGGGTGAGGAAGTGGCGGCAGAGGGGGCGAGGGGGAGGAAGCGGCGGCAGCGCGAGGGGGAGAAAGACGACGGCGCGAGGGGAGAGTGAGGAGGTGACTGCGTGAGGGAGGCGTCTTTCCCTACTAACCCTAGCACGAGTGGGCATGTGTGGGCCTTAAAACTGAAAGGCTCAATATTATTAGGAAAACGCGTTAGGCCGGGGCTAGTTCTATTCGAATGAAGAACGGTTCGCTTCATTTCCCCCTTTTAATCTGCAATCAAAGATTTGAATCACGTATTTCTTCGTCATTCGTAATCCAAAATTTGATGATATTTGTTTCTATTTTTTTCTAAAATCAACTTCTATTCATTTATGACATTCTTTCATATATAACTCCATTTCCTGGATGTTGTTTATACGCCTTTATCTTGTTTCTTACAAGTAACTTAGAAATAATATTTGTTTTACACAACCACTACTAATGAAAGTTTGTATTTCGTAATGTTAAGGTGAACACAAGGTTGTGTTAAAATTTCAAATGTATATGAGTTCGAACATGTTGTGAAGTATGGAAAACTTCAGTGTTCAAGTATAACATTCTAGGAAACTATGTGAGAGATGTACACATTTGTACACAAGTATGATCTTCCTTTTGAGAAACCATTTGAAATTTTTATGACAAGTTTAAGGACCCAAATTATGTTACCAAGTCAATTTGTATAATTTTTAGACCAACCTAAGATGTTATTAGAATTATTATATCCCAACCATGAGATAAAAATTTGAATTTTGATAATTTTGGTTACACAAGTGTGCCTGCTGATATTTTATTTGAATAATAAATGACCAACTACGAATTGTTCATATTTTTAATGAATTTTTAGGTGCTGTTTAATGGGCTCTAAAATTTGAGGGAAGCAAGTTTCATTTCAAAAAAAATAGTGTCGGGCCCACGCGTCAGCGTCAGCAACCTATATAAAAAAGATAACCCTACCCGCCCAACAAAGAATACGCAGGTTCACCAACCCGCGTCTCCAACAACTCTCCATTGTGCGAAATGTTATTATTTGGTCTATATTTGGTCCAACTTCAAAGGGTTTGACTCCTCGATAAAAACTGTTGCCCTGCTGGCCCCTTCATCTACCCGTGAAAAAACCACAACTGCATACACTCCTCATCGTCCTCATTCCTCGGCGCGTTCTCTCTCTGCGCGGGGGCAGGAGAATAGGGATGAGAAGACGGTGGTTGCCATTTTTCCCGGAGATGCCTAGCAGGCCGCACCAACCGTCGCTGCTGGATGACCTCCCTCAGGAGGTCCACATTGAGATTGAGGCGCTCGTCGGTGCGACCTCGGAGCAGCCCTTGGCTGACCTCCGCAGCCTACGAGGTACCTCCTCAACCATGCGTCGCCTGTGTAGCCACCGCGACGTTGACCAGCATTTGTCGATAGAGGTGATAAGAGATGAGATTGCTTGGATGTGGGACCTCACCGCTTACACAGCCTTCCTTGCTATGCTGACCGATCTCGGCAATCCGGGGGCTTGCTTCTACTCCGGGATCAACGCCGTGTTCATGGAAAACAGGCAAAGCGATGATCTTCGGTGCGCCGCCGATGGTGGGCACGATGCGGCGACCTATCTGTACGCCATCTTGTTATACAGGGACAATGGCGGTGCCGCCGCCGCCGACACCGCGGAGCAGTACATGAGGCGGGTCGCGGGCGGCGGCGGGACGACGACACGGGTGAGCAATGAGGGCTGTGTGCCTTTGCGCAAGAAGGCCGCAAAAGCTATTTGGAGGATGACGTGGCGCATTTGGGGAGACCCGCTGCCGCCGTCGGCATAGGTGCACAGAGATCAGCCGTGCGCAAGCAACGGCTGCGGTGTTGATAAAGGATTTGAGGAAATTGCTTTGTATTGCACCGTAGCCTGTAGGCTCCGTCGTGAAATGGTGAAGCTCGAATGGGCAATAGGAAACTAAATCTATGTTTTCCTTTTGCACCTGCAAATTAAATCTATGTTAGTTGCTCGTATTATCTGTGTGAATTTATGGAAGAGCAACAAAGGAGACGCGGATCCAGTAATATTCGAATGAAGAACAAATCGCTTTTCCCCTTTTAATCTGCCATCAAGATTTGAATCACGTATTTCTCCATCATTCGTAACCCAAATTTGATGATATTTGTTTCTGATTTTTTCTAAAATCAACTTCTATTCATTTATGACATTGTTTCGTATATAACTTCGTTCATTTTCTGGATGTTGTTTATACGCCTTTATCTTGTTTTCTTTCAAGTACAACATACAAATAATATTTCTTTTACACAATCATTACTAATGAAACTTTGTATTTCATAATGTTAAGGTGAACACAAGGTTGTGTTAAAATTTCAAATGTATATGAGTTCGAACATGTTGTGAAGTATGAAAAACTTCAGTGTTGAAGTATAACATTCTAGGAAACTATGTGAGAGATGTACACATTTGTACACAAGTATGATCTTCCTTTTGAGAAACCATTTGAATTTTTTATGACAAGTTTAGGGACCCAAATTATGTTGCCAAGTCAATTTGTAGAATTTTTAGACCAACCTAAGACATTATTAGAATTATTATATCCCAACCATGAGATAAATATTCGAATTTTGATAATTTTGGTTACACAAGTGTGCCTGCTGATATTTTATTCGAATACTAGATGATCAACTACGAATTGTTCATATTATTAATGATTTTTTAGGTGTTGTTTAATGGGCTCTAATATTTGAAGGAAGCAAGTTTCATTTCAAAAAAATTAGTGTCGGGCCCACATGTCAGCGTCAGCAGCCTATATAAAAAAGATAACCGTTGCCTGGCCGGTCAAACCCACCTGACAACAAATGAGACGCGGGGTCTCGAACCCACGTCGGAAATGACTCTCGATTTTGGAAATTAATATAACATCCCAAATGGGATAAGCGCAGCACACACGACGCTCTGACCTCTGAGCTCCCTGCTGCTACTTCCCTGCTCTGAGCTCCACCGCCGCCCGCCCTTCCTTTCCCCACCGTCGTGCACATGTCGCACTACGCCGATTCGTCTGGAGGTGGACGTGGCAGGAGCAGGTTTCAAGGTGGCCGGGGCAGCCGCATTCACTCCATGGACTTGGATCCAGTCGGTGAGCTAAGCGGCTTCCCACTGGTCCCTTGCTCGGACTGTGGTATGGCTCGGGTGGTGGAGGGGATGGCGCAGAAGGAAGGTGAAAACCACAGTCGTCTTTATTTCAAGTGTGCGAGGAATGCTGTGAGTAGTCTGAGCTGTGATTTCCCAAATCTGAGTTAGGGTTCTTATGTGCTTTTGATTTGCACAGTTCCCCAAGCTTTGTGGATATTATCGTTTCGAGAAGGAGTATCTCCAGATGTTGAAGGATGCTGGCGTCATATCTTTTCGACCGTCGAACTGGGCAGACGTGATCGATGAAGTAGTTGATTCAGTAGATTGTCAACTTGGGAGCGACAATCAGAAGAAAGCACCGGACGACAAGCAGAGGAAGAAAGCACTGGAGGAGAAGATGGACAATGTGATCTGGAAGATGAACTTGATTATTGTGGGTGTTGTTTGTGTAGTATTTGGATGTTTACTGGGGATGTATGCTGCAAAGAAGTAATTGTGATGTGAAAAGTGGTGCTTTAATTTGTTTCATCTGTGTGAATGAGGAATGAAAAATTTGTCACAGATGACAAACTTAAATGTATGAATGAAGAAAATGGAATGGAATGACAATCGGGTCACGAATCTTAATGTGTCACATATCACAAATTTCATCAATTCATCTGTGTTGATATTTCAGTGTCAAATTAACCAGCCTGCACCCGCGTCTCCAATGATTTTATACAGAGTTTTTCGAAACTCAGAATCTTTTCACTAACAAATAGAGTAACAAACATTGCAATTCATTGTTGCCCTACTGCCACTCTGCCATTGTTAGATGTAGTTCATCACAAGTTCAACAAACACATAGGAGGAACACATATTAACAGAGGAACATGTTCATGACAAACAAGCAGAGTTCCCAATGTTTGACCAAAAGCCACTCTCCCCTGCCACTTAGATGTAGTTCATCACAAGTTCAACAAACACACAGGAGGAACAAGCAGAGTTCCACGAACAAACGAGGAGGACGAACACACAGAGGAGGAACAAATTAATTAAGCTAAGGTAGAAGACTTGTCACCGCCACCGGAGCAGCCCCACCGTCGGAGTCGGAGCCACCGAGGCCGCGTTCGTCACCGCCGTTGGAGCTGCCGAGGCCGCATTCGCCATCGCCGTCGTCATCGTCGTCGCCGTCGCCGTCATCGTTGTCGTCGCCGTCGCCCCAGACCACGACTCTCTGAAGGTCCCCAGCCAACCAATGGATCTTGAAGGCGAAATCCTTCACGGACCTCTGCAGCGGATCGTTGGGTTGTGGCAAGCCTAGCTTAATGGCCATCTGTTGAAGCTTCCTGAAAGCTTCGGCCAAGAGTTGGACGGACCAAATGTTGTCCAAAACTAGTTGAGGACTCAGAGAGGAGGGCTCCACGGGCGGCGGCGTCGGTGCCTCCTCGGCCGGCGGTGCCGGCGCCTCCTGGATGAGCCGACGGCGGCGACTTTCATCGTTGTCATCCTCCTCCCTTCCCCGCTTCCTCGATGGCTCGCTCGACGACGATGCCATGCGTGTGCTTGAGGAAGAAGAAGCTCTTGGTGACAAGAGACGGTGGTGCTGGGGTTTTCTTGGTGGCGCACTTGAGGAAAGCTTGTGGAAGAAAGCTCTTGGCCGGCCGAGCATTTATATGACAAGACGGGGAACCGTCAGGCGGCCAGTCTTCCCACTACGACACACCACTATGCCTCGGAACGCGGTACGCTGCGGCGACGCGTGTCCACTAACCAGCGTCACATTTGACAAAAGACTTTGACTCCCTTCATCCCGCAACGACTGTTCATATACCTTATTTTAATACCTCTTTTCAAGTTCTAATGCAAAGACTGTTCATATAGCTTATTTTAATTTATTAATACCTCTATTCGCTGGAAACCGACCACAAAGGAAACAATTCTCCTTTCTCCTTTTAATCTGGAACCAAATTTTGTGTCACGTATTTCTCGGTCATACGTAATCCAAATTTGATGATTGTTTTTTCTTATTTTTTCTAAAATCACCATCTTTTCATTAATTTCATTGTTTAGTGTATATTTCCTTTTCATTAGTAATGTTTTTATGCCTTATCTTGTACTTGATAAGTAGAACATAGAAATAATATTTGTTTTACACAACCAGTACTAATGAAACTTTGTATTTTGTATTGTTAAGGTGGACACAAGGTTGTGTTAAATTTTCAAATGTATATGAGTTCGAACATGTTGTAAAGTGCGGAAAACTTCAGTGTCGAAGTAACATTCTAGGAAACTATGTGAGAGATGTACACATTTGTACACAAGTATGATCTTCCTTTTTAGAAACCACTTGAAATTTTTATGACAAGTTTAGGGACCCAAATTATGTTGCCAACTCAATTTGTAGAATTTTTAGACGAACCTAATACGTTATTAGAATTATTATATCCCAAACACGAGATAAAAATTCGAATTTTGATAATTTTGCTTACACAAGTGTGCCTGCTGATATTTTATTCGAATACTAAATAACCAAATACTAATTGTTCGTATTTTTAATGAATTTATAGGTGCTGTTTTATGGGCTGTAATATTTGAGGGAAGCAAGTTTCATTTTAAAAAAATTAGTGTCGGGCCCACGTGTCAGCGTCAGCAGCCTATATAAAAAAGATAACCATTGCCTGCCCGCCCCCACGTGACAACTAATGTGACGTGGGTTCTCTAACCTGCGTCGGCAATGGCTCTCCATTTTTGAAAATGAATATATAAGATCCCGAATGGATAAGCGTAGCACACACGATGCTATCCTAATTTCTCACTAGGGATTAGCAGAGGTAAGCGGAGGCGGCGCCGGTGAGGTGAGCGGAGGCGGGGACACGACGATGAGCGCCGGCGAGGGGCCAAGTAGCGGACGACCCCGCGGACCATGGATCGAAAAGGAGAAGCCGAACGTGATGCGGTGCCGCAACTGGATCCGCGCGAGCCGGTGAGATTGTGGCGAAGGCGCAGACGACGATGACCGTCGGAGAGGGGCCAAGCGGCAGTGCAGCGAACCCAAAGCCGGAGATGAGCGTCATCGACTGGATCCTCTCGGGTTCTGACGAGGGGCCAAGCAACGGCAGGGAGGAGCGTGCCGGCGAGGGGGCAGCGAAGAGGGCAAGGCGCCTGCCTCACGTCTGCGACAGCAAATGTCTTGCAACGACCGAGAGGGGTCGAGGGAGCGGCGAAGGTGTAGAGGACCTCATATCCGACGCTGGCAACTACCACGACGACGGCGAGGCAAGTTTCTCTGAATCACAGTGCCTTTTACTTGAAATGGCTTGTTCCATAGAGATTTTGTTGGATTTCTAACATGATCAATGTAGCAACTTGTTCCTATGAAATGGCTAGCTTGTTCTTTTGTCTATCTCAATCTTCTCATTCCTATGGTTCATCCAAATGATCAATGTAGCAACTTTCTTATGTTTTTCATTCCATAGGAATCAAAATGGCATGACACTATTTGGGAATATGTGAAACCTGAGGTTGATAATATTAAGGAAGAAATGCACATCCTCCTAAAAAAGGCAGCATTCATGAGGTGGTACAAGTTTGTGGCTGAACAAAATTTGCAGCCCATGGAAGATGCGCTCGATGTGTTTCAAGATACCTTGGTTGCATTTGAAGGGGCTACAAAAAAAGCAAACCTTAGTTGAAGATACCATGCTTTTGTTGATGTTAAAGGGGGCATGCTTTTGTTGATGTGCATGGTCAGATAGCATGACCATTGTAAAAATGTGACGGGCAAGTTAAGGCCTAGCTAGATGGACAAGTTAACTGTTTGTAATAATTATGTATATCTGTGTGGATCTTTGTGGACAAGTAATCTTTATCTATATATGTGGACAAGTTATCTTTATCTATATTATATCTGTTTTGTCTCAAAAGATTTTTTGTTGATTATGCCTGTATGTTGAAATGGGAGCCCTGAGAGATCGGGCTGACCTGTCAATCAAGATAGACATAAAGGAGACTACGCGGGATGGTTATTCTGCGTCGCATTTGCCCCTCCAAACCGACGAGGAGGAGCCAGCCCCACGCGCCGCCTCCGTGCATTGGAGACGAGGTTTGGCTTATCCACGTATCCTTTGTTCCCAATGTTTGACCAAAAGCCACTCTCCCCTTCCACTCTGCCATTCTGCCTTCCTTCTCAAACCTTCTGCCTTCCTCGTCTCCGTCGCCTTCTCTCCCCTTCTCGTTCCTCGTCTCCGTCGCAGAGATGGTCGGCAGAAAGCAGTCATTCTGCCACGACTCAAGAGGGAGGTTCTGCAGTGAGGAGGAGAAGGCCCTGCCCGCCGCCCCCGCCAAGAGTGTGAGGTTCTGCGGCGAGGAGGAGAAGGCCCCGCCTGCCGCCCCCGCCAAGAGAGTGAGGTTCCGCAGCGAAGAGGTTAGTTCTTCATCGGCCAGGGGGAGGAGGCCGTACACGCGCGCAAGCGCCAAGGGGGTGCACTCCAGCGACACCCGGCAGGCAGAGGCCGAGCCTTTGTTGACGGTGGAAATTCACCATTTCCAACCCTCAATATTCTCCCATAAATGGAGGCATATGCATTATTTACTAGCATTTAGGTTTGAATAATGTAGTTCCACTTGTCCTTAGAGATTATTTGTATGTAGGTGATTTACCCTTAAAAGAGATGGAAACTCCACTTCTATGAAGAAACCATGCCAACTCAGCTGAGGAGGTGGCTGCCACCAAAGGAAACATGGCAATCCACATCATCGATCCAGGGGAGGCACTCACCGACGAATCAGAGGACACCACATGGACTTCACATGGATCAAAGGGCCCACCTCAGATACCAAATCAAGCCATGCACCGGGGATCAATCAGAGGGCCCACAGGGTAGCCAACCCGAGGAAGCACACCAGGTGGGGCCGCCCTAGGGGGCCGGCCGATCCTAGGATCGGCCAAACTGACCTAGGGGGCGCCCATCTGGCCCCTACACGTGGTTGCTCCTCATTGGTCACTTGCTGCATTCCCGGGTGTTTAGGGGCCATTTGGGCGTCTGAGCAAGCCTTGTCCTTGCCTATAAATAGAAGGGGAGGGGCTCCCATTTCTCACACACCACTCTCTCATTCTCCTCTCACTTTTAGTTTCCAAGGCTAGGTGGTAGGCTAGAGTAGCTCTTCTTCAGGTTCCAAGTCCTGTTGGAAGTTTAGGTATGAGTTCTCTTTTATCTTTATTTCTTTGTATGACTTTGATCTACTTCAGTTATTCAGTTATTTCATATAAAGTCATGGTAGATCATATTCTTGATATGTTCTTGAGTTCATCCTCTGTTCATCATTTAGAGGTTCGTGTTCTTCGTGAACACTACCTTTTGATCCACTTGAAGGGTGATAAACTCCTTCCTTATGTGTTTGTTCATAAGTTAGAGGCTCGTGTTCTTCATGAACACGACCCTTTGATCTTGTTGATTAGACATAAGAGAGTTCATATCTGTTCGTATGTCTAGCCTTAGTTGATCTTGTTAGATGGCATGAGAGTGTTGCATGAGGTCTGTGTTCAAGCTACGGTACTCGGTCTAGTTGACCAGTCTTCTGGTGGCTCTCACCCTGGGTCACAATAGTGCGGGCCGGGTGGAGTCTAGCAGCAACGTAGGCATGGTGCCTGGGTTGTCTGGCTACGATAGTTATGAGCATACCCCCAGTAATGAGAGGTCGGTCCTCAGGTGGTGACAGCCCTGTTGGATCCTAGGGCAACCTCCGCATTGGGGTACCTGCTGTAGGAGTCTAAAGTCTAGTTTCGAAGAGTGCTGGTCGTCGCGGGCTAGCTCCCCGTTTGTACCTGGGTGCTAAACCATGTCTCCCTCGTGCAATGCTCATGCCCATCTCTTGTATCTTCTAGCTTTGTATGTTTAGTACATTAGAACCTAGAGCTAACTCGTATGTTCCCCCTAAGCCGTAGTGTGCTAGAGTAGAGGTAGATTTGAGGTGTGTGTGTCACACTACCCCTATTATCTTTTATCTTACCCCTGCCTTTGAGTGTGTTGTTCCCTATATCTATCTCTTGGTTTACATTTCGAGCAAAAGCATAAGTCTAAGATATCCGCTATTGCCTTCCTTGGATTCGATACCCTTGGAATACTCTCCTTCCTTGGGGAAATACTACAATGGTTTATCTGTGTGCTTGCGGATTCTTTAATGATCGTTTAGATTAACCTATGGCAAGTCTCAATGTTCACGCTAACCTACGCCATTAGTTGTAACATTGGGAAATGGAAACAAGCATTTCTAGCGCCAACGCTAAGGATGGATCCCAAATCTGTTCTTAAGTGATCGACGTTTAGAAATGTCAATAGCCTTCCTCGAGTTTGGTATGCTTGAAGTTAGATTTATGCTTGAAATTGAATTCCTGGTACTCATCATATGCTGCTCACAAAAATGTTGAACTCATTCTGTATACTGCTTCACTTTCTGAATCTTCATGCTCAGAGACTTTTATTAACTGAACATCCAGTGCCTTCACTGATCAATGGTTCCAATGCATCAATTTTCCATTGTTTTAGGAAGTTGTTGTACCAGCACATGACATTGTCAGGATCTTGACAGAAATCGACAAGCTCAAGAAAACCTTAGACTACATCTGCACATTCCTAAACTGGATGGAAAGAATGAAGAAGGATGACATTAGTAAAGAGAAGCAGCAGGCAAGTTCTGAACCTAGTTATAGCTCAACAACTTTCTTGTTTGACCAGTTACAACTTTATGATATTAAACTTGGCAATCTAATTGTGAAGCTTGCTTCAATTTGCATTTGTTTTAGAAATGTGTTGTTACTCGGGAGGAAAATTATTAACCTTTCGAGTAGAAATTTTGTTATGCTTGAAATTTAATACATGGTACTCATCATATGCTGCTCACAAAATTGTTGAACTTATTCTATATACTACTTCAATTTCTAAATCTCCATGCTACATCGACTTTTATTAACTGAACATCCAGTGCCTTTGTTGTAGGGAGGTGCTGTAGCTTGGGAGGATACTGACATGATCTAGAAACAAATCCACAGGATCAACCAAGCTCTGAACCCAGTTACAGCTAAACAACTTTCTTATTTGACCAGTTACATCTTTCATGATATTAAACTTGGCAATCTAATTATGAAACTTGCATCAATTTGCCTTTGTTGTAGAAATGTGTTGTTACTCGGGAGGATCTTCACTGCATCTGGAAAGTACTCGACATGGTGGATAGAAGGATGGATGACAAGGCTATGGACGACATAAGTCTCCTAGCAAATGGTTAGAAAATACTAGAATCTGAGGTGGAGAAGCTTAAAGGCGCACAGAAGATGAAGGATATTGAACTTGCCGAAGCTGCAAAAAAGAATACTGAGCTGCAGGAAAGACTTGTAAAACTAGAGGCAAAGATAACTGAACTTGAGGCTGTAGCACAAAAGAAGCCATCTAACTAGTGCCCCTGCTGATGCACGTCAGATGTTATCATGTGAATCTGTTTGTTCTGAACATTATGCATGTCATATGTGAACATGTGATGCTAGCTATATATGCATCTTAAATATGTAGAATATGCTCTTATAACTACTATCTATGTGTACTTGTGGTTTTTGCATCTTATTAAGAGACATGATTATATGTTTGTGTGATATCTAATATTTGCTATGATGACATAGTCAAATATTTGACGGCAGTGAGAGTGCTAATGGACTTCAATTATTGAGCTCCGAGTCTAGTAATGGGCGTCAAATTGTCATCAGTAACGGACTTAAAAGCACATTACCGATATGGTAGTGATTGGTAACAGACTTAAAGAGCCCATTACCGATAGGGCAGTGATCGGTAACAGACTCAAAAGGGCCCGTTGCCGATTGGTTTAACATTCGTAACGGTCGCATTTTAACGTCCGTTACAAATAATAACTGTAACGGGCGTTTAAGAAGCCTGTTACTTGAAGTTCTCATTAGTAACGGGCGTTGTGTTGGCCACGTCGGGGTCAAGCCTGCCACGCTTATGCATAACGGGCGCCAAACAACAACCGTTACAGATGGGGTCCATGTAACGGGTGTTAAGGGCCCGTTACAAATGCTGCGTGACCTATTTGAGGTTTCACGTAGTGAGTCTCAAAACGAGAGTTCCTAAATTCTGTGCCATTGTCTCTGTAGATAGCTCTAATGGCATCACCATGTCTCTCGTTCTTCAACCTCAAGATCAGGTCTCAAACAAAACCAAAGGTCTCACCCTTATCCTCCAAGAAAAACATCCAGGCGTAGCGAGAGTAATCGTCCACAACCACAAGGACATACCACTTTCCACCCACCAAGCGAACGTGAGAGCCAGGTGTGGTTCGAGGACCGGTGGATGGTCGCTTCCTGGTGTGATGAGTGATTGACAACGTGGTGTAGACTGATTCTGGGCTAAGTATTGCAGGTGCAGGTTGCGGCTTGACTGGTGCAGGTGCAGGTGAAGAACAAGCGTGAAAGGTCGTTGCCGGTGAGGCCTCCAGGTGTGGAGAAGACAAGTAGGCTTGGTTCGAGGGACCCGGTGGCCAGCGGGGTCAAGTGCGGGCCGCATGGTGGCAAGAACGGCAAGATGAAGTCATGGACGGTTTCTTGGTTGAGCCTCAAAACCAAGGTCGAGCCGGGACCACGTGGGAGCCGAGTCATGAGTGGTGATTGGCGGAGGCTACACCGAGTTCGCGGGGTTTCCGGTGGTTCACCAGAAAACCACTGGGTTCCTTGGTTGATCCACAAAGCCAAGACCGAAGAACCGAAGACGGAGGTGCAGCAGCTCCAGACCGGTCTGACCGGTGGGTCTGACCGGTCTGACCGGTGGGTACCGGTCTGACCGGTGAGGAGCACCGGTCTGACCGGTGTGCGACGACGCAGTCCGGAATCTTCGAAGCGGAGGACACGCGTCGGGATCGCAAGGCTTGCGTCGAGGCTAAGCAAGATTGCGGTTGCTGGGCATCCGTCCGATGGTGCGAAGACAAAGACTTCCAATTTCGCCCTCGAGGGGCATGTATCCCTAGTTAGCTAGTAAGGGTATTTTAGTCTTTCGGTTGCCTCCATATAACCCAAGTGGTGAGAGGATGGCAGCCATCTCTTGGAACCCTAGCTCATTTGGTTTTCCTATTTTCCTTCCTATTTTCTTAGGATTTTCGTAGGACTAGCTTGAGAGCTTCATGGTGAGATCTTGTGAGAGGGAAGGATGATCGGGCGGCAAGCTAGACCTTGTATGAACCTCTTTGGTATGTATAGATGATTCGGCGTGGTTCCTCAAGGCTTGGATGTGTCTTTCCCGTTTCTCCTTTTTGGTGATTTTCGGAGCCCTTTCTTGGTGATTTTCTTGGAGCGATTTCGAGGCCTTTCTCTTTGGGATTTGGTGGGGGATGTATGCATGAACCCTTCGTGGTTCTTTTCCCTTTGATTCCCCTTCCAAATCCGTGAGCAAAGGGGCTCGATTTTGGGGTTTTCGTGGCTCTAGGGTTAGAGGCGTTCTTGGTGGGATTCCTTCGATTCCTCTTGATTTGACAAGTTTTGGTGGACCAAATCTTGGCTATGGAGTACCCATGAGGTGTTCTTACTATCCCCAAAGTCTTGTGCAAAACCGTGGAGCGAATCGGGAGATCGGGAGTTGGATTTGGAGGAGTTGACTCGCGGGCGCTGTTCATCCCGAGCTGCCCAGGCACGACCGGTCTGACCGGTGCTCTTGACCGGTCTGACCGGTGCTAGCCCTTGGTGGGTTTTTGTCTCGGGAAACAGCCTTGTCCGTGTGGTTTTGTCCCGTGGTCCTGCTGTTCAGTTCTTGGAGTGTTTGGAGTTGTTTTGCTAGGATTTGTGAGGGGTTCTTCTTCCTCACAGGTTGTGTTTCGTGGTGGTTTTTGTTCCAGGGCCTAGAGGATTCACTGAGGCTTCCTGGAACGTTTGCTGTTCGGCTGCTGTAGCCACCGGCCTGACCGGCTCTGTCCACCGGTCTGACCGGTGTCACCGGTCTGACCGGCGCAGGCCATCGGTCTGACCGGTGTAGCACAGGCAGCAAGCCGTGCAAGTTTCCGCTGTGTGTTTTGGTGAGTTTTGGCTAGGAAGGTTGAGTGTTGGTTCCTAGGACCAGTAGCACTCCAGTGGCTGCGTGGTCTTGACCAACTTGGGTAGTTGGGTCGGAGACGTGAGTTGGAAGCCGTGTTCGTCTTGTTGGAGTTCTCATCTCCTTCGAGAAGAATTTTTATCGGCTCCCATTCACTCCCCCCCCTCTCTGGTTCGCCTAATCGGTCCTTCAATTGGTATCAGAGCCGGTTCGGGTCTTTATTGACTCTTACCAGTCTAAGATCCAAAGATGGCGTACCAGGAACGGGGTTCGGGTCCTCCGCACTTCGATGGGAAGAACTACCAGATGTGGCAAAGGCGGATGGCGGCGTTCCTCCGCGGAAAGGGTCAGATCCTTTGGGATGTCACGGTGAACACAGCTTATGTTCATCCGATGAACTTCCTTGCTCCAGGATCGAGGGATATGTTCGAAGCCAACAACAAGGTTGTCGACTACTTGTTTCGTGCTCTGTGTCAGCCTGAATTCGATCGGGTTCAGACAGAGGACTTAGCTTGTAGGATTTGGGAGCAGTTGAAGGATGCTCATGCTGGGAATGCTCAGGTTCAGGCTCGGATGTACGCGACTTACCGGAGAGAGTACGAGAACTTCACTCATCTCCCCGGCGAGTCCGTCGATGCCCTTTTCCAGCGATTTACGGTCGTTGTGAACAACATGAGAGCCAATGTGGACGTCCTCCCATACAATGATCATGATAGAGCCGTGAAGCTCTTGCACTCGTTGGATCGTACCGTATGGGACGGGAAGTTTGAGGCTATTGTTGAGTCCGAGAAGTATGACACCTTGACGGTGAACGAGCTGTTCTCGAAGCTCAAGTCGGCTGAGTTGGACCGTGGTATGACAGCCAAGATCGAGAGCCCGACTGATTCTCATAGTCTCGCTCTCGTTAGTGGCAAAGGAGCTAAGTCTAACGCTAACGCATCCTCCAGGATGTACTCTCTGTCTTCTTTGATGTCTTTGCCAGATGAGGAGTTCGACGTGCTTGGAGAGGACGAGCTGGCGTTGCTGACCAGGCGATTCGAGAGGCTGCACGAGAACCGGGTGAACACGAGGAGGACAGCACGGACGTGCTTTCAGTGCGGCAAGCCAGGACACTTCGTTGCCGACTGCCCGGAGAAGACGGAGAACAAGGACGGCTACAAGGACGGCTACAGGCACCGATCCAGCAAGGACGGCAAGTACCGATCGAGGCGCGATCACAAGCACAAGAACAAGCACAAGGACGAGCGACGGTCGAGGAAGAAGGATGGCCGCGGCAGGAAGGCCCGAGCAATGGTAGGAGCGAGCGACGTCGACTCCAGCTCCGCCTACTCTTCCTCAAGCTCGAGTAGCAGTGAAGATGAAGGTGATCGGCGCAAGAACAAGAAGTCATCCAGGAACTTGAGCGGGTTGAGCTGCTTCGCGAGAGATGGCTTCTGCGGCATGGCCCGTAGCTCCGGCAGCAAGAAGAGCCACCAGAGTGACTCGGACTCTGACTCCGAGGATGAGGTATGTGATGAGCTCTCTTCTTTGCGCAAGGAGAATGATGAGTTGGTTGACTTGCTTGATAACCGCGATCACATGCTTAGAGAGGCCAAGAAGATGAGGAAAGAGCTTAGGGCCTCACTAGAAGATGCTAGGAACCGTGTGGCTGAGCTAGAAACCCAGAACCTAGATGCTAAGCTTGAGATTGATTCGCTTAAGGCTTCTCCTGTGGTTTCTGATGAGATTGATTGTTGTGATTGCTCTGTGTACCTAGCTGATCTCACTGCTCTTAAGGATAAGCATGCTTCTACTTGTGATGAACTAGATATGCTTAGGGTTGAAGTGGCTGAGCTTAAGTCTAGACCTGCTTTGCTAGGTGCTTGCACTTCTTGCCCTGTTTTGCATGGAAAGATTGATGAGATGCATGCTTACACTGTTTCACTTGAGGCTAAGTTGAAAGAGCCTATTCCCACTTCTTGCTCTACTTGTGAATTGCATGCGGTTAAGAATTTGGAGCTTGCACATTATGTTGATCGCCTGCAGGATGAAAATGATGAGCTGAGAAAATGTATGAGCTGGTTGTCGGGTCAGGAGCCTCAGCTCGGTATCATGATAGCGGCTTTCAAACGCTATGATGGTCAGGCACTTGGGGCTGACAAGCTTGGAGAGAACCGTGGTGAGGGAGCTGAGAGAGTTGGAGAGATTCCTATCCCACCACCAAACAGACACAAGAACAAGTTTGAGCCCAAGCCCAACCATCTCAGAAACAAACTTGACACTACTCCAGATCCACCCATATTCCCTCACCCAACAAATGATTTTCAGAAACCGGTGAAGTTTGTGAGCCCAAAGGGAGGTGAGGAAGGAGAGAAGAAGGGTGAGAAGCCGAGTGGGCAGCCCCAACCCAAGCCTAAGCCTAAGCCACAGCCCATAAAGTTCCATTGTGGGTATTGTGGGAGAGATGGTCACAAGGATGAGTTTTGCTTCAAGAGGAAGCGTGAGGAGAGAATGGCTAGAGAGTGGGCTAACAGGGACAGGTACCACCCCTCTAATGGTGTACCTGAGCCTCGTATGCAGATGCCCAGGGCCAAGGCGTTTGTGAGGACGGTTCCGGCTTGGGGAGACCGGAAGGCTGCAGGTGTTGCTGCTGGCCGAGCCACACCGGTCAGACCGGTGTACTACACCGGTCAGACCGGTGCAGGTCTGGGCAGACAGCGAGTCGGATTTCGTGCTCGTGAGGATGCTCGGTTTGGTTCTGGAGGTCGTGGTTCTGGTGGTGTTGAGTTTGCTGGACGTTCTCCACCTCGTGATCAATACGAGTTTGGGAGAGGTCGCAGCTTTGAGTCTCAGAGGGGCTACGGACCACGGTTTCCCTTTCGTGGTACTCGTACTCCTCCAGTGAGACGGGAGTGGTTTTCCCATGGTGGTTCCAGGTTTGATAGGTTAGACGGGATGGATCGCAGTTTTGATAGGCCCGGTAGGATGGATGTTGCTAACCCTACTTTTGAGGAAATGGCCCGGCACTGGTTTGACACCTTTGGTACTAACCCCAGTGTTGAGTCGTTTGCTCGCTCTCGCTCTTGGTTTTGAGTTGCAGGTGGGAGGCCCGGAGAACATTTGGTTGATATCGGGGGAGGTTCTCCGGCCTCATACCCCGGTGATGATATGGAGGTACATCACTTTCGGGGACGGTGGACAAGGATGGGTGACTTCTGAAGAAATGATCAAGGTAAGTATTTTTGTGATCTTCAAATGTGTGGCCTTGGTCAAGCCACTTGGTTCGTTTTGCTCCTTGCCCTATCTCATGTATGTAAGGTGAGCTTTGTATGCTTTTTGACCTTAATGCATGAGTTTAGGGGGAGCCTGTGTGCTTAGTGTGCTCTTTGCTCTATCATATGTACTAAGGGTGAGCTTTGTATGCTCTTTGGCCCTAGTGCATGTGTTTAGACGGAGCTTGTGAGTTTTGTTCTCCTTTACTCTTTTGCCGGTGGTGTCGAGCCCTTTTTGCCTCCCCTCGAGGAGCCGGTCGTTTGTGAGCTTTGTGTGTGGGAGCTCCTTTGTAGCATATGTATAGCTTTCCTTTGTGCATTTCTTGTATTTGGCATGGCATATGTAACATGATGTATAGGCATCTTTGTATCTTAGGTTGCATGCGTTTTGTATCATATGCTTTGTTTAGGAAAGGCTTCTCTTATACACATTGTTCACCATGGAATGACATATATGTCTTTGTGAGCTAATTTGGTAAGCTATGGTTAGTTTGGCTTAGCTCTTGATAATCTTGGTTTGTATCCATGGTTGATGGCTATGTTTTTGAAAAATTTCATTTATATATGCTCTCTTGTGAGTAAATGCCTTTACATGATCTTGACATGTTTTAGTGGCTTGGCTATGCTTAATTTGTGGTTGGATAGCTTATTTTGATCATATGGGGCCAAAGGCTCATTTGCCATCATGAATGTTTAGCCCCCATGCTTCATCTTGTGGAGGGGCATAAGTTCCTTTTTGTCGCAAAGACATTTCATGTACCAATTATAAATCTGAAAATGAAATGTAAATTGCTTGAAAAATGTGCTCCCATGTCATATGTGCTAATTTTAATTTGCTTTGGGTGCTAAATCGTTGCATGATGCCTACCAATGAGAAGTCTCATATATAGAAGTAGGCACATGGCTCGGTGGCTTTGACATGACATGAGGTGCTTGTGGGTGTTTATGATGGTCTTATGCTTAGAATGGTTGTCCTAGCATGAAGTTTGTGTGGCTTTGCCATTTTGACATGTTTTGCTCATGTTTAGGACTTTGCTCATGAGAGGGTGATTTTTCGCAAAATTGCTAAATTCTATCTTAGCTTCGCCCAATGGTTGTGAAACTTGGTGATCATGAAGTTTATGTCTTTACGAAGCTATAGAGTATCTAACTTGCTCGTTTGGACATGTGTAGCATCCTATGTTGAATTTTGTCTATTTGAGAAGCTCTAGGTTGCATTTTTTGCATTTTTGGCTTGATTCATGCATTGTCAACAAGGGGGAGAAATTTTGAGCATGTTTTGGCCTACTGAATGCATTTGGAAGGTTTTCAGGTGGTTTCGAGCTATTTTTGGGCTCTGTTGTGCACCGGTCTGACCGGTTGAGGTCACCGGTCTGACCGGTCAGAGTGCTGGTCCTGTTCACATGTTGCCCACCGGTCTGACCGGTGGTGTCGACCGGTCTGACCGGTCAGAGCTGAGCTGTTGCAGCTGCTCTGTTTTGTGAAGTGGTTCGCATGCATTTGTCCAGGGGGAGTTGCATCAGTTCAGGGGGAGCTTGCATGTGTGCAGGGGGAGCTCTTTGTGGTTTTCGAGCTTTGGTTTGATGGTTTGTGCTCTTTGCTTGAGCATGTTTTGTCTCGGATGTGTCGAGCCGTTACCCTTGCCTAAGGGGTCCGAGACTTGTCTTCTTCAAGTGATCTTGCTCTTTGCCTTTTCTTTGGCTTTCGATCGCTTGTTGGAGTTTCTTTTAGTCGTTTCTTTTCTTTTCCTTTTCTCTTGGTTACCAAAACGTGTGTGTTGTCAATGCACTCATCAAGGGGGAGATTGAGAGCCAGGTGTGGTTCGAGGACCGGTGGATGGTCGCTTCCTGGTGTGATGAGTGATTGACAATGTGGTGTAGACTGATTCTGGGCTAAGTATTGCAGGTGCAGGTTGCGGCTTGACTGGTGCAGGTGCAGGTGAAGAACAAGCGTGAAAGGTCATTGCCGGTGAGGCCTCCAGGTGTGGAGAAGACAAGTAGGCTTGGTTCGAGGGACCCGGTGGCCAGCGGGGTCAAGTGCGGGCCGCATGGTGGCAAGAACGGCAAGATGAAGTCATGGACGGTTTCTTGGTTGAGCCTCAAAACCAAGGTCGAGCCGGGACCACGTGGGAGCCGAGTCATGAGTGGTGATTGGCGGAGGCTACACCGAGTTCGCGGGGTTTCCGGTGGTTCACCAGAAAACCACTGGGTTCCTTGGTTGATCCACAAAGCCAAGACCGAAGAACCGAAGACGGAGGTGCAGCAGCTCCAGACCGGTCTGACCGGTGGGTCTGACCGGTCTGACCGGTGGGTACCGGTCTGACCGGTGAGGAGCACCGGTCTGACCGGTGTGCGACGACGCAGTCCGGAATCTTCGAAGCGGAGGACACGCGTCGGGATCGCAAGGCTTGCGTCGAGGCTAAGCAAGATTGCGGTTGCTGGGCATCCGTCCGATGGTGCGAAGACAAAGACTTCCAATTTCGCCCTCGAGGGGCATGTATCCCTAGTTAGCTAGTAAGGGTATTTTAGTCTTTCGGTTGCCTCCATATAACCCAAGTGGTGAGAGGATGGCAGCCATCTCTTGGAACCCTAGCTCATTTGGTTTTCCTATTTTCCTTCCTATTTTCTTAGGATTTTCGTAGGACTAGCTTGAGAGCTTCATGGTGAGATCTTGTGAGAGGGAAGGATGATCGGGCGGCAAGCTAGACCTTGTATGAACCTCTTTGGTATGTATAGATGATTCGGCGTGGTTCCTCAAGGCTTGGATGTGTCTTTCCCGTTTCTCCTTTTTGGTGATTTTCGGAGCCCTTTCTTGGTGATTTTCTTGGAGCGATTTCGAGGCCTTTCTCTTTGGGATTTGGTGGGGGATGTATGCATGAACCCTTCGTGGTTCTTTTCCCTTTGATTCCCCTTCCAAATCCGTGAGCAAAGGGGCTCGATTTTGGGGTTTTCGTGGCTCTAGGGTTAGAGGCGTTCTTGGTGGGATTCCTTCGATTCCTCTTGATTTGACAAGTTTTGGTGGACCAAATCTTGGCTATGGAGTACCCATGAGGTGTTCTTACTATCCCCAAAGTCTTGTGCAAAACCGTGGAGCGAATCGGGAGATCGGGAGTTGGATTTGGAGGAGTTGACTCGCGGGCGCTGTTCATCCCGAGCTGCCCAGGCACGACCGGTCTGACCGGTGCTCTTGACCGGTCTGACCGGTGCTAGCCCTTGGTGGGTTTTTGTCTCGGGGAACAGCCTTGTCCGTGTGGTTTTGTCCCGTGGTCCTGCTGTTCAGTTCTTGGAGTGTTTGGAGTTGTTTTGCTAGGATTTGTGAGGGGTTCTTCTTCCTCACAGGTTGTGTTTCGTGGTGGTTTTTGTTCCAGGGCCTAGAGGATTCACTGAGGCTTCCTGGAACGTTTGCTGTTCGGCTGCTGTAGCCACCGGCCTGACCGGCTCTGTCCACCGGTCTGACCGGTGTCACCGGTCTGACCGGCGCAGGCCATCGGTCTGACCGGTGTAGCACAGGCAGCAAGCCGTGCAAGTTTCCGCTGTGTGTTTTGGTGAGTTTTGGCTAGGAAGGTTGAGTGTTGGTTCCTAGGACCAGTAGCACTCCAGTGGCTGCGTGGTCTTGACCAACTTGGGTAGTTGGGTCGGAGACGTGAGTTGGAAGCCGTGTTCGTCTTGTTGGAGTTCTCATCTCCTTCGAGAAGAATTTTTATCGGCTCCCATTCACTCCCCCCCCTCTCTGGTTCGCCTAATCGGTCCTTCAGAACGCGAGCTGGACCAACCAAATTCATATGCAACAACTCCCCAGGACACTCAGTCATGACAGCAGTCAAGGGTGGATGGGAAGTGGCTACCATCATGCCATGCCTACAAGGCGCACAAACCAAATCCTTCTCAAAACGCAACCTGGGCAATCCTCGGACAAGATTGAGACCACTCAAGCAGGAAAGCAACACAAAGCTCAAGTGTCCCAATCGCCTATGCCATCTCCACAACTCTCCAGAGGGACCAGCAACCAAACACCTCGAGGGACCAAAAGGCTGAGAAAATCAGCATGAAAGATCTGTCGCTCGGGCACGATCGTACAAACAAGATCGTCTCGAGAGTCAAGAATCTGATAAGCACCCAACTTAAAACAAACCTCATAACCCTCATACAGTATCAGAGATATTGACAACAGGTTATACCTAAGTGACTTGACCAGAGCCACGCACTTCAAGGTCACCTTGCTACTCACCTTAACCTCACCTTCTGAAAGCACATGTCCTCTTCCATTATCCCTAAAAGTGATGTACATCTTTGACACCACTGGAATGAGGCTGGAGAACCACACGTGATCTCTGGTCATGTGTCTCGAACAACCAGAGTCGATCAACCAAACATTCTCTATGCCTCCCACCTACAAATCAAAAACAAGAATGAGAACGAGCAAGCGACCCAACACTGGGGTTAGCACAAAAAGAATCAAACTAGTGTCGAGCCATTTGCTCAAAAGTGGGGTTAGAAACATCCATCCTAGTACGTCCAAAGCTACGACCACCACGCTAAACCACCTCACGTCTCGCTGGAGGAAAAGTGTGGCCCGTAGCCCCTTTGAGATTCAAAGCTGCGACAACGTCTCCTATCCTCATATCGACCACGAGGTGGAGAATGTCCATCAAACACACCACGACCGGGCTCAACATGCATACCACCTGTACCATGACCATAGGTACCGAACCGATCAACACCAAGATCACGAAACCCAAATCCACCAGCTCCTAGCTGGGACGCGGTCTGATCGCCTCCCCAGGACGGTCTGACCACCCCTCCAGGTAGCAACATGTGAAACGCTACCTCGAGTAGGAACACCTCTTGTTCCCCAACTCAGAATTGTACGCACCTCAGCCTGTCCTCTTGGCAGTGGCATACAAGGCTCAGGCACACCATGAAAAGGGTGGTACCTATCCTTGTTTGCCCACTCCCTAGCCATCCTCTCATCGCTCTTCTTCTTGTAGCAAAACTCACCCATGTGACCATTCCTCCCACAATACTCACAGTGAAAGCAGACTGGTTTTGGCTTTGACTGTGGTTTCCCACTCGGTTTCCCTCCAAACACATTCCCTAGGTTGCTCACAAAGGTCACCAGTTTTTGGAAGTGATCTATTTTGTGGGGGAACACTGATGGATCTGGAACGGTGTCAAGCTTGTTTAGTCGGTGATTGGGCTTGGGTGCAAACTTGTTTGTGGGTGTAGTTTGTGGTGGCACTAGAATATCCCCAATTTTCTCTTCACTCTCACCACTGCATTCACCGATCTTCTCTGACCCCAAAGCCTGATCATCAAAGCACTTAAACATGGCCATCATCACATCAACCAACTCATCATTTTTCTGAACTAATCATTCTCATCCTGCAAGCGATCAACATAATGGGCAAGTTCCATGTTCTTCAAAGAATGCAATTCATAGGTGGAGCAAGTAGTAGCAATAGGTGCCTTCAAAGGAGCCTCGAGAGAAACAATCCTAGTATGAGAATCATATAGTTTTGCATGCAACACAGGGCAAGAAGTGCAAGCACCAAACAAAGCAGGTCTTGACTTCAACTCATCAAGCTCCGCCCTAATTACATCTAGTTCCTCCAACTTAGAGGCATGCTTCTCTTTAAGCATAGTCAAATCAGCTAAGAAAGCATTGCAATCATCACAATCAACAGCATCAGCTACAACAAGAGCAGACTTAAGAGAATCAATTTCAAGCCTAACATCAAGATTCTTAGTTTCTAGCTCAGCCACCTTCTCCCTAGCTTCTTCTAGTGAGGCCCTAAGATCTTTCCTAAGCTTCTTAGCCTCTCTAAGCTCGCGGTTGTCAAGCAAGGCAACCAGCTCCTCATTCTCCTGACGCAAGGAAGAGAGCTCATTACATACATCATCCTCACAATCTGAGTCCGAGTCATCCTTCTCACTCTTCTTGCTACCGGACCTGTGAGCCATGCCGCAGAAGCCGTCCTCTTGTGCGAAGAAGCTCAGGCCACTAAGGTTCTTGGACCCGTGCTTCTTGCTCTTGCGCTTGTTGTCGTTGTCGCTGTCGCTGGAACTTGACGAGGTGTAGTCGGAGCTGGAGTCGACGTCGCTCGCACCCACAATCGCTCGAGCCTTCTTCTTGTTGTTGTAGCTGCTGCTCTTCCTCGATCTCCGCTCGTCCTTATCCTTGTCCTTGTACTTGTGCTTGTGCTCACGCCTTGAGCAGTGCTTGTTCTCGATCCTCGGGCAGTGCTTGTACTCGTTCTTAGACTCAATCTCCTGCAGGCACTCGGTGATGAAGTGTCCCTGGTTGCCGCATTTGTAGCACGTCTGTGTTCTCCTTGTGAGGAGATCAGACTGGCTTGGTCATTGATAGGTCGTCCTTCTCCTTATTCATTGGATAGGGCGCGGGGGAAAGTCAAGTAAAGCACTCGTTAGTTGGGGTGGTACGCACCAAAGCAGCGTTCGTTGTACTAGCGCCTTATCTTTTCAAGCTAAATAGAGGCTCGAAGTCGTTGGCTGCCTTTTTGTAGTGCGCAAGTCAGAGTGAACTTCTTCTTCTGTTTTGCGAATCTACTAACAAGAACTGCCGTACAGTCCTATCTTTTCTTATTCTTAAGAAAGATGTCACGCGGTTCTCGTGCAGCCTCTTGAACCTCTTGGTTAGCAGGGCTAGCTCATCCTCTCCAAGCTCGTCGAACTCCTTATCTGGCAAGGACATAAGAGAAGACAAGGAAAACATCCTAGAGGATGGGTTAGCTTTAGTCTTTGCACCAGATCTGGAGACGAGAGCAAGACTTTGCGACTCAGTCGGGCTCTGAACTTTGGCTCTCAGGCCACGATGAGGACCAGGTGTGTCCGAAGACCAGTGGAGGGTCGCTCCTTAGTGATGAGTAATTGACAACGTTGTGTGGACTGATGCTTGGCTAAGTGTGTAGGTACAAGTTGCGGCTTAACTCGTGTCGGTGCAGGTGAAGAACAAGCACGAAAGGCCTTAGCCGTGGCGGCCTCCGGGTGATGGGGAGGCAAGTAGGCTTGGTTTGATGGACCCGGTGGCCGATGGGGTCGAGTGCGAGCCGTGCGGTGCAAGACTAGCGGGCTGAAGTCATGAACATGGGCCGGTGTAAGGTTGCGGATGGAGCCCGAAGCTTGCACGCGGGGTTTGTTAGTTTGCCCACAAAACCATCGGTGGACGGTTTCTTGGTTTGGGCCTCAAAACCAAGCCCGGAGGCCCGAGGCGACGGAGACGGTGATCCGGGAGCTTCGGGAAGCTTCGAGGCGGAGGGCATGAGGCGTGATCGCGGGGTTTGCGTCGATGTGAAGCGAAGCCGCGGTTGAAGCCTGTCCGTCTGATGAAGAATTGACCAAAATGCCCCTAAGGGGTTGTATCTTCATTTCATGTTGTAGGGGTGGCGTGGTCATTTACCTCCCTCCGATGGACTTCGTATAAATAGCGGAGAGGTGGATGGCATCTCTCTCGCTTGGACTCTAGGTTTTCCTCCCCCAGTAGACTGTTTTGCTTTGCTTCTTTTCCTCTGAATTCCTTAGGCTAGATCCTTGTATAGAATCTGACCTCTGGATGTATGGAAGCATTCAACGTTGTGATGATTTCCCTCTCCTAGCTCTTTGTGATTTTCGTGTCATTTTCAGAGCTATTTTTCGGTGTTTTTGTTCATCGCTCGATTCGTCGATTTGAGGCCGTTTCTCTCCAGATTTCGTTGAGGGGATCATGGGTGAGTGCCTTGTGCCTCTTTGTGGATGATCTTGACCCCTCAAACGCCGGATTTGTGCTACGATTCGTTGATTTTCGGATGAACCCTAGTTCATAGTGTTCTTTGCCAAGTTTCGTGATTCCGGGAGTTGTAGGATGTTTGAGGCCGAGATTTTTGGGGCATAGCATCTTCTTAGGGTGTTCATCATCTCCCCAAAATTTCGTCTCAAGACTCCAAGTGTTTTGGGAGATCCATCTATCAAAAGTTTGAGGCGATTTCGCGGGCTGTTTTCTGGGCTGTTTTCGGGTGATCCGGCCCAACTACCCAGGTGATCCGGAGGGGGCCGGGTGATCCGACCACTTGTGCCTGGGTGACTCGGACCGGCTCTGGAGGCTAACGGGTGATCCGGCCCAAGTGACAGGATGATCCGGTAGGACTCAGCCTTTTGCGTTGTTGCTCGAGGTCTTTCGTGTTTGTTTCCGCTTTACTTCCTAGCTTTCCGTGCTTTGTTCCTAATGTTCGAGAGAGGTTTAATTGTGCTTTCGCTTGATCGTGTGTGATCCTCGGAGTCACGATTGGGACCTAGGCTGAGTTCTTGGAAAGAATTTTTATCGGCTCCCATTCACTCCCCCCCTCTCTGGTCGCCTAATCGGTCCTTCAATTGGTATCAGAGCCGGTTACGGATCTTCTTGATTCTAACTAGTCTAAGATTCAAAGATGGGCGATTATGGCAAGGGGTTGGGTCCTCCGCACTTTGATGGTAGGAATTACCTGATGTGGGAGAGGCGTATGGGCGCGTTTTTGCGTGGGAAGGGAACTCTGATCTGGGAGCTCACTCAGAATCCTCATTATGACATCCCAGACAGTTTTCTGCTTCCAGGATCACGGGACATGTTTGAGGCCAACAGCAAGGCAGTTGATTACTTGTTCTGTGCTCTCTGTGCCTCGGAGTTCGAGCGAGTGTACGGAGAGAATGTGGCTGAAAAGATTTGGCTCAAGTTGTGAAATGCTCATGTTGGCAATGCCCAAGTGCAAGCCCGTTTGTTTTCCACTTACCGGAGAGAGTACGAGAACTTCACTCTCATCTCCCCAGCGAGTCGACTGATGCTATGTTTCAGCGTTTCACTAGCATTGTCAACAACATGAGGGCCAATGTGACAGTGCTCTCATACACAGATCATGATCAAGCTATCAAGCTTTTGCATGCCTTGGATAGGTCTGTGTGGAGTGCCAAGGTCGAGGCCATTGAGGAGTCGAGCGTGTATGACACATTGATGCTAGATGAGCTGTTTTCGAAGCTGAGATCTTCAGAGGTTGATCGTGGCTTGAGAGCCAAGAGCGAGAGCCCCACTGATCCTCATAGTTTGGCTCTTGTCTCAGGATCAAGGTCTAACGCTAACTCTGGTGGTTTCTCTTTGTCTTGTCTTATGTCTTTGCCAGATGAGGACTTCGAGGTGCTGAGTGAGGATGATCTTGCCTTGTTGAGCAAGAGGTTTGGGCGGATGTACGAGAACCACAAGAATGCAAGGCGGAGCTCGGGGTTGTGCTATCGGTGCGGGAAGAACGGGCACTTCATCGCTGAATGCCCTGAAGCCATGGAGATCAAGAACGACTACAACAAGCATCGCTCCCGGAACGACTACAAGGACAAGCGTAAGGACAAGGTCTAGAGAAGGCCGAAGAAGAGTGGCAGCTACAAGAAGAAGACGGCTCGAGAGATGGTTGCCGGAGCGAGCGACATCGACTACACATCAAGCAATGCTTCTTCCGACTCGAGCAGCGAGGAAGAGCAAGAAAGGTGCAAGGACAAGCAGCACACCGGTAAGAACTTCACCGGCCTGAGCTTCGTCGCACAAGGAGGCTTTTGCGGCATGGCGCACTCCAAGAAGGGTGGGAAGCACAGATCGGATTCGAACTCCGACTCCGAGGAAGAGGTACGAAATGATCCCAACTTCTTGCTAGAGGAGAATGCTAGGCTCAATGAGTTGCTTGATAACTGTGATGATGTGCTTAGAAAGACCAACAAGGAGAAGAGGGAATTTAGGTCCTTGTTGGGTGATGCTAAGGATAAGATAGCTGAGCTTGAATCCTTGCTTGTGGATGCTCGAAATGAGATAGGCTCTTTGAAATCTACTCCTGTGGTGTCTGATGAGATTGACTGTGGTGATTGCTCAGTTTTTCTTGCTGATTTGACTACTCTCAAGGAAAAGCATGCCTCTACTCTTGAGGAACTAGTTGTGGTTAGGATTGAGTGTGATGAATTGAAGTCTAGGCCAGCTTTGTTAGGAGCTTGTACATCATGTCCTATTTTGCATGCTAGGCTAGATGAATCTCACACTAGAATTGTTTCTCTTGAGGCGGCATTAAAAGCTCCTCTTCCTACATCATGTTCTACCTGTGAAATGCATGCTTTGAAAAACATGGAACTTGCACACCATGTTGACCGTTTGCAGGATGAAAATGATGAGCTTAGGAAATTGATGAGTTGGTTGTCTGGGCATGAGCCATAATTGAGTTTGATGTTGGCTCAGTTCAAGAGGTTTGATGGTCAGGCGTTGGGGGCTGACAAGAGTGGTGAGAAGAGTGGTGAGGGAGAAGAGAAAGCTAGAGAGACTCCTATTCCACCACACACCATACCCATGGACAAATATGCACCCAAGCCAAACCACCTCCGAAACAAGCTTGATACAACTCCAGACCCACCAGTGTTCCCCCAGAAAACAGAGAATTACCAGAAACCCATCAAGTTTGTGAGCAGCCTAGGTAATGTCTTTGAGGGGAAGTCAGGAGAGAAAGGTGTTGAGAAGCCCACAGAAAAGCCACCGCCTAAGCCACAGCTGATCCGCTTCCATTGTGAGTATTGTGGGAGGGATGGGCACAAGGATGAGTTCTGTTTCAGGAGGAAGAGAGATGAGAGGTTTGCTAGGGAGATGGCAAACAAGGACAGGTACCATCTTGCTCGTGGTGTGCCTGAGCCTCGTAGAGGGCCTCTACCTAGGGGTGAGGTGTATGTGCGTACAGCTCCCACTCGTGGAGGTGGAGGTGGAGGTGTGTTTCCACAGAGAGATAGGCGTGTTGGGTTTGGGTGTGGTCAATTGGCTCGATGTGCTCCTTCTCGTCACCGTTATGAGTTTGGGAGGCATGATCGGAGCTTTGGGTCTCAGATGGACTACGGGCCACGTTTTCGCCCTTGTGGTACGCGTACTCCTCCAGTGAGACTTGATAGATCCTTTGGTGGTAGGCGTGAGAGGGACTCACCTAGAGGTTTTGGTAGGATGGATTTTGCTAACCCTTCTTTTGAGCAAATGGCTCAGCTCTGGTTTGACTCTTTTGGTACTAACCCTAGTGTTGAGTCGCTTGCTCATTCTCGTCCTCATTTTTTATTGCAGGTGGGAGGCTTGGAGGACTTTTGGTTGATCGACTCCGGTTGCTCACGACACATGACCGAAGATCGTGAGTGGTTCTCCAGCCTCACCCCGGTGAGTACGAGGGAGTACATCACTTTTGGGGACAATGGGAGAGGACGAGTGCTTGCTGAAGGTATGGTGAAGGTGAGTAGCAAGGTGACCTTAAGAAGTGTGGCCTTGGTCAAGTCACTTGGTTTTAACCTGTTGTCAGTATCTCAGTTACTGGATGAAGGTTTTGAGGTTCTCTTTAAGTCGGGTGCTTCTAGTGTGCTTGATTCTCGAGGCGATCTTGTCTGTACGATCGTCCCCGAGGGTCAAATCTTTCGTGCTGACTTTTCCTAGTCTGTTGGTCCTCCTCGATGCTTTGTTGCTGGCGTTTTGGCCGAGCTTTGGAAATGGCATAGGAGGTTGGGACACTTGAGCTTTGAGTTGCTTTCCCGCTTGAGTGGTTTTGATCTTGTCCAAGGATTGCCTAAGTTGAAATTTGAGAAGGATTTGGTTTGTGCCTCTTGTCCACATGGAAAGATGGTTGCTGCTTCTCACGCCCCTCTGACTGCAGTCATGATCGAGCGACCTTGTGAGCTGTTGCACATGGATTTGGTTTGGGCCAGCTCATGTTCGCTCTGCGGGTGGGAAGTGGTATGTTCTTACTGTGGTTGATGATTTTTTGATGTACTCTTGGGTTTTCTTTTTGGAGGATAAGAGCAAGACATTTGGCTTTGTTCGGGACTTGATCTTGAGGTTGAAGAATAAGAGACATGGTGATGCCATTCGAGCTATACGCAGTGACAATGCCACAGAGTTTAAAAACACTCATTTCGATACCTTTTGTAGTGATCTTGGTCTCGATCATCAATACTATTCTCCATACGTCGCTTGCCAGAATGGCATAGTGGAGAGGAAGAACCGGACCCTTTGTGAGATGGCCAGGATGATGCTCGATGAGCATAGGACTCCTAGGCGTTTCTGGGCCGAGGCGGTCAATACCGCTTGCTATGTCTCAAATCGCATCTTTCTTCGTGCTTTCAAGAAGAAGACCTCTTATGAGCTAATGCATGGGCGACAACCCAAGGTGAGTCACTTTAGACCTATTGGTTGCAAGTGTTTCATTCCGAAGAAGGGCAAGTTGGATAAGTTTGAGTCTAGATGTTCGGATGGGATTTTCCTTGGTTATGCGATTCATTCTAGAGCATATCGTGTGCTCAACCTTGACACTAACCGAATCATGGAGACTTGCGAGGTAACCTTCGACGAGACACAGCCATGTAGCTCTTCTGTTTTTGAGTGTGCAGGTGACGAGGAGACTGGAGCGAGGATCTTTGTGGATGAGAAGGCTGGAGATGGAGATGACGACGATGATGGCGGTGATGCTCCCGTGGCTGATCGTGTACACGCTACTTCCACTACGATGACGACGATCGAGGATGGACCATCCCCTACACCCACTATGACTGAGCTGTTCGAGTGGAGGCTGCTGCTGAGTGGGAGATTGTGTCCAGGCGAGAGGCTCCCTGGCGTGTACAAGTTGATCACCCACCGACGACGATCATAGGTCACCTTCATGAACACACTACACGGTCGAGGTCAAGGAATACTTCTCATTTCGCTCACTCTGCTTTTGTCACTTCTTTTGAGCCCAAAGATATTCGACACGCTTTGTCTGACGAGAATTGGGTGAATTCCATGCATGAGGAGTTAGAAAACTTTGAGAGAAACCAAGTCCGGGTGTTAGTCAATCCACCACCAAATTGCCGTCTCATAGGTACCAAGTGGGTGTGGAAGAACAAAGAGGGTGAGAATGGGATGGTTGTGAGAAACAAGTCGAGGTTGGTGGCTCAGGGGTTCAACCAGAAAGAGGGCATAGACTATGAGGAAACATTTGCTCCTGTGGCCTGTTTGGAGGCAATTAGGATCCTTCTAGCCTATGCAGTGGCTAAAGGGTTCAAGTTGTACCAAATTGATGTCAAGAGTGCTTTCTTGAATGGGGTGATAGAGGAAGAAGTGTATGTGAGGCAACCCCCGGGGTTTGAGAGTGAAAAATACCCACACCGTGTTAACAAACTCCATAGAGCGCTCTATTGGTTGAAACAGACACCTAGAGCTTGGTATGGCAGGTTGAGAGGGTTTTTGCTGAGTAAGGGTTTTGTGATGGGCACAGTTGATAAGACCCAGTTTCTCCTTAAGCATGGGAATGACCTTTTGATTGTTCAGATATACGTGGATGACATAATCTTTGGTGGCCCTTCTCATGATCTTGTTGCCAGATTTGCAGATGACATGAGCAGGGAATTTGAGATGTCCATGATGGGCGAGCTGCAGTTTTTCTTAGGACTCCAGATCAAGCAGTGCAAGGACGGGACGTTTGTACATTAGGCGAAGTACACCAGGGACACGGTGAAGAAGTTTGGCATGAATGACTCCAAGCCGCTGACTACACCGATGAGTACCACTACGGCTTTGGATGCGGACGAGGATGGAGAACCTGTGGACCAGAAGGAGTACCGGAGCATGATCGGCTCCCTCCTCTACTTGACGGCGACGAGGTCAGACATACAGTTCAGTGTGTGTCTGTGCGCTCGTTTTCAGGCTTCACCGAGGACCTCACATCGGTAGGCCGTCAAGCGAATTTTCAGGTACTTGAACTACACTCCTGAGTTTGGTCTTTGGTACTCTGCCTCCTCGACACTCAGACTTCACAGGTACTCCGATGCTGATTTTGCTGGGTGTCGATTGGACCGCAAGTCTACCTCTGGGTGTTGTCAGTTCCTTGGTTCTTCTTTGGTCTCTTAGTCATCTCGCAAGCAATCTAGTGTAGCTCAGTCCACTATAGAGGCCGAGTATGTAGCGGCTGCTAGTTGTTGTTCCCAGCTGCTTTGGATGACCTACACTATGAGCGACTTTGGTGAGGAGTGTTCCCAGGTTCCACTCTTTTGTGACAGCACCAATGCCATAAGTGTAGCCAAAAACCCAGTCCTTCACTCCAAAACGAAACACATAGAAGTGAGGTACCACTTTCTAAGGGACAATGTTGAGAAGGGAAACATATCTTTGTCCTATGTCCCTACCCACGATCAGCTAGCCGACATTTTCACCAAACCACTTGACCAAGTCACTTTCACTCGCTTGCGGGGTGAACTTGGGGTGTGCTTTACTTTCTAGCTGGGTCCTGGAGCTTCTCATGTATATATGTGTCATATATTTCATTTTGTTGCATTCCATGCATGCTTTTTACTTTTTGTACAAAACCTGGTAGGATAGCCATCTTTGGATCACTTGTGCTAGGAATGAGCTTCTCTTATATACATTGATCACTGATGTGCTATGGATGAGATATGTGCATGTTTGGTAAATTGTGGATGTGAATGCTATGCCCTAGATGGTTTTGCCATATATTTATGTTGAGATAGCTTTCTTTTTATGAAAATGCAAAATTGCCTCTCTCATGAGTAGATGCTTGTCTATGTTCAATTTGTTCTCAAATGCTTATATCATGCTCAGTTTGTGCTTGAGAATCATATTCTCTTTGCTTGGGGTCAAAGACCTTTTGTCATTATAAATGTTTAGCCCATTTGTTCACTTTGGGAGGAGCATAAGCTTCTTTTTGCCGCAAAGGCATTTCATGTACCATGTTTAAACTTGAAAATGAAATTGGTGTATGAATTGCCTTATGCTTGAAAAATGAGCTCCTAATCATGTTTTATGCTTGTGAAATTCATATCTAGGGTGCTAAACCGTAGCATGTTGTCTACCATGAGAAGTCTCATTTTAAGAAGTAGACACATGGCTCGGTGGCTTTAGCATGACTTGAGTAGCTTGTGGGCGTTTATAATGATCTTGTGATGAGAATTTGTGATCTTGTATAAACTTTGGATGATCTAGTGTTTTTGTGCTCAAATGGCTATGGATAGGATCTTGCTCATGAGATGAATGTTTCTTTGTGAAAATTTCTTAAAATTGCTTTTGGCCATGTCACATGCTTATATGTCTCTACCTTCTTGATGGCAATGTGCTAACTTCACCATATCTACTTTGCTTGCTCCATGTCACATGCTTATATGCATCATTTTATTGTGCTCGTTGTATATTTGAGAAGCTTAGTAGACTGTATATATGCTTTGACATGCATTTTTCATGAAAACAAGGGGAAGAGTTTCATATACCTTGATTCATGCATTGTCAACAAGGGGGAGATGTTGTATGCATTTGGGGAGAATTTTTCATGCATTGGAAGTTTTTGTGGAAAATTGGTATGCATTTGTGAGATGTTGCATGTGAGGAGAAAAATTGAGAAGAAGAGGTTGCATTTGCTTAAGGGGAGTTTGCATATGTGCAGGGGGAGCTCTCTTGGTTTGACTGAATTTTGTGCTTTGTGGTGTGCTCTTGGAGAGCTTTGTTTTTGTCTCGGCTGTGTCGAGCCGTTGCCCTTGTCTTAGGGGGCCGAGACTTGGTCTGGCGAGTGATCGTGGTTTTCGCTTGTTCTTTGGCTTTGGATCACTTGCTTGGAGGTTGGTTGTTTTCTTTTCTTTTTTCTCTGATGGTTACTATGGGTGTTGTCAAAGCACTCATCAAGGTGGAGATTGAGGACCAGGTGTGTCCGAAGACTAGTGGAGGTTCGCTCCTTAGTGATGAGTAATTGACAACGTTGTGTGGACTGATGCTTGCCTAAGTGTGCAGGTACAGGTTGCGGCTTGACTCGTGTCGGTACAGGTGAAGAACAAGCGCAAAAGGCCTTAGCCGTGGCGGCCTCCGGGTGATGGAGAGGCAAGTAGGCTTGCTTCGATGGACCCGGTGGCCGATGGTGTCGAGTGCGAGCCGTGCGGTGCAAGACTAGCGGGCTGAAGTCGTGAACATGTGCCGGTGCAAGGTTGCGGATGGAGCCCGAAGCTTGCACGCGGGGTTTGTTGGTTTGCCCACAAAACCATCGGTGGACGGTTTCTTGGTTTGGGCCTCAAAACCAAGCCCGGAGGCCCGAGGCGACGGAGACGGTGATCCGGGAGCTTCGGGAAGCTTCGAGGCGGAGGGCACGTGGCGTAATCACGGGGTTTGCGTCGATGTGAAGCGAAGCCGCGGTGGAAGCGTGTCCGTCCGATGAAGACTTGACCAAAATGCCCCTGAGGGGTTGTATCTTCATTTCATGTTGTAGGGGTAGCGTGGTCATTTACCTCCCTCCGATGGACTTCGTATAAATAGCGGAGAGGTGGATGGCATCTCTCTTGCTTGGACTCTAGGTTTTCCTCCCCCGGTAGACTGCTTTGCTTTGCTTCTTTTCCTCTAAATTCCATAGGCTAGATCCTTGTATAGAATCTGACCTCTGGATGTATGGAAGCATTCGACATTGTGATGATTTCCCTCTCCTAGCTCTTTGTCATTTTCATGTCATTTTCAGGGCTATTTTTGGGTGTTTTTGTTCGTCGTTCGATTCGTCGATTTGAGGCCGTTTCTATCCGGATTTCTTTGAGGGGATCATGGGTGAGTGCCTTGTGCCTCTTTGTGGATGATCTTGACCCCTCAAACGCCGGATTTGGGCTTCGATTCGTTGATTTTCGGATGAACCCAAGTTCACAGTGTTCTTGGCCAAGTTTCATGATTCCGGGAGTTGTAGGATGTTTGAGGCCGAGATTTTTGGGGCATAGCATCTTCTTAGGGTGTTCATCATCTCCCCAAAATTTTGTCTCAAGACTCCTAGTGTTTTGGGAGATCCATCGATCGAAAGTTTGAGGCGATTTCGTGGGCTGTTTTCTAGGCTGTTTCGGGTGATCCGGCCCAAGTTCCCGGGTGATCCGGAGGGGGCCGGGTGATCCGGCCACTTGTGCTCGGGTGACCCGGAACGGCTCTGGAGGCTAACGGGTGATCCGGCCCAAGTGACATGATGATCCAGTAGGACTCAGCCTTTTGCTTTGTTGCTCGAGCTCTTTCGTGTTTGCTTCCGCTTTACTTTCTAGCCTTCCGTGCTTTGTTCCTAAGGTTCGAGAGAGGTTTAATTGTGCTCCCGCTTGATTGTGTGTGATCCTCAGAGTCGCGATTGGGACATAGGCTGAGTTCTTGGAAAGAATTATTATCGGCTCCCATTCACTCCCCCCCTCTCTGGTCGCCTAATCGGCCCTTCACACGATCTACCTCATATGACTTGAGCTTTGAGCATAGCTCATCCACAGTCAAAGTCTCATACACACCCGACTCCAAGATAACCTCGACATTGGCTCTCATGTTGTTCACAATACAGGTGAAGCGCTGGAACATCGTTTCAATCGTCTCACCGGGGAGGTGAGTGAAGTTCTTGTACTCTCTCCAGTGAGTGGCAAACAAGCGAGCATGCACCTGACTCTTCCCAACATGTGCGATCTTAAGCTTCTCCCAATTCTGACACGCCAAATCCTCTCCGTATACTCGACCAAACTCCGAGGCACAAAGAGCTCGAAACAAGTAATCAACGGCTGTGCTATTGGCCTCAAACATGTCTCAAAATCCCGGAGCAATGAAAGTTGCGGGTGGAACATAGGAAGTGTCCTACGTCACATCCCAAAGCAATTGTCCCTTGCCACGAAGAAATGCGCCCATGCACCTCTGCCACATCTGGTAGTTTTTCCCATCAAAGTGCAGAGGACCTGACCCCTTTTCATAGTCCGCCATCTTTGGATCTTAGACTGGTCAAAATCTAGAAGATTCGTAACCAGCTCTAATACCAATTGAAGGACCGGATTGGGCGACCAGAGAGGGAGGGAGTGAATAGGAGCCGATAAAAATTCTTCTCGAAAGGGATAGCTCCTCTAGCGAGACGAACTCACCGAAAACCCAAAGTCACTTCCTCCACAAAATCCTCAAGTTTGCAAAGATCATGTAGCCACTAGAGTGCTACTGATCCTAGGAACAAACCACACTTCCATCCAAAGCTACCACGCACAAACCGTAGAGGAAACAATAAGATGCAGCTCTGCCTGGCTAGGGCGGTCAGACCGCATGGAGGGGGCAGTTAGATCGCCTCTGTCTGGGAAAGCTCCTCATTCACCAAACGAAGCTCACGACTCCAAACTGATCCAAGATTTCACCTGGAGAATCCTCTGATCAAGGCGAACAAGCTCTCAGAAGAAAACCCCAGAAAATCAAACTTCCCTTAGCGAAACCTTAGGGCGGTCAAACCGTCCTCCCTACGCGGTTTGACCGCCTGGCCCCAGAAACTCGATCGTGGGTCAACCCTCAACTTCCCATCAACCGATCTCTCGATTCATCCAACAGATTGTAGCGAAACTTCGGAGATAGCTGGGTCACCTCCTGAACGACCTCTCCACCAAAGGATATCCACCGAAACAGGAATTGCGAATCAAAGGGCTCTATGTCATGAACTCGAGAAACCACAAAAACCACCAAAATTGAAGAATTTCCCACGGGTTTGCTGGGGCAAAATCACCAAGAAAAGAGGCACAAGGTCCTCATGTGTGATACCCAACAAGAAACCCACCAAGAAACGCCTCCAACAACTCCCCACGAATTTCTCAAGAAAAGGCTCCGAAAATCACAAAAAAGAAAAATGTCAGGAGGCAAAGGAACACAAGATGAACCATGCCATATCTTCTATGCATGTCATGAAAGGTTCATACAAGGTCTAGCAAACCACTCGAAGATCCTTCCCTTTCTCTAGATCAAACTTGAAGCTCTCATGCTAGCCTATGGGAAAAATAGGAGAAAAAGGGAAAAGCCAAAGAGCAAATGTACTAGGGTTCCAAGAGTTGACTACCATCTCCCACTCAAGTGAATATACATGGGTGTCGCCGAATGACCAAACTACCCCTACTACATCATGGTAAGATAAACGCCCCCGAAGGGCAAATTTGGTAATCTGATCGAATCTCCATCAGACGGATGTGCATCAACCGCAAGCCTGCTTCAACTCCACGCAAGCCTTGCGATCACGTCGTGTGTCCTCCGCTTCGAAACTTCTCGATGAACCATGGCCAATCTGGTCAAACCGCCCCTCTTGGACGGTCAAACCGCCCCACCCAGTCAGACTGCCCTGGCCAGGCGGTCAGACCGGCCTAGACTGGCCATCTAGTCCCGTCGCATCTTTGGTCTTGGCTTTGTGGCTCAGCCAAGTAACCAAGTGATTTTGTGGCCAAACCACTACAAACCCCGCGGACTTGGTGTAGCCTCCACGCCAATCCCACTCATGACTTGGCCGCCATAGTCGTCCCGACTTGGTATTGGTTTTATGGCCAAACCAACAAACCCCTTGTGCAAGCTTCAGTTGTTAGCTGCTACCTTGCACCAGCTCCATGTTCCCGACCTCATCTTGCTCTTCTTGCCAGCATGCGGCCCGCACTTGATCCCGTCGGCCACCGAGTCACTCAAATGAAGCCTACTTGTCTCTCCATACCTCGGGATCACACAAACATAGACTTTTCGTGCTTGTTCTTCACCTGCACCACGCGAATCAAGTCACAACCTGCACCTGCAATACTTGGCCAAGAATTAGTTCACACCATGTTGTCAATCACTCATCACTAAGGAGCGACCATCCACCGGTCCTCGTACCACACAGGTCCTCAGTGTGTTACATGAATTTCTCTAATCCACTTCAGTTTACTAGATATCCGATGTGTACAATTGCAGGTAGGGCAATGCATGGTTCGTGATGTACACAATTTTATAACTTAAAGCTATATAAGAGAGATGCTAAAACATATACTTCACCATTTTTGGGAAAAGTTTATAGTGGGAGGGAGGTGTAGAACTTAGCTAGTGGATTCAAACACCTTAACTAAACTTTAGGTAGCTAAATTTTAGTTGGGTGGATCCAAATAGGGCTTTAATCACTTGCTGATAGAATGTGTCTTCGCTCGTGAGTTTTGGTTTAATATTCTGAGGAGGGTTGGACTGCATGATCCCACCCCTCGTCCGGATGCGAGAAGTTTTAAGAATTGGTGGGAAATAATATAATTTCTAACAATGTGCTTGCTCCCATTAGAAAAGTCAGTTCACTCTACCGAAAAGGCGTTCGTCTGTATGGTTCCACAGTGGTGTGTATTTTGGTTGTAATTAAGGATGCTTATCTGTTTGTTCTTCTTAATATAATGATACACAACTGAAAAGTAGAAATAGAAATGAAGTTTCTCAACATAAGCGTGATACAATATACAAAGTTTCAAAGTTCATGTCTGAATGAAAAAACATCATTACCATTAATTCACTAAATATATCATCAAAGGTTACCCAAAAATAAAAATAAAGATATTAGAAATTTTAAAGTATTTGTAATTAACACGAACCATCTATGATCTGATGAAATCAAACAATGGTAGTACCAGGTCGTATCAGGAACTACCAATAAGATAGTATCAGGGAGTGCGATTTTGGTGGGTACAACAACTAATTTTATTTAGTTATTTTCTATTAAATTGACTGGTAGGTAAATCTTAACACAAGGATTCCGGTACTATCCAAGTATCGTAACAAAGCTCTTCATATATATAAATATTTTTAATTAAAATTAATGGGTTGAAAAATTATTTATGATGCAGCAAAACTTTTTCTTAAAGTCATTCCAAATTTGAACCGCATAAAATGTTCTGGGTCTACATCATTTAGCATATGGCCTGACACTCATCTTATAGATGCTCTGTCCATATAGCTGGTTGTGAAAATATCATATGTACAACATTGTAGCATCTGCATAAAACTATGTATACTTATCAGAGCTGTGTTACGGACTTACGGTACTTATAAAGTACCGAAAGGTACTTGGATGTACCTGTGGTACTTGCTGGTACTTTCCTTTCTTATCGTTCTCACCAAAAAAATCAATAGATTACACATGATTAAAAAGGTTATATAGTAATTTTTCACTTTTTGTGTCACATGATTAAAAAGATTCTATAGTTATTTCTCACTTTTTGTATTACCTCCTGGTACTACTTCCTGATACTTCTTGGTATTTCCAATGTTAGATTTCCTCGGATAGACGGCTCTCATTAATTTCAAGCACTCTAAATTTTCTCCTTCTCATACTTAGTTCTTTTGATGTAGTTATCAAACACGTTATGTTATATTTGAAAAATATTTTCAAAGTCGACACTAACAACTTGTTTAGAACACTAAAAAGTTGAGAACAACACTAATTTTCCCACACAGATTGTCGAACTCTCTGGACTATCCCATTGGCTTTATTAAAAATTGAGAGATGTTGTAGTCTTTTTGGCAGCCATGTATGTTTAGTATCTTTGCAATAACACTTAAGTCAAAAAAATTTCATTATAGGTAAAATGGTTTTTGTGTTTTTACCCTCATTATCTAACTTTGTGATTTTTGCCGTCAACAATTCATCGGTCATTGTAATTTTTCCCTTGGTCTTTACGTATTCGCCCTTGTTTTGACCGTTAACTAGGGGTATCACATTGACTTGTGAATAATATAGAGAAAAATCATAAAGTTGAAAAAGTGAGAGCAAAATCACAATTACACTTCAAAATAGGAGTAAGAACACAAATGCCCTGGTAAAATGAACATTTTTAAATACGTATGTGCAACGTTTAAAGATGAACATCACAACTTCTTAGAAGTGTCTCATGCAAGCACCCTTGGATAGCATTCCTGCTAATCACAAACACTCATTGTTTAGACAGCAATGCGATCTCACAGGTGTAATATAAGCATTATTTTCTGTTAGAGTTTATCTAGGAAAACTAATATATTTGACAATATTAAGAAATCATTTTTTAGATAAATTATACATATACACGTTTGTATATTCTGAAGCATATATTCCAAAAGTACTTGATAGTTTAAGTTTCAAAAGTTTCACCAAAGTCTTGTCCAAAACGTCAAGCGTGTAACTTTGACTGGATGGAGTTTGCTATAGCTTCAACATTACTACTAGATCTATTCTTTGATACTTACAAAATATATAGTTTATATTCAGACCACGTAAATTTGCAAATTGGTACTCATGTATTTGATTAACTTCTAGGCTAGAGTTAGTAGGATATCTTTTTGGGTGTTTTGGGGAAAGAGTAAAAAGAAAGGAAGAAGACTTGAAATTTCTAAGAGATTTATGTGAGGGAGCATCCACTCATCTCTAGAAGAACTCTTCATCCACAATAGCTGCAAAAGTGTTGTACTTACTCTGATGAAAATACTCACCTAATATAATAGCTCATGCTTTAATTGATACGACTCACCACTTTAATTTATTACAAACCTCACTTCAGCAGCAGCTAAAGGTTTAACTTTAAGTAAGGCTTCTGTTGACACTCAAAATTGGCAAAAGCCGGATCAGACTGGGCCTGGCGGTCAGACCGGGTCACCCAGGCGGTCTGACCGTGTGCCCTGTAGCCGGTCCGGCACAAAGGCCGCCAGGTGGTCTCACCGCCTCCCCCAGGCGGTTTGACCGGGTCTCCCCGAGTCCGACCCGAATTAGGGATTTTTAGCTATTCCCGAGTTGTAAAGAGTTCCTTGCAGGGCAAGACCTCCCCCCTATAAATATAAAGGGGCGTGGCCGATTGAGACCTATCATCCAATCGAATTATCAATTTACACTTTATTTTCTCCAAACCCTAGCTTTTCCAACCCCTTTGCTCTCCTCCTTCGTCTCCACGGCAGTTGAGGAAGTTCTGAGTGGCCTTGCCGACCTTAGGACAACCCTAGGCGCGTTTCTCCCAACGGGGTCCCTCCCGGAGCGGCGAACTTAGGCTTTCGGCGACACGCCTGTCCAAGGCGGTCAGACCGGTACCCCATGCGGTCAGACTGGCCCATGCCGGGTGTTTCAACGAGTTGATTTCCGACGTCTGCGCGAACTAGCGCACTCGTGTGTTCGACCAAAAAAAGCGTCAACACACTTTTGGTGACTCCGCTGGGGACAGATCTGGTTTTTATAATCGTTTTGTCAGTCGTTGTATGGGAGCGCGTTGTGAACTCGATCCCAAGAACCTCATCATGGTGAACATCGAAGAACTTAGCGAAGAGGACCAGAGGAAGTACACGGAGCTTCAAGAGTACATCAAGAAGCAGTTTCTCTCTGGCGCCAAGAAAGATCGTGCAAGCAAGGTGACCTTACCTCAAGACTTTGAGATGCCGGCAATCAAGCTAAACAACAACAAGGTTGAGGTAATACCCACTGTAAGCCAAACTCCACCTGATCTAGTTACGCAATTATCTTCTATATCTGAAAAGTTTGATCGTGCGTTTAGTGATCAGAATAATCTTGTGGCTAGTGTTATTACTCGCCTTGAAAAAGTAGAGGGTAAACGTGTTAATTCTGATATTACTGATGATTCAATCCCTCAAGTTGACACACATGGGGTTTTGCACCAGTCCATGTCGGCAGCACCTAATTCTTCAGGTGATACATTTATGTACAATATGCCGGCAGGGTTTTATTCTGAGCAAACACCGTTCACCCAGCCGACCCCGGTCAGACCGCCCCCTGTAGGCGGTCTAACCGCCCAGTCCGGCCAGATGGTGTTGCAGCCAGAACAGCCGAAGCCTTTGTCGGTTGCGCCTAATACTCAGATTCCTGGGCGTAATAATGTTGGTGTTGCACCTTATGCATTCAGTACTATTACTCACACATCACCACCTATACCTAATGTTGCTCCATCTTATGGTGTGCCTAATGATGTGTTTTCTGACATGCATCATGTTCAAAATCGTAGTCAACCCCATGTGAGTAGATTTAATATGTCAGCTCCAATGCAATCTCAATTAGCTGCTAGGAATGAATTTGCTCAATTTAAAGAGGAAGTAGCTAATATGATGAAAAATAAACTCGGCATTGACTTTGGTAATTCCAAGCTTTATCAAAACCCTATAGAGCCAAGTTTGATTATGTAAACTTTCCCCCTGGTTGGCATATGTCTGATTTTGTTAAATTTAGTGGTGATGATAACCGAACAACATGGGAACACATTAGTCAATATACTGCTCAACTAGGTGAAGCTGGTACCTATAATTCTTTGAAAGTACGCTTGTTTTCCTTATCATTAACTGGTACCGCTTTTGCTTGGTTTTCTTCATTAGCTCCTAATTCTATTGATTCATGGGATCAATTAGAACAAAAGTTTCATGATCACTTCTTTAGTGGGAGCTATCAATTAAAGTTAACAGATTTAACATCGGTTAGACAAGGCAAAGATGAGTTAGTTTCTGATTATCTTAAGCGCTTTAAAGAAGTTAAAAACCGTTGTTTTAATATTGCACTATCTGATTCTGACCTTGCTGCTAAAGGTTTAAGATCTGCTCTTAGAGAAAGGTTAGAAGGTGTAGAATTTTATTCTCTCGCTACTGTTCTTGTAAGAGGTATGGCACAAGAATTAAAACTGAATAAAGAAAAAGAAAACTATAAACCTCATCGGTCTAACATGCATTTGGTTGAATATGATTCTGATAGCTCGAACGACGAGGGTGAGGTTTATGTTGCTGAATTTGTGTGGTCTTCTAAGGCTAAACCTAGTTCTTGTGCATCACTTAAGCCGGCTACTAAAGGTCGGCAAGAAGAATTGAAATTTACCTTTGATGTTTCTAAGTGTGATCATATTTTTGATGAATTACTTAAACTTGGAAACATTAAAATTTCTCATGCCATGCCTCCACTTGATGAAATTAAACGACGTGCATATTGCAAGTTTCATAACTCTTATTCTCATGCTACTAACGATTGTAATGTGTTTCGTCGTCAGATTCAGTCGGCCATAAATGAAGGTCGTTTGATGCTTCATGAGATGCAAGTGGACAAGCAGCCTTTTCCTATCAATACCATGGATCTGCAGCAACCTAAAGTGTTGATTCGGCCACATCAAGTCGAAGCAACTAAAGGCAGGAACGTGGTAGTCGGGGAAGCTAAGCCCGACTTGAGGGGAAAAGAGATGGTGAGAGAAGTTTCATGTGAAAAGACTCCTGATGGCAGAGAGACATTCAAGATCACCATCAAAGCTTCTGGACATGGGGGGCAAGGACCGTCCACGTCGTCTGGTTAATAAACAACCGAGCCTGGTCAGCCCAGGGTGGTTAGATCAGCACCCCAGGGCGGTCAGACTGCCCCTCGCCATGGTCGGCCAAAAATGATTATTCTGAAGCGGCCGGAGATTGGAAACTGGAAGCTTAATGTTGCTAAGAATCAGGGGAGTATTTCAAAGTCAAAGGTCACATTTGACATGCTATTTGACAAGTACTCTAAACAAAAGGCTGTTACAAGTGATCGACCATTAAAAAAAAGGATGAGATCACCTCCACATCAAGAGTGGCCGTCGTCGCCTCCAAGAGCAGCTACAAGATTCAGAGGTGAATCATCACAGCAGGGCAACACTTTACTCCACGATGGGCGCCTTCAAATCAACCTCGCCCGGTTTATGATGACAATAGAGTGATGTGGGTGCCTTATCAGCAGTCCATCCATCCTGGATGGGGAGGGCCAAGAAGACCAGCACTGGATCAGATTTCATGACCTATGCAAGATCGTTGGACTCCACGTTGGTCAGGACAGCATCAGCAGGCCAACGCGGTCAGACCGCCCCCTACACACGGTCAGACCGCCCAGCAGGCCAACGCGGTCAGACTGCCTCCCACACGCTGTCAGACCACCCTGCCCAGAAAATATGCTCAATCTCCTCCGCGACAAGTGTACAAGCCCAAGATCAGAGAGGAGGAGGTTCAGAAGATGGATATTGATCCAGAGAGGACTACTGGACAAGATATCATACAGATTGGGACAATGGATGTTCCTATTGAGAAAAGTGGCAAAAGACCGATTGTGCTAAACAATCAGGTTATGACACCTACTCAGAAAGGATGTGCTGCTAATGATCATGAGGCCAGTGGGAGTGGTTCCAACTCCAATAACTTCTTGCCAAGCTGGTGTCCTCCCAGATTGACTCATACTCAAAGGAGGAACTTCAAAGACTGAGGTTCCGAGAGAAGAAGGAAAACGAGATGGAGACAAAGAGAGATGAGATGTTCAACAACTACAGACCCATGGTGCCACAAGGGAAAGAGTGGAGAGCTAAAGCTACGTTACAGGCCGAGGCGGTCAAACCCAGAGGATGCGGTCAGACCGCATGAGGCAGTTCAACCGCCAGCAGAGGCGGTCAGACCGGCCCCTGCGGTCAGACCGGCCCTGGAGGCGGTCAGACCGGGTTCTCCAGAGATGCCACCCGGTTTCACTTCTTCGGCTGCCATGGTTTGCAATGATGGGTTGTCGTCAGTACCTGCATCAGAAGACGACGAGCAACTCGTTGATTACTGTTCTTCTCCAGAGCGTATGAACCTTGACATTAATGTGGTTCATTTATTCGTGGATGGTTCTGCACCTTCGGAGGAGGACTTCGCTCATCTTGATTTTGGGCCAAATGATGTTGTATTCCAGAAGCCTAAAGACACTGATAATCATCTGAAGGCTTTGTACATGAGATGTCACATCAATGGGAAGCCTATCTCTCGGATGCTGGTGGATGGAGGTGTGATTGTCAACCTGATGCCGTATTCTCTATTCAAGAAGCTTGGAGGTTCAGATGATGAGTTGATCAAGACCAACAAGACCGTCAGCGGTGTGGGAGGAGACGAGCCGATAGGTGCCAAAGGTGTTATCTCCATGGAGCTCACCATTGGAAGCAAGACGCTAGCTACGGCCTTCTTTATCGTTGAGACACAAGGTAACTGAGAGCCATGTGTGGTTCGAGGACCGGTGGATGGTCGCTTCCTAGTGTGATGAGTGATTGACAACGTGGTGTGGACTGATTCTTGGCTAAGTATTGCAGGTGCAGGTTGCGGCTTGACTGGTGTTGGTGCAGGTGAAGAACAAGCGCGAAAGGTCGTTGCCGGTGAGGCCTCCAGGTGTGGAGAAGACAAGTAGGCTTGGTTCAAGGGACCCGGTGGCCAGTGGCGTCAAGTGCGAGCCGCATGGTGGCAAGAACCGCAAGATGAAGTCACGGACGGTTTCTTGGTTGAGCCTCAAAACCAAGGTCGAGCCGGGACTACGTGGGAGCCGAGTCATGAGTGGTGAATGGCGGAGGCTACACCGAGTTCGCGGGGTTTCCGGTGGTTCACCAGAAAACCACTGGGTTCCTTGGTTGATCCACAAAGCCAAGACCGAAGAACCGAAGACGGAGGTGCAGCAGCATCGGACCGGTCTGACCGGTGGGTCTGACCGGTCTGATCGGTGGGTACCGGTCTGACCGGTGAGGAGCACCGGTCTGACCGGTGTGCGACGACGCAGTCCGGAACCTTCGAAGCGGAGGACACGCGTAGGGATTGCAAGGCTTGCATCGTGGCTAAGCAAGTTTGCGGTCGCTGGGCATCCGTCCGATGGAGCGAAGACAAAGATTTCCGAATTTGCCCTTGAGGGGCATGTATCCCTAGTTAGCTAGTAAGGGTATTTTAGTCTTTAGGTTGCCTCCATATAACCCAAGCGGTGAGAGGATGGCAGCCATCTCTTGGAACCCTAGCTCATTTGGTTTTCCTATTTTCCCTTCCTATTTTCCTTAGGATTTTCGTAGGACTAGCTTGAGAGCTTCATGGTGAGATCTTGTGAGAGGGAAGGATGATCGGGCGGCAAGCTAGACCTTGTATGAACCTCTTTGGTATGTATAGATGATTCGGCGTGGTTCCTCAAGGCTTGGATGTGTCTTTCCCGTTTCTCCTTTTTGGTGATTTTCGGAGGCTTTTCTTGGCGAATTTCTTGTGGCGGTTTTGAGACCTTTCTCTTTGGGATTTGGTGGGAGATGTATGCATGAACCCTTGGTGGTTCTTTTCCCTTTGATTCCCCTCCCAAATCCATGAGTAAAGAGGCTCAATTTTGGGGTTTTCATGGTTCTAGGGTTCGTGGTGTTCTTGGCGGAAATCCTTCGATTCCTCTTGATTCAACGAGTTTTGGTGGACCAAATCTTGGTTATGGAGTGCCCATGAGGTGTTCCTACTATCCCCAAAGTCTTGTGCGAATCCGTGGAGCGAATCAGGAGATCGGGAGTTGGATTTGGAGGAGTTGACCCGCGGGCGCTGTTCATCCCGAGCTGCCCAGGCGTGACCGGTCTGACTAGTGCTCTTGACCGGTCTGACCGGTGCGAGCCCCTGGTGGGTTTTTTCTCGGGGAACTGCTGTGTTCGTGCGGTTTTGTCCCGTGGTCCTGCTGTCCAGTTCTTGGCCCGTTTGGAGTTGTCTTGCTAGGCTTTGTGAGGGGTTTTCCTTCTTGGCAGGTTGTTCTTTGGTGGTGGTTTTTGTTCCAAGGCCTAGAGGAGTCACTGAGGCTTCTTGGAACTTTGCTGTGCATCTGCAATTCGCCACCGGCCTGACCGGCAGAGTCCACCGGTCTGACCGGTGCCATCGGTCTGACCGGCAGGAGCCATCGGTCTGACCGGTGTGGCACAGACAGCAGGCTGCTCCGTTTTCCACTGTGCGTTTGGGGTTTTTGGTTTGGTTGGTTAAGTTGTTGGTTCCTAGGACCAGTAGCAGTCCAGTGGCTACGTGGTCTTGGCCAACTTGGGTAGTTGAGTTGGAGACGTGTGTTGGAAGCCGTGTTCATCTTGTTGGAGTCTCTATCTCCTTCGAGAAGAATTTTTATCGGCTCCCATTCACTCCCCCCCTCTCTAGTTTGCCGTTTCGGTCCTTCAATTGGTATCAGAGCCGGTTCGGGTCTTCATTGACTCTTACCAGTCTAAGATCCAAAGATGGCGTACCAGGAATGGGGTTCGGGTCCTTCGCACTTCGATGGGAAGAACTACCAGATGTGGCAGAGGCGGATGGCGGTGTTCCTCTGCGGGAAGGGTCAGATCCTTTGGGACGTTACGGTAAACACAGCTTATGTTCATTCGATGAACTTCCTTGCTCCAGGATCAGGGATATGTTCGACACCAACAACAAGGCGGTCGACTACTTATTTCGTGCTCTGTGTCAGCCCGAATTCGATCGGGTTCAGACAGAGGACTTAGCTTGTAGGATTTGGGAGCAGTTGAAGGATCCTCATGCTGGGAATGCTCAGGTTCAGGCTCGGATGTACGCGACTTACCGGAGAGAGTACGAGAACTTCACTCATCTCCCCGGTGAGTTCGTTGATGCCCTTTTCCAGCGATTTACGGTTGTGGTGAACAACATGAGAGCCAAGGTGGTCGTGCTCCCATACGATGATCATGACAGAGCTGTGAAGCTCTTGCACTCGTTGGATCGTACCGTATGGGACGGAAAGGTCGAGGCTATCCTTGAGTCCGAGAAGTATGACACCCTGACCGTGAACGAGCTATTTTCGAAGCTCAAGTCAGCCGAGTTGGACCGTGGTATGACAGCCAAGATTGAGAGCCCGACTGACTCTCATAGTCTTGCTCTCATCGGTGGCAAAGGAGCTAAGTCTAATGCTAATGCATCCTCCAGGATGTACTCTTTGTCTTCTTTGATGTCTTTGCCAGATGAGGAGTTCGATGTGCTTGGAGAGGACGAGCTGGCGTTGCTGACCAGGCGGTTTGAGAGGTTGCACGAGAACCGGGTGAACACGAGGAGGACAGCACGGACGTGCTTTCAGTGCGGCAAGCCAGGACACTTCGTTGCTGACTACCCGGAGAAGACGGAGAACAAGGACGGCTACAGGCACCGGTCGAGCAAGGACGGCAAGTACCAATCAAGGTGCGATCACAAGCACAAGAACAAGCACAAGGACGAGCGACGGTCGAGGAAGAAGGACGGCCACGGCAGGAAGGCCCGAGCGATGGTCGGAGCGAGCGACATCGACTCCAGCTCCGCCTACTCTTCCTCGAGCTTGAGTAGCAGCGAAGATGAAGGTGATCAGCGCAAGAAAAAGAAGGCGTCCAAGAACTTGAGCGGGTTGAGCTGCTTCGTGGGGGATGGCTTCTACGGCATGGCTCGTAGCTCCGGCAGTAAGAAGAGTTACCAGAGCGACTCGGACTCCGACTCCGAGGATGAGGTACATGACGAGCTTCCCTTCTTGCGTGAGGAGAACGAGCGTCTTGGCAAGTTGCTTGATAATCAAGATGACATGCTTAAAGAGGCCAAGAAGATGAGGAAAGAGCTTAGGGCCTCACTAGAAGATGCTAGGAACCGTGTGGCTGAGCTAGAAACCCAGAACTTAGATGCTAAGCTTGAGATTGATTCGCTTAAGGCTTCTCCTATGGTCTCTGATGAGATTGATTGCTGTGATTGCTCTGTGTACCTAGCTGATCTTACTGCTCTTAAGGATAAGAATGCCTCTACTTGTGATGAACTAGAAGTGCTGAGGGTTGAAGTGGCTGACCTTAAGTCTAGACCTACTTTGCTAGGTGCTTGCACTTCTTGCCCTGTTTTGGATGGAAAGATTGATGAGATGCATGCTTACACTCTTTCGCTTGAGGCTAAGTTGAAATAGCCTATTCCCACTTCTTGCTCTACTTGTGAATTGCATGCGGTTAAGAATTTGGAGCTTGCGCATTATGTTGATCGCTTTCAGGATGAGAATGATGAGTTGAGGAAATGTATGAGTTGGTTGTCGGGTCAGGAGCCTCAGCTTGGTATCATGATAGCGGCTTTCAAAGGCTATGATGGTCAGGCACTTGGGGCTGACAAGCTTGGAGAGAATAGTGGTGAGGGAGTCGAGAGAGTTGGAGAGATTCCTATCCCACCACCAAACAGACACAAGAACAAGTTTGAGCCTAAGCCTAACCATCTCAGAAACAAACTTGGCACTACTCCAGATCCACCCATATTCCCTCACCCAACAAATGATTTCCAAAAACCGGTGAAGTTTGTGAGCCCAAAGGGAGGTGAGGAAGGAGAGAAGAAGGGTAAGAAACCGAGTGAGCAGCCCCAACCCAAGCCTAAGCCTAAGCCACAACCCATGAAGTTCCATTGTGGGTATTGTGGGAGAGATGATCACAAGGATGAGTTTTGCTTCAAGAGGAAGCGTGAGGAGAGAATGGCTAGAGAGTGGGCTAACAAGGACAGGTACCACCCCTCTAATGGTGTACCTGAGCCTCGTATGCAGATGCCCAGGGCCAAGGCGATTGTGAGGACGGTTCCGGCTCGGGGAGACCGGAAGGTAGCAGGTGGTACTGCTGGCCGAGCTACACCGATCAGACCGGTGCACGTCTGGATAGACAGCGGCCTGGTTTTCGTGCTCGTGAGGATGCTCGGTTTGGTTCAGGTGGTCGTGGTTCTGGTGGTTGGTATGGAAAGTCTGCAGGTGGTCAGTTTGCTAGACGTTCTCCACCTCGTGCTCAATATGGGGGTGGGAGGAGTCGTAGCTTTGAGATGGAGAGGAGGAACGGTCCACGGTCTTCTTTTCGTGGCTTTCGTCCTCCTCCAGCTAGAGAGGGTTGGTTCCCTCGTAGTGGTTACCGTGGTGGTGTTCGTGGTGGTAGCTTTGATAGGCATGATGATATGGTTTGTGCTAACCCCACTTTGGAGTAAATGGCTCGGCACTGGTTTTACTCTTTTGGTACTAACCCTAGTGCTGAGTCGTTTGTTCACTCACGTGCTCGCTTTTGAATTTCAGGTGGGAGACTTGAGGAATGTTTGGTTGATTGACTCCGGTTGCTCGAGGCATATGACCGGGGACAAGGGGTGGTTCTCAAGTCTCGTCCTGGTGGTGTCTAGGACATACATCACCTTTGGGGACAATGGGTGCTATCAGAAGGTGAGATCAAGGTAAGTGACAAGGTCACTCTCAGGCGTGTTGCTCTTGTTCAATCGCTGGGGTTCAATTTGCTTTCCGTGTCCCAGTTGTTGGATGAGGGCTTTGAGGTGTTGTTTCGGCCTGGTGGTTCTCGGATTTTAAATTCTCGAGGGGACCTTGTTTGCATGGTCGTTTCCGAGGGTCAAGTGTTCCGAGCTGATTTTTCTCAGTCTTCTGGTGTGGAGCATTGCTTTTTGGCTGGTTCTTCGAGTGAGTTGTGGAAGTGGCATAGGAAGTTGGGTCACTTGAGCTTTGACCTTTTGTCACGCTTGAGTAAACTCAATTTGGTCCGAGGATTGCCACGGTTGAGGTTTGAGAAAGAGTTGGTTTGTGCGCCGTGTAGGCATACCAAGATGGTAGCCTGTTCTCACCCGCCTCTCACCGATGTGATGACTGAGCGTGCATGCGAGCTGCTCCATATGGACCTTGTTGGCCCAGCTCGTGTGCGATCTGCAGGTGGGAAGTGGTATGTCCTTGTTGTGGTGGACGACTACTCTCGGTATGCGTGGGTGTTCTTTCTTGAGGAGAAAGGGGAGACGTTTGGTTTTGTTCGAGATCTTGTCTTGAGGTTAAGAAACGAGAGGCACGGAGATGCCATACGAGCGATCCGCAGTGACAATGGCTCGGAATTCAAAAACTCTTGCTTCGAAACCTTTTGCCATGACTCGGGTCTTGAACACCAGTTTTCGAGTCCGTAAATGCCTCCCCAGAATGGCGTGGTGGAAAGGAAAAACAGGACCTTGTGCGAGATGGCTCGGACGATGCTCGACGAGTATAGGACTCCGAGAAGGTTCTGGGCTGAGGCGGTCAATACCGCGTGCTATGTGTCGAACAGGATCTACCTCAGGGTTCACAAGAAGAAAACTTGTTAAGAGTTGATGCACAGTCGCACACCCAAGGTGAGTCACTTCCATGTCTTTGGTTGTAAATGCTTCATTCTGAAGAAAGGGAAGAAGTTGGACAAGTTCGAGGCTAGGTCTGTCGATGGCATTTTCTTTGGTTACGCATCTCATTCTAGAGCATTTCGTGTGCTCAATCTTGAAACTAACCAAATCATGGAGACTTGCGAGGTAACCTTCGATGAGACACAGCCACGTAGTCAGCTTGTTTTTGAGTGTGCAGGTGACGACGAACTTGGCGAGGAGATCTTTCAAGAGGAGGAGCATGAACATGGAGATGATGAAGATGGCGGTGTGGTTCCCGCGGCTAAACATGTACCTACTACTTCGACGACGATCGAGAACGGGCCCTCTCCCACACTTACAACGACAAACCCAGATCAAGGCGAAGCTGCTGTTGAGGGGGAGGTAGCATCAAGGCAAGAACCTCCCCGGCGAGTGCAAGTGGATCACCCAGCTTCGAGAATCATCGGCGACATGAATGAACGTACTACACGGTCGAGGGTTCGGAATAATTCTCATTTCGCTCATGCTGCTTTTGTTGCCACCTTTGAGCCCAAGGACATTAGACACGTGCTATCTGATCACAATTAGGTTAACTCGATGCATGAGGAGTTGGAGAATTTTGAGAGGAACCAAGTTTGGGAATTGGTTGACCCTCCCCCAGGGTGTAAGCCGATTGGGACAAAATGGGTGTGGAAGAACAAAGAGGGAGAGAAAGGAGAAGTGGTGAGGAACAAGTCAAGACTTGTTGCTCAGGGGTACTCACAGAAAGAAGGGATCGACTACGAGGAGACTTTTGCTCCCGTAGCGCGTTTGGAGGCGATTAGAATCCTTCTAGCCTTTTCCGTGGCTAAAGGGTTCAAGTTGTACCAGATGGATGTCAAGAGTGCTTTCCTAAATGGTGTTTTGCAGGAAGTAGTGTATGTGAGGCAACCACCGGGGTTTAAGAGTGAGAAGTACCCCCACCGGGTGTACAAGTTGAGGAAGGTGCTGTATGGGTTGAAGCAGGCGCCTAGAGCTTGGTACGGTAGGTTGAGGGGGTTCCTGTTTGAGAGAGGGTTTGAGATGGGGAAGGTCGATCAGACTTTGTTTCTCCTCAGGCAGGGCAGAGATATCCTGATTGTGCAGGTATACGTGGATGATATTGTCTTTGGTGTCGACCGGTCTGACCGGTCAGAGCTGAGCTGTTGCAGCTGCTCTGTTTCGTGAAGTGGTTTGCATGCATTCGTCCAGGGGGAGTTGCATTGGTACATGGGGAGCATGCATGTGTGCAGGGGGAGCTCTTTGTGGTTTTCGAGCTTTGGATTGGTGGTTTGTGCTCTTTGCTTGAGCATGTTTTGTCTCGGATGTGTCGAGCCGTTGCCCTTGCCTAAGGGGTCCGAGACTTGTCTTCTTCAAGTGATCTTGCTCTTTGCCTTTCTTTGGCTTTCGATCGCTTGTTGCAGTTTCTTTTAGTCATTTCTTTTCTTTTCCTTTTCTCTGTTGGTACCAAAACGTGTGTGTTGTCAATGCACTCATCAAGGGGGAGATTGAGAGCCATGTGTGGTTCGAGGACCGGTGGATGGTCGCTTCCTGGTGCGATGAGTGATTGACAACGTGGTGTGGACTGATTCTTGGCTAAGTATTGCAGGTGCAGGTTGCGGCTTGACTGGTGTTGGTGCAGATGAAGAACAAGCGCGAAAGGTCGTTGCCGGTGAGGCCTCTAGGTGTGGAGAAGCCAAGTAGGCTTGGTTCGAGAGACCCGGTGGCCAGCGAGGTCAAGTGCGGGCCGCATGGTGGCAAGAACCGCAAGATGAAGTCACGGACGGTTTCTTGGTTGAGCCTAAAAACCAAGGTCGAGCCGGGACTACGTGGGAGCCGAGTCATGAGTGGTGAATGGCGGAGGCTACACCGAGTTCGCGGGGTTTCCGGTGGTTCACCAGAAAACCACTGGGTTCCTTGGTTGATACACAAAGCCAAGACCGAAGAACCGAAGACGGAGGTGCAGCAGCATCGGACCGGTCTGACCGGTGGGTCTGACTGGTCTGACCGGTGGGTACCGGTCTGACCGGTGAGGAGCACCGGTCTGACCGGTGTGCGACGACGCAGTCCGGAACCTTCGAAGCGGAGGACACGCGTCAGGATTGCAAGGCTTGCGTTGAGGCTAAGCAAGTTTGCGGTCGCTGGGCATCCGTCCGATGGAGCGAAGACAAAGATTTCCGAATTCGCCCTTGAGGGCCATGTATCCCTAGTTAGCTAGTAAGGGTATTTTAGTCTTTAGGTTGCCTCCATATAACCCAAGTGGTGAGAGGATGGCAGCCATCTCTTGGAACCCTAGCTCATTTGGTTTTCCTATTTTCCCTTCCTATTTTCCTTTGGATTTTCGTAGGACTAGCTTGAGACCTTCATGGTGAGATCTTGTGAGAGGGAAGGATGATCGGACGGCAAGCTAGACCTTGTATGAACCTCTTTGGTATGTATAGATGATTCGGCGTGGTTCCTCAAGGCTTGGATGTGTCTTTCCCGTTTCTCCTTTTTGGTGATTTTCGGAGGCTTTTCTTGGCGAATTTCTTGTGGCGGTTTTGAGACCTTTCTCTTTGGGATTTGGTGGGGGATGTATGCATGAACCCCTGGTGGTTCTTTTCCCGTTGATTCCCCTCCCAAATCCGTGAGTAAAGAGGCTCAATTTTGGGGTTTTCGTGATTCTAGGGTTCGTGGTGTTCTTGGCGGAAATCCTTCGATTCCTCTTGATTCAACGAGTTTTGGTGGACTAAATCTTGGTTATGTAGTGCCCATGAGGTGTTCCTACTATCCCCAAAGTCTTGTGCGAATCCGTGGAGCGAATCGGGAGATCGGGAGTTGGATTTGGAGGAGTTGACCCGCGGGCGCTGTTCATCCCGAGCTGCCCAGGCATGATCGGTCTGACCGGTGCTCTTGACCGGTCTGACAGGTGTGAGCCCCTGGTGGGTTTTGTCTCGGGGAACTGCTGTGTTCGTGTGGTTTTGTCCCGTGGTCCTGCTGTCCAGTTCTTGGCCCGTTTGGAGTTGTCTTGCTAGGCTTTGTGAGGGGTTTTCCTTCTTGGCAGGTTGTTCTTTGGTGGTGGTTTTTGTTTCAGGGCTTAGAGGAGTCACTGAGGCTTCTTGGAACTTTGCTGTGCATCTGCAGTTCGCCACCGGCCTGACCGGCAGAGTCCACCGGTCTGACCGGTGCCATCGGTCTGACCGGCAGGAGCCATCGGTCTGACCGGTGTGGCACAGACAGCAGGCTGCTCAGTTTTCCGCTGTGCGTTTGGGGTGTTTGGTTCGGTTGGTTAAGTTGTTGGTTCCTAAGACCAGTAGCACTCCAGTGGCTACGTGGTCTTGGCCAACTTGGGTAGTTGAGTTGGAGACGTGTGTTGGAAGCCGTGTTCATCTTGTTGGAGTCTCTATCTCATTCGAGAAGAATTTTTATCAGCTCCCATTCGCTCCCCCCCTCTCTGGTTCGTCGTTTCGGTCCTTCAGTAACTTCAGCTTAATCCTTGGTCGTGATTGGATTCATGAAAAAGATGTGTGCCTTCTACCTTGCATCAGTTTTTAATACAATGGGTAGGCGATGAGGTAGAAGTTGTGCATAGAAATAATTCTGCTTGTGTAGCTGTAGCTGATAGTCATTCTATAAATGTGCATGATGATGTAAAATATCTATCTGGCTTAGATTTAACTGATTATGTGTTTGTAAGCTGTTCCAAGGATGGCTTCATCCCTGCTGTCATAAAGCCGATCGAAAATCGGCTAAACCACTTCATGTGAATCAATGAGTTCAACTAGAGAGTGGTTGCAGCAAAGGGTTGATCACTATCGGGCGCATAAGAACGATATGTGTGAAGCTATTGATGACTTGGATGATTTGGGAAAGTTAGGACAAGGGTTTACGTCGACTGATCCTCTTGAGGAGGTAGACATTGGTGATGGCACTGTACCTAGGCCGACATTTGTAAACAAGAATCTTGATCTTGTTTTTAAATCAGAATTAATAAAGCTGCTGAAGGAGTATGTCGACTGCTTTGCATGGAATTACACTAAAATGCCTGGTTTAAGTCGTGATTTAGTTGAGCATAATTTCCCTATTAAACCTGGTTTTAAACCTTATAAGCAACCTCGTAGGAATTTTAATCCTGATATATATGACCGAGTGAAAGAAGATATCAATTGGTTTCTTGTTGCTAATTTTATAAGGCCTTGTTGATATGCTGATTGGATCTCTAATATTGTGCCTGTTGAGAAAAAAGGAACTAAAAAGCTTCGTGTTTGCATAGATTTTAGAGATCTTAATAAAGCTACTCCTAAAGATGAATATCCTATGCCTATAGCCGACTTTCTTGTTAATTCTGCATCTGGACATAAGATTCTTAGTTTTCTTGATGGTAATGCTGGGTATAATCAAATCTTTGTGGCAGAAGAGGATATCTCCAAAACGGCTTTCATATGTCCAGGATGTGTAGGCTTATTTGAGTGGGTAGTCATGACTTTTGGTTTGAAAAATGCTGGTGCTACTTATCAAAGAGCTATGAATTTGATTTTTCATGACTTGCTTGGTATAATAGTAGAAGTCTATATCGATGATATTGTTGTCAAATCGGCTGGTTTAAATTCCCATTTAGCCAATTTAAGACTAGCATTTGAAAAAATGCGTCGATATAACTTAAAGATGAACCCGCTCAAATGTGCTTTTGGTGTGTCGGCTGGCAAGTTTTTCGGCTTTATTGTGCATGAGAAAGGTGTGGAGATTGATCCTAAAAAGATTGAGTCGATTAAAAAGGTTCAAGCTCCTACTTGTAAGAAGGATTTGCAAAAGTTCTTGGGCAAGGTAAATTATTTAGGGCGATTCATTTGTAACTTGTCTAGGAAGGTGAATGCTTTTACTCCTTTACTTCGGTTGAAAGCTAGATCAGAATTTACTTGGGGGGCAAAACAGCAAGAGGTTTTTGATGAGATCAAGAATTATTTGACTATGACGCCTGTCCTTCAAGCACCCAAGAGTGGTGTTCCTTTCAGATTATATGTGGCGGCTGAGGAAAGCGTTATTGGGGCTGTTTCGACTCAAAAGACCGATGGCAAGGAGTATGTTGTTGCTTATGAAAACAGGAGGTTATTTGACGCCGAAACGAGGTACACTTTTATTGAAAAGTTATATTTATCTTAATATTATGCTTGTACCAAGTTAAGGCATTATTTATTATCAAGCACTTGCTATGTGGCTTTTCAAACCGACATAATTAAATATATGTTACAAAAACCTATTCTAAGTGGTAGAGTCGGCAAATGGGCTTATGCTCTTGTTGAATATGATTTACATTGTGAACCAATCAAATCAATGAGAGGTCAAATTGTGGCCGACTTTATTGTAGAATATAGAATTAATGAGGAACCTAATTTAGATGTCGGTTATTTAACTTTTACTCCATGGAAGTTGCATTTTGATGGATCAGTTTGTAGAAGTGGTTGTGGTGTTGGAGTTATTATTATTTCACCCAATGAAGCTGTTTTTGAAGCTCTTAACCGATTAGATCAAGATTGCACTAACAATCAAACCAAGTATGAGGCTCTCTTATTCGGTTTGCAAATTTTACATGATATGGGAGTAAAACATGTAGAAGCTTATGGTGATTCCTTGTTAGTGGTACAATAAGTATCTAAGGTATGTCAATGTTTAAATGGTGCTTTAAATGCTTATCTTGATAAATGTTTAGACATCATATCTTGTATGGATGAATTTATGATTAATCATGTACCACGGGAAGAGAATCTAAGGGCAAATGCTCTGGCTCAGCAAGCATCTGGTTAAGATGTTCAGAAAAGAAATTTTCAAGAACGAAAACCGATGTTTAGCAAAGTCGAGGGTTATGCCCTGGAGGAGGCGGTCAGACCACATCCTCCACCCGGTCAGACCGCCCTACCCGGTCTGACCGCCCTGCCAGGCCGGTCTGACCGCCCTGCAGAGGAAAAAATCACTTCGGCTATTGTTTCTTCCAAAACTGCTGAGGACGAAGTAGATGATTGGAGAAAGCCTTTGATTATATATTTGCAGGATCCTAAAGGTACAAGTGACCGAAAAGTCCGACGGTGGGCTCTGAAGTTTGTTTTAGATAGTGGTGAATTGTATCGTCGGACCACAGATGATTTGCTTTTAAAGTGTTTAGGTCCTGATCAAGTAAGGTTAGCTATGGCGGAAGTTCATGAAGGGATTTGTGGTACTCATCAATCGGCCTCTAAGATGAAGTGGCTCCTTAGGAGAGCTTGTTTTTATTGGCCTACTATGATAGCTGATTGTTTTCGGTATTACAGAGGATGCAAAGAGTGTCAAGATCATGGGGATATTCAGTTGGTGCCTGTTGTGTTGATGCATCCGATTATTAAGCCTTGGCCTTTTAGAGTATGGGGTTTGGATTTCGTTGGCAAGATTCATCCACCTTCGTCAAAAGGGCATTATTTTGTGATCGTGGCTACTGATTATTTTACCAAGTGGACTGAAGCTATACCTCTCAAGAATATGACACATCGGGAGGTAATTGAGTTTATTACAGAACATATTATTCATAGATTTGGTATTCCGCAAACTTTAACTACGGATCAAGGTACTTCGTTTATTGCTAAAGAGGTGCGTGATTTTGTCAATTCTTATGGTATTAAGTTGCTCAATTCATCTCCATATTATGCTCAAGCTAATGATCAAGCCGAGTCTAGCAACAAAACTTTGATTAAGCTCATTAAGAAGAAGATAGAAGATAATCCTAGGAGGTGGCATGAGGTATTATCTGAAGCTTTATGGGCTCATCGTATTTCTAGACATGGTGCTACTAAAGTTACTCCATATGAGCTTGTGTATGGTCAAGAGGCCGTTTTACCTGTTGAGGTGAATCTAGGTGCATATAGACTTGCAAAGCAAAATGATCTTGATTTTGATACATATTATGCTTCGATGATGGACAATATTGATGAAGTGACCGACAAGCAATTGGAGGCTTTAGAAGCAATTGAGAAAGATAAGAGACGAGTTGCTAGAGCATACAACAAGAAGGTAAAAGTCAAGTCCTTTCAGATAGGTGATTTGATTTGGAAGACTATTTTACCTATAGGATCTAAGAGTAGCAAGTTCGGCAACTGGTCTCCAAGTTGTGAAGGACCATATAGGATTGTGAGAGTTTGCTCTGGAAATTCTTATATGGTGGAAACTTTGCAAGAACAGCAACTACCACGGGCTCTTAATGGAAGATACTTGAAGAACCTTTACCCAAGTGTATGGCAAGACGCTTGAAGGGGATATGGCCGATTTCAAAGTAAGAATCGCCCTAAGTTCAAAAAATAGCCGATGAGGTGTCACATCGTCCTTAGATTTATTTTTTAGCACGCAAGTTTTACTAAAAAATAGGGGGGCATATGTTGACACTCAAAATTGGTAAAAGCCAGATCAGGCTGGGCCAGGCGGTCAGACCGGGTCACCCAGGCGGTCTGACCGTGTGCCCTGTAGCCGGTCCGGCACAAAGGCCGCCAGGCGGTCTGACCGCCTCCCCCAGGCGGTTTGACCGGGTCTCCCCGAGTCCGACCCGAATTAGGGATTTTTAGTTATTCCCGAGTTGTAAAGAGTTTCTTGCAGGGCAAGATCTCCCCCCTATAAATATAAAGAGGCGTGGCCGATTGAGACCTATCATCCAATCGAATTATCAATTTACACTTTATTTTCTGAAAACCCTAGCTTTTCCAATCCCTTTGCTCTCCTCCTTCGTCTCCATGGCGGTTGAGGAAGTTCTGAGTGGCCTTGCCGACCTCAGGATAACCCTAGGCACGTTTCTCCCGACGTGGTCCCTCTCGGAGCGGCGAACTTAGGCTTTCGGCGACACGCCTGTCCAAGATGGTCAGACCGGGTACCCCAGGCGGTCAGACCGGCCCGTGTCGGGTGTTTCGACGAGTTGATTTCCGACGTCCGCGCGAACTAGCGCACTCGTGTGTTCGACCAGAAAAAGCGTCAACAGCTTCTGACTGAACATTTCACAGATCCCATCAAAAGCTAGCAGAATCACAAATGCCACGCTATCAAATATTCCCTCAAACTTTTTACAGATATTTCCGTACTTCTATATTAGTTTTGCAGACGCTTCCTTTCTGCAGTCCATGAACTACCAATGATCTAGAAGAAATGGTAAAGGTGCTCACTTTCTGAACGGAATCGATTCGATCGACTGCCCATTTTGACCTGATAAAAAAGAAACACAAAATCCAACCTCATGCTTTTGGCCGCTTGGGCAAAAAGGGAGCAGGATTCGAGTAGGAAAGCAAAGGTTGATCGATGAGGAACAAGTTATTACATCCACAGATGCAAAAGCCAATATGCTTTTAGTTACTTAGAACCTTTATTATATGTATATATATATTTCTCTCCTTGCAGCTGCACGTACGGCCATCTAGCCTGCGTCGTGTGCTAAGTTCTGGCCATCAAAACTCTATGCCATGGAGTTCCTTCCATCCGGCGATCGAGAACAATGTAATATGTATTCCATAATATAAATACAAATTTGGCAGCTGTAGAGCATTATGACCGTAGGATAATACCAATGGTTGATTGTTTTCAAATATTTTGCTCCCTCAAAGTACACCATGTATTGACTTTTGTTTTCATGCCATCATGAGGCCAAAAAGCTTTTCGGTACTCAGGGTACAGAATAACTTATTGCGTATCCGAGCCCCTCTCAGCACCACTCGATGCACCGCCACCTGCGCACGGTAGCACGGTTTTTCTCGGGTGCGCGGTTTTTTCTCAGCCCGCGCGTGCCTACACTACGTGAAAAACAGACATTGGTAACGGACGTGCATGGCCATTGGTAACGGGCAAAACGTCTGTTACCGATCAAGCGTTAGAAATGAACCAACAAAGTGTACGGACGTCTAACAAAGACTGTTACCACAACTACTTACCGTTTACTTGAAATGACTGTTTCTCCGGGCCCACCGGGGCCTTTGGTAACGGGCGCAGACACTGAGCCCGTTACTCATAACACGTATTTGTAACGGGTGTCTTACAAAGATCGTTACCGAAACCAGTTACCGGTCACCTGAAATGTCTGTTTCTCTGGGCCTACATAAACCTTTGGTAACAGGTACAGAAACCGAGCCCGTTACATGAACTCAACATCGGAGATGTTTGCTGTGGACACGCGTCTCCTCTGTCACCACGAAAGGAGACGTATTTTTTTTACGTGCGTCACATATGTGTCGACAAAAGGAGATGCGTGCTGTGTACGAGCTTCTCCTCTGTCTCGACGAAAGGAGACGCGTACTCTGGACGCGCGTCTCCTCTGTCTCGACAAAAGTGTCAACTTGAAAGGTCCCACCGGTCAGTATTAGTAACGGGCCTTTATGCGGATCAGTGTTTCTAACAGGCATTCCAAATGAAGCCTGTTACTCACGGATCAGTGTTTGTAATGTGTCTTACTTAACACCCGTGACCGATACGTAGGGCACATACAGTAACCTGTCTGTTTTCTGGCTGCATCCCGGAACCAGCCAGGATTTGGCAGCCACCAGATCAGAGACTGCATCTTGGAAACAACCAGGATTTGGCAGCCACCACAACAAGGAGACATCACAAACACATTCTCATCACATATATACACAAGCAAGATCACATATATACACAATGCAAGATCACATCAAGTTCCTCATCAGATCGACATACATGCTAAAGTTTCAAGTTCCTCATCGGTGATTTGTTTGGATGGAGTCCTGAGAAAACTGCATAAACCAGGCAACAACATCTGACCCCAGCGAAGTAGGTTTCTCAGGCAGTACTAAACAAACCTGAATGCAGCAAGTTTCAAATTTGTCAGGTAGTACAACGAACTCACGGTGCACCATTATAGAAGTTGCCGTTTCGATTGAGGATCTCCTTAAGAATGTACTCGCACAACATCTCTCGGACCGGCTTTAGATCTTCTGTAGAAACATTTAGGGCAGTTTTAAAATCCTGCAAAATACAATCATTATGAGAATACAAGTACAAATCAGTTTTTGAAATCAAATGGAGAATATGAGCAGAGACAAGGCTGAGCATTATCTACTTACAGCAAGCTTCTTGATGTGAGGTATGTCTTCGAGTAGTCTGAACATATTGAATACCACATGAATCCATGCAAAAACAGCCCCGATGGCTGTTGAGCGCACTACGCATCGAGGTACCAAAATGAGAAGTTAATGCAGTACCAAATTGGTATGAAGGGACCATAGAAAAACCTCGGTCTTACAGTGGTATTTGGCTTGTGCTTGAATGTCTGATTTGTTTTTAGCTTTTTCTTCTTTCCTTTCATCACTTCGTCCTTTGGGCATATATTTTGAAAGACCGTGCATGATCAGCAATACCGATTAGAAACACTAAGAGATTGAATTTTGTGAACAAAACCTACAAGATACGGACCAATGCACAAACATTCGGAGGTCATCGAACTTTCGCGCGGGATGATGTTTAGCAGAATCTAGATACCAAACCTCTTTGAACTTCACACAGATGATCAGTGTTACACAGTGGCCACCAGTGCAGAAGGCACCCACCACGTAGTCCTTCGTCATTGCATTTGTCAAAGCTTGTACTACAAGGGTAGACTCCTTAGAAATCTTAGTGGTCGTGAGAACCTGTGGATCCAAAAACCCAGCACTGATCTTCATCTCCGCTGCCTTGTCCATCATTGTGCTATAAAAATCCAAATGTTAGCATGCATGAACTTTGTGGTCAAAATTAAAGAAACGTCTTTTTTGGTTTTAAGAGACTTACAATGTCCACAACCTCAAGAAGGTATCATCCAGAGCAATCAGGGTTATCAGGTCATACACGTCACTGAATGCAATGTTTAACATTAAATCACCATCACCTTGCAAAGGAGTCTTCAGGCAACTTTGCTGGAAAACTAAGTTTATCCTTACTGTGTTCCATGGTGTAAGCATGCAACCTGGCACAATTCGATCCAGCAGCCTGTACGTCCGCTTCTGACAACATAGGCACAGCAGGATTGTATTTTGGATCCGGTTTTGTCCAAATACAGTTAACAAGCTCATCTCTAGGCAGAGGTTTCCTAGCCCCTTTCTTCTGCGGTGGCTGCTGCTCAGGCAGAGATTGCCTGTCCTCCACCTCCAGTTGTGGCTGCTGCTTATGCGGAGATTGCATGTCCTCCTCCTGTTGTAGAGGTTGTTGTTCCTGCTTAGGCGGAGATTGCCTGGGCTCCTCCTGTTGTTGTCGATGCTCCTGCTGCATAGTTTTGCTGATCTGCTGCTGCTGCTGAGCTTTCTCTTGCTGACACTGAGCTGCAGTACCTCCATCTGATGTTGTACCCCTGCTACCTGATGTGGGTGCAGGGTTGGTATTTCTCGTAATGGGTGGTACATGGATCCTGTTCTTTGACCATTAGATTCTTAGACAGAGAGCCTCAGCTAGGGCTGTTACTTCATCCCCCCAATTGGTACAGGCAGAGGGTAGTGACCCGTATTGCACCACACATAACTAGGTTGCACCACAGCATACCCATCCTGCATCGGTACTGTATGGAGAGTCTTTTGCAAAGGAAAGACAGTGGCTAGTGCGAGCTCCACTTTATTCCCGGTGCCATCCAAAATGCTGCAGTTAGTTGGATCTGTCAGCTTATCTATTGTGTCCAGCATAGATGATCGACTATCAATATGCTGCTGACTACCTTCGTCCTCGTTGACATGCAAATGGTCTTCCTCTCTGCCATGCGCTTCTTCTTCCTCGCTGCCATGCGCATCTTCTTCCTCGAGGCCATGCACATCTTCTTCCTCGCTGCTACTGATAGGTGGTGATTGGGAAGGATGAAGTACATTTTCTGGTATATGGACCACGCCTGATTGTCTTAGCATGTCGACAACTCTGATGAATGCTTCACCAACTATCTCTTCCCTCTCCGTATCAGACTTCTTGTTCCTTTTCTCCCTATACATTCCAGCAAAATCTTCACCAAACCCTTTACCCCAGCTAAGTGAACTAGACACGCCTCGGACCCGACCTCGATGCTCTGGAGTCTCAAGTGCTGTGGTGAGGATATCATTCTCCCTAACCCCATGGAAAGAACCATCGCTAGCCTGATCTGCAAGTGTTTTCACCCTAATTGCTACCCCCACCACTGCAGGGTTACTGAATGTTATGTCCCTGCTTCCTTCACTAGTGGTCTTCCTCTTCCCTACCCTTACCGATGGACAGATTAGGCGACCAGAGAGGGGGGAGTGAATGGGAGCCGATAAAAATTCTTCTCGAATGGGATGACTACCCAAACAAGATGAACTCGGTCGGACACCCAAAATCACAAGCTCCGCACGCAACCTTCCGTTTGCCAAAACCACGTAGCCACTGAAGTGCTACTGGTCCTAGGAACAAACACTACCAGCAGCCTCAACTCCTACACACACACGGCAGCGGAAACGACTCGGGAGTCGGCTGTCTGGAGGGGGCGGTCAGACCGGATATGGGGGGCGGTTAGACCGCCTCCACCTGGTAACCGGGACATCCTCCGAAACACCTCTTCCGAGCACCAAAACGCACCACGGTTTCACCAACAGAAATCTCTTGTCAAGGCCAAGCTAGCTACCAGAAAATCTTGGTGAAAACCAAAACTTCACCCAGGGGCCTAGGGGCGGTTAGACCGGCTACCACGGGTGGTCTAACCTCCTGTACCCAGCAACGAACTCAAAGCAAGAACTCCTAGCAAACAGCACCGAAACGACCCAAGATTTCACCAGACGACTCCTCTAATCGAGGCGAACAAACTCACAGAGGAAAACCTAGCAAAATCCAAAACTTTCACCTGGAAGACCCAGGGCGGTTAGACCGCCCCCCTATGGCGGTTAGACCGCCCTACCCAGAAAAACTGGCCGCGGGTCAACCCTCAACTTCCCATCGCCCGATCTCCCGATTCACCCCACGGATTGCGGCGAAACTTCGGGGATAGCTGGGTTACCTCCTGGGCAACCTCTCCCTCAAAGGAATCGAACCGAAACGCCCACAATCAAAGGGAATCACGGATTTAGGCCCTCTAGGTAAAGAACTCGAGCAACTCGAAAAACCACCAAATCGAGGTCGATTCAAGGGGGTTCTTGGGGCAAAGTCACCAGCCAAAGAGGCACAAGGTCCTCATACGTGACACCCAACAAGAATCCCGCAAGAAATCGCTCTCAAAACTCCGCCACGAAAATCACAAGAGAGAGCTCCGAAAATCACCAAAAAGGAGAACGAGAAAGGCAACACAAGACCTTGAGGAACCACGCCGAATCATCTATACATACCATTAAGGTTCATAAAAGGTCTAGCTTGCCACCCATACATCCATCCCTCCCTCTAGATCTCACATGAAGCTCTCAAGCTAGTCCTAGGAAACTAGAGGAAAATAAGAACGAAAAATGAGAAAACAAATGAGCTAGGGTTCCAAGAGTAGGCTGCCATCCATCCCCTCAAGTGCTTATATGGAGGCATCCAAAAGACTAAACTACCCTTACTAGATAACTAGGGATACATGCCCCTCAAGGGCGAATTTGGAAGTCTTCAGATTTTCTCCATCGGACGGATGCCCAGCGACCGCAAACTTGCTTAGCCTCGACGCAAGCCTTGTGATCCCAACGCGTGTCCTTCGCTTCGAAGCTTCTCGGCGGCTGCGACCCGGGCGGTCAGACCGCCCCCCCTGGGCGGTTAGACCGGCTCAGGCGGTCTGACCGCCCCTCCTGGGCTGTTGAACCGGCCTGGTTGGCCGCACCTCCTCGTCGAGTCTTCGGCCTCGGTTTTGTGGCTCAACCGAGTAACCCAGTGGTTTTCTGGTGAACCACTGCAAACCCCGCGAACTCGGTGTAGCCTCCGCCAATCACCACTCATGACTCGGCTCCCACGTAGTCCCGGCTCGACCTTGGTTTTGAGGCTCAACCAAGAAACCATCCACGACTTCGTCCCGCTGTTCTTGCCACCATGCGGCCCGCACTTGACTCCGCTGGCCACCGGGTCCCTCGAACGAAGCCTACTTGTCTTCTCCACACCTGGAGGCCTCACCGGCAACGACCTTTCGCGCTTGTTCTTCACCTGCACCAACACCAGTCAAGCCGCAACCTGCACCTGCAATACTTAGCCAAGAATCAGTCCACACCACGTTGTCAATCACTCATCACACCAGGAAGCGACCATCCACCGGTCCTCGAACCACACATGGTCCTCAATCTCCCCCTTGATGAGTGCATTGACAACACACACATATAGTAACCCGAGAGAAAAGAAAAAAAAAGAAACGAACAAAAGAAACTCCAACAAGCGATCGAAAGCCAAAGAAAGGCAACGAGCAAGATCACTTGAAGAAGAACAAGTCTCGGACCCCTTAAGCAAGGGCAACGGCTCGACACATCCGAGACAAAACCATGCTCAAGCAAAGAGCACAAACCACCAATCCAAAGCTCAAACATCACAAAGAGCTCCCCCTGCACACATGCAAGCTCCCCCTGAGACAAAGCACACTCCCCCTGAACCAATGCAGCAATGCAACGAGGGAATTCAACAAAGAGCAAAAACCTACTCACTCTGCCCAGGGCGGTTAGACCGTATGCCCTGGGCGGTTAGACCGCCCCTCTGGGATCTGACCGCCTGGGGGGCGGTTAGACCGCCCCAAGAGACCAGCCCTGCACCAAACTTTTCAAAAACTGCCCGAACCACTTTGAACACCTTCCAAATGCTCCCAGGTGCCCAAAACATGCACAAACTTCTCCCCCTTGTTGACAATGCATGAATCAAGGCAAAATACGAAAAGATTCAACCTAGAGCTTCTCAAGTATACAAAATTCATCACAAGATGCTACACATGTCCAAATAAGCAAGTTAGATACTCTATAGCTTCGTAATGACATCAACTACATGATCACCAAGTTTCACAACCATTGGACGAAGCTAAGATAGAATTGAGTAATTTTGCGAAAAGTTACCCTCTCATGAGCAAAGTCCTAAACATGAGCAAAACATGTCAAAATGGCAAAGCCACACAAACTTCATGCTAGGACAACCATTCTAATCATAAGACCATCATAAACACCCACAAGCACCTCATGTCATGTCAAAGCCACCGAGCCATGTGCCTACTTCTATATATGAGACTTCTCATTGGTAGGCATCATGCGACGGGTTAGCACCCAAAGCAATTTTAAATTAAGCACATATGACATGGGAACACATTTTCCAAGCAATTTACATTTCATTTGCAGATTTGAAATTGGTACATGAAATGTCTTTGCGACAAAAAGGAACTTATGCCCCTCCACAAGATCAAGCATGGGGGCTAAACATTCATGATGGCAAATGAGCCTTTGGCCCCATATGATCAAAATAGGCTATCCAACCACAAATTAAGCCTAGCCAAGCCACTAAAACATGTCAAGATCATATAAAGACATTTACTCACAAGAGAGCATGTATGTGACATTTTTCAAAAACATAGCCATCAACCATGGATATAAATCAAGATTATCAAGAGCTAAGCCAAACTAACCATAGTGTACCAAACTAGCTCACAAAGACATACCTATCATTCCATGGTGAACTATGTATATAGGAGAAGCTTTTCCTAACAAATGCATATGATACAAAATGCATGCAACCTAAGATACAAAGATGCCTATACATCATGTTACATATGCCATGCCAAATGCAAGAAATGCAAGAAGGAAAGCTATACATATGTTACAAGGGAGCTCCCACACCAATTCAAGAAATCAAACAAACACCAAGCTCCCCCCGCAAACGAGTGAAAGTTGCTTGATCTAGGGGTTTGGTGAAAATATCGGCTAGTTGGTCATGTGTGGGTACATGGATCAAAGCTATCTTCCCTTTCTCTACGTTGTCTCTCAGAAAATGATACCTCACTTCTATGTGCTTGGTTTTGGAATGGAGCACTGGGTTCTTTGCAACGCTTATGGCACTTGTGCTATCACATTGAAGTGGGACATGGGTATACTCCTCACCAAAGTCACTCATGGTGTATGTGATCCAAAGGAGCTGAGAGCAACAACTAGCTGCGGCAACGTACTCTGCCTCGGTAGTGGATTGAGCAACACTCGACTGTTTGCGGGAAGACCAAGACACCAAAGAAGATCCCAAGAAGTGGCAAGTCCCAGAAGTGGACTTCCTATCCAACCGACACCCAGCAAAATCCGCATCCGAAAAACCATGAAGCGCCAAAGAAGAAGACGCGGAGTACCAAAGGCCGAAGTCGGGAGTGTGACGCAAATACCTAAAAATGCGCTTGACCGCTTGCCGATGCGAAGTCCTTGGAGACGCTTGAAAACGAGCGCACAGACATACCGAGAACTGGATGTCCGGCCTCGTTGCCGTCAAGTAGAGGAGTGACCCGATCATGCTCCGGTACTCCTTCTGGTCCACGTGTTCACCTTCCTCGTCCGCATCAAGAGCTGTAGTCGTACTCATAGGCGTCGCCATGGCCTTGGAATCCTCCATCTTGAACTTCCTCATAATGTCCTTGGTGTACTTAGCTTGGTGCACAAATGTTCCTTCCTTTGATTGCTTGATTTGTAGCCCGAGGAAGAACTGCAACTCGCCCATCATGCTCATCTCAAATTCCCTGCTCATGTCTTCTGCAAATCTTGCAATAAGAGAGTTAGACGAGCCACCAAAGACAATATCATCCACGTATACCTGCACAATCAGGATATCTCTGCCCTGCCTGAGGAGCAACAAGGTCTGATCGACCTTTCCCATCTCAAACCCTCTCTCAAACAGGAACCCCCTCAACCTACCATACCAAGCTCTAGGCGCCTGCTTCAACCCATATAGCGCCTTCCTCAACTTGTACACCCGGTGGGGGTACTTCTCACTCTCAAACCCCAGTGGTTGCCTCACAAACACCTCTTCTTCCAACACACCGTTCAGGAAAGCAATCTTCACATCCATCTGGTACAACTTGAACCCTTTAGCCACGGAAAAGGCTAGAAGGATCCTGATCGCCTCCAAACGAGCTACAGGAGCAAAAGTCTCCTCGTAGTCAATCCCCTCTTTCTAACTGTACCCCTGAGCAACAAGTCTCGACTTGTTCCTCACCACTTCTCCTTTCTCTCCCTCTTTATTTTTCCACACCCATTTTGTCCCAATCGGCTTACACCCAGGGGGAGGGTCAACCAACACCCAAACTTGGTTCCTCTCAAAATTCTCCAACTCCTCATGCATCGAATTAACCCAATTATGATCAGATAACGCGTGTCCAATGTCTTTGGGCTCAAAGGTGGCAACAAAAGCAGCATGAGCGAAATGAGAATTGTTCTGAACCCTCGACCGTGTAGTACGTTCATTCATGTCGCCGATGATTCTCGAAGCTGGGTGATCCACTTGCACTCACCGGGGTGGTTCTCGCCTTGATGCTACCTCCCCCTCAACAGCAGCTTCGCCTTGATCTGGGTTTGTCGTTGTAGGTGTGAGAGAGGGCCCGTTCACGATCGTCGTCGAAGTAGTAGGTACATGTTCAGCTGCGGGCACCACACCGCCATCTTCATCACCTCCATGTTCATGCTCCTCCTCCTGAAAGATCTCCTCGCCAAGTTCGTCGTCACCTGCACACTCAAAAACAAGCTGACTACGTGGCTGTGTCTCGTCGAAGGTTACCTCGCAAGTCTCCACGATTTGGTAAGTTTCAAGATTGAGCACACGAAATGCTCTAGAATGAGATGCATAACCAAAGAAAATGCCATCGACAGACCTAGCCTCGAACTTGTCCAACTTCTTCCCTTTCTTCAGAATGAAGCATTTACAACCAAAGACATGGAAGTGACTCACCTTGGGTGTGCGACCGTGCATCAACTCGTAATAGGTTTTCTTCTTATGAACCTTGAGGTAGATCCTGTTCGACACATAGCACGCGGTATTGACCGCCTCAGCCCAGAACCTTCTCGGAGTCCTATGCTCGTCGAGCATCGTCCGAGCCATCTCGCACAAGGTCCTATTTTTCCTTTCCACAACGCCATTCTGGTGAGGCGTATACGGACTCGAAAACTGGTGTTCAAGACCCAAGTCATGGCAAAAGGTTTCGAAGCGAGAGTTTTTGAATTCCGAGCCATTGTCACTGCGGATCGCTCGTATGGCATCTCCGTGCCTCTCGTTTCTTAACCTCAAGACAAGATCTCGAACAAAACCAAACGTCTCCCCTTTCTCCTCAAGAAAGAACACCCACACATACCGAGAGTAGTCGTCCACCACAACAAGGACATACCACTTCCCACCCGCAGATCGCACACGAGCTGGGCCAACAAGGTCCATATGGAGCAGCTCGCATGGACACTCAGTCACCACATCGGTGAGAGGCGGGTGAGAAGAGGCTACCATCTTGGCATGCCTTCACGGCACACAAACCAACTCTTTCTCAAACCTCAACCGTGGCAATCCTCGGACCAAATTGAGTTTACTCAAGCGAGACAAAAGGTCAAAGCTCAAGTGACCCAACTTCCTATGCCACTTCCACAACTCACTCGAAGAACCAGCCAAAAAGCAAGGCTCCACACCAGAAGACTGAGAGAAATCAGCTCGGAACACTTGACCCTCGGGAACGACCATGCAAACAAGGTCCCCTTGAGAATCTAATGTCTGAGAACCACCAGGCCGAAACAGCACCTCAAAGCCCTCATCTAACAACTAGGACACAGAAAGCAAATTGTATCCAAGCGATTGAACAAGAGAAACACGTCTGAGAGTGATCTTGTCACTTACCTTAATCTTACCTTCTGACAGCACACGCCCTCACCCATTGTCCCCAAAGGTGATGTACTTCTTTGTCACCACCGGGACGAGACTTGAGAACCACCCCTTGTCTCCGGTCATATGCCTCGAGCAACCGGAGTTAATCAATCAAATGTTCTTCAAGTCTCCCACCTGAAATTCAAAAGCAAGCACGTGAGTGAACAAACGACTCAGCACTGGGGTTAGTACCAAAAGAGTAAAACCAGTGCCGAGCCATTTGCTCCAAAGTGGGGTTAGCAAAATCCAAAGCATTTCTCCTATCAAAGCTACCTCCACGAAAACCACCACGAGAACCACCACTACGAGGAAACCAACCCTCTCTAGCTGGAGGAGGACGAAAACCACGAAAGGAAGACCGTGGACCGTTCCTCCTCTCCATCCCAAAGCTACGACTTCCCCTTTCCTCGTATTGAACACGAGGTGGAGAACGTCTAGCAAACTGACCACCTGCAAACTCTCCAGACCAACCACCAGAACCACGACCTCCAGAATTGAAACCACTCGACTCACCACCTCGAAAACCAAACCGCCCAAAATTCTGGGGGGGCGGTCTGACCGCCTAGCCAGGCCGGTCTAACCGCCCCCCTCTGGGCAGGGCCGGTCTGACCGCCTAGCCAGGCCGGTCTGACCGCCCTCTCTAGGAAACCACCTCGGCTGCGGGAACTCGCATCTCCCCGTGCCGGAACACTTCTCACCACAGCCTTACCCCTGGGCAGTGGCATACGAGGCTTAGGTACACCATGGGAAAGGTTGTACCTATCCTTGTTAGCCCACTCCTCCGCCATTCTCTCCTCACGCTTCCTCTTGAAGCAAAACTCACCCTTGTGACCATCTCTTCCACAATAGTCACAATGAAACTTTATGGGTTTAGGCTTAGGCTTTGGCTTGGGTTGGGGCTGCCCACTCGGTTTCTCACCCTTCTTCTCTCCTTCCTCACCTCCTTTTGGGCTCACAAACTTCATCGGTTTCTGGAAATCATTTGTTGGGTGAGGGAATATGGGTGGATCTGGAGTAGTGTCAAGTTTGTTTCTGAGATGGTTAGGCTTGGGCTCAAACTTGTTTTTGTATTTGTTTGGTGGCGGGATAGGAATCTCTCCAACTCTCTCAACTCCCTCACCACTGTTCTCTCCAAGCTTGTCAGCCCCAAGTGCCTGACCATCATAGCGTTTGAAAGCCGCTATCATGATACCAAGCTAAGGCTCCTGACCTGACAACCAGCTCATACATTTCCTTAGCTCATCATTCTCATCCTGCAAGCGATCAACATAATGTGCAAGCTCCAAATTCTTAACCGCATGCAATTCACAAGTAGAGCAAGAAGTGGGAATAGGCTCTTTCAACTTAGCCTCAAGCGAAACAGTGTCAGCATGCATCTCATCAATCTTTCCATGCAAAACAGGGCAAGAAGTGCAAGTACCAAGCAAAACAGGTCTAGACTTAAGCTCAGCCACTTCAACCCTAAGCATATCTAGTTCATCACAAGTAGAAGCATGCTTATCCTTGAGAGCAGTAAGATCAGCTAGGTACATAGAGCAATCACAGCAATCAATCTCATCAGAAACCACAGGAGAAGCCTTAAGCGAATCAATCTCAAGCTTAGCATCTAGGTTCTGGGTTTCTAGCTTAGCCACACGGTTCCTAGCATCTTCTAGTGAGGCCCTAAGCTCTTTCCTCATCTTCTTGGCCTCTCTAAGCATGTGATCACGATTATCAAGCAAGTCAACCAACTCATCATTCTCCTTGCGCAAAGAACAGAGCTCATCACATACCTCATCCTCGGAGTCGGAGTCCGAGTCGCTCTGGTTACTCTTCTTGCTGCCGGAGCTACGAGCCATGCCGCAGAAGCCATCTCCCGCGAAGCAGCTCAACCCGCTCAAGTTCTTGGATGACTTCTTGTTCTTGCGCCGATCACCTTCATCTTCACTGCTGCTCGAGCTCGAGGAAGAGTAGGCGGAGCTGGAGTCGACGTCGCTCGCTCCGACCATCGCTCGGGCCTTCCTGCCTCGCCCGTCCTTCTTCCTCGACCGTCGCTCGTCCTTGTGCTTGTTCTTGTGCTTGTGATTGCACCTTGATCGGTACTTGCCATCCTTGCTCGACCGGTGCCTGTAGCCATCCTTGTAGCCGTCCTTGTTCTCCATCTTCTCCGGGCAGTCGGCGATGAAGTGTCCTGGCTTGCCGCACTGAAAGCACGTCCGTGCTGTCCTCCTCGTGTTCACCCGGTTCTCGTGCAGCCTCTCAAACCGCCTGGTCAACAACGCCAGCTCGTCCTCTCCAAGCACGTCGAACTCCATGTCTGGCAAAGACATCAAAGAAGACAGAGAGTACATCCTGGAGGATGAGTTAGCGTTAGACTTAGCTCCCTTGCCACCAACGAGAGCGAGACTATGAGAATCAGTCGGGCTGTCACACCACGGTCCAACTCAGCCGACTTGAGCTTTGAGAATAGCTTGTTCACCATCAAGGTGTCATACTTCTCGGACTCAACAATAGCCTCAAACTTCCCGTCCCATACGGTACGATCCAACGAGTGCAAGAGCTTCACGGCTCTATCATGAGCATCGTATGGGAGCACGGCCACATTGGCTCTCATGTTGTTCACAACGACCGTAAACCGCTGGAAAAGGGCATCGACGGACTCGCCGGGGAGATGAGTGAAGTTCTCGTACTCTCTCCGGTAAGTCGCGTACATCCGAGCCTGAACCTGAGCATTCCCAGCATGAGCATCCTTCAACTGCTCCCAAATCCTACAAGCTAAGTCCTCTGTCTGAACCCGATCGAATTCAGGCTGACACAGAGCACGAAACAAGTAGTCGACAGCCTTGTTGTTGGCTTCGAACATATCCCTCGATCCTGGAGCAAGGAAGTTCATCGGATGAACATAAGCTGTGTTCACCGTAACGTCCCAAAGGATCTGACCCTTTCCGCGGAGGAACGCTGCCATCCGCCTCTGCCACATCTGATAGTTCTTCCCATCGAAGTGCGGAGGACCCGAACCCCGTTCCTGGTACGCCATCTTTGGATCTTAGACTGGTAAGAGTCAATAAAGACCCGAACCGGCTCTGATACCAAATGATGGACCGATTAGGCGACCAGAGAGGGGGGAGTGAATGGGAGCCGATAAAAATTCTTCTCGAATGGGATGACTGCCCAAACAAGATGAACTCGGTCGGACACCCAAAATCACACGCCCCGCACGCAACCTTCCGTTTGCCAAAACCACGTAGCCACTGAAGTGCTACTGGTCCTAGGAACAAACACTACCAACAGCCTCAACTCCTACACACACACGGCAGCGGAAACGACTCGGGAGCCGGCTGTCTGGAGGGGGGCGGTCAGACCGGGTATGGGGGGCGGTTACACCGCCTCCACCTGGTAACCGGGAAATCCTCCGAAACACCTCTTCCGAGCACCAAAACGCACCACGGTTTCACCAACAGAAATCTCTGGTCAAGGCCAAGCTAGCTACCAGAAAATCTTGGCGAAAACCAAAACTTCACCCAGGGGCCTAGGGGCGGTTAGACCGGCTACCACGGGCGGTCTAACCTCCTGTACCCAGCAACGAACTCAAAGCAAGAACTCCTAGCAAACAGCACCGAAACGACCCAAGATTTCACTAGAAGACTCCTCTGATCGAGGCGAACAAACTCACAGAGGAAAACCTGGCAAAATCCAAAACTTTCACCTGGAAGACCGAGGGCGGTTAGACCGCCCCCCTATGGCGGTTAGACCGCCCTACCCAGAAAAACTGGCCGCGGGTCAACCCTCAACTTCCCATCACCTGATCTCCCGATTCACCCCACGGATTGCGGCGAAACTTCGGGGATAGCTGGGTTACCTCCTGGGCAACCTCTCCCTCAAAGGAATCGAACCGAAACGCCCACAATCAAAGGGAATCGCGGATTTAGGCCCTCTAGGTAAAGAACTCGAGCAACTCGAAAAACCACCAAATCGAGGTCGATTCAAGGGGGTTCTTGGGGCAAAGTCACCAGCCAAAGAGACACAAGGTCCTCATACATGACACCCAACAAGAATCCCGCAAGAAATCACTCTCAAAACTCCGCCACGAAAATCACAAGAGAGAGCTCCGAAAATCACCAAAAAGGAGAACGGGAAAGGCAACACAAGACCTTGAGGAACCACGCCGAATCATCTATACATACCATGAAGGTTCATACAAGGTCTAGCTTGCCACCCATACATCCATCCCTCTCTCTAGATCTCACATGAAGCTCTCAAGCTAGTCCTAGGAAACTAGAGGAAAATAAGAAAGAAAAATGAGAAAACAAATGAGCTAGGATTCCAAGAGTTGGCTGCCATCCATCCCCTCAAGTGCTTATATGGAGGCATCCAAAAGACTAAACTACCCTTACTAGATAACTAGGGATACATGCCCCTCAAGGGCGAATTTGGAAGTCTTCAGATTTTCTCCATCGGACGGATGCCCAGCGACCGCAAACTTGCTTAGCCTCGACGCAAGCCTTGTGATCCCGACGTGTGTCCTCCGCTTCGAAGCTTCTCGACGGCTGCGACCCGGGCGGTCAGACCGCCCCTCCTGGGCGGTTAGACCGGCCCAGGCGGTCTGACCACCCCTCCTGGGCGGTTGAACCGGCCTGGTTGGCCGCACCTCCTCGTCGAGTCTTCGGCCTCGGTTTTGTGGCTCAACCGAGTAACCTAGTGGTTTTCTGGTGAACCACTGCAAACCCCGTGAACTCGGTGTAGCCTCCGCCAATCACCACTCATGACTCGGCTCCCACGTAGTCCCGGCTCGACCTTGGTTTTGAGGCTCAACCAAGAAACCGTCCATGACTTCGTCCCGCTGTTCTTGCCACCATGCGGCCCGCACTTGACTCCACTGGCCACCGGGTCCCTCGAACGAAGCCTACTTGTCTTCTCCACACCTGGAGGCCTCACCGGCAACGACCTTTCACGCTTGTTCTTCACCTGCACCAACACCAGTCAAGCCGCAACCTGCACCTGCAATACTTAGCCAAGAATCAGTCCACACCACGTTGTCAATCACTCATCACACCAGGAAGCGACCATCCACCGGTCCTCGAACCACACATGGTCCTCACTTACCCGCGGATAAGGCCTCGGACGTCCAGGAAATTGGTCCCAAGGGTTCTGTTTTCCTTCTTCAGCTAGCTCTGCATCCTCCTCCTCCCACTCTTTCATTTTACGAACATAACCTTTTCTGCCTGTCCTGTATGCCTTATTATGCAATGCTCTCTTTTCTTTCATCCCCTGGCTTAATTGCTGAAATCTAGGAGAATTGGTTTCCTGCACAAAAACGGGCTAGTCTTCTGGCTGCAAAAAGGCATGCTTCACAAAGGGAATCTCCTCTTGGCTCACATATTTTTTCTTAAATGGGCTTTGAACGCCATTGGAAGGTTGCAATCTCTGACATAGCTGCCTTAACTGCCTTCTTGTGAATAGATTCAGCCAAATTGACTAGGTAATCTAGCCTTTCCTCTAAAACTATGAACAGTTGTTCCTTCTCAATTGGTGAGAGGTCATCAACTGCCTTGTTGATTGACACCCTCTCTCGAGCAATGAGGCCACAGACCAATACAAATCTATCCCTCGCAGCATCTAGGGTAGGCCAAAAAATGTTATCCAGTCTAGTTGCGGTCAACTTGACTTCTGGTCATTTGATTTGTGCCCTCGACCCGTGGGATCGAGTACTACTCATAGCAATCTGTGCTGAGTGACCCTGTGAAGAAGGATCACCGTCGATGGGCTGTGAACAAGGTTCACCATTGATGGGCTGTAATGGTGCACTAAATAGATGAACAGTCTAGTTGTCAGTAGAGCGACATAAGCTAGACTGAAAACCTAAACAAAATTAGATAAATTCTTATTCTCTGACAGGCAAAATAGTTGATAGTAGCATACAGGTTGGGGATATGTGCTAACCATTTTGACAGGGTGAAGCAATATGCTTATATACCAAAGCAGAGACTAAATTCCTTCAACTGCTTCGTTGTCCAACTTCAGCAGTAATGAATTGTGTGTTCCATGTGTACATGCAACAAGAGGATAAAGCAATCAGAATTAAAGTATGCTAACAAGTCCAAAGCATAACTGTCGATCTGGTACATTCAAAACATAACAGAATTAAAGCATAACAAAAATTGGTGCACCAAGATCATGAAAATGAATTTCAACAGTTCATATAAGTTCATCTGTTAGCAACAATTTATTCTAACAGACTTGGAGCAATAAAATTTATTTGTCAAATCCATACCCAATCAATTAAAAATGAACTATTAAGTCATGTTGTACTAATGCAGGCAATTCCAGGAGAATAATCCTATGTGAACTGACCCTAAAGGCCTAAACAACTGTAAAGTAGCATGTCTCCATAATCCACCTTGATAGGAATAGCAGATTGGGTGGCCGAGTAGAGAGAGGGCGTTAAGGGTTCAAGTAGCACTAACCTCTATCGCGAATGAAGTAGTTGTTCTCGTGGTGGTTGAAGAGGCCCGATCCGCGTCGCCTCGTTGCCTGAGGTGGCCGGCTTGTCGTCGTGGTTGGGGATGCCGGATCCGCGTCACCGTCTTTAGGTTGGCCGGGACAATTTGGGTAACTCCTCGATAGTTTTGATGTCCTTGACTTGCAAGTAGAGCAGATCTCTAGTCACATGCATTGGCACCTGTCGATTCTCCTTTTCCCCATTAAACTGACAATCCATGTCCCGGTAGGCATGTTCTTGCTGAGGAAATGACGGTGCCCCATAAATAAGAATTTCTTTGAATTTCTTAGCCACAATGCACAAGTTTCTTCCAAGTAGTGTGGGCAAGCGGCACCTTTCTTTTACTCTGGCTAGAAAAGTTGCCAAGAGCCGGGTTGTCGTTGATGGTGGTGAACAACATGGCGTGCAATGTGAACTTCTCACGACCGAACTCATCCCAAACCTCCTTCACATTATGCTTCCAAAGTATCTTCAAGTCATCAACTAGTGGCCTCAAGTAGACATCAATATGGTCGCCAGGTTGCTCTGGCCCGGAGACCAATATTGTCAGCATCATGTATTTCCGTTTCTTGCATAGCCAGGGTGGAAGGTTGAACAGTGACAGCACGATAGGCCAGGTGCTATGTGTCGAGCTCTGGTTACCGAATGGGTTCACGCCATATGTGCTCACAGCGACCCGAATGTTCCTGCTTTCACCGGCAAATTCCTCAAAGTGGGAATCAATATTTTTCCATTGTTTGACATCTGCGGGGTGCTTAATCTTTCCTTCTTCCTACTTTCAATCCTTATGCCAATGCAAGAGTTGGGCCTCCTTTCGTGTGGCGAACCATCTTGTCAACCGAGGAATGATGCAAAAATAGCATGCTACCCTCACAGGAGCCCCTTTGTTAACCTTTTTCTTCTTCTTGCCTCTGATCTCCATGGGCTCGTTCTCGTCATCATCAGCATTGCTATCATCTCCACCATCTTTTTTCCTCTTGTACTGATCGAACCAACACTTGGGGTACTTGTGAAGGTCTTCATAATCTCCACAGAACAATACACAACTATTCTTGCAAGCATGAATTTTTTCAACCTCTACTCCCAGATGACAAATTATCTTCTTTGCCTCATAGACAGACTCGGCTATTTGGTTTTCCTCGGGTAGCATGTCCTTAAGGAGATCCAATAGTTGTTTCAAACTTTTGTTGCCCCAACCATGATCTGCCTTAAGCTGCAGAAGTTTCGGATCACCAGAAAGGCAAGAGTACTTCTGGCAACCGGGATAGAGGGGTTTCTTTGAATCTTCAATGAACTGCTTCAGCCTCGCTAATTCAGAAGTTGTATACACTCCTTGAAACTCAACATCCCGCAACATTTGATCAACATTATGCACATGTTGCAACACCTCACCATCATTGAAGCCCGTAATTTCTTGATCAGTGATATCCTCAGGCCTCATCACAATTGGTGGGAATGGTTCATTTTCCTCAAAAACTCCACCTTCATCAAGGTCTTCATCATGGCATCGTGCTGCCCCTTCATTAAGGCCGGTAGCATGGTGTCGCGCTTCACCTTCATTTAGGCATCCTGCTTCGACTTCATTAAGGCCTTCCTCACTATGTTTATTCCAACACGTGTAATTTTTTGTGAAACCACGTGTGATCAAATGATGAAAAATGTTGTCCCGTTGTCCGAACATCTTCTGGTTGAGACAATCTATACAGGGGCAAAGCATTGCCTGAACACCACAGTTTCTCATATCCGCCTCTGCTTGATCTAGAAAACCATTGATACCGCATAAGAAACTATCCCAATCTCGGGACTTACTGCACATCCAAGCCCGAGCAGCAGCAGCCATGTGCAATTTTCATACGTCAAATGAGCATAATTCATCACCAAAACCGATGAGTAAGAGGATTAGGACAACGAAGTTCAATAAAAGGGGGCAATTTTCACTTTGATGAGGACTGTCTACGAGGTGAGCGCGTCTGAGGAGGAGGACGAGGCGTCATGGCCGCGGCAACGGCGCGGAGGACTGCGCCGAGCCCGAGGAGGAGGATCAGCTGATGCTTTGGAGGACGGCGACGTACGGCGCGGAGGGACGCCGTGCTGCGGTCGACGTCCGCCGGCCCCTTTCGCCGTCACGCACGCAACCGACCGGCCAGCTACAGCACCGACTTTATGAGGCGAGGGAGAGCACGCGTAGCGCTATAAATTAGCCGGCGACAGCGGGGAGAGAGCGAGTGGGAACGCAAAACATAGGAGAGAGAGAGCGAGTGTAGTTGTCGGAGATAGCAGAGTGGTCGGAACGCAAAGACAAAGACACGTAATAACAACACGCGTCTCTGATGTGAGAAAACAAAGGAGATGCTGGCTCCAAACAAGCGTCGCCAATTGGGTCGTCATAAAAGGAGACGCGTCCTAACAACCACGCGTCCCCAATAGGAAAGTGATCAGTAACGGACTTAAAGAGCCTGTTACCGATAGGTTTCACTTTCGTATCAGACGCATTTTAATGTCCGTTACAAAGAAAACATGTAACAGACGTTTAAGTAGTCTGTTACCAGAAGTCCTCATTGGTAATGGGTGTTATGGTGGCGAGGTCATGGTCGAGCCTGCTGCACTTATGCGTAACAGGCACCAAACAACAACCATTACAGATGCGGGTCCATGTAATGGTTGTTAAGGGCCTGTTACAAGTGCTGCGTGACCTATTTGAGGTTTTCATGTAGTGCTAGCAGATGCGGATCGGCATCGCATCCTGCCTGGTTCGCTAGCACCCTGCCTGGTTCGCTAGTTTTTGGTGGTCGTGCCAATACGGTTTTCGAGTGATTGTGAACTCGAGCAGCACGGTGGTTCCAACATTTTTTTAGTTCGATCCAAATGAATAATCTCGCGCACCAAGGAACACGCTCAAACATCAAACCAGAGCAACGCAATCATAGGCATGAAAATAGGCACATCGCATCAACTTTTTATTTCTTAATTTGGATCAGCCTATTTGTATTTGCAACGACAATTTTCCAAGGAGATACATATACATCGGTGAACGACGAAAATGCAGTTTCGCAACCGGGAGAACATGGCTGAAAACAATTGCTTCATGACGATACATGGAAGCACAATCTTTTGGAATAAAGTACTAATCAGTACAATCATATACATGGAAGCACATTCTTTTGGAATAAAGTACTAACCAGTACAACAAGCATGAGGCAAACTCGTAATTTTTCACCTCGTTTTCTAATTGTTCTGGTCCAAGAATCCCTCTCTCCCCCTAAAGCAACAAAAAAGCATAATCACATCCAAGGAGTAACTATACTACGAACCAGCAAGTCCATCCGGTATCTGATCTAGTAATCCTAATTTGTGGTTCTCAGTTAGCTGGTCTTCTTTCATCCCAGATACTCCAATTGAAAGGCAGCATGACCTATACAGATAAATGAAAACGACAAGGAACAGATTAAAGAACAAAACTCTTTAACAATGCAAGATCAGCATTCAGCTTTGAGAATGCACAAGGTCATATGCAGAGTAAGAGTAGTACACACATATTTATAGGCTTATCGCACAATAACCCGAAAGATCAAAGCCTAAATTCCAATATATGAAATTGAAGAAGAGGAGATACTGACAGGATATAAGAAAACTAGCAAAAGGTAAAATCAGTTTGCATATAATGGAGTAGACACTCTAGTCCGCCCTTACTACAAAACATAAATTATGTACCTATAAATAAATTAGTCATACGACAATAGCCTTCTGCAAAAGACATCTCAACAACAGCCAAAACTAAATGAATGGGAGATGAAGATCTAACTGGTCACAATGGATGTCAAAATGATCTAGCAGCCAGAAATCTTCAAAACATTTTGCAGGCAAGGATGGTTCTGGGTACCAGCACCTAAACCTGTTAATGGTTCAAGAACTAAACCAAACCCACACCAATCCGTTTACATATAATACACTTCAAAAATCAAACCAAACCAAACTATTGACTCATTCATCCAAACCAATCCAAACCACGTCAAGCCATTTAATCTTTTTCTTATCACAAAACTATTAAAATTAGTTCAATCTCTAATGTTAAGGTCCAACTTTGGGTGTGGGTCCCACATATAGATTTGACTTCGTTGATTTGCACGGAGCAGCGGACTGTCATATCGAGCATCTCCAGCAAATTTCGGTCATATCTGCTAAAATTTTATAGTGTGAACGTGACCTTTTAATTCTAGAGTCCGACTCTGGATGTGGGTCCCATATATAGATTTGGCTTCACCGATTCGCACAGAGTAGTGGACTGTCATATTAAGCATCTCCAACAAATTTTGTTCATATCTGCTCAAATTTTTTAGCGTGAACGCGAGCTTTTAATTCTAGGGTCCGACTCTGGACGTGGGTCCCACATATAGATTTGACTTCACCGATTTGCACGGAGTAGCGGACTATCATACTAAGCATCTCCAGCAAATTTCAACCATATCTGGTAAAATTTTATAGTGTGAACACGAGTTTTAATTCTAGGGTCCGGCTCTACACGTGGGTCCCACATATGGATTTGGCTCTACCGAGTTGCACGAAGTAACGGACTGTTATTACGAGATATCTCTAACAAATTTCAGTCAAATTTGGTAAAAATTGTGTATGTTAACGTGGACTTTAAATTTTTAAGTCTGATTTTTAACCTAATTTATACTTTACACAAAGGTAGAATATTGTTAAACCATTCTCATCCATTATAACCATGAAACCAAACCAAACCAAACCAAACCATTATAGATGGCAAACCATTCTGAGCCCAACCAAATTGAACCACGTCTAGAACCAAACCGAAAAATTCGGTTCAAACCGAACCATTAACAACACCTCAACAAAAAGTTTAACTCTTGAGTGTATGAACTTATAAATGAACTCATAAAAACATCATTTGTAGCATGAACAACAAGATCACAGTTTTGTGATATAAAAATTTGCACAAGAACATATATACTGGACATATCATCTTCACACTAAAGTAACAACAGACGTAGCAGTGTACATGATTTCCATTAAAATCAGACAAACAAAACTACTGTGGGGTCATGCTCCTTGCACAAAACTCAGTAAACACATGAATAGGTATCGAGATAGATGTCAATGAAAAAGACGCTCAAGATAATGTGGATCCTCTCCTGGGCCCGTAAGGATTACGAAATGCATGAATCTGGTAATACATGGAAACACTTCATAACTTGCAAAAATTAACTAAATGCAATTCTTCTGCATTATTGTAACAGATCATATATGTTCACAAGTTATGGCTCCGACCTCACTACTAATGTTAAGAAGAAGATAACATTCGTTCAGGTACAATCAAACGAAGGAGAAGTACAGATCTAGGAAATCAGCTAGACGAGAATTGATAATACACTGGCATGCCATACATATATAGGAAATCAGTCACATTCACGGGGATATAAAGTTATAAAACATGATAGCTTTACTATGCAATTAAGCTCACCTCTGCATCAGTTCGTGCAAAAAAGAGCAATGCAAATTTCATGAAAAATCTCCACTGTTAGAAAAGGAGCTCAAAACTCCATATAACCTTGTCAAAAAGAAACAATTTCCAACATTTCTAAAGGTGATTCAGAAAATGAAATGTATGGTTCCGTTATCATGAGATAATCCTAAAATAAATAACTGCACTGCAACAGGAAAGAAGCAGCACAAACCTGGGGAAATATGAATAATTAGAACAAATCACTCCCAATGTCAACGAAGGAAATTAGAATTTGGAAAATAGAACATGTTCATTTCAACATTGTAGTGATTTTCATAGCACTGGACAACGCACCACCGGCTCCCAATCTCATCTGCATGTAGTACAGAAACATGATTACAAATGTGCAACATCATGACGTTTAGCATATAGCCATCATGCATTTTTGCAGACAAAGGTGTGCTGAAGAAAAACAGTATATCTAAAGCTAGCCATTTTTCTATGGTATTTTAAGCATCAAAATGAACAATATGAAGTGTTCTTGATAAATATTAAGTAATTCCATTATGTAGTTCGATTTGCTCAATTTTTTAGTAAGATTTCACTCCCTCTGTATTGTTAGTTGTGACAGCCAATCAATCATCAATGGAAATTTGACTTTTAACAAAATTGCCAAAACATACAGGCACACCATAAGCATTTAAGATAAAAACAAGCATAGAGGCCAGGTAACCCATAGTATGACGAAGCACAATGGCAAGTCCAAATTTAAAATTTGCATCGCACAACCTGATCATTATATCTTGGGTGAGAGCATGGAGTGAGGGGTGACTATCTCTGTTGGTTGGGTGCTGATGAGGACGGGCAGCTAGATATTAGGAGGAACCTGTACTGCCATCATGTTTTGCTTTGAAGTCTGATCATCCATCTAGCATTAAAACGAGCACTCACACCTGTGTATAAATCTGCAAGGAAAGACGAAACAAACAACTTTGCAAGGAATTAGTCATGAATGATGTACTCTTTATCTGTTGAACATGAATCCATTTCAGAAATGCACATGATTGGAGTAAGTGTAATTTTGTTTAGACCTGGAAGAACATTAAGCTGCCAAAAAAATTACTGTAATGAGAATCTAAGTTACTATCTCACGCACATGTCAACCACAATCATCTTTCAAGATACTAGAAGGTTCGATATGAGTATGCCATTTGTGTTGTCAACCACTGTAGCATCAATATTACTTGGGCTTCTTATACTTCTAGCCTCGGGTAGCATTGGACGACCACCGGCAATAATCTTTTATTTCATCAGCATGTAATAAGCATTTATTGTTTCGAGGAAGGATTTTTAGATACAGACAGGGCTATAACCTACTACACTTGTAAAAGATGGTAATTGTTGTCCGGAGACCATCTACGGATAACATCTTTTTACAGGTGTCGTTAATTAAAAAGTGTGCAAACCCAGGCATTCTTGTCTCTAGAACTGTTATCAGTGTCTACGGCTTGTGATAGCAAAGCAATATTTGCACCACCTCCTGATTTCCAATCGTAATATGACAATGCACATACTACGGGTCTAGTCCATTAAGATGCAAAAACTAAGAAGCCCCCACCAAAGAAATACATGTATAAATATAAATTCTATACTAGGATCGTGCCCGTGTGTTGCTTCGGATGACAAACAACAAAAAATCTAATTCATTTGTATAAATGTGCAAGAAAAGCATAGAATCTCATCCTACAATTGCCACTGGATTCATGGAGCACTAAGCATTGTACTTGAACTGTATCTGGATTAACAACTGGTTATGTAGGTTTTCTATGATTGACACAAATAGAGAAATGGACAGGAACACAATTATACTCGACTTGGAACACTGATCTAGAAAACAAGAATGGCGAGGACCACAACTTAGTTATTTAATGTGCAGAATTTGAGCTAGTAATTTCTCGAAACAAAAGAAAACAAAGTAGAAGTCATTCTCTTCTCCGCTGCCATTATAATATATTTCTGAAATATCATTAGGTTAAACTTGGGACACTAATCATGTACTAAACTTATATAAGATATTGTCTGCTTCACAATCTAAGGAACTGAAGTACTGGCAGTAGCGAAAGTATTATTTGGTATGTTAATTCTTTTCGAATATCCTACTATGCATCCTTGACAAATGACAATCGTTTTTTTTTGGAACAGAACATCGATATGTACAAAGCAACACAAATGTTAGTATATGAAAAATTCACCAATGGAAGCTACATCACTATGTAACAATTTCTAATTTACATTTATTTCTTCATTCCATACTGAATAAATGTTTGGCTCCTGCACTGAACAAAAGTAGGCAAGATTAGCTCTAAACAAAATGCTACAGGCTGCGGGAACATTCAATTTTACTATATTTTTCCACCACTGTTTGTGAACTTGAGTCGATAATAATATAAACAGACCTCTTCCTTAGAAAATGAACTAATGACCTTATCAAATGCAGAAAATTTCTACTGTGGTAGATTTCTGATCTGATCACCTTGTATATGCAGATACAGTTGATTCTTCCAACTCTGCCTGCCATTGATCATGCAAAACTAGAATGCACAAATAGAGTAAAATGCAATCATATACATTCAACTTTACTTGCATCAAGCTAAGCTAAGAAAGTTTCAATCAAGAGTACAACCCAATGACGCATATACTTGCTTTACTATTTGCACTTGCATCAATGAAGCTAGTAAGTTAAGAATTTTTGGTAATGGAAAAGGATGGCGGATGGGACAATAACTGAACCTGTGAGAATGGCAGCTGTGCCCATGTGCTTCTTTATCAAACCGCCTTGTAGTGCATTTTTTACATCATCACCTTCACTGCATATTGCAAAGAAACGGTTCACGGTTTGGAAATTGGGGAATATATAAATTTTAGGAATTACCCTGAAATTGGGGGAAATAAGATTAATTAAAAAAATGAAATTAACCATCTGAAGGTTAGTTATTTAAGTTGATAGATTCATAGATTTCGTCAAAACAAAGTGGACACCAGACTGCTTCAGTTAATAGAGTTCGGGAGCAAGATAGCAAGTTGAGCGAGAATAATTTGGATGTCTTTTGCATACCTTATTAAGAGGCAATAATTTGGCACCATCCCTTTTCTTCTTTCTCTTGATGATCCCTTCTGGTTTTCTCCTAGAAGTGTCACCATGAATTAATGCCACTTAAAGTTGTAAGACAATTCCAATGTTTACTGCAATTGGGTACTACTCTTAATCATCAAAGCTTAATTTTCTGGCAGAAGAGAGTAAGTTTGGCACTTAACAGAGCCAAGGAGTAAATTCATGCTTGTTGCTTTGTGAATCCCAGAAAAGATCCAATTCAGTTCTAAAAACAATAGCTACCAAGGAATTTAGGAATGCCATCCACATCAAACCAAATAAGTTGTCTCACCTTTCCTGTTCCACGACCTTTATTAATCTTGGAGATGTTGCTTCTTGCAGGAACATACCCATCATCAATATCCATAGGCAAAATGTTAAATTCAGAAACTTCTTAACATATTATATTTCTTGCAAACACTGAGAGTTGCTTTTATCTAACAAAGCTGAAAAGGATTTTTCTAATATGGAGTCAAAAGAATTTATTACTTTTAGCCAACAAAGCCGAAAAGGATTTTATGCTAAGGGAGTCCTCGTGTAGCAGTTTTAATGTTCAATTGTAGCCTGTTAATTCACTGCAAAGCAGTCTAGAAAACTAGAACAGAAAGGCAAGGCTAGACATTATTTTGACACGACTAAAATGGCCATGGCAAGTTAATTTTTATATCTCTGTTATATAACTGATGAAACATGAAATTTAAGATGAATTATGCTCGACTGATCAGCCGCACTTGAGCTCTCCCCCTTGAGCTCATTGTCAGCAAGGGATGGGTGAAGGACCGAATAGGCGACCAGAGAGGGGGGAGTGAATGGGAGGCGATGAAAATTCTTCCCTAAGGTCGAACTCAGCCTATACCCTGATTGCCACTCCGAGCACTCGCACACACCAGAGAAGCTCTAGACTAGGCACACACAAGCACACAAGTCCTAGAGACAAGCCTTGAAACAAACCGCGGAAGCACAAGACATGAATCAAAAGACTTAGCCAAATCTACGAAGCCCTGGCCGGACAGTCCGGACGGGTGCAGCGGACAGTCCGCAAGCTTGGCGGACAGTCCGCGGACCTTCGGCGGACAGTTCGAAAAAGGACCTCGAGCCACCAGAGCTGCACCGAGGAAATTCGGACAGTCCGGGCAAGCACCATGGACGGTCCGGTGCCTCGCGGACAGTCCGGCCCCACATGGCGGACAGTCCGGCACAACTCTCTGAAAACCCTAGACAAAATCCGAGCCACGCGGACAATCCGCACACCCCATGCGGACAGTCTGCCAAACACCCTGCAACGAAACCCTAGCAGAGGAACAGAACGAAACGCTAACGCGGACGAACACTGAAGAACACACGCCACGCGGACAGTCCGGAACGGTCGAGTGGACAGTCCGCGACATGCGAACAGAGCAGAAGACTGCTCGAGCTCGGGAGTCAACTCTCCAAATCCATCACCGGATCTCCCAAACGGCTGAAGCTCTTGAGACAAGATTTAGGGGAGGTAAGAAGCGTCACAAGAGGAAGCTATGCCCCAAAAATCTCGACCTCTAACTCCCTAAATCACCGGGAATCGCGGATCACATGAACAATCACCAAGAACTCGAGCTCCGACCAAAAATGCACGAATTGAAGGTGTTTCCTGACGTTTGAGGGGTCAAGATCACACACAAAGATGCGCAAGGCATCCACCCATGATCCCCTCAAAGAAATCTGAGAGAAAACCCCTTCAAATCCCCGAATCGAGCGAAGAACAAAACCCCCCAAAAATAGCCCCGAAAATGACACGAAAATCACAGAGGACTAGGAGATCGCCGCAACGCCGAATGCTTCCATACATCCAGAGGTCAGAGTCTATACAAGAATCTAGCCTAAGAAATACAGAGGAAAAGAAGCAGTTCAGAGCAATCTACCGGGGGAGGAAACCCTAGAGTCCAAGAGAGAGAGATGCCATCCACCTCTCTGCTATTTATACGAAGTCTACCGGAGGGAGGTAGATGACCACGCTACCCCTACAACTTGAAATGAAGATACAACCCCTCAGGGGCATTATGGTCTAGTCTTCATCGAGCGGACACGCTTCCACTGCGGCCTTGCTTAGCATCGACGCAAGCCCCGCGATCACACCACGTGCCCCTCGCTTTGAAGCTTCCCGAAGCTCCTGGATCACCGTCTCCGTCGCCTCGGGCCTCCGAACTTGGTTTTGAGGCCCAAACCGAGAAACCGTCCACCGATGGTTTTGTGGGCAAACCAACAAACCCCGCGTGCAAGCTTCGGCCTCGATCCGCTACCTTGCACCGACCCATGTTCACGATTTTAGCCTGCTAGTCTTGCACCGCACGGCTCGCACTTGACCCCATCGGCCACCGGGTCCATTGAACCAAGCCTACTTGTCTCTCCATCACCCGGAGGCCGCCACAGCTAAGGCCTTTCGCGCTTGTTCTGCACCTGCACCGACACGAGTCAAGCCACAACCTGTACCTGCACACTTAGCCAAGCATCAGTCCACACAACGTTGTCAATCACTCATCACTAAGGAGCGACCCTCCACTGGTCTTCGGACACACCTTGTCCTCAATCTCCCCCTTGATGAGTGCATTGACAACACCCATAGTAATCATCATAGAGAAAAAGAAAAGAAAACAACCACGAACACAAACCTCCAAACAAGTGATCCAAAGCCAAGGAACAAGCGAAAACAAGGTCACTCACCAGACCAAGTCTTGGCCCCCTAAGGCAAGGGCAACGGCTCAACACAGCCGAGACAAAACAAAGCTCACAAAGAGCACACCACAAAGCACAAAACTCAGGCAAAACAAAGAAGCTCCCCCTGCACATATGCAAACTCCCCCTGAGCAAATGCAACCTGTTCTTCTCAATTTTTCTCCTCACATGCAATATCTCACAAATGCATACCAATTTTTCACAAAATCTCCCCAATGCATGAAAAATCTCTACCTTGCATGTATATACCCCAAAATTCCCCTCCTTTTTGACAATGCATGAATCAAGGTATATGAAAAATGCACTCTTCCCCTTGTTTTCACGAAAAATGCATGTAAAAGCATATATACAATCTACTAAGCTTCTCAAATATACAAAGAGCACAACAAAATGCTACACATGAGACATAGAGCAAGCTAAGTAGATAGTGTGTAGTTAGCACATTGCCATCAAGAAGGTAAAGATATATAAGCATGTGGCATGACCAAAAGCAATTTTTAAGCAATTTTCACAAAGAAATATTCATCTCATGAGCAAAGCCCTATCCATGCCAATTTGAACACAAATACACTATATCATCCAAAGTTTATACAAGATCACAAATTCTCATCACAAGATCATTATAAACGCCCACAAGCTACTCAAGTTATGTTAAAGCCACCGAGCCATCTGTCTACTTCTTAAAATGAGACTTCTCATGGTAGACAACATGCTACGGTTTAGCACCCAAGATATGAATATCAAAGCATAAGAACATGATTAAGAGCTTATTTTTCAAGCACAAGGCAATTCATACACCAATTTCATTTTCAAGTTTCAACATGGCACATGAAATGCCTTTGCGGCAAAAAGAAGCTTAAGCTCCTCCATAAGTGAACAAATGGGCTAAACATTTACAATGACAAAAACGTCTTTGACCCCAAGCAAAGAGAATATGATACTCAAGCACAAACTAAACATGATAGAGGCATTTGAACACAAATCGAGCATTGACAAGTATCTACTCATGAGTGACACCAATTTAGCATTTTCATAAAAAGAAAGCTATCATAACATAAATATATGGAAAAACCATCAAGAGCGTAGCATTCACATCACCATTTACCAAACATGCACATATCACATATATAGCACATCAATGATCAAGGTATATAAGAGAAGCTCATTCCTAGCACAAGTGATCCAAAGATGGCTATCCTACCAGGTTTTGTACAGAAAGTAAAATGCATGCATGGAATGCAACAAAATGCAACATATATCACATATATACATGAGAAGCTCCAAGGCCCAACTAGCAAGGAAAGCACACTCCAAGTTCACCCCGCAAGTGAGTGAAAGTGACTTGGTCAATTGGTTTGGTGAATATGTTGGCTAGCTGATCTTGGGTAGGTACATAGGACAAGGATATGTTTCCTTTCTCAACATTGTCCCTCAAAAAGTGGTATCTCACTTCTATGTGTTTCGTTTTGGAGTGAAGCACTGGGTTTTTGGCTACACTTATGGCACTGGTGCTGTCACAAAAGAGTGGAACCTGGGAACACTCCTCACCAAAGTCGCCCATAGTGTAGGTCATCCAAAGCAGCTGGGAGCAACGACTAGCAGCAGCTACATACTCGACCTCTGTAGTGGACTGGGCTACACTGGATTGCTTGCGAGATGACTAAGAGACCAAATAAGAACCAAGGAACTGACAACACCCCGGTCCAATCGAAACCCAGCAAAATCAGCATCGGAGTACCCGTGAAGTCTGAGTGTCGAGGAGGCAGAATACCAAAGATCAAACTCAGGAGTGTAGTTCAAGTACCTGAAAATCTGATTGATGGCCTGCCGATGTGAAGACCTCGGTGAAGCCTGAAAACGAGCGCACAGACACACACTGAACTGTATGTCCGGCCTCGTCGCCGTCAAGTAGAGGAGGAAGCCGATCATGCTCCGGTACTCCTTCTGGTCCACAGGTTCGGCATCCTCATCCGCGTCCAAAGTCGTAGTTGTACCCATCGGTGTAGTCAGCGGCTTGGAGTCGTTCATGCCAAACTTCTTCACCATGTCCCTGGTGTACTTCGCCTGATGTACAAATGTCCCGTCCTTGCACTGCTTGATCTGGAGTCCTAAGAAAAACTGCAGCTCGCCCATCATGGTCATCTCAAATTCCCTGCTCATGTCATCTGCAAATCTAGCAACAAGATCATGAGAAGAGCCACCAAAGATTATGTCATTCACGTAAATCTGAACAATCAAAAGGTCATTTCCATGCTTAAGGAGAAATAGGGTCATATCAACTGTGTCCATCACAAACCCCTTACTCAGCAAAAAGCCTCTCAACCTGCCATACCAAGCTCTAGGTGCCTGTTTCAACCCATAGAGCGCTCTCTGGAGTTTGTATACACGCTGTGGGTATTTTTCACTCTCAAATCCCGGGGGTTGCCTCACATACACTTCTTCCTCTATCACCCCATTAAAGAAAGCACTCTTCACGTCCATTTGGTAGAACTTGAACCCTTTAGCCACGGGAAATGCTAGAAGGATCCTAATTGCTTCCAAACGGGCCACCGGAGCAAATGTCTCCTCATAATCTATGCTCTCTTTCTGGTTGAACCCCTGAGCCACCAACCTCAACTTGTTTCTCACAACCATCCCATTCTCACCCTCTTTGTTCTTCCACACCCACTTGGTACCTATGGGACAACAATTTGGTGGTGGACCGACTAACACCCAGACTTGGTTTCTCTCCAAGTTCTCCAACTCCTCATGCATGGAATTCACCCAATTCTCGTCAGACAAAGCGTGTTGAATATCTTTGGGCTCAAAAGAAGTGACAAAAGCAGAGTGCGAAAAATGAGAAGTATTCCTTGACCTCGATCATGTAGTGCGTTCATGAAGGTCACCTATGATCGTAGTCGGTGGGTGATCCACTTGTACACGCCGGGGAGCCTCTCGCCTGGACACAATCTCCCCCTCAGCAGCAGCCTCCACTCGAACAGCCTCTGTCGTAGTGGGTGTAGGGGATGGACCATCCTCGATCGTCGTCGTCATAGTGGAAGTAGTATGCACATGATCAGCCACTGGAGCATCACCACCATCATCATCGTCGTCTCCATCTCCATCCTTCTCATCCTCAAAGATCCTCGCTCCAATCTCCTCGTCACCTTGGGTTGTGGGCCATGCATCAGCTCATAAGAGGTCTTCTTCTTAAAGGCACGAAGGAAGATGCAATTTAAGACATAGAAAGCGGTATTGACCGCCTCGGCCCAGAAACGCCTAGGAGTCCTATGCTCATCGAGCATAGTCCTGGCCATCTCACAAAGGGTCCGGTTCTTCCTCTCCACTACGCCATTTTGGCAACCGACGTATGGAGAAGAGTACTGATGATCAAGACCAAGATCACTACAAAAGGCATCAAAATGAGAGTTTTTAAACTCTGTGCCATTATCACTGCATATAGCTCGAATGGCATCACCATGTCTCTCATTCTTCAACCTCAAGATCAAGTCTCGAACAAAGCCAAATGTCTCGCTCTTATCCTCGAAAAAGAAAACCCAAGAGTACCTCAAAAAATCATCAACCACAACAAGAACATACCACTTCCCACTCGCAGAGCGAACACAAGCTGGCCCAACCAAATCCATGTGCAATAGTTCACAAGGTCGCTCGGTCATGACTGCAGTCAGAGTGGCGTGAGAAGCAGCAACCATCTTTCCATGCCGATAAGAAGCACAAACCAAACCCTTCTCGAATTTCAACTTAGGCAATCCTCGGTCAAGATCAAGACCACTCAAGCGGGAAAGCAACTCAAAGCTCAAGTGTCCCAACCTCCTATGCCATTTCCAAAGCTCGGCCGAAACGCCAGCAACAAAGCATCGAGGAGGACCAACAGACTGGGAAAAATCGGCACGGAAGATTTTACCCTCGGGGACGATCGTACAGACAAGATCGCCTCGAGAATCAAGCACACGAGAAGCACCCGACTTAAAGCGAACCTCAAAACCTTCGTCAAGTAACTGAGATACTAACAACAGGTTAAAACCAAGTGACTTGACCAAGGCCACCCTTCTTAAGGTCACTTTGCCACTCATCTTCACCATACCTTTAGCAAGCACTCGTCCCCTCCCATTGTCCCCGAAAGTGATGTACTCCCTCGTACTCACCGAGGTGAGGCTGGAGAACCACCACGATCTCCGGTCATGTGTCGTGAGCAACCGGAGTCGATCAACCAAAAGTCTTCTAAGCCTCCCACCTATAGTCAAAAATGAGAACGAGAATGAGCAAGCGACTCAACACTGGGGTTAGTACCAAAAGCGTCAAACCAGTGTTGAGCCATTTGCTCAAAAGAGGGGTTAGCAAAATCACGCCTATCAAAACCTCTAGGCGGAGCCCTCTCACGCCTACCACCAAAGGACTTGTCATGTCTCACTGGAGGAGTACGCGCACCACGAGGGGGAAAATGTGGCCCGGAGTCCATCTGAGACCCAAAGCTCCGACCGTGCCTCCCAAACTCGTAACGGTCACGAGAAGGAGCACGTCGAGCCAACTCACCACGCCCAAACCCTACACACCTATCTCTCTGACGAAAACCACCTCCACCTCCACGAGTGGGAACTGTACGCACATACACCTCACCCCTAGGCAGAGGCCCTTTAAGAGGCTCAGGCACACCACGAGAAAGGTGGTACCTGTCCTTGTTTGCCATCTCCCTAGCAAACATCTCATCTCTCTTCCTCCTGAAACAGAACTCATCCTTATGCCCATCCCTCCCATAATACTCACAATGGAAGCGGATTGGCTGTGGCTTAGGCTGTGGCTTCTCTACAGGCTTCTCAACAGCCTTCTCTCCTAACTTCCCACCAAAGATACTCCCCTGGGTGCTCATAAACTTGATGGGTTTCTGGTAGTTTTCAGTTTTGTGGGGGAATACTGCTGGATCTGGTGTTGTGTCTAGTTTGTTTCTGAGGTTGTTTGGCTTGGGTGCGAATTTTTGTTCATCGGTGTGGTATGTGGTGGAATAGGAATCTCTACAGCTTTCTCTTCTCCCTCACCACTCTTCTCACCACACTTGTCAACCCCCAACGCCTGACCATCAAACCTCTTAAACTGAGCCAGCATCAAACTCAATTATGGCTCATGCCCAGACAACCACCCCATCATTCTCATCCTGCAAATGGTCAACAGAGTGTGCAAGTTCCATATTTTTCAAAGCATGCATTTCACAGGTACAACATGATGTAGGAAGAGGAGCTTTCAATGCCGCCTCAAGAGAAACTATTCTAGTGTGAGATTCATCTAGCCTAGCATGCAACACAGGACATGAAGTACAAGCACCCAACAAAGCTGGCCTAGATTTCAATTCATCACACTCAATCCTAATCACATCTAGTTCCTAAAGAGTAGAGGCATGCTTCTCCTTGAGAGCGGTCAAGTCAGCCAAGAAAACATTGCAATCACCACAATCAATCTCACCAGACACAACAGGAGCAGATTTCAAAGATCCTATCTCATTTCTAGCATCCACAAGCAAGGACTCAAGCTCAACTATCTTGTCCTTAGCATCACCCAACAAAGACCTAAATTCCCCCTTCTCCTTGTTGGTCTTTCTAAGCACATCATCACGGTTATCAAGCGACTCATTGATCCTAGCATTCTCCTCTAGCAAGATGTTGGGATCATGTCGTACCACTTCCTCGGAGTCGGAGTTCGAGTCCGAGCTGTGTTTCCCATCCTTCTTGGAGTACGCCATGCCGCAAAAGCCACCTTATGCGACGAAGCTCAGGCCAATGAAGTTCTTGCCCGTGTGCCGCTTGTCCTTGCGCCATTCTTGCTCTTCATTGCTGCTCGAGTCGAAAGAAGCATCGCTTGATGTGCAGTCGATATCGCTCGCTCCGGCAACCATCGCTTGAGCCGTCATCTTCTTCTAGCCGCCACTCTTCTTCGGCCTTCTCTCGCCCTTGTCCTTGCGCTTGTCCTTGTAGTCGTTCCGGGAGCGGTGCTTGGGCTTGCCCTTGTAGTCGTTCTTGATCTCCATGGCTTCAAGGCATTCGGCGATGAAGTGCCTGTGCTTCCCGCACCTCTAGTACATCCCCGAGCTCCGCCTTGCATTCTTGCGGTTCTCGTACATCCGCCCAAACCTCTTGCTCAACAAGGCGATATCATCCTCGCTTAGCACCTCGAATTCCTCATCTGGCAAAGACACAAGACAAGACAAAGAGAAACCACCAGAGTTAGCGTTTGACCTTGATCTTGAGACAAGAGCCAAACTATGAGGATCAGTAGGGCTCTCGCTCTTGGCTCTCAAGCCACGATCAACCTCTGAAGACCTGAGCTTGGAGAACAGCTCATCAAGCGACAACATGTCATACACGCTCGACTTCTCAATGGCCTCGACCTTGGCACTCCACACAGACCTATCCAGGGCATGCAAAAGCTTGATAGCTTGATCATGATCCGTGTATGGGAGCACTGTCACATTGGCCCTCATGTTGTTGACTATGCTAGTGAAGCGCTGAAACATAGCATCGGTCGACTCACCGGGGAGATGAGTGAAGTTCTCGTACTCTCTCTGGTAAGGGGAAAACAAACGGGCTTGCACTTGGGCATTGCCAACATGAGCATTTCTCAACTTGAGCCAAATCTTTCTGGCCACATTCTCTCTGTACACTCACTCGAACTCCGAGGAACAAAGAGCACTGAACAAGTAATCAACGGCCTTGCTGTTGGCCTCAAACATGTCCCGCGATCCTGGAAGCAGAAAACTATCTAGCACGACATAATGAGGATTCTGAGTGACCTCCCAGATCAGAGTTCCCTTCCCTCGCAAAAATGCGCCCATGCGCCTCTCCCACATCGGGTAATTCTTGCCATCAAAGTGCGGAGGACCCGACCCCTTGCCATAATCGCCCATCTTTGGATCTTAGACTGGTTAGAATCAAGAAGATCCGTAACCGGCTCTGATACCAATTGAAGGACCGAATAGGCGACCAGAGAGGGGGGTGTGAATGGGAGCCGATAAAATTTTTTCCCTAAGGTCGAACTCAGCCTATACCCCGATTGCCATTCCGAGCACTCGCACACACCAGAGAAGCTCTAGACTAGGCAGACACAAGCACACAAGTCCTAGAGACAAGCCTTAAACAAACCGTTGAAGCACAAGACAAGACTCAAAAGACTTAGCCAAATCTGCGAAGCCCTGACCGGACAGTCCGGACGAGTACGGCGGACAGTCCGCAAGCTTGGCGGACAGTCCGCAGACCCTCAGGGGACAGTCCGAAAATGGACCTCGAGCCACCAGAGCTACACCGAGGAAATTCGGACAGTCTGAGCAAGCACCGCGGACGGTCCGGTGCCTCGCGGACAGTCCGGCCCCACACAACGGACAGTCCGGCACAACTCTCTGAACACCCCGGACAAAATCCGTGCCACGCGCACAGTCCGCACACCCCACGCGTACAGTTGGACAAACACCCTGCAACGAAACCCTAGCAGAGGAACAGATCGAAATGCTAACGCGGACAAACACTGAAGAACATACGCCACGCAGACAGTCCGCGACGGTCGAGCGGACAGTCCGCGACACGCGGATAGAGCAGAAAACAGCTCGAGCTCGGGAGTCAACTCTCCAAATCCATCACCGGATCCCCCAAACAGCTTAAGCTCTTGATACAAGATTTAGGTGAGGTGAGAAGCGTCACAAGAGGAAGCTATGCCCCAAAAATCTTGACCTCTAACTCCCTAAATCACCGGGAATCGCGGATCACATGAACAACCACCAAGAACTCGAGCTCCGGCCAAAAACGCACGAATCGAAGGTGTTTCCCGGCGTTTGAGGGGTCAAAATCACACACAAAGATGCGCAAGGCATCCACCCATGATCCCCTCAAAGAAATCCGAGAGAAAACCCCTTCAAATCCCCGAATCGAGCGAAGAACAAAACCCCGCAAAAATAGCCCCGAAAATGACACGACAATCATAGAGGACTAGGAGATCGCTGCAATGCTGAATGCTTCCATACATCCAGAGGTCAGAGTCTATACAAGAATCTAGCCTAAGAAATGCAGAGGAAAAGAAGCAGTTCAGTGCAATCTACCGGGGGAGGAAACCCTAGAGTCCAAGAGAGAGAGATGCCATCCATCTCTCCGCTATTTATAGGAAGTCTACCGGAGGGAGGTAAATGACCACGCTACCCCTACAACTTGAAATGAAGATACAACCCCTCAGGGGCATTATGGTCTAGTCTTCATCGAGCGGACACGCTTCCACCGCGGCCTTGCTTAGCATCGACGCAAGCCCCACGATCACGCCACGTGCCCCCCGCTTTGAAGCTTCCCGAAGCTCTCGGATCACCGTCTCCGTCGCCTCGGGCCTCCGGACTTGGTTTTGAGGCCCAAACCAAGAAACCGTCCACCGATGGTTTTGTGGGCAAACCGACAAACCCCGCGTGCAAGCTTTGGCCTCGATCCGCTACCTTGCACCGGCCCATGTTCACGACTTCAGCCCGCTAGTCTTGCTCCGCAGGGCTCGCACTTGACGCCATCGGCCACCGGGTCCATCGAACCAAGCCTACTTGTCTCTCCATCACCCGGAGGCTGCCACAGCTAAGGCCTTTCGCGCTTGTTCTTCACCTGCACCGACACGAGTCAAGCCACAACCTGTACCTGCACACTTTGCCAAGCATCAGTCCACACAACATTGTCAATCACTCATCACTAAGGAGCGACCCTCCACTGGTCTTCGGACACACCTTGTCCTCATTCTCCCCCTTGATGAGTGCATTGACAACACCCATAGTAACCATCATAGAGAAAAAGAAAAGAAAACAACCACGAACACAAACCTGCAAACAAGTGATCCAAAGCCAAGGAACAAGCGAAAACAAGATCACTCGCCAGACCAAGTCTCGGTCCCTTAAGGCAAGGGCAACGGCTCAACACAGCCGAGACAAGACAAAGCTCACAAAGAGCACACCACAAAGCACAAAACTCAGGCAAAATAAAGGAGCTCCCCCTGCACATATGCAAACTCCCCCTGAGCAAATGCAACCTCTTCTTCTCAATTTTTCTCCTCACATGCAACATCTCACAAATGCATACCAATTTTCCTCAAAATCTCCACAATGCATGAAAAATCTCCACCTTGCATGTATATACCCAAAAATTCTCCCTCTTGTTGACAATGCATGAATCAAGGTATATGAAAAATGCACTCTTCCCCTTGTTTTCATGAAAAATGCATGTCAAAGAATATATACAATCTACTAAGCTTCTCAAATATACAAAGAGCACAACAAAATGCTACACATGAGACATGGAGCAAGCTAAGTAGATAGGGTGTAGATAGCACATTGCCATCAAGAAGGTAAAGACATATAAGCATGTGACATGGCCAAAAGCAATTTTTAAGCAATTTTCACAAAGAAATATTCATCTCATGAGCAAAGCCCTATCCATGCCAATTTGAACACAAATACACTATATCATCTAAAGTTTATACAAGATCACAAATTCTCATCACAAGATCATTATAAACGCCCACAAGCTACTCAAGTCATGTTAAAGCCACCGAGCCATGTGTCTACTTCTTAAAATGAGACTTCTCATGGTAGACAACATGCTACGGTTTAGCACCCAAGATATGAATATCAAAGCATAAGAACATGATTAAGAGCTTATTTTTCAAGCACAAGGCAATTCATACACCAATTTCATTTTCAAGTTTAAACATGGTACATGAAATGCCTTTGCGGCAAAAAGAAGCTTAAGCTTCTGCACAAGTGAACAAATGGGCTAAACATTTACAATGACAAAAACGTCTTTAACCCCAAGCAAAGAGAATATGATACTCAAGCACAAACTAAACTTGATAGAGGCATTTGAGCACAAATTGAGCATTGACAAGTATCTACTCATGAGTGACGCCAATTTAGCATTTTCATAAAAAGAAAGCTATCTCAACATAAATATATGGCAAAACCATCAAGAGCATAGCATTCACATCACCATTTACCAACATGCACATGTCACATATATAGCACATCAGTGATCAAGGTATATAAGAGAAGCTCATTCCTAGCACAAGTGATCCAAAGATGGCTATCCTACCAGGTTTTGTACAGAAAGTAAAATGCATGCATGGAATGCAATAAAATGCAACATATATCACATATATACATGAGAAGCTCCAAGACCCAACTAGAAAGGAAAGCACACTCCAAGTTCACCCCGCAAGTGAGTGAAAGTGACTTGGTCAAGTGGTTTGGTGAATATGTCGGCTAGTTGATCTTGGGTAGGTACATAGGACAAGGATATGTTTCCTTTCTCAACATTGTCCCTTAGAAAGTGGTATCTCACTTCTATGTGTTTCATTTTGGAGTGAAGCACTGGGTTTTTGGCTGCACTTATGGCATTGGTGCTATCACAAAAGATTGGAACCTAGGAACACTCCTCACCAAAGTCGCTCATAGTGTAGGTCATCCAAAGCAGCTGGGAGCAACAACTAGCAGCAGCTACATACTCGGCCTCTGTAGTGGACTGGGCTACACTGGATTGCTTGCGAGATGACCAAGAGACCAAAGAAGAACCAAGGAACTGACAACACCCAGAGGTAGACTTGCGGTCCAATCGACACCCAGCAAAATCAGCATCGGAGTACCCGTGAAGTCTGAGTGTCGAGGAGGCAGAATACCAAAGACCAAACTCAGGAGTGTAGTTCAAGTACCTGAAAATCCACTTGACGGCCTGCTGATGTGAAGACCTCGATGAAGCCTGAAAACGAGCGCATAGACACACACAGAACTGTATGTCCGGCCTCGTCGCCGTCAAGTAGAGGAGGGAGCCGATCATACTCCGGTACTCTTTTTGGTCCACGGGTTCGCCATCCTCATCCGCGTCCAAAGCCGTAGTGGTACCCATCAGTGTAGTCAGCGGCTTGGAGTCGTTCATGCCAAACTTCTTCACCATGTCCCTGGTGTACTTCGCCTGATGTACAAACGTCCCGTCCTTGCACTGCTTGATCTGGAGTCCTAAGAAAAATTGCAGCTCGCCCATCATGGACATCTCAAATTCCCTGCTCATGTCATCTGCAAATCTGGCAACAAGATCATGAGAAGAGCCACCAATGATTATATCATTCACGTAAATCTGAACAATCAAAAGGTCATTTCCATGCTTAAGGAGAAACAAGGTCTTATCAACTGTGCCCATCACAAACCCCTTTCTCAGCAAAAAGCCTCTCAACCTGCCATACCAAGCTCTAGATGCCTGTTTCAACCCATAGAGCGCTCTCTGGAGTTTGTATACACGGTGTGGGTATTTTTCACTCTCAAACCCCGGGGGTTGCCTCACATACACTTCTTCCTCTATCACCCCATTCAAGAAAGCACTCTTCGCGTCCATTTGGTACAACTTGAACCCTTTAGCCACGGCAAAGGCTAGAAGGATCCTAATTGCCTCCAAACGGGCCACAGGAGCAAATGTCTCCTCATAATCTATGCTCTCTTTCTGGTTGAACCCCTGAGCCACCAACCTCGACTTGTTTCTCACAACCATCCCATTCTCACCCTCTTTGTTCTTCCACAGCGACTTGGTACCTATGGGACGACAATTTGGTGGTGGACCGACTAACACCCAGACTTGGTTTCTCTCAAAGTTCTCCAACTCCTCATGCATGGAATTCACCCAATTCTCTTTGGGCTCAAAAGAAGCGACAAAAGCAGAGTGAGAAAAATGAGAAGTATTCCTTGACCTCGATCGTGTAGTGCATTCATGAAGGTCACCTATGATCGTCGTTGGTGGGTGGTCCACTTGTACACGCCGGGGAGCCTCTCACCTAGACACAATCTCCCCCTCAGCAGCAGCCTCCACTCGAACAGCCTCAGTTGTAGTGGGTGTAGGGGATGGACCATCCTCGATCGTTGTCGTTGTAGTGGAAGTAGCATGCACACGATCAGCCACTGGAGCATCACCACCATCATCGTCATCATCTCCATCTCCATCCTTCTCATCCTCAAAGATCCTCGCTCCAATCTCCTCGTCACCTTGGGTTGTCGCCCATGCATCAGCTCATAAGAGGTCTTCTTCTTAAAGGCACGAAGGAAGATGCAATTTGAGACATAGAAAGCGGTATTGACCGCCTCGGCCCAGAAATGCCTAGGAGTCCTATGCTCATCGAGCATCGTCCAGGCCATCTCACAAAGGGTCCGGTTCTTCCTCTCCACTACGCCATTTTGGCAAGCGACATATGGAGAAGAGTACTGATGATCAAGACCAAGATCACTACAAAAGGCATCAAATTGAGAGTTTTTAAACTCTGTGCCATTGTCACTGCATATAGCTCGAATGGTATCACCATGTCTCTCATTCTTCAACCTCAAGATCTAGTCTCGAACAAAGCCAACTGTCTCGCTCTGATCCTCCAAAAAGAAAACCCAAGAGTACCTCGAAAAATCATCAACCACAACAAGAACATACCACTTCCCACCTGCAGAGCGAACACGAGCAGGCCCAACCAAATCCATGTGCAAAAGCTCACAAGGTCGCTCGGTCATGACTACAGTCAGAGGGCGTGAGAAGCACAAACCAAACCCTTCTCGAATTTCAACTTAGGCAATCCTCAGACAAGATCAAGACCACTCAAGCGGGAAAGCAACTCAGAGCTCAAGTGTCCCAACCTCTGATGCCATTTCCAAAGCTCGGCCGAAACGCCAGCAACAAAGCATCGAGGAGGACCAACAGACTGGGTAAAATCGGCATGGAAGATTTGACTATCGGGGATGATCGTACAGACAACATCACCTCGAGAATCAAGCACACGAGAAGCGCCCGACTTAAAACAAACCTCAAAACCTTCGTCAAGTAACTGAGGTACCGACAACAGGTTAAAACCAAGTGACGTGACCAAGGCCACACTTCTTAAGGTCACTTTTCTACTAACCTTCACCATACCTTCAGCAGGCACTCGTCCCCTCCCATTGTCCTCGAAGTGATGTACTCCCTCATACTCACCGGGGTGAGGCTGGAGAACCACCCACGATCTCTGGTCATAAGTCGTGAGCAACCAGAGTCGATCAACCAAAAGTCCTCCGAGCCTCCCACCTGTAATAAAAAACGAGAATGAGAATGAACAAGCGACTCAACACTGGGGTTAGTACCAAAAGAGTCAAACCAGTGTTGAGCCATTTGCTCAAAAGAGGGGTTAGCAAAATCACGCCTATCAAAACCTCTAGGCGGAGCCCTCTCACGCCTACCACCAAAGGACCTGTCACGTCCTACTGGAGGAGTACACGCACCATGAGGGGGAAAACGTGGCCCGTAGTCCATCTGAGACCCAAAGCTCCGATCGTGCCTCCCAAACTCGTAACGGTCACGAGAAGGAGCACGTCGAGCCAACTCACCACTCCCAAACCCTACACACCTATCTCTTTGACGAAAACCACCTCCACCTCCACGAGTGGGAACTGTACGCACATACACCTCACCCCTAGGCAGAGGCCCTCTACGAGGCTCAGGCACACCACAAGAAAGGTGGTACCTATCCTTGTTTGCCATCTCCCTAGCAAACCTCTCATCTCTCTTCCTCCTGAAACAGAACTCTTCCTTATGCCCATCTGTCCCACAATACTCACAATGGAAGTGGATTGGCTGTGGCTTAGGCTGTGGCTTCTCTACAGGCTTCTCAACAGCCTTCTCTCCTGACTTCCCACCAAAGACACTCCCCTGGGTGCTCACAAACTTGATGGGTTTCTGGTAGTTTTCTGTTTTGTGGGGGAATACTGGTGGATCTGGTGTTGTGTATAGCTTGTTTCTGAGGTTGTTTGGCTTGGGTGCAAATTTGTTCATCGGTGTGGTATGTGGTGGAATAGGAATCTCTCCAGCTTTCTCTTCTCACTCACCACTCTTCTCACCACACTTGTCAACCCCCAATGCTTGACCATCAAACCTCTTAAACTGAGCCAGCATCAAACTCAATTATGGCTCATGCCCAGACAACCACCCCATCATTTTTCTCAACTCATCATTCTCATCCTGCAAACGGTCAACATAGTGTGCAAGTTTCATGTTTTTCAAAGCTTGCATTTCACAGGTACAACATGATGTAGGAAGAGGAGCTTTCAATGCCGCCTCAAGAGAAACTATTCTAGTCTGAGATTCATCTAGCCTAGCATGCAACACAGGACATGAAGTACAAGCACCCAACAAAGCTGGCCTAGATTTCAATTCATCACACTCAATCCTAATAACATTTAGTTCCTCAAGAGTAGAGGCATGCTTCTCCTTGAGAGCGGTCAAGTCAGCCAAGAAAACATTACAATCACCACAATCAATCTCACCAGACAAAACAGGAGAAGATTTTAAAGAGCCTATCTCATTTCTAGCATCCACAAGCAAGGACTCAAGCTCAACTATCTTGTCCTTAGCATCACCCAAAAGACCTAAATTCCCTCTTCTCCTTGTTGTTCTTTCTAAGCACACCATCACGGTTATCAAGCGACTCATTGAGCCTAGCATTCTCCTCTAGCAAGAAGTTGGGATCATGTCGTACCTCTTCCTCAGAGTCGGAGTTCGAGTCCGAGCTGTGTTTCCCACCCTTCTTGGAGTGCACCATGCCGCAAAAGCCACCTTGTGCGACAAAGCTCAGGCCAGTGAAGTTCTTGCCAGTGTGCCGCTTGTCCTTGCGAGGTTCTTGCTCTTCATCACTGCTCGAGTCGGAAGAAGCATCGCTTGATGTGCAGTCGATGTCGCTCGCTCCAACAACCATTGCTCGAGCCGTCATCTTCTTGTAGCCGCCACTCTTCTTCGGCCTTCTCTCACCCTTGTCCTTGCGATTGTCCTTGTAGTCGTTCCGGGAGTGGTGCTTGTTGTAGTTGTGCTTGATGTCCATGGCTTCAGGGCATTCGGCGATGAAGCTCTCGTGCTTCCCGCACCGATAGCACATCCCCGAGCTCCGCCTTGCATTCTTGCGGTTCTCGTACATCCGCCCAAACCTCTTGCCCAACAAGGCGAGATCATCCTCGCTCAGCACCTCAAAGTCCTCATCTGGCAAAGACACAAGACAAGACATAGAGAAACCACCAGAGTTAGCATTAGACCTTGATCCTGAGAAAAGAGCCAAACTATGAGGATCAGTGGGGTTCTCGCTCTTGGCTCTCAAGCCACGATCAACCTCTGAAGACCTGAGCTTGGAGAACAGCTCATCAAGCGACAACGTGTCATACATGCTCGACTTCTCAATGGTCTCGACCTTAGCACTCCACACAGACCTATCTAGGGCATGCAAAAGCTTGATAGCTTAATCATGATCCGTGTATGGGAGCACTGTCACATTAGCCCTCATGTTGTTGACTATGCTAGTGAAGCGCTAAAACATAGCACCGGTCGACTCACTGGGGAGATGAGTGAAGTTCTCATACTCTCTCCGGTAAGTGGAAAACAAACGGGCTTGCACTTGGGTATTGCCAACATGAGCATTTCTCAACTTGAGCCAAATCTTTCTGGCCACATTCTCTCCGTACACTCGCTCGAACTCCGAGGCACAGAGAGCACTGAACAAGTAATCAACAGCCTTGCTATTGGCCTCAAACATGTCCCGCGATCATGGAAGTAGAAAACTATCTGGGACGACATAATGAGGATTCTGAGTGACCTCCCAGATCAGAGTTCCCTTCCCTCGCAAAAATGCGCCCATGAGCCTCTCCCACATCGGGTAATTCTTGCCATCAAAGTGCGGAGGACCCGACCCCTTGCCATAATCACCCATCTTTGGATCTTAGACTAGTTAGAATCAGAAAGATCCGTAACCGGCTCTGATACCAATTGAAGGACTGAATAGGCGACCAGAGAGGGGGTGTGAATGGGAGCCGATAAAAATTCTTCCCTAAGGTCGAACTCCGCCTATACCCCGATTGCCACTCCGAGCACTCGCACACACCAGAGAAGCTCTTGACTAGGCACACACAAGCACACAAGTCCTAGAGACAGGCCTTGAAACAAACCGCGGAAGCACAAGACAAGAATCAAAAGACTTAGCCAAATCTGCGAAGCCCTGGCCGGACAGTCCGGACGAGTACGACGGACAGTCCGCAAGCCTGGCGGACAGTCCGCGGACCCTCGGCGGACAGTCCGAAAATGGACCTCGAGCCACCAGAGCTGCACCGAGGAAATTCGGATAGTCCGGGCAAGCACCGCGGACGGTCCGGTGCCTCACGGACAGTCCGGCCCCACACGACTGATAGTCCGTCACAACTCTCTGAAAACCCCAGACAAAATCCCAGCCACACGGACAGTCCGCACACCCCACGCGGACAGTCTGCCAAACACCCAACAACGAAACCCTAGCAGAGGAATAGATCGAAATGCTAACACGGACGAACACTGAAGAACACACGCCACGCGGACAGTCCGTGACAGTCGAGCGGACAGTCTGCGACACGCGGACAGAGCAGAAAACTGCTCGAGCTCGGGAGTCAACTTTCCAAATCCATCACTGGATCTCCCAAACGGCTGATGCTCTTGAGACAAGATTTAGGGGAGGTAAGAAGCGTCACAAGAGGAAGCTATGCCCCAAAAATCTTGACCTCTAACACCCTAAATCACCGAGAATCGCGGATCACATGAACAACCACCAAGAACTCGAGCTCCGGCCAAAAACACACGAATCGAAGGTGTTTCCCGGTGTATGAGGGGTCAAGATCACACACAAAGATGCGCAAGGCATCCACCCATGATCCCCTCAAAGAAATTCGAGAGAAAACCCCTTCAAATCCCCGAATCGAGCGAAGAACAAAACCCCCCAAAAATAGCCCCGAAAATGACACAAAAATCACAGAGGACTAGGAGATCGCCGCAACGCCGAATGCTTCCATACATCTAGAGGTCAGAGTCTATACAAGAATCTAGCCTAAGAAATACAGAGGAAAAGAAGCAGTTCAGAGCAATCTACTGGGGGAGGAAACCCTAGAGTCCAAGAGAGAGAGATGCCATCCACCTCTCCGCTATTTATACGAAGTCTACCAGAGGGAGGTAAATGACCACGCTACCCCTACAACTTGAAATGAAGATACAACCCCTCGGGGGCATTATGGTCTAGTCTTCATCGAGCGAACACGCTTCCACCTCGGCCTTGCTTAGCATCGACGCAAGCCCCGCGATCACGCCACGTCCCCCCCCCCGCCTCGAATCTTCCCGAAGCTCCCGGATCACCGTCTCTGTCGCCTCGGGCCTCCGGACTTGGTTTTGAGGCCCAAACCAAGAAACTATCCACCGATGGTTTTGTGGGCAAACCAACAAACCCCGCGCGCAAGCTTCGGCCTCGATCCGCTACCTTGCACGGGCCCATGTTCACGACTTCAGCCCGCTAGTCTTGCACCGCACGGCTCGCACTTGACCCATCGGCCACCGGGTCCATCAAACCAAGCCTACTTGCCTCTCCATCACCCGGAGGCCACCACGGCTAAGGCCTTTCGCGCTTGTTCTTCAGCTACACCGACACGAGTCAAGCCACAACCGGTACCTATACACTTAGCCAAGCATCAGTCCACACAACGTTGTCAATCACTCATCACTAAGGAGCGACCCTCCACTAGTCTTCGGACACACCTGGTCCTCAATGGGAGTCATAGCAGGACCGATGCAGCATCCCCATGTAGAGATAAGAACTCAATATAAAGGTCTGAAACAACAGCCAATCGGGTGAAATCTCATCCAATAGGGATTGGAACATCAGCTAATAGGACGAAATCTCATCCAATCAGGCTTGGAACAGCTGCCAATCAGATGAAATCTAATCCAAACGGGAAGGGATTTTAATGCTCAGACATTAAAAGGGGGGACAGCGGATCAAAAGAAATCACCCAATCGGTGTGGCATTTAAATGTTCAGGGCGAGTGAAGTGAGAAGACAACGGGGGAGGCACACGTGGACTCACCGACGATGAACACACCGTTCGAATCAGCGGGAATCAGCGGTCAGATCCCAAAGGTGCCAGCTCCATTCTTCACGCGATGGAGTTCTACCAATGGTGGATTGAAGACAAAAGCGCAGTACGAGCTGAGTAGAACTTACTAAGGCGGAGTATCTCATGGGAGCGCAGTGAATCGGGCGTCCGAGGACACCATGCGCCGCCGACAACCTAGCCCCGGTGGGCTATCGTAGCTTTGGGTGCTAGGTCAACATGACTCGAGCATCTGAGGGTTTCGGCATCTACGACCCGGCGAGGCTTGGCGGTGACGACAGGGCGGGTGCTCGGGTGCGACCGCGGCCGTGCGCGGTGGCTGGGAGGGAAGGGGATGGCAGTGTTGAGAAAGGAAAGGAACTGCAAGAAGAAGCATTGACCCACGATCTAGATCGGGACATGGGATCGACCGGGAGAAAAAACCGAGACGTGGGATCGACTGGGAGAAAAAAATCGATAAAAAGATCGGTGGACAAAACATAGAAGCGGTGCAAGGCAGACTCGATCGGATGGGTCGGCTTGGGAATATTATTCCATAACCAGGGTATACAATATATATATAGTATTTATATTCTATACCTTGTGTATGAATAATATTAAATACCTGAGTAATAAGCCGACCGACCAGCAGACGCAACCCCGATACCACCTTCCGGTTGTGCCCTGAGCGCTCGAGCCACAATCAGATCCGGTGTTTTAATCCAATTTTGTCTCACCACTGGCTTGTTTATGCCACAGCCGCACATTCACCAGAATTTTCTCCACTACCACACGAGCACAGACGAGGAGGTTGCATGGCCGCAGCCTTGTCTGGCTTCCGTCGCGGCGGTAGACTGGCAAAGCCAGCTAGGGCGCGCGCCGACCTAGCCAAACTCCATGTCGGCTGTTGCTACCGGATCTGGAAAGAACTGGGGCATGACCATAGCCTCCACGGTCGCATCGAAGTCGCATCAACTGCGGCCGTGACGAGGAGTGTCACCACTGCATCAGCGACGACAGAGCAGGGCGAGCAGCTGACGGAAGGAGAAGAAGACACCACCGGTGAATGAAGGTGTAAAGTGAAGTCGAGTGAGTAGATGCCTATGACTAGTGGACCCTGCGTGGTCCTCGATGACATGTGGGCCCTGCATGGTCAAGGAGGAGAGATGGTTAAGACACCAGTTTGTAACCGGTTGAGACAGATTATCATTTTCGTAAGAAAAACCATGAACTTGAAGTGCTGGCGAATCGCTTGACCTTGAGGATCCCTTGTGTCCTTGATTCGATTGTCTTCTGCTCACGCTCCTGCTCCGATCTAGCAGTCGAGCAATGGGGGATTACAGTGGTATCAGAGACGGTTATCCTCGGCGCATTTTCGGCGGTGGCGCGACGATTCCTGGTGAGCACTAGTCCAGTTGAGTTCAGCGTTTTCGATTCGAGTTCTTCGGGAAGGATTTGGTGAGCGCGATTCGTCGTGGCCTCTTCCTAACCGGGCGCTCAGTCTGAAACTGCTACTCTTTTCCCACCTTTACACCAGGACACCATCGTTATCTCCCTTTGTTTGTGCGTCGATCATTGATGCGCTTCTAGAGCCAAGCTTTCGAATCTTGTCCGATCGGTGTGGTGTGTTGAGGTTGTGGCTTAGCCATGGAAAACCCCTTGATTCTCCCAAATTTGAATAGCAAAACCCTAAATTTTCCCCAATCTAGTAGCACTTCGATCCAAGGCTAGGGTTTCAGAGCAAGTCTTTGTGTAGAATTCGAGGTGCCTAAGGTTGATTTTGAGATGCGGTGGCGTTGGCGAGTGGTGCTCTTTGGTAAAGGCTGCAGAGCTTCTCTCCGTGTAAAATCCCCGAGCCGAATCCGAATCATAGGAGTCAGGTTTCCATTGTTGTTCACCTACTCTGGGTGTGCGACGATGACGAGGAGGACGAAGAAGGGGCGGCGAGTGTGCAGCGATCAAATCCACTAGCCAATATTACGCATACCAAGCGGCGCATGACTACCCAACCGTCGGTGCAGACACAACTAGTGCTAAACAAGCTAGAAGCCATGGATGCCATCAACAACGAGCGTTGGGAGAAGCTCAATCAGAATCTAGACCTGCTCTTCCCCAAGATAGCCTTAGTGGAGACCAATCAGGTACAACTAAAGGCTCAACTTGACCTCAATTCTGAAGTAATCGATAGGGGCACTTGTGAGCAAGTCACTATGGCAAAACAGATAGTTGAGAATGGTAGGGCTATAGCATAGTTGCAGCTGGATAAGGCTAAGGAAAATACAATAGATGTTGACAAGATACCTGTTCATGAGCATAATCATAGAAATTTTGGGTTTTCTTCTAACAATCAGACTGGTGGTGGTTACTCTGAGGGTGGCAAGCCAAACCATCACATCCCAAAGATGCCTTTTCTGAAGTTTGATGGCACTAACCCAAGGATTTGGATTGATAAAGCTGTCAATTATTTTACAATCTATTACATTCCTCGATTCCTCTAGGCAACAGCATCTACTGTGGCATTTGATGAGAATGCTTCCAAGTGGCTTCAGGTATACAAGATGCAAAATGACATGGGTACATGGGAACAATTCTCTGCAGCAGTGGAGAATCACTTTGGCACCTATGACTACAAGAAGGCCATGAATGCAGTGATGTGGTTGAAGCAAAAGGGGTATGTGCAAGAGTATCATTAGGAATTCTTGGATGCAAAATACCAATTGCACATGCACAATACTGCGTTGGATGATACATTCTTTGTTCAGCAGTTTGTGGGTGGCTTGAAGAAGGAGATCAAAGACATGGTACAGTCTTAGGATCCTGACAAACTAGAGAGAGTTGTGCATCTGGCTTCATTACAGGAAGACCTAGTCCTCAAGAGCAAGTACAAAACAGCCAAACCTGCATTCCAACCTACGAATTTTCAGCTTCCACTCAAAGAGAAGAAGCAGACACAAGTGGAAGGAGAACTATGGAAAGCCAGTAAATCTAGAGATTATAAGAGAGCCAACAATCTTTGTTTCTATTGTGGGGAACCATACAGCCTAGCTCACACTGAAGTATGCAAGAAAAGACCTAAGAGACAAATCCATCAGTTGTCCTTAGAAGAACATGACATCTCACAAATGATATATTGTTGCAATTGGAGCAAGAAGATACATTTGCAGCACAATTGTGCCGCTTATTAGTCAATGCCATTTCTAGTGCTCCTAGTGAAGACACTATTAGACTAAGAGCACTAGTCAAGAATCAAGTGATGCTTACTCTTTTGGACTCTGGCAGCTCCAATTTTTTTATTTCCTCTGCCTTTGTAGAAAAATTGGGAATCACTCCTATCTCAGCTGCTCCTGCAAGAGTGAAAGTAGCAGATGGTTCAGTTATGTGGAGCACAAAAATGGTACCTAAACTAACTTGGTGGATTCAGGGCCACACCTTTGAAACTAACAGGAGAGTGATAGACTTGAATGTCTATGATGCTATATTGGGTTATGATTGGTTGAAACCCAGAAGCCCCATGAATTGCCACTGGGCCAACAAGACCATTGAGCTTGAAGAGCAAGGTACAATGATTAAGCTCCAAGGAGTCCTTTCGGAGGACCAGGTGTGTCCGAGGACCAGTGGAGGGTCGCTCCTTAGTGATGAGTGATTGATAATGTTGTGTGGACTGATGCTTGGCTCAGTGTGTAGGTACAAGTTGCAGCTTGACTCGTGTTGGTGTAGGTGAAGGACAAGCGCAAAAGGCCTTAGCCGTGGTGGCCTCTGAGTGATGGAGAGGCAAGTAGGCTTCGTTCGATGGACCCGGTGGCCGATGGGATCAATTGTGAGCTGTGCGTTGCAAGGTGAGCAAGTTGAAGTCATGGACATGGGCCGGTGCAAGGTAGCGGTTCGAGGCTGAAGCTTGCACGCGGGGTTTGGTGGTTTGCCCAAAAAACCATCAGTGGAGGGTTTCTTGGTTTGGGCCTCAAAACCAAGTCCGGAGGCCCGATGCGACGGAGACGGTGATCCAGGAGCGTCGGGAAGCTTTGAGGCGGGGGGCACATGGCGTGATCATGGGGATTGTGTCGAGGCTAAGCAAGTCTGTGGTGGAAGCATGTCCGCTCGATGGGAATATCCAAAGACTTTACCAAAATGCCCCTGAGGGGTTTGTACCTTAAGTTTAAGTTGTAGGGGTAGCATGGTCATTTGCCTCCTCTGGTGGACTTCATATATATAGCAGAGAGGTGGATGGCATCTCTCTCTCTCTGGCTCTAGGGTTTCCTCCCCCGGTAGATCGCTCTAGACTGCTTCTTTTCCCAGTATTTCCTTAGGGTAGATTCTTGTATTGACTCTGACCTCTAAAGGTATGGCAGCATTCGGCGTAGTGATGATTTCCCTCTCCTAGTTCCTTGTGATTTTCGTGTCATTTTCGGAGCTATTTTTGGGTGTTCTGTTCTTTGCTCGATTCGTTGATTTGAGGGCATTTTTCCTCGAATTTCTTTGAGGGGATCATGGGTGGATGTCTTGTGCATCTTTGGGTGTGATCTTGACCCCTCATACACCGGGAAATTCTTTCGATTCTTGTCTAGTGCTTTCACTCTTTGGTTTGTGGCTTGTCTCTAGGACTTTTAGGCTTGTGTGTGCCTAGTCTAGAGCTTCTTTGGTGTGTGCGTGTCATCTGAATGGCAATCGGGGTATAGGCCGAGTTCATCATTCGGGAAGAATTTTTATCGGCTCCCATTTACTCCCCCCCTTTCTGGTCGCCTATTCGGTCCTTCAATTGGTATCAGAGCCGATTACGGATCTTTGTGATTCTAACCAGTCTAAGATCCAAAATCGGTGACTATGGCAAGGGTTCGGGTCCTCCGCACTTCGATGGCAAGAATTACCAGATGTGAGAGAGGCGCATGGGCGCCTTTTGCGTGGGAAGGGGACACTGATCTGGGAAGTGACTCACAATCCTCATTATGTCATTCCTGATAGTTTCCTTCTTCTAGGATCGCAGGACATGTTTGAGGCCAACAGCAAGGCTGTGGATTACTTGTTCCATGCTCTTTGTGCCTCGGAGTTTGATCGAGTGTATGTGGCCAGAAAGATTTGGCTTAAGCTCAAGAATGGTCATGTTGGCAATGCTCAGGTGCAGGCTCGCTTCTTTGCCACTCACCAGAGAGAGTACGAGAACTTCACTCATCTCCTCAGTGAGTCGATTGATGAGATGTTCGAGCGCTTCACCAGTATTGTGAACAACATGAGGGCCAATGTGACAGTGCTCCCATACACGAATCATGATCGAGCTATCAAGCTCTTGCACGCACTTGATAGATCCGTGTGGAGTGCCAAGGTCGAGGCCATTGAGGAGTCCACTGCACCTCCCGTCAGCACCTCCGCCTTCAGCCTTACCAGGTCTTCTAGCAGTGGCTTGATGGCGTCGTTCTCCCATGACGTCAGTTGGTTGACCCATTCCGGCACCAGGACCGGTGCGTACCCCGACCTTGTTGGTAGCGCCGGCTTTGGGTTGTTGATGTAGAACCAACTCTGTCTCCAGCCTGTGGTGTTGTCTGGCAGCGCCATGTCGATCTTGACTGGCTTTATGTAGCGGCAGAGCATGAAGCCGACGCTCCCCACAACCTCGGACTTCCCCGTCTTCTTCAGCTCGAAGAAGTACTACCACAGGTGGAAATGTGGTGGTATCCCCAAGTACGCCTCGCAGAGGTGGATGAAGGATGAAATGGTGGCAATGGTGTTGGGGACGAGGTGTACCAGGTCTATCCAGTAGTAGTGGAGGAGCCTGTGGAAGAAGTCGCTTGTGGGGACTCCGAATTCGCGCTCGATGTACGAGATGAAGGCAACGGTCTTGATGGTCCCTGGCCTCCAGCCCACCTCCTCCTTGGGCTTCAGCAGCCCGCGGGCCACCAGACCTTGGAGCTGCTCCTCCGTCACCGTCGATGGCTCCCAGATACTCTCTGGCTGTGGCGCAAGATCGGGAGCCATATCTTCTTCTTGTACGCCGGTGGATCTAGCTCTAAACACTACAAGGGACTTTGCGCGCATCCGACAGTGCACGACGAGGCGGATCTAAGTGCTGCGGCGCCAGTGGATTCGCGCGGAATGCTTTTGTGGCAGCAGCGCAACCCTAAATCTGGGCAGAAATGGAAGTGAGTGAGGTCCCTGGCCCTTCACTCGGCCTTTTATAGATGGGCCCCAATGATGCTGTGGGCCGCTGCGCCCAACGTCTCTCTGTTTCTGCGGGATCTGATTCCTGCGGGATTCTCGGCGACCAAACGGAACTCTTTCCAACAGCTCTTTCGGCCTAATGGTCACAGGCAGTAACGGCTCGCGCCGTGCGGGATTTATGCCCGTTGGCTCCATGGTCAACATCCTAGCGTCCATGGACCCGTTATGCCATACATTAAGCCCCCTACTATACTACGATGGATATTTGCTTAAGGGTCTCCTGACCGTTTGACGACCTTTGGGTCTATTACATTGCCTGTGTGAGGTCGATGAGGCCCCGCTGCCTCCTAGGTCGCATCGACCTACAACAGCGAATATATACCAACGGCTCCATGCTTAATGGCTCCACTGCCTGTTGGCGACCTCCTGGTCATGACTATAGCTCCTCTTTGAGGTTGCTAAGGCCCTGCTGCCTTCTAGGTCGCCTCGACCTAAAATCCTCAGGTTGACGCCCTGCGTTGTGCCACCGCACAGCAGCCATGTTGATTCAGGTCGACACGGGCTATTTGTCACTTCTTAAGGCCTCCCGAAGGTCAGCGTGCTAATATAGCCCTGCTGGGACCTTGGTAGCCATACCATTGCCGCCCGAGCGCCCCTACATCTACTTGGGAAATACCATTTGTCATACAAATGCATACATAAAGCTTCATAAGCTACAAGGACTTTGGCCCTTGGCCAATTACAAGATACAAAGACATCAATGGCCCTGAGCTACCCTATATAATGTTTGCGATGCAGTCTACACTAATAAGGCACACCGCAAGTTTTCTTCTAGCTTTAGGACCTGGTTGAAGACCTCTACCGCCGCTGTAGAGGCAGCTGCCACACAGCCTCCTCTACTCACGCTCCAACAGGTTTCCTGCGGTGCTCAGCATTACACCTGAGCTCCCCCACAAGATTCCAGATGGGACCAGCATCACCTCTGGCCTCTCCTAGTGGAGCAAGGTGGCCTCCAGCATCACATCAGGACCCTACATGTAAGGCCCAACCATGCCAGCATTGCCCCCTGCTTCACCTGGATTCCTCGATGGGCGCGAGAGAAGTAGCTGATCGAGTTCTTCGGGCTTCGCAAGCATTCTTCTAGCTCCAAGCATGAACGGCACAAGCTCTATGCTCTGGTGGACGGATGAAAGTCCAAGGAATGGAGACATTACTACACAGGATCACCATGGCTCTTACAAGCAGCTTGGGTTCTTTGCCCAATGGCGTGGCCACCTATTTATACCCGCAGAAACTCAGCCTCCGATCTTATCCGCAACCCAACTTGCGTGGCATCCTTATCCTCAAGGTCACTGTTCCCACGTGAAGCACGAGGTCACTGTTCACCCATGGGGGGCGTTGGCGCACCTTTCCCCTACCTGACTACATCCTGGTGCTTTTGCCCCTTGGGAGTGGACAGCGGCTTGCGCCTTACGTGGGAGCAGGCCCATGACCATATAGTGTGCGTGTGACTCAGGTCATGACAGCTTTCGGTGTTTGGCGTCTTCCTCAAGATTCCAGGTTTTTTGGCCTATTGGCTCAGTTCGTCAGAGCATCATGCTGATAAAACAGAAGGCCATAGGTTCTCCATTTCTTCCTCTTTTTCTTGGAGCATCAAACCGGCCATTCTGGTCGCTTTACTAGTCAACTTATTGGAAGCCCGCTTCCATTACTTCTCTGCTCGACCTACCTACGGTTGGCATTGCAGCCTTTCTGAAGGTCGCGAGAGCTACTTTGTGGCACCTGATCTAGGTCAGGTCGGTGGTTCTTCAAGATCACCGTCTCGCCTTCACTTCGACCATCTGAATTCATATTCCAGGAGCTCGATGTTCGACTTCATGCACGCATTGGAGGGGTTTTTCTTCTTTGGATCCCTGTGCACCCAACACGACCTTGACAGCACCACGTCTTCACCAAGTTTCGACGTGACCTTGTCTCAGCCGCTACGCCTACACGTCGATCGGGGGCTTGAGAGACATGGGTACCCCTGGGTCCCCGCCGACCAGTGTCCCAGTGGTCCCTGCCAAGTGGACCTGACCCGCCAGAAGCACCCGCCGACCTACAAATGGGCCCAAGGACCTTATCCATAGACCCGACGACCACAGATGACCCCGGGTGACCTTATCCAGATCGCGGAGGATCCGTGGTACTTGGAGTACAAATCAAATCACTAGAACGCGGCTTGGCGCTGCCTGTTAGCTCGAGTATCACATGATACTCCTTGTAATCCAGGAGGATAACCTTCAATCTTGTAACCGACCTCGAATGGAAACCCTAGCCCGTTCCCCATATAAGGCGGCCTAGGACTCCATTCGAGGGGACATCTTGATCCCATTCACGCTCCACGCAATACACCACAACTGGACGTAGGGTTTTACTCTTCGGAGGCCTGAACCAGTCTAAATCCTTGTGTCCCCATGTTCTTCGCCTACTTGCCGTGTTCCGAGTTCATCATGTGAACTACCACCTACGTTCTTAGTTCCCAATCCTTCCATTAACCTACAAACCGCTTGGGTAGCCCCCTTGCAGATTTGTCTAGGTCTCAACCCCTGACAGCTTCAAATATTGCTGATTTCTGATCGTGATGCTATTCGCATGCATGGAGTGCCCAATACTATTGTTTAGAGAAGTTGTTTGCATACATGGAGTGCCGAATACTATTGTTTCTGATCGTGATGCTAAGTTTCTTAGTTATTTCTGAAACTTTGTGGGCTAAGTTGGGTACTAAGCTTTTGTTCTCTACTACATGTCATCCCCAGATCATGTAGTACCTTTTTCCCTCGAGTATCACCCAAGGTATCGAATCCGTAGAACAATGTGTAACGCAAGACTCAATCTAAAACCCGAGAAACACTTGCATCTTGAAGAAGTTTCGAATGCATCTAATCTACTAAGATCATGTGAGGTAGCAAGAGAGAGCATAGGGGTAACCGATCTAGAGGGGTCTAGATCGTGTTTATGTCGTAGTTCCGAGCAAGATAGAAGAGAGCAAAACAAATCTCATTAAAAGCATCTTTAAACCTTGACCTTCGGTCAAACCCCCTAAGTCACCCCGCCGTACCCGGTGTCAACATCCTGTCATGATGTTCCCTTTCTTCGCGGTCAAATCTTAGAGCACACTCACAAGGAGTGCGTTCAACTACTTGGAAGATTGGGTATGCACCTCTAGGCACCACGGCTACAAGAACATCCCATGCAATCTATCTCGAGAATAGATTGAGGAAAAAAACACCCAAGCAAGAACAAGAATCATAAACAAAGGTACTCGATCGCTAGAAATCGGATCCATTAAAACTCCATCATAAGTGTATACATGAATAAAATCCAACCGGGATCCTACCTTGATCTTGATTCAAGTCTCCGGAACTTCGACGTGGTCTTCCTTGCAAGGTTCCCACACCGGCTAGGTAAACCCTAGACAACTAGCACGACCCGCCTCTCTGAGATGGTGTCCCTCAAGCTCCTCTGCTCCTCGGCGGCGAATGACGAATGGCTTGATAGTTGGAACTTTGCACGAGGACTATAAATAGCCCGAATGGGTGCTAGGTCAAAGGGAGCGCTGAACCGACCCATAGGAGGGCCAGGCCGGCTGGCCTGGGCCGACCGACCCAGGGCCTCCTCGGCTCGGTTGGCCCTCGGTTTTCTGCCCGAAGCTTCTCGTGACTTCCTGAGTTTTTGCCGAGTTGCATGTGGGTCCTTGACGTCATTTCCTCACGGTTTAGATAAGGGTGCTTGGCGTATGAACCCCCGCATCTTCCATCTAGATCCTTGACACTTCTCGGCTTCACGCTTTACTCCTTGGTTCATTTGGAGTCATGTTCATCTTGTATCTTGACTTGTACCGGGCTCCATGATCTTCTTGTGAAACCCTTGATGAACTTTAACCGAAAGTCCTCATTTAGGCTCTTGATTCCTGTGTAAACAATAAACTCCAAAAACCATGCACGAGTGCGAACTTAATATATAATGGGGGTTAGGATCGTTAGTATAGTCTTGTATTATTACACTTTCTCCCTTTTTTATTTGCTCCCCTTGAACTCTAGACTATACTAGTACTTCCTTGGCAACCTCCCCCATGCTTAGACGTTTGCTTGTCCTCGGGCAAAAGAGGTGATGAGAATGCCAAGGTAGAAATTGAAGCTCTCATATTTTCTTAGAGAGATACACGAAAAATCTTTTAGGGATCCTTTTGGAAGTCTCCCAAAGTCTTGCTCACTTGATGCACCTTCCTTGTAATCCTCATCGAAATATTCATCCATACTCATATATTGGGTTGTGGTCAAGGAGGTGAACACAAAAAAGATATTTTTGGGTTTTGTGGTTGGATATCCGGCGAGGTTTGCGAAATTCCCAATGTAGAAACTCACAATGCACGGATAGAAAAGGCTAGCATAAAGAAAGATATGCAAAAACAGAATGACCAGCTTCTTAGTCTTGGGCCAGAGAAATCAGGTCTTGAATTAATGCACCCAAAAATAAATCTTGTTTATACTAATGTTTTGCACTCAAGTAAATTTAGGCTTTGGATAGGTAGAGCAAAATGCAAGCGGTATTTGTGACAAGGTTAGCATAACTTTTTAAGAATAAAAAGGTTCTTTGATTCATTCAAAATTGAGAGCAACAAAAAAGAACTATTGGACTTAATTTATCATAACCTCCACACAAGATTAGGCTATCATTTAATTAAATTTCAGATTCATGTTTAAAGAGAGCACTAGCTTAAACATGCATAAATCAAGCATAAGATTGAGCAAAGCGGCAACGATCATCATATATCAACATGGTACAATTTTCCATCCATATTAAAAATCATAAAAATGGTGGTGAAACTTATTCATGGTGATGGAAAACAAATCTACTACTACCACACACATGCTGAAATTAAATAAAAACAAGAAAAATACTCCGCATACATAAACGCACACAAGATGAAAAATAAAGAAAAGGAAAAGGAAAAATCAAACCACACTTAAAAAGCTTCATCCCGTCCTTTTTTCTTCACTCCTCATCTGATTGCTCTTGCTCCGTTGGTTGAGTTTCGTTGAATCCTTGCTCATAATATGTTTGCATGGCCCCTCCATGAAATTGATCCGGTGGCACAATTTGAATACATCCTAGTTGATGGGCGATCCCTGCCGTTCCTTCTTGCCAATGGTCGACATGACTCCAGATCCTCTCAATGTCTTGTACATTCCTTTGCATATACTCCCCAATGATGGCTGCACTTTGTTGGGGCTAGGACATGCTTGCATAAGGTGCCACAAATGCTTCATTTGGCACTACAAAAGTTGGCGGACAATTTGTTGGAGGAGGTGGTGGCATGGCTGCAGCACTCCCCCATGCTTGCATTGGCACACTTTTGTAGTAAGGTGGCGGCATAGGAATCCCTCCATATGGTTGATGATATGCAGCCCCTCCTTGGTCTTGGGCTGCGGAAGACGATCCTTCTTCTATAATTTTTCCTCTATCGTTCTTCTTGACCGGCACAAGAATTCCTTCTTCTAATCAATTCTCTCTCCCTTCCATAAATAATTTCAGCTTCATATTTGGGAGAGGAACATTAACTTTTGCCACCTTGTACCCTCTCTTTTCATCTCCACTGATGTATTTTCCTTGCTTCATGTAATCAATCCCAAGTGAATTCCCCGCAAGTAGGAATTTTGGGTTCCTTGAAATTCCCGGCTTCACAGAAATTGCTATCATAGAGAGATAGCATCCCGAACCAATATGTCCAGTCCCCGAAGTTGCCTCACAACACCACCGATTGATCATGATATATGACGGATGAATGGCTTGCTTTGCAATCAATACCGAATAAAGCCAATTAAGTTCCATGTCGGTGATCTTGGACTCTCCCATTCTTTCCAAAATCCTTTTGCTCATCCAAGAATGAAATATCCGAATGATGGGATTCCGGATGCTATTTCTTTGCCGGTTATCTTCTCCCAAAATCATACTCCAAAATCCTTCCAACACACTTTCATTAACATCCACTTACTCCGGGGCTTCCCTCTTGAAACCGAGCAACTCTCTAATTTGCTCATATGAAATTATTTAGTCATCATCCTTGAGTCGAAATGAGAGGGATGGCACCCCTTCATTAATAACCGGTGCCATCGTCATGAGGATTTCCATGGCAAGCTCCAAATGAAAGCTCACCCCTACTCCATCGGAAAATTACCCCCAACCAAGGTGATTCATCATTTGATAGATATCCGGAAGAAATCCCAACACTTGGAGGGCATCATCGTCGAAGTCAATGTTGGGCACAATCCTCTTCTCTAGGCGACCAAGCCTCTCCTCCTCCTCCTCCTCCTCTGTCATCACGAAAAATCCATACTTGCAACATCGCGGAGTGTATGGTGGTGGAGCGGATGAACGAGTCGAGCGACGAGGTTGGACAGGTGGCTCTTCCGTTCGCCCTTGTGGTTCGGTGTACTGCATGGACGAGCTTCGCGTGTCTCTTCTTCCACTAAGGAGCATGGTGTCGCTCCTTGATGGTGCCACGTCCTCTTCCATGCTTCACGGCGACTCAAAGATTGAGTGCCTCTGTGAAGAACTTGTTGATGGCGGTTTCGACGATGGCGATTGTGTCTTCCTCCCAAAAACCTTGCTAAAAGCCTTCCTCAATTTGTTGTTGCTGCACAAATCTCAAACGAACTCTGCCAGTGGTTTCTTACCTGTAGAAATACGTACAAAAGAAGTATATGGAAGGGCAAGAATTGTGACGAATTTTTCTGAATTTTTGGACTCAAGATTGGAGAATGAATTTTTCGAAAGTGCTTCTGGAGGTTCTGGACTAGGAGATTAAGAACATGAACTAGCAATGGAGCAAATGACTTACCCAAGGAAGACGAGCACCGAGGGGGCCAAGAAATAGGCCAGGCCGGCCAGCCTGGGCCGACCAGCCTAGGGCCCCTGCTCCTCTGTTTTGGCTCTGCTTTCTCCCACTTGTTGCTTGATGCATCATGGTGCTGTGTACTCGTGCTCCACGCCATCCACCATCCAATTTTTCTCACCCACTCTTGTTTCTTGCATGATGAAGTCCTCCATCTTGATTATTTACTTTGTGTCTCTTCCATGCTTCCTTGCCTCCCATGCTTTCATTCATATCCTGCAAAAATCAAACTATGCTGGCCCCCCCATGTTTGTCCTTGCATGTGCTCAAGATGCCTCAATGATGAAGCCTTCCTGTGATGCATCATGGAGCATTAGAAGTTCAATTAGGCTCAAAACCTTCCCTTGATCATGTTTAGATGCTAATTACTCCTCTAATTTCGAAAATTAAAAATTAACTTAGAGGTATCAATGAGTTTAAATGTATTTTTAGAGGAGTTTTTAGGCATCAAAAACATTTGTAAGTCGAAATTTTCTGACTCCATTGATTTTGGTTAAACCGGGATCCTTTGCTCTCATTAATTGATAGCAAGCTCCTCCGGCTTGACCGTGGGGGTATGGGTTTAGGTTCTAATTTTGGCCAAACATGAGAGAGACATTTTAAATAAACAAAAATAAAAGGGGCTTTGGAAAAATTCTAACTCTAGAGAAACTGACGGATATCAAGTGGAATAAAACCAAAAAAATCGAATTTCCTAGGTTCACGTGAGTCCTAGCATGCGTCAAAAGTTGAAAATCATTAAGGAACAACGCTGGGCTCTACTCGTGTGTTTTTATGATGTAAAACAAACGAACCTTGTCATCATGAAGAGGATGAAAGGTGTGGGTAGGTTCTGAATTTTTGGTGTTGGTTTCTCGATAAGAGGCAAATAAATCATAGGATGGCTCATGTCATAGGATTATGGTCAAATAAAATCCAAATGAAACATCCGAGCAAATTAAATGTCTCAAAAATAAGTTCAACCATTTAAGAGTTTATACCAAGTCTTGCGTAGCAAATTCTAAGACCAACTTACATGAAATCGAAAATAATCTGGGTTGTCCTCCCGGTAGCTTATTCTTGACTCGACGAACGAGTTGCCTCCCGCCTAGCGCTTCGTTTATAGTCCATGGCTAGACTTCTTCTCTTCTTCACTTCTGATCAATGCTCTTTGCGGGTGTTGCAATCTTGGGTACCCACTTCCGCACCATCTTGAGCGCGGGCTTATTCTCTGGCTTAGTCATCTTTTTGGTCTTCACAGGCGGCTTTTGTTCTTTGGTCTTGACAGATCTAACGACTTCTTTGATCATCTTTGCTTCCTTCTTCTTGGGCTCTTCCTTCTTCTTTGGCTCTTTCTTACTAAAGAGACGATGAGGTGGAACATATTTAACATTGATCATGTTTCATACCTCAAAACGTGGACGAAACTTGAATATGCTTTGTGTGCCATTGACGTCGAACTTTATCTCTCCCTTGCCAACATCGATCGTTGCTCCAACAGTCTTGAGGAAAGGCCTCCCTAGGATGAGAGGCGGCTTCTCCCTTTCTCCCATTTCGAGCACCACGAAATCAACAGGGATGAAGTGATCTCCAACTTTCACGGGCACATCTTCAGTGATTCCCACGGGATAGCGAATAGAGTTGTCACCTAACTCCAAGCACATACCCGTAGGCTCTAATGGTAGTCGTAGTTTCTCAAACACATCTCTTGGCATGACACTCACAGTAGCTCCAAGGTCGCATAATGCCTTCTCGAACGTGAATGAGCCAATAGAACATGGGATGGTCGGACATCCGGGGTCTCTTTGCTTCTCGGGCCCTTGATTTGCAATGGCAGCACTACATTGTTCAGACATCTTGATGTGATCCGCCCCAAGTGTTGCCATCTCGTACTTGTTCGCAAGTATGTCTTTGAAGTAGCGAGAATATGTAGGAACTTGGAGAGCATCCAATAGCGGCATGTTGATGCTTAACCTGCGCACCACTTCCACAAATTTTTCAAAATGACTATCAACTTTACCTCGAAAGTAGCATGTCTTCAGTGTACGCATCTTCGTGTCATCACTTGGCATCTCCAATTCTAGCTCTTCGGTAGCAATATCTGGAATAGTAGTCACCTTCTCGTTAGTGTGATCCTCCTCTTCGACGGTTGGCTTAGGCTTCCTTGCTCCGGCTGGAAGTTCGAGATCTTCCATCTCCTTTCTCGTGCGAGTTTGAATAGCCTTCGCTGTCTCGGGACCTTGGGGCTGCCCCGGTAATCTTCCTTCATTAGCGGTTAGGCTCCCGGCAAGTTGTCCCACTTGCGTCTCCAATATCTTCATCATGTTCAGCACTTGATGGTTGGAGCTGCCGACCTCCGTCACCTTGCCATCGATGTTCTCCAATATCTTATCCATAGCCTTGAACTTAGTGACGGTGTCCTTGTTGATCTTTGCTTGCTCGTCCATGAAGTCCTTCAATTGTATACGAAGAGGCACCGTATTTTGAATAGACGAACTTGCATTAAATTGAGGTCTACCTTGCCCGTAGAGGATGTTTGGCAAATCTCCTTTCCTCATGTAGTCGAGCACCTTTGCTTCCTCTGGACAATCTTTTTGGACATGGCCGTACTCCCCACACTCTTTGGATCTTGCTTCGGTGGCCTTTAGGTCTTGGGCTGCTTTCTTTTCTAGCTCCATCTTTTCCAACCTCCTCATGAGTGAGTCAATTTTTCCTTTTAGAAGTTCCTCCTTTTCAACCTGCAAAACACCTTTAACATTGCTTGTGGGTTGAACCAGAAGTAAGCATCTGGATGACGCCCATGTATCATTATCCACAACCTTCTTGAAAAGAGTGAATGCCTCCGTCGGAGTGAGCTCAATAATAGATCCTTCTGCCGATGCGTCAATTACAGTCCTCGATGATAAATTGAGACCTTGATAGAACTTTTGAACATGGTCCTCCTTCGGGAACTTGTGATGTGGCACGACTCGGGTGTACTCGTTGAAATGCTCGAAAGCCTCCGCGATAGTCTCTGTTGGATATTGAGCAAATGTAGCAATCTTATTATGCAAGCTTTGAGTCTTACCCGGCGAATAATACTCCTTCATGAAAGCTCTCATCAACGCTTCCCAATTTTGCACCGTCTCCACCGGTAGAGTGTAGAACCATTGCAAGGCTTTTCCAAGGAGTGAGAACGGAAAAAGTCTTGCCCTCAATTGATTTTGATCCAGCCCTTCCATCGTGAATGTCTGACAAAGTTGAATGAACGCTTGGATGTGAAGGTTAGGATCCTTTTTACCGGTGAAAGGTGTATGTTGCACCATTCGGATGGTTGAAGTCTTGATCTCGAACGGTCTTCCGATGTCGGCTAGGTTGAGGATGGGAAGATCAACGAGCTTCGGGATGCAAAGCTCCCCAATCTTCCTCTCTTGTGCCATTGGTGGTGGTTGAGGTTGATCTCTCCTCGGACTTGGAGGTGGTGATTCCTTCTTCGGACTTGTAGGTGATGATTCCTTTGGAGATCCCAATGATCCTTCAGCTCCGGCTTTCGGATCTACAATCTCCAGCTACCTAGCTCGTACTTCGCGTATCCTTTGCCTTTAAAGTTTTTCTGGATCATCCACAAAATTTTTCAGTTTGTTGGAGAGGTAGCCGTCCATCTCCTGTTAGGGTTAGCGATAAACAAAATATACAAAAGATCTAAAAAGAGAAAACTATAAAAAGGGTTAGTCAAAAACTAGATTAGATTGGTTTTTGAGGATGATCAAAGTTTAATAGATGCAAAAGAAAATAAAAAAACTGAAAATACTTACAAACAAGATACTAGATTTGATCTTGATTACTTGTTCCCCAGCAACGGCGCTAGAAAAAGGCTTGTTGACGGTTCAATAATGTGCCAAGGTTCACCGCAAGCTTACGGATCATGTAGTACCTTTTTCCCTTGTGTATCACCCAAGGTATCGACTCTGTGGAACAATGTGTAACGCAAGACTCAATCTAATAACCGAGAATCACTTGCATCTTGAAGAAGTTTCGAATGCATCTAATCTACTAAGATCATGTGAGGTAGCAAGAGAGAGCATAGGGGTAACTGATCTAGAGGGGTCTAGATCGTTTTTATGTCATAGTTCCGAGCAAGATAGAAGAGAGCAAAACGAATCTCATTAAAAGCGTCTTTAAACCTTGACCTTCGGTCAAACCCCCCTAAGTCACACCGCCGTACTCGGTGCCAACATCCTGTCACGATGTTCCCCTTTCTTCGCGGTCGAATCTTAGAGCACACTGACGAGGAGTGTGTTGAATTACTAGGTAGATCGGGTATGCACCTCTAGCCATCGCGGCTACAAGAACATCCCATGCAATCTATCTCGAGAATAGATTGAGGAAGAAAACACCCAAGCAAGAACAAGAATCATAAACAAAGGTACTCGATCGCTAGAAATTAGATCCATTAAAACACCATCATAAGTGTATACATGAATAAGATCCAACCGGGATCCTACCTTGATCTTGATTCAAGCCTCCGGAACTCCGACGTGGACTTCCTTGCAAGGTTCCCACGCCGGCTAGGTAAACACTAGACGACTAGCACGACCCTCCTCTCTGAGATGGTGTCCCTCAAGCTCCTCTGCTCCTTGGCGGCGAATGACGAATGACTTGATAGTTGGAACTTCGCATGGGGACTATAAATAGCCCGAATGGGTGCTAGGTCAAAGGGGGCGGCGAACCGACCCACAGGAGGGCCAGGCTGGCCGGCCTGGGCCGACCGGTCCAGGGCCTCCTTAGCCCGGTTCACTCCCGGTTTTCTTCCCGAAGCTTCTCGCGACTTCCTGAGTTTTTGCCGTGTTGCATGTGGGTCCTTGACGTCATTTTCCTCACGGTTTAGATAAGGGTGCTTGGCGTATGAACTCCCGCATCTTCTGTCTAGGTCATTGACACTTCTCGGCTTCACGCTTTAGTCCTTGGTTCATTTGGAGTCATGTTCATCTTGTATCTTGACTTGTACCGGGCTCCATGATCTTCTTGTAAAACCCTTGATGAACTTTACCCGAAAGTCCTCATTTAGGCTCTTGATTCCTGTGTAAACAATAAACTCCAAAAACCATGCATGAGTGCGAACTTAACATATAATGGGGGTTAGGATCTTTAGTGTGAATATCAAATTAATACCAACATTGAAGGTAAACTCATGGCTAGGTTGACGGAAATCGACCGCCAACAAACACCATGACCACGGGCATCGAAACCCCCTACTCCCAGCTGGGACGCAGTCAGACTGCCTGCCCAGGCCAGTCTGACCGCTCCACTGGGCAACAGCACGCGAACTACCTCAGGTGGGAACTCCTCTCGTTCCCTAACCCGGAACTGTACCGCACCTCTGCCTGACCCATAGGCAGTGGCATACGAGGCTCAAGCACACCATGAGAAGGGTGGTACCTGTCCTTATTCGGCCACTCCTTAGCCATCCTCTCATCCCTCTTCTTCTTGTAGCAAAACTCTCCGAGGTGACCATCCCTCCCACAATACTCACAATGGAAGCGAACTGGTTTCAGCTTTGGCTGTGGAGCTTCTCTTGGTTTCTCTACCACTTTCTCTCCTGGCTTCCCCCCAAACACGTTCCCAAGGGTGCTCACGAACTTCACCAGTTTCTGGAAGTTATCGGTTTTGTGGGGGAACACTGGTGGATCTGGAGTGGTGTCTAGCTTGTTTTTCAGGTGGTTGGGCTTTGGAGCAAATTTGTTCATGGGTGTAGTTTGTGGTGGGATAGGGATCTCTCCAACTTTCTCACCCTCACCACTGCTCGTCCTTGTCCTAGTACTTGTGCTTGTGCTCATGTCTCAAGCGGTCCTTGTTCTCTTTCTTGGGCTCGATCTCCTGCAGGCACTCGACGATGAAGTGTCCCTGCTTGCCGCATCTGTAGCACGTACGCGTGGTCCTTCTCATGTTCACGCAGTTCTGGTGTAGCCTCTCGAACTTCTTGGTCAGCAGGGCCAGCTCGTCCTCTCCAAGCTCGTCGAACTCCTCATCTGGCAAGGACACAAAGGAAGATAGAGAAAACATCCTCGAGGAGGAGTTAGTGTTAGTCCTTCCACCAGATTTGGACACAAGAGCAAGACTATGGGACTCAGTCGTGCTTTCAGCCTTGGCTCTTAGGCCACGATCCACCTCTAATGACTTGAGCTTAGAGAACAGCTCATCCTCGGTCAATGTCTCATAGACACCGGACTCCAAGATGGCCTCGACCTTGGCACTCCACACGGATCTGTCAAGTGAGTGCAAGAGCTTGATAGCTCTATCATGATCCTTGTATGGGAGCACCACCACATTGGCCCTCGTGCTGTTCACAATACAGGTGAAGCGCTGGAACATGGCACCAATCGACTCACCGGGAAGATGAGTGAAGTTCTCATACTCTCTCTGGTGAGTGGCAAATAAGCAAGCCTGCACCTGAGCATTCCCAACATGAGCATTCCTTAGCTTAACCCAAATCTTGCCGGCCACATCCTCTCCATACACACAATCGAACTCCGTGACACAAAGAGCACGAAACAAGTAATCCACGGCCTTACCGTTGGCCTCAAAAATGTCCGGAGCACCTGGAAGGATCAAACTGTCTAGAATGACATAGTTTGCATTTTGCGTAACATCCCAGATCAGTTGTCCTTTCCCAAGCAAGAACGCGCACATGTGCCTCTCCTACATCTGGTAGTTCTTCCCATCGAAGTGCAGAGGACCCGACCCCTTTCCGTAGTCACCCATCTTTGGATCTTAGACTGGTTAGAATCAAAAAGATCTGTAACCAGCTCTGATACCAATTGAAGGACCGGATTGGGCGACTAGAGAGGGGGGAGTGAATGGGAGCTGATAAAAATTCTTCTCGAGAGAGATGACTCCTCTAACGAGATGAACACGGCCTCGATCCCAAAATCACTTTCACCACTCTATCTTCACATTTGCCAAGACCACGTAGCCACTGGAGTGCTACTGATCCTAGGAGCAAATCACACCTACAAGCCACTCAACAACACACACACCACAGTGGAAATCACACAAGGGAAAACTCCCTGCCAGGGGCGGTCAGACCGCATGGACAGGGCGGTTAGACCGCCTCCACCTGGGGTTTTCCCAAAACCACAACTCGAAGCTCACAACTCCAAATCAACCCAAGATTTTGCCTGGAAACTCCTCTGATTATGGCAAACAAGCAATCAGAGAAAATCCCTGGAAAACCAAAACTTTCCTTGTGAAACTCCCAGGGTGGTCAGACCGCATCCCCTCCAGAACCTGGTCGTGGGTCAACCCTGAACTTCCCTTCACCCGATCTCCTGATTCACCCCACAGATTGCAACGAAACTTCGGGGATAGCTGGGTCACCTCATGGACGACCTCTCCACCAAAGGATATCCACCGAAACCCATCCAATCAAAAGGAATCGGGAATCGAAGGCCTCTAGGTCATGAACTCCAAGAAATCTGAAAACCACTCAAATCGAAGGTTTTCCCGAGAGATTGCTGGGGTAAAATCACCAAGAAAACAGGCACAAAGACCTCATGTGTGATACCTAACAAGAATCCCTCCAAGAAACCCCTCAACCAAACCACCACGAAAATCCCCAAAAAGAGCTCCAAAAATCACCAAAAGGGAAAACGCTGGGAGACAAAGAGAGACAAGATGAACCACGCCGAAGCTTCTATACATGCCATGAAAGGTTCATACAAGGTCTAAAAAGCTGGCCGAACATCCAACCCTCTCACAAAGATCTCTCATGAAGCTCTCAAGCTAGGCCTAGGAAAAAAAGGAGCAAAGCAAATGAACTAGGGTTCCAAGAGGTGGCTGCCATCTCCTCTCACTTGAGTTTATATGGAGGGCAACCAATGACCAAATTACCCCTACTTACTTAACTTAAGATACATGCCCACCAAGGGCACTTTGGGAATTTTAGTTGTTTTCTCCATCAGACGGATGCCCACTGGCCGCAATCCGCTTCATTTCCACGCAAGCCTCAAGATCGCGCCGCGTGTCCTCCGCTTCGAAGCTTCTCGATGCGCTGCGAGCCAGGCGGTCAGACTGCCCGTCCTAGGTAGTCAGACCGGCCTCCCCCAGTCACTCTTGGCTGGGCGGTCACACCGCCCCTGCTGGGCGGTTAGACTAGCCTAGGCAGGCTGGTTAGCTATGTCGAGTCTTCGGCCTTAGCTTTATGGCTCAACCCAAACCACTGCAAACCCCGCATGCAAGCTTCAGTTGTTAGCTGATACCTTGCACCGGCTCCATCCCTCTCGACGTCGTCTTGCTCTTCTTGCCAGCGTATGGTCGGCACTTAATCCCATCGGCCACCGGGTACCTCGATCGAAGCCTACTTGTCTCTCCGCTCCTGGGAGGTCACACACACATAGACCTTTCGCACTTGATCTTCACATGCACCACGCGAATCAAGCCGCAACCTACACCCGCAATACTAGGCCAAGAGTCAGTCAACACAACATTGTCAATCACTCATCACTAAGGAGAGACCATCCACCAGTCCTCGGGCCACATAGGTCCTCAATTTTTACTAGCAACCTGCATAATATGTTTATTTTCGGCACTAGCATGTAAAACTAAAGTAGTAGCACACAATTCATCTTTATCAGAAGAAACATCAAGCAAATCACCATGTGACAGATAAATCAAGAGACAGTTCCACTATTAATTGCTCAACTAAAGCATGATTTGTGGAAAAATTCAACACATTAACACAATTCTCACCTTCCGTGAGTGTAGCGCCATGGGCATTACCCATGTTCTTAGTAGGAGTATTAGGTGCATTGTGAAGTGATGGTTTTGAATTTGTACATGAGCATGCGCCTGTAGGTTTGGCCGTCCTCTCGCGCGGTGTAGTGGTGGGCGTGGATGGTGCTGGGAGAACGGGTGTTGAACTGGATGTCGAGCTTCGTCCTGCAAAAGAGTTAGAATATGTCTTCAAATGGTGACCCTGCACTTCACGTTCAGCTTTGCAAGAATATTCAAACAATGTGGTCATATATGCATATTCCTTATTATTAAGTATATCCTGAATTTCACGGTTCAAACCACCACAAAAATGTGCCATATTAGCGTCGTTTTCCTCAAATAACCCACAACGAATCATGCCTTTTTGTAATTCCTGGTAATAGTCCTCTACAGATTGGGAACCTTGCCGAAAATGTTGCATTTGTTTAAGCAAATCTCAGGCATTGTAAGAAGGCACAAATCTGTGTCGCATAGCAGCTTTTAATTGATCCCAAGTGGTTGGAATGTAGTGGGATGTTTTCATTCATAGTCACGCCACCACATTAAAGCAAATCAGTAAATTCACTAATATCAGCTTTAACTTGAGAATTAGTACGAATATCATAGCATGAAAATTTTTGTGCAACTTCTAATTCCCAATCAAGATATGCAGCAGGATCATATTTGCCATTAAAAGACGGAATCTTAAATTTAATCATAGCAAATGAATCATTACTGGAACGGCATGGCACACGGCAAGCATGGCCTCGGCAGTCTCCATTGTCCTGTTCTGAGTCACCACCATAATCCTTCTGCAACTCTGTGATCGTTGTGTGCAAAGCATTTAATCATGCCACGATAGCATTGAGTGTGGTCTTAGCAGCCATCTGTGTGAGGTCGAGCCGATCGAACCACTCGTTCAATGAAGTGGTCGTTGAATCCAGCTGGTCATGTATCGTCTTAATGTCCGCGGCAAGTCAATCAACTCGTGTCTGCATGTCCTGCAGCTGGTCATCCCTCTCGTCGAAGTCGTCTTCCATGGTTAGCGCAAATAAAAAAACAAAACTGACGACAAAACAGGGGTGTAACAACTAACAAGGTGCTCACAACAATGCTGTTATCAAATTCTTATCCGTTCTTACCAAGCACACAGGGGGGAACTGCAACCAATAGGTAGAACTCGCAAAAGATTGGAGGAGCGATTGCCTAGGGAAACAAAGTCTACTCGTTGTACAACTATGTGGAGTTCTGGGTAGGCTGCACTCAAATCAAGGATTAACACAATCAAACAATAATGCAAAGTTGAATTATAGTGCTAAACACGAAACAAATACTAGTGGAAATGTGAGTATCTATGATGATTTCCTAGTGACGTTCTGATTATTCGTCATGGATGTGATCTATACCGTGACGAATTTTGTAACTTTGTCACAGATAACGAGTGACGGCGCCAAGCCACTAAAAATAATAACAAAACGCTATGAATCCTCACCGAACAACAAACATGTTTGTCACAGATGAATTATTTCAATTCTGCGTGTGAGGAACAAATGACGAACGTGAATGATCATCACAGAACAACAACATAATCATCACAAAACAACTTGAAAAAAAATACACGGGCCTAGTCCCCACAGGTGGGCCTAGTAGCACGACCACGTGGCAGTCCACATGAACATGGACCCCACCACTGTGGTCCCACGACGCAGTGGGACCACTACCACGTGGCAAGTGGGCCCACCACCCCTGGTCCCGCTGGTCAGATTTGGTGGGCCACTGCAGGTGGCCCCGCCGCAAGACCACATGGTTGTACACGTCAACGTGGAGCCCACGACCACATGGCTTTACACATCAACAAGGACCCCACCAGCGTGGTCCCGCTACCATGTGTCAACGTGGGCCCACCGACCCTTGTCCCGCTGGACAGAATCGATGGGCCACTAGCCCAGCTGCATTGGGTCGGCCTTCTTTGTTGTCCCTCAACCAGCCCAGGTGCTATGGGACAGCCTTTTTTTAGTAACCAGCCCAGGTAAACATTGGGCCGGCCTTTCTTACCACTGCACATGGAGACGACACAGCTGTCTTACCATTGGGTGGCCCAGGTTTTTATTCAGCAAAAAATGGTGCTTTCCTTAGGATTCAAACCGCAGACGGGACGACACCGGAGATGAGGTCTTACCACTGCACCACTCAACGTTATCTGTTAGAAGTGTACATATTTGTTTATTTGATGTATAACATGAATTCCCATGTTCAATAAACAAACAGACCTAAACAAATTCACTTCTGTCTAGTGTCTAGGGCGTCCCAGGCGTGTGGAGGGAGGGGGCCGGAGTCGTTCCCGGCGTCCCCGACGGGCGGCTACAGCTGCTACGTGGTGGCATCCCTGCCGGGTGGCTGCAGCTGGTACGTGGCAGTGTCCCCGGCGGGCGGACGGAGTCTGCTACGTGGCGGCGTCCCCGGCGGGAGGACGGCAGCGGCTGCGTGGCGGCATCCTCGGCGCACGGTGTCGGTAGTGCAGCGGCATCCCCACGGTGCCAAGGTGACGGCTCAGTCGCACGACGACGTCCCCGCAGCATAGAGTTTAGGTATGGGCTAGGGATTCACTTAGGCTCTGTGGAATTCAATGTGATTTTTGCTAGATTTTTCTAGATTTGAGCGTGCTTCTGCTGGGGATTATGTATGGGCTGCAATTGGAGTGTTGTTTCTGTGTGCAATTGGTTGTTTCCCTTAGTAGTAACCCCTACTGCAATTCGCTAGTTTTCGTATTGAAATTCTACTGATTTCTGATGCTCTGTTCGAATATCAATTCATATTTTCTTAGCACAGAATACCAAACAATGTTTAATCTAGCCATGGGGGGAACTAGTTAGCAAGCAGTTTGGACATTCATGTAAGGTAGCTTCACTAATGCATACTGTTTATTTATATTGCTGTGAATCTATGTAAGTTTCTGGAGAAATGATCCAATTATGTTTATCTATGTTGCACAAATGTAATATATATTGCACTTATGTTGCTATGTTCTGAATTTCCACATTTATGCCAAAGCAGATGGATCGAAGTTGGGTTCATTTGAAACCATTCACACCTACCTACATGGACGGAGTGGAAGAGTTCATGGAATTTGTTAGAGGAAAATACCCTGAAGACAGCAAGATAAAATGTCCATGTCGCAGATGTGTTAATCAAGTTTTACGGCATCAGCAAGAAGTGAATGACCATATACACATCTTTGGAATGTCGCTTGCTTACACTCATTAGATTCATCACGGGGAGTCTCTAGATACTGAAATTATTGAGTCCAGAGAGGAGGAGGTGCACCATGATAGATATGATTATGATTAAGGGATAAATTTGGGCGAGGATGACCAAGATGATGGTCGAGATGATGACCGAGATGATGATCACGGAGTCACAGAGATGCTAGCAGATTTGTACACATCATTAGAGGCAGATGGAAGGAATCCAAGATTTACCAAAGTTCTTGCCGATGCCAAGCAGCAACTGTGCCCAGGATCATAGCACTCTAGATTCTCCTTTCTAGTGAGACTTCTTTATATCAAGTCTCGCTATCGAGTTAGCAGTACAATGTTTAGTGCATTCATGATGCTATTGTCCCAGGGATTCCCTCAGTGTGAATTTTCAAGTTCTTATGATGAGGTGAAGAAGTATCTTGATGAACTTGGCCTTGCATATGAATCAATCCATGTGTGCAAGAACAACTGTGTGCTGTTTCGAAAGTCTACGTTATTTGACAAGGATTATTCCAAGCTAGAAGTGTGCCCAATTTGTGGTGAATCAAGATGGGAAGATGGGGATGGAAAAAGGTGGGTTCCTCATAAGGTCTTGAGGCACTTTCCACTTATAAAAAGGCTGAAGAGGATGTTTGCAATGAAACAAACAACTGAGGAGACCCAATGGCACAAGGAGGTTAGGAGGCCAGTCAAGAATGTAATGAGCCATCCAGCTGATGGGAGGGCTTGGAAGGATTTTGATAAGAAGTATAATGATTTTGCAAATGATCTGAGGAACTTGAGGCTTGCCTTAGCTACAGATGGTTTCAACCCATTTGGCAACATGAGCACTCAATATAGTATGTGGCCCGTGCTTGTGACACCTCTGAACCTGCTGCCATGGGAATGTGTCAATCCAGCAAACTGCTTTATGTCTTTGCACATCCCTGGTCCATCATGTCCTGGAAAAGATTTTGACTTCTATTTGGAGCCTCTAGTAGAAGAACTGCTTCAACTCTAGAGTGGAGTAAGCACTTATGATGCCATGAGTGGTAAAAAGTTTGATCTCCATGCTGTTGTGCTGTGGTGCATACACGATTATCCAGCGCTGAGCACCTTGTCGGGGCGAACCACTAAAGGCTATTATGCTTGTATCCACTGTGACAAAAATCCTCTATCACATGCACTGAGGGGCAAAATTGGGTACATTGGCCATAACCGTCTTCTTCCAAAGGATCATGCTTGGCGGAGAAGCTTGGCTTTTGATGGCCACCCTGAAATGAAGGATGCACCGAGTCAGTTCAGTACTAAAGAGGTCCTTGAGCAGCTAGAGAAAGTGAAACATGTCAGGCCAGGAAAGCATCTAGCACCTCCACCCAGGAAGAGGAAGCATGGGGAGGATAGCGCCCCCAAAATTTTTAGTCGCAAAGCTTTGTTGTGAATGCTACCATATTGGAAAGATTTGTTGCTGCCATACAATCTTGATGTTATGCACATAGAAAAGAACATCTATGAAAACATCCTTGGCACATTACTAGAAATTCAGGGCAAGACCAAAGACACTGATAATGCATGGTTGGATTTGCAAGATATGGGCATTAGACATTATCTGCACTTGCAACAGGATGGCAACTCAATTGTGAAGCCAGACGCTTTCTATGTATTGAACAGGGAAAATAAAGTTAAATTTCACAAATGCCTCAAAGGTGTGAAGTTTCCAGATGGGTTTGCAGCCAACCTAGGGAGATTCATAAGTGCAAATGGTACCAAGTTGTAGGGCCGGCTGAAAACACATTGTTGCCATGTACTACTGCAAAGGATCATACCTGCTGCATTAAGAGGATAGGTAAGGAAAGATGTGTATGAAGCAATTGCAGAGCTCAGGAACTTCTTCAGAGAATTGTGTAGTAGAAATCTAAGGATAGATGTGGTGGAAAGATTAAACCTCAAAATCCCACTAATCCTTTGCAAGCTTAAGAAAATATTCCCGCCAGCCTTTTTTGATGTCATGGTGCACCTGGCTGTGCATCTACCTGATCAGGCATTGCTTAGAGGGCCTCTTCAGTATGGATGGATGTACCCAATAGAGAAGAGATTGGGTACTTTGAAGAATTTTGTGACGAACAGGGATGGGCCGGAAGGATCAATTGTGGAGACCTATGCTGCAAGTGACACCTTGACATTTTGTTCGAGGTATATGCAAGATGTTGACACCAAGTTCAACCAGGATGTAGGTTATGGGCCATTAGTTAGTGACACCTCAGTTTTCATGCATGGTGTCAAAATCATAGGAGCTAACAGGAGACAATACATTGATGATGAGATGATGGAGAAGCTAGTTTGGTATGTTCTAAATAATTATGAAGAAGTTGAGCCATATTTGGAGTAAGTATTGTTTTTATTTGCAAGATTATAATCTCCTTATTTTCAAGTGAAGATTTCCTTATTTTTGTTTTTTTGTGACAGCACATGCAGGGAAGAGTTATTGACAGAAGGGTCACACGATGTTGAGAAAAGGCTTGAAAAGGCATTTCCTAGATGGTTTAGGAGCCATGTATGTGTCCTGCACTATAGTCACCAACTGGCTTTATGTATGTTGTAATGTGAGTTATCTCATTGGTGGTAACCTTGTATTCTTTGTTTGAACCCCAGATTGCGAATAAGCGCATTGATCATCCAGAAGAGGTTACTGAAGGATTGTTTGCTCTGTCTTGTGGTCCCGATCTTCGAGTGAGGTTTTTCGCATCTTGCATTGTCAATGGAGTCCGGTATAACACCATGGACCGTGAGAAATACTTGCAGACTCAGAACAGTGGTGTATTGACTGAAGGTACTCATGACGATCATGCCACTAATTTTTATGGAGTCCTTAAGGACATTATTGAGTTACAGTATAATGCCAATCTACAATGTGATCGGACTGTGGTTCTCTTTAGATGTGATTGGTACAATCAGGCAGGAGGCAAGACTGTAGGCATCAGAGATGATGGACATTTCAAATCCATCAACATTCAGTCATTGTGGTACAAGTCTGACCCTTTAATTTTGGCAACTAATTCGACAAAGGTATTCTACATGGAAGACACAGCTTTGGGAAAGAATTGGCGAGTGGTGCAGAAATTTGAACATAGGGAGATGTATAATGTTGCTGAAAAAAGTGATATCGCTCATGATGTATACCAAGATGATCACTGTTCTACTACAGAGCATGAAGTGCAGCAAGGTGATGCTGATGGTGCTGAGGCTGAGCCCATTAATCAGGGTGGATGATCTACTAGATTTGAAGGTAGTCTAGATGAACTTATAAGAAATAATAGGCAAGCCAACATTGTTGTAGATGAAAATGAGAAGGAAGATGAAGATGACACTATAATGGAATATTTGAGTGATGGTGGCAATGAAAACGCTGAAGATGACATGTGCCAAGATGCTGACAGCGAGGATGATAATCTCTGAAATAGCTAGAACCAAAAAAAAAGGTCAGCAACACTTCCATTGGGGTACTCTCATTTATGACAATATTTTCAACTATTTGTGTGTTGTGCCACTCCACTATGTAATAACCTGAAGTAGCAGGACCTGTTGTAGCCTGAAATCAGTTATTTGTGTGCTTGAATTCTTATTTTGCTAGTAAGCTAGTCCATGCTTGTCAAATCTAGTAGCAGGACAGATGTGTCTATTTCTGCTATAATTTTTTATGTATATAATGTTTATTTTTCCTGGAATATAGTTGGTAACTAACATTCTGATTAATGTTGCAGAACAAGTGGCAAGATGGATGCTTGGTGGTCACAGATTGCTTGTTCCAGAGCTAGGAATGGCATATGTTGATCTGATAGATGCAAGTGGCTCTATTATATTTCTATAGCACAGATGATTTGAGTTTTTTTGTATCTTGCATTGTATGAGATCAGCTTGTAAGTTTGAATGTTAATGTTTGAAATGTTATAAGATGATGAGTTGAAATGTTAATGTTTGAAATTTTATGAGATGATGAGTTGATGATGCCTTGTCTTGCAAAACTGTCTATGATGTACTAATTATTCAGCTTATCTTGCTTTCTTTTTTTCTTTTGAGAGAAACAACTTCTTCATTTGCCCAGACTTCAAAAGCCTTTGTGCAAGAAAATTGAGCACAAGCATGAGCAGCATATCAGCATAGCAGCAGCATATCAGCATTTGGTTCTTAATTATGTGACAGCATTTTCATTTGTACAATAGCAATTTCAGGATCTCAACCACAAGTACCAGCTGATTTCAAGCAAGTACATGAATGATTTTCATTTGTAAAACAAGATGAACCAGAACATTCCATTCACGAGAAAATTCAGACACAGAAAATTTCAGACAAAGCAAATTCCATTCACCAGCTAAACCACAAGTAGTTAACCACTAAATATCAGTACTAGATTCTGAAGATGTAGTTCACATCACTACTGGAATTTCATCTACTGACTCTGAACCATCAACCAACCTTATTTACCGACACAAATAGCAAAGACCTACAATCATGCGAGCCGATAACAAAATAAGCATCCACACTGATGCTTCAGCTTCAAGCATGATGCTTCAGCTTGCTGCTTCCATTTGCTTCCACCAAAGCACTACTTGTTGTTTTGTGCCTTCTCGGATGCAACTTGGAGTGCATGAAAAAGTCTTTTCTTCCTTGCCTGCTCCCTCTTGAGCTCACCCTCGAGCTACTTGACATTCTCCTGTGACTCTGCTGCTACGTCGCGCAACTCCCATGCCGCCGCCTCGCGTAACTCCCAGAAGGTCATCTGTTGGCATCAGATGATAGCATTAGTTCAATGTTGAGCACAAATGAGACTACAGTACGGCATCAGTACAATGTTCAGCACATGACTAAATCATGATAGCATTTGTTCAATGTTGAGCAATGAAAAATTGTATGAGCAATGACATCAGTACAACATTTGGACAGCATTTATATGAGCAATGAAATATAGAAAGAGGGCTCCAATGTTCACCTTCTTCTCCTTCCTCTTCAGCACCATCTCCTCCCCTAGCACTACCCCCTCACTGCTAGACTTGTCACTGCCACTGCTAGAGGTCATTAATTCGATGGTTGTCTTTTTGCCTGTCTTTAGCACCACCTCCTTCCCCTTCTTCTTGTGCTGCAGGACGCCGGAGCCGGAGCGGATCACCCGGTGCGTGATAGACTCAGGCGTGCAGTCAGCGGCAGAGGGTTTCTCCCGGCGCGTGCTGGCTTTGAGTGCGCGCTAGGAGACGGAGCGAGCCCGGTGCGTGTTGGCCTCAGCCGCGCGGTCTGCGGCCCCTGGGGAGCGCTGGCCTCAGGCGCGCGGTGCGTGGCGGAGCGGATCTTCCGGCGACGGCTGGCCTCAGGTGCGCGGTGATAGAGGCGGAGTGCCCGATCTTTCGGTGAGTGGAGATAAATTCGATTTGGTGGTTGTCGACCCTAACGATCCGACTATGACGAGCGAGCTCGAAGCGCCAATGCAATCGTTGAACCAACTCCCGATGGTTACCAACCTTGCCGGTGCAAAGTCAGCCTGATCACGAAGATTGTTTCCTGCATGCAATCAAAGAACAAACAAGAAAAAGAGGCGAGCAATCTTACTATCACTCGAAGGTGGAGTTCTGAATCACAGAGGACAGCACGTATTTGTGCATGTTCTGGTGTAGCTAAAGCTAGATGTAAAACAAAACTCAAGTTGTAAACAAAAGGGACTCTGACTAAATAAGGGGACGCAACCCCAAACAACAGAGGGAGGAGAGGGGGGGCGGCAGCCAACCCTAGACGCCCCATCCTGGACCCCTCTTGGGCCTTCTCTATGCTTCTAGGCCTTCGTTCTTTAGAAGCATGATGTAGTTTCATTCTCTCGCACGGGCCCGAGTAATTGGCCCAACTGGTGGCACCTAAAGTGGTGCATCATCTGGAGGCGCCTGAGGTGTTGCTGGTGTAGATGTACTCATGATGTCCTCATCAACTATTGTAGATGTACTCGTGGTGTCCGCATCATCCTCCCCTTCTTGAACTGAAGTCGTCCTCGACGACAACTCCTCATCCTCACCGAGACATAGCTTCAAATCTACAACATTAAAACTTCTGGAAACCCTAAACTCCACAGGCAGGTCAAGGATATAAGCATTATCATTAATCTTGGTTAGCACTTTAAAAGGACCAGCAGCACGAGGCATTAATTTAGAACGACGCAAAGTAGGAAAACGATCCTTTCTCAAATGTAACCAAACCATATCACCAGGTTCAAAAGTAACATGTTTTCTACCTTTACTACCAGCAACCTGATATTTAGCATTAGCAACAGCAATGTTTTGGTGAGTTTGTTCATGCAGGTTAACCATTTGTTCAACATGTGCAACATCATCTATGTGTGGGGCGTCTTCAGCATCAAATGAAAACAAATCAATACGTGCCCGAGGGATGTAACCATACACAATCTGAAAAGGGCACATCTTTGTAGAGGAATGCGTTGCATGATTATAAGCAAACTCAACATGAGGCAAGCAATCCTCCCAACATTTCAAAATTTTATCTAAAACAACCCTAAGTATGGTGGACAAAGTTCGATTAACCACCTCAGTTTGCCCATCGGCCTAAGGGTGACAAGTTGTGCTAAACAGCAATTTAGTTCCCAATTTATTCCATAGAGATCTCCAAAAATGACTGAGAAACTTAGCATCACGATCAGAGACTATAGTATTTGGAATACCATGCAAACGAATAATCTCTCTAAAGAACAATTCAGCAACATTGCTAGCATCATCAGTCTTATGACAAGGTATGAAATGAGCCATTTTGGAGAATCGATCAACAACCACAAAAATGCTATCCCTCCCCTTCTTAGTTCTAGGAAATCCCAAAACAAAGTCCATAGAAATATCAAGCCAAAGGGAAGTAGGAACAGGCAAAGGCATATACAAACCATGGTTGTTCAATCGTGACATAGCTTTCTGACAAGTAGTGCAGCGTGCAACTAGGCGCTCAACATGAACACGCATCCGGGGCCAAAAGAAGTGGGCAGCCAGCACCTCATGCGTCTTGTAGACGCCAGAGTGTCCCATGAGACCACCTCCATGCGTTTCTTGTGACAGCAAAAGAAGAACCGAGCTAGCTGGAATACACAGCTTGTTAGCACGAAATAGGAACCCGTCCTGTATGTGAAATTTGCCCCATGGTTTGCCATTAGTACAATGGGCAAAAGCATCTTTAAAATCAGCATCGTCTGCATATTGATCTCTCACAGTTTGCAAGCCAAGGATTTTAAAATCTAAATGTGACAACATGGTATAGCGACGAGACAAAGCATCAGCAATAACATTATCCTTCCCGTTCTTGTGTTTAATTATGTAAGGAAAAGACTCAATGAATTCTACCCATTTAGCATGACTATTGACGGTTGTTAAGTGCTACTTTTACACCATCAATACCTGCATAAAATAAATGTAAAAGGATCATCAACAATAGAATAGGGTTTGATACTGATGATTTCCACAAGTGTTAGTGTTTCTAGCTTTTGTTGTAGGATGCACCGAAATGCATGCCAAATGGTACAGTTAAGAACAACTAACCCAATGGCTATTAAAGGACATCATCATAAACAACCTCAAATGCCAATTTGGACTGCACCATTGCGACAGGCTCGTCAAGATGATTGAAATGGACATATTATATGCCTACATCGGAGTTCGTATGCGCAAGATATAGAAAAGTCAAAATAGGTGACGTCATTGTGGGACCCACGGCTGCCAACATACGTGTGCATGTGTGCAACGTGGCGGGCGCTGAATGGCCAGCACACGTGGGCTCGGGACCCACGCAGTAGCGCCGCCGCAGCAACCGGTCGAGTGAACACCCAGGCGCGGAGCGCGGGCGCGTGCGTGTGGGGTCAGCAGCGCCATGTGTCAGCTGGCTACTGGTGCTTGGCACCCACAGTGGATCAATCTGGTGGCTGGCTTTAGGCCGTCGATCTGCCAGCGAATGGTGAGCAGAGGCCCCAGCCGGCGCACGCAGATCCCCGCTCAGCCACTCGGGAAGCGCCGTGCGCGGTACCGGGCCGGGACATGTGGCGAGCCGCTATAGGCGCGGGCGGCAGCGTACAGCGGAAGGCACCCCGCGTGCGGGATTTGGCCGGCCGGGGAGGGGGGACACGCGTCGCTCGCAGGAGGGACGCGGGAGGTGGTGCCACAGTTCGAGGCCGGTTTGTCTGGTCTGCCCGTCGATCCGCTCCGGTTTATCCATCTTTAGTGTCGGTTTTCGGCGCAGAAGCCTTGGATGCTTCAGTTCTTCAAGGAATATTCTGATTCTTGTCCGGTTTTCGACTGTCACGTGTCACACTGTGATTGATCGCGCCCAGGGAGGCTGCACAAGATGGAGCACTTGGAGCACAAAAGCAAGCCACCCCTCCTCTATAAATAGGAGGGGAGGGGCTCCCATTTGAGACACATTCCTCTCTCCCTCTCCTCTCATTCTCTCTTGGAGAGGTGAGTTCTCACCTCTCCCATGAGTTGTGTGTGAGATTAGAGTGCTAGGTGGTACAGGGTGAGGAGTGAGTTGATGTCCTCGTGGATGCGTGTTCTTCAATTAGAGCAATGTGAGTATTTCAGCATTTCCTATTTAGACTAAAGTGGACTTCATGCATGAATGATATGTTCTTGTGTTCTTGGCTCGTTCATAGTTTAGAGGCTTGTGTTCTTCGTGACACAAGACTTCAATCCTTTAGAGCTCATACATTAGTTCAAGTATCTATTTGCATGCTTAGATCCTGTCTAGCTGATTAAGATTGATGTATCTTGTTTGCATCCAAAAGCTTTCTTGTTGCTCCGTAACTTGATGACTAGATTGATCTGAACCGTTCTCTCTATAGTTCGTAGTCCCGTATTTATACGAGTTGCTATAGTGTTGTTAGCGGGCTAGCAGACGTAACTGCGCTATAGTAGTAATCGGTAGTGTAGACGTGGTGTCTGGACTCTGGTTATCCTACGAAGACCACGTGCTTTCGCGTAACGATAGAGGTAGGCCGCAGTGGTGACAGCCTGTTGGACCCTTTGGAACCCTCCGCGCCTGTGTACCGAGTTGGGCCCTGTTGCCAGAACGTTGGCCTCTCCCTAAAAAGTTAGGATGGGCTGGTGCCCCACGGGGAGGACTAATAGCGGTTAGATCCATCTTGAGAGTTAAGTTCCTCGAGAAAGTACTTCTCAACCCATATCTACCCCAGCTAGAGTTTGGTGTCCTTGGACCATCTATACTAGAGTAGAAGATAGTGCACATCGTTCCTTGGATTCGATACCCTTGGAATATTCTCCTTCCGAGGTGAAGTGCTACAACGGTATTTCCGTGCGCTTGCGGATTCGTTCATACCCATCGGTATACCCGGTCGCTCTTATACGCTCCCTCTAGGTGCGCAACTAGTGGTGATGTTAAGAAAGACCAACAATCATTTTTGGTGCCGTTGCCGGGGAACGATTGTTGTATCTATCTTCGAACCTAGTGGTCCTCGTATTTATCATTTTCGTTTTCTTCTACCTTCACCCCTGTTACCCATCGAGATATCCTTTTTGTTTCTTTTGTTCTCCCTTTACCCCCGTTACCCATGGTGAAGCTTTCCTGCAAAAGCATCACCACCCCCAAGGATGAGCTCCCAGAGCCACCGCCTTCTGTGCGCCTTTTCCTCACATTCAGCTGTGAGCCCCTCCCTGTGACTATCGATGTCGTTCGGTACACTATCTTCTCTGGTTTACCGAGCGAAAACCCATATTACCATCTTCGTGACTTCGAGAACTTGTGTACTTTTATCTACACTATGGGTATGACATTGGATACCTTCAAGTGGAAGTTGTTTCTGTACTCTCTTGTAGGGAAGGCGGAGCAATGGTACACATATACCGTAGGTAGCATGAATGATAGTTGGGAAGAGCTTAGAGACAATTTTTGCCTTGAGTTCATCCCTCCATCTCGTGTTGCTGCTCTGTGGGAGGATATCCATTGTTTTCAACAGAAAGAGAAGGAAACGATACACATGGCCTGCTCTAGATTTCTACGCTTAGTGTATTTTGGACCTCCTTTGTCGATGACTGATTCTCAGTTGCTTCGCAAATTTTATGATTATCTCAACAAAAGGTCTGTCTGTCGTCTCGACTCCGGAAAACCATTTATTGAAAGGGAACCGGCTGAAGGTAGGGAATTCCTGAACTCCTATCCTACCGAGACGAATCCGAGTCGAGCCATGAGAGTCCCTCAACATCCAAGTCCGAGCCTTCATCTTCTGAATCCCAAGACTTGTCTGTTGAGCCCTCTCCTGAACCCCCAGCACCAAGGGAAGAAGAAGTTCAACCTTCGGTGTTCACTTGCAAATTCGAGGATGACCCATCTGGAAATCTTTTAGACACCTCGAATTCTTTTGATGCCCAATCAGGGAAGGAACCTTATTCTGTCCACACCAATCATTCTAGAGATCTTTCGACAGAACCTTCCCTTAGGCCTGCAGTACCTCCTCTACCTCCTGATCCTCCTGACGAAGCATATCCTGAGGAGGCCATGAGGGAGGAATGGTCAGAGGGACTGACGCGATTTTCCGAAGCAATTTGGAATAGTTCACCTTCTCTGGTTGTCCCTTGCTCTATTAGAGGCACTGCCGTAGAGGCCCATTGTAACCCCATCATGGAGGTTACCATTTTGCCATGGCACTTAGCGGAAACTCTTTTGGGCAGAGTCCCGCTAGCATCATCCAACATGCTCTTCAAGACCTGTCCGTTTAGACGTGTTCTTGAATGTCGGGGGATTGCAGGTGCGGTGCCGCTTATCATAGACGGGATCAAGGCTAGCTTAGACTTTCACAGCTTCGATGTCCTTGATCTCGATCTTCTCCTAGGCTCCCCTTTAGAGCAGCTCTTTGATACATCTTTAGGGAGCCTAGATGATAAGCTTAGGGGAGTCGCTTCTGCCACCGCTACCCCTTGTCCGAGACATCCTATGGCAAAGCCTCTTCCTTAGCAAAACCCGCTCGAGAAGATAACGCATACATCTCCGTTCGCATCATCCGAGCCCATTCTCATTAAGGTTGTAGAATGTTCTACCCCTCATGAGGATGGCTCGGGAGACTCTCTTCACCTTTGTGAAGGAGAACAATCATCACCACTCTCGACCGAGTTTCAGCCTCTTCCCGCTGGCCCGTATCATGTTGCTTTCGATCATGGTCAAGAGTTAATATTGAGCTTCCATGATGACTCTCTTGAGATGGAGAATTCATGGGCCATGGAACCTTTCGAGGCACTGACTCTGGAGTCCGGAGGAAAGGATTCCACGCACGAGCATGGTGACTTCATTCTTGATTCACCATACAGACCATGCTTGCATCATGTCCCTCTAGAGTTAGACATGCTTAGTGCGCTGAGCACGCACGAGGACTGCAATCACCTTATGGTCCTCTTTTGTAGAAAGTTCAGAAGGTTGGTTGTATATGTATATGTCTATCATAAGCATATCAGATTTCGTGTGTGCACTGTGGCACTGACCTTGCAGCTAAAGCTTCACTGATACATCAAGGATTAGTGGTGAGACAGGAATGACACCACCAACGATAGCTGCAAGATGAAGTTCCCATGGTCGAGCTTATGACCTTAAATAAACAAAGCACTATGAGGAGATAGGTTGGATTAGCATAGGTTTTATTTCCCTTTTTGAATAAAAGCAAGAACATGTTTTTAGGATGAGTCGTCCTTCGGGTATTTTTGGTCACTAACCTTTCAGGTGGAGATTGAAAAGAAGGTGGACAGATGATGCCTACAAACATGTGAGCCACATCATCTACAACACCTATATAAGCTCTGGTGAGGGAACATTTACAAAAGGAAGCTTGATCACCACACACTCGATTTTTGTTGCCTAGCAATGCAAACTTCAAGTGTGGGGGAGGTATGTGAGCATCCTGAGTAAAGTTCCTCCTCTACCAAATCTTATCCTGGTGTGGCAATGATGTCAGCTCTTGCATCTTGCCCACTAGCTAGGTAAGTCCTACTTTTGACATTAAACAAAGACCTTCCGGGAGGTTGCCCGAGGTTCACCGTCTTATGCTCATGCTTATGTCCCCTGTTGATGATAGCTTAATCATGCATTCATGCTTCCTTTATCTTTGTTCATATGCTCTGGTTTGGATGTATGCTCGAGCGTACATTCATAGATTGTTTTAAATTAAGCATGCTGCTTAGGTTAGAACTGTCTCCTTCAGTCAAAACAAGACATGGTGCCGGGTTTTGATTGATGAACCTTAGAGTTATATTCTCATAGATCTTGGTTGCATATATGCTGACTAACCCCTACAGAAAATTGTCAAATTTAAATGGGTAAGTCATTGAGATAAATTCAAAAGGGAAGGTAAGTTGAGGTGTGAGATTCATGTTGCACAACATGCAAGGGTGGTACATATGACCTCTCGAAGGTCCAAGGTAAGTATATACCCCTTTGTGTGTGAAGTGTAATCTTGGTCTAACCCTTTCGAGCAAATGACATGGTGACGATAAAAATAAAATAAAAACAACAAAAATATTTGAATTTGAATAAAGGCTCTATGGTTCTCGAACTAGTGGAGTCCATCTTTTGTTTTCATTTATCACTTGAAGAACAGCACCAGGTTCAACCACTAGTGTGGGGGAGTTCTCTCAAGCTCATCATCGACATTTCCACTAGAGAACTCCCACACAGGCGTTGCACAACATCGACTATACTTTCATGACAAGAGCAAGGTAAACTGGAGTGAGCCGGCTGCCTTTTGGTCAGCCGAATCACCACTGGTCTTCCTTGATATCTTATCCTTCAAAACGATGGTATGTGCACCCTCTATCTCACTCTACCTTATCCATGAGTTTGTTTGAATTTCAATTCCTATCCTTTGAACTCAAACTCAGTGGTTGGTGCTATGCTTGCTCTACATGATTCCTGTGGTTGGCCTGCATACGTTTTATTCCTTACTTATCATCTTGATGCTTGTGAACAAATATCATTAGGGAACTCATGCTTATCTAAGTAGTTAGCGTTTGTGATATGGTTTGATGATATGATCTTCTCTCTTGATGTCTGAGTGCTTGGGAATTTTATGTGAAAAATCATAAAAACCCTTTGCAAAGCTCCTCTTTGATATGCCACCGCCCTACCAAAGCCATATGATGTTCTTAGTTGAAAACCTTATACTCATATGCTGCTTATTATTGCATTGAGATTTGTCAAATTCTATGACCCTTGTGAGAATTCTTTTCATTACTTTCATGATCAAGATTCATGTGCACACCACCATATTTCCCCTTGCTATGCTTCTACACTGGAAGTTAGCATTATTTCATTCATCCATTCCGAAAATAAGGCTCCATATGTGGTGTGACCTCTCTCTCCAAAAGTGTCCCTCAAAAAGAGACATGGGCTATGAAAAAAAGAAAAAAAAGAGAAAAGAAAAGAGAGACACATGCTCAAGGCATGATGAAAAATAAGAGGAAAGAAAGAATAGCCCATGTCCAAAAATAAAGGAGAAATAGGAGAGAGAAGGGATCATGCAAAAAGTAGTCCCATAATATAGATGGTAGTAACTAGTGTACATTCCGGGGCTAGTGTCCACCTTACCATCAACCAACATTTTTTCCTCATATATGTATGGTAATATCTAGCACCCATTCCGGGCCTAGTATCCACCTTACCATACTAACCATATCCATACACGTGCACATCTTGATTTGATTGTATGATTTGATTTTCTTTGTGGATCTAGTTTTTGACTTTGCAATATATGTGATACAAGTATGCCTTATCATTTATCCTACCCTGAGCTCCACATATAGACATCATTAGAAGTAGGGTGAAGAAAGGCAAATTAATGCCTTGGTGAGGACATATACACATTGAGCGATCTCAGAGAATCAAATGAGGAGCTAAGCAAGGTTTGTTTTCAAAGTTTATTGCAAAACCCCAAGTTACTTGACATGATGAGCATGAGTGATTTGATTCATGACCGTTCCATTCGTCAACTACCCAAGATAGCATGATAGACACTTCACAAAGTTCACAAGTACAAGGTATGGTTTGGAATATCTCTTATGCTCGTTTCATACCTTTGGATATCATGTCTCACCTTGATCTGACTCCCTTTACTCGGGACGAGCGAAGGTCAAGTGTGGGGGTGTTGCTGACGGCTGTTAAGTGCTACTTTTACACTGTCAATACCTGCATAAAATAAATGTAAAAGGATCATCAACAATAGAATAGGGTTTGATACTGATGATTTCCACAAGTGTTGGTGTTTCTAGCTTTTGTTGCAGGATGCACAGAAATGCGTGCCAAATGGTACAGTTAAGAGCAAGTGACCCAATGGCTATTAAAGGATGTCATCATAAACAACCCCAAATGCCAATTTGGACTGCACCATTGCGACGGGCTCGTCATGATGATCGAAATGGACATATTATATTCCTACATCAGAGTTCGTATGCGCAAGATATAGAATAGTCAAAATAGGTGATGTCATTGTGGGACCCATGGCCGCCAACATACGTGTGCATGTGTGCCACGTAGCAGGCACTGAATGGCCAGCACACGTGGGCCCGGGACCCACGCAGCAGCGCCGCTGCAGCAACCGGCCGGGTCAATGCCTAGGCGCGGAGCGTGGGCGCGTGTGTGCAGGGTCAGCAGCGCCACGTGTCGCTGGCTACTAGTGCCTTGCTCCCACACCGGATCGATCCAGTGGCTGGCTTCAGGCCGCCGATCTGCCAGCGAACGGTGAGCAGAAGCCCCAGCCGGCACACGCGGATCCCTGCTTAGCAGCGCGGGAAGCGCCATGCGTGGGACCAGACCGGGACAGGTGGCGAGCCGCTATAGGCACGGGCGGCAGCGTACAGTAGAAGGCACCGCGCGCGCGGGATTCAGCCGGCCTGGGGTGACACGCGTCGCTCGTGGGAGGGACGCGAGAAGTGGAGCCGCGGTTCGAGGCCCGTTTGCCTGGTCCGCCCGCCGATCTGCTCCGGTTTATCCATCTTTAGTGCCGGTTTTCAGCGCAGAAGCCTTGGATGCTCCGGTTCTTCAAGGAATATTCTGATTCTTGTCCGCTTTTTTACTGCCACGTGTCACACTGTGACTAGCCACACCCAGGGAGGCTGCACAAGATGGAGCACTTGGAGCACCAAAGCAAGCTACCCCCTCCTTTATAAATAGGAGGGGAGGGGCTCCCATTTGAGACACATTCCTCTCTCCCTCTCCTCTCATTCTCCCTTGGAGAGGTGAGTTCTCACCTCTCCCATGAGTTGTGTCTGAGATTAGAGTGCTAGGTGGTACAGGGTGAGTAGTGAGTGGATGTCCTCATGGATGCGTGTTCTTCAATTAGAGCAAAGTGAGTATTTCAGCATTTCCTATTTAGACTAAAATGGACTTCATGCATGCATGATATGTTCTTGTGTTCTTGGCTCGTTCATAGTTTAGAGGCTTGTGTTCTTCATGACACAAGGCTTCAATCCTTTAGAGCTAAAAAATTAGTTCAAGTATCTGTTTGCATGTTTAGATCCTGTCTAGCTGATTAAGATTGATGTATCTTGTTTGCATCCAAAAGCTTTCTTGTTGCTCCGTAACTTGATGACTAGATTGATCTGAACCGTTCTCTCTCTAGTTCATAGTCCTATATTTATACGGGTTGCTATAGTGTTGTTAGTAGGCTAGCAGACGTAACCGTGCTATAGTAGTAATTGGTAGTGCAGACGTGGTGTCTGGACTCTGGTTATCCTACGAAGACCACATGCATTCGCGTAACGATAGAGGTAGGCCGCAGTGGTGACAGCGTGTTGGACCCTTTGGAACCCTCCGCGCCTATATATTGAGTTGGGCCCCGTTGCCAGAACGTTGGCCTCTCACTAAATAGTTAGGATGGGCTAGCACCCCACGGGGAGGACTAATAGCGGTCAGATCCATCTTGAGAGTTAAGTTCCTCGAGAAATTACTGCTCAACCCATATCTATCCTAGCTGGAGTTTGGTGTCCTTGGACCATCTATACTAGAGTAGAAGATAGTGCACATCGTTCCTTGGATTTGATACCCTTGGAATACTCTCCTTCTGAGGCGAAGTGCTACAACGGTATTTTCGTGTGCTTGCGGATTCGTCCGTACCCGTCGGTATACCCGGTCGCTCTTATATGCTCCCTCTAGGTGCGTAACTAGTGGTGACATTAGGAAACGCCAACAATGACGACGGTTCAGATTTGTTTGGGTACGAATATGTTTCAAATCCTCATGATCAGAATGAATTATGAACTTGTGATGCTAAAGATAGCGCTGCCATGAATGCAAAGTGCGCACTAAAGCGTAAATCTCCTTATCATAAGTAGAATATTTCAGACTAGCACCACTTAATTTCTTACTAAAATAAGCAACAGGTTTTCCTTCTTGTAACAAAACAGCACCTAGCCCAATACCGCTAGCATCGCATTCAAGCTCAAACACTTTAGTAAAATTAGGCAATTGCAAAAGGGGAGCATGGGTTAACTTACCTTTCAAAGTGTTGAACGCTACCTCCTGCGAATCACTCCAAGCGAATGGCACATCTTTCTTTGTAAGATCATGTAGAGGCGCTGCAATGGAGCTAAAATCACGAACAAACCTGCGGTAGAAACCTGCAAGTCCAAGAAAACTCCGAATCTGTGTGACTGTCGTCGGTGTAGGCCACTCCTGAATGGCAGCAATCTTGCTGCTATCGACCTCAATGCCCTATGGAGTAACAACATAACCAAGAAACGAGACACGTTGTGTGCAAAATATGCATTTATCCATGTTAGCAAATAAGTGGGCAGCACGCAACGCATCAAAAATAGCAGTCAAATGTTCCAAATGGTCTTCTACAGATTTGCTGTAAATATGGATATCATCAAAATAGACAATCACAAACAATCCTATGAAAGGCCTCAGAACTTCATTCATCAATCGCATAAAAGTGCTGGGAGCATTAGTCAATCCAAACGGCATAACCAACCATTCATATAAACCAAATTTCGTTTTAAGAGTCGTTTTCCATTCATCACCCAATTTCATTCGAATCTGATGGTAGCCACTACGCAAATCAATTTTAGTGAAAATAATGGCACCACTAAGCTTATCTAGCGTATCATCAAGTCATGGTATAGGGTATCGATAACGAATGCTGATGTTATTAATAGCACGACAATCCACACACATACGCCATGACCCATCTTTCTTTGGAACAAGTAAGACATGAACTAAGCAAGGGCTAAGAGACTCACGAATGTAACCCTTATCAAGCACTTCCTACACCTGGCGCTGAATCTCCTTCATCTCATCCGGATTGGTACGGTACGGAGCGCGGTTTGGAAGCTATGCGCCTGGAATGACATCGATCTGGTGCTCAATGCCACGAAGCGGTGGGAGACCCGGTGGCAAATCTTTGGGAAACACATCAGCGTACTCCTGCAAAATGTTAGCGACCGCAGGGGGAATTTCCAAAGATGGTGCGTCATCAAGTGAAACGAGCACACTAGAGCATACAAGTGCAAAGCATGGCAAATGAGCAGCGCGTAGATCAGCAAAATCAACACATGTAGCAAGTTAAACAAGAGCATTCAACTTGATTTCAGTATTAACAGATGATGACAAATCAAGTTGTTTGGAAGTTTTTGCAGCTCGAGCAAGATCATCTTTAACAATTTGTTCAGGTGTCATCGGATGTATGATTATTTTCTGACCCTTAAACATGAATGAATAATGATTTGAACGACCATGATGTAAGCTATCAATATCATATTGCCAAGGTCGACCAAGTAATAAAGAGCATGCTTCCATGGGCACAACATCACAATCGACAAAATCAGAATAGGCACCCATGGAGAAAGGAACACACAAGGAACAGGAGATTTTTATTTTACCACCATCATCGAGCCATTGAACGTAATATGGGTTCTGATGCTTACGAGTGGGTAACGACAATTTTTCTACCAGCATGGTACTCGTCAAATTGGTGCAGCTGCCACTGTCGATGATGATGCGAATCGACCGCTCCTGCACAACTCCCTTTGTATGGAACAAAGTGTGTCGCTGATTCTTCTCGGGTGGGGCGACCTGGGCACTAAGAACACACTGCGCAACAAGACTTTCATACCTATCGGAATCACCCAGGGTGACATGTACCTCCACCTTAGCTGCATGGTTAGTGGCAAGCAATGCATGTTCAATTTCTTCAGAATCACTAGTGGAAGAGTACTCACCATCGTCACGAATGAGCACAGTGTGCTTGTTCGGGCAGTCTCAAAACACGTGGCCAAATCCTCTACAGTGATGACACTGAATATCCCGTGTACATCCTAGAGAAGGGGTGGCACCTGTGAGTGGGCCAGTGCCTACCGGTTTGGCCGTCTTCTCGCGCGGTGTAGTGGTGGACGTGGATGGCGCAGGGGAGACAGGTGCTGGTGTGGATGTCGAGCTTCTTCCTGTAAAAGGGTTAGAATATGTCTTCGAGCGTCGTCCCTGCACTTCACGTTCAGCTTTGCAAGCACATTCAAATAATTGAGTCATATCATGACATTCCTTATAATCAAGTATGTCCTGGATTTCGCGGTTTAAGCCACTACGAAAACGTGCCATAGCAGCGTCGTTTGCCTCCAATATCCCACAACGAATCATCCCTTTTTGTAACTCCTGGTAATAATCCTCAACAGATTGAGAACCTTGCTAGAAATGCTACATCTTATTAAGCAAATCACAAGCATAATATGAAGGCACAAATATATGGTGCATAGCAGTTTTCAATTGATCCCACCTGGTCAGAATGGCAGTGGGATGTTTAGTTTTATACTCATGCCACCAAATTAAAGCAAAATCAGTAAATTCACTAATAGCAGCTTTAACTTGAGAATTTGCAGCAATATCATGGCATGAAATATTTTGTTCAACCTCTAACTCCCAATCAAGATATGCAGCAGGATCATATTTACCATTAAAAGGTGGGATTTTAAATTTAATCTTAGAAAAAGAACCATTACAGGGGCGGCATGGCACACGGTGGGCACGACCGTGACTGTCTCCGGCTTCCTGCTTTGAATCACCACCATAGTCCTTCTGCAAATTTGTGATCTTTGTGTGCATGGCATCGAGTAAGGCCACGAGAGCGTCGAGTGTGGTCTTGGTGGCCGTCTGGGAGAGGTCGAGCTGATCAAAACGGTCGGTCCATGTAGTGATCGTTGAGTCCAGCCGCTCATGTACCGTCCGAGTGTCCGTGGCTATTCCTTCAATTTGTGCTTGTATGTCTTGCAGCGGATCATCCCCGGCGGTGCCGTCATCTTCCATGGTTAGCGCAAACACAAAACAAAACGACGACAAAAACAGGGGTGGGATACCTCATAAAGACGCTCACACTAGTGCTATTATCAAATTCTTATCCGTTCTTACCACGCACACAGGGGCGACCTGCAACCAACCGGTGGAAATCGCGAAAGATTGGAGCAGTGATTGCATGGAGAAACAAAATCTGCTCGTCGTAGAAATATGTGGAGTTCTGGGAAGGCTACACTCAATTGAAGGATTAGCACAATCAAACAATAATGCAAAGTTGAATAAGAGTGCTAAACACGATCAAATGCTGCTGGCAACAAGTGAAATCAAAAGGACAGCAAGGAAGGTGAGTGAGCACAGCAATTTGCTATTTTTTTTGCTTCTGTTTTTTTTGTGGAGTCCTCAAAACCGATAATATGAACACAGAGGATCTCAAACAGTAAGTTGTGACACACTCTCTCTCTCTCTCTCTCTCTCTAGAGTAAGGACAAACTCAGAATATGGTACCTAGAAAGAGAGGAAGAGAAGCTGGTAAGGCGTGGGGGAAGAGGGGGAAGGCGTGCGTGGGGTACATGGTGGAGTCGCGAGGGTCACGCGATCCAATGGGCACGACACGCGCAGGAACAACAAACCGAGTCCTCTTCCTTCTCCCGTTTGGACTCTTTCTTTCTTTCTTTCTTTTTCTAACCCTTTATTCCCTTTTTTCTTTCCTTTTTCTTTATTTTTTTGATAACTTTTTCTTTTTTTTGGACTTTGCAACACAGGGAGGGAGAAACGCGGAAGGGGGTGTGGCGTGTCCCGGTTCTGCAGAGGGGTGGTTCGGCGCATGGGGTTTTGACGTGGTGGTAGATGAGTAGCGGAGAAACGGCAGCGAAACTAGGGTTAGAAGAAAAACAAGAAACAAAGGATAGAATCACAAGTAACTAGCAACAATTGAACGAACAAAGCACGCAAACTCAACAAAGCAAGTTATTGAATGAAGGTGCGATGCTAAAAGGGTTGCTGGGACAAGGATCTAACCTAAAAAAAATTTTGTTTGGTTTTTGTGGACTGTAGGAAATAAAAAACACTGGACAAACTCACTGATCAACCTAGAAAACTGATACCACTTGATAGAGGCGGAGTGCCTGATCTTTCGGTGAGTGGAGATAAATTCGATTTGGTGGTTGTCGACCCTCACGATCCGACTATGACGAGCGAGCTCGAAGCACCAATGCAATCGCTGAACCAACTCCTGATGGTTACCAACCTTGCCGGTGCAAAGTCAGCCTGATCACGAAGATCGTTTCCTGCACGCAATCGAAGAACGAACAAGAAAAAGAGGCGAGCAATCTTACTATCACTCGAAGGTGGAGTTCTGAATCACAGAGGACAACACGTATTTATGTGTGTTCTGGTGTAGCTAAAGCTAGATGTAAAACAAAACTTGAGTTGTAAACAAAAGGGACTCTGACTAAATAAGGGGACGCAGCCCCAAACAACGGAGGGAGGAGAGTGGGCGCGCGGCAGGAGAGGGGGGCGGCGGCCAACCCTAGGCGCCCCATCCTGGACCCCTCTTGGGCCTTCCTCTATGCTTCTGGGCCTTCGTTCTTTAGCAGCATGATGTAGTTTAATTCTCTCGCACGGGCCCGAGTAATTAGCCCAGTGGCGCCTGAAGTGGTGGATCAACTGGAGGCGCCTGAGGTGCTGCTAGTGTAGATGTACTCGTGATGTCCTCATCAACTGTTGTAGATGTACCCGTGGTGTCCGCATCACGCGATGCGTGGCGGAGCAGATCTCCCGGCGACGGCTAGCCTCAGGTGCGGCGGTCGGCGGCTTAGCATCCCTCAAGATCAGATCAAGGACAACTCTCTTGCTGTCACCAACGATGTCCTCCCGCTCGTGGAGCCCCTGGCGGAGGAGCTATCCATCGGTGGAGCTCCCATGGGAGGAGCTCCCGTCGATGGAGCTCCCGTCGATGGAGAGGGAAGCGAGGCACATCTCATAGAAGCGGCTCTGCTCGTCACGATCTTGGCGACGGGCCGCGACAGAGCGATTATAGTGATGGCCCCGCGGCATACTCGCTGGAGGAAGGGGGCAGCCGGTGAGGAGGAGACGCCGAGGTGGGTGAGGAAGAGAAGGGGGGCTGGAGGAGACGCCGAGGAGGTGATGTGAGGACTAGAGGAGTCGCCGAGGAGGTGAGGTGAGGAATGGAGGAGACGCCGAGGAGGAGGGAGGACTGGAGGAGACACCGAGGCGAGAAAATTGTCACACCCGAATTTAAAAGCAAATTCGAATGCTCATATTATATGTGTGCCAAGATCAAAGTTCACACATATAACGACTCAGTGATAACCAAAATACAATGCCAAAACGTAAAGAGAGTATTATAACCATTACATGACCGAATGTCTCATAAACATATCATCAGAGCGAACAACTAGCAGCGGATCTTCAGATGGTAAGTCCATAGGCAGCTGACTGGTAGCACATACGCCTAGTACTTCTCATCAATCTTCAGGTCTGAGCAGCAATCCGGGTTGTGTTGTTGCAATAATAAAACAAGCATGCGCACATGCCGTACTCAGCAAGCGGAAACATCAAATAACAGGCAAGGCTTTATAGTGGAGGCTGATAGGTTTAGCATTCAGCATTTTAGTTGGTCAAATTTTACTAGCAGCATGATTACTAGCAAGTGTAAGTTTATACCAAACCCACAATTAACATAATAGAATAAACAACATAAATAAAGATGGATGCATCAAGTTAGTCATTGACTTTCATAAATTAATCATGTGAGGGTCCAGGCTGCTCTTGACCGTGAGCACGGCTAATCGATTAGTTTTACACTCTGCAGAGGTTGTACACTTTCACCACAAGTCGCGTAAAAATTCTAGGAACTTTAAACCCAACCACGCGATGCTAGCTAAGCATCATACCACACTACCGAGGTGTGATTGCATAGGGACGCTACGAGGCCTTTACAAAGTTTCCCCAGTGTGAAGCAACTCGCGAAGGTTCCGAGCTGCCGCAAAGCATAAAGTCCCCTAGTAGGCACCGTGTCTTAGCAAAGCCCACGTCCTGCTAGAGCGAGTCTATACCTCAACTAACGCTCCCCCTTGCCCTTATCAGGTAAGATCACCCTAACACTAGAGTCACTAATTAATTAGCCAAGGCAGAGCCATGTACCCTTGTGGTTGCACTGTTATCCTAGGTGGTCGCTCCATGTTCCATTTAAATAAGGTGTTCTTGTATTAATGAAGGTATAGCATAAATAAATCAAGTTTCATAAAGTTTCATTAATACCATCCACCAAGTTAAGCATAGCGTGAGCTACCCAACAATAAATTAAATACCCAGGTTGATCAAGGTAAAGGGATGAAAATAATCTAGTCATGTCCTTAGAAAGGGTCCCATCAATTTAATGCAAGCAAAAGTAAGAACAGTGAATTAAATGCATGTTGTATAGGTAAACAGGTATGCATCAAGGTAGACTTGCCTTCAACATATCCCTGTTGCTGTTCAGACACTTGAGCTTCTTGGTCTTCAAATCCTTCAGCCCAAACGTTCTCTACGCCTCACATCTAGTACATACAAGCACAGAATGGAATAAAATAAGAAACAATCACCAAACAGTAAGATCAAAACAAAACAAGGGTAAAAAGCTAATCTACTCTTCGATACGATCATTTGGACATAAAGAACGCTAAAAACGGAGTTAAAACGGAAAAGATATGGCTAGAAGAAGATGCAGGGGCATATCTGTGAAGAAACTAGGGTTACAGGGACCTAACTGAAAGAAACTGAGGGCTTAAGCATAAAGAAACTTAAAAACAAAAGGGTTTGCTTGAAAAACTAGGGTTTTGGACTTCGGCAGCTATTTTTATAAAAACCAGGCCTAAAACAAAAGAAAAAGGACCGATCTGCAAGAGTTTTCATATGGTGGAAGGACTGGCTTGTAAAACTTAAAAGAACAGGGGCGTTTTTGAAAAGTTACGTGGTCACGCGGCCTTTGACTGGTATTGACCCGATTTGACTCCAGCTGGGATGGATCTTGTCCGCTGGCTTGAGATCAGACGGCGGAGGAACTGCGCAAGCGGTGGACATCGGCAGGGACACCGACGCAGCGGGCAGAGCTCCGGCGAGCTCACCTGAAAACGGGCGGGAGTGCTCGGCTAGCGACGGGATCTGGCCGGGAAGGTAGCTAGGACCATGGTGAACACATCTAGGACCTCGGGAAGGCGTGACGGCAAACGGCGTCGACGCGATGCTCGAAGAAGCGGCGGCGGCGAAACTGCTTGCTCCGGCGAGCTCGAACTCGTAGCTCAGGGCGTCCCGACGCAAACAAGTGACCTTGGGGGTCTCCTCACCTCTACGCGGTCCTCCGGGAACACTTCACGACAACGGGGTGGCGACGAGGCGGTGGATCGACTTCGCGGCGGCGCTAGGGTTTCGAGCGCGGCAAGAAAGCTTGAAGGCGGCGCTAGGCTGGATTGTGGAGGAGGCGCGGTGCTCTGCGGCTTATAAAGCCAAGCGCAGGCGTGCGGAGCACGGCGACTCGGAGACGGGGATGCTCCGGACTCGTGCATGGCGGCGGGGAGGAGGAGTCCGGCTCGGGGACGCCGGGAGGAACAAGATGACAATCCGGCCCCACATGGCAGTGGCTGCGGGCGGAGGCGGGAGAAGCGGGCCGGCCGTGGGCTGGAAGTAAATTGGGCCGAGCTAGAAGCGGACGGGGTGAAAGAATAGGAGGGGCGCCGATGGACTTCCCTGGCTGGGCCAAAAGCAAATGCAGGCCGAAAGTGTAGAAGGGTTTAGGGATTTAAAAGAAGGCTTTAGAATTTTTTTTAAAAGCACTCAACACTTTGAATTCAAATTCAAATTCGAATTCAACCAAACAAAAACAATGCTCCAGCATGTATGCAACATTAAACTCCTATATTTATTTATTTATTTTTCAAAAATATATTTAAATGCCTAAAAATTCACATACACCTTATGATCCTTAAATTCAAACATTGTTTCTAACAAATTTTTGCGAAATTAGGGTGTTACAGAAATGACGCCGCGACATTATGTCGATGGCTATGTTCTAGGATAAGAAAATAACGGGATGCGCTCAATCGACATTACTTGAAGTAGCGCAGTGGTGAGACCGTTGTTTCCGAGGCTGGTGACCAGGGTTCGAATCCTAGGTTGGTCACCCCATTTTTAAAAAAAAAAATCAAAAAACTTGTTCAAAAATTGGCCGAAGCCGGGACTCGAACCCGGGACCAATTGCTAGAGAGTGAGAAGTCCCACCACTGCGCCAAATGTAAGTTCGAGTACAAGTGTTGAAACTAATTTACTTCTACTATAATTATAAGGGCTACCAGGTGTCAGCACCCTATTGGTTCGGCAGTCTTGGAGGTGAAGAACACATGGATAGTTGGTATTTATTCTTTTAATCTAGAATTAAATTTTGTAACTAGTATTTCTTCGTCACACATAATCTGAATTCTACGTTTTTTCTTCCTGATGTTTTCTAAAATCACGCTCTTTTGTTTAATGATGTTGTTTTGTACAGATTCTATTTTGCAGATCCTATTTATATCCGTTTATCTAGTTCCTCCTAAATATCAATTAGAAAAATCATTTGTTTTGCACAAACATTACTAATGTAACTTCATATTTTGCAATAATAAACTAAACACAAGCTTATGGTCAAGTTTGAAGTGCATATCAATTCGAAAATTTCGAAAAGTATGATACACTTCAATGTTCAAGTAACATTTCATGAAACTATGTTAGACATGTATCCATTTCTAAAAAATATAGGTTCCGCTGTTACCAAAATCATTTGAAATTTTTATGACAAGTTTATGTACTCAAATTATGTTACCACGTCAATTCGTAGAACCATCGGGGCATTTTATGATATTATTTGAATTATTATACTGTAAATTCGAGATGTAAGTTTGAATTATCCCTAATAAACTATTACCGAAATCATTTTTTCATTTGAATTATACCTAAGTTTGTAGATATTGATGAGTCATACAACTTTGGTATTCATTACTTCTTCATCTTAAATCATTCTGGGTTTTAAAATCTGGTCTAAAATCGCCACATTGATAAACAATTCAAATTTTTAATTGTTCAAACTTCATCACAGCACAAATTACCAAAATCAACATACTATCTTGATGGACCATGATTCTATAAAATTTTAGAAAAAAATCATCCAATTTGGAGTTAGTATGAGGCAGAAAAACTAGTTACAAGTTATAGTCAAAGATTAAAAAGAGAAGCCACACTTGTTCATCCCAGTTCATAGCAAGTGCAATTTCTATTTTTAATCTTTGGATAAAATTTGTAAACCATTTTTCTTCCTCATATGAACTCCAAATCGGTTGATTCTTTCTCCTAATTTTTTCTAAAATCAATTTCTACAAGTTCCGTTTTAGGTATTTCTCCATTCGAATATATTTTAAATATGGATTTGTTCAATGTCAAAAATCATACTATCCTAATCTCATTTCAAAACTGGGTCCACCTGTCAGTCCCTCTCGGCAGCACAGCGCGGGGCCGCGGGCATCTAATTTTGAAACTGGGCCCAGCTGTTAGTGAAATGCCCCCACAGGCGCAGAGCGCGGGCACGGGATGAGATTCCAAAAACACACCCACCCACACACCCACTCCATCTGAAACACCCTCTCCCTCTCCTCTCCCTCTTGGCCTCTCCCTCTCCTCTCCGTCTCCCCCTCTCCAAACCCTAGCTGCCGCCGCGGGTGCGTCTTCGACAACACCCACCGCCCGACCGGGTCCGCACCTCGACGATGCACGACGCCCCGGCCGGGTCCGCACCTCGACGACGCACGACGCCCCGGTCGAGTCCGCACCTCGACGACGCACGACGCCCCGGCCGGTTCCGCACCTCGACGCCGCACGATGCCCCGGCCAGGTCCGCACCTCGTCGACACACGACACCGCGGCCAGGTCTACTTCCTCATTGTTTCCACTGGGACTCAGATCTGCTACCTCATCTTGCCACCGGAACCGGAGTACTACGCCGACGATGACTCTGACCTAATCCCGCTACCACATCGACGAAGTATGGTAAAGACTCGACGCAGTGTTCTATCAGGTACGTCAAATCCCTACAACACTGACGTGTGGATTAGTATTTGGAGCTCGAGGTGACTACAATTTCTTTGCTCTAGTACATCTGTGATAAAGATTAGGATTGAGACGCGTGGATTAGGGTTTGGAGCTCAAGGTGGATTAGGGTTTTGAGCTCGAGGTGGATTAGGGTTCGGATTTGAATGTGATTACGGTGTACCACACCTTATTAACCTAGATGTTTTACTTTCTGGGAAATGGAGGATGTATAATTGAGTGGAGTATTATAGGTGTGCTTTGACTAAATAAACTAATGGTTTACTTACTAGAAATATCACTGATATGTCGCTAGGCCTACTCTTTGGTTGATTGACTGCTTATCTGCTGATAGATATGCCATAGGGACTCTTGTTTACTTGATACATATTTGATTGATATCTATAGCTCCTGATTTTATTTTGTTCAATATGATTGTACAGCATCAAATTTGATAGATATGATTAGCAGCTACGGTTTGATTTTCTGTGAAAGTTCATTTTAAGATGATTATGATGCTTTTTATTATGATGGTTTCCCTTTGTAACTGATAATGGGTTGGGTAGACAACTTGCTGTTATGATGGTTTGCATGAATATGTATCATGTAAATTATAGGTGTTGTTAATACACAAAACTTTGCTTGTTAGGTGTCTATTAATCAGAGGTGTTATTAATTAGAATTTCCATCAATGCAACATCCTGACCTGCCCTATGTGATTTCATGTGTAAGAAACTTCAACATGTGCTTACGAGAGGAAGTGGGACAACAATATAGCAGAGATTAAGAGAAGGTTTGAAGAACTTGGTCTCCCATCAGATGTAAATTCATTTGGAAATGAACCAGCCCCTTCCGGGGGAATTAGGAAAGGGGTGCGGGGTAGACGTGCTAAAGATACAGATGATTCAGAGTATCTCCCTGAGGACCAGGTTCAGGGAGACACTAATGATGATGCAGCATTAGACGAGGAGCCTGTTCCCCTTGTGGTCATTGAGGTACCTAGGGATGGGATGCACAGTTGCATGTTTTACTACTATAGTAGCATTTTCTTATATTTCACATGTTTTTCTCCTACTACAGGCTCCTCATAGTAGACGTACAGAAGAAATGCCGCCGGGAGGTGCAAGATCAAGTAAGCGAGTGAGGACTAGTCCTCCAAATGAGAGACTTGCTGAAGATATACCAAATGACGGAGCAACACAAGCTAAAACAGCCAGGCAACATACTTCGAATGAGAGACCTCGTGGCGTCAACACAAGGTCCTCCACAAGGTAGCAGTCAACTGAAATAGTTGATCAAGTTCAGCAAGAATTGCCTCCTGTAGCCTAAGAAGACAATGGTCTGCACAGTCCAAGAGAGTACGAGTATGACTGGTCCTACGATGGAGATTATGACAATGATGGTCTTGGCGGAGAACATGAGGACCACCGTGAGGGACAAGAAGATGAGCTCCATGAAGAACAGACGCAAAGGGGTCATGGAGGTAAATGTCATTTGCATTTAAATTCTGCAATTTAGTTCCACTACCAATATTTGAGGAGTACTAACATTCTGAACTTTTGTTATTTTGTAGGGCTTGCCCAAAGAGCTCCAAGAAGGCGTAGGCCACCAACAAGGTGTATCTTACTTGATAGGATGACGAGAGCGATTAAGAAGAAGCTGCCCATATTTGTTGCTGATGGGTTCAAAAGGCCACATGACCCTATGCAAGTTGCGAAATTCGCTTCGGAGGCTGGTGTCATTGTTAGGGATTCCATTCCTGTCATAACCCATTGGAAACATTACAAACAAGATAAAAACCTGATCGATGGCTTTGTTGGACGGTTAAGTGTAAGTTCCTCTTATCCTCTATACTATGTACGTGTTACATTTAACTGTGAGATTGATCATCTTCTGCAACTAATGAATGATCTTAATCAATAATTTTCATGGAAGGCTGGCCATTGACATCAATCAACAACCAACTAAGAATGCTTGCTATAATGTTCTCCAGTCCACTATAAAGCAGAGGCGCTATAATTTGAAGAAAACCTACTTCACCGGCATCCCAATTGACCAGATCAGAACCACCTCTCCTGTACCATACATGACTGATTCACAGTGGAATGAACTAGTTCAGAAGTGGTTAGATCCAAAAAACATGGTACGTCATATCTGCTGAACTCCATAGCTAGCTATTGTTGCCATGTAAATCGAAGTGTGTATAGAAAATTGCTTCAAAAGTGTCTTTTTGTTTATCTAGCCTCCACCCTCCAATAGAATACACATGAAGCATGAATGCATGATTTGATTGAAGTAAATGTGTAAGGTTGTGACATGTGAAAGTTCTTTGATTTATTTGAATTAGTCTATTCTCTTCTGGACTTAATGGTTAGTTGATTGCTTTGATATTTTACCCTGTTCAAATAAAAGACATGTTTCTTCTAGCTGCTGTTCACACATCATTTATCATTCTTGAGCTATTTTTTATTTATCTGGTAGGTCCCACAAGTGATGCTACATAAGTTTCTCATGCTGCAGCCCAGTAGGTCCAATAATTTTGATTTAATTTAATCTATATCAGTTGTTGTTGCAACGAACAGTTGAAAAGAAGAAGGGAAACCATGCCAAAGTCATGTTTCACCAGGCGACGGGAGCTCGATGCTATGTTGCACATCTCCATGCATATGTAATTGGGCATTATTTTGTATAGTTTCTTTTTTACTCCACTGCTATGTGCCAAATTCAACTAATTTGGACTATGTGCATGTCATGCCAAACAGAGGCAAAAGAAAATTGCCGCAGCCCGTGCAAATCAAGAAAATGCTACTGGAGAACAAGAAGCTGATGCTGATGGAGAACAAGAAGCTGCCACTGCTAGAGAACAAGAAGCTGCTGCTGATGGAGAGCTTGATGCGGTGGAGATCTTCAAATAATGTCATACTAGCCGCAAGAAAGGAATGACTCACATTGCAAAAGAAGCAATTGTAAGTCTAGTATCACTATATATTTTCCCAGCATCTTCCTATGTATCTCTTATTGAAACTGTCTTAGTGTGGAAACTGAGATGGCTTGAAATGTCCATAGTTGTTTTCATTATGCCGAGGTGGTCTTTCCATAGTTGTTTTCATTATGGCTTGAAATGGCTTGAAGCTGTCTTGTGCATGCATGCATGACCATGAATTCTTGGTTTAGCTGTTCAATTTCTGCTAGTAGTGTTGTCGGCTTGTCTCTAGTAGTGTTTAATTTCTACTGTTCAATTTCCGTTCAATTTATGCTAGTAGTGTTGGTCGGCTGTTCAATTTCTGCTAGCTGTTCAATTTTTGCTAGTAGTGTTTGGTCTACTGTAATAATTGTTTGCTTAACAGTGAGTGTGATAGGTGACATGATACATGCTATTTACTGATTTCCAATTACTTTTCCTTTTAGTACTGGGAATCAGCTGAAATGGCAAATCATTGGAATTAGTTGTTGCACGATTCTTTTAGCTAGTCGAGTGAATTAGTTGTGTCCTTTTAGTACTGGGAATCAGCTGAAATGGCAAATGTCTCTTTAAGTCGAGATTCTGAAATTTACCAAGTTTAACTAGGTTCTTGACAACCCTTTGGATTGTGGCAGCCTAACATGGAAGCTTTGAAGGATCAGCCTCCTGCTGAAGGCAGTGCACTATGAAGTGCACAGGTTGTCTTCGAGGTGCTGCCCAGGAATAGTAGTAATATCTTCTTGAAGAATATTGGTCTACAGCCGACAAGCCCAACAAAACCACCAACAGCGAAAGAAAAGGCACTGCAGGAACAACTCGCGGCTGAAAAACAAGCTTCCGCTGTTCTCCAAGATGAAGTGAATGTGTTGAAGCAGAATGCTCAGAACACAAAGGAGGCCCTTCAGAGGACCCAAATGGAGCTGTAAGAGTGCAAGAAGGCGATGGAGGAGAACAAGAAGGCGGTCGAGGAGAACAATCTGCTGTTTAAGCGTCTTCTGCAGTTCAACTGTGGTGGTAACTTACCTGGTCCTTCATCTTGATCATCTTGAAAGCATGCTGCTATCTTTTGCTGGAACTTAGTCAAGTTGCTGCTACCTTTGCCGTCCATGAACTGAGTATGTGAACTGTTGAGTAATTGATGTCATGATGAACTTGTGTCATGATGTCATGGTGAACTTGTGATGTGTGATGGTGAACAGCTTATGCACTTGTCTAAGTTATGTGTCCTGAATATGGTGCTTGGAGTGATATGAATGTAACTGTGAATTTTGTTGATCTGAATGGTGAACAGCTTATGAATATGGTGCATTGTAACTGTGAACTTGTGTTGCATCCAGAGGTGCAATCACGAGTGAACACGTGTCCCAAATAAAAATGGCCACGTGGAGCCACCAGAAACGACCACGTGTCGTTACCCAAGGCACCCACGTGGCACAACAGGAAGCAGAAACGTGGGCCAATCAGGAAATGACACGTGGACCAATAATATCATAACACGTGGACAAACCAGATCACGACCCCAGGTCGTGACATGTGGACCAACCAGATAAGGACACGTGGAACAACCAGATAAGGACACATGGACCAACCAGATAAGAACACGTGGACCAACCAGATCAGGACATGTGGACCAACTGGATCAGGACACGTGGACCAACAAGAACAAGACATGTGGACCAACCGTATCAAGCCACGTGGACCAACCATATCAAGGCATGTGGACCAACCAAACCACGACGCGTGGACCAACCAGAACATAACACATGTACCAACCAGATCATGACACGTGGACCAATGAGATAATGATACGTCATTTTTCAGGTGCACGTCGCCACGTCAGCGTCCAGCGTGGAATGAAGCCACGTCAGCAGCCAGCGTGGCAACGAACCACGTCAGCAGCCAGCGTGGCACCGAGCCATGTCAGATGCCAGCATGCACGGTGCCACGTGGCAGTCACTTCCATGACGAAATTAGTGACGATAGTCCTTAGTCATAGAAGACAAGCCGTTACGTGATGAAAAACGTGTTCGTCACGAACAATGAGCAGTTCTGTGACGAAATTGACCGATTCGTCATGGTGCGTCAAATGTGACGCGTGTTCTATGACGATTTTAGAATCGTCATAAATTCGTCATAGAAGATTTTCAATGACGAATTTGGCTTGTTCTGTGACGAAAGTGTTTTATCATTGATGTGAACTTCTGTACTAGTGAAACGCTGCTGGAAAACAAAGTGCGAGGAAGAAAGGAAAACAAGGAAGGAGGGGAAGGGTCGGCACGGCCTAGAAAGGGACGTGCGCAGGGGGGTAGGGGCGCGACCTAGGGAAGGCTCGTGATCAGGGGGTGGAGCTACGGCGCGCGTGCTGCCCATAGAGCGAATTGCGATCAGGCCAACATGACGTGCGCGGGGCGCCCTTCTCCCTTTGGACATTCGTTTCTTTTTTGACTTTTCTTTTCTCTTTTTTTTGTGTTTCCTCTTTTTTTGGAGACTTTCCCTTTTTGTTTGATTTTTTTCCACAGCACACGTGGCAGGAAAGGAAGTGGGCGGGCTGCGATCACGAGGGGTGGGAAGCGGCGCGCGGGGAATGGGGGACTCGCGGGCCAGGGGAGGGAAGGGCGTGGTGTGCCCCAGGGATCGGGAGACAGGGGGCGTGATGTCTCGCGGTAGGGGGAAAGCTGGCGCGTGAGGCTCGGTGGATTTCCACTGAACCGAAATGGTTTCGTCTCCTGGTTGGACTTCCCTTTTTTTTGTTTCTTTCCCTTTTTTTTGACTTCCAACCAAGCAAGGAGGGGTGATCGCGGGGAACATGTGCGGTTGGGACACGTGCGCGGCTTGAGGGGAGGGTCCGCGTGAGGAGGCTGGTGCGCGAGGGGCCTGGCGCGAGTGGACGCGGTGTGTGGTGGGCGGTGGCGGCAGGAAGATGGTGGTGTGCGGCTAGGGTTAGAAGGATAAAAACAAAAAAAGAAAGGTAGAAACACAAAGTAACCAGGAACAATTGAACAAGTAAGCACACAAATTCAACAAAGCAAATTATTGAAAGAAAGTGCAAGGCCAAAAAGGTTGCTGGGACAAGGAACTAACATGAAACTAAAATATTTTGTTTGGTTTTTGTGGACTATAGGAAGGGAAAAAACACTCGATAAACTCACTGATCAACCTGGAAAGCTGATACCACTTGATAGAGGTGGAGTGCCCGATCTTTCGGTGAGTGGAGATAATTTCGATCTGGTGGAAGTAGACCCTCACGATCCGACTACGACGAGCGAACTCGAAGTGCTAATGCAATCGCTGAACCAACTCCCAATGGTTACCAACCTTGCCGGCGCAAGATCAGCTTGATCACGAAGATCTGTCACTGTCCGCAATCGAAGAACGAGCAAGAATATGAAGTGAGCAATCTTAATATCACTTGATGTGGAGTTCTGAATCACAGAGGACAACACGTATTTGTGCATGTTCTGGGGTAGCTAAAGCTAGATGTAAAACAAAACTCAAGTTTCTAAGGTAGCGACTTCTGAGTATATGAGAGGAGAGGCGTCCTAGGGTTGGGGGCGACCAAGGATGGGGCGCCCACACTTGGGCTTAAGGCCCAACAAACTGACAACGCAACACCTTAGCAGATTCTGGACGTCAACTTGTTTTGATGATTCCTGTTGACTCAGAACGAATTTGGGTCTGAGACCAATGCCATTGGAAGCTCTATGAAATTCTAGTTGCACCATATAAAGAACGTCCAAAACTGACTCCGTATGCGACCTGGGTGTCGTTTTTATTGCACACTACTCCTGGACTCTGAACTGGGCTCGAACATGAATTGCTTTGGGCCTCCACCTTGGGGACTCAAATCCGATTAGCCTCGTGCCTCCTCTTCGACTTGGACACCCTTGCTGGACTTCTTCTACTTCATTTCATGCACCAATGATGGTCGTATGCATGGGTGTCATGTCCTCATCACAGGCTCCTTGGAACATTTCTCATCATAGGCCCGTAGTTCCCTCGCGACCCTACTGCTTCAAGGCGCGTAGAAGGAGACTATGATGATACGATGTGAGCACGGGTGGCAGCCCGGAGCTCTTCCGTCGGGGTCCTCCAGAATCCTTCTGCCGGCACCCCCGGAGCCTTTCCGCTGGGTGCTGACCTACTCCAGTGCTAGAAGGAAGCTTGCAAAGATGGGCGCATTGTTGAGGAGTATCCGCGGAGGGATGTTGTGTGGGCAAGTTCCCACATGCTTTCGCCTGGTGCTACTCTTTGGAAGATGCGTCCTAGACGGGGAAGCAGAAGTCTATCGCGACGCCGTCCCCTTTGGGTTTGCTTCGGGCATTTCAAATGCCGGAAGGAAACTTGCGAGGCGGGGTGATGCGGTTGCCCAAGTGCTACAAAGGAGCTAGCGAGGATGGTTCCTTTCCGAGCTGGCCTCCCCGCACTTGTAACAACTATCTTCTGCTTCGATCCCCTCCTGTACCCCGGACCCAGCTGTTTCTCGAAGTTATAGTGCTGGCACCTGGCTGCCGTCCCTGCACTTGCGTTGCTATGCTTCAGGGACTTCTCGCAGCCGTCGTCCTTGCTCTTGCAGCACTGCGCTCCGTGGCCTGTCGCCGGGGGCGACTCCCGTAGTTTGTAACTAGGGACCTCTTGCGTAGTTGTAACTAGGAACATCTTCCGTAGTTTGTAACTAGGATTCTCCAGTCAGAGTTTATAAAGTGAGACTCATCATTCTCTTTGTGTCCTGCGCGCTTTAGCGTCGTCGGTGTTTTAGGGCCCATGACCGCCGCTTTGGTGCATCAAAAATCCCGTGGTGCCGGGGCGACGATGGCGGCCCTTGGGCCTTTGCCTTTGTCTTCCCCGGAGGCATCCTGGCCTGTCCCTCGGCCCTTTGGGAAGGATTCCATTCCCGGCATCTGGAAGGGCTGTCTGCGGTGAGACGCCGACCCTTCCTTTCCTGAGACCCTAAACAGCCTTTCATCACCATGGCTCTTCAGAAGACGGGGCTTCCGGCTGGGAGTGGACGCGTCACGTGACGCAACACTGAGGACCTATGTGGTCCGAGGACCGGTGCATGGTCACTCCTTGGTGATGAGTGATTGACAACATTGTGTGGACTGACTGTTGACCTAGTATTGCAGGTGTAGGTTGTAGCTTGATTCGCGTAGTGCAGGTGAAGAACAAGCGCGAAAGGTCTATGTCTGTGTGACCACCCAGGAGCAGAGACAAGTAGGCTTCGTTAGAGGTACACTGGCAAGAAGAGCAAGATGACATCAAGAGGATGGAACCAGTGCAAGGTAGCAGCTGACAGCTGAAGCTTGCACGTGGGGTTTGCAGTGGTTTGGCCACAAAACCACTAGGTTACTTGGCTGAGCCACAAAGCCAAGACCGAAAACTCGACAGGGCGAGCCGGCCTGCTTGGGCCGGTTTGACCACCTGGTCAGGGCGGTCTAACCGCCTGACCAGGCTGTGACCGGTAGCAGGGCGGTCTGACTACGTGTGTCGTGGTGCGTTGAGAAGCTTCGAAGCGGAGGACACGCAGCGTGATTGCAAGGTTTGCGTGGAGTTATAGCGGCTTGCGGTCGACGGGCATCCGTCCAATGGAGAAATCGACCAAGTTCCCAAAGTGCCCTTGGTCCGCGTGTATCTTATGTTTAAGTTGTAGGGGTAGTTTGGTCATTTGGCGCCCTCCATATAAACTCACTTGAGAGGAGATGGAAGCCAACTCTTGGAACCCTAGTTCATTTGCTCTTCCTCTTTAGTTTTCCCTAGGATAGCTTGAGAGCTTCATGAGTCATCTTGAGAGAGGGATGGATGTTCGGGCAGCTTGCTAGAACTTGTATGAACCTTTCATGGCATGTATAGAAGATTCGGCGTGGTTCATCTTGTGTCCCTTTGTCTCCCAGCATTTTCCCTTTTGGTGATTTTCGTTTCTATTTCTTGGGATTTTCGTGGTGGTTTGTTGGAGGTGTTTCTTGGTGGGATTCTTGTTGGGTGTCACACATGAGGTCTTTGTGCCGCTTTTCTTGGTGATTTTGTCCCACCAAACCCTTTGGAAATCCTTCGATTTGGGTGGTTTTTGGTGTTCCTCGAGTTCATGACATAAAGCCCTTGGATTCGTGATTCCCTTTGATTGAGATTGTCACAGTGGATATCCTTTGGTGGAGAGGTCATCAAAGATGTGACCCAGCTATCCCCGAAGTTTTGATGCAATCCGTGGGGTGAATCGGGAGATTAGGTGATGGAAAGTTGAGGGTTGAACCGTGATCGTTTTCTGGGAGCTAGGCGGTCTAACCGCAGGTGGCAGGCGGTCTGACCGCCCTAGAGGGTTTCGTGAGGAAAGTTTACTTTTCTGGGGGATTTATCTGATAGCTTGTTTGCCTTGTTCAGAGGAGTCTGCAGGCGAAATCTTGGGTCAATTCGGGGTCGTGAGCTTCGTTCGGAGGTTGGGGGAATTTCCTAGGCCTAGGCAGTCTGACCGCCCCTGGCAGGAAATTTCTCATGTGTGGTTTCCGCTGTGTTGTGTGTGTGTTTGAATTGGTAGGAAGTGTGGTTTGCTCCAAGGATTAGTAGCACTCCAGTGGCTACGTGATCTTGGCAAACGAGGGGATTGAGTGGCGGAAGTGATTTCGGGATCGAGGCCGTTTTCATCTCGCTAGAGGAGTCATCTCTCTTGAGAAGAATTTTTATCAGCTCCCATTCACTCCTCCTCTCTGGTCGCCCAATCCGGACCTTCAATTAGTATCAGAGCCGGTTATGGATCTTCTTTATTCTAACCAGTCTAAGATCCAAAGATGGGTGACTACGGAAAGGGGTCGGGTCCTCCGCACTTCGATGGGAAGAACTATCGGATGTGGGAGAGGTGCATGGGTGCGTTTCTTCGTGTCAAGGGCTAGTTGCTTTGGGATGTGACGCAAAATCCAAACTATGTCCTTCTCGTCAACTTCCTTGCCCAAGGTTCTTGGGACATGTTTGACGCCAACAACAAGGAAGTTGATTACTTGTTTCGTGCTCTTTGTGCCACAGAGTTCGATCGTGTGTACAGAGAGGATGTAGCTGGAAGGATTTGGGAGAAGCTTAAGAATGCTCATTTTGGGAACGCTCTGGTGCAGGCTTGCTTGTTTGCTACTCGCCGGAGAGAATACGAAAATTTCACTCATCTCCCCGGTGAGTCGATTGATGCGATGTTCCAGTGCTTCACCTGTATTGTGAATAACATGAGGGCCAATGCGACAGTGCTCCCATACACAGATCATGATAGAGCTATCAAGCTCTTGCACTCACTTGATAGATTCGTGTGGAGTGCCAAGGTCGAGGCCATCTTGGAGTCGGATGTGTGTGAGACGTTGACTGAGGATGAGCTGTTCTCTAAGCTCAAGTCATCCGAGGTGGATCGTGGCCTGAGAGCCAACACTGAGAGCCCGACTGATTCGCATAGTCTTTCTCTCGTATCTGGATCTGGTGGAAGGACTAAGACTTACTCCTCTTCGAGGATGTTTTCTCTGTCTGCTTTTGTGTCCATGCCAGATGAGGTGTTTGACGACCTTGGAGAGGACGAGCTGGCACTATAAGGAATGTGCCGACTAGTGACGCAAAAAAGGGTGATTTGATCCACAAGGAACATAAATTAACAAAGGTAAATCCAGGTCATAATCACAAGAGATATTGGAGATTTGATCTAAGGATCTTAACCTCTTCATCTTTTACTGCTAAGAAGTAGACGAAGGAGGTCTTCACTGTCTTCGGTAAGCTTCTGCAACCTCATAATCTCAACCAACTGCATTTTCAGAGTTGATTTTGATTTTTCGGTCTTCTTCTTCAAGCCACATAACTCTTTCTGGTGAGCAACAAACCGTTGTTGAAGTTGTACCCCGTACTGATTGGGAGCGTCAACTCACTCTTCATCAACACTACTACATAAGGATTTGGTACCCATTCTTGAGTACTCCTCCGTTTTAATTTGTTCGGGAAGAAGCATCATTGACTTGGTAGCTTCCATCTAGCAACAGTGGATCCCAAGTCAGATTAGGATCATGTAATTGATTCGAACTAAGAAAACAAAGGTGTTAAGTTTGTTACCTTGGAGCAGGTATGAACAGGAGCGACTACAAATGTTGACCCTTTGGCCCGCTGAAACTAGTACAAGAACAACAGGTAAGGGTTGAGATCATTCACAATCGGAAACAAAGAAGGTGTTAATTAAGTTTGTTACCTTGGAGCAGATTGTTGACGGATGTTAAGTACTACTTTCAACCCTCAATATTCTCACATAAATGGAGGCATCTGCATTATTTACTTGCATTTTGGTTTGAATAATGTAGTTCCACTTGTCCTTGGAGATTATTTGTATGTAGGTGAAATACCCCTTAAAAGAGATGGAAACCCACCTTCTATGGAGAAACCATGCCAACTCAGCTGAGGAGGTGGCTGCCACCAAGGAAATACATGGCATTCCACATCATTGATCCAAGGGAGGCACTCACCGACGAATCAGAGGACACCACATGGACTTCACATGGATCAAAGGCCCCACCTCGGATACCAAATCAAGCCATGCACCATGGATGGACCAGAGGGCCCACAGGGCAGCCACCTAGAGGAAGAACACCAGGTGGGGCCGCCCTAGGGGACCGGCCGATCCTAGGATCGGCCGAACCGCCTTAGTGGCGCCCCATCTGGCCCCTACATGTGGCAGCTGCTCATTGGTCACTTGCCTCACTCCTAGGTGTTTTGAGGTCATTTGGTGCTCCGAGCAAGCCTTGTCCCTGCCTATAAATAGATGGGGAGGGGCTCCCATTTCCCACACACCACTCTCTCATTCTCCTCTCACTTTTTGTTTCCAAGGCTACGGGGTAGGCTAGAGTAGCTCTTCTTTAGGTTCCAAGTCTTCTTTGGAGTCTAGGTATGAGTTCTCTTTTATCTTTATTTCATTGTATGACTTTGATCTACTTCAGTTATTCAGCTATTTCATATAAAGTCATGGTAGATCATATGCTTGATATGTTCTTGAGTTCATCCTTTCTTCATCATTTAGAGGCTTGTGTTCTTCATGAACACTACCTTTTGATCCACTTGAAGGGTGATGAACTCATTCCTTATGTGTTTGTTCATAAGTTAGAGGCTCGTGTTCTTCACGAACATGACCCTTTGATCTTATTTACTAGACATAAGAGAGTTCGTATCCGTTCGTATGTCTAGCCTTAGTTGATCTTGTTAAATGGCATGAGAGTGTTGCATGAGGTTTGTGTTCAAGCTACGGTACTCGATATAAGTTGACCAGTCTTCTGGTGGCTCTCACCCTGGGTCACAATAGCCCGGGCCGGGTGGAGTCTAGCAGCAATGCAGGCATGGTGCCTGGGTTGTCTGGCTATGTTAGTTATGAGCATACCCCCCCGTAATGATAGAGGTAGGTACGCAGTGGTGACAGCTGTTGGATCCTTTGCAACTCTCCGCGCTGGGGTACCTGCTGTAGGAGTCTAAAGTCTAGGTTCGCAGAGTGCTGGTCATCGCGGGCTAGCTCCCCATTTGTACCTGGGTGATGAACCTTACCCTCTCATGGAATACTCATGCCTATCTCCTGTATCTTCTAGCTTTGTATGTTTAGTACATTAGAACCTAGAGCTAACTCGTATGTTCCCCCTAAGCCGTAGTGTGCTAGAGTAGAGGTAGATCTGAGTGTGTGTGTCACACTACCCTTTATATCTTTTATCTTACCCCTGCCTTTGAGTTTGTTGTTTCCTATATCTATCTCTTAGTTTACATTTAGTGCAAAAGCATAAGTCTGAGATATCCGCCATTGCCTTCCACAGATACGATACCCTTGGAATATTCTCCTTCCTTGGGGAAATGCTACAATGGTTTATCTGTGCGCTTGCAGATTCGTTCGTGATCGTTTAGATTAACCTTTGGCAAGTCTTGATGTTCACGCTAACTCGGCGTCGTTAGTTGTGACGTTAAGAGGTGCCTACAAGGCGTTTCTTGGTGTTGCCACTAAGGATGGATTCCAGATCTGTTCTTATAGTGACGACTCTAAGAAATGCCAACACAGATCTAAACAAGAGCGACTACAGATGTTGACCCTTTGGCCTGCTGAAACAAGTACAAGAACAAGAGGTATGGGTTGAGATCATTGGCAATCGAAAGCAATTTAATCTATTAGGTTAAATGCGGTACAACAATCACACCCAATCCATAATCACCCAAGCATGCAACAAAAATATGGAAAGCCAAAGAGCATGGGTAAACAATATAATAATTTTATCCTTTAATTTCTACAAACCTCAAATAAGTCGACTTCGAACAATCTCTTGAAATAGGAAACAGAAGATCCACAATCACCCAAGCATGCAACAACAATATTCAAAGGCAAAGAGCATGGGGAAATAGTCTAATAATTTCATCTACAAATTTCTACAAACCTCAAATAAAATGACTTCTACAAACTCTTGCGATAGGGTACAGTAGATCCACAATCACCCAAATATGAAAGAATATTATAGAATGCCAAAGAGCATGGGGAAGCAATCTAATAGAATCGATCAATACAGGGAGGAGCTTGTAGACCTGACGAATAGGAAGGGAAGAAGGTGCCGAATGCCGTCTCGATTTAGCAGCCCAAACTTGCGCCTTGAACATGTTGTTCTTCGCAACTGTTGCAGATCTGCGGCCGCCAGGGTGAGCCTTGTGGGAGCTGATGGAGCAACGGGTTTGAACCATCTTGCAGCTTCTGGACATTGCCAAGGAAGGCCGCCGCTCATAGCAGAGGAAGGCTGCTGCTCATTGTAGAGGAAGCCGCCGCTCGTAGCAGAGGAAGCTGACCGCTCGCAGCAGAGGAAGGCATCGTCGGTAGCTAGGTCGCCGTTGCTGCTTCCGCCGCAGATCTACTAGGTCTCTTCGGCGGTAGAGGAGATGATCCCTTGATTTTGGAAAAGTACCAGTAGGGAATTGGGAGGCCTGGTTTCCCTCTTTGTTTTATATATAACAGGGAGGACCAGGATGAGGAGCGGGGAATTCAAAATTTCAAGTCCCGCCTCTCTGCTCCAGAGTAGGAAACGAAAGACTTTGGATCATGGACGCAAACGTCCCTGACCCAAACGAAAGACCGCTTGGGTGTTGGACCCAAACGTCAGTGACCATACGTAGAGAGGCAAGTTGTTGAGTGGGTTGTCCGTGCCACCATGGATCATGGAATTGACAAACACACACAGGACTATACTCTACTTCATATTCACGTTCGACGGATGATCCGATTATTGCATTACAAATGTACTAACTACAACAAATTAACGCACCATTTCAACTGTTTATTACATGACTAAACACACTTAAATAAAACATTAAAACTACAAACTACAGGGGACCCTGGTACAAGCCTTCAGGTAATCTTCTATGGAGATCGCGCATAAATTCGGGGTGATCAGTGCATACGAGCGCCCAATCATATGTGAGTATTACGTGAGGAAAGATTCGCTCTAAGAGAGACATGCACTTGTCCTGCAATTGTGTGCAGTTAGCCTGAATTGCCCATCGTAGAAATAAGGTCATAGTTTCCTCGCTTGCCATGTCCCACATCTTTGATGCACAGTGCAGCTTCAACCTTTCGACTTGGTACATGTCGGCGACCAAGAGTAAATAAGGTCAAGCGTTGGTAGGAGTGTCCCATAAACCAGCCTCCTCCGGGAGTGATCCTTCCCTAGCCTATTTGATCAAGAGCGAGAAGCCATCAGGGTTTGTTTCTGTAAATGTAACAGTTTCAGAGCGTGACTCCACTCCTTGTCCGTAGAGCATTACCTCCATCACACAAGATACTTTCGCCACATCGACACGTTTCGCTCGTATTGAGAAATCAAGTTGATATGTACCTTGGTTTGTATATGATGAGCGATTGACCGGATGTTTTGAGGCTTTGTGTTAACTGTGTCTCGTCGGGTTGTGTTGTCAGTTGTGTGTCTTTTATTCATATCTTTATGTGGTGTGTTGTCAATACACTCGCGAGGAGTGGTTGACAACGTTGTGTGGACTGACTCTTAGCCTAGTATTGCAGGTATTGGGTGCGGCTTGGTTTGCGTTGTGCAGGTGAAGAACAAGCGCGAATGTTCTATGCCAAGGTGGCCTCCGGGGTGATGGAGAGACAAGTAGGTTTGGTTCGAGGGACCCGGTGGCCGACGGGATCAAATGCGGGCCGCATGGTGCAAGAAGAGCAAGACGAAGTCGTGGACATAGAGCCGGTGCATCGGTGGCGGCCAAGTCAAGGAACGAGGCAAGACCGAGTAGACCTTCCGGGTGCCGGAGGTGAAAGGCTTGGCAAGCTCGACGCTTGGCGTGGTGAGGCTGGGCCGTGCACGTGGGGTTTGTTGGTTTGGCCACAAAAGCAACACCGAGCCGGTGCAAGGTAGCGGCTAACGACCGAAGCTTGTACTCGGGGTTTGGTGGTTTAGCCACAAAACCATCAGGAGGAGGGTTTCTCAGTTTGGGCTTCAAAACTGAGCCCGAGGGCCCGATGTGACGGAGACGGGGATCCGGGAGCGTCGGGAAGCTTCGAGGCGGGCGACATGCGGCATGCTCGAGGTGCTTGCATCAGGAGGACGCGAAGGCCTTATGGATGCGCGGTGTCCGATGGTGAACTTCATGTGTTGACCAAAATGCCCCTGTGAGGGCTTGTATTGTATGTCCTAGTGTAGGGGCACTTCGGTCTTTTCCGGAGGGCCTATATATAGGAGGAGGGGGCTGAATTTTCAGCCAACTCTTTGGCTTAGTTGGTGGGAGTGCTCTTTCATTTTGGGGTGCTCTTGGGGAGAGAGGGAGAGAGGTGTGAGTGTCTCTTTGTTTGAGCTTTTTGCCATCTAAGATTTTTGATTCTTGTGAGTGGCTTGTATCCGGATTTTGCTAAGATATTCATAGTGAAATCTTCCATCTCAATCTAGTGCCAAATCCTTTGCTCCTGAGCATTTTTCTTTTATGCGATTTTCAGAGGTATTTTTGGAGGATTTTCGTTCGTCGCTCGATTCGTCGATTTGAGGCCGTTTCTCTCCGGATTTCTTTGAGGGGATAATGGGTGAGTGCCTTGTGCCTCTTTGTGGATGATCTTGACCCCTCAAACGCCAGATTTGGGCTTCGATTCGTTCATTTTCGGATGAACCCTCGTTCATAGTGTTCTTAGCCAAGTTTCGTGATTCTGGGAGTTGTAGGATGTTTGAGGCCGAGATTTTTGGGGCATAGCATCTTCTTAGGGTGTTCATCATCTCCCCAAAATTTTGTCTCAAGACTCCAAGTGGTTTGGGAGATCCATTGATCGAAAGTTTGAGGCGATTTCGCAGGCTGTTTTCTGGGCTGTTTCGGGTGATCTGGCCCAAGTGCCAGGGTGACCCGAAGGGGGCCGGGTGATCCGGCCACTTGTGCCCGGGTGACCGGACCGGCTCTGGAGGCTAACGGGTGATCCGTCCCAAGTGACAGGATGATCCGGTAGAACTCAGCCTTTTGCTTTGTTGCTCGAGCTCTTTCGTGTTTGCTTCCGCTTTACTTCCTAGCCTTCCGTGCTTTGTTCCTAAGGTTCGAGAGAGATTTAATTTTGCTCCCGCTTGATCGTGTGTGATCCTCGGAGTTGCGATTGGGACATAGGCTGAGTTCTTGGAAAGAATTTTTATCGGCTCCCATTCACTCCCCCCCCTCTCTGGTCGCCTAATCGGTCCTTCAATTGGTATCAGAGCCAGTTGCGGATTCATGTGACTGTAACAAGTCTAAGATCCATAGGGCGACAAAATAAAAGGGGTGCTTTGCTTGCGGTTTTGGTTTGCACGATTCGAGCTTGTTTTTGGCTAATCCTAACCGGTGCTTTGAGTTATGGCACGAAGACTTCTTCTTGTGTGTCTTTGTCTTCAGAGATTGATGTGATGGGATTTGCTTCGGGAGATGACCACAAGTGGAGGCGGAAGTGTGAGGAGTTGAAGGAAGATAAGGAAGCAATGGCGTTGATGCGGCTTTTGGTGGCTTAAGAGGATGATATCCAAGACAAGCTCATGAAGAGAAGCAAGGTAAAGCTCACCCAAGGTATCATTAGCTTGTTCACCCGCCTTTGTGCCTATGGTGAGATGAATGTGGAACTTAAGAACTCACCTTTGCCATGCAAATCTTGTGATGCCTTGTGTGCTGAAAATGAGAAATTAAAAGATGAAGCTAATTGTCGCAAAAAGCATGTTGAAGCTCTTAGAAGAGCATGCGACAATCTTGATTTTGAGAATGATGAATTGAGATCATCTCTTGCTAACTTGCAATCTGAATTTGACTTGTTGAAATCCAATGCTTCTATGCCTTGCAACTCTTGTGTTGCTTAGAATGATGAACTTGATATGGCTAGGAGTAAGATTGCTTTGTTAGAGTCAAGTGTTTCCCTACCATATACTTCTTGTGAGTCTTTGCTTGCTGATTTTAATCACTTAAAATTGACTCACACCACATGTGTAGATGAACTTGAGCTTGCTAGGGCTGAAATTTGTGATATGAAATCCATGCCTTATAGCAAGTGCTCTTTGTTGTGTATAGATGATACTTGCCATACTTCTTATGATGATGATGATGCTCTGGTTGATGTAAATGATGATACTTGTTCATGTGGTCTCATTTGCACTTCATGCATTGATTTGGAAAGTGAAGTTTTGGCTTTGAAAAGAATGCGCGATGATATGAGCGCCAAGTTGGTTGTGCATGATGAGATGAGTGCCAACCTTGAGAAAGAGAATGAACTCTTGCGTACCACATATGCTAGATGCATTGAGGAGAAAATTGAGAATTTGAGAAATATGACATGTGGTACTTGTGAGCACCTCAAATTTGAAAATGAGGTTTTGCGCACAAGGTGCAAGAGTCTTTGTGCCAAGGGTTTGGATTCTCGCATTTCTTGTCACTCCGATGTTGATGCTTTTACATTTGCTTCTTCTCAACCGGAGTTGACTTCTTCTCTTGAGCGTGAGTCTTTGGATGGTGGCACGTGTGGTGGTGCTTTGGATAGCTCTTTCATAGCTACTCCTAAGCTTGTTGCTTCTTCCTGTGTTGCCCAGGATGTGTTGGATGGCAAATGTGCTTCTCACTTTTTTAGAACTCATGCTCCCAAACTGAAGTTCCAATGCACTTTTTGTAAGAAGGATGGGCACGCCATGGAGTTTTGCTTTCGCCGTGTTAAGCACGAGTGACGTGTGCGTGCCAAAGCTTTTAAGAAGCCACATAGCCTTTCTCATGGCACGTGTGATTCTAATGTGGGCACCAAGTTGGATGTTGGGATTGATGCTTCTTGCTCTAAGTCCCAAGGGACTTCTCACTTACAAGAGAATGGTGTTTTGTCTACTCGGACCGTGCCTCCCGATAGGCCTTTGTACCATTGCTCTCACTGTGGGAAGGATGGGCATCAAGAGAGCTTTTGCTACCGTCGAGCAAGGAAAATGCAGCGGGGAGGTGCTTCTAGGCCTTTGGTTGTTCATAGCCCTTCTCATGGCATGAACACTTGTGAGCCTAAGAAGGCACGATTTGTGGACGGGTTTTATGACACTCTTTCTAATGAGTTAGGCCATGCTCGTGGACATGCTTCTAGTGTTTCTTGTTTTGGTCCGCGACATGCTTCCCGTGGTGCTTGTGTTGGTTCTTCTCCTATGACCTCGAGAGACCTTTGCCTTTTTGCTTGTGGTAGCACTCGGTTTTCTTCGCGAGTGGCTCCTTTGAGGCATGGTGCTAAGGGTGTTCGAAAGCTTTTTCATTCGAACCGGCATTTGCATCATGCTAACTCACATGATAAGTTGAGTGCATCGCTTGCCCGTGTGACCAAGTATTGGATTCCTAAGTATGTGCTTGCTAACCCTTTGGGATCCAAGGCTCGGTCTTTTTCGTCTCCTTGTGTGTAGGTATGGAGACGCGGTTGGAGAACATGGGTTGGATGGTTCTTGATCTTTGCCCGTGAGGTGATCAAGACAAGATGGTTCTCCACACCGCTTTGGATGGCTCTTGAAAGCCTTTGTACACATGTATAGTGAGTTTTCTTTTCCCCTTGCGCTCACTTGTATATACTTGTGTCTTGCTTGTGTGTAAACCATGGTAGGCTAGCCACCTTGTTCATGATAGCTTTGTGATCTTGTATATCTATCTTGCTATCTTTGTATGATATTGTGGTGGATGATATCTATGAACATCATGTTGTATGGTTGCTCTTTGTGGTTATGTCATGTTGTTCATCTATATCATGTTTGGCTAGCTCTATGGTACCTTTCTTGTTAGCATGTTTGTCCCCCATGTATATCTTGTCATGCTAGCTTTGTAATATATGTTTGTCGATGATCCATATGAACTTGTATCATACTTTTGTTTAGTTCTTGTATCATGGTTGGCATGTTGTTCTTTGGTATCATTTTGGTTTAGTATCCTTGTAAAGGGTTGTACCTTGTTGACATGCTTGCTAGCCCATGCTTATTCATATATGTGGAATCATGTTACAATGCTTTATTTATCTTAATTGGTACTGTCAATGCATTGTGTAGCATGTTTTGAGCTTGCTTTGGGTTTTGGGATTGTCTTGTCTTCGGGTTGAGTTTTGTTCCTTCATTGGTTTTCTCCCTTTTTAGGTTGGTTTTAGAGCTTCTCTTTTGCTCTTTCTTTTCCTAGATTTTGCTTTGCTAGTTCTCTTTGGTTGAGGGGGAGCTTGGCTTCTTTTGATGGGGAATTTGGTTTCAAGGTGTGCTTTGGCTTTTGGTAGCCATTTGTGATCCTCCAATTGGTATCCTTTCTATGGTACTCAATTGGGATCTTTGGCGGTCATGCAATTGGTATCTTTCCTATAGTACTCAATTGGGATCTTTGGTGGCTCTTTTCTCGCTTGGAGCAGTTCTTAGTTGGTGTGTCCCTGTGTGAGCCTTCTTGTTGTTAAGCCGAGTCCCGTGTCTCCCCATGCTTTTTGCGTAGCATATGTATTCATATATCATGATGTATAGATTTTGGTAGGTTTGACATTCATGTCTTGCATTCTGTCATATATCATGTTGCATTTGTTGTACATATCTACCTTTGTTGCATTTGTATCATATGCATGGTAGGTTGAGCTTCTCCTATATGCCATGAATACTATGATATGCTATTTGTGAGCTTTTGAGCATGTTTGATATGATTTGGTGATGGATAGCTATGCTCTTGATAGTGCTGCTATATATGCATTTTGACATGGCTATTTTTGGAAAATGCTAGGATAGGCTCTCTCTTGTGGGTTTAAGGCTTTGCATGATCTTAGTGTGCCTTGGTTGTCTATATCATGCTTAATTTGTGCTTGGATATCATGTGCTTTTCACTTGGGGTCAAAGACCCATTTGTCATTATGAATGTTTAGCCCATGTGTTACCTTGTGGGGGAGCATAAGCTTCTTTTTGCCGCAAAGGCACTTCATGTACCATTTTGTGCTTAAATTTGAAAAATGAAATTGGTATGTATGAAATGCCTATGCTTGAAGTTATGTTCTCATTTGATTCATGTCATAAATGCTTTAAATGTTTTAATTTGGGTGCTAAACCGTTGCATGTTGTCTACCATGAGAAGTCTCATTTTAAGAAGTAGACACATGGCTCGGTGAAGGACCGATTAGGCGAACCAGAGAGGGGGGGAGTGAATGGGAGCCGATAAAAATTCTTCTCGAAGGAGATGAGAACTCCAACAAGACGAACACAGCTTCCAACTCACGTCTCCGACCCAACTACCCAAGTTGGTCAAGACCACGCAGCCACTGGAGTGCTACTGGTCCTAGGAACCAACACTCAACCTTCCTAGCCAGAACTCACCAAAACACACAGCGGAAACTTGCACGGCTTGCTGCCTGTGCTACACCGGTCAGACCGATGGCCTGCGCCGGTCAGACCGGTGACACCGGTCAGACCGGTGGACAGAGCCGGTCAGGCCGGTGGCTACAGCAGCCGCACAGCAAACGTTCCAGGAAGCCTCAGTGAATCCTCTAGGCTCTGGAACAAAAACCACCACGAAACACAACCTGTGAGGAAGAAGAACCCCTCACAAATCCTAGCAAAACAACTCCAAACACTCCAAGAACTGAACAGCAGGACCACGGGACAAAACCACACGGACAAGGCTGTTCCCCGAGACAAAAACCCACCAAGGGCTAGCACCGGTCAGACCGGTCAATAGCACCGGTCAGACCGGTCGTGCCTGGGCAGCTCGGGAAGAACAGCGCCCGCGAGTCAACTCCTCCAAATCCAACTCCCGATCTCCCGATTCGCTCCACGGTTTTGCACAAGACTTTGGGGATAGTAGGAACACCTCATGGGTACTCCATAGCCAAGATTTGGTCCACCAAAACTTGTCAAATCAAGAGGAATCGAAGAAATCCCACCAAGAACGCCTCTAACCCTAGAGCCACGAAAACCCCAAAATCGAGCCCCTTTGCTCACGGATTTGGAAGGGGAATCAAAGGGAAAAGAACCACGAAGGGTTCATGCATACATCCCCCACCAAATCCCAAAGAGAAAGGCCTCGAAATCGCTCCAAGAAAATCGCCAAGAAAGGGCTCCGAAAATCACCAAAAAGGAGAAACGGGAAAGACACATCCAAGCCTTGAGGAACCACGCCGAATCATCTATACATACCAAAGAGGTTCATACAAGGTCTAGCTTGCCGCCCGATCATCCTTCCCTCTCACAAGATCTCACCATGAAGCTCTCAAGCTAGTCCTACGAAAATCCTAAGAAAATAGGAAGGAAAATAGGAAAACCAAATGAGCTAGGGTTCCAAGAGATGGCTGCCATCCTCTCACCCCTTGGGTTATATGGAGGCAACCGAAAGACTAAAATACCCTTACTAGCTAACTAGGGATACATGCCCCTCGAGGGCGAAATTGGAAGTCTTTGTCTTCGCACCATCGGACGGATGCCCAGCGACCGCAAACTTGCTTAGCCTCGACGCAAGCCTTGCGATCCCGACGCGTGTCCTCCGCTTCGAAGATTCCGGACTGCGTCGTCGCACACCGGTCAGACCGGTTCTCCTCACCGGTCAGACCGGTACCCACCGGTCAGACCGGTCAGACCCACCGGTCAGACCGGTCTGGAGCTGCTGCACCTCCGTCTTCGGTTCTTCGGTCTTGGCTTTGTGGATCAACCAAGGAACCCAGTGGTTTTCTGGTGAACCACCGGAAACCCCGCGAACTCGGTGTAGCCTCCGCCAATCACCACTCATGACTCGGCTCCCACGTAGTCCCGGCTCGACCTTGGTTTTGAGGCTCAACCAAGAAACCGTCCATGACTTCTTCTTGCCGTTCTTGCCACCATGCGGCCCGCACTTGACCCCGCTGGCCACCGGGTCCCTCGAACCAAGCCTACTTGTCTTCTCCACACCTGGAGGCCTCACCGGCAACGACCTTTCACGCTTGTTCTTCACCTGCACCTGCACCAGTCAAGCCGCAACCTGCACCTGCAATACTTAGCCAAGAATCAGTCCACACCACGTTGTCAATCACTCATCACACCAGGAAGCGACCATCCACCGGTCCTCGAACCACACCTGGCTCTCAATCTCCCCCTTGATGAGTGCATTGACAACACACACGTTTTGGTAACCAAGAGAAAAGGAAAAGAAAAGAAACGACTAAAAGAAACTCCAACAAGCGATCGAAAGCCAAAGAAAAGGCAAAGAGCAAGATCACTTGAAGAAGACAAGTCTCGGACCCCTTAGGCAAGGGCAACGGCTCGACACATCCGAGACAAAACATGCTCAAGCAAAGAGCACAAACCATCAAACCAAAGCTCGAAAACCACAAAGAGCTCCCCCTGCACACATGCAAGCTCCCCCTGAACGGATGCAACTCCCCCTGGACAAATGCATGCGAACCACTTCACAAAACAGAGCAGCTGCAACAGCTCAGCTCTGACCGGTCAGACCGGTCGACACCACCGGTCAGACCGGTGGGCAACATGTGAACAGGACCAGCACTCTGACCGGTCAGACCGGTGACCTCAACCGGTCAGACCGGTGCACAACAGAGCCCAAAAATAGCTCGAAACCACCTGAAAACCTTCCAAATGCATTCAGTAGGCCAAAACATGCTCAAACTTCTCCCCCTTGTTGACAATGCATGAATCAAGCCAAAAATGCAAAAAATGCAACCTAGAGCTTCTCAAATAGACAAAATTCAACATAGGATGCTACACATGTCCAAACGAGCAAGTTAGATACTCTATAGCTTCGTAAAGACACAAACTTCATGATCACCAAGTTTCACAACCATTGGGCGAAGCTAAGATAGAATTTAGCAATTTTGCGAAAAATTACCCTCTCATGAGCAAAGTCCTAAACATGAGCAAAACATGTCAAAATGGCAAAGCCACACAAACTTCATGCTAGGACAACCATTCTAAGCATAAGACCATCATAAACACCCACAAGCACCTCATGTCATGTCAAAGCCACCGAGCCATGTGCCTACTTCTATATATGAGACTTCTCATTGGTAGGCATCATGCAACGATTTAGCACCCAAAGCAAATTAAAATTAGCACATATGACATGGGAGCACATTTTTCAAGCAATTTACATTTCATTTTCAGATTTATAATTGGTACATGAAATGTCTTTGCGACAAAAAGGAACTTATGCCCCTCCACAAGATGAAGCATGGGGGCTAAACATTCATGATGGCAAATGAGCCTTTGGCCCCATATGATCAAAATAAGCTATCCAACCACAAATTAAGCATAGCCAAGCCACTAAAACATGTCAAGATCATGTAAAGGCATTTACTCACAAGAGAGCATATATATGAAATTTTTTCAAAAACATAGCCATCAACCATGGATACAAACCAAGATTATCAAGAGCTAAGCCAAACTAACCATAGCTTACCAAATTAGCTCACAAAGACATATATGTCATTCCATGGTGAACAATGTGTATAGGAGAAGCCTTTCCTAAACAATGCATATGATACAAAATGCATGCAACCTAAGATACAAAGATGCCTATACATCATGCTACATATGCTATGCCAAATGCAAGAAATGCACAAAGGAAAGCTATACATATGCTACAAAGGAGCTCCCACACACAAAGCTCACAAACGACCGGCTCCTCGAGGGGAGGCAAAAAGGGCTCGACACCACCGGCAAAAGAGCAAAGGAGAACAAAACTCACAAGCTCCGTCTAAACACATGCACTAGGGCCAAAGAGCATACAAAGCTCACCCTTAGCACACATGATAGAGCAAAGAGCACACTAAGCACACAGGCTCCCCCTAAACTCATGCATTAAGGTCAAAGAGCATACAAAGCTCACCTTACATACATGAGATAGGGCAAGGAGCAAAACGAACCAAGTGGCTTGACCAAGGCCACACATTTGAAGATCACAAAAATACTTACCTTGATCATTTCTTCAGAAGTCACCTGTCCTTGTCCACGGTCCCCGAAAGTGATGTACCTCCATATCATCACCGGGGTATGAGGCCGGAGAACCACCCCCGATATCAACCAAATGTTCTCCGGGTCTCCCACCTGCAACTCAAAACCAAGAGCGAGAGCGAGCAAACGACTCAACACTGGGTTAGTACCAAAGGTGTCAAACCAGTGCCGGGCCATTTCCTCAAAAGTAGGGTTAGCAACATCCATCCTACCGCGCCTATCAAAACTGCGATCCATCCCGTCTAACCTATCAAACCTGGAACCACCATGGGAAAACCACTCCCGTCTCACTGGAGGAGTACGAGTACCACGAAAGGGAAACCGTGGTCCGTAGCCCCTCTGAGACTCAAAGCTGCGACCTCTCCCAAACTCGTATTGATCACGAGGTGGAGAACGTCCAGCAAACTCAACACCACCAGACTCAAAGCGCCTACCACCTGTTCCACGACCAAACAGGCTGAACCCTCTAGCTTCACAATCCCGGAAACCAAACTGTCCAGCACTCTGCCTAGCACCGGTCTGACCGGTCACTCTGACCGGTCTGGCCGGTGGTCCTCGGCCAGCAAACCTGCCTCCACCTGAAGCTCTCCTATCTCTCCATGCTGGAACCATATGCACAACACCCTTTCCCTTAGGTAGTGACATACGAGGCTCAGGCACACCATGAGAAGGGTGGTACCTATCCTTGTTCGCCCACTCCTTAGCCAATCTCGCCTCTCTTCTTTTCTTAAAGCAAAACTCTCTCTTATGACCATCCTTTCCACAAAACTCACAATGGAAACGAATCGGTCTTGGCTTAGGTTTCGGGTGTGGCTCTTCACAAGGCTTCTCACTAGGTTTCTCACTAGGCTTCTCACTTGGTTTTTCTCTCGATTTAAGCAACTGGTTTGGCTTGGGTGCAAACTTGTCTTTGGGTGTTGGTTGTGGTGGAACTGGAGTATTCCCAAATTTCCCTTCTCTCACACCACTGCTCTCACCAAACTTATCAGATCCCAAAGCCCAACCATCAAAGCGCTTACAACTGCCAATTAACACACCCAGCTGAGGCTCATGACTGGACACCCAACTCAACACCTCACGCACCTTACTGTTCTCATCCTGCAAATGATCAACACATTTTGCAAGTTCCAAATTCTTCACAGCATGTAATTCACAGGTAGAGCAAGCAGTAGGAATAGGCACTTTCAAATCAGCCTCAAGCGAAACAATGCGAGAACGAAGCTCAGCAATTTTTTCATGCAAACCAGGGCAAGAAGTACATGCACCAAGCAAAGTGGGTCTAGATTGCAGCTCAGCCAACTCAACCCTAAGCACATCTAGTTCCTCACACTTGGAGGCATGCTTTTCCCTAAGAGCAGTCAAATCAGCTAGGAAAACAGAGCAATCAGCACAATCAATCTCATCAGAAACCACAGGGCTAGCCTTAAGCGAATCAATTTCAAGCTTGCCATCAAGAACCTGTGTTTCTAGCTCAGCCACTCTAGTCCTAGCATCTTCAAGCAAAGCTCTAAGCTCCTTCCTAAGCTTCTTAGCCTCTCTAAGCATGTGATCGCGATTATCAAGCAAGTCAACCAACTCCTCATTCTCCTTGCGTAAAGAAGAGAGCTCATCACATACCTCATCCTCGGAGTCGGAGTCTGATTCCGAGGCGTTCTTCTGGCTTCTCTTGCTGCCGGAGCTGCGTGCCATGCCGCATAGCCCATCCTTCTTGTTGCAGCCTCTCGAAGTCTTGCTTGCGGTACAGCAAAGGCCGTTCAAGTACTTGCCGAAGTCCTTCTTCTTCTTTCTGTGCTTCCTCTTGCTGTCCTCTTCTTCTTCTTCTTCACTCGAGCTTGATGACACATCCTCAGAGTCGGAGTCGATGTCGCTCGATCTCTTGATCTTTTCTCGGGTCCGTGTCTTCCTCCCATGTTCATGTTCCTTCTTCTTGGATCTTCTTCCTTTGTCCTTGGACTTGTGCTTGTCGTGGTTGTTCACCTTCGGACACTCGGCGAAAAAGTGTCCGGTCTTGCCGCACTTGAAACACGCTCTCGAGTTCCTCCTTGAGTTCACCCGGTTCTCGTGCAGCCTCTCGAACCGCCTGGTCAGCAACGCCAGCTCGTCCTCTCCAAGCACGTCGAACTCCTCGTCTGGCAAAGACATCAAAGAAGACAAAGAGTACATCCTGGAGGATGCGTTAGCATTAGACTTGGCTCCTTTGCCACTAACGAGAGCGAGACTATGAGAATCAGTCGGGCTCTCGATCTTGGCTGTCATACCACGGTCCAACTCAGCCGACTTGAGCTTCGAGAACAGCTCGTTCACCGTCAAGGTGTCATACTTCTCGGACTCAACAATAGCCTCAAACTTCCCGTCCCATACGGTACGATCCAACGAGTGCAAGAGCTTCACGGCTCTATCATGATCATTGTATGGGAGGACGTCCACATTGGCTCTCATGTTGTTCACAACGACCGTAAATCGCTGGAAAAGGGCATCGACGGACTCGCCGGGGAGATGAGTGAAGTTCTCGTACTCTCTCCGGTAAGTCGCGTACATCCGAGCCTGAACCTGAGCATTCCCAGCATGAGCATCCTTCAACTGCTCCCAAATCCTACAAGCTAAGTCCTCTGTCTGAACCCGATCGAATTCAGGCTGACACAGAGCACGAAACAAGTAGTCGACAGCCTTGTTGTTGGCTTCGAACATATCCCTCGATCCTGGAGCAAGGAAGTTCATCGGATGAACATAAGCTGTGTTCACCGTGACATCCCAAAGGATCTGACCCTTTCCGCGGAGGAACGCCGCCATCCGCCTTTGCCACATCTGGTAGTTCTTCCCATCGAAGTGCGGAGGACCCGAACCCCGTTCCTGGTACGCCATCTTTGGATCTTAGACTGGTAAGAGTCAATAAAGACCCGAACCGGCTCTGATACCAATTGAAGGACCGATTAGGCGAACCAGAGAGGGGGGGAGTGAATGGGAGCCGATAAAAATTCTTCTCGAAGGAGATGAGAACTCCAACAAGACGAACACAGCTTCCAACTCACGTCTCCGACCCAACTACCCAAGTTGGTCAAGACCACGCAGCCACTGGAGTGCTACTGGTCCTAGGAACCAACACTCAACCTTCCTAGCCAGAACTCACCAAAACACACAGCGGAAACTTGCACGGCTTGCTGCCTGTGCTACACCGGTCAGACCGATGGCCTGCGCCGGTCAGACCGGTGACACCGGTCAGACCGGTGGACAGAGCCGGTCAGGCCGGTGGCTACAGTAGCCGCACAGCAAACGTTCCAGGAAGCCTCAGTGAATCCTCTAGGCTCTGGAACAAAAACCACCACGAAACACAACCTGTGAGGAAGAAGAACCCCTCACAAATCCTAGCAAAACAACTCCAAACACTCCAAGAACTGAACAGCAGGACCACGGGACAAAACCACACGGACAAGGCTGTTCCCCGAGACAAAAACCCACCAAGGGCTAGCACCGGTCAGACCGGTCAATAGCACCGGTCAGACCGGTCGTGCCTGGGCAGCTCGGGAAGAACAGCGCCCGCGAGTCAACTCCTCCAAATCCAACTCCCGATCTCCCGATTCGCTCCACGGTTTTGCACAAGACTTTGGGGATAGTAGGAACACCTCATGGGTACTCCATAGCCAAGATTTGGTCCACCAAAACTTGTCAAATCAAGAGGAATCGAAGAAATCCCACCAAGAACGCCTCTAACCCTAGAGCCACGAAAACCCCAAAATCGAGCCCCTTTGCTCACGGATTTGGAAGGGGAATCAAAGGGAAAAGAACCACGAAGGGTTCATGCATACATCCCCCACCAAATCCCAAAGAGAAAGGCCTCGAAATCGCTCCAAGAAAATCGCCAAGAAAGGGCTCCGAAAATCACCAAAAAAGAGAAACGGGAAAGACACATCCAAGCCTTGAGGAACCACGCCGAATCATCTATACATACCAAAGAGGTTCATACAAGGTCTAGCTTGCCGCCCGATCATCCTTCCCTCTCACAAGATCTCACCATGAAGCTCTCAAGCTAGTCCTACGAAAATCCTAAGAAAATAGGAAGGAAAATAGGAAAACCAAATGAGCTAGGGTTCCAAGAGATGGCTGCCATCCTCTCACCCCTTGGGTTATATGGAGGCAACCGAAAGACTAAAATACCCTTACTAGCTAACTAGGGATACATGCCCCTCGAGGGCGAAATTGGAAGTCTTTGTCTTCGCACCATCGGACGGATGCCCAGCGACCGCAAACTTGCTTAGCCTCGACGCAAGCCTTGCGATCCCGACGCGTGTCCTCCGCTTCGAAGATTCCGGACTGCGTCGTCGCACACCGGTCAGACCGGTTCTCCTCACCGGTCAGACCGGTACCCACCGGTCAGACCGGTCAGACCCACCGGTCAGACCGGTCTGGAGCTGCTGCACCTCCGTCTTCGGTTCTTCGGTCTTGGCTTTGTGGATCAACCAAGGAACCCAGTGGTTTTCTGGTGAACCACCGGAAACCCCGCGAACTCGGTGTAGCCTCCGCCAATCACCACTCATGACTCGGCTCCCACGTAGTCCCGGCTCGACCTTGGTTTTGAGGCTCAACCAAGAAACCGTCCATGACTTCTTCTTGCCGTTCTTGCCACCATGCGGCCCGCACTTGACCCCGCTGGCCACCGGGTCCCTCGAACCAAGCCTACTTGTCTTCTCCACACCTGGAGGCCTCACCGGCAACGACCTTTCACGCTTGTTCTTCACCTGCACCTGCACCAGTCAAGCCGCAACCTGCACCTGCAATACTTAGCCAAGAATCAGTCCACACCACGTTGTCAATCACTCATCACACCAGGAAGCGACCATCCACCGGTCCTCGAACCACACCTGGCTCTCACTCGGTAGCCTTGACATGACATGAGATTCTTATGGGTGTTCATAATGATCTTTTGATAAGGATATGTGACCTAGCATGATGTTTGTGTGATCTAGATTCACTTTGGTATGTTTTGCTCATGTTTAGGTCTTTTCTCATGAGAGGAAATTTTTTCACTAAAATGCTTAATTTGATCATGCCTTTGTCATATGCCTATATAGCTTTACTATCTTGATGGCTATGCTTTTATGGAACTATGAACTATCTTGCTTGCTCATTATCTCACTTGTAGCATTTTATAGTGCTCTTTGTATATTTGAGAAGCTAGTAGTTGAATTTCTTGCAAAATTTCCTTGATTCATGCATTGTCAACAAGGAGGAAAAGTTGCATTTGGGGGAGAAAATGTTTCAGTTTTCATGCATTTGTTGCATCCAGAGGGATACTCAGTTCAGGGGGAGAACTAGAGTTTGCATGCACATGTTCAGGGAAAGTATGCATTTGTGTTGGGGGAGCTTTGGTGAGTTTTCTTTGTTTGCCTGAGTTGTGCCTTGATGTGCTCTTTGCTCTATCGCATGTGTTTAGGGTGAGCTTTGTATGCTCTTTGGCCCTAGTGCATGTGCTTAGGGGGAGCTTGTGAGCTTGGTGTGATCTTTGCACTATCGCATGTGTTTAGGGTGAGCTTTGTATGCTCTTTGGCCCTAGTGCATGTGTTTAGGGAGAGCTTGTGAGTTTTGTGCCCTTTTGCTCTTTTGACGGTGGTGTTGAGCCCCTTTGCCTCTTCTTGAGGAGCCGGCGGTTGATTTGAGTTTTTGATCGTCATATGATTGGTGTTGAGCCCTTTGTGCCTCTTCTTGAGGGATCATGTGCTTTCGTGTGTCCATGATCGGTGTTGAGCCCTTTGTGCCTCTTCTTGAGGGATCATGCGTTCTTGTCTCGGTTGTGTCGAGCCGTTGCCCATGTCATTGGGGACCGAGATTGTTTGTGGTGGTGGCCTTTGTGGTTTCTCTCATGCCAAGTGTCTTTGTTCTTTGCCCTGTGTGGTTTTCGTTCACTTGGATGAGTTGTTCGGCCTTTCCTTTCTCAAACCATTTCTTTGTGCTCGCATGTTGTCAATCCACTCCTCAAGGGGGAGAAATTTGGAAAATCAAGTTGATATGAACCTTGATTTGATGATGATGAGCGGTTGACAAGTGCTTTGTTAAGAGATGAAATTGGTTTGATGGCTTTCGGGATTGCTTGTAGCTCCTGTGGGTTACTTGACTCTTTGGTGGTGTTTAGCCATTGTGCTTCCTTTGGTTCCGAGAGTCTTTGGTTGGAGCTCTTCTCATTTCAAGTTGCCTTGTGTTTGCTTTTTGTTGGCTTTTAGGCAATTGAATGAGTTTTCCTTTTGCTTTCAAACCATCTTTTGTCAATGCACTCATCAAGGGGGAGATTGAGAAATCAAGTTGATATGTGCCTTGGTTTGTATATGATGAGCGATTGACCGGATGTTTTGAGGCTTTGTGTTGACTGTGTCTCGTCGGGTTGTGTTGTCGGTTGTGTGTCTTTTATTCATATCTTTATGTGGTGTGTTGTCAATGCACTCGTGAGGAGTGGTTGACAACGTTGTGTGGACTGACTCTTGGCCTAGTATTGCAGGTGTTGGTTGCGGCTTAGTTTGCGTTGGTGCAGGTGAAGAACAAGCGCGAAAGTTCTATGCCAAGGTGGCCTCCGGGGTGATGGAGAGACAAGTAGGCTTGGTTCGAGGGACCCGGTGGCCGACGGGATCAAATGCGGGCCACATGGTGCAAGAAGAGAAAGACGAAGTCGTGGAGATGGAGCCGGTGCATCGGTGGCGGCCTAGTCAAGGAACAAGGCAAGACCGAGTAGACCGTCCGGGCGCCGGAGGTGAAAGGCTTGGCAAGCTCGACGCTTGGCATGGTGAGGCCGGGCCGTGCACGCGGGGTTTGTTGGTTTGGCCACAAAACCAACACCGAGCCGGTGCAAGGTAGCGGCTAACGACCGAAGCTTCTACGCGGGGTTTGGTGGTTTAGCCACAAAACCATCAGGAGGAGGGTTTCTCGGTTTGGGCCTCAAAACCGAGCCCGAGGGCCCGATGCGACGGAGACGGGGATCCGAGAGCGTCGGGAAGCTTCGAGGCGGGCGACACGCGGCATGCTCGAGGTGCTTGCGTCAGGAGGATGTGAAGGCCTGATGGATGCGCGCCCGTCCGATGGTGAACTTCATGTGTTGACCAAAATGCCCCTGTGAGGGCTTGTATTGTATGTCCTAGTGTAGGGGCACTTCAGTCTTTTCCGGAGGGCCTATATATAGGAGGAGGGGGCTGAATTTTCAGCCAACTCTTTGGCTTAGTTGGTGGGAGTGCTCTTTCATTTTGGGGTGCTCTTGGGGAGAGAGGGAGAGAGGTGTGAGTGGCTCTTTGTTTGAGCTTTTTGCCATCCAAGATTTTTGATTCTTGTGAGTGGCTTGTATCCGGATTTGGCTAAGATATTCATAGTGAAATCTTCCTCCTCAATCTAGTGCCAAATCCTTTGCTCCCGAGCATTTTTCTTTTATGCGATTTTCCGAGGTATTTTTGGAGGATTTTCGTTCGTCGCTCGACTCGTCGATTTGAGGCCGTTTCTCTCCGGATTTCTTTGAGGGGATCATGGGTGAGTGCCTTGTGCCTATTTGTGGATGATCTTGACCCCTCAAACGCCAGATTTGGGCTTCGATTCGTTGATTTTCGGATGAACCCTAGTTCATAGTGTTCTTGGCCAAGTTTCGTGATTCCGGGAGTTGTAGGATGTTTGAGGCCGAGATTTTTGGGGCATAGCATCTTCTTAGGGTGTTCATGATCTCCCCAAAATTTCGTCTCAAGACTCCAAGTGGTTTGGGAGATCCATTGATCGAAAGTTTGAGGCGATTTTGCGGGCTGTTTTCTGGGTTGTTTCGGGTGATCCGGCCCAAGTGCCCGGGTGACCCGAAGGGGGCCGGGTGATCCGGCCACTTGTGCCCGGATGACTCGGACCGGCTCTGGAGGCTAACGGGTGATCCGGCCCAAGTGACAGGATGATCAGGTAGAAGTCAACCTTTTTCTTTGTTGCTCGAGCTCTTTCGTGTTTGCTTCCGCTTTACTTCCTAGCCTTCCGTGCTTTGTTCCTAAGGTTCGAGAGAGGTTTAATTGTGCTCCCGCTTGATCGTGTGTGATCCTCGGAGTTGCGATTGGGACATAGGCTGAGTTCTTGGAAAGAATTTTTATCGGCTCCTATTCACTCACCCCCTCTCTGGTCGCCTAATCGGTCCTTCACGTATCACTTGACATTCTGAACCTACGTGGAAGACAACATCCACAGGAGCTTGGGCTGCAACGCTTTGCATATGCGTGTTTGTACTGATGGAGGAGGAACTTCAATGTAGTCGTCCTCCAGTACTGTAACACCACACGATATGTGTATGCGATCTTCATTGGAGGTCACACGATCAATGTCATGATACTCCACCATACATTCAAAGCTTCTTTCTTGTAGATCTCGATTAGTGAAAAACACTTCTTTTGTAGCTTGAACTCGAAACGTATCATCTTCATCGTCTGGGTCTCCAGCCATCGCACGCAACAATACTCGCACCTACGTCGAAGGAAGCAGTCACATGCTTGACAACAATAATATAATGCGACTGTATCGCCATGTGTGAGTGTGTGTATTCATAGCAGCAATGAGACACGTACCATTTGGGATTTGTGCATAGGAACGAGGATGACGACAATGCCGTCTCGAACATCCATTCACTGATGATCATTCATACCTGTAGGATAGCAACGTAGCCTCCATTGACGGCCTCCACCATGAACGTACCAGATTCCTTGTACTAGCCCACGGTTCCTTCTGCTTTCGCTTCCTGGCTTGAGACTGAGAAGTCGACTTGCATGGAAGGAGACATTTTAGCGTCTAATGCCATGAATGCAAATGATCGTATCGTGCATAAACTGTCTCTTATTATAGTAGTGGGAGTGAATGTGTCATTCCGAAACGTCCGTTCGTGGACATCAGTTACCACCCAGAATGGACGCGTCTCTTCAGTGCAGGTGTCGCCACGTTCGGGTCATGAACTTCACAGTTCTAGACCTTAGGTGCGATTCAGAATGATCAACACGTCCGTTCAGAGTGGGTGTGCACACACATTCGTCGGTTAACGCCCGGTGCCAGTCCTTAACTATAATTCTTAATGATCGACACATGGAACAACTTGTGAGAGCGTGTCGTCCCCAAATGCCCATTCGAGATGCCCTTCTGTGCTTATATGCATGTTAATATTACACACACACACACCCAAACATATATTGGTTTTCCAATTCCCAGCTTATTCTATTTTGGCCTTGTCGCATCAACAAGTTCATCACGTTTCTCAGTCTCCAAGGCCTGCGGGAATCATCAAGTGCGAATCTAGACCATACGTAGACCTTTTTAGTCACGACTCACGCAGCGTACCTGATCGAGGAGAACTTGTCAAGTCATCCTGCACTGTGCATGTTGCAATTCAAGGACCATCGGGTCGATCTGATTGCCTTGTGTAGCCTTACAACACCTAATCTATTTCTCCAGATGCAATTGACGCCTAAAACTTTTCATAAATAAATGATAGAGAGTTGTCTTGGAGTTGATGTGGCATGATCTGATGCAGTTGAGATGGCCATTCAATGTAGCTGATGCGACTTGAGTTGTCTGTAGGATTTTCTTGTGGTCTAGACCGTAGAATCCAGAAATGAACACATACCTAGACACATCGGGCTCATCCCGTGATACCCATCATCCACACATGTAATCGATGTGCACCACTAAAGATTCTGACCGAGATAGATTCATATCAGGCATAGGCCTGACTATATTCCGAGCTTCTCATGTTTTCCATAGTAACTTTAGCAATGCTACACCAAGCTCACGTCCTGCCGTAGTCCTGGATAAATAGGCAAGTGTGGCACAGTGTTCGTCTTGCATTTCTCAACTTGTTGACACCATTTTTTGGCACGTGTCACATGAAGAGACATCGAGAAGGCCTCAAAGCCGATGGAGAAAAGGGGAAAGTGACCAGCTGATTTGGAATCAACCAATTGATGGGGAAGAAATGTGGCAGAAGAGAAATTCGCCAGAAGGAAGGAAGACGGAGGCGGGTCAACAATCAAGTTGACGTCGGGTCACAATCAGTTTAGAGAGTCCGATTCCTTTAGGAATCGTTAAGTTTTTGGTAGTTTTATTTCTTTAGATTCAAGTAAACTTTGTCGTCATCGACTAGGAGTCAGGTTGTCCTCAGGACATAAATAGCGACCCTGCGTGGTCAAGAAAAGATGGTACACACCAATATCAACAAAACCTTTACTTTTTCAAGTCAGTGACTTCGCCACCTCTTTTTTACTTCTTCTTATTTTATTGTTTCTTCAAACGCCGTTCTTCTAGCTCATCAGGCTACATCGATCGACCTCCGACAAGCTTGTAAGTACCGTTTTGTCGAATAACAACTGGGCTTTAACCTCCGGGCTCATCGCTGTGGTTTCGTCTAAGTTTTATTCACAACTTATCGATATCAGCTAGGTTTGGAAGTCTTTTAATGTTAATTTAGCTTTTATCACCAATTTATTCAGCTCGTAATCTCCTCGTATCGGCTATCGTCACTCTTGCATCGTTTCACTATGATCTAGCCGATTCAGATCAGGTTTCGAGTGTTGTCTCGTAGCGCTTAGTTTGCTCTGCTTTTTGCTTGTGCTTTGCCTACGTCATCAAATCAGCTGATCTAGCCGTTTTGGTTATACTTGCACTTCTGCTGCTTCAGCTAGCCGATTCGCTCTACAGTTGTATCGGCCGATCGGGCTGTTACTTGTTGAAGACCCACATCAGTTCTCTAGCCGATCTAACCCGCAGCTAACGTTTCCTATCTTTCCGTGCCGATCAACAGGTCAGGTCGGCTGGCACGCCTTGTTACATCCCGGGGATCCGTTATGTGTTGCCGTTGAAGAACTTTATTCCGTTTTTTCCGTCAACACATCTTGCCACTCCCCGTGGGACATGAAGAACTATTCCACGATGTCAATTCCTCAACAGCCTAAAGGTGTTGATCAGTCCAACATCCAACTGATTGCTTTGGATCAACTCCGTAAGGAAGATAGAGATGAATATGAAGAACGCATGGAAGAATATCGATAGCTTTTATTGGGAAGTTTCGGCTCGGGTAAGGAAGGAGCATTCAAAATGAGTCCTCTTCCAAGGTTCAACCAAATTATAATACAGGCCGAACCAGAGAAGCTTCAAGACATGATGACAGAAGCTTTACGGCAAACACTGGTGGATCAAGCCCTTGTTCTCAACAATACTATTCACAATAGTATAAACGAGGTTGTCAGAGAACAGCTTGCAACGACTATGGAAATACCTGCTCAATCAGAATCTCAAAGTTCTAAATCTCCTACATCAGTTGCACCAGTATATCCAACGATAAGGGTTGCAAGTGGAAAATTGATTGGATTTGATTTGCCGAAAGATTCTATAGAGGAATCAAAACATAAATCAAAGGAATTTTCTCTTCCTTATTTAGCAGTCTTCAGTAATTTGAGGGGATTGACCAGTAAGTATGACAAAGGAATTTCATTCACATATTTTGATCCTGAAGCTCAAATATCTCAACGTGTTGAAGTAGCAGCTATACATGCTCATCATGTCAAACCAGTACAAGAGGATTCTTATGAAATCCCTACAACATTTCAGCTTTCGACATTTGAGGCGGCATCGGCTGAAAAGCCGATTTCCAGTTGTCAGTTCATACCAGAGCAGATGAGTCCAGCTGATAAAGCGTATGCAGTAAGGGTTTATGCTACAAAGATTCGAGAAGATTATAACAAAGTAATGCATCAAGCCGCACTGCTCGATCAGATCACTCAACCTACATCTTTAGTTTATCAATACCCAAGACAGTCGAGAAACACGAATGAGCAACTCATACATCAAGAAACTCTGAATAGAATACTTCAATCAGTTGGATTTCCTTGGTATACAGCTATACATAGTCCTTTGGCTTCTCAGCCAATTACGTATGAACAGCCAGGAACAGTTGGAACTATGCAAAATCGGCTAAATCCTTTGGTAGATAGTCAGCCGATTGATCAGATTAAGAGATTTATGGCTGAGATTACAAATTTGGTACAAAAATAGTTTGGGTTGAAACAAAAGCAACAAACTGACTTATACCATACTCCTTATCCTGCCTATTTTGATCAAGTTCCATTTCCTCAAAAGTATAAGGTACCTGATTTCACCAAGTTCACTAGCCAGGACGACACCTCTACTATTGAGCATATCAGCCGATTTATCATCCAGTGTGGAGATGCCGGAACAAATGAATTATTGAGGGTGCGTCTATTTTCATCTTCACTATCAGGGCCATCCTTTGCTTGGTTTATATCGTTACCAGTTGATTCTATTCAGAGTTGGGAGGATCTCGAAAGGAAATTTCATGGATATTTCTTCTCTAGGATACATGAGATGAAGATTACTGATTTGACCAGTCTGAAACAGAGGAATGATGAATCAGTGTCAAACTTCATCCAAAGGTTTAAAGAGACAAAGAACTAATGTTATAGTTTATCTCTGACCGACAAGCAATTGGCAGAATTAGCTTTTCAAGGACTCTTACCTTCGATCAAAGAAAAATATGCTTCACAAGAGTTCGAAAGCATCAGCTAGTTAGTGCATCGTTTGAGTCAAGAAAATGCTCGACCCTACGAACCTAAGAAGAATTACCAGAAGAAGATATCTTATGGTGAAGAATCTGATTCAGAAGGAGATGTCGAGATTGATCCTACTGAAGTAACTAGACTGACAAAAACTGGTCAACATTCTTTTCCAACCAATATGGTTGAAGTGATCAGGGATTCAATCTCACAGGAAGAAAATTTGCCATTTGAATTAGCCAAGACCAGAGAAGTTGTGAAACCTCAAGATCAGTCGACTGCAGAAGAGTGGGCTAATCCAAGTGGCCAGTTCCAAAATTATGGTTTGATGGATCAGTTTATAAAAGATGAAGGAAAGCTTGGGCACGGGTTTACATCGGCCAATGAGTTAGAAAAAATAGATCTTGGTGATAGAAGCAAACCAAGGCCGATGTTTATCAGTGCGAGACTAGAAGCAGATTATAAAATAAAGCTGATTTCAATGTTACAAGAGTTTAAGTATTGCTTTGCATGGGAGTATTATGAGGTGCCTGGTTTAGACCGATCAATTGTAGAACATCGGCTGCTAATCAAACCAGGATATCAGCCGTTTAAGCAAAGGCCGAGACCATGCAATGACAAAATTCTTCCAGATATAAAAGCTGAGATAACTAAGTTACTCGAAGCTGGTTTCATTCGACAATGTCGGTACGCCGAGTGGATTTCAAATATAGTTCCTGTCTACAAGAAGAATGGCAAACTTCGTGTATGCATTGATTTCAGAGACCTGAATAAAGCAACACCAATGGATGGATACCCAATACCGATAGCTAACGCACTGGTGAATGCTACTACTAGACATAAAATTATAAGCTTCATGGATGGTAACGCTGGTTATAATCAAATATTTATGGCTATCGAAGATATTGAGAAAACAGCCTTCAGATGTCCTGGTCATGTCGGCCTATATGAATGGGTAGTCATGACACTCGGTTTGACAAATGCGGGTGCTACATATTAGAGAGCGATGAAGTATGTTTTCCATGACCTTATTGTTAAGACAGTGGAGATATACATTGATGATGTAGTCGTGAAATCTAAAGATCATACAGAACATCTGGTCGATCTACGAAAGACCCTAGAAAGTATAAGAAAGCATGGTTTGAAGATGAATCCTCATAAATGTGCCTTTGGTGTATCGGCTGGTCAATTTCTGGGCTTCATGATTCACGAGCGGGACATTGAAGTTGGAGAAAAGTCGATTTCTGCAATTGACAAGGTAGTTCCTCCAACTAATAACAAAGAATTGCAGTCACTTATTGGCAAGATCAACTTTATCAGAAGGTTCATATCCAACTTGTCCGAAAGAATTCGATCATTCACCCCTTTGTTGAAATTTAAGCCAGATCAAGAGTTTATATGGGGGCCAGAATAGCAAGGAGCGTTGGATGATATCAAGCAATATTTAAAGTCTCCTCTTGTTTTGGTTCCTCCTCAACATGGCATGGCATTTAAATTGTATTTATCATCTGCTGATGATGCTATTGGTTCAGCCTTAGTCCAAGAATTTGAAGGGGTAGAAAGGGTAATCTACTTTTTAAGCAGAAGACTTTTAGATGCGGAAACTCGATACCCACCAGTTGAGAAGCTATGCTTGTGTCTGTACTTCCCCTGCACAAAGTTAAGACATTACATTCTATCGGCTGAGTGCACAGTAATATGCAAAGATCATGTGATCAAATATATGTTATCTCTGTCGATATTGAAAGGACGCATTAGCAAGTGGGTTTTAGAGTTATCCGAATTTGATCCCAGATATAAATCAGCTCGAGCGATCAAAGGAAAAATACTAGCTGATTTTGTCACACAACATTTGGGATCAAATGGAGTTGATATTGCTCCTTGGACATTATTCTTTGATGGGTCATCATGCGGTGCTGGAGCTGGAGTTGGTAGTATTTTGATTTCTCCTACAGGACAATCATATGAGCTTTCTGTGCTGATTGAGAAGACTTCTACCAATAATCAAGCGGAGTACATAGCTCTGTTGAAAGGGCTTACATTGCTTCGGGAAAAAGGAATTGAAGCAGTTGAAATTTTTGGTGATTCCTTGTTGGTTATTAAACAACTAGCTGGAGAATATGAATGCAAAGATGATATCCTAAGAATTTATCATGAGGCTTGCTTGGATTTGCTCAGAGAATTCGGGACAGCAACATTATGGCATATCCTGAAAGCACAGAATGAAGATGCTAATCGGTTGGCCCAAAATGCTTCTGGGTATCGGCCGATTCAAGTCACAGAGTATGATACTAATGAGTGGAGAAAAGAGTTAGCCGATTATCTTTTGGATCCTTCAAAAATGGTAGATCGTCGTATTAAACTCAAAGCTCTCAAATATGTCCTGTTAGATGATCAACTATATTATCAAACACTTGATGGAGTTTTACTCAAATCCTTGAGCGAAGAAGAAGCAAAGATATTGATGGGTGAGATTCATGAAGGAGTATGTGGAGCTCATCAATCAACTTTTAAGATGAAATGGATGATCAAGAACAATGGATATTTCGGGCCAACTATATTGGAAGATTGCTTTAAATATTACAAAGGATGTCAAGATTGCTAGAAATTTGGAAGTGTGCAAAGAGCTCCAGCATCAGCAATGAATCCAATAATCAAACCTTGGTCGTTCAGAGGATGGGCTATTGACCTTATCGGACAAATCTCCCTCCGTCTAGTAAGGGACATAAGTTCGTACTCGTGGCTACCAATTATTTCACCAAGTGGGTTGAAGCGATTCCTCTCAAGAATGTGACATCAGATAATATGATTGATTTTGTGAAAGAGTACATCATCTATCGATTTGGAATACCCCAAACCATTACAAGAGATCAAGGAAGCCAATTTACGTCGGGAGAGTTCGATGAATTTGCTAAGCTTCTAACAAAAGTATTATCAAATTGATCAAGAGGAAAATTAATGAAAGCCCAAGGTGGTGGCATACCATACTTAATGAAGCATTATGGGCTTACAGGATGGCTTGTCATGGAGCCATTAAAGTTTTTCCTTACCAATTGCTCTATGGACATGATGTTGTTTTACCTTGGGAAATAAGAACAGGATCCAGACGCATGTCATTACAAGATGAGCTATTAGCTGATGACTATTCAAATTTAATGAGAGAAGGGTTAGAAGATCTAGCCGGCAGTCGTCTCACAGCCTTGATCAACATTGAAGAAAATAAGAAAAGGATATCCAAGTGGTATGATAAGAAGGTTAATATCAAAGAATTCTCTAAAGGAGATTTGGTATGGAAACTTATATTGCCGATTGGAACCAGGTATCCTAAATTCGGCAAATGGTCGCCCAATTGGACAGGGCCCTTTCGTATCAGTCAAAGTGCTCCAGGCAATGCATATATCTTGGAGACTCTGGAAGGAGAAAAGTTTTCAAGAGCCTTGAATGGAAAATATCTGAAGTGATATTATCCAAGTATTTGGGTTGATGCTTAAACTACTTTCGGCTTCCAGCCGATTTAGTTGTGGATATTTTAATCAGGTTCACCTTCGGTTGCTAACCAATTGTTACTGCAGATTTTAAACCGATTGGAATTTCGGATGGATAGCCGATTTCTTAGCAATCGTTCTTAAGACGGATAGCCGATACTCAGTTATCGCCTTTAGCAGAAAAAATAAAAAGATAAAGTGTTTTACATAGCTGATAAGAGATTCGGATCATGGCCCATAACAATCACCCTTAGATCAAAATGAGAATATATATATTTGTTTCTCTCATATTTCAATACATGGTGATTACATCTGATCAAAGACACTATGTATTACATAAAGGGCTCATCATATCCAGAATGATGAGGATATGGAATCGACAAATGTTAGAGAGGAAGAATTGGTGAAAATCTTCTCCAGAGTCTGCGACCTTCCTCCAGAACTCGCCGAGTTGATGATCAAGATAGTTCACCTTCCCTTGTGGTGCTCCCCACCGATAATGTGTAACTGGCACTCTGTCTTGCTACTGCCTAACAGCCATTGAACCCAAGCTGCTCACAAGGGTTCTTCTAGCTGTTGCACCTCTTGACTTCACAAAAGATGCCAGCGAGAGAAACAGGCCACCACACTACTTCACAAGAATTCTTCTAACTGCAAAGAAGAGGAAGAAGAAAGGAAGAAGAAAAGAAACAGGTGTAAAGGAGGAGCCTACATCCTATCAGATTTACTTGTTGCGCCATGGCTGAAGTTGTGAGGAAGCTGATGGTTTCAGATGCTATTTATAGTCAAACACAGGGGGCAAGGAGACGAAAGGATAGGAAGGAATCTTAGAAGGTGCCAAATATAGGCAAAATAGAACAGTTTTTCCGTGAAAAGCTCTACCTCTAATGGTTCATAATGAGGTCAGTGATACGTTTCCTTAGGAAAGAGAAAAAAGGAGTTGAAAGCCGCTACAGGAGGAAATGTACTCTGAAATCCAGAAGAAGAAGATTACGAAGAATTCTTAGGGATTGAAAGGAAGAAGATAAGAATTTCAGAGCAAAAGAAATTTACTCTAAAACTGGGGGGCATGTGTTGACACCATTTTTTGACACGTGTCAGATGAAGAGACATCGAGAAGGCCTCAAAGCCGATGGAGAAAAGGGGAAAAGTGACCAGCCGATTTGGAATCGGCCGATTGATGGGGAAGAAACGTGGCAGAAGAGAAATTTGCCAGAAGGAAGGAAGACGGAGGCGGGTCAACAATCAAGTTGACATCGGGTCACAATCAGTTTAGAGAGTCCGATTCCTTTAGGAATCGTTAAGTTTTTGGTAGTTTTATTTCTTTAGATTCAAGTAAACTTTGTCATCATCGACTAGGAGTCAGGTTGTCCTTAGGACATAAATAGCGACCCTGCGTGGTCAAGAAAAGATGGTACACACCAATATCAACAAAACCTTTACTTTTTCAAGTCGGTGACTTCGCCACCCCTTTTTTACTTCTTCTTATTTTCTTGTTTCTTCAAACGCCGTTCTTCTAGCTCCTCGGGCTGCATCGATCGACCTTCGACAAGCTTGTAAGTACCGTTTTATCGAATAACAATTGGGCTTTAACCTCCAAGCGCATCGCTGTGGTTTCGTCTAAGTTTTATTCACAACTTATCGGTGTTAGCTAGGTTTGCAAATATTTTCTTGTTTTTAGCTTTTATCACCAATTTATCCAGCTCGTAATCTCATCGTATCGGCTATCGTCGCTCTTGCATCGTTTCACTATGATCTAGATGATTCAGATCAGGTTTCGAGTGTTGTCTCGTAGCGCTTAGTTTGCTCTTCTTTTTTCTTGCACTTTGCCTACGTAAACAAATCGGCTGATCTAGCCGTTTTGGTTATACTTGCACTTCGGCTGCTTCAGCTAGCCGATTCGCTCTACAGTTGTATCGGCCGATCGGGCTGTTACTTGTTGAAGACCCACATCGGTTCTCTAGCCGATCTAACCCACAACTAACGTTTCCTATATTTTCGTGCCGATCAACAGGTCAGGTCGGCTGGCACGCCTTGTTACATCCCGGGGATCTGTTACGTGTTGTCGTTGAAGAACTTTATTCAGTTTTTTTGCATCAACACAACTTCAGTGGGATACAAGGGTGATATCATTTTCTTGGCTAATCTTGTTTACTTTATGTATGCATGGTATTGAGACGGTCACATTATATTGTTAACTTATGTAGGGTTTGCTCTTCGTTTGTGTATGCAGTACGTGGAGAATGGCCGGTGTTGGGGAAATTCATTTCGTACCTAACCCCAGGTCCCATTTCGGCTAAAGACCTTCGGGCAAAAGAATAACGACTCTATGTGTTCGGTGGATGTGTAGGTATGGCGTCTTCGGGGCTCGGTGAAGCAAAGGACCGATGGCCTTAGGCGCTCGAAGGTGAGGGAAACCTTCGTGCTGAAGGCGGAAGCGATGCGAGAAGCAGTACACGAGCATGAAGGAAAGCGGGCGGCTCCATGACGTGAAGGTTATCAGGACAGGTGCGAAGCAGAGCAGGGCGGACCTTCGAGACAGTGCAGTTTCACCGGAGGGGTGCAAGGAAATTGATGCTCACGTGGAAAGCGCCATGGTGTAAAGTGATGAGTTGTAACAGAGGAGTTAGCAGTGTTAGTGTGAAAATACTGTAATACCCTCAAAGATCCTTCGCACAATGTAAAAAGCAACGGCAAAAATGTACATTGTAAATGTTACGAGCCTATTTAAAGGACCAAAGAGGAATGAAAAAGGGGAGGGAGGAGTCTGAGGAAAAGCGACTTTAGCTTACCCGAAGACGAGTGTGAGTTTTACATGTGTGTTTAAGTGAGTGTTGTTGTTGCATTTGTTGGCCCCTCTTCGGGGACGGGTTTCTCCCCAACATTTCTGGCGCCCACCGTGTTTCGTCCCACCACAACTCAATGGCACCGAAAAGGGCACCAAGGAACACCAATACCAATCCACCATGAGCTACCGATGACCCGTCGGGAGCAGAATCCGAAGGTCCAGCCAACGAAGGGGAGAACGCAAACACAGACAAAGACATGGTGCTAAGTCATGCACTAGTCGGTCGAGACAGAGCACTTGAAGACATCGCAGATGGCAACTTCGAGGTGGACCTCTTAGACGCAGGGATTTTGGATGAGGACATCATTTCATTGAGAAGGGTAGAAGCAACTATAGCAGCAAGATTGAGACAGATGCCAAGTTCGTCCAACATCCGGACGAGAGCTCAAGCAGAAGCGGCATTTCTCAAGGACAAGGGACCACAGACAGGTGATCCATCCCAAGATCAACTAAAGTAACAACAGATGCTGAAAGACATCCAGAAAAAGAAATCTCTCCTAGAGCAACTTCGCAAGGAGAAAGAACAACAAGCAATCAGGCAGAAGACAACTCAGCTTCAAGAACAGATGGCAATCTTGCAAGCGCAGCTAAACTCTCCGCAGGAGCAATCAGCAAGATCTGAGTCAAGGTCGGAACCGCAACAAAAAATATCGCCACATCAGGGGAAGAAGCGAAGCAGGCCAGTTGTTGTGGATGAGTCTTCATACGAGTCTAAGGAATCATGGGCATTCAACTCCGACGAAGAGGTGTTCGTGGAACGTAGACCACGCTACAAGCACAAGGGCTCACAATCTTCCAATGACAAACCATCGACACCACTCACGTTTGAGCTCGCGCAAGTTAATTGTCCACCAAAATTCAAATTACCATCTTCGTTGCTAGAATATGACGGTGAGTCAGATCCGCAACATTTCATTCTTCGGTACAGCGTGGCAATCTCTTCGGGAGGGGGTGATGATAAAGCGAAGGCGAAGGCTATGATCATGGCATTAAAAGGCTCTGCTCAACAATGGTATGCGTCGCTGCCCAAAGGAAGCATAGGTTCATGGAACCAGCTTCAGGAGAAAATTGAAAGCAACTTCTAAGGGTTTCAACCCCAAGAACTCACGGCAAATGACCTTCATCAGATAAAGCAAGGGGAAAAGAACTGTTGCAAGAATACATAAAGAGATTCACAAAGGCCAGAGCAAAAGCGCCACATGTCGAAGAGTCAAGTGTAATTGACGTTGTTATAGGCGGGCTCATGGTGGGACCCTGTGGGGAATACTTGGACAGGGGAAGGTCAGGTTCAGAAAAAAGATTGTTCGAAGTTTTGCAATCGTACTACTTGTCCGATCGGGGAAAGAAAAGAAGAATAGAGGATTATCATGCTAGGAAAAATGGAGCGAAGACGAAGGAAGAATGGAACAAGAGGCCAAACATGAACAACAAAAACAGAACAAACAGCCCAACGTACAATAGGGGGGCGTGAATAATGTCTCATCCAAAGGAACAACAAATAACCAAGAACCTTCGTACTCCAATCAGCAAGGATCCACGAAATACTCAACGCCACCTCCGTTGACAGTTTTTTCCATACATGGCAGGAACAAGGGTCACTGGACTTATGAATGCAGGGTGGCAATCAAGCGAAAGGAGGAAGAGGAGAAGAAAAGAGCTGCGCAGAACCAAGTGGGTTTTCTCAATAGTGCTTCGTCTGTAGTACCTTCGGTGGCAAACAGTTCAGCGTAAACTGGCAACCTATGTATCAGCCACCACAACAATATTTCCAACCCTTACCATATCCACCCCAGTTCCACCCAGATTACACACCAACACAAGTGCCAGCGCCAAGTGCACCATATCAACCGAAGGAAAACCCACCCCAATCACAGCAGCAAAATGCCCGAAGGGCAGAACAAGATGATAGATACCAAAGAGTCAATGTCATAAACAACGACTCAGATGATAGATACCAGAGGGTGAATGTTATAAATGCAATAACAGGGGGATGCTGTTTTTCTGAGTTCCCATCGAAGAGGCAAAGAAAAGATGATCGAAGAGAAGTCAGTCACCTGTCTCCAGGAAAAGTATTTCGCACAAGGTGGTCGCACATCTCAATAACTTTAACTGAGGCCGATTTGAAACTGAAAAGATACCCTCATGAGGATCCACTGGTGATCAGAGAAATATTGGGAAAGAACACAAAGTATATCTTGGGAAATGATGTAGGAGGAATTCTAGTAGACAATGGCAGTTCCGCAGATGTTCTCACCTACGATTTGTTTAAGAAAATGGAATTCAGGGACAATCAGCTGCAAACGTCCACAAAACCACTGTATGGCTCTGGTAACAAGAAGGTTGAAGCTTTGGGAACAATTGAAATGAATGTTACGTTGGGAGAAGGGGCACTAATGAGAATAGAGATGGTTAATTTTGACGTGGTGGATATCCCTTATTCCTACAAGGCTATCTTCGGAAGAGGAGTGATAAACAAATTTGCAGCAGTAATTCACATGCCATTTCTATGTATGAAAATCCCAACGCACAATGGAGTATTGTCAATCTATGGTGATCAGGAAGACGCATGGGTCAAGGAGTACAATACAGGCACATATCGCAAGCTGGTACACTTAGTGAGATTAGACGAAGGCAAGCAAGGAACCGAAGATGACATGCAAGAGTCACAGATCTTGAAGCAGAAAAGGAAAGAGGAAGTATGCAACACACGAAAAGAGTGAAGCTGAATGACAGTACAGACGACAAAACAATCATAATCGCTAAGGATCTCAGTGAAGAAGAAGAGGTAGAATTGCTTAACTGCTTAAGAGACAACCAGGATGTCTTCGCATGGAGCAAAAAGATCTCAAGGGCATATCGCGTGACGTGATTGAGCACAGCCTAAACTTAGATCCGAAGGTACCACCAAGAAGGCAAAAGTTAAGGGTGATATCACCAGAAAAAGAGAAAGCAGCACTTCGAGAAGTACAGAAGTTGCTGGGCGCGGGAGTCATACGCGAAGTGCATTTCACTACTTGGCTATCCAACATCGTTATGGTCCCGAAGAAGAAAGGAGATCAAAGAATGTGCATAGATTTCACATCTCTCAACAAGGCTTGCCCAAAGGATGATTACCCGCTCCCAGGAATTCATGTGTTGGTTGATGCAGTAGCCGGATCCGAAAGAATGTCGCTTCTGGATTGTTTTTTAGGATATCACCAGGTGTGGATGCGAAGGTAAGACGAGGACAAGACAAGTTTCATAACGCCATTTGGGGTTTATTGCTTCGTAAGAATGCCGGAGGGTCTGCGCAACGCAGGTCCAACTTTCAACAGAATGGTTCAAATAGTGCTCGGCCCGCAGTTGAAGAGGAACGTATCTGCATACGTTGACGATGTTGTTGTGCACAACAAACAGAAAGGGAATCACATCGAAGACCTGACAGAAAGTTTTCAAAACATGAGAAAGTACGACCTCATGTTGAACCCAGAGAAGTGTATCTTCGGTGTTTCTAGGGGAAAGTTGTTGGGATGTATGGTGTCAAAATCAGGAATACAAGCAAACCCGGAAAAGATAGAAGCAATAAGAAACATGAGGCCACCAAGAACCAAAAAAGAAGTCCAGAAACTCACTGGCAGACTCGCAGCGCTCAGTCGTTTCATTTCCAAATCAGCAGAATGAAGTTTGCCGTTTTTTAAGCAACTGGCGGGGCAGAAAAACATCACATGGGGAGAAAATGAGCAGTTGGCCTTCGAGGAACTTAAAGCATATTTGGAACAGTTGACGGTAATGGCAAGCCTAGGGCCCGAAGCGATGTTGTTGCTATATGTGGCAGCATCAAATCACATGGTAAGTGCAGCTTTGGTTGAGGAGAAGCAGGATGGCAGAAGTTTGAAACAAGTGCCGGTATACTTCGTATCAGAAGTGCTCAATGGAGCAATGAAATTTTATTCAGAGTTGGAGAAGATGGCGTACGCCGTTGTAATGGCAGCTAGGAAGCTAAAGCATTATTTCCAAAGCTACAAAGTCATCACTCCAACCAGTTTTCCACTTCGTGAAATGTTTGAGAACAAAGAATCTTCAAGAAGAATCGGCAAGTGGGCAGCGGAATTATCACAGTACGAGATAACCTTCGCATCAAGAACAGTGATAAAATCTCAAGTGTTGGCAGATTTCGTGGCAGAGTGGGCTCACGCAGACGAAGACACAGTGAAGCCGCTAAATCAGGAAAAATCATGGGAGATATTTTGTGATGGTGCGTATTGCAATGATGGTGCAGCAGCTTCCGCAATTCTCAAATCACCTTCGGGGATAAAAATGAGATATGTGGCAAGGCTAGAGTTTGACGGATACACAAATAACGTCGTAGAGTACGAGGGGTTGCTACTTGGGCTCCGAAAGGCCAAGGTAGTAGGGGCACGAAGGTTGGTGCTGAACACAGATTCAGAGCTCATCACAAACCAAATAGGTAAAGCATACAGAGCAAAGAAAGATGAAATGTCTTCGTACCTAAAAGCAGTTAGAACAATGGAGAAACATTTTTTTGGGTTCACCGTCAAGAAGATACCAAGGGAGCAGAACAAGGAAGCAGATGCTTTAGCAAAAGCAGGGGCTACAAAGCAACCACTACCACCAGATGTGTTATATGAGACATTGAGAAAAATGACCACACACCTCGCAGAAGCGCAGCCGAAGCTTGTTAGCGCAATCACCAGCAAAGATTGGAGGGCACAAATAGTCACATACTTGAAAGGGCATTACGAGCCAGAAAATGAAGCTGACAGAAAAAGGATGGCAGTAAGAGCAAGGTCATTTGTTTTGAGAGGGGAAAATTTGTACAAGGCAGGTGTGTGCGCACTGTTACTCAAGTGCGTCTCGCGCGAAGAGGGAAAAGAGTTGCTTAGAGAAATCCACGCGGGGGATGTGTTCCTCACACATAGGAACAAGGAAGCTGGTAGCGAAAGCATTTCGCGAGGCATTCTATTGTCCAACAGCAGTAAGAGACGCCGAAGAGATCGTAAGAAAATGCGACAACTACCAAAAGCACATAAACTATTCCATGTTCTAACCTTATGAAATCAAGCTCCTACTTTCGGTATGGCCATTCGCAAGATGGGGGATTGACATCGTTGGGCCTCTACCAACAGTGCCAGAAAATTACAAATACGCAATAGTGGCTGTAGAGTACTTCTCAAAGTGGATTGAGCCGAAGGCAGTGCAGACAATAACTTCTGGGGTTATACAGAAGTTCTTTTGGCAGAATGTGGTCTGCAGATTTGGAGTCTCATATGAGTTGACAGTGGACAACGACAAGCAGTTTGATTCAATAGACTTTCGCGAGTTTTGTTTCCACCTAGGCACAAAGTTGTGTTTTGCTTCGATGTATCACCCACAGTCCAACGGAGCCGTGGAAAGGGCCAATGGGATAATTTTCATAGGTATAAAAAGAAACATCACTGGCATGCCAAGAGGCAAGTGGGCAGAAGAGTTACCAAGAGTCTTATGGTCTCACAACACCACAGAATAAAGAGCTACAAAATTCACACCTTTCAAGTTATTGTATGGCGAAGAGGCAATGGTACCTGAGGAAATAAAATTGGGATCCATCCGCACCGAAGATACACCAGAAAACGATGACATGGCACCAGCACTGGACACATGCGTAGAAGCCAGACTACAAGCACTGCAAAACATTGAGTGTTACCAAGAAGAGACTAGAAGATGGAAGGATAAGAAAATCCGAAGGAGGAACATAAAAACAGGGGACATGGTCTTAAGGAAAAATACAAGAGGAGTGGGAAAGTTGCAGGAAAAATGGGATGGTCCATTCATAGCAACAGAAACAAGACTAGGGGCTTTCAGGCTGACCACGCTAGAAGGGCTGGACGACCCTTACTGATGGAACGAAGACATGCTACAAAAGTATTGGTTATGAAAGTTGTAGCGGCAAAGGGGGAACAATTATCCATTGTATCTTAGCTTATTTTTCAGAGTTTCTTTTCGTTTAACATTTGTGTAACATACATTTTCATTTGTGTTGCCGAAGCCGTACTCTTTTCCTCGTGGGGAGAGTCCCTAGTTGTGTATTCATCGGCACGACAGGGATGCGAGGTTTTTAACAAGGTGGTCTTCTTGTGTAATATTTCCTTAGAAATTATAACAAGGACTCCCCAAAATATCATCGTTGTGCATCAGGAAGTCCGAAGTGACAGAACTCAAGTAAAATTAGTTGTCACTTTCGGCACAGGTTTCCAAAGACAAAAAATACCGCATAAGTGAACAAATTACGTTTAGATTCAGAGAAGAATGCAAAACATAATTGGTTCACTTAAAGAGCTTGCACTGAAACGTAATTGGTTCACATAAAGATCCTTCGCACGATGTAAAAAGCAAGGGCAAAAATGTAAAGTGTAAATGTTACGGGCCTATTTAAAGGACCCAAGAGGAATGAAAATGGGGAGGGAGGAGTCTGAGGAAAAGCTACTTTAGCTTACCCGAAGATGAGTGTGAGTTTTACATGTGTGTTTAAGTGAGTGTTGTTGTTGCATTTCTTGGCCCCTTTTTGGGGACGGGTTTCTCCCCAACAGCCGGGCAAGGAAGGGACAGAGCATGGAACTTGGAGGAGTCAGGGAAGCGGGAGCAGTCGGGTGCTATGGCACCTCAACAACACCCGGTTCAGCCGCTGCCATCGGCACCGCAGTAGTACCCGGCCCCAATGGCACCTCCACTTCCCCTGGCATCGGCACTGCAGCAGCACCCGGCCCCAATGGCAGCTCAGGATCAGCTAAACCTCATGGCGCCACCTTTTCACCAGCGGCCCAGGCCGCCACCTCTGTCGTTGCCCGTTGAAATGCCACCTCCGCGGCTAGTGCTCATTAAACAAGATGAATCACATGACCTGAAATGGTCTGTGTTGCTTTGGCTTCAGCAGGCCGGTCCAGCCCGTGTTTTTCACGAAGGAATGTGGGTGTTTCCTTTTTGCCTGAGGGGTCACAGGCAATGGACCATTCGTGACCTACTGTTACACATGCATAACATCAACATTTCACCTGCCTAGCTATGGGATGCAAGGGTGAGGCATCGCGCTTTGGAGGAGTATCTGATCCAGGATACACGTTTTGCTGCACTCCGTGCTGCAGTGGGATTGCCATGAGGCCGTGATGGTAGTAGTATGTCGTGATGGTAGTAGTATGAGCCGTGATGGTAGATTGCTAGTAGTATGTCGTTAAGAGTATGTCGCTGTACTTCCACTGATAGTGGATCTATCCATCCTCATGTGTAATCAATGTGTATGTATGCATTTGTGTCGTAATGTCATTTGTATTTGGATTGTGTTGTTTCTAATAAAAATGGTAATGTCTGTATACTACCTTGATATAAATTCAGTGAAAACGGAAAGTCTGTTCCCTTGATTTCTTAAATACCGGATGAACACAAGGCGAAAGTTCGTTTTGTAGCAAACATCATAAGATGATCAGGTAGCAACAAGTTTCTCAACTCATCACAACAATGTTCACACCACCAAGTAGCAAACATCAACATATCAGCAATTCTCCCTACATATGATAAAACCCAACATCTTAAAAAAATAGTAGTAAAAGAAAAGATAAAACAGAGTCGAACAGTAGTCGTTCTACGCAATGAGACTGCATGAACAACAGGCGAAAGTCTGGTGTGTAGTATTCAGTCGGACCAGATTAAAGTTTCATTGGTACGCAACATTTTATAAGGAAAACCCAACATCATACAATTTAGTAGTACGCAATGATAAAACCCAACATCTTGAGAAAACAGTAGTAAAAGAAATGATAAAACAGAGCCACTGCTCTACTTCTTCTAATACATCTACTAGTAGCAGTTACCACTAATTGTGACGCTACTTCTTGGTCGATGGTGCACCCGGCACCTTGTTGCAGCTGCTCATGGACGAGGTAGTTGTTCTGTTGCCGCCGCCCAAGGAAGATGGCAGCGGACCACCCCAGGCATCAACCGCAGATGAGGTTGTCCCTCCATTAGCGCCTCTTGGGGATGATGGTGCTGCTCCATGACAGTCGGTTGAGCATGGTGGATGATGGCTGTGACAGAACCATCCAAATTAATTCCCATTTAACACATAAACCATCCACTTGGTCACTAAGTGTTAAAGAGGAGTTAACTTGTCGATATCTGCCGGGTCAAGCCCGGTAAATCACTTACAACAAGGATCGAGGATTGTACATCAAAACTCACAGGACGGCAAGTCCAGAGAATAATAAGTTACCATTTATTACATCATATTCTCAAAGGTTCACTATTACAAATCAAGTTCCAGATAGGAAGGTAAAAAGTTCAGACTTTGAAAACACAGCAAAAAAATAAAATACTAAACATCATAAGCGACATCATGGGAGGCCATCCATGATATCACTAAGCATTGTCATCCTCCCACTCAACTTCCCAAAAGGGTGGGAGAGAACCAGTCCACAGAAAACCATCATTCACATCAACACCTGCAAAAGTTATCAACAAAGCAAGGCTGAGTATACTAATACTCAGCAAGACTTAACCATCGGGTGATGGAAAATCACCAACTTTCTAGACATACAAAGCTTTTTGGCTAGTGGGTTTCTTTTGCTGAAAAACAACAAAGAGTAGGTCCTTACTTTCAAGTTTTAGCTCAAAATTCTAGTTGATTAACCATTACTATGTAAGCAACTGTTACAAGCAAAGTTGTGCAAACAATTAAGCATACTTCCATATTACTTCTCAATTCCATCATTAAGGGACATAGCCTGTATGGATAAGCAATCTCGGATAATGGTGAGAGGCCGACGATCGATTGATTAATAACCTTGCAAGGTGCACCTAAACACACGGGAGAATGCATACCCCAAGATAACAACTAAAATCCAAAGGGGCGGGGTATACTCCAACCAGGCGGTTCCCAGCCATCCTCGATTCGGGATCAAGTTACACAGTCTTAGGTACAAGGTTTACTAGAATTGCAGACCTACGTCCGACCAGACTCACATCTGCACCACCGTTTGCAAGGCGGGGGAACGAATCCCAAGATTAGTGGACAATAGAGTTCCCTTGCCGGATTAAGAAGGTACTAGGCTTACCTGTCCCATTCCCGACAAATGTTTAGTATGTTCAAACACTTAACCAGGGACAACTATTGGCCGAAGCCCATCCCATGCTCTTACGACGTGAGCAATCCAGTTTAGCAAATCTTATGATTCCAACATAAGAAACCTATAGCTCGCGAGTGACAAACATCACTCGACTTTTACCGTGTCCTTAGAGCATGGCAACTAGTGACTTATCATACTAGTATTTGAGCATAGGAACCTAAGATCATGCATCTAGGGTTTCAATACAACTCCTGAAACTTAAATGCACAAACATAACAAAGATAGTTGCATAAGTTGAAAACATAGATTATGCTTCGGGGCTTGCCTTCACTAGCAAAGTTAGTCTGGAGATCCTCCGAACTTGGTTCGGGTCTTGCTGCAATTCCACCACGTTCACTTCTCCTTCAACTAGCTCTCCTTCAACTTCCGGCACCAACTCGTAGCTCTCGTCCGGAAGTTCTACACGACATGCATATGCATAAACTTTAAGTGTTCATTTTTTAAGAAGGGAGAACTTGGTTCGTATTTAAAGGTTAAACATGGGGTGTATTGTTGGCCACATTCACCTAGACAAATTATATTCAGCATACTCTTCCTTTATCAAGAAAATGTATGTGTGTGATTTATCTTTCTCATTTGATGGTGATTGTGTGCACATTTAAATTAATTAGTTTATTTCACTTCACCAAAGTAAAGGTGTTGTTTAGGGTGTGTCTTGGTGAAGCATTGTTATTCAAATTCAAGTCACATTAAAGGTGATTTTTGATTTTCTTTTATTCCACTTATTAAGCTTGATTTACTTCGAAAATTAATTCTGGATATTTCACACACAAACAAACAGAGAGAAAATTTATACAAGTACATATTATGATAACAAGGCTACTACCCAAAATTGGCATTTAACTCAGCTATGAACTGCACAAGAAAAATCTAGCAAGTTCTAGCTGGTATAAACATGATTTATTTATACAGAGAGATATACACATGTTCTAGCATCAAGAACTCACACAAAGCATAAACATGGCATAATGAAGCTCCTGACAAAAAATCAGATTAAACTAAGCCATATATTTAGCATGAAAAATTACAACACTGCAACACTGCTGGAATGATAAATAAAACACATAGCAATATTCAAGCATGAATTGGGGCTACAACGTTTACTACAGCCATATCAAGGTAAAACAAGACTACTCAAAAATTATCATGGATAGAAACTACCTACAAGATGCTTGATTAAATATAACTCATATTTAAAACCTAAATTAATTCAAGCTTGTTAAACATGTCAAAAGCTACTCATATTTTTACCATAGCTGCACCTAGACATATATAGGCTATTGCAAAAAGATCAACCCTAATTGCTTAACCAATTATTTAAAACTAAACAGAAACTTAAAAACTGACATATATCAAAATTAAATTATAACTAAAGATATATAACAGATCTATGTGCCATGTTTCTACACAAGAACAAGCATGTCCATACAAACAACATATTAAAATTTCACATGCAGATCAGCTCTAGATTTCAAATTATTGCAAATCTATTCAAAGTGATCCATTCAAAATAATTCAAAATCTAGGAAGAAATTTACAAACTTCCTTCTAGAAAAGTTTCTTCTGTTCATGAGGATTACAGAACATTTGAGTTTGCATTTTTCCGAATTGTTTGTGATTTACTACGAATTCTATAAGATCTCTGTAAATTAAATATATGGTTAAAGAATCTATTTTCATCCAGGTCCTCAAGTTAACTTTTGTTTCACAAGCATGCCCTTGCATTTACACATAAGCCCTTACTTTTACGAATTAAACCCTGGCAAGTTTGCAATCACCACAAGCATGCCCTTGGCCATGGCCGCCGGCCAAGGTGGTCGGAACCCGGCGATCCGGCGGCGATCTTGGGTGGAGAGAGGGGCAGAGAAGCATGAGGGGCTCACCGAGGGTCGGCTCGGGTGCTTGGACAGGGCGGAGGAGCGGCCGGCGGGTGAGCTCGGTGGTGCTCTGGATCTCTGGCCGTGGAAAGCTAGACTCCGTGAACAGGGTGGCTGCGCACGTCAATGTGCTGCACGGGAGGCTGCAGCTGGGTCGTGCGGTGCTGCCGAGAGGCTCGGGCGGAGACAGGGCGGCTCGGGCGAGGGGGTTCGGCGGCGGCTCTCTGGCGGCGGACGGTGGTAGCCTGGCGGCGTAGGACAGGGCGGCGCGACGAGCTCGGGGAGCTGAACCCCTTTTATAGGCGGCCGTGAGGGAGTGCATTGCTGCCATGGCTTCACTTTCTAGTTGGCCAGCTCGACCCTGGGTGGCGGCGTGGTGCTGCTATGCTCGGCGCGTAGCGGCAGAAACGGTGACGGCGTGGCGTGTGGCCATCCAGCGGCGCAGTGTCGCTCGAGTACCTAGGCGCGAGGGCGATACAGCGACAGCAGCTAGCAGCCAAGTCGCCCAAGCGTGCTCCAGCACGACCTGCACCTCTTGCCCGGCGTGACTGCGCAACGGAGGCTGCAGCGGCGTGTGTCAATGTAATTCACAGAGGAGGGAGAGGGCGGGGCAAAAATGGTGGGCGGCGCGCGGTTTCGAGGTGCCACGTTGGCACGTGACAGGACGACACTGTGCGGCCCCACTGGATGACGGCGTACGGGTGGGTGAGTCGCGGCGCGACCTCGGCGTGGCACTGAACGCGAGTGCGCGCGCTCTGGCGGCAAGCTTGCCAAACAGATTCGGATTAGGGTACTTTGATCGGTGAGAACAAATCAAACCCAATGTAACTCAAAATTTGGTCAATACCAAAGTTGTAGATGAGACAACCCTCTACAAGTTTCCCACAGGTCGACCATTGGAATTTTGAATAGATTAGCCAGGAATCACCAGCAAAGTTTCGGATTTTCTCGGCGCGGTCCAACATGTGCTCTGGGCGTTGACCAAGTTTTTGAGGCTTTTTCACTCAAAATTTGAAATGCCGGTAATTAGATGAAATGTGTCCCTGGAAATTCTAAGCAACTTTTGTATTGGTAGAATTTTTAGTGTTTAGGTAAAATTTTAGGATATGGCTAAAGTTCTAGAGAAAGGTATATGAACTTAGGGGTTTGACCACATTAGAAAGGTTTGATTCTAATTTTTGAGGACTTTTCACTCAAGATCTCAACTTCCACCTAAAAGAGGAAATGTTTTTCTTGAGATATCCAACAACTTTTACATTGGTTGATTTTGGAGTTGTCATACAAATTTTGAGATTTTGGCCAAGCCATCAAAAAACTCAAGAGGGCCTTTAGGAGATTGATCAAGTGGGATAGAGTTTAACTCCTTTTTCCATCCTGAATTTCAAAAAGTGTCAGACTACAAGATGGTGTTCCCGAATCTTGGTGACAACTTTAATTTTGTCAAGAGTTCAAGTTCTTTGCAAAAACTGAAATCAAGTTCAGACCAATCTTTGCTCCTTATTGTGTTTTAACCAAACTTGCTTGATTTTTCCTTTAACACCATTTGCTCAGGTTAACTCCTTGATAAAAAAGAGTTAAACACCTGGGGTGTTACAACCTACCCCCCTTAAACTGAATCTCGTCCCGAGATTCGACAACAAGCTTTGATAAACTTTTCAGGGGAAGGTAAATGTTACATAGAGAAACTAACAGAGCAAGGCTAAACTCTCCAAGATCTAGAAATCAAAGATGATAAAAGATACATGGGTTTCATCACACAACTTCAACATTGCTCATGAGCGAGCAGGTGCTGAATGTGCAAATGAAAAGCTACAAACAAGCATAGCAGGGGCGCAAAACAAATCAACACCATCAATGCATCCCAGCACTCTGAATCACATATCTCGATAGAACAATCCATAGTTGGCGATGTGGGATTGGCTTCTTCTCGTGACTTTCTTCTTGAGCTTCTTCTTCTTGATGTAGGCACCAAACCTTCAGTGGACGAGCTTCAAGGAAAGGCTTGAACTAACATTGACTGCTGAAGGAGCTTGATTCTTCTTCACCTTGCTGAGGAAGATGGAGGAAATGCTGGAAATGATGAAGATGGCCGGGGTGCGCTCAAAGAAAAGAGCTAGAGAGAAGGGAGGGCGACGGGAGGTGATGGCTCCAATGGATGCAAAGGAAGGGGTAGTGGAAAACCAATGGAAGGTGGTCCATTTGTGGATGCTCACCATGGTGTAGTGGCGGTGGTGCTCACGCCACTTGGGTAGGGGCCGGGGGTATGGAGGTGTGGTAGTGGTGGCATGTGGCACGGTGGTGGCCGGCATTGGATGCCATGGTGACAAGACGGCTGTCGTAGGGCGTGTGCGTAGGCGGTGATCAGCTGCTACAGTAGAAAGGTGGCAGAGCGATAGCACAACATAGAGCAGACAGAGCACAGATACGGAGGGAGTCAAATTGATTCTCGAGAGAATTGACCATGAATTTGCGAAAAATGAGAAGATCCTGAGCTATCCACAATTCAGACTAAAATTTATTTTTGTCTGAGAAGATTTGTTAAAGGCTTTTGTCCATTCTTTCTTTTCTGCTATACAGAGTCTGTAGATTTGGTCGAAGCTGAAAAAGGATCACAGATCACTGATTGGTATAAAACTCCTCAAATCTTGAATTTTGAAGAACCTTGATTGCTCATACTCCTTCAAACTAGTCTGGTTGATTTTGAGACTAGGTGAAGTTTGAGATTGAGATGGGAGGAGACCAAATTGAATGGTTCCATAGAGGTTTCTATGAAGAAAGGGAAGGCTAGTAAACAAACATTTGTTAAATTTGTTTACTGAATTTCCGGACTAACACAAGGAAGGTAACAATATGTTTACTCAGGGTATGTTCTTGGAAGTCTCAACTTTCAGTTGGCAATTGACAAAACTTTTGGAAAGGATGATGTTCAACATGTATACCAAAAAGATTATGCCACTCGTAACATTGTTCTCATTTACTCAAATTTTGTGAGCAGAGTTAAGAAAGAAAGAATTTGAAGTTGAGAGATCAAAAAGTGATCAACTCAAGGATATCAACATCACAGAATATCCGAGTGCTTCAGAATGCATACACACAGTGGGAATGAAACATGTCGATGGAGATATCATGTTTGCATTGCCAGGAGAAAATTACAAACTAAGAGTGAACTCTGAAAACCAAGTCATTATCAAAGTACTGATATGGTTCATACCTAGCACTCTTACGTCTCCTTATTTTATTACATTCGTGACAACCACCAAACTAGATGCACTAGCTAGTTCTAAATTCACTTCTTTTTTCCTTAAGTTGAGAAACAAAGGCTCAGGGTGATGCAGATCCAGACTCTACTCCAGATTCTCCTTGAATTTCATTGTGATTCTCCCCATCTTCAGGTGGAGGAATGACAGGTCCTGGTGGTGGAGCTGCTACTGCTTCTTGTTGATTCTCCATGTCTAGCATGTGTAGATCGGCCCGATGTAGCATATAGTCCTGGTCTTGGATATCTTGACGTAGTGCTCGTATTTTTGTGTTATCCTTGCGTCTTCCTTTATTAAGAGCTTTTATCGTGGCTTGAGCTTCCTTCAACTCATGTGTGGTACTTTCCATTTCCCTAACTTGATGTCTATAGATTGCATTTTCTTTGACCATCAGTTGGTATGTATCATACATGGCTTTGGAAAAACGAACTGAGGTGATCAAATCAGGGTTGTGGTGAGAGTTTTCCCGGACAGAGAGGAGAGATTCCTGCTCAGCCCCTTGTCCTAGGTATTGCTCATGCAGGGGAATCACCTTGGCTGTAGTGCGAGCTACCAAGGTAGAATGCTTCCCACAAAAAGTTGTGAGCGCTTCAAGAGCAGCCTTTTGCAAGGTATCAGCCCACTCTAAGCCTTGTGCTTTAATCTCCCATTCTTCCCAGCTTGGATTTGCGGGACAAGCTGAAATCTTCACTTTCACTTCGCAACTAGAGATCTGTCCTTCGTTCATGTACTCACGGCACAGATACTGTGGGTGGGTAGTATATCCAAAGTCCTTCAAAGTGGTCCACAAAATCATTGGAAAACCACTCTCCTGGAGGCAATCAACGTGCGTCCATCCTTCTTCATCAACCATTGCAGATCCGGAGTTGACCATCTAAAGAGAGTGACATGTGTGAGAAACCAGATGGATGTATGTGCATAAAGGATAGATTTTAGCAGCCATACAAAAATGATCATATTTAGAAAACTATAAACTAGAGCTTCCTGACTTCCACCAAATCCTTACTAAGGTAGAAGCAAGTTTTGTATTCTCAAGTTGGGTAAAAACTAAGGGTAATACGCTCGAAAAAAATTTTAGAGACCGATGCTCTGTCTTGGCTTTTAGACAGCAGGCAGAGGGTTACTAAAAAGTTCATAACTCTCCTCATTAAAACAAATATGATGTTATGGGCGAAGGCTCTTCCTCATTCTTTTGTTTACTAACTCCGTTTGATAGCGAGTTTCACTTTTGACGAGCTGGTCGATATTATCACCATTGTTACTTAGTTTGCTCTCCCGTGGATGAATCTCCTTGTAGGTAATAGTCCATCCTCTTAAATCCATACGAGGTAACACTTGCTTGTTGTTCCAACTCTTTCTCTCTTCCTTCCTAAGGTCCATTGGTAGTTTCGATGGTAGTAGAAGAGATTCTTCTAGGATCTGTTGATTGGAATCTTGACCTTGTTGCCCTTGGGTTGTATGATTCATCAATCAATTGAAAAGGCGAGCATGCTCAACCATAGATTCAGATAATGACTAAGAGAGACTGTCCACTAAGCTAGTTTGTGATAGTCCTTAATGACAATCATGGATGACATTATGCACTATCTAGTTTAGCACCGAATTTTGTTCTTCCAACATTTCAATTGCACCAGCAATGGTATCTATAACACCTTGTGTAGGTAAAGGGGTGAGCAAAACTCATACGGGCAACGATTTTCTGATTTTTCTTTGGTGGAGACCATTATCCTTCCAGTATCTTCGGTAAAATATCCTTCGGCTTCCATAAGAAATTTTTGGAACTAGGAAAGAAAAAACAGATGCAGGGGCTTGGTCTTTAACTTCTTCATTTGGTGACCAATCTAAGTGAAAACGAAGATTAACCGATCTTGCATGATGTTGTTCACTTTCTGGACAACAACTTCCAAAATTCATGTCTCTCAAAATATTTAACCAACACTCTCATTCTTGGATATTAGGTAGAAACCTTTATGAGTTACCACTTTTGGTATTCAACTCCAAACCAAAAATCAGATTTCATTTAAAAATTCCAACTTGGCCTATATGTCCTGTCTGTTTTTCAACATGTTGAAGGTCACTGTTTCATCCATACTTCTGGTTGTGGATGTCTATGGGTGCTCAATTTTTGGGATGATTCAGAATATAAAATTCCAAATAACTTTGGTATTCCAAGGTTGGCTACGACTGATGGGAAAAGAGGTGATTGGACCAAAAATTCAGTTTGCTGTTGTCCAGCAATTTTCAGCAGACAGGCAGTTACTCAAATTAGCGTAACTGAAATTCTGCTTAGCCCAAAATTCTGAAATTTTACCAGGTACTCGGTAAGGTTATGGAGTACAAAATTGGTATTCAAAGATGAAGCTAAAAACTAGAAGAAGATAGCCAAAAGAATTAAAACTCTAATGGCTGTCTCTCTGGGAAAACAGCAAATAGAGCTGCACTATTTTGGTCATATCTCAAAATTACTTCAACCAAAATTTCTGAAATTTTTACAGCAGATGCTTGACCAGATTTGGAGCAACATTCATATCTAACTTTTCCTCAGAAAACATTGTCTTGGGGGTCAAAACATTTCAGAACAGTTAAGTTCACAGATTGACAGCTAGATCACTCTTTAAGAAAAAGATCATATCTTGAGTTCAGCTGATCCAAAGTTTGTGAAAATTTTACAACAGCTTCGTTGTAAAATTGGAGACAATTTTGAATAAAAGGTCTCTAGAGAAAACTTCTTTTGCTAGCTCGAAAAATTCCAGACCAGCGGATCATTCAGCAAACACTAGAAAGACCTTAAGTGGTTTTGACAAAAACTTGGATGAAAATGATTTCAAGTTTTACTCCTTATCTTTGCTGTTCAATTTTAAGGTTTTTAACATGATGCATGCAAAACCTATTCATCCTCACAGACAATTCCTTGTCCAGATCGAAGTTAGCACCAGTGGCATGGCACAATATACGACTCTCCCTATAATAGCTAGTCGAATTTCTACTCGATCTTAACTCTTACGAATCGTGGTTAGTGTACCTGAAGAAAATCACAGAACATCCCGAACCTTTCGTGCCAGCACTCACGAAAGCGTCCACATATATTACCGTTCACTATAGAAACAGCACCCATGCGTTTAGGACTGCATGGACAACGTCCAACCTGAGACACGCTCCTTTTGAATGGAGGGCGTCCCCCTTCACATGTTCGTAATGCGGAATCATGCACACGTATGGCAAAACGTGGTGAGACACAGACGCAATAGTGGGTTCCTTTTGGAATAGGTCCCATCCATCCCTCACATGACTTTCATGTGGCACCACCACGTATAGCAAAACGTGATGAACTAGTATGGTTGTGCGAGAGAGTAAGTTTTGACAGATAATAAAATGTGCTGGGAGTCAATTTAAATACACCATAGATTACTAGCCACCTGAAAGAACCCAAAAATCCCTCTACGGCCTCTCGGACTAGTTTATCCTTAACGTTCATAACACATTTTGTAAACACACCTCAATCTTGCAAGTTTTATTCCAAAAACATGTTATTAAGGGTGTATTAAGATCTCTAGTGTACAATCGAGCTCTGATGTCAGCTGTGACAGAACTGTCCAAATTAATTTCCATTTAACACATAAACCATCCACTTGGTCACTATGCATTAAAGAGGAGTTAACTTGTCGATATCTGCCGAGTCAAGCCCGGTAAATCACTTACAACAAGGATCGAAGATTGTACATCAAAACCCACACGACGGTGAGTCCAGAGAATAATAAGCTACCATTTATTACATCATATTCATCAAAGGTTCACTATTACAAACCAAGTTCCAGATAGGAAGGTAAAAATTTCAGAGTTTGAAAACACAGTGGAAAATAAAATACTAAATGTCATAAGTGACATCACGGGAGGCCATCCATGATATCACTAAGCATTGTCATCCTCCCACTCAACTTCCCAAAAGGGTGGGAGAGAACCAGTCCACAGAAAACCATCAATCACATCAACACCTGCAAAAGTTATCAACAAAGCAAGGCTGAGTATACTAATACTCAGCAAGACTTAACCGTCGGGTGATGGAAAATCACCAACTCTCTAGATATGCAAAGCTTTTTGGCTAGTGGGTTTCTATTGCTGAAAAGCAACAAAGAGTAGGTCCTTACTTTCAAGTTTTAGCTCAAAATTCTAGTTGATTAACCATTACTACATAAGCAACTGTTACAAGCAAAGTTGTGCAAACAATTAAGCATACATCCATATCACTTCTCAATTCCATCATTAAGGGACATAGCCTGTATGGATAAGCAATCTCGGATAACGGTGAGAGGCTGACGATCGATCGATTAATAACCTTGCAAGGTGGACCTAAACACACGGGAGAATGCATACGCCAAGATAACAACTAAAACCCAAAGGGGCGGGGTATACACCAACCAGGCGGTTCCCAGCCATCCTCGATTCGGGATTAAGTTACACAGTCTTAGGTACAGGGTTTATTGGAATTGCGGCCCTACGTCCGACCAGATTCACACCTGCACCACCGTTTGCAAGGCGGGGGAACGAATCCCAAGATTAGTGGACAATAGAGTTCCCTTGCCGGATCAAGAAGGTACTAGGCTTACCGGTCCCATTCCCGACAAATGTTTAGTACGTTCAAACGCTTAACCAGGGACAACTATTGGCCGGAGCCCATCCCATGCTCTTACCAAGATAGTTGCATAAGTTGAAAACATAGGTTATGCTCCGGGGCTTGCCTTCACTAGCAAAGTTAGTCTGGAGATCCTCCGAACTTGATTCGGGTCTTGCTGCAATTCCATCACGTTCACTTCTCCTTCAACTAGCTCTCCTTTAGCTTCCAGCACCAACTCGTACCTCTCATCCGGAAGTTCTACACGACATGCATATGCATAAACTTTAAGTGTTCATTTTAAGAAGGGAGAACTTGGTTCGTATTTAAAGGTTAAACATGGGGTGTATTGTTGGCCACATTCACCTAGACAAATTATATTCAGCATACTCTTCCTTTATCAAGGAAATGTATGTGTGTGATTTATCTTTCTCATTTGATTGTGATTGTGTGCACATTTAAATTAATTAATTTATTTGACTTCACCAAAGTAAAGGTGTTGTTTAGGGTATGTCTTGGTGAAGCATTGTTATTCAAATTCAAGTCACATTAAAGGTGATTTTTGATTTTCTTTTATTCCACTTATTAAGCTCGATTTACTTCGAAATTAATTCTAGATATTTCACACACAAACAAACAGAGAGAAAATTTATACAGGCACATATTATGATAAAAGGCTACTACCCAAAATTGGCATTAAACTCAGCTATGAACTGCACAAGAAAAATCTAGCATTTAAGAATTCACACAAAGCATAAACATGGTATAACTGTGCTCCTGACAAAAAATCCAATTAAACTAAGCCATATATTTAGCATGAAAAATTACAACACGTTAACACTACTGAAATGATAAATAAACCACATAGAAATATTCAAGCACGAATTGGGCCTACAACTTTTACTACAGCCATATCAAGGTAAAACAAGACTACTCAAAAATTATCGAGGCCAGAAACTACCTACAACATGCTTCATTAAATATAACTCATATTTAAAACTTAAATTAATTCTGGCTAGTTAAACATATCAAAAGCTACTCATATTTTTACCATAGCTGCACCTAGACATATATAGGCTATTGCAAAAAGATCAACCGTAATTGCTTAACTAATTATTTAAAACTAAACAGAAACTTAAAAACTAACATATATCAAAATTAAATTATAACTAAAGATATATAACAGATCTATGTGCCATTTTTCTACAAAAGAACAAGCATGTCCATACTAACAACATATTAAAATTTCACATGCATATCAACTCTGGATTTCACATTATTGCAAATATATTCAAACTGATAAATTCAAAAAAATTCAAAATCTAGGCAGAATATACAAACTTCCTTTCTAGAAAAGTTGCTTCTGTTCATGAGGATTACAGAACATTCGAGTTTGTATTTTTCTGAATTTTCTGTGATTTATTATGCATTTTACAATATCTGTGTAAATTAAACATAGGGTTAAAGAATCTATTTTCATCCTGGTCCTCGGGTTAACTTTTGTTTCACAAGCCTGCCCTTGCATTTACACATAAGCCCTTACTTTTACGAATTAAGCCCTGGCAAGTTTGCAATCACCACAAGCATGCCCTTGGCCATGGCCGCCGGCCAAGGTGGCCGAAATTCGGCGATCCGGCGGCGATCTAGGGTGGGGAGAGGGGCAGAGAAGCACTAGGGGCTCACTGAGGGTCGGCTCGGGTGCTTGGACAGGGCGGAGGAGCGGCCGTGCGGGTGAGCTCGGCGGTGCTCTGGATCTCCGGCCGTGGAAAGCTGGACTCCGGTGAACAGGGCGGCTGCACACGTCAATGTGCTTCACGGGAGGCTGCAGCTGGGTCGTGCGGTGCTGCCGAGAGGCTCGGGCGGAGACAGGGCGGCTCGGGTGAGGGGGTTCGGCGGTGGCGCTCTGGCGGCGGACGGCGGCAGCCTGGCGGTGTAGGACAGGGCGACGCGACGAGCTCGGGGATCTCAGCCCCTTTTATAGGCGGCCGTGAAGGAGTGCATTGCTGCCATGGCTTCACTTTCCAGTTGGCCAGCTCGACCCTGGGTGGTGGCGTGGCACTGCTCTGCTCGGCGTGTGGCGGCGGGAACGGCGACGGCGCGGCGCGTGGCCATTCAGCGGCGCAATGGCGCTCGAGTACCTGGGCGCGAGGGCGATACGACGACAGCAGCTAGCACCCAAGTCGCCCAAGCGTGCTCCAGCGCGACCTGCACCTTTTGCCCAGCGTGGCTGCGTGATGGAGGCCGCGGCGCCGTGTGTCAACCCAATTCACGGAGGAAGGAGAGGACATGGGCAAAAACGGTGGGCAGCGCACGTTTTCGAGGTGCCACGTTGGCACGTGACAGGACGACACTATGCGGCCCCACTGGACGACGGCGTACGGGCGGCCGCGTGCTAGGCACAGACGCCGGGGTGTGTCGCGGCGCGACGCCGGTGCAGCGCTGAACGCGAGTGCGCGCACTTTGGCGGCAAGCTAGCCAAATAGAGGTCTGGGCAGATTAGCCCAAAGGTCGACCATTGGAATTTTGAACAGATTAGCCAGAAATCACCAGCAAAGTTTGGGATTTTCTCGGCGTGGTCCAACATGTGATCTAGGCGTTAACCAAGTTTTTGAGACTTTTACACTCAAAATTTGAAATGCTGGTAATTAGATGAAATGTGTCCCTAGAAATTCTGAGCAACTTTTGTATTGGCAGAATTTTCAGTGTTTAGGTAAAATTTGAAGATATGGCCAAAGTTCTAGAGAAAGGTATATGAACTTAGGGGTTTGACCACATTAGAAAGGTTTGACTCTAATTTTTGAGGACTTTTCACTCAAGATCTCAACTTCCTCCTAAAAGAGGAAATGTTTTTCTTGAGATATCCAACAACTTTTACATTGGCCGATTTTGGAGTTGTCATAAAAAATTTTGAGATTTTGAGCAAGCCATCAAAAGAACTCAGGAGGGCCTTTAGGAGATTGATCAAGTGGGATAGAGTTTAACTCCTTTTTCCATCCTGAATTTCAAAAAGTGTCAAACTACAAGATGGTGTTCCCGAATCTTGGTGACAACTTTCATTTTGTCAAGAGTTCAAGTTCTTTGCGAAAACTGAAATCAAGTTCAGACCAATCGTTGCTCCTTATGGTGTTTTAACCAAACTTGCTTGATTTTTCCTTTAACACCATTTGCTTAGGTTAACTCCTTGATTAAAAGAGTTAAACACCTGGGGTGTCACAATGGCCTCTGCTCGATGAGGATGGCAGAGATTGACTGCCGCCGACTGATGAGGATGTGATAGGATGATGGCGCTTAGAGAAGACAGTTTGTCGGCTAGTGGCGGTGCTTCCGCGCCCCTGACCCCTAGCACCTCTTGCTGACTTGCGAGGGGTGCGATGTTTCAGAGGCACCCCATCTTGGATTTCCATTTGTTCCACAAACTCCGAATCATCAGACGATGTGTCCACCAACACTCGAATGGGGCTCTGCTCTACCTCCTCTTCATCAGACCACTAGGGATCCTCCCTTTCATCAGAAGAAGAGGAGGATGTGGCTTGCACCGCACCTCTAGGAGACAATGGCTCCATGGGGAGAGGAAGAGGGTGATCTGCAAGAATGGAGTTTGTTGTTGGTTGCAAGACTAGGGAGAGGAAGGAAGAGGGCACTGTGCGAGAATGGGGTTTGTTGTTGGTTGCAAAAGTGGGATATTTATGGGGAGAAGAACCCATTCAGCCATTATTGACAAGACGTCCCCCGAAAAGATTACTTTTTCTATAATGTGGGAAATATTTGCTGAGAAAGGGGGAAAGTCCGTTTGGCGGAATGTTAACGGACCGAAAGAAACGTTGTACTCCCTCTGTCCCAAAATAATCGCATATTGTACTCCGTATCTCATTTTTCGAGGAGTCAAAATGTGCACTTATTCGTCCCAAATTAAGTGCACGTCTCAATTTTCGTGGAGTGAAAAATATGCACTTGTTTACTTTAGTTGTCATGGGTTATTGGCATGAGCAACTCTTCTCTACTCGAAGGTCAAGACCGATTATTCATTGTTGTTTTAGAGGAGAAAGAAGTTGAGATGGCCGAATTAAATTGGGCTTTCATTCGTCGGGGACATTTGGCAGCCTATTCCCTGGGACAGAGCTCTTGAGTTCTAGAATAAGATCATCTTGTTTGGTCCTGAGAAGTGCATGGTTACACAAGAGCATGCCATTTCTGGCTTGCCTGATCTAAGGGCAAATCATGTTTACTTCCTACGAACTTATTAGCACGATGAAGAGGATCAGTATTGGATCTACGTGTAGGTAATAGGAAATGTTCCAGGCGTGAACACTACTCTTGCGATCCGAATAAAGCAGGTTCCTAGGGATTAGATTTGGTTGCGAGGAACATCGCTGTTGCCGAGCTATGCATATATGGATCTTTGATTATGTAACCATCTGTAGCACATTTCTATATATAACATACAAATATCTATATTATTAGTCTTCCTCAATTATGCAGTGCATTAGTTTTAAATGGTAAATATGATGGAATAAGTTGCTACCACAATCAAATTGGCAATCACAGTATGATACAAGTAGCTACGCATTAGTTTCCGAGGAAGGTCTTTCCAACAAAACATTAACAAACCGAACCTTCTCCTCGTCCATAACTTTGCCCTTCTTTGACTATTATTACAATACATTATGTTCTCCATCTACCTTCTTTTGTGCGTAGTTCCACAGTTATGCAATGCATATGAATTCATAATGGTGAGCATGCTCGAATCACTTTGAAACAGATTAAACCAAATCAGCATAATAAAAGATGGCACCTCATAGCTACTCATCACCACAAAGTTCACACCACATATAATAAGCAGCAAACTTCATAAGATGATCCGGTAGCAAACACCAAAATATAAGCATGATGCAAATCTGAACTGTCTAACTAGCAATAACACAACGAATCACCACAATCGTGGCAGAATCTAGGTGCTTCTTCACTGTCTGCAGCTTAGAGACAGTCTCTTGAATCTCCTTGTTAGCTTTTGCACATTCTTCCATCCACATCCTTGCCTCACTTTCAGCTTTTCGGTACCTGTTGGCTTCACCCTTTTCTGTAGGAGACAACAGAGCATCGTTTCTCATTTTCTTTCTTGTCTCAAACAGGTTATGGGTTACCTCCTCGTAGTATCGCGTCATCATCTTCAGCTCATCTGCTTTGACATTGGCCTCCTCCTTAGCAACTGTACATGCTTCTTTCCACGACCTTGCTTCCTCTTCTGCTTTTCCCTTCATTTCCATTAGTTTCTCTAGAACTTTTAGAGTCCTAATATCCCATTTTGGATCTATCCACCTAAACGACGCGCACTTCATGCTATCAATATGCAGTCACCAATTCCGTTCATATAATTAGCGATTGACAACACTAACATCAAACGCACAAGCAAAATTTGTTAGAAGTGAAACAAGTTATCATTTACGTCATAGCAGCATACATACCGACGCCCAGGGTTGGCACCTGTCCAGTCATACCTCAGATGGACAGGCAAACCGTCCTTGCACTCGTTTTCATTAGGATCTAGAACGATAACTTCACGAGGACCAGGCGTCGGCGATCTGGGGCTATCGGAGTCTAGTCCAAACACCTTTAAAATACATGAATGTAGTCTATTAACCCAGAATGATAGGTCAAAGTAGCATGGCAAAACAAAGGACTGACCTGACCGAAGCGAGTCCTACTTCGTTTGCCGCTTGGGCTGCTTCGATTCACCATTCCCGCCACGGGCAAGAGCAAATCTACGCACCGATGCTAGCTCTAGCCTTTGCCACAAGGAACAAGAGCGTGGTGCCGGAGAGTCTGTTGTATAGTTGCAGTAGTGTACGCCGTGTCGTCGAGAGAAATGAGATATATAGACTTGTCTGCATGAAAACTTTTTTTGGCTGTAGCGCGAGCTTTTCTCCCGCCAACTTACCAGAACCACTCCGTGCTGTTGTTGGGGCTGACGTGTCCAGTTACCACGAGGCGGCTAGCCACATGGAATTGGCAGCACTTGGAAACAAGCAGTTACACAATTGTTACTCAAGAAGGTCTATCCTACAAAAGATCAAAAGATCGGACCTTCCTCGTTCCTAAATTCCCCCTTGTATCACTATATTATTACGATATATCCGTTGTTCTCCCTCTACCTTCTTTTTTGCCTAGTTCCGCAGATATGAAATGCTTATGAATTTAAAATGGTGATTAGGAGTATGCTCGAATCAATTTGAAATTGATTAAATGAATCGGCATAATAAGAGGACATCTCATAGGAACTCATCACCATGAAGTTCACACCACTGATTATCAAACATCATAAGATGATCAAGTAGCAACAAGTTTCTTGGCTCGTCACAACAAGATGATTAGGTAGCAACAAGTTTCTCAACTCATAACAATAAAGTTGACACCACCAAGTAGCAAACATCAACATATCAGTAATGGTAGAAAAAACTAATATAAGATATCTGTTTGGCTCAAATAACACAAACTGCATCATGTCTCAGTGGTAGTGCTGCCTACCCCTTCAGAATAAAGGTCATGGGTTAGACCTTTGTTTCTTTTTTATTTTCCTCCTTTTTTGTCACACTAAATTGTGGCCTTGTGGGACCTTGCTTTTTTAAAAAACTGGAATAGGCGACACTTGGAAACAAGTAGTTACGCATTTTTACTTAGGAAGGTCCTCCCTGCATAATATCAACAGACCGTAGCTTCCTCGTCCATATCTTCCTCATCCATAAAGTCCATTCTGTAGTATTGAGTCGGATAGGATTAAACTCTCACTGCTACGCAATGAGAAAACCCAACATCTTACAATGAAAACATCGTAAGAGCTCAAGAGTAACCATTCTTCCCAGCTTATCTTGAAGCAGAGGCCGCCTGCATACTGATAAGCTCAAGAGTAGCCAACACCAAAGTACAATCATAAGGCACAATGTTCAGAATACATGATCGACACAATGTTCAGAATACAAAAATGACACTTGCAGAATACATGATCGACACCATGTTCACAGACATCTAATTAGTCTTGCCACCGATGCTACCCATTTATAATCATAACGATGCTGGAACTTCTCCAGCTCATTTCTGGCCTCTTACAGCTTCGTACTTCATGTTCTCTTTTTTCAACTGGGATATATTCTCCTGAGTCACTTGGTTATACTCTTCCATCAATTTGCAAGCCACTTTCAACAGGTCAGTATGATCGTTTTGTAACTCATTATATTTTTCCAGCATGACTTTCTCCCGTTGTAACAATAGCTTAGTCATGTCATCCAGCTGTTGTAATGTTTGCTTATATAGGCCCTTGTATAGTACAGCCTCTTGTAGTGCTGTTAGTTCTCTGACTTCTTGGTCTTGCAGGTCTCTCTTCACCTTCTGGAGCTCAGGGGCAGTGGCTTGAAGCTCCTGCAGAAGCTAGTAAAATACATGAACCTATAACTCCATCAAACGATGCAAATTGGAAACTAACTGAATCTAACACCTATGAGTTGTGCATAGGATATGAATCATGGCAGAATATAGATGTCCCTTCACAGTTTGTAGCTCAGAGATAGTCTCTTCAATCTATCTGATGAGGACATGACACCCATCCATACGACTGTGATTGCTGCATGGAATGGAGTAGAAGAACACCAGCAAGGGTGTCCAAGTCAAAGAGGAGGTACGAGGCTAATCCGGTTCGAGTGCCCAAGGTGGAGGCCCAAAGCAATTCATTTTCGAGACCAGTTCGGAGTCCAGGAGCAGTGTGTACTAAAAATGACGCCCAGGTTGCATATGAAGTCGGTTTTGGACGTTCTTTACATGGGTCAAACTAGAATTTCATAGAGCTTCCAATGGCACTGGTCTCAGGCCTAAATTCCTTCTGAGTCAACGGGGATTGTCAAAAAAAAGTGACGTCCAGAATCTGCCAAGGTGCTGTGTTGCCAGATTGTCGGGCCTTAAGCCCAAGTTGTGGGCGCCCCATCCTTGGTCACCCCCAACCCTAGGACGCCCCTTCTCTCATATACTCAGTAGCCGCCACCTTAGAAACTTGATTTTGTTTTACATCTAGCTTTATCTACTCTCGAACACGCGCAAACACGTGCTGTCCTCATGTATTGCAGACTCCACCTTCGAGTGATTTAGATTGCTCGCTTCATATTCTTGTTCCTTATTCGATTGCGGACAGGGATTGATCTTCATGATCAGGCTGATCTTACGCCGGCAAGGTTGGTAACCATCGGGAGTTGGTTCAGCGATTGCATTTGTGCTTCGGGTTTGCTTGTCATAGTCGGATCGTGAGGGTCTACTTCCACTAGATCGAATTTATCTCCACTCACCGAAAGATCGAGCACTCCGCCTCTATCAAGTGGTATCAGCTTTCCAGGTTGATCGGTGAGTTTATCGAGCGCTTTTCCCTTCCTACAGTCCACAAAAACCAAACAAATTTTTTTCAGGTTAGCTTTGTTGAATTTGTGTGCTTACTCGTTCAATCATTGCTGGTTACTTGGTGTTGTACTTTTGGTTTTCTTATTTCTACCCCTAGCCGCACACCACCATACCCCTGCCACCGCCACCCACCACAAGTCGCCCCCTCTTTTTTTCTCGTGCCGTTTCCTGATCGCCATCCATGGGCTGCGCACTGCGGTTGCCTTCCGTGCACCCCCATCCTTTTCCTGCCGTGTGTGTGTTGGAAATTTATAAAAAAAAGACAAAAAAGGAAAACAATCAAAAAATAAGGAAAGTAAAAAAAAGGAATCAAAAAGAGAAAAAAGAAGAAGCAAAGTCCAACAGGCAAAAGGGGGCGATTCGGCTCGGTTTGGACTCCACTGAGTCCTCCCGCGCACCGCCTCCCCCCTAGCGTGTGCCGCCCTAGGCACCGCTGTGAGCCCTCCTTTTTTCTTTTCCCCCACGCACGCCGCGCCTTTCCCTTCGCCCTGCTCGTGTTTCTTTCCGAGACAGCACCGCGTGCCTCACCTCCCTGCGTACGTCCCTTCCCGGGCCGTGCCGACCTTTTCCCCCTCCTTGTTTTTCTTTCCTGCTCGCATTTTGTTTTCTAGTAGTGTTTGTTTCATGTTTAGCACTATAATTCAACCTTGCATTATTGTTTGATTGTGCTAATCCTAGCTTTGAGTGCAGCCTACCCAGAACTCCACATAGTTCTACGACGAGCAGATTTTGTTTCCCTAGGCAATCGCTCCTCCAATCTTTCGCGAGTTCCACTGGTTGGTTGCAGTTCGCCCCTGCGTGTGTGGTAAGAATGGATAAGAAATTAAAAACAACACTAGTGTGAATGCCTTGTGAGCCGTTACACCCCTGTTTTGTCATCACTTTTGTTTTTGTGTTTGCACTAACCATGGCAGAAGACGGCGCTGCAGGGGATGACCCGCTGCAAGACATGCGGGCACAAGTTGAAGGACTGGCCGCAGACATTCGGACGATACATGAACGGCTAGACTCAATGATCACTGCATCGACCGACCGTTTCGATCAGCTCCACCTGACACAGACGGCCATCAGGACCACCCTCAACGCTCTTGTGACCCGACTCGATGCAATGAACACAACACTCATAGATTTGCAGAAGGATTATGGTAGTGACTCAAAACAGGATGCTAGAGACAGCCGCGGTCGTGCCCTCCGTGTGCCACGCCGCCCTGGTAATGATTCATTCTCTAAGACTAAATTTCAAATTCCACCTTTGAATGGCAAATATGATCCTGCTGCATATCTTGATTGGGAATTAGAAGTTGAACAAAAATTTTCATGCCGTCATATTCCTGCTAATTCTCAAGTTACAGCTGCTATTAGTGAATTTACTGATTTTGCTTTAATTTGGTGGTGTGACTATAAACAAAACCATCCCACTACAATACCAACCACCTGAGAGCAATTAAAAGCTGCTATGTGTCACAGATTTGTGCCTTCTTATTATGCTCGATATTTGCTTAAAAAGTGTAGCGTTTTCCGTAAGGTTCTCAATCTGTTGATGACTATTACCAGGAGTTACAAAAAGGCATGATTCGTTGTGGGTTATTAGAGGAAAATGATGCTGCAATGGCACATTTTCGTGGTGGTTTGAACAACAAAATTTAGGATATAATTGCCTATAAGGATATACAAATATGACCACATTATTTGAATATAATTGCAAAGTTGAACATGAAGTGCAGGGATGCTGCTTGAAGACATATTCTAACTCCTTTGCAGACGAAGCTCGACATCCAGCTTAGCGCCCGCTCTCCAAGCGCCATCCACGCGCACCACTACACCACGCAAGAGGACGGCCAAACCTGCAGGTGCATCCTCATGTGCAAATTCAGAACCATCACTTCACAATGCACCTAATGCTCCTACTGAGAACATAGGTCATGCCCATGGTGCTACACTCACGGAAGGTGAGAATTGTGTTAATTTGCTGAATTTTTCCACAAATAATGCTCTAGTTGAGCAATTAATAGTGGAACCATCTCTTGATTTCTCTTTGTCACATGGTGATTTGCTTGATGTTTTTTTTGATAAAGATGCATTGTGTGCTACTACTTCAGTTTTCACGAATTCTACAGTGCGCTCGATGTGTTACCAAAACAACATTGCGGAGCCTCCTCTGGCTCCCTCTTGTAAATACTTTATTCTGCTGCATAAAGCTTTACGCAGGGCCAAGACGGTCATTTATCCATAGCATAACCCGATACCGAAGGATACTATCATCGTGCCATGGATTACGCACGATTCCGGTGAGTTACGCAAAACGTTTTTTCACGATTGGGTTCCTTGCCCAGCCACTGTGTTTATCCCCAGAGAAGAGAGCTGATGCAAAGTGCCATGGATTACGCACCACGCTAGTGAGTTATGCATAACGTTTTCTCACGATTAGATTATCTATTCCACCGCAACATGCTGCACAGAGGATCCCTTTACATTATGTTTATCCCCGGAGAAGAGAGCTGGTGCAAAGTGCCATGGATTACGCACCAGGCCGGTGAGTTACACATAACGTTTTCTCAGGATTAGATGTCGTGCTATCTGTTCCACCGCAACATGCTGCACAGAGGATCCCTTTACATTATTTGACTATCTGTTACGTAGCAGTTACTCCGCACCATCTGTGCAAGTGGTCACAGAAGATCTTCAATGATCCATTTACTCTTTTGACAAGTCGTAATATCGTGGGTTACGTACATCAGATACATATGAAATATTGAGATATTACCACAGAAGATCCACCGTAATTCCGAAGGTTACGATCATGGGTTCTTGTCGTGCGTGTGGGCCAACATGATTAAGGCCCAAATTAATCATTAAGCGACCATGTTGCATCTTGGTGGCCTTGTCTACCGAATACGGTGCCCCTTTTGTTAATGAGCCCTTAGCGTACACTATAATTTTGTAAACGTTGGATCACATTTTTACTGTATCGACCTCAATGTTTTGAAAAATAAGGATCCAAGGCCAAAGTATTTATTTTAATATATCCTTCCACTTTTTTTTGAGGCAGGCTGATTGATTCAGATGTACATGGGCTTGATGGGCTTGGAGTCCAAGAACAGGTTGTTTGTGGGGTGGGGGTGGTTCAAAGCTATGCGGATCAGATGACTTCTCTGAACATGATTGGTCCCAAAAATCTCTGAACATCATGAAATCTTTTGCATCCGTGCTTGATCCTATCATCAGTGCTCACAGTTAGGTCCATTCATCACTGTTATACGTACGAATGGTGGTGGTAACCCAATCTGCCTTGATGTCTTGTGCGTAGTGACCGATTTACAGCAAGTTACGCAGTTCGGCGGCCATCTGGATGAGACAAGAGAGGTAGTAACCAATAGTCGAACCAAGTGATAAGTTACGCGTGTGCCTCAGGAGAGTACATCTCTAGTGCAAAACTGAGTGGTCCAGGTTATGAAGATCATAGAGAGAGGTAGATAGACACAACATCTCACATGTCTTTATGAAAGTGTGTCAATAAATGTCCAATGGCGGCGGCACAACAACCGCTTCTTCTCATGTTGTAGTGGGTTGCTCAGTTTGGGACATCGACTATTTGACTGTAATGATGACGGTGTGGCGGTGTCGGCCGGTGGTGGCCGCAAGTCGTGGTATGGAGCTTATCAGGTGGTACTGTGGTAGATCTGTGTTGTATACGTGTGTTTGTTTTGTTTTGGTTGAGTTGAGGCAGTGGAGTGATGCAACTGCATCGAACACACCACGGTATGATGAACACATCCGATCCGCTGCTAGGCCTGCAAATCAAAAAATTTCGCGAAAGCAATCATATAGTAGATGCAGAACACGATCACTAGCTGTTACACAGCTTCAGGTGCACACACATCATTTCATGGAGTATATATAAACAAGTGTACGTACATATGCATTTATACTGCATGAAAATATGTGTGCATACATCGGTACCTTCCTGTAGTGATAACTATTGACGCGAAAATAGGACGTCACCTCCGCGCGCAGCACACGTGAGTCCCCGGTCTGTAGCGAGGCGTGCCAGCCAATCTAACCTGTTGATTGACAATGGAAAATATTAAGGATCGGCTAGAGAACCGATGGCCTTTCAGCGACACGTGTACCAGCCAATCGGCCGATACGAGTAAAGCGGGATCGGTCGGCTCGAAAGCGACCGAAGCGCGGGTGCGAACGGCTGGATCGACCGATCGTGACGTCAGCACTCGAGTAGATCGGAATCGGCTGCGGTGTTGAAAGGCAATAGGATCTAGATCGAGCGGATGATAATGATAATAGCTAAAACTACAAGAATTTGGTACGAAAACTTGTAGATCTAGCTAATATCGGTAAGGGGTGAATAAAGAACTAGACGAAACCTCAGCGATGCGGCCGGAGGTTAAAGCCTAGGATTATTCGGTAAAACGGTACTCACAAGCTTGCCGGAGATCAGTTGATGCAGCCCGACGAACCCGAAGCACGGTGTTGTAGAAAAGAGAAAAACGCAATGGCGAAGTCGCCGAAAAGTAGATGCTGTAAAGGTAGATGCTGTAAAGTAGATGCAGTGAAGGTAAAGGGTTTGCCCGGAGGCGGTTTGTTTGATATTGGTGTGTACAGTTTTTCCGACCACGCAGGGTCGCTATTTATGTCCTGAGGACAACCCCGACTCCGAGCCGATCACGGTAATGTTTACTTGCATCTAAAGACAAAAAACTACTAAAACGGAAAAGGACTCTTGCAGGAGTCAAAACTTCCTAGAAACTGACTCTTGACCCATTGTCAATCGTGGACTGACCTACCTCCACCGTGCTTTCCTTTTGGCGTATCCCTTTGAATACCGCCTTCTTCACACCCATCGGCCGATCTTCTGGTTAGTCATCGGCCGATCGCTCTGACTTGCTGGCCCACTGTCAGGGTTGAATCCCTCTGACCATCGGTGATCCGTGTTGACCATCCTTCTCTTCCTTCAATCAGCCGATTACACTCTGTCTTTCATCGGTTGCTTCTCCTTACCCTTTTTTGACCTGTTTTTCCAAAAAACGGTGTCAACACATGCCCCCCAGTTTCGGAGTAAATGATCCTTTTGTTCCGAAATTCGCTTGATATCTTTTGAATAATAGTCAAATCTTTTCTCGTGATTGTGATGATCAATCTCCATTGATAATGTCTTGCCCTTTCTGTTTGACCTTCTTCAGGGTTGTCCACCATGTGACTCCTTGGCATCTCTCATTCCCCTTCCCTATAAGACTCATTCTTTTACCCGTGGGTTCTTTGTATTGACCTTGGTTTCTTCCTGATGTAGACGTTAACTCTTTTAGTCTTATGGGAATGAGAGGCATCTTCCCCTGGAAAATTCCGCGAGTGCCAATGATCCTTACTGGCCATTGACAGACTCTAGCTCAAAATAGCATTCCTTCTGAGTACTGCTAGTGAGCTAGTAAACTATGTCTGTAATTTTGGGCAGAAGATTTCTGTGAACTATGCTCTGTAGTTTGTGGACGTGATAGAGGAGCTTCCCCTTGTTTAAGTGTGTATGAGTCATCCTTTGGGGGTGATTTCTCTGAATTGGTCATCCTTTGGAAACTGAGTCCTTCACGGGTTATCTGTTTTCCCCTTTCACCGGATCTGGCATCTTCAATTTCCGTCTTTTCTGGTTCTTCCACCTCTATCTCTTCTGGCGCTCTGGCTATAAATAAACATCCTTATACCTTCGCGGAAACCACATCTTCTTTCGACTATGGCTCGAGATATAGATCCAGGGAGCTTTAGACTCTTGCTCTTCGATTCTTTCTTTCTCCCCTGACTCAAGATGGCTAGAAGAATTCTTGTGAAACAGTCCAGAACATACTCCTCTCTCTAGCCTCCTTTGGTGAAGCCAGGAGGTCCAACAGCTAGAAGAAGCCTTGTGAGCTTGGGTCCTTCAGCTGGTGGAGAAGGGCAGGTGTTGTCCCTGGACGTTGTGGAAAGAAGAACAACCATATGTCTTCTTTCCCGACAACCTTGACGGAAGGAATTACCCCATCTGGTGATTCATTTTCGTCAAATCTGCATTTCCTCTTTCTTCGTCCCCATCACCTGTTTCATCGATGACTGACGTACTAGATCTGTAATGAATCATTCGAGATACCTTCAGATGTATTCTTCAAATCTGTACTTGTAATGCCATCATTGTAATCGAAGATGAGAGAAAATATATATTTTTATTCTAAGGGCGATTTGTACATCGGCCATAACCTGAAACCGAACATGCTTCGATGATTCGGCTTTTTGCCACTAGAGACGATTCCAACTGCCATCGGCTATAACTTGAGTCTCCAAACGGTCGATTAGGCTCAGATTGGACTAAGCGTCTACCCATATGCTAGGATAGTATTTCTTTAAATATTTCCCATTTAATACTCTAGCAAACTTTTCTCCTTCCAACGTTTCCAATATGCATTGCCTGGTATTGACTAATCCGATATGGTCCTTCCCAATTAGGTGATCACTTCCCATATTTAGGATATCTTGAGCCGATCGGCAATATGAGCTTCCAGACCAGATATCCTTCAGCAAATTCTTTACCTTTGGCTTTCTTGTTATACCATCTGGCTACCCTTCTTTTATTCTTTTCGATATTCTCTAAAGCTCTCAGCCGATTACCAGCAAGATCTTCTAATTCCTCCTTCATCATAATCATCAGCCGATAGCTGATCTTGTAAAGAAGTTCTCCTGGATCCGGCTCTCAGTTCCTAAGGTAGTACAGCATCATGACCATACACCAGTTGATACGGTGATACCTTGGTCGTTCCGTGGCATGCCATCCTGTATGCCCATAGTGCTTCATTAAGGACCGTATGCCATCGCTTAGGACTTTCATCAATCTTGCATTTGATCAATTTGATGATGCCTTTGTTTGCTGCCTCTGCTTGTCCATTCGCCTGAGCATAATAGGGAGATGAGTTTAACAGTTTGATCCCTAAAAAATTTGCATATTCTTCGAATTCCCCTGAAGTGAATTATGATTGGCCTTTTCTTGGCCAACTTCCAACGCTCCACATTGAATGCTTTGACCGAACGTTTCAATCGGCCTTTATATACTACTAGCTTCCTTTTAGTTTCTTAGAACTGTCATCTTTCTTTCGCGATGGCTTCTTCTTCTTCCTCCTCTTCTGTGAATCAGGTTGGTTCCTTTTTTCTTTTCCTTGTGTTCACGATTCCTTTCCTTGACGTTTCTTCTTTCCTTAGTCTCCAAATCATGATGTTGTGGAAAGGATCGTCTCAAAGATCAACGCCTTTGGTGCAAATCGGCCGAACCATCCGTCTAGACAAGAACGTGGTCTCCGTCTGGTGATTGCCAACAAGGAGGAGAAGTTGGAGGTCCTTGAAGCCAGGAAGACAGCTCTTCTTCAAGAACTGGACCGCGTAGGCGAAGAGATAGCACAAACTAGGATAGAGTTAGATATGGCCAAAAGCCTCCTTTAAACTCTGATGTACTATCAGCCGATGTTATCGGCCTTTTATGAATGAAAACCACCACCCCTGGATATTTATCTTTAAGCACCATCTTTCAGTAATGAATTTCCACCCATATTTGTAGGTACTGCTTTTACGTTCTGGCTCAATTTCTCCACTATAAAATGGTAGCCCACTCCATACAGCACCATAATCCTCTGACTATGAACTAGACTGATTTCCCATTAGGAATAAGAGGCAAATCTCTTTTAGAGTGCCTTGAGGAAAATGTAGCTATCTCCACTCCTTGACAAATTTCTCTTTGAAGATTTCTTGTGCCTTAATGAGGCATCAAAGCTTGTCGTTGTTGCTAGAAATGTTGAGTGAGAGATATCCGGACGGCCTCCTCTCCTAGAGTACAGAGTAGGACCACACATTATTATTTAATTCTCTTTCAAAGCCAGCCCTTGAATTTTGGGAAACGTATCACTGCATGCATGCCCACTGTCCAATCTGAGACTTTCACGGGGGAACTGTTCTTGCTTTAACTGCATCGGATGCTCTTCATTTCCCCTTTTTCAATTCCCTCTTATAGTTATCCCTTCGGTATCTTGAGGCTATAAATAGACCAGAAGCTCGATAGAGGAAACTCACTCTCATCAGCTATGTCTCAATTAACTCAGATAGATTATAAGCTCTTGTTGTATGACTGTTCTCTCTTCTTCTCTCCCTTTCATGTCTAGAAGAATTCTTGTGAAGTAGTGTAGCAGCCCCTCTTCTTCTTCGTCTCCTTTTGAAAAGCCAGGAGGAGCCATAGCTAGAAGAATCCTTGTGAGGATCTGGCTTTGGAGGGAGAACACAGGTAGGGTGTCTTGCTACACATTTATCAGAGGAAGAGCGTGCCAAAGGAATGGCCATCGGGCTCCTTCCGGCGGAAGATTGAAGATCTTAATCTTTCGTTTCCTCTTCGCGTGTGTCTTTCTCCCATTCATCGATTCAATATCCTCATCACACTAGGAGTTAGGACAACGCCCTTCTTGTAACTTCTTGAGAACATATGTAATCTGTAGATCTGAGTTGTAATCCAAAGCAGTAGAGATAAACATGTATTTTTTGTTCTGAAGGCGATATATGTATCGGCTATAACCGAATATATTGATTTTATATATCGGTTTTACATTTTTTGTACTAAAGGCGATTCTTTACAGATATCGACTATTCTACGATTACATCAGCAATCGGCTGTAGCTCGAAAACTTAATCGGCCAATAGGCACCATAAGACAATCGGCTTGTACAATTATTGACGCACTTGGGCAACCAATCCATCGGCTGCTGTGACTCTGAGCCCAAGCTTCCTTTCGTCTTCAATGAATTGATTCATTAAGCCTCGCCATCAGAGCCGACCGCTTGAACCGGCTTTAGTCCAAAATCGGACACTCTGAGATATTTGGTATCCCAGGCTTTTCTAGATATGCAGCTCACTTGATCATAGGTCCACCCTCGTGCTTCTGTAGCTGCTACTGTCAAGGAGGTTTCTCCTTACACCACCTCCACTGAATCTCCAATCTATTGGATGATGCATTGATGCATTGTAGATGGTATGCAATAATTGGCATGTATCCAATCCCGACCTAGCAGTAGATTATAAGATCCCCTCCCTTTAATGACAAAGAAAGCGGTCGGAAGGGTCTTACTGCCGATGGTGAGTTCCACGCAGATTGCTCCTTGAGCTGGAGAGACGCTGCCTTCGAAATCCACCAACATCATGTCGGTTTGGGTCAAATCTTCATCAGATTTCCCAATCTTGCGTAGCATGGTGTACGGCATCAGGTTGAGTGCTGCTCCTCCATCTACGAGCATCTTGGTGACTGGCTTGCCATTGACAAATCCTTTGAGAAACAAGGCCTTCATGTGTTGTCTCTTCCCATCTTCTGGTTTCTCAAAGATAGCCTGTTTAGGCTCCAGTGTCAATTGAGCCATGCCAAGTTCTTCATCGGACAGATCCGAATCAATTGGAGCCATGAACTCTTTTGGTAGGAAGACAACCATGTTTATATCAGCTCGGGATTTGTCATCTTCCTCACCAAGTTCTTCATCGGACAGTTCCGAATCAATTGGAGCCATGAACTCTTTTGGTAGGAAGACAACCATGTTTATATCAGCTCGGGGTTTGTCATCTTCCTCACCATCGGCCTTAGGCTTTGGGCGCCAAACTTTAGACCGAACCTTCTTCTTGTCCAGCACGAGTCTCTCTGCTTCTTCATGCTGTTCTAGCTGACGTAGGTGCTGGACTCTTCTCTTCTGGGATTTAGTCAAGCCATCTGGACACCACTGTGGATTAGGCTTCTTATGTGTTTGGCTTGATCCTTCGTCATCCAGTTGTAATGTGCATCGACGTTCAGGAGCTGGGCACATGATATCTTCATCAGGTACCAGTAAATCGGCCATCTCTTCCAGCCGATCATTTGACTCTTCATTGACTCGGCCTTCCAGCCGATCATGAACGTTGGCCTTGCCCCCCAACCGATCGCGGACGCTGGCTTTGCCCCCAGCCGATCGTGGACGCTGGCTTTGCCCCCCAGCTGATCGTGAACCGAGATTCGTGGATTGTTGAATCCACGGTGATCCTTGGCTGCAGGTCTTCTGTCATCAAAGCAAACCCTTTTGGATGAGTTGCCATTATTGTAAGCCCCGTTGCACTCTGGACAGTTTTCTGCCGTCGGCAGTTTGATTCCTTCTTCCCAACAGTACTTGAAGAACGGACATCTCCAATGTCCTTCATTACGCCGTGCCCACTCTTCTCTTTCCTTTGCCTTCTCTTGACGGTGTTGGAACTTGTTGATCAGCATCTGAGACGTGACAGGTCGGCGTGGCTTTGAGTCTCCCTCTTCAAGCAGTAACCCTTTTCCTTTGACATCGGCAGTGGTTACTTGCACCTTGGGATTGACGGCTCCTTTATTTTGAGCCGAATCAGATGTTAGCAACTTAACTCGTGACGTGTCTTTGCTAGACACTTCAACTGTGTTAGCTGGGAAGGGGTGCTGATCAATCTTCATCGGCTTTTCAGCTTTGGTAGGAGTTTCAAATTTAAGCCTCCCTTGCTCAATAGCTGATTGGATCTGTTGTCTGAAGATCTTGCAATCATTGGTATCGTGCGATGTTGCATTGTGCCACTTGCAATATTTCATCCTCTTCAGCTCTTCTGCAGATGGTATGGTATGGAACTGGGAGAGTTTAATCTGCCCTTGCTGAAGCAACAGATCAAATATCTTATCGGCCTTAGTGATATCAAAGCCGAATTTCTCTGGCTCTTTCTTGCCAAAGGGACAGGACATTATCTTCTTGCCTTTGACCCACTCTGCGAGCCCTATCATATTATCTTCATCTTCTGAGTCGGAGTAGTCCACATACGACACCTTCTTCTAAAAGTTCCTTCTAGGCTCATAGGACTTTACAGTTTCTTGACTCATCCGGCTGACCAACTAGCTGAGGCTTTCAAAGTCATGTGATGCATATTTCTCCCTCAAAGTCGGCAAGAGACCTTGGAAAGCCAACTCAGCTAGTTGCTTGTCTCCCAAGTTCAGACTATAGCACTTATTTCTGACCTCTCTGAATCTTTGAACGAATCCAGCTACTGTTTCATCGTTCCTTTGCTTGAGTCTGGTCAGATCAGTGATCTTCATCTCGTTGATGCCAGAGAAGAAGTAATTAAGGAACTGCTGTTCTAGATCGGACCACTTAATGATGGAGTTAGCTGGCAGTGATGTAAACCATGAGAATGCCGGCCCTGACAGAGATGAAGAGAACAACCGTATTCTGAGTGCATCAACATTCCCTTCTTCTCCACATTGGATGATAAACCGAGTGATGTGTTCCATAGTGGATGTTTCGTCTTGTCCAGAGAACTTGGTGAAGTCTGGCACTTTGAATCTTGGAGGGAATGGTATCTGATCATAGCTAGAGGGATACGGTGTCCTGTACATGCAGAACTGCTGCTTGGGTTTTATCCCATATTGCTTCGATAGCATCTCCGAGAAGTGGTCGATCAACTCCTGCTTCACATGAGATTTCAACTCTGTAGCCACTTGCTCAATTGCTTATATCTCAGCTGGAGTTTCTAGAGGTCGTTCCTCTAAGATTCTTGTCTTTGGATCTGGAACTGTCCTTGCCTCAGTAGAACCTTGAGTGTTTGAATGACCTGTAATAGGTGTAGCCTGTTCAATCGGCTGACTAGCCGATGGGGCTGGTTGCTGCGTATTCAACTGGTTTGAAATAGCCAATTGATTTAGAAATGTTTGCAGCAATTGCGCTGAATCCACTTGTGGAAACACTGGCTACCCTGCTGCTCCTTGGTTGATCGGCTGTTGAGGTGAAGATCTTGTATGAGCCACCGTATTAGCTGGGGTTAAGACAGCCTGCATTGTCATTGACTGTTGAGGCGGGGCTGTCTGTATGGGCATCCCGAGCGTTGGTTGCCGTAGCGGAGCAGTTGGTATGGGCATCTCGAGTATCGGCTGCTGAGCCGATCTCTGAGGTGGAGTGGGATTTGGCCTCTGAGGTGGAATAGGAGGTCTTTTCTCTGTTGGTATGACCATGTGAGCATGAGCTAGACTAATCTTGACTCTTTCAAAGTTCTTGCTCCCATGATTGAAGTAAACGAACACCACTCCTTCCCCATTCATGTGCACAGTCCCTGGAGTACCTCCAAATGTAGCTTGGTAAGACTGTGGGTATTTTACTTCTGGGACTTCCTCAGGCACAGGCTCAAAGAAATTTGAGATGTTAGTCTCAAAGTGATCACGAGGTAAGTCCCATCCTGCAAGCTTCCCATCTTGATCTCTCATCGCAGGATATTTTTGCTGATTCTGCACTGGAAGCACCTGATCCTGGACGTTAGACTGCACTGGTGATGTGACGGCAGGATCTTTAGCTTTACCATCGCCACTTTGATTCTGAATCGGCTGAGAGTCCAATGAAGAACTGGTGGCAGCTTGTGGAGATGGTGTAGTTTCTACTGTTGGATCATCAATCGGCGGTGTAGCCGATTGGCCTTGCTGGAACACAGGAGGAGTACGCCTTGGTTGAAAGTATGCAGGTCCCAGATATCCAGCCTCTGCTCCTTGCTTGAGTGCATCAATTATGGCATTCTAAATAGTATTTGCGAATACCTTGGATTGATCAATCATTGTTTGATGCATAGCTTTGGTCATCATGTCTTGAAGCCCTTCAGGATCGGCTGAAAAGGTGACTTGTTTAGGAGTTGGCAGCGGATTCTTCTTGAAGACTCCACTTTTAGTCTGACCATATGATGCCAGACAAAGCTCTTCATAATGCTTCATGTGAGCCTCGAGCTCAGCTTTGTCTGAATCTTTCAGCTGATCCTTGGTGATGGGTTGAACGTTGTCCGGATCGATTTCAGAAGGACCAGTCTTCGTAGGCTTCGTCATTGTTGACTTTTTTCGTGTCCAACCAGGCGTGCCAAAAGTGTGTTGACGCGAAAATAGGACATCACCTCCTCGCGCAGCACACATGACTCCTCGGTCTGTAGCGAGGCGTGCCAGCCAATCTGACCTATTGATTGACAATGGAAAATATTAAGGATCGGCTAGAGAACCGATGGCCTTTCAGCGACACGTGTACCAGCCAATCGGCCGATACGAGTAAAGCGGGATCGGCCGGCTCGAAAGCGACCGAAGCGCGGGTGCGATCGGCTGGATCGGCCGATCGTGACGTCAGCACTCGAGTAGATCGGAATCGGCTGCGGTGTTGAAAGCCGATAGGATCTAGATCGAGCGGATGATAATGATAATAGCTAAAACTACAAGAATTTGGTACGAAAACTTGTAGATCTAGCTAATATCAGTAAGGGGTGAATAAAGAACTAGACGAAACCTTAGCGATGTGCCCGGAGGTTAAAGCCTAGGATTATTCGGTAAAACGGTACTCACAAGCTTACCGGAGATCAGTTGATGCAGCCCGACGAACCCGAAGCACGGCGTTGTAGAAAAGAGAAAAACGCAATGGCGAAGTCGCCGAAAAGTAGATGCTGTAAAGGTAGATGCTGTAAAGTAGATGCAGTAAAGGTAAAGGGTTTGCCCGGAGGCGGTTTGTTTGATATTGGTGTGTACAGTTTTTCCGACCACGCAGGGTCGCTATTTATGTCCTGAGGACAACCCCGACTCCTAGCCGATCACGGCAATGTTTACTTGCATCTAAAGACAAAAAACTACTAAAATGGAAAAGGACTCTCGCAGGAGTCAAAACTTCCTAAAAACTAACTCTTGACCCGTTGTCAATCGTGGACTGACCCGCCTCCACCGTGCTTTCCTTTTGGCGTATCCCTTTGAATACCGCCTTCTTCACGCCCATCGGCCGATCTTCTGGTTAGTCATCGGCCGATCGCTCTGACTTGCTGGCCCACTGTCAGGGTTGAATCCCTCTGACCATCGGTGATCCGTGTTGACCGTCCTTCTGTTCCTTCAATCGGCCGATTACACTCTGTCTTTCATTGGCTGCTTCTCCTTACCCTTTTTTGACCTGTTTTTCCAAAAAACGGTGTCAACAATAACAATGAAGCACTAAAGGACCCAAAAACAACTGTGTATCCCTGAAAAAAAACCCCAAAAACAACTGTGTGACTCGCAGCTAAAGACCAAGGTAGAAGTAGAAGATCATGTAACCTCCAGAGGGGACGCCCAACAAGTGAAGGTAGCGCACACAGAAAGGACCACACATTGGTCCTGCAGACTCCGGAATGCCAACTGGGCGGGCGTCGAAGTAGGAGATGCTCCGAGCGCCCAGCATGGAGCCGAGACACCAGACCCGCCTGACCCAAACCATGTGACGGGTCGGATTGTTTGCCCGAAACTGATGGGTCGGGCGTGGTAACCCGAAGGACCCGACCCGCCGACCAGGAACTTTTCGATGGGCCGGTTATTTCGAACGGTGGACGACTTTTCGGAATGGCTTTTTCAGTTTTCGTCAGGTTTACTTCGTTTGGTTCTCTCGTTCATTGGTTAATAGTAATTAATGCTCACCCCCGCGGCCCCGCCCGTCCCAGTAGGCAGGCAGGCTGGGCTTTCATAGGCATATGGTTTTGTAAACAAATAAATGATCTTATAGAGATGGGCGTATGTGTGAGCAGTCGACTTTCCAGTTTTTTAGGATTCCTTCTTTGTAAACAAATAAATTATCTTATAGAGATGGGCTGCTATGAATTTTCAGTGTCATTTGTGAACTTTCACAGCGATGTTTGTAATTGCCATGTGTGTTCTATACTAACATAGTTTTAGTCTCAACGTCTCTTCTATGCATGACGTACTAAACGAAGTTTATTTGCTAAACCTGTGAAACTTTGCGTGATGAAATCTAATGAGCATAATTAATCTATGATTTTGCTGCAGTAAGATTATTCTCGCAAATTAGCCTGAGTTTGTGATGATAGTTTTAAAACTGAGTTTGTCTAATACCCGTAATTAGTGGTCAGACTTGTAACTTTGGACCAGATAAAGTTTAGGCACATATACCAAATACATGTCATCACATAATCATGGTACCATCCAGCTTTCGCACTTCCACCTGTAGCACGTGGTTGTCGTCTTCCGACTGGTCCTCCCACTCGTCATCGTCGTCGATGCACTCGCCCTCGTGGATGGCTTTGAAGAAGCAGGTGTCGCTGACCTTGAGTTGGTTGTCCTGAACGAAGTGGTACCAGCCGTACTTGAAGTGCGCTCTGACCCCTCTCACCCCCTGCGCGTGGTTCAAGCTCACTGTCCACGACTGACCGCACATCCGCAGTTCCACGAGCCGCCGTCGAGCATACTCATGCGCCTCCTGGAAGTACAATGGCATGTTTTGCGACGACATCACCGAGATGACGTGCGAGTTAGATGTGGATGCACTACATAATGCAGTAAAGCAAAAACTTGCAGTGATGGCAACTCACCAAGTACTGGGACTCCCTTGACCGCAAGTTGCACAGCTTCAAGCACACGATAAATTGAGAGGGCTCAGCCACAGGCAGCAACTTGGCGCCGGTGTTCCCTCCATGCGAGACGTTGGCCTGCAAGTATCGATGGCGGCAGGCGGACATGTCGAAGACAGTTACGTCGAGCGTGGTCGTGGCACGGCCGTACCGAAACATGAGCAGCTGGCAGTCACACAGGTCATGGGCACAACACTTACCAGCGATTCCTGGTACATCCCAGGGAGCAAGATATTGTAGAACTCGAATGCGTTGTCTGCGTACAATAACAGAGAATGTCATGCTATGTCGTCAATGACATGTAGCAAAAGACTAAAGGGAAAATTAGATGTGTACCATTATAAGAACTGGTCTTCAGAAAAAAAGCATTGAAAGATCAAGCTTCAGAAATCTAGCACCGAAAGTGTTGTCCGTTATTGATTTCTAGCACAACCGTGAACGCAATGTTACCAGGCCTCCCAAACACGTTCACCACGACAGTACAGAGTGTCGACGGTATCTTCCGGTGCTAATTCCGGTGATTTCAGTGGCAGAGGAGATGGGGAACGGGGACTGCAGTAGCAGGGGCTTACCGTGATTCTGTTTTGCAGGTCGGATGGGGAAGAGGTGGCCGGGACAGGAAGTTCACTAGCGGCGCCCACTCGGGGCTGATAGCAATGGCGAACGCAGATTGCCCGACCACAGCTGGCGCGCGGGGCTGCCGGCGTGTGGGTCCGGTCGGTGGGAGACGCTACTGCGAGGGGCAGTCGACGGACGAGGGTATGTGCGCGGGCCGGTGGCGAGCGAGGCAGCCGACGGGCGGGTCCAGGCGCGGGGCCGGCGGCGAGCGGGGCAGGGGTGGGTCCAGGCACGCGCGGCCGCTAGTGTGCAGGGTGGCTGGTGAGCAAGGCCAGGCACGCAGGGCGAGGGCTTGGAGGTCACGGGCAGGGAGCCTTTGCTCCGGTTGGCGGCGGCTGGAGGTTAGGGATGACGAGTGGGGTCTACTCCCTCCGTCCCAAAATATTTGCACCTTTTGACTTCTACACTTCACATTTGACCATTCATCTTATTTAAAAAATTTATGAAAATATTATTTATTTTGCTATGATATGTTTTATCATCATATATATTTTTTGAGTGTATCATAATTATAGTTACATTTTCACAAATTTTTTGAATAAGATGAATGGTCAAACGTGATCTATAGAAGTCAAAAGGTGTAAATATTTTGGGACGGAGGGAGTATGTTGTTGGCATTTCTTAGCGTCGTCACTTTAAGACCAGATCTGGAATCCATCCTATGTGGCAACACCAAGAAATGCCTTGTAGGCACCTCTTAACGTCACAACTAACGACGCCGAGTTAGCGTGAACATCAAGACTTGCCAAAGGTTAATCTAAACGATCATGCACGAATCCGCAAGGGCACAGATAAACCATTGTAGCATTCGCCCAAGGAAGGAGAATATTCCAAGGGTATCGTATCCGTGGAAGGCAATGGCGGATATCTCAGACTTATGCTTTTGCACTGAATGTAAACTAAGAGATAGATGTAGGAAACAACAAACTCAAAGGCAGGGGTAAGATAAAAGATATAAAGGGTAGTGTGACATACACACTCAGATCTACCTCTACTCTAACACACTACGGCTTAGGGGGAACATACGAGTTAACTCTAGGTTCTAATGTACTAAACATACAAAGCTAGAAGATACAGGAGATAGGCATGAGTATTGCATGAGAGGGTAAGGTACAACACCCTGGTACAAACGGGGAGCTAGCCCGCGACGACCAGCACTCTGCGAAACTAGACTTTAGACTATACAGCAGGTACCCCAGCACGGAGGGTTGCAAAGGATCCAACAGCTGTCACCACTGCGGACCTACCTCTATCGTTACGGGGGTATGCTCATAACTAACGTAGCCAGACAACCCAGGCACCAAGCCTGCGTTGCTACTAGACTCCACCCGGCCCGAGCTATTGTGACCCAAGGTGAGAGCTACCAGAAGACTGGTCAACTTAGACCAAGTACCGTAGCTTGAACACAAACATCATGCAACACTCTCATGCCATCTAACAAGATCAACTAAGGCTAGACATACGAACGGATACGAACTCTCTTATGTCTAGTCAATAAGATCAAAGGGTCGTGTTCGTGAAGAACACGAGCCTCTAACTTATGAACAAACACATAAGGAATGAGTTCATCACCCTTCAAGTGGATCAAAAGGTAGTGTTCATGAAGAACACAAGCCTCTAAATGTTGAACAAAGGATGAACTCAAGAACATATCAAGCATATGATCTACCATGACTTTATATGAAATAGCTGAATAACTGAAGTAGATCAAAGTCATAAAATGAAATAAAGATAAAAGAGAACTCATACCTAGACTCCAAAGAAGACTTGGAACCTGAAGAAGAGCTACTCTAGCCTACCCCCTAGCCTTGGAAACTAAAAGTGAGAGGAGAATGAGAGAGTGGTGTGTGGGAAATGGGAGCCCCTCCCCTTCTATTTATAGGCAGGGACAAGGCTTGCTCGGAGCACCAAATGACCTCGAAACACACGGGAGTGAGGCAATGGACAAATGAGTAGCTGCCACGTGTAGGGGCCAGATGGGGCGCCACTAAGGCGGTTCGGCCGATCCTAGGATCGGTCGGCCCCCTAGGGCGGCCCCACCTGGTGTGCTTCCTCTGGGTGGCTGCCCCTGTGGGCCCTCTGATCCATCCCTGGTGCATGGCTTGATTTGGTATCCGAGGTGGGCCCTTTGATCCATGTGAAGTCCATGTGGCGTCCTCTGATTCGTCGGTGAGTGCCTCCCTTGGATCAATGACGTGGAATGCCATGTATTTCCTTGGTGGCAACCACCTCCTCAGCTGAGTTGGCATAGTTTCTCCATAGAAGGTGGGTTTCCATCTCTTTTAAGGGGTATTTCACCTACATACAAATAATCTCCAAGGACAAGTAGAACTATCTTATTCAAATCAAAATGCAAGTAAATAATGCATATGCCTCCATTTATGTGAGAATATTTAGGGCTGCAATTAGTACTTAACAGCCGTCAACATATGTGTCACAGGGAGAGTAAGGCAGCGGGTAACGGTGAGCTAATGTGAATGGTAAAAATCCATAACTGAGTAAACTTTCGATGCTATTTTTCTAGAGTTGAATCTTTCCATGCTATTTTTCCAAAGTCTGCATCTTTTGATGGTACAAATCTAATTTTCCCAAGATTAAAGGTTTAGTGTTTGATTAAGTTCAGTACAAGTTACACAAAAGTATTGAAATTAAAAGCAATTCAAATGCTATTGTTTGGGTGACTATTGTATTCTCTTTTCGAATTGTAATAAGCAATCAGATACAATTGCTGGTTGGGTGTGCAGAAGCATGGTATTATTATTAGACCATTCTTCCACAACACCAGAGGTCAGCAGGCAAGGCACTCGCCAGTGGAAAGTCACAGAGCTTGCCGCCGGATGGCTTGCCGGCGGAGAGGATCGACCACACGGGTCACTGGTGTAGGTTTGCAAGAAGGGAGGGTCGTGGTGTGGAGAGGAGGGGTGCCGGATTTTGGGGCGGAAGGGAGCTACGCGGCGGCGCTCGCCTCCTACGCGTGGGATGTCATGGATCGACGACCCGCTCAGTGGCGTGAAGGACGCCGATGCTTACTGCGCACAACCTATGCGCGCGCAGGACACTACCCGCCAACCGCGCACGCGACGCCGCCGCCAGCCATTCCTCCGCCCAGCCGCGTAGGACGCCACGCAAGTGAAGCTGATGCCGCATGATATTGGATCATTGTTTGAGTTTCCAATTCATAGGACGTCCAAATAACCGAATTGGTGTCCCTAGATTCCAAATCCTAGTTCTACACTCCAATGCCAACATCCAAAAGCTACCTAAATGCATTGAGCGGGACGTACCAGCTGCGCCGCCGTGAGCGTACATCTTGCGGCAAGCACTCAGGTCGAAGACCATGATGGCGAGCGTAGCGGCGACGCTGTCGTAGCGAAACAAGAGAACGTAGACATCCAGAAGTTCGTGGGCACGTGCGAACTTGTCCCAACCGTGCGCGAGGCACATGGCACCGCTCTTGGCGTCGCCTAAGATCTCCACGTTCCATGGTGGAATCCCCTCACCGGCTAGCCGCATCTTCAAGATCTTGGCATCTCCAAGCTCCTGAACGAACTTATTCGGCAGCTTCTGAAAGTAGCAAGATTGATATGTGTCAGCGAAATCTCTTGCTCCCAGAGCGGACGGATCAGATTCTCAACCTAAACAAAGTATGCAATTCGAGCACTTACCAGGGTGTCGTACATGCCAGGAAGAAGAATCTTGAAGAACTCTTGTTGTTCGAAGTTCAAATCTGCCATTGCCTGTTCTTTGCCTACTCTGCGTGGACTGTCAGAGATAGATGAGAGAGGAGACGATTGACATAGGAGCCATAGACCTGGTGATGCCTGGGTACCTGCTGATGGGAGTAGCTTCTATAAGGGAGGCTTTCATGACCAATGCCAGTCGCCATGTCTTGGGACTCTACCCTTTTGACTACCATTGAAAGGAAAGACATTACTGTGACATCCATGCCCCTCCATTTCAGTCGATGACGTGTGGGGTATAGCACAGTGGGGTTCCCTTGACAGACACACGATTGTAGATGTGCGAACGACATGCATCACTTGTGTACTTACTGAATCCACTTCCCGTGCATGCCGCATCTTATTGGTTTGATTAAAAACTATTAACTAATTTGCAATCCTATTGGTTTCACTTCAAACTCTCAACTACTCCAAGGTGGGGAAAATGCTAAGACATTGAAAGAATTAATTCCAGCAGTGCATCAGGTAAAAGATTTATTTCCATTACAAAATGGTAAGACATTGAAAGATTTAATTCCATCAGGCATTTTTTGAGTACAATCCATGGAAAGCAAATAGAACATTACAAATTCTGATGATGGAAGAAATGAAGGTTAAAGGTTGCAACAATATAAGGATTCCACACCTGAACAAGCAAATACTATAGAGGGAAGATAGGTTGCCATTGCAAATCCCTTGTCAAGCTTCATTTCTAGACGAAGCGATAAGTAGTCAACTTCTTTTTTTGTACTTTGCAATGTTCTTCTTATCAATCTACTCCAACTTCTAAGCAACATCTTCAGGCAGAACTATGTTGTCACCACGCATTTGTAGTTTCTCCACATCAGGAATGAAGAACTCACAATCAAACGAGTCCATGTCATAGATGATCCATGCTGCGTCTTCATAGTCTTCATGTACAAGACCACAACAGGGACACTTGCTAGCGTTGCGGCGAGCTTGGCGACAGGCTTCTCCGAAGACGCCGCCAACGTGGAACGTCCTGCAGCATGCTGATTGATTCGGATGTACATGGGCTTGATGGGCTTGGAGTCCAGGAATGGGATTTTTGTGGGGTGGGGGTGGTTCAAAGTTATGCGGATCGGATGACTTCTCTGAACGTGATTGGTCCCAAAAATCTCTGAACATGATGAAATCTTTTGCATCCGTACTTGATCCTATCATCGGTGCTCACATTTAGGTCCATTCATCACCATTATACGTACGAACGGTGGTGGTAACCCAATCTGCCTTGATGTCTCGTGCGTAGTGACCGATTTACAGCAGGTTACGCAGTTCGGCGGCCATCTGGACGAGACAAGAGAGGAGGTAACCAATAGTCGAACCAAGTGATAGGTTACGCGCGTGCCTCAGGAGAGTACATGGCTCGTGCGAAACTGAGTGGTCCAGGTTACGAAGATCATAGAGAGAGAGGTAGATAGACACTACAGCTCACATGTGTTTTATGAAAGCGTGTCAATAAATGTCCAATGGCGGCAGCACAACTACCGCTTCTTCTCATGTTGTAGTGGGTTGCTCAGTTTGGCACATTGACTATTCGACTGTAATGACGACGGTGCGGCGGTGCCGGCCGGTGGTGGCCGCAAGTCGTGGTATGGAGCTTATCGGGTGGTACTGTGGTAGATCTGTGTTGTATACGTGTGTTTTGTTTTGTTTTGGTTGAGTTGAGGCAGTGGAGTGATGCAACTGCATCGAACGCACTACGGTATGATGAACACATCCGATCCGCTGCTAGGCCTGCAAATCAAAAAATTTCGCGGAACCAATCATATAGTAGATGCGGAACGCGATCACTTGATGTTACACAGCTTCAGGTGCACACACATCATTTCATGCAGTATATATAAATGAGTGTACATACATATGCATACATCGGTACCTTCCTGTAGTGATAACAAGGAAGCACTGAAGCACCCAAAAACAACTGTGTGACTCGCTGCTAAAGACCAAGGTAGAAGTAGAAGATCATGTAACCTCCGGAGGGGACGCCGAACAAGTGAAGGTAGGGCACATAGAAAGGACCACACATTGTTCCTGCAGACACCGGAGTGCCAACCGGGCGGGTGTCGAATGAAGGACCGAATAGGCGAACAGAGTGGGGGGGAGTGAATCGGAGTCGATAAAAATTCTTCCCGAAGGTCGAACTCAGCCTATACCCCGATTGCCACTCCGAGTTCTCGCGCACACAAGAAAAGCTCTAGACTAGGCACACACAAGCCCACAAGTCCTAGAGACAAGCCTTGAATCAAACTGCGGAAGCACAAGATAAGAATCAAAAGACTTAGCCAAAACTGCGAAGTCCAGCCCGGACAGTTCGGACGAGTACGGCGGACAGTCCGCAAGCCAGGCGGACAGTCCGCAGACCCTCGGCGGATAGTCCGAAAAAGGACCTCGAGCCACCACAGCTGCACCGAGGAAATTCGGACAGTCTGGCAAGCCCCGCGGACGGTCCGTGGTCTCGCCGACAGTCCGGCCACACCAGGCGGACAGTCTGGCAAAACTCGCTGGACACCCCAGACAAACCACGAGCCACCCCAGACAAAATCCGAGCCACGCGGACAGTCCGCACACACCACGCGGACAGTCTGCAAACCTCTTGCAACAAAACCCTCGTGACAAAACAGATCGAAACGCGAACGTGCACGAACACAGATGAACACGCGACGAACTAGTGTCGCACGGATAGTCCGCGCGCCTCTCGCGGACAGTCTGCCAGGCGCGGACAGAGCAGAAAATGCCCGACCCCACAAGGTCAACTCTCCAAATCTATCACCGGATCTCCCAAACGGCTAAAGCTCTTGAGACAAGATTTGGGGGAGATGATAAGCAACACAAGAGGATGGTATGCCCCAAAAATCTCGTCATCTAACTCACTATATCACTGGGAAACGCGGATCACACGAACAACCACCAAGAACTTGAACTCCGGTCAAAAACTCATGAATCGAAGGTGTTTCCCGGCGTTTGAGTGGTCAAGATCACACACAAAGATGCGCAAGGCATCCACCCATGATCCCCTCAAAGAAATTCGAGAAGAAACCCCTTCAAATCCCCAAATCGAGCGAAGAACAAAACTCCCCAAACATAGCCACGAAAATGACACGAAAATCACAGAGGACTAGGAGATCACCGCAACACCGAATGCTTCCACACATCCAGAGGTCAGAGCCTATACAAGAATCTAGCCTAAGGAATACAGAGGAAAAGAAGCAGTCCAGAGCAATCTAGCGGGGGAGGAAAACCTAGAGTCCAAGAGAGAGAGATGCCATCCACCTGTCCGCTATTTATACGAAATCCATCGGAGGGAGGTAAATGACCACACTACCCCTACAACTTGAATTGAAGATACAACCCCTCAGGGGCACTTTGGTCAAGTCTTCATCGAGCGGACACGCTTCTACCGCGGCCTTGCTTAGCATCGACGCAAGCCCCGCGATCATGCCACGTGCCCCCCGCCTCGAAGCTTCCCGAAGCTCCTGGATCACCGTCTCCGTCGCCTCGGGCCTCTGGACTTGGTTTTGAGGCCCAAACCAAGAAACCGTCCACCTGATGGTTTTGTGGGCAAACCAACAAACCCCGCGTGCAAGCTTCGACCCCGATCCGCTACCTTGTACCGACCCATGTTCCCGACTTCAGCCCGCTAGTCTTGCACCGCACGGCTTGCACTTGACCCCATCGGCCACCGGGTCGATCGAACCAAGCCTACTTGCCTCTCCATCACCCGGAGTCCGCCATGGTTAAGGCCTTTCACGCTTGTTCTTCACCTGCACCGACACGAGTCAAGCCACAACCTGTACCTCCACACTTAGCCAAGCATCAGTCCACACAACGTTGTCAATCACTCATCACTAAGGAGCGACCCTCCACTGGTCTTCGGACACACCGGGTCCTCAATCTCCCCCTTGATGAGTGCATTGACAACACCCATAGTAACTATCAGAGAGAAAAAGAAAAGAAAACAACCGCGAACACAAACCTCCAAGCAAGTGATCCAAAGCCAAAGTACAAGCGAAAACAAGATCACTCGCCAGACGAAGTCTCGGCCCCCTAAGGCAAGGGCAATGGCTCAACACAGCCGAGACAAAACAAAGCTCACAAGGAGCGCACCACAAAGCACAAAACTCAGGCAAACCAACGGAGCTCCCCCTGCACATATGCAAACTCCCCCTGAGCAAATGCAACCTCTTTCTTCTCAATTTTTCTCCTCACATGCAGCCTCTCACAAATGCATACCAATTTTCCACAAAATCTCCTAATGCATGAAAATTCTCCCCCTTGCATGTATTTAACCCAAAATTCTCCCCCTTGTTGACAATGCATGAATCAAGGTATATGAAACTCTTCCCCTTGTTTTCATGAAAAATGCATGTCAAAGCATATATACAATCTACCAAGCTTCGCAGATATACAAAGAGCACAACAAAATGCTACACATGAGACATAGAGCAAGCTAAGTAGACATGGTGTAGTTAGCACATTGCCATCAAGAAGGTAGAGACATATAAGCATGTGACATGGCTAAAAGCAATTTTAGGCAAAATTTTTGCAAAGAAACATTCATCTCATGAGCAAGACCCTATCCATAGCAATTTGAGCACAAATACACTAGACCATCCAAAGTTTATACAAGATCACATATTCTCATCACAAGATCATGATAAACACCCACAAGCTACTCAAGTCATGTTAAAGCCACCAAGCCATGTGTCTACATCTTAAAATGAGACTTCTCATGATAGACAACATGCTACGGTTTAGCACCCAAGATATGAATATCACAACATAAAACAGGATTAGGAGCTCAGTTTTTCAAGCATAAAGCAATTCATACACCAATTTCATTTTCAAGTTTAAACATGGTACATGAAGTGCCTTTGCGGCAAAAAGAAGCTTATGCTCCTCCCAAAGTGAACAAATGGGCTAAACATTTAACATGACAAAAGGTCTTTGACCCCAAGCAAAGAGAATATGATCCTCAAACACAAACTAAACATGATATAGGCATTTAGGCACAAATTGAGCATAGACAAGCATCTACTCATGAGAGAGGCAATTTTATCATTTTCAGAAAAGGAAGGCTCTCATCATACATATATGGCAAAACCATCAAGAGCATAGCATTCACATCACCATTTACCAAACATGCACATATCTCACACATAGCACATCAGTGATCAAAGTATATAAGAGAAGCTTTTCCTAGCACAAGTGATCCAAAAATGGCTATCCTACCAGGTTTTGTACAGACAGCAAAATGCATGCATGGAATGCAACAAAATGCAACATATATCACATATATACATGAGAAGCTCCAAGACTCAGCTAGAAAGGAAAGCACACCCCAAGTTCACCCCGCAAGCGAGTGAAAGTGACTTGGTCAAGTGGTTTGGTGAAAATGTCGGCTAGCTGATCTTGGGTAGGCACATAGGACAAAGATATGTTTCCCTTCTCAACATTGTCCCTCAGAAAGTGGTACCTCACTTCTATGTGTTTCGTTTTGGAGTGAAGGACTGGGTTTTTGGCTACACTTATGGCACTAGTGCTGTCACAAAAGAGTGGAACCTGGGAACACTCCTCACCAAAGTTGCTCAAAGTGTAGGTCATCCAAAGCAGCTGGGAACAACAACTAGCAGCAGCTACATACTCAGCCTCTATAGTGGACTGGGCTACACTGGATTGCTTGCGAGATGACTAAGAGACCAAAGAAGAACCAAGGAACTGACAACACCCAGAGGTAGACTTGCGGTCCAATCGACACCCAGCAAAATCAGCATCGGAGTACCTGTGAAGTCTGAGTGTCGAGGAGGCAGAGTACCAAAGACCAAACTCAGGGGTGTAGTTCATGTACCTGAAAATACGCTTGATGGCCTGCCGATGTGAAGTCCTCGGTGAAGCCTGAAAACGGGCGCACAGACACACACTGAACTGTTTGTCCGGCCTCATCGCCGTCAAGTAGAGGAGGGAGCCGATCATGCTCCGGTATGCCTTCTGGTCCACGGGTTTGCCATCCTCGTCCACGTCCAAAGTTGTAGTGGTACCCATCGGTGTAGTCAGCGGCTTGGAGTCGTTCATGCCAAAGTTCTTCACCATGTCCCTGGCGTACTTCGCCTGATGTACAAACGTCCCGTCCTTGCACTGCTTGATCTGGAGTCCTAAGAAAAACTGCAGCTCGCCCATCATGGACATCTCAAATTCCCTGCTCATGTCATCTGCAAATCTGGCAACAAGATCATGAGAAGAGCCGCCAAAGATTATGTCATCCACGTATATCAGAACAATCAAAAGGTCATTCCCATGCTTAAGGAGAAACAGGGTCTTATCAACTGTGCCCATCACAAACCCCTTACTCAGCAAAAACCCTCTCAACCTGCCATACCAAGCTCTAGGTGCCTGTTTCAACCCATAGAGCGCTCTCTGGAGTTTGTATACACGGTGTGGGTATTTCTCACTCTCAAACCCCGGGGGCTGCCTCACATACACTTCTTCCTCTATCACCCCATTCGAGAAAGCACTCTTTATGTCCATTTGGTACAACTTGAACCCTTTAGCCACGGCAAAGGCTAGAAGGATCCTAATTGCCTCCAAACGGGCCACAGGAGCAAATGTCTCCTCATAATCTATGCCTTCTTTCTGGTTGAACCCCTGAGCCACCAACCTCGACTTGTTTCTCACAACCATCCCATTCTCACCCTCTTTGTTCTTTTCGCACCCACTTGGTACCTATGGGACGGCAATTTGGTGGTGGATCGACTAACACCCAGACTTGGTTTCTCTCAAAATTCTCCAACTCCTCATGCATGGAATTCACCCAATTCTCGTCAGACAAAGCGTGTCGAATATCTTTGGGCTCAAACGATGCAACAAAAGCAGAGTGAGTGAAATGAGAAGTATTCCTTAACCTCGACCGTGTAGTGCGTTCATGAAGGTCACCTATGATCGTCGTCGGTGGGTGATCCACTTGTACACGCCGGGGAGCCTCTCGCCTGGACACAATCTCCCCCTCAGCAGTAGCCTCCACTCGAACAGCCTCAGTCGTAGTGGGTGTAGGGGATGGATCATCCTCGATCGTCGTCGTCATCGTAGTGGAAGTAGTATGTACACGATTGGCCACTGGAGCATCACCACCATCATCGTCGTCGTCTCCATCTCCATCCTTCTCATCCTCAAAGATCCTCGCTCCAATCTCCTCGTCACCTGCACACTCAAAAGCAGAAGAGCTACATGGTTGTGTCTCGTTGAAGGTTACCTCGCAAGTCTCCATGATTCGGTTAGTGTCAAGATTGAGCACATGATATGCTCTAGAGTGAATCGCATAACCGAGAAAGATACCATCTGAACATCTAGCCTCAAACTTATCCAACTTGCCCTTCTTCAGAATGAAACACTTGCAACCAAAAGCTCTAAAGTGACTTACCTTGGGTTGTCGCCCATGCATCAGCTCATAATAGGTCTTCTTCTTAAAGGCACGAAGAAAGATGAGATTTGAGACATAGCAAGCAGTATTGACCACCTCGGCCCAGAAATGCCTAGGAGTCCTATGGTCATCGAGCATCGTCCTGGCCATCTCACAAAGGGTCCGATTCTTCCTCTCCACTGCACCATTCTGGCAAGCGACGTATGGGGAAGAGTACTGATGATCGAGACCAAGATCACTACAAAAGATATCAAAATGAGAGTTCTTAAACTCCGTGCCATTGTCACTGCGTATAGCTCGAATGGCATCACCATGTCTCTCATTCTTCAACCTCAAGACCAAGTCTCGAACAAAGCCAAATGTCTCGCTCTTATCCTCCAGAAAGAAAACCCAAGAGTACCTCAAAAAATCATCAACCACAACGAGAACATACCACTTCCCACCCGCAGAGCGAACACGAGCTGGCCCAACCAAATCCATGTGCAACAGCTCACAAGGTCGCTCGGTCATGACAACAGTCAGAGGAGCGTGAGAAGCAGCAACCATCTTTCCATGCTGACAAGAAGCACAAACCAAATCCTTCTCGAATTTCAACTTAGGCAATCCTCGGACAAGATCAAGACCACTCAAGCAGGAAAGCAACTCAAAGCTCAAGTGTCCCAACCTCTTATGCCATTTCCAAAGCTTGGCCGAAACACCAGCAACAAGGCATCAAGGAGGACCAACAGACTGGGAAAAATTGGCACGAAAGATTTGACCCTTGGGGATGATCGTACAGACAAGATCGCCTCGAGAATCAAGCACTCGAGAAGCGCCCGACTTAAAACGAACCTCAAAACCTTCGTCAAGTAACTGAGATACTGACAACAGGTTAAAACCAAGTGACTTGACCAAAGCCACACTTCTTAAGGTCACCTTGCTACTCACCTTCACCATACCTTCAGCAAGCACTCGTCCTCTCCCATTGTCCTCGAAAGTGATGTACTCCCTTGTACTCTCTGGGGTGAGGCTGGAGAACCACCCACGATCTCCGGTCATGTGTCATGAGCAACCGGAGTCGATCAACCAAAAGTCCTCCAAGCCTTCCACCTGCAATCAAAAACGAGGACGAGAATGAGCAAGCGACTCAACACTGGGGTTAGTACCAAAAGAGTCAAACCAGTGTTGAGCCATCTGCTCAAAAGAAGGGTTAGCAAAATCCATCCTACCAAAACCTCTAGGCGGAGCCCTCTCACACCTACCACCAAAGGACCTGTCACTTTTCACTGGAGGAGTACACGCACCACGAGGGGGAAAACGTGGCCCGTAGTCCATCTGAGACTCAAAGCTCTGATCATGCCTCCCAAACTCGTAACGATCACGAGAAGGAGCACGTCGAGCCAACTCACCACGCCCAAACCCAACACGCCTATCTCTCTGAGGAAAACCACCTCCACCTCCACGAGTGGGAACTGTATGCACATACACCTCACCCCTAGGCAGAGCCCCCCTACGAGGCTCAGGTACACCACGAGAAAGGTGGTACCTGTCCTTGTTTGCCATCTCCCTAGCAAACCTCTCATCTCTCTTCCTCCTGAAACATAACTCATCCTTATGCCCATCCCTCCCACAATACTGACAATGGAAGCGGATTGGTTGTGGCTTAGGCTGTGGCTTCTCAACAGCTTTCTCTCCTGACTTCCCCTCAAAGACATTCCCCTGGGTGCTTACAAACTTGATCGGTTTCTGGTAGTTTTCTATTTTCTGGGGGAATACTGGTGGGTTTGGAGTTGTATCAAGCTTGTTTCTGAGGTGGTTTGGCTTGAGTGTATATTTGTTCATGGGTATGGTGTGTGGTGGAGTAGGGATCTCTCCAACTTTCTCTTCTCCCTCACCACTCTTGCCAGCCCCCAACGTCTGACCATCAAACCTCTTGAACTCAGCTAACATCAAACTCAACTGTGGCTCATGCCTAGACAACCAACTCATCAATTTCCTAAGCTCATCATTTTCATCCTGCAAACGGTCAACATAGTGTGCAAGTTCCATGTTTTTCAAAGCATGCATTTCACAGGTAGAGCATGATGTAGGAATGGGAGCTTTCAAAGCAGCCTCAAGAGAAACTATCCTAGTGTGAGACTCATCTAGCCTAGCATGCAACACAGGACATGAGGTACAAGCACCCAACAAAGTGGCCTAGATTTCAATTCATCACACTCAATCCTAACCACATCTAGTTCCTCAAGAGTAGAGGCATACTTCTCCTTGAGAGCAGTCAAATCAGCAAGAAAAACAGAGCAATCACCACAGTCAATCTCATCAGACACAACAGGAGCAGATTTCAAAAAGCCTATCTCATTTCTAGCATCCACAAGCAAGGATTCAAGCTCAACTATCTTATCCTTAGCATCACCCAACAAAGATCTAAATTCCCTCTTCTCCTTGTTGGTCTTTCTAAGCACATCATCACGGTTATCAAGCAACTCATTTAGCCTAGCATTCTCCTCTAGCAAGAAGTTGGGATCATTTCGTACCTCTTCCTCAGAGTCGGAGTTCGAATCCGAGATGTGCTTCCCACCCTTCTTGGAATGCGCCATGCTGCAAAAGCCTCCTTGTGCGACGAAGCTCAGGCCGGTGAAGTTCTTGCCGGTGTGCTGCTTGTCCTTGCGCCTTTCTTGCTCTTCCTCGCTGCTCGAGTCGGATGAAGCATCGCTTGATGTGGAGTCGATGTCGCTTGCTCCGGCAACCATCGCTCGAGCCGTCTTCTTCTTGTAGCCATCACTCTTCTTTGGCTTTCTCTCGCCCTTGTCCTTGCGCTTGTCCTTGTAGTCGTTCTCAGAGTGGTGCTTGTTGTAGTCGTGCTTGGGCTTGCCCTTGTAGTCATTCTTGATCTCCATGGCTTCAGGGCATTCGGCGATGAAGTGCCCGTGTTTCCCACACCGATAGCACATCCCTGAGCTCCGCCTTGCATTCTTGCGGTTCTCGTACATCCGCCCAAACCTCTTGCTCAACAAGGCGAGATCATCCTCGCTCAGCACCTCAAAGTCTTCATCTGGCAAAGACACAAGACAAGACAAAGAGAAACCACTAGAGTTAGCATTAGACTTCGATCCTGAGACAAGAGCCAAACTATGAGGATCAGTGGGGCTCTCGCTCTTGGCTCTCAAGCCACGATCAACCTTTGAAGATCTCAACTTGGAAAACAGCTCATCCAGCGTCAACGTGTCATACATGCTCGACTCCTCAATAGCCTCAACCTTGGCACTCCACATAGACCTATCCAGGGCATGCAAAAGCTTGATAGCTTGATCATGTTCCGTGTATGGGAGCAATGTCACATTGGCCCTCATGTTGTTGACTATGCTAGTCAAGCGCTGGAACATAGCATCGGTCGACTCATCGGGGAGATGAGTGAAGTTCTCGTACTCTCTCCGGTAAGTGGAAAACAAACCAACATGAGCGTTTCTCAACTTGAGCAAAATCTTTCCGGCCACATTCTCTCTGTACACTCGCTCGAACTCCGAGGCACAGAGAGCACAGAACAAGTAATCAACGGCCTTGTTGTTGGCCTCAAACATGACCCGCGTACCTGGAAGCAGAAAACTATCTGGGATGACATAATGAGGATTCTGAGTGACCTCCCAGATCAGAGTTCCCTTCCCACGCAAAAACGCGCCCATGCGCCTCTCCCACATCGGGTAATTCTTGCCATCAAAGTGCGGAGGACCCGACCCCTTGCCATAATCGCCCATCATTGGATCTTAGACTGGTTAGAATCAAGAAGATCTGTAATCGGCTTTGATACCAATTGAAGGACTGAATAGATGATCAGAGAGGTGGGGGGAGTGAATGGGAGCCGATAAAAATTCTTCCCGAAGGTCGAATTCAGCCTATACCCCGATTGCCACTTCGAGTTCTCGCGCACACAAGAAAAGCTCCAGACTAGGCACACACAAGCCCACAAGTCCTAGAGACACCAGAGCTGCACCGAGGAAATTCGGACAGTCCGGGCAAGCACCGCGGACGGTCCGTGGCCTCGCGGACAGTCCAGCCACACCAGGCGGACAGTTCGACAAAACTCGCTAGACACCCCAGACAAACCACGAGCCACCCCAGACAAAATCCGAGCCACGCGGACAGTCCGCACACACCACGTGGACAGTCCGCAAACCTCTTGCAACAAAACCCTCATGACAAAACGAATCAAAACGCAAACGCACACGAACACGGATGAACACGCGATGAACTGGTGTCGCGCGGACAGTCCGCGCGCCTCTCGCGGACAGTCCGCCAGGCGCGGACAGAGCAGAAAAAGCCTGACCCCGTGAGGTCAACTATCCAAATCCATCACCGGATCTCCCAAATGGCTAAAGCTCTTGAGACAAGATATGGGGGAGATGATACGCAACACAAGAGGATGCTATGCCCAAAAATCTCGACCTCTAACTCACTAAATGGCTGGGAAACGTGGATCACACGAACAACCACCAAGAACATGAACTTCGGCCAAAAACTCACGAATCGAAGGTGTTTCCCAGTGTTTGAGGGGTCAAGATCACACACAATCATGCGCAAGGCATCCACCCATGATCCCCTCAAAGAAATCCGAGAAGAAACCCCTTCAAATCCCCACATCGAGCGAAGAACAAAACTCCCCAAAAATAGCCACGAAAATGACACGAAAATCACAGAGGACTAGGAGATCACCGCAATGCCGAATGCTTCCATACATCTAGAGGTCAGAGTCTATACAAGAATCTAGCCTAAGGAACACAAAGGAAAAGAAGTGGTCCAGAGCAATGTACCGGGGGAGGAAAACCTAGAGTCCAAGAGAGAGAGATGCCATCCACCTCTCCGCTATTTATATGAAGTCCATCGGAGGGAGGTAAATGACCACGCTACCCCTACAACTTGAATTGAAGATACAACCCCTCAGGGGCATTTTGGTCAAGTCTTCATCGAGCGGACACGCTTCCACCGCGGCCTTGATTAGCATCGACTCAAGCCCCGCGATCACGTTACGTGGCCCCAGTCTCGAAGCTTCCCGAAGCTCCCGGATCATCGTCTCCGTCACCTCGGGCCTCCGGACTTGGTTTTGAGGCCCAAACCAAGAAACCGTACACCTGATGGTTTTGTGGGCAAACCAACAAACCCCGCGTGCAAGCTTCGGCCTTGATCCGCTACCTTGCACCTGCCCATGTTCCTGACTTCAGCCCACTAGTCTTGCACCGCACGGCTTGCACTTGACCCCATCGGCCACCGGGTCCATCGAACGAAGCCTACTTGCCTCACCATCACCTGGAGGCCGCCACGGCTAAGGCCTTTTGCGCTTGTTCTTCACCTCCACCGACACGAGTCAAGCCACAACCTGTACCTACACACTTAGCCAAGCATCAGTCCACACAACTTTGTCAATCACTCATCACTAAGGAGCGACCCTCCACTGGTCTTTGGACACACCTGGTCCTCATCGAAGCAAGAGATGCTCCGAGCGCCCAGTGTGGAGCTGAGACACCAGACCCGCCCGACCCAAACCATGTGACGGGTCGGATTGTTTGCCCGAAACTAATGGGTCGGGCATGGTAACTCGAAGGACCCGACCCACCGACCAGGAACTTTTCGATGGGCCGGTTATTTCGAACGGTGGATAACTTTTTGGAATGGCTTTTTCAATTTTTGTCAGGTTTACTTCATTCGGTTCTCTCGTTCATTGGTTAATAGTAATTAATGCTCACCCCCGCGGCCCCGCCCGTCCCGTCATGCAGGCAGGCTGGGCTTTCATAGGCGTATGGTTTTGTAGACAAATAAATGATCTTATAGAGATGGGCGTATGTGTGAGCGGTCGACTTTCCAGTTTTTTAGGATTCCTTCTTTTTAAACAAATAAACGATCTTATAGAGATGGGTTGCTATGAATTTTCAGTGTCATTTGTGAACTTTCATAGCGATGTTTGTAATTGCCGTGTATGTTCTATACTAACATAGTTGTAGTCTCAACGTAATTGCATGATGTACTAAACGAAATTTATTTGCTAAACTTGTGAAACTTTGCGTGACGAAATCTAAGGAGGATAATTAATCTATGATTTTGCTGTAGTAAGATTATTCTCGCAAATTAGCCCGAGTTTGTGATGATAGTTTTAAAACTAAGTTTGTCTAATACCTGTAATTAGTGGTTAGACTTGTAACTTTGGACCGGATAAAGTTTAGCCACATATACCAAATACATGTCATCACATAATAATGGTACCGTCCAGCTTTCGCACTTCCACCTGCAGCACGTGGTTGTCGGCTGCTGATACCTCTAACTTGGTTACTTTTGCTTGTGTCATCACAATAATATAATGAATACAGGCAGCGACGATGAGTAGTAATCTCCGGGTCAGGAGAGCAAATATATAATAAACACCAGCTACGTCAAGGTGTGTGCGACATGGACCAGATCCACACCGCTACTGGGTAGTACTAGTAGTGCCTTTGCACCATTCTCTATTTTTATTGTTTTATATATTTACTATGAAGGACCGAATAGGCGACCAGAGAGGGGGGAGTGAATGGGAGCCGATAAAAATTCTTCTCCAAAGAGGGAACTCGGCCTATGCCCCAATTGCCACTCCGAGCACTCGCACAGACAAGAGCGGCTCGAAACTAGGCACACACAAACCTACAAGCCCTAGGAGCAATCCTTGGTTCAACTAGTGGAAGCACGGATCAAAGAACCAAAGGAACAAAGCTCTCAACCAAATCTGTCCGGCCAGAACGGACCGTCCGCTAGAAGGGGGCGGACTGTCCGCGGTTACCAGGCGGACCGTCGGTGGATCAAGGACGGACCGTCCGAAATTGCCAACCGAACCACCAGAGACGAACCGCACCTCGCGGACTGTCCGCCCTCTCCTCTCGTACTGTCCGCCCAGTCCTCGCAGACTGTCTGACACTGCAGTCCGGACCGTCCGTGCCAACCACCAGAAAACTCCACCTCAATTCGAACCTCGCGGACCGTCCGTCATGAACCGGCGGACTGTCCGCAAACTCCTTGCTCCAAAAACCAAAGACCCCAACGGATCAAACAACGAGCTTGCAAGAACACGAGATGAACTCGACGAACATGCGACAAACACAGTCCTCGCGGACCGTCCGCCACCCCCTCGCGGACCGTCCGCCAAAGCGTGAACAGAACCAGAAACGCAGCCCACAAAGTCAACCCCAAATTCCAATCAATAGATCTCCCAAACCGCTAGACGGATTGAGCCCAAATTTTGGGTAGATGAGAAGCATCTCTAGGAGAAGCTATGCCCAAAATCTTGGAGCCCCAAACCTATCCAATCAACTGGAATCGCAAATCTCGTGCGCTCAAAGCACAAACTTGAGTTCATCCAAACCTCACCAAATCCAGCCCGATTCCCGGTGTTTGAGGGGTCAAGATCATCCACAAAGAGGTACAAGGCACTCACCCATGATCCCCTCAAAGAAATCCGGAAGGAAACGGCCTAGAAATCGACGCACAAGGATCGAACCGAAAAGCTCCGAAAATAGAACAAAAACTAACTCGGGAATTTAGAAGGAGATAGAATTTGCTCGAGGAATTTGCACAAGATTTGAGGGACTAATTCACTCTGAGTATTCATGCCATGTTGGATTACAAGCCACTCCAAGAATTGCAAATATTGGATGGCAAAAAGCTCCAAACAAAGAGCCACACACTCTCCTCTCCCTCTCTCCCCAAGAGCACCCCAAAATGAAAGAGCACTCCCACCAACTCAGCCAAAGAGTTGGCTGAAAATTCAGCTCCCTCCTCCTATACATACGCCCTCTGGAAAAGACTGAAGTGCCCCTACACTAGGAGATACAATACATGCCCTCACAGGGGCATTTTGGTCAACACATGAAGTTCACCATCGGACGGCCGTGCATCCATCAGGCCTTCACGTCCTCCCGACGCAAGCACCTCGATCATGCCGCGTGTCGCCCGCCTCAAAGCTTCCCGACGCTCCCGGATCCCCGTCTCCATCGCGTTAGGCCTTCGGACTTTGTTTTGAGGCCCAAACCAAGAAACTGTCCTCTGATGGTTTTGTGGCCAAACCACCAAACCCTGCTTACTCGGCCCGGCCTCACCACGCCAAGCGTCGAGCCCGTCAAACCTTTCACCTCCATCGCCCGGACGGTCTACTCGGTCTTGCCTCGTTCCTTGACTTGGCCGCCACCGATGCACCGGCTCCATGTCCATGGCTTCGTCTTGCTCTTCTTGCACCATGCGGCCCGCACTTGATCCCGTCGGCCACCGGGTCCCTCGAACCAAGCCTACTTGTCTGTCCATCTCCCCGGAGGCATCCTTAGCATAGACCTTTCACACTTGTTCTTCACCTGCACTAACGCAAACCAAGCCGCAACAAACACCTGCAATACTAGGCCAAGAGTCAGTCCACACAACGTTGTCAACCACTCCTCACGAGTGCAATGACAACACACCACATTAACATATGAAGTTACACAACCGACAACACAACCCGACGAAACACACACAACACAAAGCCTCAAAACATCTAGTCAATCGCTCATCATATACAAACCAAGGCACATATCAACTTGGTTTCTCATACTACTATAATAAAAATAAAAATAGAAAACAACCAAGACTGGCATAACCTGCACCCAACGCACTGACTGGGTTATGCACAATCCATGACGCACACGCGTACTGCATCCACTCTGCAAAATCCATGCTGCATGGCTCAACACTGACTGGGTTACGCACTGATTGGTTGCGCAAAATCCACGCTGCATCCGGTCGTGTCGATTCTACGCGTCACTTGCTCCAGCTCGGTTACGCACGGTTCGGCGACACACCATCCCATGGTGCGTGCATCACCGATTGGGTTAGGCACGCCAGCATCACGGTTGCTGCAAGACACGGTGTGTGGTGTCGATTAAGCGCGTAACCTGCAAGGTCTCGGTTACACAGGTGCCATTCAGCGGGCCGCGCACTAGAGAATTCCATGGACGACGCGTCAGCCTCCCGGGCGCGGGCTTCGCTTCGGGGACAAGCAAACTGCGGCGAGGGTAGGCCGCTGTGGGCCACGCGGTGCACCATCATTACTATGATGGATGACGGGACGGGCCTCCCTCCTCTGCTCCCCTCCCGTCGTGTTGTCCGCAGCCACAGCTGCCGCCCGTCCCGAGGAGTAAGCTGGACCAGCTGCGTTACGTGTGCCACACTGTGCATCAGCCTAGGTTACGTGGCATGCTGCCAAGCCAAGAGTTACGCACGGTCACTGTGTCGTGTCGTGTGTACAGCCTTGACGGGACGGGACGGGCCTGCTGCTGCAGGCGCCTCCGCTCCCGTCCCATCGTGTCGTCGACAGCCCCGCCACGAGGAGTAAGCTGGATCTGCTGGGTTACGCACAATCCATGACGCACACGCGTACTGCATCCACTCTGTAAAATCCACGCTGCATGGCTCAACACTAACTGGGTTACGCACAATCCATGACGCACACGCGTACTGCATCCACTCTGCAAAATCCACGCTGCATGGCTCAACACTGACTGGGTTACGCACTGAATGGTTGCGCAAAATCCACCCTGCATCCGGTCGTGTCGATTCTACGCATCACCTGCTCCAGCTCGGTTACGCACGGTTCGCTGACGCACCATCCATTAACACGTGCATCACCGACTGGGTTACGCATGCCAGCATCGCGGTTGCCGCGGGACACGGCGGGTGGTGTCGACTAAGCGCGTAACCTGCAAGGTCTCGGTTATGCAGGTGCCATTTAGCGGGCTGCGCACTAGAGAATTCCATGGACGACGTGTCAGCAGCCTCCCCGGCGCGGGCTTCGCTTCGAGGAGAAGCAAACTGTGTACATCCTTGACAGGACGGGACGGGCCTGCAGGCGCCTCCGCTCCCGTCCTGTCGTGTCGTCCACAGCCACAGCGCCGCCTGCCCCGAGGAGGAGTAAGTTGGACCCGGTGGGTTACGCACAATCCACGACGCACACACTCTGCTTCAGCCTACTCCTAAGTTACGCGGTTTGCTGCCATTTGTAGGCTCCTGATAGATGCCCTGAGGGCAAAAGGAGTAATTCATGAAGCTTATCAGTATCAAGAGGATCATAGTGCATGAGGAACCGGAAGAAGAATCGACCTGCGATGTGGAAGCTCTTTTCAGGAGGGTCATGCAAGCTGACAATTGTATGCAACAGAAGACAAGAAGATGCAATGAAGTAGTTAACTTTGCAGCTATATCAATGATATAGTTTGTTGTTTTTTCCTTTTCTTTCTTTTTCCTACCTACTGTGATCATCTCCCGGGATCATAGTCTTGTATTTGCTGCTATATCAATGAGATGTGCTACACCGTGTCAGGCTCGCACATCAAGAGACGGTAGGTGAAGTGGAATGCGTAATCTGCACAGTGTCACTTACGCATGGTGCAACCTCGTGTCAGACCTGCATAACCAATACCTTTTGGTGGCAGCGCCCGGCAGTTTATGCACGAGGAACCATGATGGATGGGTGGAGCAAAATGGCTCGCGGTTACGCAGGTGCCCAACGTGTCTCTCTGTGAATTCTAAAATGTCAAGTGTCCATTCACACGAACGACACGAACCACACGCTCCTCGGGTCTCGCTGTCTAGCCCCCGTGCCCCTTCTTAAGTACAACAGGCAAGGCGTGGCATCCATAGCATCTCGCATTCCTCTTCCATTCTGCTCGCGTTCTCCATTTCGTCTGTTCATTTCTCTCGTTCGCCATTGAGAAGATGTCCAACAGCAGCGACTCCGACGACTGCAACTCCTACAACGGTGAGGAGGAGTTCGATGAGATGTTCACCGAGATGGCCAACGAGTTCGCCTCTGGTCAGCGCTGTGTCCGTTGTGTCAGAGGATACTATCGTTGTACCTTCTGTCCTGGTCGGATGCAGCGCAACTGGAGCATCCTCGAGTTGCTCAACCACGCCACCGGGTTGTCCACGAGAGGCAATGGCCTCAAGGGGCCGCAGCACAAGGCGCTCGCTGACTACATCCTCTACAGCAGCGAACTGGCCCACGAGCGCGAGATCGGTCGCTTTGGTGACTACGGTGGCAACCTCGTCGTGCAGGTAGAGAGGGACTGCATCCACGCGGCCAACCGGGCGAAGGCGGCAAAGCGCAAGAGCAAGGTTTTGATTCTTTCTTTATTTGCACAATGCGTTGTACTTTACATTCGGAATGCTTTACCCATTTTAAACTTTGTCTTCCTGTTCTCATAGCGCATGGCGGCTTACCATCTCCCCGGCGACAAGCGTCCCGACGGAGGCACCGGGTAGGCTGCGGCTCACTGATAGTGAGATGCGCGGAAGGATGCTCCAGCGGTGTCCGTACTAGGGCAGGGTTGCCCTTTATCTTATTCTATCTAGGTTTACTATTTTCGCTATATGTAATTTCGATCCATACTTTATGTATCTTAATTTCGTACTTTGTTATAATGAACTTGCTATAATAGTGTTAGGTGTCTAATTTAGAGATTATGTATTTGGGATTAGTTTCAGTTCGTTATTCCATTCCAAACGCATGCTATTTCGACGGTTCCATCAGATTTGAACTTTGTCGTTGGATCCCCTCGATTCCATGTTAGGACCCGTCTACCTACACTAGGCTGTTATTGGGCCTGTAATAGGGTAGCGGGCCTGTGTGCCGTCGTGGGCCGTTGGGCTTGTGTACGCTGTCCGACCTGCTGGCCGTATCCGCTATGTAAGCTGAAGCCGTAGGAGGCATAGGCATTTATTTATCAATATATAATATCAAACAAATGAAATGTTCTTGTTCCTCCTGGTGGTCCTGCACCATTCTCCTCTTGATTCCCCTTCTGTCTTCTTCCTGATCTCGGTTTCCTGCTATTTCCCCTCTGATTCCCTTCTCCAATCCCTGCCCTACTACCTGCTGCTAACATTCCATCGACCACATCTTCTTCTCTTCCCCATGCACTGTGCTAAGCAAGTACAGATGGTGGTGGTGGCTGAGTTATAAGCGCAGTAATGTTCGCCGGAGGCCCAGTGGTGAGGCTTATCTCTTGGGTTCGGTGCTGCGGTTTCGGTTGGCAGGGGCGGTGCTATGATGCACGTCAAGGCCGCCTGCTTCGAGTGGCCGGCACCGCATTGTTGCAAGCTGGTGGCTTCGCGTTGTTGCAAGAATCATGCCAAACAAGTCTGAAATATGACGATTAAAGTTTATGGTACAATGAAAGAGTTAACTTGCGGCATATTTTGAAAGCAAAAGAGAATAGCTAAATACTGAAATAGGAGGCAACAACAAGCTAATCCTCGGAAAGGGACAACATGCATATATATGAGCTTTTGAATATTCATCGCAATGAGCAAAATACATATTGTAAACACTCTACAAATACATACACCATGGGCCCCCCTCGTTCATGAGCCCGCGGCCGTCGCCCTGGCTGCCCACCCCCCTAGGACGGCCCTGCTACTTAACCATGGACAAATAAAAGAACTAACAGAGAATGATTCATCGATGCCTATATGGGCTCAGCCCAACAAGGAGTTAGGCACGCAGGCCCAATACAAAACCCTGGTAGCTATTTCTATAATAAATGAGTACACAAGTGTTTACTAAATGATACATCTAAAAAATTGTTTATTTAATGATAAGTGTTCGAAAAATGCAACAAATGGCATAGAGCACATCAAAAAATACAACCAATGGCACAGAGCTCAAGTCCTAATTTCCAATGCCGCTCTACAGTGAATGGAAGCATGTTTGTTTGCTTTTCTCCATCAAATTTCTTCATGGCAACAAAATCTTAGTATGTTCATACATAACTCTGAGGTTCAGAAAGAAGAGAGGTTTGTCCATCCTTAAAGACCTTAACATGACAGAGTGTTCCTCCAGTTTCATTTGCAAAAGTGATCTTTCTTTGTTTCCATGGCACTTCAGGATGTGAAACAACATTCTTCTTTGCTAGGCTCTACAATTGAAAACATAGTCATGAAAGAAGCACCAGGTCAAATTTTAAATTTGTATATAAAAAATGTTAGAAGTCTTAAAACTTGATAGGGACGGACCAATATTTTAGAAAAGCGATTGTAGTCTTTGTTCATTATCGACAACCATTTCCTTGCAGTCTTCTCCACTTCTAATGCATCCTCAGAGGCTGCTCTGATCTGTCCATCGAAACAATACACCACATCAAACATATGTCAAGATTAGAGTTGTTTTGTTTTCAAAGTTCTAACCAGTATGTGTTAGTAAATGGACAAGTAAATATTTTTTCTGAAACAAAAACGTATAAATTATCCGTTCTACATCATCTACTTTACTTTTCATTGAATTAATATGCTTCTTACAACAAACTTTAAAATTAGGAATTTAACAATGTCTCACCGCAGCAATTTTGAAATTAGGAAGTAGATAATATGCTTCTGACGACAAACTTTCATGCACTATACTTCTCATGTGCTTCAAGCTCCTTGTATGTTTTGCAGCTATGTTTTCTATATCATGCATCTGTCTTTGAGAAAACTCTACAGCTTTCTCAGTGTCTAAGACCACCGATGAATTTATCATACAAGACCAAGTTGTCTGTTGATGATAGGGGGATCCTGTTGACTTGAGAACTCCTTTGCTTGTTGGGGAGACATCAGTCCTACCCTTAAGTCTTCTATATGTGCTGAACATTGATCGGTCTTGCATTTGTGCTGGCTGAGGTAATGATATTCTAGTTTTGTCATAATCTTCAGTAACAATTTTCCTCTCTGCAACAATTAGAAAGAGTATGATTATAACTGATCTTTGTACAAATATTAGAAAATATTTGCAGCAAATACTGCTTACTCAGTCTTTGGACTCCATCACATAAATCAATACCAGTCAGAGCATTGCAAAGTTTCTCCTGAGATGTTGGTGACATAATCTGAAAACAAAAAGCAGGAGGAGAAATATGTTAGTATGGCTATCTTGTTCATCATTTATACTGTAACATTATTGAAGGAATGGTTCAGACCTTTCTCTTGGAAAATAATTTCTTTGGACCATGTTCTTCAATTGATTCGTCGTCAATAAGAAGTTCTGACTTTTTAATTTGGCTATCAGTTTCCCGAGAGGTGACAGAGGAATTTGGATCTCCAGCAGATAATTTATGTGATTCTTCAGCATTAGAGATCTTTGGCGTGACACCGGTAGGGTTTAACTTACCAGTACAAGACTGGAGTAACTGATGTTGAAGCACTAATTCTTCTGATCCTTCATTATTAACAGACCTACAAATATCATCATATACTGTAGAATGTAACTTATCCTTCGATGACCACTACACATTATCTCGAAGTGAGATTTTATTATCTAAAGCATTTTTAAGAAGTAGTACACTCCCCAGCTATTTCTTCAGTACAGTCTCGAAGTGCAATAAACAGTTACCCACATGATTGCAAGGGAATGTTTATTTCAAGAAGTATTTGCGGAAATAAGAAGAAAAAAGTTGTAGACATTCATCTGAGAAATTTAGACAAATAAGAAATGTACTTCGTATGAACAAGCTAGTTACTCACTAATAGCAATTTCAAACTGCTCCAGATCGTCAGCTCTCCTTCCAAGCTTCTCCAATGTTGGGTCATCTGTTGTCGCTTTGAATGGGTAGCTATGTGTGGGGCTAAGAGTATCACCTCTCATTGATGTTGTATCTTCCACTTCTACAGCACGTGAAGAAGATGTTAATACTTCCATCTTTCTATTAGCTTTAGCAGGAGATGTTTTTGGCCTCTTCTGCTTCATCGCAATAATAGGCTTATCAAGATCAGATTCCTCCCAGTCAGAATCTTCATCATATATTACGTGGATCTTCTTAAGCATTGGAGATCTTCTGGGAGTACCCAAATCAATTTTTTTGGAAGCAGAAGTAGGCATGTTTCCTGTAGAAATGTAGAAAATCAAGTATTATCATCAGGTGCATGCTCCATAGATTCATGAATATCATCACTTAAAATGCAGATACTGCTAAAAAATGTAAACCACATCCAACAAGAGCGTCAAACTCTTCAATAAAAAAACAGTGAAACTTAATGTAACCATGAAAAATGATGTCGACAAATAATAGAATCATAATATGTGATATAAGAGAAAAGGAAACATGAGTACCCGAAACGAACACCTTTTCTCCCGAAACAAATCTGCGATGCCCAGCCCACCCCCCGTGGAAATGCCTAGATAAACATAGATCTACAACAGCCCGCAGCTAACGGAAGTACCGAGAGGGGAGGTGGCGATGTGTGGGGGGGGGACGGGGAGACAGCACCCTGGATGCCGGCTTCTTGGCAATGCACCCCGAAGGCCCCAAAACAGATCAACTTTATATGGCACTCCCTCCATTCTCTTTTGATAGGAATACTCCATATTTCCAAAAATCAGATTTTTTGGTGTGGGTCATGGCAATAAATGGCAAAGATAACAATGAGTATCATGAGTAGAATGCCATTCGACAGAAGAGAAGTTTAAGACTACTGGCTGCATGGTGCAACACTAGCTGGGTTACGCACGGGGTCTGTTACGCAAATCGGTCGTGTCGATCCTGCGCGTCATCTGCATCCGGTCGTGTCGGTTCTGTGCATCACCTCAGCTCGGTTACGCACAGTTCGGCTACGCACCATCCGTTCTGCATGGCGCGTGCAACACCGACTGGGTCGTGTCGATTCAGCGCATACGCACCATCCGTTCTGCTTGATGCAACACCACCGGTTCCAGATGTATGCGTAACCTGAACCCGCTCGTACCTGCACGGACTCGGTTACGCACCTTGATGCTACAACACCGACTGGGTGGTACCGATTCGGCGCATAATCTGCATCCAGTGGTGTTGATCCTGCGTGTCACCTGCACTGCACCAGCTTCGGTTACACACGATTCGGCTACGCACCATCCGTTCTTCATGGCGCATGCAACACCGACTGCGTTGTGTTGATTCAGTGCGTAATAACATAAGAAATAGGCTTCAGTTGTACTCCGCAAGCATAACCTACACCCACTAGGTTATACACCATTAGTGCTGCTGCATGCATAGGGCAACTACGACTGTGTAACACACAGACTCGGTTACGCACCATTCAGGCAACACCAACTCGCAGGTGCAGGCAGCACTGATAGTGTGTAACCGAGCGGGTGTAGGTTACTCGCAGGATCGACAGGACCGGATGCAGCAGGGATGGTTACGCCGAATCGGTGATCGGCTGGGTGCAGGTTACGCCAGTTTGGGTTATTTGCTGTTTTTATTTGTATTAGCAGTGAATATAAAACAATAAACATAGAAAAGGGTGCAAAGGCACTAATATAATATAGATGCATGCATGCATCTATCCGATCCAAAACAGGGTTATATATATATATATATTATGAATTTTGAATTCATCCGAAGGCACTAGATTGATCTTCTCCATTCTCGTTATTACTACTACTGCTAGTACTAGACAAGTGGCCGGCCGTTTCGTCTCCACCAGCAAACTAACTGCTGCATCATACCATCAGCCAGTAGCGCAGCAGCGTGGGATCTGGTGGGTGGCCCATGTTGCACACACCTTCCTTGACCTGGTGTTTATTATCTGCTCGATCTCCCGGCCCGGAGATTACTACTTGTCGTCGCCGCCTGTATTATATTATTGCGAGACAAGAAAAGGCAACCAAGTTAGAGGTAGCAGGAGCACACTTGTCGATATATATACATGACGACGGAGTATATATGTATATTATTAGCACCTGCCATACTGGAGGGATCGTCTTCGTCAACCTCAACAGATGGGGCATCAGAAGCTGCAGGTGGATCGTGCAGGATGTACTGACCTGCCGAGATGTCGTCATCATCTTCCTTGTACATCGCACCAATTGCAGCCAGAACATCCAAAATTTCCTTCTCCAACTCACTCATCAACTGCACGTGCCCATGCATGAAGAACAAGAAAATGAGGAGATGGAAATTAAAGTAATTAAACCATGCAGAGTGTAGTGTGGGAGGAACACCACCAGATCAAGCATCCCACCAGTACGTATGTACCTCACTGTCGTCTTCATGCACAGGCGGTTCTTTGATGGTGGGATGAGCAGGAGCGGCCGGCTCATCAAACAGTAGACGCTTGGTGGTGGGCAGCAGCGGCGACGTGTCCATCGTCTGCAGACGCTTTGCAGGGGAACTTACATCATCAGTATCAGAAGTGTCGGGTCGGTGGTTCGAAGGTGTTTGCCTGGACCTGGAGGCAGCAACAACCACCACTTCTAGCACTGCTGGTGTAGTCATAAGTACTACTGTACTACGACGACTATACTACCTGCATCCGCTAGGAAAACCACTAATTATTTCTAGTAAACCTACAGTAAAATGAGACGCTACAGTATGAATGAATAATGGACCAACACACCTCCCGGTCCCTGTTTATATAGCTACTGCAGTGAAAGGGCCAACAGATCTGAGTGAGAGATGGAAACGATCGTCTCATTAGGGAAGCCTCCGTGCACCATGAAAAGCATGATCGCGAAATTGCCGGGATAGTGCGCACGCGCACATATACCTAGAGATGAACGCTCCTTGGTGGCGGAAAATGGCAGCCGGTGTCGATCCTGCATAACCTGACCCAGACAGTTGCATGTGAGGTACTCCCTCCTGCTCCTGGTACACGCACTTAGGAATGTGGGGTCTCAGTTATGCTGTGAGGATCGCTGCTTGGTGCAAAGACTAATTTAAACGAATCCATAATAACCTACAGGGGTGGACCTATGTTATGCTAAGTGAGGGCTCACTCAAATTCTATAAATCAAGCTAATTGACAAAAAATTCTCTATATAAAATCTTCATAAATTTCTGTATTCTCAAGGTGTGCCCTCGCTCAAATTGTGCTCTAGGTCCACCCCTGATAACCTTCCTTTCCAGTCAGCACTTAACCAGTTTCAACCAGTGGCTGCTGCATAGGGCAACTATGACTGGGTAATGCACTGACTCGGTTAAGCACCATTCAGGCAACACCGACTCGCAGGTGCAGTCACCACTGATAGTGCGTAACCGAACAAGTGTAGGTTACTCGCCTATCACGGGGTGCTGGTGATAGGCGCACCCCGTAATGCAGTCGGTGTTGCAGGAACAATGCTGCAACCGTCGGCTCACCTTTTGCCTCTGTCCCCGCTCATCCGCTAGGAGCTGATTTCTGCCATTTGTGCCCACACGAAAGAAGTAGGTGAGATCAGATGTGGACAGGTCGTCCTGGACGATTTCATAGCAAGACGCGAATGTGGGAGACGATTTTATAGACAGCGTGACTTCGACCCTCGCGCGCGCGTAACTTCTCAGACGAATGAGCTCTGGACTGCAGAATAATTTCTAATAGTGAAATATAGTCATAGGAATATGGCTTTTTTGGCCAAAAAAGATCGAGAACATCGTCTGGGTGAAAGAACGGAAATCAACATGCATGCGTAATAGGGATCTATTAGATCTATATCGTTGAGGCCCCCAGCTCTCCAGCAGCTTATCCCAGAGCTGGTCGTTGGCCTTTCCCTCCTGTTGAAGGATCCTTTCCAGACTCTCAACCATTGAGAGGAGATGAGCCATGTAGACTTGGATGTGCGTGTTAACAGGCGGATCCACCCACTCTGTGTACCCACAGTCATCCACCTGCAGGAAGAGACAAGACGCGAGTCAAGGCAAGTGCATGCTGATCGATCTGGTGTACTAAACGAAAGATGCATGGAAGAGTACTGTGTTATTAGAAGAAATTAAGTTTTGGGAACTTTCCATATATGAAGCAAGGGCAGCGGAAGAAATGGCGCCCCCATCGATGTAGCCGACGTAAGTTTGGACGATGGCATCCTTCTAGTGTATGCATTGAGGCCAAGGATGCGGTCGGTGAGGGTAGTGTCGAAGAGGATTTTTGTCGGTGTAGTAATGCCTACGGCTGATTACTGCTTGGGGGTGGGGGCGGACGTGGTTTGCTAGGACCGCCCCATTCCACAGCTTTCCCTCCCATTGTCGCCTTGCTCTCCTCGGAGGAGCTGCTCAAAGGCTGGGGGCGCAGCTTTTTTGGCATTCCGTTAGTTGCGATAGCACGGGGAGCAGGCCGCGATATCTTTTTTCTTTTCTTCTCTCACGAGAGGGAATGGGGGTTTGCCTCTTACTATTAACAACGACCCCCGGTACTTGAGGGCCGAGGTTGTTGCCACCAAAATAATAACAATAATAATAATAATAATAATAATAATAATAATAATAATAATAATAATAATAATAATAATAATAATAATAATAATAATAATAATAGCGTGGCAGTCGCGCGCGCAATCCGGTGTCGAAGCCGCCATGCTTGGAATGTAATCTGCTGCTCGGCTGGTGGTATGGAAGGAGATTGCTACGTGGTTTTGCCGATCAACATGAGATGCTGCTGCGAGCCAGAAGAGCAAACCATTTATTAGAAACCCCGGAACGGCCGCGCTTGGCGTCTCCTCGTCCGGCAATTTTGGGATCGTGCTTTCATTTCATGTTGTGCTTTTAAAAGGATCTAAACCTGCACCTAGTTGGTCACGCACGATCCATGGTGCGTAACCTGCACCACAAGGTTACGCACGATCCTTTAGGGTTGACGACAGTGACCATAGCATGGATCCAAACTCAATTTTGTTACTCGACTCGAGGGAGAGTAATCATATCTTTGCCCACCTTTAACACTAATTCAAGTATCAGTAATTAATTAACAATAATTTAAACCAATACAACTTCTGTCAAAATCACTCGTGAAAGGCATTCATTTCATCTCCATCATATCCTGACCAAAATGTCCATCATCTGTTAATTACTTCATTGCTACAGAGATAATTCCCAAAACCAATACAACCGAGCGGGTCCATGATTGAAAAAGATCAGGGAAAGTAGTGCCAAAGCACAAATCTCCTATAGTAAACCATATAGAAGCAAGCCTGCTACTCACAAGATTTCGCTCAAACCTCAGCGAGTCATATCAGCAAATCTCATCGTCCACCAAATATCAACAATCAATATCAGCTGCCACTTGATCTTCCTTCAATCTCCACCAATGCAGAGGCAAAAAGTCATTGTAGTAGCATTAATTAATATTAACATAAGGCTCCAGTGACCTAGGAAAGTCTACTGAAAAGCTCTCTCAAATCCCGCGGTCACATGCAAGAAATCACCTAGTTAAATCTATTAACGGCCACCAATATCATCATCATCCTCCAATACTGGACTACTTAATTCGGGATACCTAAAATCTTCGGCATAACATGTATTCTCAGCCTTTCTCACCTACATAGAAAAAACAAATAGTCAGTTGTAAACTGTGCCAGTAAGTCCGATATGCAAACAAATAAGGGTATAGTTACCTTCAGGCTTCGAAGACATGTAAACAATCTACAGCCGACTGTGATAGGACCCTCAACTGACCTTAAATCATTAGCATGCCAAAGAGTAAAACGAGGTTCACCGATAGGTGGTGCTATAAACAGATGATCCAGCCAATCCAGTAAATACAATTGTGTAGATGGTACATGGGTAAGTGATGAATTAAAATAAATAAATAAAAGGTAGGGGAACAAAGTTCTTGATTGGTACTACATAATTATTACCCCAAGAAAATAGGTGAATCATGTTACAAAGGGCACACCATGTCTGTTTGTACACCTCTGTAATATTTTGGCACCATTTCTAAGTTCTTCCAAAATGTAGCCTACCCAGTCGTAGGTCATTATATTATTGACATCAAGGCAAACATCTAACAATCCTTTGATTACAAATGCAGATGTTGTAGGAGCAAAGATTCTGTGTACCAAAAGTAAAGTCCAACAGGTGACGAAAACATCATCATCACGGCCGTCAAGGATTCTGTCTATTATGTGATGGTTCCAGTTTTTCTTGTCGAGAGGCATGCCCAAGGATGTTTTGAAGTATATAGTAGACTTCTCATTGTATATCTCCACCACTTGCTTTCCCTTGTATGGTAAACTAGTCAATCTACAAAGACTTCTCCGATTCATAGGGATGCATTTGCCATTACCAAATTTGAAGCACAAATGTTTCACATCAAGGTGCAATAGCATCCAAACTCCAAGTTCTCGAAGTGGGTTGCTAATCTTCAAATCCAAATAATTACCAAAACCAACTTTTTTTTGTTTGGGCACCTGATTGAGATTCAACTTTCTTGTGATATCAATCACATTTCTTGGGCTACACCTACTACTCATATTCCCAAAAACATAAGGTGGTTGATGCAATGTACGAAAGCAACAAAGGAATATGGGGCAGATGATGAGATTGTGCCAGTGTTTACAGATAACCGAGGCACGAAGAATGGAACTAGGATTAGGTGGGAGACGAAGGAAAATCTTAACAAGGATTTCATCTGGCAATAGGCAAATATTATAACCAGAATGCTTCCTGATGTCAGCCACCAGATGAACTGTACCCTGTAAAAGTGCAACTGACTCGGTAAACCACTGTAGAAATGCATCTGACTCGGTAAACCACTATAGAAATGATGAGTTGTATGTTGTAACACGTAGGGAGAAAAAAAGATCATAATATGTGATCATATGTGTAATAATATTATTGAATGCGGTAGTTTTAGAGCAACAAGAACTTAAAGGTGATATATAAACTGATAATACATGATAATTATTCAAAGACAGAATGATAATATTGAAAAAATGAGTATAGGTACCAACATCGGAATATTTATTGCCCTTCCCACTCATCTTCTTTACAAGTAGATGCTGCACTCGTACATACTGTATTATCCACTGCCCTGGTAGCATGTTATAGTGATTCTGCAGTATGTACAAACAACAATAATAATAATGGACATCCAAACAATTTGACCACTAAGAACAACATTATCAAAAAGGAATGGAGAGACAGCCAGAGACTAGCTACATTCAGCAAAAATGGTCAATGGTAATTATATTATCGGCTTTCTTGGGCTTCTTATTGCTTGTTGGCCAGCATGCAAGTTGTCAGCAGTACACACATCATCAACCGTAGTAGTCAATTAGCAAGCCTAGTTGCAATTATTATTCCATGCTGCTTGTTTGGATCACCTCTCATCCCTAGCAAGCGTTGGTAATCTCCATATATTGCATTGTACCAAGGAAAGGTAAACGTCAGGTGTAGAAATTTTTTAAAATCCCGCACCCTAACCATAACACACAATGGAAAGTCGTCCTCGCAAGAAATAGGACAGGGTACCAAATGACGTGGGAATTTCAGGTGTGGACTGGTAGGGTAAACAAAAAGGCAAATCATATAATCATTCACATGAGAAAGAGAGATATGACCTTGAAATTTTTCCCTCTCTTTCTTTTCACCTTCCTGGCAAGTACCGATCCTTACTCCAGCCGCATTCATCTGCCGATGATTGTGTTTCAACGTTGATTGTGGTCCATACCACGTCATCCTCCATCATCGATCTACTACACAGCACCAAAAATAAAAACGGAAGGATGGAGTCCCTTATTTCTAGATATAAGAAGAAACTGGGAAATAACCAGATATAAAAACGGTTAGGGTTTCGGTTTGGGTGGCTATCGGGGGCTCTAATCACCGGTGGCATTAGAAAAGGGAGGTGGGCCGAAAGGAGGCCTGGCGGTGGACTGGTGGAGGCGGGTTGCGGGGCAAAGGGGACGTCGCCGGCATGGGGTCAGCAGCTAGATGTGGTGGTCGGTTGAGTTAGGAACGAAGCAATCGGGTGCTTCCGCCCTACTCTATATGCGTTGGAGTTGGAGAGGGAAACGAGAAGGAACCGCTGACAAGTAGGCCTAGACCACCCAGTCGTGGTTACAGCATGGATGGTGCGTAACCGAGCTTGTGCATGTAACGCGCACATTCGTAACCACTACCTACATTCCACGAACCAAGATGGCGCAGGTAACAAGCAGAATTGACACCACCCAGTCGGGGGTTACCTGCACCCGCTTGGTTACGCATAATCGACACGACCCAGTCGGGGTTGCAGCAAGCAGACACCATGGCTCGTGCGTAACCGCCGAGGCGAGGGTTATGCAGGTTCAACATGACCCAGTCTCGGTGGTGTTGCAGGAGCCATGCAGCATGGATGGTGCGTAACCTAGCCGGTCTAGTAGCTTATGCACATAATCGACACCACCCAGTCGGGGTTGCAGTATCTAAGTGAGGGCAGGTTACGTGCCGAATCGACATGACCGGATGCACATGGATGCTTGTGTGACCATGCCTGTCCAGGTTACTCATACATCTGACGCCTATTTGTGCGTAACGCAGTCGGTGTTGCAAGAACAATGTAGCCTCGTTGGTGCATAACCATGCTGGTGCATAACCTAGTGTCTTGTTGGATGTAACAAGCAGCTATAACCCAGAATTAGTCAATCATAGAAGCACGAGATCGCGAAATTGTCAGTGACGTCAGACATATATATAGAGTGTGAGCTAGCGTCGTAACTGGAACTCGCATGCATGGAAAATCGGTGTCCATCCTGCGTAATCGGGGCACCGTGAAGGTTATGCCGGTCGGACAACACCAGAGACATTGCTCGTTTGTAACCGAATGGGTGCAGGTAACACGCAGAATCGACACTAAGGAGAAATTTTGAAAGACACTAAGGTGATTGCATGCCAACATTCTTTCAAATGAGATTAGACACTAGAGGGAATATGGCAGTTGACTCGAAAGGAAAAGTCATATCTATCAAAGGCACGTCTCTGTTCCACCCATTACACAGTCGCTTATAATACCATCTAAGGCCTCAGCCAATGCAAGTCATTCTCATGAAACAAGACTTGTACGTAGTAGACAGCTATAATCGACACCGACCCAAGTGTTGCTTCAATGATTTCGGGAGCTCTGCATGCCAACATTTGCAAGAACGAATATTAGTACTGTTTTGAGTATTGCTATATATAAATCAACAAACTCACCGAATTAGTAATATTAGATCTGTGATCCATCCAAGTTGCTCATGAAGTGTAGGATGTATAGTTATAATCAACACCTACCCAAGTGTTCCTTCAATGGTTTCGGGAGCTCTGCATGGTTTAGTGTATGTATGCGTGATCATTTGCCAAAAGTACAAAGTGTGCCAAAAGAATTGTTTTGTTTGTTGACCCATTATCGATTATTAGGATTTGTTCCTCTCTGTTGTAACAAATAACATAAAAGATTATGTACCTATCATCTGAAAGTGGATATTGCTCCTTTGACAGATCCATCAGGAAAATTGGGTTGTCAATACTTGCCCATATTTGTTGCATAAAAAAATCATAAATGGGCAATAGAATGTGAAGATTGTACCCCCATTTGTTGTTCAGAATATAGTTCTGAGCAATCAGATGAGGTGCTCTCCCTTGCAGACTTGTCTTGAATATTCTGCCGGTCCATGGGATCAAATTCCTTCTGGCAAATGATGTTTTCTTGGTTAACCTGACCAAGATTTATTGGTGATGTAGCCTAAAAAATTATGTCATTTGATTTCCAAAAAGAATATATATATCCAGTCAATGTTTCTACCTTTGTTGGTGTTCTCTGGTAATTGAGGTCCTGAGAAAGAAAACATGAACCATTTGGAGAAGCTCCATTTACCTATTGATGGGATATGCTTGCATAGAGAACAATAATTTATTTCTTATACAGGCAGGAGAGGTGTCTAAGAACAATAACGTAACTTGTGACAGTTTTTTTTTATCTGTGGAACATAAACTAACTTGTGGTTGTTAATATATCATACTCATGTCAATCCAGAAAGTAAACAAAGGAATATCAATACAATTAATGCATAGGACATGACCTCGCATGTGAATTTAATACCCTCAAATTCCTTAAAAATTGTATTGCACTTTCCAATGGTGTCCCTCTCTGAAGTTGCCACCATTTTGCCAAAGTCGTTTGCATAACAAGTATCATCAATATTTCTCAGCTGCAATACAAAATTAAAATAACAATGTGAACAGTCAATGTTAGTCATTATACGATCTCTATATGTATTCATCCAAAAAGTTGAATTATATTTCTAAAAAAACGTTTAATTATCATGTTACTACACTTACCGGCAGGTTTTTGTGGGAAGCCTCTAGTTCAAGTCGTAGTGCATTGCTCCATAGTGAAAACTGAGGTTCACCAATAGGTGGTGTGATAGAACTACTTTTCAGCCAATCAAGGCAATATAACTGCATGCTCGCAAAAAGTTGAAAGAAATTATCTCAGATCTATGATAAAATGGCAAGATCAGAAAGCGCTATTTATATTTCTTACTCCAAGGAGATATGTGGATCCATGAATATAGTTGGCACCCTTGTGTCTCTTCTTAAGGTTTAATGCATTCGCACCACATTTAAAATTGTATATAAGGTAGTCAACCCAGTCATAGTTCATCAAATTATTTACGTCTTGACACACTTCCAAAAATCTTGTACTAATGTATGCACCTGTATCTGGAGCAATGATCTTGTCAACAAGAAGTAAAGTCCAACAGGTGACAAAAAGGTCATCAGCTGCACCATCTCTGATTTTGGCCTCTAATGTTCTTCCCGAGATTTTATGGCTTCCTTTAGTAGGAACTCCTAGCTTTCCTCTCAACTCACTTATGCCATTATATTTAGAAGTGTTCTCATGTATTGGTTTGCCTCTGCATGGTAAACCAGACAACCTTGAAATGCTCATTGGACTTAAAGGGATTTGTTTACCATTGCCAAAATCAAAGACTTCCTTTTTTGTATCATAGTGCCATAGCATCCACACCCCTAGGTTCAATAGGGGAGATTCAATCACCATACTCAAAAAATGACCAAATCCAATGTCTTTGATCTTTTCAATCTGTTGTGGTTTCAAGCCACCATTGACATTGATCACCATTTTCGGTAAGCACCTAGTGCTTATCCGCTTCTTATGGAGGAAAAAACAAAACCATTAAGTCATTAGTGTAAGGTATAGTAGACCAAAACCAGGTAATAAAAAAATCAAGATGTCAGCATACCACAACACTGTTTGCTGCCGAGACCACACCACCATCCATTTCTGAAGGAGTAACACCATAATATTGCTTCCTCTTTCGTTTTGTGTTCCTAATGATTGTTTCTTCTGGAAGTCCAGATGTGGTGCCCTCTGAGTCACACTTGCCATCTTCACTGACAGATGCTAGTTGGTCGACACTCTTTAACAATGTCAACGGATTTTGTGGATGTGTCTGCATTTTCCTCTCTGTAATTCGACCCTTCTCTGCTGTACAATGAAGATATGTTATGAGTTTTATTAGCAGGTGCATGCAGTTGCATGGGACCGAGTATAAACAGTATACGTATACATACTCACCCATGTGTTTTTCACTGATTTCTCTTTGGGATCTGTTGCAGTTTCCCCAATGGTTTTAGCTTTGTCGACCAATTTATTTGTGTTCTTGTTAATAGATAAATCCAGACAAGTTTCAACATCAGCTATGAGGGGAAAATCGAAACCTCAGGAACAAATAAGTAAGTACACTATAGGAAAAGGCTACAGAGAATCATATAAACCACTAGACTGTGCTCATGTGCTGTGACAGAATTTCATGCAATGCGGTCAACTCCTACTATTCTTTTTTTTTGCGAGGAAAACTGCCTACTATTCAATAACTTATCCAACAAAATTAAAAGGAAAAATCAAAACTGAAGAAACTCAGCCTTTGCCATAGAAAATACCAAGACTCCAAATTGGATAGATACTCTATAAATTTTTAGTAAATTCTCTAAATTGGATACTCTATAAAATTTTCTAAAAAAATTAATAAAACTGATTTACAATCAATTATTATAGAGATTGAATTAACATAAAATTGACTAAATAGTAATTAGCAAGATGATAAATACACCAGTTCAAATGGTTAAGGAATTGATTTGCACCAAATCATGGGATGGATGCCACACTTTTGCAAGACATGAGGAGATGAAAAATACACTTTTCCCCAGATATATAATAACACGAAGGTGAGAAGGGAGCCTACATCCTATACATAACACTGAACTATATATTTGATTTTGCGATTCGGCAGATTGAATATCAAACCTTTTACGTGTTTTCTACGATGATGAGTTGCAGTCGATGCATCGGTAACTTCGTCTGTATCACACTCCTCATCTGTTTCAGAAGATTCATCGTATTCGTATGATTCATCAGTGGATGCGTCCTGTGCTGTGTACACCTACTCTTTTTGCCTGTCGGCGGCGTCCAATTTTCTTGTCTTGTTTGCGATTCTGAATCGACGTAGTTCGTGGGGATCGCAGGGTTTTCTATTCTTTGTTCTCGCCATCAAACAATCTTAATCTACGAAAACATAGATCTGTTAGCGGCAATAGTACGTAACGAGGGTGGAAGGAGATATACTTACGGCGAACAATGAACTCTCGGCGGATAATAGCAGTACTACTTTCGACATCTGCAAGGCACCCAACTGCCAAGATGAGTCGCCGGGCCACAGCTTTGATAATAGCAAATATACTCACCCGGAATTATTATGGGAATTTGAGGGGAAGAAAAATAGACAAGCACACTGGAGTACGTACGAAATTGAAAAATGAATATCAACCCATTAAATAGTATCCCTATTATTATTACTTGAGGTTACCATAAAGCCTACCAATGGTACAACTGCTTTAACTTTGGCATGAGGTAGTACCCGATAATCTTGGCACGTCACATTCACTGCCGCAAATGTCTATACGAACTGGCAGGGATGCTTTCCTTGGTACCCCACTTTCGCACGTTACCCGTGCCACGGCCCTGTGTGGATGGTTACGTCACGCTATCCTCATCGTTCCGTCTCGCACGGGGAACAAAACTACAAAAGCATGCATGATCGGTTACGGGAGGGAGGGAATTGCTGCTGGAAAGTTAGTTTACCTTTCCAAAGAAGATCGCGACTCGCGAGATGATTGCTACCGTTACACGTCATTTGGATCATCTCGCATCTCCAAAACTCTTGTCGGTATCCTGACCTTGTGGTTAAAGAGAAACTGAAACTCCCGTACCTGGCACAGAGGGTGAGGGCGACGGTTCCGTCTACGGAGTGCTGCCCCTCACGCACCATCGCCCGACGCCCACACGCCCGTCCTCCTGAAGTCTGTCCGTAGCCTTCATCCACTGTCGCCTTCGGAGGACCTTCTTGAGATCATGATTGCTCTCTTTCTCTCATCAGTTTAGCGGTCGAGCACCACAAGCCACCGGGAGGATGGTGCTTCCCCCATCTGATGCCCGCCGAGATGGATTGAGGATGCTCATGCTCCACCTAGCGCATCCCAGCACGACACTCCGAATCCCCGAGGGCGATGATTTACCGGCACCACGCGCCGGTGAGGTCGTGATGTTCGTCTCATTCTTGATGGCAGGACTTGTCCCGCCATTCTCCGATTTCTTCATCGTCGTGCTCATCTTCTACAGGGTGCACCTGGTGCAGCTCCATCCCAACTCCATCATTGTGCTATCGGTTTTTGCCTATTTATGCGAAATATTTGTGGGTGTCCCTCCCTGCCTGGAGCTGTTCAGGCGCTTCTGCACCCTGCAACATAACAAATTCTCAAGGGAAGACAACAAGTTGATCGGCTTCTTCGAATTCCGGCTGCGGGACACCGCCTCCAATCAGTACATCGAGCTTGAAACAACAGATCTCTGGGGTTCGTGGCGCTGCAGTTGGCTGTACGTGAGGGCCGACTTCACCATAGATGAGCTTCGCTTGCCGACGGGACGGCCTGAGCGATTCCTACAGTGGCGCTCTGTTCCAGGCAAGACGCCCGCAACGAGGGCCCTCGAGTCTAGCATCCGAGAGCTGTGCGGCTTCGGATTGACCGGCGCCATGGTCATGGCCGATGCCCTAAAGCGGCGGATCAATCCTCTACGCCAGTGAGACCACATTGCGTGCTATTGCATCAGCTTCTTCGCGGACCGCACGCCTACTTTACCCAGTGGTAACGATCCTGTTCGAATCATTTCATCAAGATTATTTTGAAAATTTTATTACATATTAACCATTATTGGTTCGTGATCTTTCTTAATACGCATCATAGAGGAATGTCGGATGGAAGAACCCGACCTGGAGTTTTTGCTGCCTGAGCTTCTTCTGACATGTCTGGCCAACACAGCCCCTCCAAACGACGCACTTCTCCTCTGCGCTGTTGATACATCGGAATGGCACCGGCGCATGAACCGGAACCCAGAGGTGGACACCATTAGCGCTTCAGAGCCGAGGATGCACCAACCACTTGTGATCAGGGAGGGTGTTGCCGCTGGGGGACCAGACCGGAAAGCCTCGACCATTGAGAAGAACGAGCCCTCCCCGAGACTCACACCGATGGGGGCTACAGGGACAAGCAGCTTCCACACCGCAATGACTTCTGCCCCTGCCGCTCGTGATGAGGAAGGGAGGAAGGTCGTGCGCATCACAGAGCACCAGGACACTGGCATTGAGGCAGTGACCATGCTGTCCCATACCTTGCGGGAGAGGCTGGCCGGCCTCTCCCAACCTTTCGTGCGTGTCGCCGACGTCCTCCAAGTCCACGGGCTTCCACCCTCCCTGTCCTCCCGCTCTCTAGAGGAGGGCCATACTAGCGGGTCCGTCAACCACGAACTGATGAGCCAGCTTGTGCGGGGCAAACGCCGAAGAGGTGGCCAACTTCCAGGCCGTGGTGCCAGGTTCACCAGCCATAAAGGACGACACCGAGACGAGGTAACTTTTTCCTTTTCAATGAAACTTCTCTCATTCCCTCCTACTAATTAAAACAACAATAGCTGAACACCCAGGTAGTAACTTTTTTTTGCCTCTGATGTTCCTGTATCATTTTAAGTCATACATATATTCCCTTGAATCATCAAACATCTATATATCCAGGAATATCAGACTTGCCACTCCAGGAACACGGCGTTCCATTTACACTAGATATTTTTATAACTGGTAGATTTATAATTGAGATCAAGATTCGTGACATGAAAATTGCAAAACATGTAAGCATCTACTACCTCCATTTTGCATTTTGTTTTATGTGAGCACTCAAACAAATTATCCATCACTGTTCAGTAGAAGCATCTTTAGCTTTATAATAAAACTACTACACAAAACTAACAAACATTCACTCTAAATTGAAGAAGAGTTAGACGAGCACATGAGATGAGGGTCAATTCATGCTCTAGGAACTCGCTATAGCTTGTTACATCCTACAAGATACTAGGTTACGCACCAACCAGGCTACATTGTTCATGCAACACCGACTATGTTACGCAGAAATAGGCTACAGATGTATGCGTAACCTGGATCGGGACGGTTACGCAACATCCATGCTGGACCGGTCGTGTCGATTCTGCGTGTTACCTGCACCCGCTCAATTGATTACTAGTACCTACTATATGTGAATCGATCTAATCTTAATTCAGATATATACTTATTATCCTCTGATCACCTTAGGAAACTGAGGTTGGAGTCTCAAAAGTGGACATTCAAGCACGCACAAATCAACAAGGCAAATCTCCTTCTTCCCAAGGAGGATAAAAAAGAGACAAATATGGAGATACACAGCTCGTGAGTAACCGGCACCACCTTGGTTACACACGTGGACGCCGGGGATACACGGCTCGTGAGTAACCGGCTTAGCGCTGCCAATAAATAGGACTCGGTTACCCACCTTTAAGACTGCTGGCTGCACGGTGCAACACTGGTTGGGTTATGCACGGAGTCGGTTACGCAAATCGGTTGTGTCGATCCTGCGCGTCACCTGCATCCAGTCATGTCGATTCTGCACATCACCTCAGCTCGGTTATGCATGGTACGGCTACGCACCATCTGTTCTGCATGCGCGTGCAACACCAACTGGGTCGTGTCGATTCAGCGCGTACACACCGTCCGTGATGCATGATGCAACACCACCGGTTCCAGATGTATGCGTAACTGGAACCCGCTCATACCCGCACGGACTCGGTTACGCACCTTGATGCTGCAACACCGACTGGATGGTGTCGATTCGGTACGTAACCTTCATCCAGTCGTGTTGATCCTGTGTGTCACCTACACCAGCTTTGGTTAGGCACAATTAGGCTACGCACCATCCGTTCTTCATGGCGTGTGCAACACCGACTGCGTTGTGTCGATTCAATGCGTAACCTGTACGTCCGTGCTTAATGATGCAACACCGACTAGGTCATGTCGATTCAGCGTGTAACCTGATCAGGTTACACACCGTCCGTGCTACTTTATGCAACACCGACTGGGTTCAGCACGGACTCGCGGTTACCCACCAGACAATCAATGTAACAATTGTTTGTGTAGTTCAAGAAAATGTTTGTTTTTAAGGCTTGTTTTTTGTGATGTCACTATTTAAGGCAACTGAGAAGAATAATTCAAAGAAGTTCTTTCATATTAAAGACAGCAGCTAAATAAAGTTCTCACGGATGAATATGAAAGGTTCAACAACACACATGAATATGAAAGGTTTAACAACAAGTAATGAGTACTCTTACTAAAACAAATTACATAACACAAGATAACTTGGTAAGGCATACCCATGGTGCTCTGCCTAGAAGCGAATTGCACTGACAACTCCATTCTCATTCATGGAACGCACAGGACCAGCGATGCTGATAAGACACTGCTCAACCTCCGAAACAAGGAACTGTAACTTCTCAGCAAGGTGCTCTCCAGAAGGATGTCGGCGAAGCAAACGAGAACGTAATCCAATAATCCTATGCAGGCCTTGAAGAGTGTTGTCCAAATAAGAAAATATACTATTTCCTAGGTTATCGAAAACCTGGAGATCTGAACCAACATCGACAACCCTTTCCTTGGCCAGCAGGTAAGCTTGGAGGTTGACATCTCCAATTTGCACATTGTATTTCACACATAGAGCCAGAAGTGAAGTATATATTGCAGATTCTGTGGCGGCAGCAACAGATGAACAAACAAGTCCTGAAGGTCGGAACCTCGAGGGGGTTACACCATCATCTCCAGCGAAATCAAAGAAACCTTTGTGACGATCACCTCTACTCTGAATTAGGAAAAGAGGAGGACCGTAGCCCTCGATAATAGCAACTCTGTTCAGCATCATTTGAACACCTCCACTCCAATTGACAGAGTCATCCTGCAGAACATATGAACCAAAAAACATTAATAAATAGAAAAAATAGAAATTCATATGAGCAACGAACAAGAGACACTAGAACATCCGTAGAACAGAGTATGAAAAAACTAATTAAGATATAAAAAAACTAAAAGTACGTACATTTCTATTGGGTAGGTTGAATCCTTCTCCTTGGAGTACATTGTCAATAATTTGGTGATTATTCATTGCATGAAATGCATTTGTTGCCTAGTTTAAATCAAACATACCACGTGCGTGCATCGTTTGCAGCAAACCAAGACATGTAGTTGCAGAACTAACAATAGCTTCATCAACTGCAACAGTTTCCATCCCTCGGATCCTATGTGTAAAGAAGAATGAAGCATCCAGGATCGAGTTCACGACGGCAAGTGCTTGCGCAAATATATCTTCAAATATGCTTTTACCCTGATGGAGCTTCTCTAATAGGGCAAGCTGCCTTTCCTGGTAGCACCACACACGAAGAAGACTATAGTCAAGAATGATAACATTGTGATTCTCGCTCAAATGCAGGAAGGCAGCAACATAAGCACTTTCCTTTGCATCATGTTTAGCTGCTGCAGTATGACCCAGTACTTCTATGTCCTCCATCACAGCAGGATCCATTGCACTTGGGAACTGAAACGAGACGCGCATACGAAACGAGCCATTTCCTAAAACATTGACAAACACAGGCTGTGTGCCATCAATCTCATCGAGTGCAGCAGCAAGGATGTCACGAGCACTGAAGGGAATAGGTTGATCCATACCTAGATTCGAATGGAGTGTGATTAGGAGCTTGGACATATAACCAAAATATAGGAACTAACAATGGGCTATCATACTAACACACAATATATCCCACAAAGTACAGAGCGTACATTCTAAGATTCGTCAAGAAACAACTGTTGAAAAATAGGAAAATAACTATAGGATTCATGCAGAGACATCAATGAATGAAAAAATAGAGGAGAAAGAAGAATGGAGTTTACTTAGCAGGATGCACTCGAGACAGATATGAGGACAATGCTTCAACGAAGAAGATGCGCAGCTGGCTGTGTTCTCCAAAGTCCAAACTACCAGGTTGAAGAGGCAGGAGTGACAGAGAGCATTCGAGAGTTCACGGGTTGATTCCCAACACTAGGAACAAGGAAAAGGGAAATGGATAGGCAAACGGAAGATGCTTCACACAAAAGACTGGGTCGGGCCGCTTCAGATTCAATGTGACCGGTTCAGACCAAGGGTTGGTTCGTGGTTGTGCTGGTGATGATCGGGGTGGTGGTGGTGTGTGTGGGGGGCCCCAGAGGCCGTACTCCTAGGATTCCTATGCATAATCCCTCTAGAACCGAAACGCTAATTGTACTCGCCGATGTAAACGGTTCACGGTCGGCTTACACGGCATACAGTGTTAGTCGGGACGGGAATTTCGCATTCCCGCTTACTCCATCCAGTTCTTCTTCCCTGCGCTTGTCATGACTCTTTTTTTCTTTCTTTTTTTTCTTCGTGACATCCCTGGAAGCCACCAAAACTCTTGGTTTGACATAGGATACTCCACTTTGCTAATCTAGTATATTTCTTGATTGTGTCCATCGCATACTCATTTAGGAATTCAAAAAAAAGACATCATATACATTGGTAGGCTAGAAAGAAACCCTAAAAGAACTGAGTTTATTAAAACTAGTCTCCCTCCTACAGAAAGTAGTTTGCTCTTCCAACTACTTTTTTTTGAAACCTTTCTTCCACATTCCTCCAATCTTTATTCGAAATCTTGCGGTAGTGCATCGGAAAGCCCAAGTCATAGTCTCCGGCATCGCGGTTCCCGCGGAACACGGTAGGTGGTGTCAACTAAGCGTGTAACCTGCAAGGTCTCGGTTACACAGTGTCACACCTGTTTTTCCAAAGAAAACCAAGTGCATACCAATATGCATGCCAGGATCAAGTTTCATGCATATAGTTGACATAAGTGAATAACAGCAACAATATCAAGTAAAAAAACATAAACACACTTACAAATCTATCAGAGTTAACAGCTCAATCCTGGAAACGGAGGCGCCAAACTCCACAAGCAAACGACTGGGGGATGCGTACGCCTAGCATCACCATCTTCAATAGCTTCACACCTTTTTCTTCTGAGCAGCAGTAAGCAAGGATGAGTACACTTATGGTTGGTACTCAGCAAGGCCACAAAAATAACCAGAAATGATTTAAAGTCCATCTTTAACTTTAATAATCATGTGAGGGTCCAGTCCGCTCTTGACCGTGAGCACGGCTAATCGATTAGTTTTACACTCTGCAGAGGTTGTACACTTTCACCACAAGTCGTGTAAAAATTCAGAAGAACTTTGGACCCAACCATCCAATGCTTGCAAGGCATCATACCACACTACCGAGGTGTGATTGCATAGGGACGCTACGAGGCCTTTACAAAGTTTCCCCAAAAAGTTGCAACCCACAAGGTTACCGGATCAGTTAGCAAGGTATAAAGTACCCTAGCGAGTACCGGGTCTTAGCAAAGCCCAACTCCCCGCTAGAGCGAGTCCATACCCCACAGTACCACAACCCCTTGTCCTTATCAGATAATGCCACTTCTAACAAGAGTCACTAATTACTTAGCCAAGACTAGAGCCATTTAGTTCTCATGGTTGCACTATTGTCCTGGGTGGTTCTCCATCTTTCGATTAATGCATAGCATTCTTGTAAACAAAGCATAGGTAGAAGGATGGTTAGGGACACTTGCCTTTCTCCAAAGATAAGCTACACTTACTGCTCTTAAGCTCTTGCTTTCTTGGAACTCTTTATCCTCAAAGCAAACGAACAACGATCTTCTACCTGAAGTAATCATCAGGCACAAACATACAAAGAAAACAAACAAATACAACTAAGAACAATGCACCCATCAAAAGAAAAGCATTAAAAGAGCGTGCTAAAGGATAGGCTCGAGTCTATGGTCATGAAACGTTGAGAACATAACTAAGGTCGAAAAGATAAAAGCTATCGAGGGATTACTATCAAACAACAAGAGACTAGATGCTAGATTAATTTTAATGATAAATTATGTGGAAAGAATATTTCAGAGAAATACTCTATGTTAGAATTAAGCAAAGTTATATTTAAGTATAGAAAACATGATAAACCTAATCATATTTTATTGCAGATATTTAAGTACAAGTTATATCAAATTTACATTTGACATAAGAAAGACAAAGCATGTGCAAGATATCTAACCGAATAACTTTATATCTCGTGTTAAACTAAACATATTAACACTAAAAAGACATGTATAATATCATTAAGCATATTAACTTTATTATGAAAATCGTTGTATCTAACATCTTTTATTTAACAAAAACTAGTTATAAATAACAATTAACCCATTTATATCATGATTAAAGAAAACCGGAATAGAACCTAATCACTTTTATTTAGAAAAGCAATGGAATAAGAATTATTCAAGATTAACATGCAACTTTAGTGTCAAAACAAGTAACAGGTGATACACAAGCTAACATACAAATTAAGGTGAAACGAACTAGAACGGTAGCAACGAACTATCAAGCACACAAGAAACCTTAAGCAAGGGTCTATCAGGAGAACTAGGTTGTCGGGAGATCAACTAGATGGTAGAGATACTATTAAGATTGGTTCTAAGAAAGATAACTACACAAGATAGATTCACAGGAAAATAGCTAACTCAAAAGGAACAACTAGAACATGAGAGCTATGAAACGAAAGACTATGGAGCCATAGGATTTTATGACTTGCTATAAAAGGATTATAAGAGAAACAAGGAACAAGCATGATAAGATTACTTGATAAATAGATGAGTAGCACAAACTACTCACACAGATAATGCTATTAAGCAGAACATGAACTCTAAAGCTGGGTTAGCTTTATTAAAGACACTAGGTTCTAGCATGAAATAGGATCAAAAGATCTAGAGCTTGGAAGAAGATTAGCTCTACAACAGAGACACGCTGAGATAGAGCTTGATAAAGAACGACTATCGATCGATTGACATTTATGAACATGAAAGACTATAAGCTCAGGTTTATTTTAATTAGAAAAATATATGTAAAGGATATTTCATAAAGAAAATATCCTAAATTGTATTTAATGTAATTTAAACTTTATTTGCAAGAATCGAGGTATAGAACCTAGTCAAATTTTATTTATAAAATGTGCAAATATAAATTAAACATTTACTTTAGAAAGGTTAAAACAACTACTCGAATTAAAACATATGTCGTGTTGAGCTAGACATACTTTATTTAGAAAACACATGCACGTTGACATTAGTCATTTTAGCAAATAATTATGAAAACCGATTTATAGCTTAACCATATTTTAATTAGAAAGATTAAAGTATAAATTATACCTTTTTAAGCATTTAGTTTTGAAAATACTAAACAATGTGAGACATCTAAACGCAACTTTATGATTCAAGTGGATCATATTATTATTACTGAAAACAACATTATATTGGTATGAATCAAATTAACATATATTTATGAAAGCCGATGTTAAAAGCCTAATCAACTTTTAATTGGAAAAGTTAATTAACCATTAAACAAATTAATATTAATTTAAGAAAAACCGAGATGAGGCACACTAATCATCTTTTATTAATAAAAAGCATGTGAAGTGAACATTAATCAAATTAACTTTGATATGAAAAACGGCGTATAACACTATATATCTTTTATTTAGAAAAGACATGTTTAACTGAGCATTAATCAAAATTAATATTAAATTAATTTTTAGAAAGCGTGTATAAAGAAAACTCACTACTAATGCGTACTTTATCTCATTATGAACCTAACGCAACTTGAACGGATAAAAGCGGAGCTAAAACATAGATTCTATGGAGAAAACAAGATGGAAAGGACCTAGTTGTGAAAACTGCAGATTTCAGGGGCTAACAGTGAAGATTCCCGAGACACAATGAATAGTGCTCATGAAAAGAATAAAGGACAGGGTTAGTTCTATAAAAGACTCGGGTGGGCCTTATATGCGAAAGGTGGAATTTTTCTAGGGGGTTTTCTATAGATTTGCATAGACACAAAATTGGATCTAATCATTATAGAAAAGCCTAGGGACGTAAACACAAAACAGGGGGTCTTCTTCTACCTCGAGTCAGGGACGGACGCAAGCATACAGGAGGCGGATGGGAGCTCGGTGCGTCGTCATCACCGGGGCTACGGGCGGCTAGGGGGCTCGGCTGAGTCGCGGAACGGAGAGAGGAGAACGAGGGGATCACGCGGAGGTACTCACCCGCAACGGGGACGAAGGGGAGCGGCTGGAATCTGGAGAAGGGTGTACGGCGGCCTGTAGCTCGGCCATGACTCTGAATAGAAACAGAGAACGACCAGCTATATTGATTGGCGGAGTTTCGGTTCACGAAACAAAAGGATAAGCGGCAAAACGGAACGATATCGATGAGACGAACGCAACGGTGTTCTCACCACCGGCCATAGATGAACGATGGCGACGAAGGGCTCGCCGGAGTTGGGGAAGACGACGGAGCTAACATCGGAACCGAGCAATCCACCACACCACGGCGTAGGGCTCGATGAGAGAAACTCCATGGGGGTGTCCGTTCGCACCGAAAGTCCACGGTTTCACCGGAAAAGCTCGCCGAATAGTTCGCCGGAATTTAGTAGATGCGAAAGTTCGGTGACGCTTTGTGGAAGCTAGGGTTCTCGAAACAAGATGAGGTTTGCGGTGTTGGAAAGAGGACATCAAGGAGATATCCGGCAACTATTTATTGGCCGAGATAGAGTCCGGTTTTATTTTCCCTTCTTTTTCTAGTTTCAGGAATTAATTTTGGATTAAAAACAATTCTAGGAAATTCTGAAATCCTAACTGAATCACGAAAAATACTCTGAAAATTTCAAAAATTCCAGGAAACTTCCCAGAGATAGATTGAGACACAGACAATTCAAATAAAATATTTGGAGCTCATGAAAAAGATTTTAGAGCCTTCTAACAAATATAATAAGCTCAAGGAAAATGAGAATAAATTCCAGAAAAAACTGGAAAATTCTCGGAAGGATCTGATCAGCACCTAAACGCATTTTAAAAGCTTTTGCACTCAGGAAATACCAAGATGCATCGGCATGAATGCAACACTCATCGAACCATTTGTTTAATTCTGAAAATCAAATAATTAATATTTTTATACTATATTTCCAATAAAGAAAATAAATGTTGGAGAAATTTTAAAATTATGAGAAATTTGTTATTTAGTTATTCTCTCTATTCACATCCTGAAATTGGAAATTTTAGGGTGTGACAAATCTACCCCCCTTAAACAGAATCTCGTCCCGAGATTCAGAGAAAGACGAAACAAGGAGAATGGAGATAAACAAGAACATTGCTATTGAGGTATGTAGGCGGTCATCCTCTTTTGTTGTCCATGTGTAGGATCTTCGGCATTCATCTTTCTTTGTCGTTGGAGTCTTCATCAGAGTGGGGTAGATTGCATAATAGCAAGCACAAGGTGGAGAAGAAGGTAGAGTGAGATCTTCTTTTCCTCAACTTGCTCACTTCTTAATTGTGACGGTGACAGTAGCATTTGCTTGTTGGTGCGGGCTTCAATTTTCTTCTTCTGATGTCTTTCATTTGATCAGGTAGAGAGAGATAACAAGGGTGTGGAAGGTACAAAAGAAGAACCCAACTAGGCAATTGATGTTATTGCAGATATAAGACCCACAATACACCAACACTCACTACAAAGAAACAAATCAATCAGGGTCATAAAACCAAGCATCATCATGCAAGCACTGAATTCCACCAAATAACACACAGTCCAAGGAACGATACTACACGTTGTTAAAGTCAGAGGGTATCCTCCTAACCATGGGCATAGCTGGCTTCACTGGTCACGAGGCTTTACTTCAAGAGATGAATCAATAGCTCCATTCTTCGAGTGACTTGGTTGGGCATGCTTCAGGGTACGTGGCATGGATCATCTAAGAATTTTGAATCATACGAACACTTTGGAATCAAAAGTCTAGAGAGAATCCAAAGTATTGCATTTTTTGAAAAGCAAGGTGAGGTACGATAGGCAAGATGGGTGCATCAGATAAAATTTTAAAAGAATAAGGGGATAAGAAAGAAGAAATGTAAAGGAATGAAGGAATAAGGGATGAAAGGGTAATAATAACACCAATAAATCAAGGAGGTGTATTGCATGAAACAGGTATGATCATCCAACTGAAAATGAATGCAAGATCAAGATCAACTGGAGAGAAGATAGACAGACAAGGGTAGGAAGTCATAGCATTTGCAAAACAATGAAGTGAAAATGAAAGTGAGTCAAGCGGGAAGAGTTAAGATATCAAGAGGAATTAGCAAAAGAAAATGGTCAAGAAGTGGAAATATTCATCACAGAGCTCAAGAGGAAGGTAGTGATGAACTTTAGATCAAAAGGAACCTTAAGGAATGACCATTGCTAACTAGGCTTACGTCCTACAGTCGACACAGCTCTGATATCACTCTATCACACCAGTTTTTCCAAAGAAAACCAAGTGCATACCTATATGCATGCCAGGATCAAGTTTCATGCATATAGTTGACATAAGTGAATAACATAAATAATATCGCGTAAAAAAACATAAACAAACTTACAAATCTATCAGAGTTAACAGCTCAATCCTGGAAATGGAGGCGCCAAACTCCACAAGCAAACGACTAGGGGATGCGTACGCCTAGCATCACCATCTTCAACAGCTTCACACCTTTTTCTTCTGAGCAGCAGTAAGCAAGGATGAGTCCACTTATGATTGGTACTCAGCAAGGCCACAAAAATAACCAGAAATGATTTAAAGTCCATCTTTAAGTTTATTAATCATGTGAGGGTCCAGGCCACTCTTGACCGTGAGCACGACTAATTGATTAGTTTTACACTCTGCAGAGGTTGTACACTTTCACCGCAAGTCGCGTAAAAGTTCAGAAGAACTTTGGATCCAACCATGCGATGCTTGCAATGCATCATACCACACTACCGAGGTGTGATTGAATTGGGACGCTACGAGGCCTTTACAAAGTTTCCCTAGAAACTTGCAACTCACAAGGTTACCGGATCAGTTAGCAAGGTATAGAGTCCCCTAGCGGGTACCGTGTCTTAGCAAAGCCCAACTCCCCGCTAGAGCGAGTCCATACCCCACAGTACCGCCGCCCCTTGTCCTTATCAGGTAATGCCACTTCTAACCAGAGTCACTAATTACTTAGCCAAGACCAGAGCCATTTAGTTCTCATGGTTGCACTGTTGTCCTGGGTGGTTCTCCATGTTCCGATTAATGCATAGCATTCTTGTAAAGAAAGCATAGGTAGAAGGATGGTTAGGGACACTTGCCTTTCTCCAAAGATAAGCTACTCTTACTGCTCTTAAGATCTTGCTTTCTTGGAACTCTTTATCCTCAAAGCAAACGAACAACAATCTTCTACCCGAAGTAATCATCAGGCACAAACATACAAAGAAAACAAATAAATACAACTAAGAACAATGCACCAATCAAAAGAAAAGCATTAAAAGAGCGTGCTAAAGGATAGGCTCGAGTCTATGGTCACGAAACGTTGAGAACGTAACTAAGGTTGAAAAGACAAAAGCTATCGAGGGATTACTATCAAACAACAAGAGACTAGATGCTACATTTATTTTAATGATAAATTATGTGGAAAGAATATTTCAGAGAAATACTCTATGTTAGAATTAAGCAAAGTTATATTTAAGTATAGAAAACATGGTAAACCTAATCATATTTTATTGTAGATATTTAAGTATAAGTTATATCAAATTAACATTTGACATAAGAAAGACAAAGCATGTGCAAGATATCTAACCGAATAACTTTATATCTCGTGTTCAACTAAACATATTAACATTAAAAAGACATGTATAATATCATTAAGCATATTAACTTTATTATGAAGACCGTTGTATCTAACATCTTTTATTTAACAAAATCTAGTTATAAATAAGAATTAACCTGTTTATATCATGATTAAAGAAAACCGGAATAGAACCTAATCACTTTTATTTAGAAAAGCAATGGAATAAGAATTATTCAAGATTAACATGCAATTTTAGTGTTAAAACAAGTAACAGGTGATACATAAGCTAACGTACAAGTTAAGGTGAAACGAACTAGAACGGTAGCAACGAACTATCAAGCACACAAGAAACCTTAAGCAAGGGTCTATCATGAGAACTAGATTGTTGGGAGATCGACTAGATGGTAGAGATACTATTAAGATTGGTTCTAAGAAAAATAACTACACAAGATAGATTCACAGGAACATAGCTAACTCAAAAGGAACAACTAGAACATGAGAGCTATGAAACGAAAGACTATGGAGCCATAGGATTTTATGACTTGCTATAAAAGGATTATAAGAGAAACAAGGAACAAGCATGATAAGATTACTTGATAAAGAGATGAGTAGCACAAACGACTCACATAGATAATGCTATTAAGCAGAACATGAACTCTAAAGCTGGGTTAGCTTTATTAAAGACACTAGGTTCTAGCACGAACTAGGATCAAAAGATCTAGAGCTTGGGAGAAGATTAGCTCTACAACAGAGACACACTGAGATAGAGCTTGACAAAGAACGACTATCGATCGATTGACATTTATGAACATGAAAGACTATAAACTAAGGTTTATTTTAATTAGAAAAACATATGTAAAGGATATTTCATAAAGAAAATATCCTAAATTGTATTTAATGTAATTTAAACTTTATTTGCAAGAATCGAGGTATAGAACCTAGTCAAATTTTATTTATAAAATGTGCAAATATAAATTAAACATTTACTTTAGAAAGGTTAAAACAACTACTCGAATTAAAACATATGTCGTGTAGAGCTAGACAAACTTTATTTAGAAAACACATGCACGTTGACATTAGTCATTTTAGCAAATAATTATGAAAACCGAGTTATAGCTTAACCATATTTTAATTTGAAAGATTAAAGTATAAATTATACCTTTTTAAGCATTTAGTTTTGAAAAGACTAAACTATGTGAGACATCTAAACACAACTTTATGATTCAAGTGGATCATATTATTATTACTGAAAACAACATTATATTGGTATTAATCAAATTAACATATATTTATGAAAGCGGATGTTAAAAGCCTAATCAACTTTTAATTAGAAAAGTTAATTAACCATTAAACAAATTAAAATTAATTTAAGAAAAACCGAGATGTGGCACACTAATCATCTTTTATTAATAAAAAGCATGTGAAGTGAACATTAATGAAATTAACTTTGATATGAAAAACGGCGTATAACACTATATATCTTTTATTTAGAAAAGACATGTTTAACAGAGCATTAATCAAAATTAATATTAAATTAATTTTCAGAAAACATATATAAAGAAAACTCACTACTAATATGTACTTTATCTCATTATGAACCTAACACAACTTGAACGGATAAAAACGGAGCTAAAACATAGATTCTATGGAGAAAACAAGATGGAAAGGACCTAGTTGTGAAAACTGCAGATTTCAGGGGCTAACAGTGAAGATTCCCGAGACACAATGAATAGTGCTCATGAAAAGAAAAAAGGATAGGGTTAGTTCTATAAACGACTCGGGTGGGCCATATATGCGAAAGGTGGGATTTTTCTAGAGGTTTTCTATAGATTTGCATAGACACAAAATTGGATCTAAACATTATAGAAAAGCCTAGGGACCTAAACACAAAATACGGGGTCTTCTTCTACCTCGAGTCAGGGACGGACGTGAGCATACAGGAGGCGGACGGGAGCTTGGTGAGTCGTCGTCGCCGGGGCTACGGGCGGCTAGGGGCTTGGCTGAGTCACGGAACGGAGAGAGGAGAACGAGGGGATCGCACGGAGGTACTCACCCGCAGCGGGGACGAAGGGGACCGGCCAGAATCTGGAGAAGGGCGTACGGCGGCCTGTAGCTCGGCCATGACTCTGAACAGAAACAGAGAATGACCTGCTAGATTGATTGGCAGAGTTTCGGTTCACGAAACAAAAGGATAAGCGGCAAACGGAACGATATCGATGAGACGAACGCAACGGTGTTCTTACCTCCAGCCATAGATGAACGATGGCGACGGAAGGGCTCGCCGGAGTTGGAGAGGAGATCGCCGGAGTTGGGGAAGATGACAGAGCCGACATCGGAACCGAGCAATCCACCACACCACGGTGTAAGGCTCGATGAGAGAAACTCTATGGTGGTGTCCGTTCGCATCGAAAGTCCACGGTTTCGCTGGAAAAGCTCGCCGGAATGTTCGCCGGAATTTAGTAGATGTGAAAGTTCGGCGACGCTTTGTGGAAGCTAGGGTTCTCGAAACGAGATGAGGTTTGCGGCGTTGGAAAGAGGACGTCAAGGAGATAATCGGCAACTATTTATTGGCCGAGATAGAGTCCGGTTTTATTTTCCCTTCTTTTTCTAGTTTCGGGAATTAATTTCAGATTAAAAACAATTCCAGGAAATTCTGAAATTGTAATTAAATCACGAAAAATATTCTAAAAATTTTAAAAATTCCAGGAAAATTCTGAGAGATAGATTGAGACACGAACAACTCAAATAAAATATTTGGAGCTCATGAAAAAGACTTTAGAGCCTTCTAATAAATATAATAAGCTCAAGGAAAATGAGAATAAATTCCAAAAAAAACTGGAAAATTCTCGGAAGGATCTGATCAGCACCTAAACACATTTTAAAAGCTTTTGCACTCAGGATAGACCAAGATGCATCGGCATGAATGCAACACTTATCGAACCATTTGTTTAATTCTGAAAATCAAATAATGAATTTTTTATACTATATTTCCAATAAAGAAAATAAATGTTGGAAAAATTTTAGAATTATGAGAAAATTGTTATTTAGTTATTCCCTATGTTCACATCCTGAAATTGGAAATTTCAGGGTGTGACACGCAGGTGCCATACAGCAGGCTGCGCACTAGAGAATTCCATGGACGACGCGTCAGCCTCCCGGGTGTGTACAGCCTTGACGGGACGGGACGGGCCTGCAGGCGCCTCCGCTCCCCTCCCGCAGGTGAAGTGGAATGCGTAACCGATACTTTTTGGTGGCAGCACCCGGCAGGTTACGCATGAGGAACCATGATGGATGCGTGGAGCAACATGGCTCGCGCTTGGGTTACCATAGTATGCCTTTGATCAAAGCATGCCGTGTATCCTTGGCGTCCACGCATGTAACCGAGGCAGTGCAGGTTACAGTGATGGCGGCTTGGGCTACGCATGCCAGCATCGCGGTTGCCGTGGGACACGGCGGGTGGTGTCGACTAAGCGCGTAACCTGCAAGGTCTCAGTTACGCAGGTGCCATTCTGCAGGCTGCGCACTAGAGAATTCCATGGACGTCGTCAGCAGCCTCCCTGGCGCGGGCTTCGCTTTGTGGAGAAGCAAACTGCGGCGAGGGCAGGCAGCTGTGGGCCACGCAGTGCACCATCATTATTACGACGGACGACAGGACGGGCCTCCCTCCTCCGCTCCCCTTCCGTCGTGTCGTCCGCAGCCACAGCCGCCGCCCGCCCCGAGGAGTAGGCTGGACCCGCTGCGTTACGTGTGCCACGTGGTGCTTCAGCCTAGGTTACGCGGCTTGCTACCAAGCCAAGGGTTACACACTATCACTATGTCGTGTGTACAGCCTTAACGGGATGGGCCTGCTGCTGCAGGCGCCTCCACTCCTGTCCCGTCGTGTTGTCCACAGCCACAACAGCGCCGCCCGCCCCGAGGAGTAAGCTGGACCCGCTGGGTTACGCACAATCCATGACGCACACGTGTACTGCATCCACTCTGCAATTAAGCTTATTATTAGTTACTCCTACCTCGTCGGTGACATCGTGACGATGATCAAGCTTAGCCATGCATACTGTAATACAATATGAATATCAGAATAGGATTTATTCTGAGCCCATCATGTTGCGTATATATACGTGGATAAGTCATAAGTATGCGTATCAAGTACTGCATTAGCTCACCAAAATTATATTCATCTGTATAATGTAACGTTAACGTGCTGGTATCGTCACTCACAAACTAAATTAAGGATTCATACGAAACGAAAATGGGTCGTCTAGTCCAAGTCCTCCATACACACACACCCACTTGCATTGGCTGCTGTACGCACCTGTCAATAGTGCGTGTCACCACCCAAACACTTGGACGCATTCGGATCTCATATCAAAATATGCCCTACGTGTGGATATCTTGTAAATACATACAAATAAAATATAAATTAGCTTTATTAATTAGTTTGCACACCAAGATTATTCATGAGGAACACATGAAGCTACTTTTCTTAAGCAAAAAAACTTCGTGCATGGAGAATAATATGCACTCCCAAAAAATATATATATATGGTTTAAAAAATATGCTATTTTTTAATTGAATAAAAAGGAAATAGAATTTGCTCTCATAGAGGCAGATAAAAGTCAGTATTGACCGAACAAACGGTTTGCGCTTGTTTTTTTATCTTCATATATTTGTATGTTTCTTTTCGTGTTTAAAAAACGCATATACTGATGACTAGCTACCAATATATAATCTGTATGTACTTCAAAAGGTCGGTCATTAAATAAGATCGAATAGCACTACTTAGAATTAATGACCAGAGAATTAATCATGGTTCTTAATTCTTCTGCCTGCTGGCTAACCTAAGTAGATAAACAGCCGCGTACGGCGAAGGCTAGCAAGCGATAACTCACCGAAACCACCAGGACGTTGGTCGATCGTCGGGGATCGGAGAACCAGATCAGGGGGGATGGCGGCGTTTAGGGTAGTATGGCCAAGGGTGAGAGAGGACGAAGTGGGAGAGGCAGGGGCACGAAGAGGCGGAGGCCGACCATAGCAATCATCACGTTTATAATATTCTATATATACTAGTATATAAAGTATATAGTAGTACATGATGACGGATCCCATCCGTCTCGCCACATTGTGCGCACTAACTGTATATATGCGTCAACTGCCATAGAACTCTATATCCTTCCTATTTTATAGGATGTCTCCGAAGAGAAACCATACGGAGTATACTACTAGCCGACCTGTGGTATGGTTACACGCTACATGTACTCCCTCCGTAGACACCATGGCTCGTGCATAACCTCCTAGGCGAGGGTTCCGCAGGTTCGACACGACCCAGTTGGTGTCGGTGGTGTTGCAGGAGCAGAAGCCGTGCAGCATGGATGGTGCATAACAGAACGGGTGTAGGTTACTCGCAGAATCGACAGGACCGGATGCACATCATGGATGGTGCGTAACCAGGTCTACGTGCGCAACCCAGTCGGTGTTGCACAACCCAGTTGGGGTTCGACACGACACGACCTGCCGTGTCGCGCGGCAACCGCGATGCTATGTGCATAACCCAGGCGGTTATCACAGAAACCTGCACCGTGTCGGTACACATGACACACCCCATGATGAAGGTGCGTAACCTAGTGTGTGCTCAACCGCAGAGTCGGTGTTGCATCAAGTAGCATAGAAAAAAATTTCGTTTAGGGAATCTTTCATGCATGGAGTACTAAATTTCGTCTCGTGATTTTGCACGAAGTTGTGAAAATAGTTTTGCAAACTGACTTTATTTAATACCTCTAATTAACGGTCGAACGAGGAGTAACAATTTTTACTCCTCCAACCAAACACGGCCGGTTTAGGGTTTTTGTTTGCCCTTAATCTCTCCTTCGCGCAGCCCGACCTTACACCCCCGCTGTCGTCTCTCTCTCCTCGTCCCCCGACCCGCTCACCTCCTTCACTCGCAGGCTGCCTATTACAGAACCATCCAAATTAATTCCGATTTAACACATAAATCATCCACTTGGTCACTATGCGTTAAAGAGAGTTAACTTGTCGATATCTGCCGGGTCAAGCCCGGTAAATCACTTAACAAAGGATCGAAGATTGTACATTAAAACTCACATGACGATGAGTCCAGAGATACTCAATATACCCTTTATTACATCATACTCATCAAAGGTTCATTTTTACAAACCAAGTTTCATACAAGAAAGTAAATTGTTCAGAGTTTGAAAACACAGCGGAAAATAAAATACTACATGTCATAAACAACATCACGTGAGGCCATCCATGATATCACTAAGCACTGTCATCCCCCCACTCATTTCCCAAAAGGGTGGGAGAGAACCAGTCCACGGAAAACCATCATTCACATCAACACCTGCAAAAGTTATCAACAAAGCAGGGCTGCGTATACTAATACTCAGCAAGACTTAACCGTCGGGTGATGGGAACATCACCAACTCTCTAGACATGCAGAGCTTTATGGCTAGTGGGTTTCTTTTGCTAAAAAGCAACAAAGAGTAGGTCCTTACTTTCAAGTTTTAGCTCAAAATTCTAGTTGATTATCCATTACTAGGTAAGCAAATATACAAGCATAAGTTGTGCAAACAATTAAGCATACAACAATATTACTTCTCAATTCCATCATTAAGGGACATAGAGTGTATGGATAAGCAATCTCGGATAATGATGAGAGGCTGATGATCGATCGATTAATAACCTTGCAAGGGAAACCTAAACACACGGGAGAATGCATACCCCAATGTAATAACTAAATGCCCAAAGGGCACGGTACGCACCAACCAGGCGGTTCCCAGTCATCCTCAGTTCAGGAGCAGTGTCCACAGTCCTCAGTAGAAGGATCTCTGGAATTACGGCCCAATGTCCTACCAGACTCACACATGAACCACCAGTTGCAAGTCGGGGGAACGAATCCCAAGATTAGTGGTAGAGAGTTCCCTAGCTAGATCAAAAAGGTACTAGGCTTACCGGTCCCATTCCCGACAAATATTTAGTACGTTCAAACGCTTAACCACAGACCTACTTGGCTGGAGCCGGTCCCATGCTCTTACCACGTGAGCAATCCAGTTTAGCATATCTTATGATTGCAACGTAAGAAACCTATAGCTCGCGAGTCACGAACATCACTCGACTTTTACCGTGTCCTTAGAGCATGGCAACTAGTGTCTTATCATACTAGTATTGGAACATAGGAACCTAAGATCATGCATCTAGGGTTTCAAATCAACTCCTGAAACTTAAATGCACAAACATAACAAAGATAGCTGCATAAGTTGAAAACATAGGTTATGCTCCGAGGCTTGCCTTCACTAGCAAAGTCAGTATGGAGATCCTCCGAACTTGGTTCGGGTCTTGTTGCAAAACCAACACATTCACCTTCTCCTTCAACCTGCTCTCCTTCAACTTCCGGTACCAACTCGTAGCTCTCGTCCGGATGTTCTACACGACATGCATATCCATAAACTTTAAGCATTCATTTTTAAGAAGGGAGAGCTCAGTTCATATTTAAAGGATAAACATGGGTTGTATTGTTGGGCACATTCACCTAGACAAGATTATATCCAGCATACTCTTCCTTTATCAAGGAATTGTATGTGTGTTATTTATCTTTCTTATTTGATAGTGATTGTGTGCATATCTAAACTAATTTATTTATTTGACTTCACCAAAATAAAAGGTGATGTTCAGGGTGTATTTTGGTGAAGCTTTGTTATTTAAATTCAAGTCATATTAAAGGTGATGTGATTTCTCTTTTATTCCACTTATTAAGTTCGATTTACTTCGCAAATTAATTCTGAATATTCCACCCACAAACAAACAGAGATAAAATTTATACAAGCACATATCATGGCAACAAGGCTACTGCCCAAAATTCAGATCAAATTAAGCTATATATTGCACATGAAAAATCTAGAAAGAACTAGCTGACCTAAACATGATTAAATTCTACAAAAAGATCTATACATGTTATAGCCTCAAGAAATTACACAAAGCATAACTGAGCTACTCACAAAATTTCAGATTAAACTAAGCTACAGATCTAGCATGAAAAATACAACACTTAAATATTGCTGAAAAGATAAGTAAATCACACTGCAAGATATAAGCATGCATTGGGGCTACAACTTTTACTACAGCCATATCAAGGTAAAACAAGACTACTCAAAAATTATCATGGCCAGAAACTAGCTAAAACATGCTTTATTTAAAAGACTCATATTTAACAGCTAAATTAATTATAGCTAGATGAACATATCAAAAGCTACTCATAATTTCACCATAGCTTCATCTAGACATATATAGGCTACTGCAAAAAGATCAACCTTAATTTCTTAACCAATTATTTAAAACTAAACAGGATCTCAGACGCTGACATATATCAAACTTAAATCATAACTAAAGATATATAACAGATCTATGTGCCATTTTTCTACACAAGAACAAACATGTCCATACTTACAACATTTTAAAATTTCACATGCAGATCAGTTCTGGATTTCAAATGATTGCAAATCTATTCAAACTGATCAATTCAAAATTATTCAAAAACTATGACGAAATTTACAAACTTCCTTTCTAGAAAAGTTGCATCTGTTCATGTAGATCACAGAACAATTGAGTTTGCATTTTTCTGATTTTTTTTTGATTTATTACAAATTTTACAAGGTCTCAGTGATTTATAACTAGAGTTTAAGAATCTACTTTCATCTAGACCCTTAGACAAAACTCTTTATTCACAAGTATACCATCAGCTTTACAGAAACGTCCCGGCTTTTATGAAATCAATCATGGAAAGATCTGAACCTTCAGAACCATTGCCCTGGGCCATGGCCGCCGGCACTACTGGCCAGAATCCGGCTGAACGGCGGCGAGCTAGGGCGGGGGAAGTGGCGGAGGAGTGTTAGGGGGTCACCTTGGGTTGGTCCCGGTGCTTGGACGGGGTGGAGAGGCGGCCGGCGGTGAGGATCGGCGGCGTGTGGATCTTCCGGCCGCTGCGGAGCAATCTCCGGCGAGCTGGGCGGCGAGGCTCAACAATGCGTGGCACGGGAATGTTCAGTAGGGTGGTGAGGTACTCCCAGGGGGCTTGGACGGTGACAGGGCGGCTCGGACGAGGGAGTGCCATGGCGGCGCTCCAGTGGCGGATGGTGGCAGCCTGGTGGCAGGGACAGGGCGGCGCGATGAGCTCGGGGAGCTTCTGCCCGTTATAAAGGAGGCTGGGAGGAGCTGCACAATGCCACGGAGCTATGGCCTGCTGGCCAGCACGATGGAGGTGGGGCGGCGTGGCGCAGCCTTGCCCGGCGCATGGCCGCCGAACGGCGACGGCGCGGCGCGTGTCAAGGGCGAGCGGCCGAGCGTGACAAGTGGACGGCCGACGTGGCACCGGCAACCTTGGGCAGTGCGCACGTGACGTCGGGCCCAACAGGTAGGAACGCGCGCGCGTGTGACGGGCATGGGGCCGAAATGCGTCGAGGCACGACGTCGTGGCCTGGGCGCGAGTCCTGGCGGCCTAAGTGCCAACTTAATTCAGCTTAGGGTCCTTTGACCGAGCAGAACAATTCAAAATCAAATGTAACTCAACTTTTGGCCAAAAACAAAGTTGTAGTTGAGACATTCCTCTACAACTTTCTCAAAGGTTGACCAGTGGAAAAATCCACGGATTGAGCACAAATTCGCCTTGGAAACCCTGATTTTCTCGGCGCGGTCAAAATAGAGCTCAGGGCGTTGACCGAGATTTTGAGGCTTTTGAACTCAAAATATGAAAAACTGCCAATTAGATGAAATGTGTCCCTGGAAATTCTGACCAACTTTTGTATTGGCCGAATTTTTAGTGTTTTGGGAAAAATTGAAGATTTGGCTAAAGTTCTAGAGATAGGTCTATGAGCATAGGGGTTTGACCATGGTTAGAAAGGTTTGACTCACTTTTTGAGGACTTTTCATTGAGATCTCAACTTCCACCTAAAAGATGAAAACTGTTTCTCTTGAGAAAACCAACAACATTCACATTGGCCGATTTTTGAGTTGTTATACAAAAATTCGAGATTGTGGCCAAGCCATCAACAACTCAGAAAGGCTTTAGAGAAATTGACCAAGTGTGATAGGGTTCAACTCCTTTTACCTCGGATTTCCAAAGTACCAATCTCCAAGGTTATGTTCCTGAATCTTGGTGACAACTTTCATATTGGCAAAAGTTTAAGTTCTATGTGAAAATTGAAATCAAGTTCAAACCAAGCTTTGCTCCTAATGGTGTTTTCACCAAACTTGATTGATTTTTCCTTTAACACCATGAGCTTAGGTTAACACCTTGATTAAAAAGAGATAAACACCTGGGGTGTTACAACCTACCCCCCTTAAACAGAATCTCATCCCGAGATTCAACAACAAGCTTTGATAAACTTTTCAGGGGAGGATGCAGGTTACATAGAGAAACTAACAGAGCAAGGCTAAACTCTCTAAGATCTAGAACTTAAAGATGATAAAAGATACACGGGTTTCATCACAAACTTCCACGTAGCTCATGAGGGAGCGGGCGCTGAATGTGCACATGAATAGCTACAAACAAGCATAGCAGAGGTGTAAAACAAAGCAATACCATCAATGCGTCCCAACAATCTAAATCACATATCTCGAGAGAACGATCCATAGTTGGAGATGTGGGATTGGCTTCTTCTTGTGACCTTCTTCGTGAGCTTCTTCTCCTTGAGGTGGGCACCAAACCTTCAGTCGACGATCTTCAAGGAAAGGCTTGAACTGACAGTGGCTGCTGAAGGAGCTTGATTCTTCTTCACCTTGTTGAGGAAGATGGATGAAATGCGAGAAACAATGAAGATAGCTGGTGTGTGTTCAAAGAAACAAGCAGGAGAGCAGGAAGGGTGACGGGAGGTGATGGATCTAGTGGATGCACAGGGAGGGGTAGTGGAAACCAGTGGAAGGTGGTCCATTTATGGATGCTCACCATGGTGTAGTTGCGGTGGTGCTCGCGCCAGTTGGGTAGGGGTCGGGGGTGTGGTGGTATGGAGGTGTGGTGGTGGTGGCATGTGGCACGGTGGTGGCCGGCATGGGATGCCATGGTGACAAGACAGCTGTCGTAGGGCGTGTGCGTAGGTGGTGATCAGTTGCTGCGGTAGAAAGGTGGCAGAGCGATGGCACAACATAGAGCAGACAGAGCACAGATACAGAGGGGTCAAATTGATTCTCGAGAGAATTGACTATGAATTTGGGAAGCACGAGAAAATCCTGAGGTATCCACAATTCAGATTACAATTTATTTTTGTCTGAGAAGATCTGTATAAAGGCTTTTGTCCATTCTTTCTTTTCCATTACACAGAGTCTGTAAATTTGGTCGAAGCTGAAAAAGGATCACAGATCACTAATTGGTATAAAACTCGTCATATCTTGACTTTTAGATAACCTTGACTGCTCATACTCCTTCACCTTAGATCGGTTGATTTGATACTAGGGGAACTTGGAGATTGAGATGGGAGGAGACCAAGTCGAATGGTTCCAAATAGAATTTTATGAAGAAAAGGAAGGCTAGTAAACAAACATTTGTTAAATTTGTTTGCTAAAATTTTTGAAGTTTTGCACTAGGAAAACAACAAGATGTTTACTCAGGGTATGTCCTTGGAAGTATCAACTTTCAGTTCACAAAAGACAACTTCTGGAAAGGATGATGGTCCACATGTATACCAAAAAGATTCTGCCACTTGTAACATTGTTCTCATTTACTCAAATTTGTGTGAGCAGGGTTAGGAAAGATAGAATTTGAAGTTGAGAGATCAAAAGTGATCAAACTAAGGATATCAACATCACTGAAAAGCTGAGTGCTTCAGAGTACAAACACACACAGTGGGAATGAAATAGGTCGTCTGAGATATCATGCTTGCATTGCAGGATAAGATTACATACTAAGAGTGAACTCTGAATACCAAGTCATTATCAAAGTACTAATATGGTTCATACATAGCACTAGTACATCTCCTTATTTTATTACATTCATGACAACATCCAAACTAGATCCACTAGCTAGTCCTAGGTTAACCTTTTGTTTCTCTCAGTTGAAAACAAAGGCTCAGGGTGATGCAGGTCCAGACTCTACTCTAGATTCTCCTTGAATCACATTGTGATTCTCCCCATCTTCAGGTGGAGGAATAACATGTCCTGGTGGTGGAGCTGCTACTGCTTCTAGTTGATTCTCCATGTCTAGCATGTATAGATCGGCCTGATGTAGCATATAGTCTTGGTCCTGGACTTCTTGACGTAGTTCTCGTATTTTTGCTTTATCCTTGCGTCTTCCTTTCTTAAGAGCTTTTATCATGGCTTGAGCTTCCTTCAATTCATGGGTGGTACTTTCCATTTCCCTAACTTGATGTCTATAGACTGCATTTTCTCTGATCATCATTTGGTATGAATCATACATTTCTTTGGAAAAATGAATTGAGGTGATTAGATCAGGGTTGTAGTGAGAATTTTCCGGGACAGAGATGAGAGACTCCTGCTCAGCCCATTGTTCCTGGTATTGCTCATGCAGGGGAATCACCTTGGTTGTAGTGTGAGCTACCAAGGCAGAATGCTTCCCACAAAAAGTTGTGAGTGCATCAAGAGTAGCCTTTTGCAAGGTATCAGCCCACTCTAAGCCTTGTGCTTTACTTTCCCAAGCTTCCCAGCTTGGATTTGCGGGACAAGCTGAAATCTTCACTTTCACTTCACAACTAGGGATCTGTCCTTCGTTCACGTACTCACGGTACATATACTGTGGTTGGGTAGTATATCCATAGTCCTTCAAAGTGGTCCACAAAATCATAGGAAAACCACTCTCCTGGAGGCAATCAATGTGAGTCCATTCCTCTTTATCAACCATTGCAGATCCGGAGTTGACCATCTAAAGAGAGTGACATAGGTGAGAAATCAGATAGATGCAGGTGCATAACAGATAGATTTTAGAAGCCATGCAAAAATGATCATATTTGGATAACCATGAACTAGATGTTCCTAACTTCCACCAGATCTTGGAGGTAGAAGCAAGTTTTGGAATCTCAAGTTGGGTAAAATCTAAGGGTAATATGCTCAAAAAGTTCTTAGAGACCGATGCTCTGTCTTGGCTTTTAGACAGCCGACAGAGGATTACTAAAAGTTCATAACTCTTTCTCTCTTCCTTCCTAAGGTCCATGGGTAGTCTCGATGGCAGGAGAAGAGTCTCTTCTAGGATTTGTTGATTGGAATGTTGAACTTGTTGCCCCTGGGTTGTATGATTCATCAATAAATTGAAAAGGAGAGCACGCTCAATCATAGATTCAGATAATGACTAGGGGAGACTGTCTACTAAGCTAGTTTCTGATAGCCCTTGATAACAATCATGGATGACATTATGCACTATCTAGTTTAGCACTGAATTTTGTTCTTCCAACATTTCAATTGTACCAGCAATGGTATCTATAACACCTTGTGTAGGTAAAAGGGATGAGCAAGACTCATGCGGGCAAGGATTCTCTGGTCTTTCTCTTTTGGAGACCATTGTCCTGACATTTTGTAATGGTTGGATCAGTTTCCCCACTAGGATCATAAATCTACTTATAAAAAGGAACTGAAAAGGTGCATAACAATCTGTCAGAAGTTCGAGCACAAGACCATCTCTTCATTTTTCAAACTGACCCCTTCCCCTAAATGTCTATTGCAGAAAGTCAAAACCCTCTGGTATCTTCAAGAAAATATCCTTCAACTTCCATAAGAAAGTTCTGGAACTAGGAAAGGGAAAACAGATGGAGGTGCTTGGTCTTTAACTTCTTCATTTGGTGACCAATCTAAGTGAAAACGAAGATCAATCGATCTTGCATGAGGTTGTTCACTTCCTGTATAGCAACTTCCAAAATGCATAGCTCTCAAAATATTTAACCAAAAACTTCTCATCTTAGGGTATTAGGTAGAAACCTTTATGAGCTACCACTTTTGGTATTCATCTAAAACAAAAATCAGATTTCATTTGGGCCGGAAAATTCCAAAATGGCCCATATGTCCTGGCTGTGTTTCAGCAGGCTAAACGTAACTGTTTCGTCCATACTTCTGGTTGTGGATGTCCATAGTTGCTGAATTTTTGGGAGGATTCAGAATATGAAATCCCAAACAACTTTGGTATTCCAAGGTTGGGCTACGACTGTTGGGAAAAGAGGTGATTAGACCAAAATTCAATTTGTTGTAGTCCAAACATTTCAGTAGCCAGGCAGTTACTCAAATTAGCGTAACTAAAATTCTGCTTAGCCAAAAATTCTAAAATTTTACCAAGTACTCGGTAAGGTTAAGGAGCACAAAATTAGTATTCAAAGGTGGAGCTAAAAACTAGAGAAAGATAGCCAAAAGAATTAAAATTTCAGTGGCTGTCTCTCAGGAAAAGTAGCAAATAGAGTTGCACTATTTTGGTCATAACTCCAAATTCCTTTGACCAAAATTTTTGGTAATTTTACAGCAGATGCTTGACAAGATTTGGAACAACTTTCTTATCTAACTTCTCCTTAGAAAACACTATCTTGGGGGTCGAAACATTTCAGAACAGATAGGTTCACAGATTGACAGCTAGATCAATCTTTCAGGAAAAGATCATATCTTGAGTTTGGCTGATCCAAAGCTTATGAAAATTTTACAACATCTTCGTTGTAAAATTGGAGACAATTTTTTGAGTAAAAAGGTCTCTGGAGGAAACTTCTTTTGCTAGCCTGAAAAATTCCAGACCAGCGGATCATTTGACAACACTAGAAAGACCTTAAGCTAACTTGACAAAAACTTGGATGAAAGTGATTTCAAGTTGTACTCATTATCTTTGATATTCAGCTTTAAGATTTTAACATGATGCATGCAAAAACCTATGCGTCCTCACAGACAATTCCTTGTCAAGATCGAAGTTAGCGCCGGTGGCATGGCACAATATACGACTCTCCCTATAATAGCTAGTTCAAATTTCTACTCGATCTTAGCTTCTTACGAATCGTGGTTAGTGTATCTGCAGAAAATCACAGAATATCCCGAACCTTTCGTGCCAGCACTCACGAAAGCGTAGCCAAACATTACCGTTCACTATAGAAATGGCACCCATGTGTTTAACGCTGCATGGACAGCGTCCAACCTGAGACACGCTCCTTTTGAATGGAGGGTGTCCCCCTTCACATGTTCGTAATGCGGAATCATGCGCACGTATGGCAAAACGTGGCGAGACACAGACGCGATAGTGGGTTCCCTTTGGAATAGGTCCCATCCATCCCTCACATGACTTTCATGTGGCACGAGCACATATGGCAAAACATGCTGAACTAGTATGGTTGTGCGAGAAAGTAAGTTTTGACAGGTAGTAAAATGTGCTGGGAGTCGGTTTAAATAAACCATAGAGTACTAGCCACCTGAAAGAACCCAAAAATCCCTCTAGGGCCTCTCGGACTAGTTAATCCTTAGCGTTCCTAACGCATTTTGTAAACACACCTTAATCTTGCAAGTTTTATTCTAAAAACATGTTATTAAGGGTGTATTAATATCTCTGGTGTACAATCAAGCTCTGATGCCAGCTATGACAGAACCGTCCAAATTAATTCCGATTTAACACATAAACCATCCACTTGGTCAGTATGCTTTAAAGAAGAGTTAACTTGTCGATATCTGCCGGGTCAAGCCCGGTAAATCACTTAACAAAGGATCGAAGATTGTACATTAAAACTCATACGACGACGAGTCCAAAGATACTCAATATACCCTTTATTACATCATACTCATCAAAGGTTCATTTTTACAAACCAAGTTTCATACAAGAAAGTAAACTATTTAGAGTTTGAAAACCCAGCGGAAAATAAAATACTACACGTCATAAGCAACATCATGTGAGGCCATCCATGATATCACAAAGCACTGTCATCCCCCCACTCACTTCCTAAAAGGGTGGGAGAGAACCAGTCCATGGAAAACCATCATTCACATCAACACCTGCAAAAGTTATCAACAAAGCAAGGCTGAGTATACTAATACTCAGCAAGACTTAACCGTCGGGTGAGGGGAACATCACCAACTCTTTAGACATGCAGAGCTTTATGGCTAGTGGGATTCTTTTGCTGAAAAGTAACAAAGAGTAGGTCCTTACTTTCAAGTTTTAGCTCAAAATTCTAGTTGATTATCCATTACTAGGTATGCAACTATACAAGAATAAGTTGTGCAAACAATTAAGCATACAACAATATTACTTCTCAATTCCATCATTAAGGGACATAGAGTGTATGGATAAGCAATCTCAGATAACGGTGAGAGGCCGATAATCGATCGATTAATAACCTTCAAGGGAAACCTAAACACACGGGAGAATGCATACCCCAAGATAACAACTAAATGCCCAAAGGGCGGGGTACGCACCAACCAGGTGGTTCCTAGTCATCCTCAGTTCAGGAGCAATGTCCATAGTCCTCAGTACAAGGATCTCTAGAATAACGGCCCAACGTCCTACCAGACTCACACATGCATCACCGGTTGCAAGTCGGGGGAACGAATCCCAAGATTAGTGGTAGAGAGTTCCCTAGCTAGATCAAAGAGGTACTAGGCTTACCAGTCCCATTTCCGACAAATGTTTATTACGTTCAAACACTTAACCACAGACCTACTTGGCCGGAGCCGGTCCCATGCTCTTACCACGTGAGCAATCCAGTTTAGCATATCTTGTGATTCCAACATAAGAAACCTATAGCTCGCGAGTGACGAACATCACTCGACTTTTACCGTGTCCTTAGAGCATGGCAACTAGCGTCTTATCATACTAGTACTGGAACATAGGAACCTAAGATCATGCATCTAGGGTTTCAAATCAACTCCTGAAACTTAAATGCACAAACATAACAAAGATAGTTGCATAAGTTGAACACATAGGTTATGCTCTGGGGCTTGCCTTCACTAGCAAAGTCAGTATGGAGATCCTCCGAACTTGGTTCGGGTCTTGTTGCAAAACCAACATGTTCACCTTCTCCTTCAACTAGCTCTCCTTCAACTTCCGGTACCAACTCGTAGCTCTCGTCCGGATGTTCTACACGACATGCATATGCATAAATTTTAAGCATTCATTTTTAAGAAGGGGGAACTCAGTTCATATTTAAAGGATAAACATGGGTTGTATTGTTGGGCACATTCACCTAGACAAGATTATATCCAGCATACTCTTCCTTTATCAAGGAATTGTATGTGTGTTATTTATCTTTCTTATTTGATGGTGATTGTGTGCATATCTAAACTAATTTATTTATTTGACTTCACCAAAATTTATACAAGCACATATCATGGCAGCAAGGCTACTGCCCAAAATTTAGATCAAATTAAGCTATATATTGCACATGAAAAATCTAGAAAGAACTAGCTGACCTAAACATGATTAAATTCTACAGAAAGATCTATACATGTTATAGCCTCAAGAAATTACACAAAGCATAAACATGGCATAACTGAGCTACTCACAAAATTTCAGATTATACTAAGCTACAGATCTAGCATGAAAAATACAACACTTAAACACTGCTGAAAAGATAAGTCAATCACACTGCAAGATATAAGCATGCATTGGGGCTACAACTTTTAGTACGGCCACATCAAGGTAAAACAAGACTACTCAAAAATTATCATGGCCAGAAACTAGCTAAAACATGCTTTATTAAAAAGACACATTTAACACCTAAATTAATTCGAGCTAGATGAACATGTCAAAAACTACTCATAATTTCACCACAGCTTCATCTAGACATATGTAGGCTACTGCAAAAAGATCAACCCTAATTTCTTAACCAATTATTTAAAACTAAACAGGATCTCAAATGCTAACATATATCAAACTTAAATCATAACTAAAGATATATAACGGATCTATGTGCCATTTTTCTACACAAGAACAAACATGTCCATACTAATGACGTTTTAAAATTTCACATGCAGATCAGTTATGGATTTCGAATGATTGCAAATCTATTCAAACTGATCAATTCAAAATTATTCAAAAACTATGACGAAATTTACAAACTTCCTTTCTAGAAACGTTGCATCTGTTCATGTACATCACAGAAAAATTGAGTTTGCATTTTTCCGATTTTTATTTGATTTATTACGAATTTTACAAGGTCTTAGTGATTTAAAACTATAGTTTAAGAATCTACTTTCATCCAGACCCTTAGTCAAAACTCTTTATTCACAAGTATACCCTTAGCTTTACAGAAAGGTCCCGGCTTTTATGAAATCAACCCTGGAAAGATCGGAACCTTCACAACCATAGCCCTAGGCCATGGCCGCCGGCACTGCTAGCCGGAATCCGGCTGAACGGCGGCGAGCTAGGGCAGGGGAAGTGGCGGAGGAGTGCTAGGGAGTCACCTTGGGTTGGTCCCGGTGCTTGGACGGGGCGGAGAGGCGGCCGGCGGTGAGGATCGGCGGCGCGTGGATCTTCCGGCCTTTACGGAGCAATCTCCGGCGAGCTGGGTGGCGGGGCTCGACAATGTGTGGCACGGGAACGTTCAGTGGGGTGGCGAGGTACTGGAAGGGGGCTTGGATGGGGACAGGGTGGCTCGGACGAGGTAGTACCACAGCGGCACTCCAGCGGCGGATGGCGGCAACCTGGCGGCGGGGACGGGTCGGCGCGATAAGCTCGGGGAGCTTCTGCCCGTTATAAAGGAGGCCGGGAGGAGCTGCGCAGTGCCACGGAGCTATGGCCTGCTGGCCAGTGTGATGGAGGAGGGGTGGTGTGGCGCAGCCTTGCCCGGCACATGGCGGTGGAACGGCGACAACACGACGCGTGTCAAGGGCGAGTGGCCAGGCGTGATAAGTGGATGGCCGATGTGGCGCGGGGAACCTTGGGGAGTGCGCACGTGATGGCGGGCCCACCTCGACGTTTGGACCTGGTGGCAACAGGTGGGACCGCGTGTGCACGTGACAGGCACGGAGCCAGGATGCGTCGCGGCGCGACGTCGTGGCCTGGGCGCGAGTCCTGGCGGCCTAAGTGCCAACTTAATTCAGCTTAGGGTCCTTTGACCGAGCAGAACAATTCAAAATCAAATGTAACTCAACTTTTGGCCAAAAACAAAGTTGTAGATGAGACATTCCTCTAAAACTTTTTGAAAGGTTGACTAGTGGAAAAATCCACAGATTGAGCACAAATTCGCCTTGAAAACCCTGATTTTCTCGGCGTGGTCAAAACAGAGCTCAGGGTGTTGACCGAGATTTTGAGGCTTTTGCACTCAAAATTTGAAAAACTGCCAATTAGATGAAATGTGTCATTGGAAATTCTGAGCAAATTTTGTATTGGCCAAATTTTCAGTGTTTTGGGAGAAATTGAAGATTTGGCTAAAGTTCTAGAGATAGGTCTATGAGCATAGGGGTTTGACCATGGTTAGAAAGGTTTGACTCACTTTTTGAGGACTTTTCATTTGAGATCTCAACTTCCACCTAAAAGATGAAAATGTTTCTCTTGAGAAAACCAACAACTTTCACATTGGCCAATTTTTGAGTTGTTATACAAAAATTCGAGATTGTGGCCAAGACATCAACAACTCAGAAAGGCTTTAGAGAAATTGACCAAGTGTGATAGGGTTCAACACTTTTTACCTTGGATTTCAAAAGTACCAATCTCCAAGGTTATGTTCCCGAATCTTGGTGACAACTTTCATATTGGCAAAAGTTTAAGTTCTATGTGAAAATTGAAATCAAGTTCAAACCAAGCTTTGCTCCTAATGGTGTTTTCACCAAACTTGATTGATTTTTCATTTAACACCTTGAGCTTAGGTTAACACCTTGATTAAAAAGAGATAAACACCTGGGGTGTTACACCGCCGTCGCCTCCTCGATCCCCCCACCTCCTCGGCCCCCGCCACCGGCGACCTCCCACTCCCCTCGGCAGGCCCGGATCCGGCGCGTGGCGGCCTCTCCCTCGGGGATTCTACCGGCGACGCGGGGAGGTGGGGAACGCGGTGGTGTAGGAAGCGGCCTCCCCGGATAGGGCGCGAGGCGAGATCCATCCCCGACGGGCGTAGTAGGGCTGCGAGGCGAGGCGAGGCGGGAGTTACAGCGGCACGACCTCCCTCCTCTGCCCTCTCCCTCCCATCGAGATCCGACGCGTAGAAGCTCAAAGCACAATGCCAAATCTTTGACTTCTTTGCCTGTACAAAGCTGTTCCAAATCCAATCTGCTTCTGTAATTATACCCTCATAATATTGCAGAGGTGATACAGCCTTTTTGACAACTTTATTGGTTAAGTCAGATTTGAATTTATTCTTTAGCACTATAGCCTTCACAGGTTTCTTTATGCCTCTGGTATCTTAAACCTAGGCTTCTAAGCCTTCACAGCTTCCTTTGAAGCCTAGGTTCAAGATACCAGAGCCTTCAAAGGTAGCTGTTAAGGTTGCAGTGCTGAAGAAAAATTAAAAGTCAAATCCGACTTAGTCAAAAAATTTGTCAACAAGGTTGTGTCGCCTCCACAATATTATGAGGGTATTATTATAGAAGCAGATTGGAACAGCTTTGTCCAGACAAAGAAGTTAAAAGATTTTAGAACTGTAGCAAAGAGCAGAGTAGCCGAGTACAAGTGAGGTGGGAAGATACCACACCTCCAGCTACAGGTGAAACCGTATCCAAAAACCCTAGGGAATAACAATGCTGTAGGCAGATGGTTAAGTGCTAATTAGAAAATGGTAATGTGAAAATGAAAGGAAGGATCGACCCGAAGGAGCTAGCACCCATTATTTCATCTCATATCAAGAGAGTTGAAGTCGTATGTGGAGTGATCAACGAAAGGCTTATTGAATTTATCAGGTTCCATAGAGGAACACTTAACATCAGTATGTTAGCTAACAACACTCTCATGACTCTAACACTTAACACATGAGTAAATGAAGAAATGTCATATTGTTTGTTAAGGTATAGATTTGGATGTACCAAATAAATTTGGAAATGACACTTCAGAACCCTGAATCTTGAATCTGTTTTTTACGTTCACCATCTTATGAAAGTAACTATGTGCTATGCAAGGATTCAAATAGACGATGCAATATCGAAAACATTTTTCTGTTTTGCTAGTTTCACTTATTTATCACCTTTGATAGCCCCCTTATCTGGCCAAATCTACATCAAACGAATATCTTGATTTCCTTTCTAGCAGCTTTTGTAGTGTAAATACTGGGAGATAATACTTCAAAACTAATGGAATACTAGCTCCATCTGTAAATATATTTAGAATTTTGTATTTTTAGCATGTTTTACTTAAAATTTATGCAGAATGTACAATGATACTTATTTAGGTGAAACTCATAGTTGCATTTCGAAGGATTCCCAGTGTCCTGAAGGTGTCTCGAAGAGAGGATGGAATTGATTAAAAGCTTATGTTATCATTGTTGCATTTGAGATGTACCTCACTCCAGCTTTGGAATATCCTGAATACCAAAGTTTGGTCAGTGAGATAGTATATACATTAGTTTTTTACAGTACCTCAAGTTTACTTACCTTTTTTCCCACTTCTCAATGATTTCTCAGATGATGACCTTGGCAGCTTGTTTATCTTTACAGGTTTTATTTACTGGTGTATTACATGGGAAGGCTAAGGTCAGTCTCAGTGCAAGTTTCATTCCATAGTTATCTAACCAACCAGTTACATGAAATGGTCATGCATGCAACTCAGTATTGTGACATGTAATTTGCCGGGCAATGATGTGTGGAGCCGAAATGTTGGGAGTTTTCATAACTTGTCAGTTCATGTATCATGTATGCCAGTAAAATCTGTATGATGGGGATGCACAAACATTACAAACTGATATAAAGAACTGTTATATTATTTCAATTGCTTGCACTTCATCTGTTCTAGTAGAAGAATATTTTAGAATGGCGAAGCATGTGCAGATGATGCTGGAGGTTAGACGTATAGGCAAAATCGACACGATTAACGCCATCCAGGGCGGATCCAGCGTGGGTGCAGAGTGTCCATTAGAGCATCCTGAAGCTCCTCTAAATTTTCAGCCATGGATGAATAGAAGGGGAGGAAAATGAGCCACCCTCCTTCCAAATCGTGTAGCACACAGCATGGATCGTGTCCCATGATTTTGTAGCTATTGACACGTGCGTGCAGAGACCTTAACAGGAATGCCTAACCTGCCCGGTCTCGGTTATTCTGCATCTGGGGCCACGTTTCTTAGCGCAACCGCTTGGTTACCCACACGTCCATGTGAAAGGCGGCATGGGTGACGCACGCAGCACCGCGGTTGCCGCGGGACACGACGGTCGGTGGGTGGTGTCGAGCCTGCGTAACCGAGATCATTTGGTGTCAGCGCCCGGTGGGTTGCTCACGAGCCATGGCATGTGGAGCAATAATGCTAGTGGTTGGGTTAGCATAGCATATGTCTTTGATCAAAGCGTGTGCCGTGTATCCCAGGTGTCCACGTGCGTAATCAAGGTGGTGCATGTTTCGCACGGACACCTGACACGCTTGTTGAAGACCTAGATGGAACAGAGACATGAAGGAAACCAATAATCATTCATGAAAAATATAATAAATGATTGGGACTCGTTTGAAAAATCAAATAGGAGTACTCAGCACTAATTTACACTTAACCATTTTCAATCGGTTACGCATGGTCCCTGTGTCGTGTGTACAGTACACTGTACAGCCTCGACAGGACGGGACGGGATGGGCCTGCAGGTGCGGGTGATGATGGGGTGACACGCACCAGCAAACAAATGGATTAAAAAATAAATATGGGCCCACTGGTACCCAAACACTGCATTTGCAGGCGCCACCAAGCCGCCGCGCCGGCCGTCTCATGCCGCCACGCTGGGCCGGCCGTGACGGAGGCTGCCGCGCCGGAACCCCTGAGGCGGCCATGACGGAGGCTGCCCCCGAGCCGGAGGCTCTGTACGCAGGAATTCTTGAATTTCACTTACTGACGCGAGGATTAGTCAAATTCTTTGCATGATGAAGCTGGATCTTGATCAAGTCGATTTCCTCGTTCACTCGATCCAGTTCTTGAAGGAGGCGGGTTCTCTTAATTTCCAAAGCTTCAAGTTTTTCCTCAGAGATTGCCGACAGTAGATGGAGAGTTGGAGACCTTATTTTTGCCTTGACGGTCGTGCTTGTTGATTCGCACCAACGGCGCTGATATACGTCACAATGGTCTCCACATCCTCGCAATTTGGAGGCTAAAGAAGGAATGAGAAAATCTTCAGAGAAGTTTTTGAACTGAGGAAGAAGAAGCCATCACGCATGTACAGCCCATTGGTTTGCCCCATCTATGTGACGATCTTGTTGCGAAAAGGCCGATACAAGGACGTTTGGTCAAAAGAAATAAAGAAGGAGCATTGGGAACCATCATGGAGGAGCGCTTACATTAAAGATAAAAGGCATTCAAGGTTTTAACAAGTTCGGGTTTACAGTGCCCATCGGCCGATTTCAAGCTATACTATTCGTCTATTCCTAGAGAGATGGGACCGAGTGGAATCAGCAGCTGAGGCATCGTCAGGCAATGCGGATGCTGTCGGAGACGCTACTGGAAGGCCCCCATTTAGCATCAGGCACAAAGAGGAACTGCTTGGCCTCGTAGCCCTCCAGCAGGCGGATGCACGGGGCTATCCCCGGCAGCGACAGTGAGCCGGGCTTGCTGCCACGCACCTCCATCTTGTAGTTGATCTGGACGTTACCTTTGGGGCACAAGCCGAGGTAGACCAGCGATAGTGACCGCCCGGTCAGGACGCCACCGCCGTTGAGCAGCAGGAACACGCTGCCCATGCCGGCCTGCACCAGCACCCGGAATGGCTCGCCCTTGCGAAGCGTCACCATCGTAGCCTCGAGGTAGGCGATGGAGGTGGCCGCATCGTTGTGGTCGTCGAGGATGTGCCTGTACAACAGCAAGCCGCGGTAGCTGCAGCCTCCGACAGGGCAGACGAATGGCGCGAGCGAGCACGTTTCCTCGTGGCGGCGCTTGTCGATGAACTTGATTACTTCGCGGCAGCCGTACTTGCGGAACTTGCAGACGCTGTTCATCTCGGCGAGCATATGCTCCATCACACGGCACCGGACGTCGCCGATGGGCTCTTCGCAGCACCAGCACTTGTGGTTGATGCGGACGCAACATCAGGCGCACGCGGCGTGGCCATTATTGCACTGAAGTGAATAGAATACAGTAAAAATTAGGATACATGCACCACGCCGTACAAACCATGGTTGAAACAGCACAGCAGTAGCTGTGGTACTAGAGGGCGCCGGTGTTGACGGTTGAAATTCACCATTTCCAACCCTCAATATTCTCACATAAATGGAGGCATATGCATTATTTACTAGCATTTTGGTTTGAATAATGTAGTTCCACTTGTCCTTGGAGATTATTTGTATGTAGGTGATTTACCCCTTAAAAGAGATGGAAACCCACCTTCTATGAAGAAACCATGCCAACTCAGCTCATATCCATCACACACATATGCACATATTGATCAGGATGTATGTTTGTTTCTTCCAAGGATCCGGTTTTTGACTTAGCAAAATATGAGAGACAAGTATGCCACATCTTCCCTACCTACAGCTCCACATAAAGCCTATTAGGAGTAGGATGTGAAGAAAGGCAACATTGATGCCTTGGTGAGGAACCATATACCTTTTGAGCGATCCGAGAGTATCATTTGAGGAACTCTGATTTTCTTCTGAAAAATTTGCAAAACCTCCGGATTGATAAGCTGATCAAGGTATGAGTGATTATGCACATGCTATATAACCGTTCGGTCTCTCAACCGCCCAAGGCAGGTGAAGCTATATGCCCCACGTATCAGGTGGAAGGTAAGAACATTGCCAAGTTGTTCAACTCTTGGTAGAGTACTTTGCTGTATGTTTGCCATAAGTTGAGAATACAACATTGTAGCAACTCCTGATCAACCAACGTAAGTCTCTAATGTCTTGCTTCGAGACGAGCAAGAGGTTAGCTTGGGGGAGTTTGTTGACGGTTGAAATTCACCATTTCCAACCTTTAATATTCTCACATAAATGGAGGCATATGCATTATTTACTAGCATTTTGGTTTGAATAATGTAGTTCCACTTGTCCTTGGAGATTATTTGTATGTAGGTGATTTACCCCTTAAAAGAGATTGAAACCCACCTTCTATGAGGAAACCATGCCAACTCAGCTGAGGAGGTGGCTGCCACCAAGGGAAACATGGCATTCCACGTCATTGATCCAGGGGAGGCACTCACCGACAAATCAGAGGATGCCACATGGACTTCACTTGGATCAAACGGCCCACCTCGGATACCAAATCAAGCCATGCACTGGGGATGGATCAGAGGGCCCACAGGGTAGCCACCCAGTAGAAAACCACAAGGTGGGGCCTCCCTAGAGGGCCGGCCAATCCTAGGATCGGCCGAACTGACCTAGGGGGGCTCCATCCTTACCCTCCACGTGGTAGCTCCCTATTGGTCCATTGCCTCACTCCCGGGTGTTTTGGAGCACTTTGAGCCTCCGAGCAAGCCTGGTCCTTGCCTATAAATAGAAGGGGAGGGGCTCCCATTTCCCACACACCACTCTCTCATTCTCCTCTCACTTTTAACTTCCAAGGCTAGGGGGTAGGCTAGAGTAGCTCTTATTCAGGTTCCAAGTCCTCTTGGAAGTCTAGGTATGAGTTCTCTTTTATCTTTATTTCTTTGTATGACTTTGATCTACTTTAGTTATTCAGCTATTTCATATAAAATTATGGTAGATCATATGTTTGATATGTTCTTGTGTTCATCCTCTATTCATTATTTAGAGGCTTGTGTTCTTCGTGAACACTACCTTTTGATCCACTTGAAGGGCGATAAACTCCTTCCTTATGTGTTTGTTCATAAGTTAGAGGCTCGTGTTCTTCACGAACACGACCCTTTGATCTTATTGATTAGACATAAGAGAGTTCATATCTGTTTGTATGTCTAGCCTTAGTTGATCTTATTAGATGGCATGAGAGTGTTGCATGAGGTCTGTGTTCAAGCTACAGTACTCAGTCTAGTTGACCAGTCTTCTGGTGGCTCTCACCCTGGGTCACAATAGCCCGGGCCGGGTGGAGTCTAGCAGCAACGTAGGCATGGTCCTGGATTGTCTGGCTACGATAGTTATGAGCATACCCCCCATAACGATAGACGTCGGTCCTTAGGTGTTGACAGCCCTATTGGATCCTTAGGCAACCTCCGCGCTGGGGTACCTGCTGTAGGAGTCTAAAGTCTAGTTTCGCAGAGTGCTGGTCGTCGCGGGCTAGCTCCCTGTTTGTACCTGGGTGCTGAACCTTATCTCTCTCATGCAATACTCATGCCCATCTCTTGTATCTTCTAGCTTTGTATGTTTAGTACATTAGAACCTAGAGCTCACTCGTAAGGTCCCCCTAAGCCGTAGTGTGCTGGAGTAGAGGTAGATTTGAGTGTGTGTGTCCGCTACCCTTATATCTTTTATCTTACCCCTGTCTTTGAGTGTGTTGTTCCCTATGTCTATCTCTTGGTTTATATTCAGAGCAAAAGCATAAGTCTAAGATATCCACCATTGCCTTCCATGGATATGATACCCTTGGAATACTCTCCTTCCTTGGGGAAATGCTACAATGGTTTATCTGTGCGCTTGCGGATTCGTTCAAGATCGTTTAGGTTTACCTATGGCAAGTCTCGATGTTCACGCTAACCCGACGCCATTAGTTGTGATATTGAGAGGTGCCTACAAGGTGTTTCTTGGTGGTGTCACTAAGGACGGGTCCCAGATCTATTCTTAAGATGACCACGCTACAAAACGCCAACAAGCATTTCTAGCGCCGTTGCCGGGGAAGGCACAGGATTATCATGACTATGCTTTGCATCTGTTTACAAACTCTTAGTAGGTTAGGACAACTCTCAATGCAAGCTAACCTTGATTGTCTTCTTTTATCTTTGGATGATGAAGACAGGTAGTGTATGACTGTTTTCGACTTACCGGAGAATTTTACTGAAGATCCTGAGTCACTTGTGAGGAGAGCTCGAATTCATTTCGACTCACCTCGTCATACTCGTCCGGAAGGCGAACCAACTTCCTTTGTACCATCCACATCCAACTCTATGGCCCAGAAGGCACTTCGTGAGTACTCAGCTCCTTCCGCTGACCAGGTGCTGCAAGGCCCTGAGGTGGCAATGAGGACTGAAAATTTTGAGATCAAGACGGGTCTAATCAGGATGGTACAGGCTAGCCCATTCTGTGGCAAGCCGAATAAGGATGCCAAAGCTCATCTGCAGCAATTCCTAGAGCTATGTAGCACTTTCGTCATCAGGGGTGCAAATATGGATGCTGTTCGTCTACGGCTGTTTCCATTCTCTCTCCTGGGGAAAGCTAAGCAATGGTTCTACACGAATTGTGAGGCTATTAACACTTGGAGTAAGTGTTCAGAGGCATTTCTCAAGAAGTTCTTCCCATTGGGTAAAACCAATGCTCTTCGTGGAAGGATTTCTGGTTTTCAGCAAGCAGCAAGTGAATCTATTCCAGAGGCTTGGGAAAGGCTTCTGGAGTATGTCCTGGCCTGTTCTCACCATGGGATGGAGGATTGGCTCATTCTTCAAAGCTTCTATAATGGGTTGACTTCGACAGCCCGAGGCCATATTGATGCTGCTACTCAAGGAGCATTCTTCTCACTCACTGTTGATGATGCTAAATTACTCATTAAGAAGATGGTCTCCAACCAAGGGTGGAGTGATGAAAGACTCCAACCACGACTGAGGGGTACTCATACTGTCAAGGAAGCAGACATGATTACTGCCAAGATGGATCTTCTTACGAAGAGATTGGATGACTACACCAGCGAGAAGGCTGCCATGGCCACCACTACTCTACCTATGGACTCTCATATGACTTGTGAAGTCTGTGGCAACACTGGGCACTCAGGCAATTATTGTCCGGAAACTCAGGAGGAAGTGATGTACATGAATGGCAACAACAACGGTTATCGTCCACCTCAACAAGGAGGCCAATCGTGGAATCAACAACACCCTTATTATCAAGGAGGTAACCAATGTAATTCTTACAATCCCAATCAACCTTCCTTGAGAGATCTTGTTTTTGGGTAAGCTAAGATTAATGAAGGAGTTAATAAGAAGCTAGCTGCTCTTGATAAAACTTTGGAAAGTCTCAATGTTAAGCTTGATAGCTTTTCTTCTACCCAAAAGAGTTAGCTGAGTTTTAACAAAATGTTGGAAACTCAGTTGGCCCAGCTGGTCACTTCTGTTCCCTCTATTGAAAATGCAAATGCGATAACCACGAGAGGAGGTAAATCCACTCGGGATCCACCGTATCCTAACCATGCAGGGATAGACAAGAAAGGCATAACAGAAATTGAGAATATCCATGAGGATTCATTCGACTCGGAAGAATCCCCCTAGGTAAGGAAGGTGCCACCAACGGATAAAGCACCTATAGGAGTGACAGCACATCTGAATTTCGTAGAAGAAATGTGATGTCATTCCCTCAAAGAAGTAGGAAGGCAACAATAAATGAACAGTTCAATCACTTCGTGGACATGATTCAGAAAGTTTTTATCAACGTCCCATTGCTTGAGGCAATACGCATTCCCACTTATGCACATTATCTCAAGGACATCCTAACCAAGAAGCGAGCTCTTCCCACAACCGAAGTAGTACGACTCACGGAGGACCGCAGTGCTGCCATACTCAACCGCCTTCCTGAGAAGAAGAAGGATCCAGGGTGTCCCACAATCACTTGTATGATTGGGACCCAGAGTTTCGACCATGCTCTCTGTGACTTAGGGGCCAGCGTCAGCATCATGCCTAAGGTAGTCTTTGATCAACTTAACTACACGAGTCTATCCCCAACCACTTTGCAGCTGCAGCTGGCCGATTCTTCAGTCCGATACCCAGCGGGGATAGCTGAGGACATTCCAGTGAAAGTCCGAGATTGCTTTATTCCCGTTGACTTTGTGTTGCTAGACATGGAGATCGCCAAGGAGGTGCCGCTCATACTTGGGTGACCATTTCTGAGTACAGCTGATGCACAAATTGATGTGGGGGCTAGTGTGATCCGTCTCTACATCAATGGCAAGGAGGAGAGGTTCGAGTTTCGTCGAAGAAAAGAACAGTGCTCGATGATCAAGGATTTACCAACTTCAGACACCCCGGCACGAGAGGTCGAAGTGCCACCACGGCAAGTGGACAGCCTCATTGCATTCATGAAGAATTTTTGGAAGGAAGAACGCCAACTTATGGGCACAGGACAGAAACAGTATTGGAAGTCTCAGTCCCAGTCCAAGAAATCACCCCCTACACATCACAACCCACACAACACTCAGAAGATGTGGCGGAGGGTGAGTAGGAAGCCGACTTCTCCGAAGGAAACGGCTGCCCCACTACCCAGGTGAGAACTTTGGAACCAAGTCTAGCTCTAAAGACTTAAAATAATGAGCTCTACGCCGACAGGTAAGATCGGTAAGTTATCCTTATTTTCCATGCAATAAAATTCTGGTTCAGGAAAAGGAATCTACTTTTGCTTTGTGTTTTCTGCGTTCTTGCTGTGGCGAGCTCAGGAGTGATGTCCACCTGGACATTCCTTGAGCTTGCACCATGGTATTAACTTGTCGCAGCCACCACCACCACCACAGCCACAACATGCTACGCCACTGGTGGCAGGAGGGGCCCTTGCGGGGTACATGTTCAGGGTTACCCCTGGATATGAAGCTGGTTGGGACCAGCCCACCTACCAGCCGATTGCGAGTGGCATGGCTTGGGCAGATGCGAGCAGTGCTCAGTGGGCCACACCCGCTAGTTCTAGCTCTGGTGGTCCACCTCCGTCTTCGCCCTTCCGGCGGCACTCCTCAGCCTCTGCACGCGATGCTCAGCTCGCGCAGCGGATGGGAGAGCTCACCGTCCAGGACACGGGATTGGAGGAGACGCTGAACAACCATGTCGAGTCTACCTCAGCGTGGCAGCGTCAGGCTGGTGAGAGGATAGCAACCATGTAGCAGGATCAGCAATGATACATGGAGGCGCAAAGGGCTTACTACGCGAGTCAGTGTTTCTTCTACCCTCCTCCGCAGTGAGCCTGAAGCTAGCTTGGGGGAGGACCCCCATCCTGAGGTAACTTGTATCTTCCTTTGTTTTCAGAATAACTTATAAATGAGAATCCAAAAAAAATCTGCAAAAAAAAAGAAGACCAAAAATATTTATTTGCTTTCATCATCATCATTTGCTTAGTTTGCTTTGATATGCTTAGTAAGAATGCTTTGCCTATATGGTTGAAATGATGAATAGTTGCTCTACTTATTTTCCTCGTATGTCTTGCTTACAACATTGTATCCTACCTAAAATTTGAGCTTGTTGGCTTGAATGTTCAAACCCAAGCTTGATAACTGTGGGTAGCAAAAAGCATGATCCTTGCCTAAGTTGTTGTGAGACATGATATGGTATAATAGAGTGCTATGATCTTGTGCTTAGTGATGCTTGACATCCGGAGTTTTCCTTTTTGAAAAATCGAAACATGATGAGTTCCTCAATGATGAGAATTTCCTATCCAAGGCCATATGTAGATTCTAGTTCTTAGCCTCCACATATACAGCTTGTTCTCTCCTTGAGCTTTGTCAAATTGTTGTGACCCTTGTTAGAACTCATGCTCCCCTAATCAAGATCACGTACACGTTCATGCTAAACTTCTACACTGGAAGTTAAGCACTCATCATTTGTTCCATATGCTTATGCATTCTTCCACAAATAAAACTCTGTGTATCTTTGTATCATTCATCCCTCTCCAAATATCTCCAATAGAGACGAAGGGCTAGCATAAAAAAAGAAAGAGAAAAAAGAAAAGCATGCTCAAAAGCATGGCAAAAATATAATAAAGAGAGCTAGCCCAAGTCTCGAAAAATTTCAAAAGGAGAAAACAGGATTGACATGTGCAAGAGAAAGAGTTCCACCATATAGATGGTAATAACTAGTACCTACTCCGGGGCTAGTGTCCACCTTACCATCAATCCCCTATTCCCTCATATAAAGCATGGTAATATCTAGCACTCATTTCCGGGCCTAGTATCCACCTCGCCATGCTCATATCCATCACACACATATGCACATCTTGATCAGGATGTATGTTTGTTTCTTCCAAGGATCTAGTTTTTGACTTAGCAAAATATGAGAGACAAGTATGCCACATCTTCCCTACCTACAGCTCCACATAAAGCCTATTAGCAACATTGATGCCTTGGTGAGGAACCATATACCTTTTGAGCGATCCGAAAGTATCATTTGAGGAACTCTGATTTTCTTCTGAAAAATTTGCAAAACCTCCAGATTGATAAGCTGATCAAGGTATGAGTGATTATGCACATGCTATATAACCATTCTGTCTCTCAACCGCCCAAGGCAGGTGAAGCTATATGCCCCACGTATCAGGTGGAAGGTAAGAACATTGCCAACTTGTTCAACTCTTGGTAGAGTACTTTGCTGTATGTTTGCCATAAGTTGAGAATACAACATTCTAGCAACTCCTGATCAACCAACCTAAGTCTCTAATGTCTTGCTTCGAAACGAGCAAGAGGTTAGCTTGGGGGAGTTTGTTGACGGTTGAAATTCACCATTTCCAACCTTCAATATTCTCACATAAATGGAGGCATATGCATTATTTACTAGTATTTTGGTTTGAATAATGTAGTTCCACTTGTCCTTGGAGATTATTTGTATGTAGGTGATTTACCCCTTAAAAGAGATGGAAACCCACCTTCTATGTGGAAACCATGCCAACTCAGCTGAGGAGGTGGCTGCCACCAAGGGAAACATGGCATTCCACGTCATCGATCCAGGGGAGGCACTTACTGACGAATCAGAGGATGCCACATGGACTTCACATGGATCAAAGGGCCCACCTCGGATACCAAATTAAGCCATGCACCGGGGATGGATCAGAGGGCCCACAGGGCAGCCTCCCAGTGGAAAACCACCAGGTGGGGCCACCCTAGAGGGTCGGCCGATCCTAGGATCGGCTGAACCGACCTAGGGGGGCTCCATCCTGGCCCTCCACGTGGCAGCTCCCTATTGGTCCATTGCCTCACTCCCGGGTGTTTTGGAGCACTTTGAGCCTCCGAGCAAGCCTGTTCCTTGCCTATAAATAGAAGGGGAGGGGTTCCCATTTCCCACACACCACTCTCTCATTCTCCTCTCACTTTTAGTTTCCAAGGCTAGGGGGTAGGCTAGAGTACCTCTTATTCAGGTTCCAAGTCCTCTTGGAAGTCTAGGTATGAGTTCTCTTTTATCTTTATTTCTTTGTATGACTTTGATCTACTTCAGTTATTCAGCTATTTCATATAAAGTTATGGTAGATCATATGTTTGATATGTTCTTGAGTTCATCCTCTGTTCTTCATTTAGAGGCTTGTGTTCTTCATGAACACTACCTTTTGATCAACTTGAAGGGTGATAAACTCCTTCCTTATGTGTTTGTTCATAAGTTAGAGGCTCGTGTTCTTCACGAACATGACCCTTTGATCTTATTGATTAGACATAAGAGAGTTCATATCTGTTTGTATGTCTAGCCTTAGTTGATCTTGTTAGATGGCATGAGAGTGTTGCATGAGGTCTGTGTTCAAGCTACGGTACTCGGTCTAGTTGACCAGTCTTCTGGTGGCTCTCACCCTGGGTCACAATAGCCCGGGCCGGGTGGAGTCTAGCAGCAACGTAGGCATGGTGCCTGGGTTGTTTGGCTACGATAGTTATGAGCATACCCCCCGTAACGATAGAGGTCCGTCCTCAGGTGGTGACAGCCCTGTTGGATCCTTGGGCAACCTCCGCGCCGGGGTATCTGCTGTAGGAGTCTAAAGTCTAGTTTCGCAGAGTGCTGGTCGTCACGGGCTAGCTCCCCGTTTGTACCTGGGTGCTGAACCTTATCTCTCTCATGCAAATACTCATGCCCATCTCTTGTATCTTCTAGCTTTGTATGTTTAGTACATTAGAACCTAGAGCTAACTCGTATGTTCCCCCTAAGCCGTAGTGTGCTGGAGTAGAGGTAGGTCTGAGTGTGTGTGTCCGCTACCCTTATATCTTTTATCTTACCCCTGTCTTTGAGTGTGTTGTTCCCTATATCTATCTCTTGGTTTACATTCAGAGCAAAAGCATAAGTCTAAGATATCTGCCATTGCCTTCCACGGATACGATATGTGACAGAACCGCCCAAAATAAATCCGGATTATCACCTAAGGCGGTCCACGTGGCTCATAAATGATAACCAGGAGCTATTTTGTCACCTCTGCCTGGTTAAGCCTGGTAAATCACTTTAACTAGGATCGAAGAATTGTACATTAAAACTCACACGACGGCGAGTCCAGAGATAAACATTTCACAAATTATTACATCAAGCTCCATAAGGTTTTAAATATTACAAACCAAGTCCTTTGCACAAGGTAAGTAGTTTAGAGCTTGAAACACAGCGGAAATAAATACTAAACGTCATAAGTAACGTCATAGGAGGCCATCCATGATGTCACTAAGCACTGTCATCCTCCTACTCCACTTCCCAACCGAGTGGGAGAGAACCAGGCCACAGGAACCCATCATCATTCATAGCACCTGAAAACAACAACAACAGCAAGGCTGAGTATACTAATACTCAGCAAGACTTAACCGGCAGGTGATGAAAAATCACCAACTCTCTAGACATGCAAGGCTCTTTGGCTAGTGGGTTTCTTTTGCTGAAAAGCAACAAAGAGTAGGTCCTTACTTTCAAGTTTTAGCTCAAAATTTTAGTTGCTTAACCATTACTAAGTAAGCAACTATTGTAAGCATAAGTTGTGCAAATAATTAAGCATACATCCATATTACTTCTCAGTTAAATCATTAAGGGACATAGAGTGTATGGTTAAGCAATCTCGGGTAACGGTGAGAGGCCGACGATTGATCGATTAATAACCTTGCAAGGTGGACCTAAACACACGGAAGAGTACATACCCCCAAAACAGCCAACTAGAAACCAAAGGGGGTGGGGTATGCACCAACCGGCGGTTCTCGTCGATCCTCGGTTCGGGAACAGGGGCTACAGTCCTTGGTACATGGTGGTTTGTTCGGCCTCGCCTCCCCAACCCCACTCATGCACCACAATTAAGCTGCAGCAGGGGACGAATCCAGGAGTAGTAACACTAAAGTTCCCTTGCCGTGCCAATCGGGTACTAGGCTTACCGGTCCCATTCCCGGCAAATGTTTAGTACGTTCAAACGCTTAACTACAGACCTACTGGCCGTAGCCGGTCCCATGGTCTTACCACATGAGCATATCCATTTAACAAAATCTTATGATTCCAACATAAGAGACCTATAGCTCGCGAGTGACGAACATCACTCGACTTTTACCATGTCCTTAGAGCATGGCAACTAGCGATCTTATCATGCTAGTATTTGAGCATAGGAACCTATAATCATGCATCTAGGGTTTCAAATCAACTCCTGAAACATAAATGCACAAACATTGTATATCATAATTGTAAAAGTTAGAAAACTGGGTTATGCTCCGAGGCTTGCCTCCACTAGCAAAGTCAGTGATGAAGTCCTCCGAACTTTGGTTTGGGTCTTGCTGCACTTCCACCATGTTCACCTCTTCTTCCGCAAGATCTCTCTCGGATTCCAGCACCAACTCGTAGTTCTCGTCCGGAAGTTCTACACGACATGCATATGCATTAACTTCATGTATTTATAACTGAGGAGTGAGAACATAGCTTAGAATTAAATGGTAAACGTGGGGTGCATGAGTAACCACATTCACCTGGATAAGGATATATCCAGCATACTCTTCCTATTAAAGAAAGGGGTATGCGTGCGTGATTTAACTTCTTATTTGATGGTGATTGTGTGCACATTTAAATTACTTAATTAATTTTTCTTCACCAAAATATAGGGTGCTGTTCATGGTGTGATTTGGTGAAGCTCAACCCAAAAGATTTGAAAACAAAACAAAGGTGATTTCTATTTTTCTTTTAATTCATCGATTAAGCTTGAATTACTTTGAAAATTCATTCTGGAGGAAATACAAACAAGAAGACCACGAAACTTTGCAGAGAGGCACATCGTACTACACATGAGGTACTGCCAAAAACCTAGATCAATCCAAGCTATATAGCTAGCATGAGAAATACAACTAGATTCAATCATTAAAAACAAGAATAAATCATACAAAAATAATTATACCACAAATTGATCTAGAAATTCATGTGGAAGCACATAACACCTAATCATGGAGAGATATGCACTTACTCAGCAAAGAAAATTTAATTTAATTTAAATTTATGAAGGAAGGGTAAATTTGTGCTATAATTATTTGACCCTATAAAACATGATAAAAACATTTCTAATAATTATCATGGGTGCAAAACCATAAGACAGGATCATAGCAAAAATATCGGGTCCAAAAGCTTAACAGATTAATTTACATAAATCAAAAACAGGAACAATGCTGAAAACAAACTTTAATTAAAGATCTACTCAATAACTTTGTGCCAAATTTGAACCATAAGACAAACATGACATGTAGAACAACATATCCAAAAGTGAGCTTCAGATCATGCATAGAATTTGAAATATTTCAGATCTACTCAAAATGGTAAATTCAAAATTATTTAAAAACTACACAGAAATTTGAAAACTCCCTTTGTATAAAAGTTAGGGTTCTTCACAAGGATTCCAGAACAATTGAGTTTGTATTTTTGTGATTTTTCTGTGAATTTATATCGAATTTACAAGATTCAGCAGATTTAAGATAAAAGTGAAGAATCTCTTTTGCCGCAACGTCCCTGGACAGATTTTATTTTCACAGTTATGCCCTCAGCTTTACACAGAAGCCCCTACTTTTACGAAATTGACCCCGGAAAGTTTTGGGGGCTTGCAATTGGGTCCCGGTGACGCGGCTGACTTCGCCGGCGGCGATGTGGGGCCGGGGCCGGCCGGACAAGCGGCGGGGGAGGCCGAGGTGCTCACCTAGGGCCGATTCCTGGCCGTGGTCGGGGCGGAGGAGCGGCCGGCGAGGTGCGGCAGCGGCGCAGCGGCCGAGCTGCCGCGACGGCGCGGATTCCGGCGAGGCAGGGCGCAGGGCTGAGCCACACGTGGCCGGGGAAGCTTCTGGGGGTGCTTGTGGTGGTGCTTGGGTGCTTACACGGGCGCGGGGCAGAGCGGGAGGTGGAGGTCCACGGTGGGGCGCCAATGGCGGTCGGGGGGGCACTGGCGGAGCGAGGGGAGAGGGCGGCGGCGAAGCACGGCGGGCTCGGGTGCTTTTATAGGCGGCGGTGAGCTCGCGTGAGTGCCACACTCCCTTGGCCGGCTTCCCGCGCGAGCAGCGGCCACCAAAGGTGCGCACATACGCCGCCGAGGCGCGGCGCATGACGCGTGCGCGGTGCGGGTGGGAGCGGGGCTGCGCACGCTACCTGGCACGCCACGGGTCGGCTTTACCCCGAGGAGATGCACCTAGACGCGACGCGTTTGACGGCACGGACGGGGCCCACACACGGCGCACCAACGGCGGGCACAGACGTCGGGGTGGGCGACGCCGGCGTGGCGCGATGCGCGCTCCCACGCTCTGGAGCGCGTCGGCACCCTGGCACGCAAAAGTTTCAGGCAGGGCATGTTTGACCACCTGTAGCTTCAAAATTTTGAACTGCGTCCAAAAATCGCCAAAAAGCAGACTTGTAGAGCAGAAATCCAGCTTCAAATTTTGTAAAGGCTGTCCTATGAAATTCATCACGGATTTGGAGATAAAGTGGTTTGAAAATGCTGTTTTTCTCGGCTAGGTCAACAGACAGCTCTGAACTTTGACCAAACTTTTGAGGGTCTTCCACTTGGAATCTCAAATGCCGCCAATTGAACGAAATGTGTCCCGTGTGAAAATGAACAACTTTCATATTGGCCGATTTTGAAGTTGTTATATGAAAAGTGGAGAACGTGCTAGATTAGCGATGAAGGGTATAGAGATCTAGGGTGTTGACCTTAACTTTCAGGGTTTTGACTTAGGGTTGGAAAGTTGACCAATTCAAGAATGTCAAGGACCATCATTAGCCTCACTAATGATGATGTTTACTGTTGCTTAAACATCAGGGATGTTACAACCTACCCCCCATACAAAGAATCTCGTCCCGAGATTTGGAAAATAAATGTAAAGGTAGGGAAAATACTTACGATTGCGGGATTGTAGAAAACCCGGATACTTGGTGTTGAGATAGTGTTCCGTCTCCCAAGTAGCTTCTTCATTATGGTGACTCCATTGAATTTTATACATTATTACTGAATGTCGTCGAGTCTTCCTCTCTTTTTGATCCAAAATTCTTAGAGGATGTTCAACCACGGATAAGTCGGGTTCTATCCAAGCATTGGATTCGACGATAACTTTTATCTTCGGCTTATTTGCACATCTTCTGAGCTTTGAAATATGAAACACATTGTGGACTGCTGAAAGCCGTTCAGGAAGCTGAACGCGATAGGCAACCGGTCCACAAATTTGAATGATTTCATAAGGGTCAATATAGCGTGGGGCTAATTTCCCTTTCACTCCAAATCTTTGAATTCCCTTTGTGGGTGAAACCTTAAGATAGACATATTCACCAACTTGATATGGCTTTGGTTTCCTTCCTTGATCATGGTAATGTTGTTGTCTCATTTGAGCTGTCTTTAGATTTGCTTGTATTACTTTTACTTTTTCTTCCGCTTCTTCAACTAAAGTTGGACCGAAGAATTTCCTTTCCCCGGTCTGTGACTAGTTCAAAGGAGTTCGGCATCTCCTTCCATAAAGAGCTTCAAATGGTGCCATTTTCAAACTCGCTTGGTAGCTATTGTTCTACGAGAATTCAGCCAAGGACAAGCAATTGTCCCAATTTTTGTCGAAATGGATAATGCAAGCCCTCAACATATCCTCTAAGACTTGATTGACTCTCTCAGTCTATCCATCCGTTTGAGGGTGGTAAGCAAAACTGTGAAGTAGCTGGGTTCCCATTGAGGTATGTAGGTGTTCCCAGAAACGTGACATGAACTGAGGTCCTCTATCGGAAATGATGGTTTTAGGAACTCTGTGTAAGCACACGATGCGTTCGAGATAAATCTCTGCATATTGCTGGGCTGAGTATGTGGTATGAACAGGAATGAAGTGTGCGGTCTTGGTGAGTCTGTCCACAATAACCCAGATAGAATCATGGTGCTTAGAGGTGAGAGGCAGTCCCACCATGAAGGTATCGGCAATGGTTGAAGAATACCATCGGCTTTCAAATGACTGGCTTTAATTCTCTGACATGTGTCACACTCAGACAAATATTTGGCAATCTCAACTTTAATATTTGACCACTAGAAGTTTTCCTTCACATCTTGGTACATTTTGCTACTCCCAGGATGAATCGCAAATTTGGACAAATGAGCTTCATCCAAGGTTTCCTTCCTGAGACTAGTATCATTTGGGACAACAAGTCGTTGCCCAAACCAAACTGTACCCTTTGCGTCTTGATGAAAGCACTTGCATTTAGGATCACCATCTGACAACTTTTTGCTTATCTTTTCAATATCCTCGTCATTGGACTGAGCATTTAAGATTTTGTCATACAAGGTTGTCTCCATGCCAATGGCATTTAACTCACCTTGACTAACAATTTCCAAATTGAGTTTGTTCATCTCGTGGCACAGTGTGTCACTGTAGGTGTCCACAAATAAGCAATTGCAATGGGCTTTTCGGCTAAGAGCGTCGGCAACGACATTTGCCTTACCAGGGTGGTAATGTACTTCCAAGTCATAATCCTTAATGAGTTCTAACCATCTTCTCTGGCGCATATTCAAGTCAGCTTGAGTGAAGATATACTTGAGACTCTTGTGGTCAGTGAAAATATTTTAATGGGTTCCCATCAAATAATGCCTCCAAATTTTTAGAGCATGAACAACCGCTGCTAATTCAAGATCATGAGTGGGGTAATTTAATTCATGGGGCCGAAGTGCTCGAGAAACATAAGTAATGACCCTATTTTCTTGCATGAGTACACAACCAAGACCAGTGCCCGAGGCATCACAATAAACCTCATATGGCTTAGAGTTGTCTGGTTGAGCCAAAACAGGTGCTGAAGTCAAATATTACCTTAGGGCATGGAAAGCTTTTTCACAACTCTCATCCCACACAAACTTGACTCCTTTCTTCAGAAGTTCAGTCATAGGTTTGGTAATTCTGGAAAAATCCAGAACGAAGCGACGATAATAACCAGCTAATCCGAGAAATCTTCGAATCTGATGAATGGACTTAGGCGGTTTCCAATCCATCACTTCTTGCACTTTAGTTGGATCCACTGAAATACCATCACTAGAAATAGTGTGGCCCAAGAATTTCACACTATCCAACCAGAATTCACATTTGGAGAATTTAGCATAAAGCTTGTGATCTCTCAAACGCTGCAGAACAATGCGGAGATGTTCGGCATGTTCTTCTTCATCTTTGGAATAAATTAAGATGTCGTCGATGAAGACCACCATGAACTTATCCAGTTCGTTCATGAATACCGAATTCATGAGGTACATGAAGTAAGCAGGAGCATTAGTCAGCCCGAAGGACATGACTAAGAATTCATATAGCCCATATCATGTGGAAAAGGCAGTTTTAGGAATATCACAAGGTCGGATCTTTATCTGATGATATCCGGATCTAAGATCAATCTTGGAAAAGACCTTTGCTCCTGATAGTTGATCAAACAACACATCAATGCGGGGAAGGGGGTATTTATTTTTGATAGTCACCGCATTGAGAGGCCGGTAGTCCACACACAGTCTCAAACTACCATCTTTCTTCTTAACGAAGAGAGCAGGACATCCCCAAGGAGAAGAACTCAGACGAATGAAACCCTTGTCCAATAATTCCTGAAGCTGGGTCTTCAACTCGGCCAATTCCTTGGGTGGCATGCGGTAGGCTCTTTTTGAGATAGGTGCCGTACCGGGTTGAAGTTCGATAACGAATTCAATGTCTCAGTCTGGTGGCATACCCAGCAGATCATCAGGGAAGACATCCGGGTATTCACACACCACTGGAATTTCTTCTAATTGGGTGGCTATGGTCACATAGGCACAAGGATTCACAGACTCTCTAGAGGGAAGATAGGGTGTTGAAGCTCCGACATCTGGTGAAGAGATTTCTATCATTCGCTCAGAGATATCCAGGACGACCTTATGCTGAGTCATCCAGTTCATTCCCAAAATAACATCTATGCCTTCCAATCCTAGAATGATAAGGTTGGTTTTAATTGTCTTGCTACCTATTTCAAGAGGTACCCTCTGGGTGATTTTGTTGGAAGAAATTTTTCCTCCCGGGGTTGCGATCAGATAGGCCCCATTAGTGTGATGGGAGATCAACCCCAACTTGTCTAGTATTTGTCCATTCACAAAACTGTGGGCAGCACCAGAATCAAACAAAATCTTAATAGGTTGGCCTCGGATAGAGAATGTACCCGTCATTATTGGCGCTCCCTCCAGAATTCCCACCAACGTGGTGAAGTTGAGACGACCCTGCTTGACTTGCACGGTCTGCTTCTTTCCCTTGTCCTTGTTGTTCGAGTTAGGCCCACGTCCTTGGTTCTACTGGTTGCGCTGGTTCTGCTGCTTGGGACGGGGGCACTCATTAGCATAGTGTCCCGTCTCACCACAGTTGAAGCATTTGCCATCCATAGCATTCCAGTTAGGCTGCGAAGCTTTGGGCTTGTAGTTCTGCTGCTGGAAAGCAGAAGAGCGATAGTCTCCTCGCTGCTGATTCCGGGAAGGCTTAGCTACCCAGCATCCAGATCACTGGTTCCTTTGAGAATCTTGGGAAACCTTCTTCACAAGGCGGAACTTCCGATTAGGCGCGTTGTTAGAGTTGAACGCAGCCTTCCTCTTCTTTGCATTCTACGTCCTCTTCATAGCATCTTCTTGAGAGATGGCCAAATTCACAATCTCATGGTAGGTGTCGGTCTTGATGGGGTTCAGCCTTTCATAAAGCTCAGGATCAAGACCACGTCGGAAACGATCCATCTTCTTTGCATCATTATCCACATGATATCCCCCATACTAACAAAGATTGTTGAATTTATGTGCATACTGATACACAGATTCCGAACCTTGTTTTAATGCCAGTAACTCACTGATCTTCCGATCAACCATTCCCTGAGGGATGTGATGAGTCTTGAATGCAGTTTTGAACTCATCCCAAGTAATGGCATGTCCAGCCGGTTGTGTCATCTTGAAGTGTTCCCACCAGATCAGAGCAGGACCACGAAGTTGTAAGGCTGCGAAGCAGGCTTTGCGCTCCTCTGAGCATGGCAGAGTGAGAGCATCGAACCTGGCCTCAATGGTGTTAATCCAAGCATCAGCCTCCAAAGGTTCTTCTGCTTTGGTGAAAATTGGTGGCTTCATGGCTGTAAAGTGATCATTCTTGGCCACTTGTGGCTGGTCATCACGCGGATTGCTGCGTTGCTGCTGCTGCTGCTGATTGTGCAGGATCTAGTGCATCATATCAACTTGAGCCAACAGGAAGGTCTCCATGGGTGTCATGGGAGGTGGCGGTGGCAGTGGGTTGCTGCCACTGGCATCACCGAAACCATGGGGAGTATTGCGAGTGGGACCCACCATCTGAAAAACACCATTTGAAAAATTATGGGAATAGAGATTAGTCACACATTCACAAGCTTGCAGATAGAATTATGCACAAGTAGAACATGTGAGACAAATCCATTCATTGCATTATTTTTCAGGAGGGTCAGTCTCAACGCTGAAACGAAAATTCATATCTCCCGGCTCAATCAATGGATGGTGCTCAATTTTGGTCCGTAGGAGCATCATGTCGTGCACTACGTTTTTGGTATTCAACCGATACATGGATTCGGATGTTATCATGCTTGAAAAATTCATTTACCGACTCTCTGTCCTGGTTGTTTTTCAGCCATCTGAAGGTTACAAAAATATTCATAACTCTCAGCACAAAAGAGCAATAAGGGTGAAAATTTGTGAGCATGCACAAAATAAAATTTCCAACAACTTTTCTTCTTATTGCATAGCTCATATTTCATCATAAGGGGGTTCAAATTATAGATTGCTAGAGCTGTTGCAGAAAGTCTTGCAACATTCGATCAAACACTAGATTACAACACATGCTAGGTCCTCCTTCATCATACTAGTGGTTAACATGTAGCTTCGAGCCACACAAAAGAATACTCCAACTACTCTAGCCTATCCCATCATGGACCAAAATTAGGCCATCGTAGGAGTACACATGCTGCACTATCTACTACCATCTAGAAGTCATCTAGGTTGCCTACTTAGGAGGAGCTAGAAGCAGATGAAGCAATCTCCATCGGCTCTGCCTGTGGTTCTTCCTTCTCACTGTCTATCATGGACTGAGTGTCATCCGGATCATCATCCATAGCTTCCGGAACCGGTGGTAGTGGCGACTGCTGTAGCAAAGCAATCATGCCATGGGCATTACCCAGATCCTCGTCCATCAACTCTAGCTGCTCTTCCATTTGTGCTAGTGCTTGTATGTGCTATAAGCGCTCATTCCTCAAATGATCCGTCTCAATCTGCATCTGATCTCGCTGCTCCTGGAGTCCTGTAACAGTCTGCAGGCGGTCAGTGAGCTTGTGTGCCCACTGAGCCATACAGGTCACCCAGTGAGCCTCTCTAGCCTGCAGTCCAATGATCCTCAGTCGTGCCTCCGCAAGGTCTCGCTCCAGTCCCATGTAGCCACGGGAGATGGAGCGCAGGTGGTGATTCCGTACCCCCAACACTCCAGGAGTGTCGAGAGCCACGGTGGACACGTCTGTGGTAGCCACACTGCGGAGAGCCTGAAGATGGTACATTGCATTTATGCACCATGACATCTCATGTAGTACGTCTAGTGGGGTCCTCTCAGTCAGAAATGCTGCCATGTTCCCCATGCGGCTCCTCCACGTGGGATCCACGGGGTTCACGGTCGGAAGTAGTCCCACTGGAGTCGAAGAAACCTCGAGAGGGTGCTGGTCACCAAAAGCGTTCAGCACTCTCAAAGCAGCTACCTCAAGTGTCTCCAACATGTGGACGCCTGACACGTCCATGCTCAGGTCCTGCCACTCTGGGTAAGTAGGGTGAAGTGGCATGGTCACCCGAACATAGCAGCGAGGCACTCCAAGCTGCGTGGTCTCCAAAGCCTCGTACGTCGGAGGAGTGGTGTACCCTGACGAGCGAAGAGTGTCCCACAAAATGCGGGCAAACCCCTCAAGGTGTAGCCCTTCGGTGCGGACCATCCCGTCAGGATGTACCTCCCAGAAGAGCGGTCCAGCCATCTATATCAACAAAACTCCCACCGATTAGTGTGAGTTGAAAGATAACAGATTCGGTCCAAAGCACAAAATTGCATATAGCTCATATTCTGGTAGGCCAAAAATTCTCAAATTTTTTCAGGTACTCAGTGATGTTATTTGACCCAAAATTGGTATTCAAAAGTTGGGCTAACAACAAAAGGAAGATACCCTAAGAGAGTGAGATTTAGTTCTCTGTCTCCCAGGAAAACAGCAAGTAGACAGGAACTAAACTGATCACAACTCCAGATTCCCTTGCTCAAAAATTCTGAAATTTTTATAGTAGGATCTAGACAAGATTTGACACAACTTTTGTATCTAACTTTTCTCTAGAAAACTCTGTTCAAAGGGCCTAAAAATTCAGACCAACAGAGCATCCAAAAGTGAGAAACAAGGACAGCTATCAAGATTGGGATGATGTGAAAGCGTTTCGGTGAGGTGTTTTAGGATGGATTTTGAAGTGATTTAATTACTTCTTAACCACTTTTAGCATGATGCAAAAGCGTCCTAAACCTCCTCACAAGGCAAATCCATGCCCAGGAATCGATGTTAGTGCCGGTGGCAAGGCACAATCATACGTCTGTCCCTATAATAGCTAGTCGGATACTAATCGTTCGATCTACCAGAACGTGGTTAGTGTACCTGCAAAAGAAAGAACCTTCCATGCTAGTACGTCACGGAAGCGTCCACAAACATTACCGTTCACTATAAAAATGGTACCCATGCGTTTAGCGCTGCATGGACAGCGTCCAACCTGAGACACGCCCCTTTTGAATGGAGGGTGTCCCCCTTTGCATGTTCGTAATGCGGAATCATGAAGACGTATGGCAAAACGTGGTGACATCACAACCCATGATATGTTCATATGGAATAGAACATACCATCCTTCGCATGCTTTGCATACGGAAAGCGCACATATAAAACACGTGGGCATCGAACCGAGAAGATAAGATCTGTTTAATAGATTGCCCTATCAACCATCGCATACTCGTGATGCGGCACAACACACGTATGAAACACGTGGCTTAAGAAGTGCTGGAAGTTAGTTTAAATACACCTTATATTACTAGCCACCTGAAAGAATGCAAAATCCCTCTAGGGCCTCTCGGACTAGTTCATCCTTAGCGTTCCTAACACATTTTGCAAACACACCTTAATCTTGCAAGTTTTATTCCAAAAACACGTTATTAAGGGTGTATTAGGAACTCTGGTGTACAATGAGCTCTAATGCCAGCTATGACAGAACCGCCCAAAATAAATCCGGATTATCACCTAAGCCGGTCCACGTGGCTCATAAGCGATAACCAGGAGCTATTTTGTCGCCTCTGCCGGGTCAAGCCCGGTAAATCACTTTAACCAGGATCGAAGAATTGTACATTAAAACTCACACGACGGCGAGTCCAGAGATAAACATTTCACAAATTATTACATCAAGCTCCATAAGGTTTTAAATATTACAAACCAAGTCCTTTGCATAAGGTAAGTAGTTCAGACTTCGAAACACAGCGGAAATAAATACTAAACGTCATAAGTAACGTCATAGGAGGCCATCCATGACATCACTAAGCACTGTCATCGTCCCACTCCACTTCCCAACCTGGTGGGAGAGAACCAGGCCACGGGAACCCATCATCATTCATAGCACCTGAAAACAACAACAACAGCAAGGCTGAGTATACTAATACTTAGCAAGATTTAACCGGCAGGTGATGAAAAATCACCAACTCTCTAGACATGCAAGGCTCTTTGGCTAGTGGGTTTTTTTGCTGAAAAGCAACAAAGAGTAGGTCCTTACTTTCAAGTTTTAGCTCAAAAATTTGGTTGATTAACCATTACTAAGTAAGCAACTATTGTAAGCATAAGTTGTGCAAACAATTAAGAATATATCCATATTACTTCTCAGTTCCATCATTAAGGGACATAGAGTGTATGGTTAAGCAATCTTGGGTAACGGTGAGAGGCCGACGATCGATCGATTAATAACCTTGCAAGGTGGACCTAAACACACGGAAGAGTACATACCCCAAAAACAGCCAACTAGAAACCAAAGGGGGTGGGGTATGCACCAACCAGGCGGTTCTCGTCAATCCTCGGTTCGGGAACAGGGGCTACAGTCCTCGGTACATGGTGGTTTGTTCGGCCTCGCCTCCCCAACCCCACACATGCACCACAATTAAGCTACAGCAGGGGACGAACCCAGGAGTAGTAACACTAAAATTCCCTTGCCGTGCCAATCGGGTACTAGGCTTACCAGTCCCATTCCCGGCAAATGTTTAGTACGTTCAAACGCTTAATCACAAACCTACTGGCCGGAGCCGGTCCCATGCTCTTACCACATGAGCATATCCATTTAACAAAATCTTATGATTCCAACATAAGAGACCTATAGCTCACAAGTGACGAACATCACTCGACTTTTACCGTGTCCTTAGAGCATGACAACTAGTGATCTTATCATGCTAGTATTTGAGCATAGAAACCTATAATCATGCATCTCGGGTTTCAAATCAACTCCTTAAACATAAATGCACAAACATTGCATATCATAATTGTAAAAGTTAGAAAACTGGGTTATGCTCCGGGGCTTGCCTCCACTAGCAAAGTCAGTGACGAAGTCCTCCGAACTTTGGTTCGGGTCTTGCTGCACTTCCACCACGTTCACCTCTCCTTCCGCAAGATCTCCCTCAGATTCCAGCACCAACTCGTAGTTCCCGTCCGGAAGTTCTACACGACATGCATATGCATTAACTTCATGTATTTATAACTGAGGAGTGAGAACATAGCTTAGAATTAAATGGTAAACGTGGGGTGCATGAGTGACCACATTCACCTGGATAAGGATATATCCAGCATACTCTTCCTATCAAAGAAAGGGGTATGCGTGCGTGATTTAACTTCTTATTTGATGGTGATTGTGTGCACATTTAAATTACTTAATTAATTTTTCTTCACCAAAATATAGGGTGCTTTTCATGGTGTGATTTGGTGAAGCTCAACCCAAAAGATTTGAAAACAAAACAAAGGTGATTTCAATTTTTCTTTTAATTCATCGATTAAGCTTGAATTACTTTGAAAATTCATTCTGGAAGAAATACAAACAAGAAGACCATGAAACTTTGCAGAGAGGCACATCATACTACACATGAGCTACTGCCAAAAACCTAGATCAATCCAAGCTATATAGGTAGCATGAAAAATACAACTAGTTTCAATCATTAAAAACAAGAATAAATCATACAAAAATAATTATACCACAAATTGAGCTAGAAATTCATGTGGAAGCACAAAACACCTAATCATGGAGAGATATGCACTTACTCAGCAAAGAAAATTTAATTTAATTTAAATTTATGAAGGAAGGGTAAATTTGTGCTATAATTATTTGACCCTATAAAACATGATAAAAACATTTCTAATAATTATCATGGGTGCAAAACCATAAGACAGGATCATAGCAAAAATATCAGGTCCAAAAGCTCAACAGATGAATTTACATAAATCAAAAACAGGAATAATGCTGAAAACAAACTTTAATTCATAATTAAAGATCTACTCAATAACTTTGTACCAAATATGAACCATAAGACAAACATGACATGTAGAACAACATATCCAAAAGTGAGATTCAGATCATGCATACAATTTGAATTATTTCAGATCTACTCAAAATGGTAAATACAAAATTATTTAAAAACTGCATAGAAATTTGAAAACTCCCTTTGTATAAAAGTTGGGGTTCTTCACGAGGATTCTAGAACAGTTGAGTTTGTATTTTTGTGATTTTTCTGTGAATTTATATTGAATTTACAAGATTCAGCAGATTTAAGATAAAAGTGAAGAATCTCTTTTGCCGCAAGGTCCCTGGACAGATTTTGTTTTCACAGTTATGCCCTCGGCTTTACACAGAAGCCCCTACCTTTATGAAATTGACCCCGGAAAGTTTTGGGGGCTTGCAATTGGGTCCCGGTGGCGCGGCTGACTTCGCCGGCGGCGATGTGGGGCCGAGGCCGGCCGGACAAGCGGCGTGGGAGGCCGAGGTGCTCACCTAGGGCCGATTCCTGGCCGTGGTCGGGGCGGAGGAGAGGCCGGCGAGGTGCGGTGGCGGCGCAGCGGCCGAGCTGCCGCGGCGGCACGGATTCCGGTGAGGCAGGGCGCAGGGCTGAGCCACACGTGGTCGGGGAAGCTTCTAGGGGTGCTTCTGGTGGTGCATGGGTGCTTACACGGGCGCGGGGCAGAGTGGGAGGTGGAGGTCCATGGTGGGGCGCCAATGGCGGCCGGGGTGGCACTGGTGAAGCAAGGGGAGGGGGCGGCGGCGAAGCACGGTGGGCTCGGGTTCTTTTATAGGCAGCGGTGAGCTCGTGTGAGTGCCACGCTCCCTTGGCCGGCTACCCGCGCGAGCAGCGGCCACCAAAGGCGCGCACACGCACCGCCGAGGCGCGGCGCACGGTGCGCGCGGCGGGCGCGGCACGGGTGGGAGCGGGGCTGCGCACGCCACCTGGCACACCACGAGCCGGCTTTACCCTGGGGAGATGCACCTAGACGCGACGCGTTTGACGGCACAGATGGGGCCCACACACGGCGCACGAACGGCGGGCACAGACGTCGGGGCGGGTGAAGCCGGCGTGGCGCGATGCACGCTCCCGCGCTCTGGAGCACGTCGGCACCCTGGCGCGCAAAAGTTTCAGGCAGGGCATGTTTGACCGCCTGTAGCTTCAAAATTTTGAACTGTGTCCAAAAATCGCCAAAAAGCAAACTTGTAGACCATAAATCCAGGTTCAAATTTTGTAAAGGCCGTCATATGATTCGTCACAAATTTGGAGATAAAGTGGTTTGAAAATGCTGTTTTTCTCAGCTAGGTCAACAGACAGCTCTGAACTTTGACCAAACTTTTGAGGGTCTTCCACTTGGAATCTCAAATGCCGCCAATTGAACGAAATGTGTCCCGTGCGAAAATGAACAACTTTCATATTGGCCGATTTTGAAGTTGTTATATGAAAAGTGGAGAACACGCTAGATTAGTGATGAAGGGTATAGAGATCTAGGGTGTTGACCTTAGCTTTGAGGGTTTTGACTTAGGGTTGGAAAGTTGACAAAGTCAAGAATGTCAAGGACCATCATTAGCCTCACTAATGACGATGTTTACTGTTGCTTAAACATCAGGGATGTTACACGATACCCTTGGAATACTCTCCTTCCTTGGGGAAATGCTACAATGGTTTATTTGTGCTCTTGCAGATTCGTTCATTGTCGTTTAGATTAACCTATGGCAAGTCTCGATGTTCACGCTAAACCGACGCCATTAGTTGTGACATTGAGAGGTGCCTACAAGGCGTTTATTGGTGGTGTCACTAAGGACGGGTCCTAGATCTGTTCTTAAGATGACGACGCTACGAAACGCCAACAGCCGGTGTGCTTACCATGAACACCTGGGACTCGAAAGGCATGAAGCAGATGACGCAATAGACGGAGCGAGCATCCGGACCTAACCAGATGGTCTTTTCCATCTCTTTGCCATTGCATCTCCTCCTCGATTGGGCCGCGGCCGGCGTCACCTTGGTCTTCTTAGCGGTCCTACTGTTCATCTCTGATTTGATGCAAAACGATTCAACGGATTCATAAAGTAGTTACTGGTCTATTGACGGTGGTGATGGGAAACGGCTACTATAAGGGTGCGTTTGGTACAGCTGTGGTTGCGGCTGTGCTGGTGGAGCAGATTCTCCGGTAGAGTTGAAACTGTTTTAAAAAACATATGGCAAAACAGCTTCTCCTGGCTGTGTCACAGGGCTAAGAGGTGAAATACCCTTCCCTCTTATCTTTTTTTCGATTTCTTTTTTATTTTCCTTTTTTCTTTCTTATATTTTCCTTTTTTCCTCCCCTTCTTTTTTGTCTCATTTTCTTTCCTATTTCCTTATCCTCGTTCCTAACCTCACTGCCCCTGCAGCGGCGGGCGGTCATCTCCTCCCCGCAGGGCCACGCCCCCGCCGCCGCCGGCGGCCACCGCCTCCTCGCGCCGCGCCCTTGCCACGCGCGACCCCCGGAGCTCCCCGCCGGCCGCCTCCACCTAGGACACGGAGCTCGACCGTCCGCCGTGGCACTACCCTGTGACCGCCGCTAGCCCTTCAGCCTCCGTGCCCCCCCACACATGAGCCACTGCCCTCCAGTTCTGCCTCCGGCCTGCCCTCCCCCGCGCCATCTGTCGACCTCATCTCCCTCGCGCCCCGTCAGCCTCCAGCTCCGCCGTCATCCATCCGCCACCCACTAGGTATGCCACCGCCGGGCACCTCTCCTCTGCCCTGTCGCGGTCCTCTGCTCCGCTGCTGCTTCCTCTGCCCCCTCGGTGCGTGGGCCCCTCCCCTGAGGGCAAATGAAGGAAAAGGGCGGCGGAGCTGCAGGAGGAGCGGGGGAAGCTTCGTTTTTGCAGCTCCCGCCCGGTGGAACCGCGATAGAGAGCAGGATTTATGGCCACTTCCGCGCCGAAGACGTTTTTGCAGCCCGTTTGGTAGGGTTTCACCAAAAATAGATTCCAAAGCTGCACTAGAATCCCTACCAAACACACCCTAAGCTAGCGAATCGCCCAATAAACTTGCGAGTGAGTTGCAGATCATGGATTGTTACCACTAGACGTGAAGCGTAGTGGAAGCAGTCGATCGGATCGTGTCCTCCTCGTCCTCCCCGCGGTCACCACTCACCACCTCGGATCACCATAGCCGATCAGCGCAGCAGGTAAGCAGGGCCTCCACGGAGTCGACACAGTGCGGTGTGAGGCCGGGGGGGAGGGGGTAAGCTGCGGCTATGGTACGCCGGACGCTTCGTATATATATATATGCCGAGCTAACGGGCTTTCAGGATAAAGGCATAGTTGGCCAAATCCCTCAAGCTACAAGCTAGTATATGGAGGGAGTAATGCTGTACAGGTTGGGGGTGGGAAACTGGGAACTGAGGTTGGGGTTTAAGCTATGATCTTTATTTTTCTTTTTGACCCATGTGTGGTGGTGAGGCCGCCAGGTGGTCGAAAAAGATGGGTCTGGCTGTGAGGCAGGCGCCTGGCACTGGTGCGGTCAGCTACAACCTAGTACGCCGCTGCTCATTAGATTCGTGGCGCAAAGTTACCCTCATGTAAAAAATGTTTTGCAAATAAATTTCATTTAGTACTCCATGCATAGAAGATTCCCTAGAGCAAATTTTTTTCCACCCTTTCCAAACACGGTCTAGGGGAGAAGGGGACGACTATTTTTAACCATTTAGTTGGTGAAAATTTTGATGAAAGTGGTGAAATTTTTGCATTGGGAAACGTGTTCTGCGAGAGATGGCACGGTCTGCAATGCGAAAATTTTAGAGACTTTTGGGGAACTAAACAGAGTTTAATAATTTTGCCCGCGGCGGGCTGGGACGCGTGGTGAGGTGGCGCACCTTTGGTGGTGGGTCCCACCGGATTTAATGCATCACAGCTGGAGTACTTGGAAGAGAGAGAATGACATCGCACCCCTATCAAATGTTGGACCGATGGCACCGGTAGCTCAATCTAGCACGCAACACCTGTAGGCTAGTAGTACTCTATAAGCATTTCTAGGGTTCAAAATTTTTGTCAAAATATAAGCATTCCTATGGATAGTGCAAAACTAAATGGGTACTCCATATAGCTTTTAAGTGACGTTGAGGACTTGATTGTGCATACCAAGACGTCATTAATTAGTTGTTAGTTTTCCTTGTTTGCCCATATTAAATAGGGGTGCGGGTGTACTATGCAAACTAAAAACTAATTGGTTATTGCAACAGCTCTCCAGGTTGCTGAGGCTGGGCGTCGCCTGCTCGCAGGGGCGGAGCCAGCTGCCAGAGCCACCGATGTCACCTCTATTACACGTTGATGTCAACTCTATGGATGAACAGTATTTAAGAGTGATATTCTACTGATTCTGTAGAAATCGTCGATGTCAACTGACATCATCAATAAGGCCTAGCTCCGCCACTGCCTGCTCGACTCCTTGCTAGAGCATTTTTTTGCTTCGTTCACTTAGCATGGCGCGTTGGAGATTTGCATGGCACTGCGCCACTGCGCACGTGTTTTGTTCGTTTTTTTTGCACACGCGCAAAGCTGGCCTAGAATTTTTGTTGCCTAGTGCTTTTTTCCCTAATGCTTAGTTTCAGTCCGGCGCCTATTTAAAGCACCCTCCAACTCTCTTCTACCGGTGCTAACGCGAGGGGTCCCGCGCAGCAATGCACGCCACGCGCGCGGAGTCCCGAAGCGACGCACGCGAGGGTGCGGCGTCCAAAAATTTCTCCCTGTGCCCCTTGTGGAGGGAGTAGGTGGGTTGGTGGAGAGTTGGTGGGTAGTGTGGAATGAGGGGTATAGATGTCTTTTATCACTTCTGTTATTTTTTGAGTTTGAACGCTAGGAATGCTTATATTTGGCAATGGAGGGAGTAGTAAAATTGTTTTCTCACAGCATGGAACTCAGCGCAGCAGGGTGGTAAAAAGCTGGGTGGAGAAGTAATTTATTCCAAATGTGGTCCCGTATCACGTAGAGCGAAACAAAATCACCTAGCACCAGCTGAGATGGCAGTGGTTGGTTCATCTTAGCAAATCACACGTTAAAAGTTGCCCTATCCAGCCGCGCTCGCGCCTCTGCGCCGGCTTGCAGCGGGCGAGTGGTGAGACGCCCGCGCAGTTCTTGATGCTGTGTTTGGTTGGAGGAGTAAACATTTTTACTCCTCCTTTGACTGTTAATTAGTGGTACTGTATTAAATAGATAGTTTGCAAAACTAGAAGTATTCTCACAACTCCGTGCAAAGTCACAAGACGGATATAACGAGGATGGATACTGTAGCATTATTAGTGGTGACTAGGAGAAGGTGGTGGTGGTGGCCCCCATTGCTATTTAATGCATCACAGGGAGGTGGTGCATGTTTCGCACGCACACCTGACACGCCCGTTGAAGATCTGGAACAGAGACTTGAAGGAAACCAATCATCATTTATGAAAAATAATAATAAAAGATTGGGACTCGTTTGAGAAATCAAATACCCGTTGGAGTAGAAGTAGGAGTACTACTCAGCACTAATTTACACTTAATCATTTCAATCGGTTACGCACGGTCCCTGTGTCGTGTCGTGTGTACAGCCTCGGGCGGGGGACCCTTCGCTCCCCTCCCGTCGTGTCGTCCACAGCCACAACGCCGCAGGAGTGGACACATAGTCCCTGTGTCGTGTCGTGTACAGCCTCAGGCGGGGGACCCTCCGCTCCCCTCCCGTCGTGTCGTCCACAGCCACAGCGCCGCAGGAGCGGACGCACGGTCCCTGTGTCGTGTCGTGTACAGCCTCGGGCGGGGGACCCTCTGCTCCCCTCCCGTCGTGTCGTCCACAGCCACAACACCGCAGGAGCGGATGCACGATCCCTGTGTCGTGTCGTGTGTACAGCCTCGACGGGCAAAGGGGTGGTGGTGGGGCAGCACGGGGTGGTGGTGGTGTGTGTGAGGGGGACCTGCGTGCGTAACCGAAGCTGCCTTTTAGTTTAGATGGCCGCACCCGCAGGCATGCTGTGTCGGTACCACCAGGCGGTGGCAGCACGCAGCATATCACGTGCGTAACCGAGTGGCTGCTACTTCCTGGTGAATGGTGACGTGGTATTTGATGTAAATTATTACAGTACAGTACCATTTGTATCCCTTATAGTACAAAACTAAGAGTATGTCATTTGCTATAATTGTAAAATGATAAATTAAAATTACTCCAAGCCATTGAACTTACGGAGCGCATATTGCAATATTTCAGCAACAATAGCCCTATCTGCCATTGCTATGAACTCATTGAAATCGTCATGAATCTCGTAAAGTTTCAAGAAGTCCACGAGCAACCTTATGCAACTCCTCTTCAGTTCTGGTAGCTGGAAAATGGCATGCCATCTGAAGCCTCTCAATCAAGTTATCTGTGTCAATGTCATGCAGCAGGCTGTCGAGGCAATCCATTTTGAGGTCGCAGACATCATATTTATTGGCAGCAGCAAGGAGAGCAAGTCGATGTGCAGTGAACTCTTTCTCGCACAAATTGCCGTACATGTGGTTGTAAAGGCTTTGCATTCATCGATGGAAATGTCGGGTATTTCGACTGCAGGGTGCCCCTCCATTTGGATAAGTGATAACATTCTTCGCAACACCGGTGAATTAGCTGCCACTACAACACTGTGAGCCTTAATAATGCTTCCTTCACTGCACTTGATGGTAACGTCAGTAAGGATGTCTTCTTGCCACATGCGAGCAATAGCAGACCATTTGGAGTGTACAAGTGAAGGTTTCATTCCCAAGATAGGCCAAACAGACACAAGACCATAGCCCTGTGATATAGCAAAAAGTAATCTTATTAGGATACCGCAAGATGTTAATCTTGTTATATCAATTGTCGTAAAGATAATTTTCAATTGTTTTTTATGTTATTATACACATCTTTCACAACAAAACTCAATGTCATAAATAGGATAACAACATTCAATGTGTGATTGAAATTTAATTATTGCCTTGCAAGTATATTACAGACCAAACACTTTTGGAATTTATCCCATGAAAACAGTCCCATTCAAATGAATTTTTATCGGGAGCATGAGTTCCAAAATCATGAATTGACCCTCATCTCAAGTGCTCGTCTAAATCTTCTTCAAATTAGAATACACTCACACTATGGGCCTCAAATATCAATCAGTGGTGCAGCTTCCAAATAAACCCAACAGGGGCCTAGCATAAAAGAACAAAGTTCTTTTTGGTTTTATTATGAAGCCAAATGATGTGGCCTATTGGAGTGAATGTTTGTTAGTTTTGTGTACTAGTTGTATTATAAAGCTAAAGATGCTTCTACTGAACAGTGGATAATTTCTTCGAGTGCTCACACAAAACAAAATGCAAAATGGAGGTAGTAGATGCTTACATGTTTTGCAATTTTCATGTCACGAATCTTGATCTCAATTATAAATCTACCATTTATAAAGCTATCTAGTGTAAATACAATGCCGTGCTCCTGGAGTGGCAAGTCTGATATTGCTGGATATATAAATGTTTGATGATTCAAGGGAATAAGTATGACTTAAAAAGATAATAAGGAACTTCAGAAGCAAAAAAAGTTACCTAGGTGTTCAGCTATTGTGGTTTTAGTAGGAGGGAATGAGAGAGGTTTCAATGAAAAGGCAACTATAGGGCGTGTGTTATAGGCATAATTTGAAGGATCCGCGAAAAGCGTAACAGAAATTTGTCCATTGGATCTAGCCATCAATAGGTGCCTTCGAATGTCACAAACAGAAAGGAAAATGTTAGGTATAAGGAGAACTTTACAGGGTGCTATGACTACCAATGAGATACAGGGCCATTCGACATCAAACAAAGCATATGTCATTGAAGGAAAACATAAAACCTGATTCAAATAATCATAGAAGCCTGCAACACTTGCTAGGAGGAAACATGATTAGGTGAGGCAAGCAAGTAGTACCATCTCCACATTCCCATTATGAAGGGATTGGATCGTTTGCAGTAATCCAGGCTCCCGATCTCCCACTGGATGAAACGCCCTTCAGTTTTGATATCACCCCGACACATAACCTGCTTTGTAGTTGCCCTTTGTTAGGTATATATACTCTTGATTGTGGCGTCACTATTATTTACTTCTACGTTTCTTAGACATTTAGCAAGAAACACATTAAAATGGCATAAAATAAACTAAAACCGACGCATGCATACGCTGGAAGTGCGTCAAGACGCGAGCGTGATTCGTCAAGGCAGATGCGGCGCGTCTTTTGGTTGCGGCAGATGTGTGTACTCATAAAATTGGTTTAGGTTTGCATAGGATCGTCCACGCACTGACGCACAAAACACATATATATTCTATCAAGCGAGAGTTTCTTACAAAAGTCTTCGCCTGGATCGAAGCGGAGAGAGGATCGAGATGGCGGTGATGGAGGAGCTGCGGTCGTCGGTGGCACGTTGGGAGTTCAAATCCGGTGTGTGTGTGGAGAGAGAGAGACAGATGGAAAGGATCGTTTCGTGCACCACAAAATAAAAGCACAATCGCGAAATTGCTGTGGAAACTCTCATGGAAACATATATCCCGTTGGATGGTTACCTTCCAATATGCATAACCTGCACCCACTCGATTACAAACCAACATGTGGCAAGCTGGCAAGGCACGGTTCAACCGCCTGGGTTACGCACAAGGCCTACGTAACCAGGGCGATTATGCAGGAGCCATGCTGTGTGCTGCAAAGTGCAAACACGGCATGGTGCAACACAGACTCGGTCGTGTTGATTCTGCGTGTTACCTGCACATGCTTGGTTACGCACGACGGCACGAGCAATGTCTAGTTTATTGATTATTAAGGTTATAAAGGGAATCAAACTCAAAATAAAATAACAATTTAACATTGCTCTTTGACACATTACAATCCTGCAGGACTGTTCTTAATTTGTTCTAGATGCCTCCGATAGCTCTCCCTATAGATATACTCCCTCCGTTCTTAAATATATGACACCGTTAACTTTTTAATCCAACTTTGTAGGTTTATCGATTTGCAAACATATTTGCAGAAAAGACGAATAGTCAAATGAACGAAAAAAGTCAATGGTGTCATATATTTAAGAACGGAGGTAGTAGTACGTATCTCATCAGAATGCATGGAAGTATAGTGGCACCTCCCAATGAGCACCCTCTCCGTAGTCATAGCGGCACAACGGGCACGTCATCTTTCTCGTTGAACCACTGCGTGATGCATGTCATGTGGAAACAGTGCGCGCACACTCGCAGGGTCTTGACATCTGGACCTGGAGCCATGTCCTCCAGGCAGATCATGCAATTTGGCACGTCCTTGATGCAGTAATCCTTCAGCGGTGTCTCCACGCAGCAGACAAATGTTATTGAGAGCTGGATGCACACCTTGCATCTGAAAACAGAGTTGTCAGGCATGGCAACAGCGCGCTGTGTGATGCAAGCCTCCAGACCGTAAGGCACTGCCATGTCCCAGCGAGGTACGGTTAGACCCACGTAAACATCAAGGTCATTTAGGTTCTGCATCAAGGAATGCCTGATTAGGCTACGGCAGGAATTGGGATAGCAAAGTTTCATAACGCCGGGGTAAGCTAATGGAATTTCAATAATTTTGATGTCTCTGGTCCTGGGGCGAAGCTTTGAGCTCCTCCTTTTGCCTTCAATGTCGATCAAGTCATGCATCACCATGATGGTCAGATTAAGCTTGAGTATGCTCGGCCAGAAACCTGGCGGACCGTCAGAGATCATGATTCCCTCCGTCATCTCGGCCATGATGTCAAACATTGGCTTGGTGCATTGCACAACCTTGGGATCTGTAAAAATAGAAAAAAGTGTATAATTCATCCATCAAGTATTGCAAAAGTGTGACAATCAACCATCACGTATCATTTGATGCAAATCAACCCCCTAACTATTTGAACTGGTGCATTTGAACTGGTACTCCTAATGCACACTTCACCATGCATGGCGTCTAAGTCTATTAATTGCTCTCTCATTTATACTAGTACTATACTAGTAATACTAAGTCTATTAATACCAGTTGTGAGAGAGACAAGTGGGTCATGTGATGCTATGATACAATATTGCATTGAGCAAATTCCCTGTATGCCATTGGAACATATAACTCATCCCTTAGTATGTGCCATTGAAAATTAGCTCATCCCTTATAGTTTTTCTAACATACGCACTATAATTGGACAGGCGGATCGTACCATTTATGACCCTAGAGAGAGTTCCGTTCGCCGAGGCAGCCATGCAAGGCTCGCGGCTCACCAAGGTCAGCAGCGGCGCGGAGGAAAAGATAGTACTAGAGTCGCAGACCTGCACTGCACGTGTGTGTATCGAAAGGTAAGAGGTTCTCGGCCGGTGCAGATCCATATCCGATAGTCCAACAATACAGTAGTGATTACAAATTAAAAGGGATCGATGGTCGGGAATTGATCACGTTGACAAAGAGCGGGGATACTCGAGACGAGAAATCACCGAAATCACCAGGACGTTGGTCGATCATTGGGGATCGGAGAACCAGATCACGGGGGGACGGCGGCGTTTAGGGTAGTATGGCCAAGGGCGAGAGAGGACGAAGTGGGAGAGGTAGGGGCACGAAGAGGCGGAGGCCGACCATAGCAATCATCACATTTATAATATTCTATATATACTGGTATATAAAGTATATAGTAGTACATGATGACGGATCCCATCCATCTCGCCGCATATTGCGCACTGACTGTATATATGCGTCAACTGCCATAGAACTCTGTATCCTTCCTATTTTATAGGATGTCTCCGAAGAGACACCATACGGAGTATACTACTAGCCGACCTGTGGTTTGGTTACACGCTACTTGTACTCCCTCCGTAGACACCATGGCTCGTGCGTAACCTCCTAGGCGAGGGTTACGCAGGTTCGACACGACCCAGTCGGTGTCGGTGGTGTTGCAGGAGCAGGAGCCGTGCAGCATGGATGGTGCGTAACCGAACGGGTGTAGGTTACTCGCAGAATCGACAGGACCGGATGCACATCATGGATGGTGCGTAACTAAGTGTACGTGCATAACCCAGTCGGTGTTGCAGGAGCCACATAGAATAGATGGTGCATAACCCTGCCAACCGGGGGCAGAAGCCAAATGAACTGGGAGTTCGACACGACACGACCCGCCGTGTTGCGCGGCAACCGCGATGTTGCGTTCGTAACCCAGGTGGTTATCACAGAAACCTGCACTACGTCGGTACACATGACACACCCCATCATGAAGGGTATAATTTTTGCATTTCAGACCTTTTTTAGTAAGAATTCTGCATATGGATCCCTGGGGGAAAGAATTTCAAAAATGGACCCATAGCACGGCGCTGTTGTATAACAGCACGGCGCCAAAGGGCATGGCGCTGTGCTGTTATACAACGGCGCCATGACTTTTGGCGCCGTGCTATTTTTTTAGGTGATTTCGGATGATGATGGCGTCGACGTGTCATAGAACGGCGCCACAAACCACGGCGCCGTTGTAGAACAGCACGACGCCATGCCGCTTGGCGCCGTGCTGTTCTACAACGGCGCCGTGGCTTGTGGCGCCGTGCTATGGGTCCATTTTTGGGATTCTTTCCCACAGGGGTCCAAATATAGAATTCTTACTCAAAAGAGACCAAAATGCAAAAATTATACTCATGAAGGTGCGTAACGTAGTGCATGCTCAACCGCAGAGTCGGTGTTGCATCAAGCAGCATGGAAAAAAATTTCGTTCAGGGAATCTTTCATGCACGGAGTACTAAATTTCGTCTCGTGATTTTGCAGGGAGTTGTGAAAATAGTTTTGCAAACTGACTTTATTTAATACTCCCTCCGTTCCTTTATATAAGCATTTCTAAGGTTCAAAATTTGTGTCTAAATATAAGCATTCCTAGGGATAGGACAAAATTAAATGGTGTTGGTGGGTGGGTAGAGAGTTAGTGGGTAGTGTAAAATGAGGGATATAGATGTCATTTCCTTCCACAGTTATTTGTTGAATTTGAACCCTTGGAATGCTTATATAAAGGAGCGAAGGGGCCGCCGTCGCCTCCTTGATCCCCCCACCTCCTCTGCTCCCGCCACCGGCGACCTCCCTCTCCCCTCGGCAGGCCCGGATCCGGCGCGTGGCAGCCTCTCCTTCGGGGATTCCGACGGCGGCCAAAAAAGTTGTCAAGAAGGGTGTGTCGCCTTTGCAATATTACGAGGGTCTTATTATAGAAGTAGATTGGATTTGGAACAGCTTTGTATAGGCAATGAAGTCAGACGATTTGGCATTGTGCTTTGAGCTTCTCCGCGTCGGATCTCAATGGGAGGGAGAGGGCAGAGGAGGGAGGTCGCGCCGCTGATCCTCCCGCCTCGCCTCGCGCCCCTGCTCCACCCATCGGGGACGGATCTCGCCTCGCGCCCTCTCCGGGGAGGCCGCCTCGTGCTCCGCCGCGGTCCCCACCTCCTCGCGTCGACACCGGAATCCCCGAGGGAGAGGCTGCCACGCGCTGGATCCGAGCTTGCCGTGGGGAGAGGGAGGTCGCCGGTGGTGGGGACGGAGGAGGTGGGGGGTATCGAGGAGGCGACGGCAGCCTACGAGTGAAGGAGGCGTGCTCCACAATCTAACAAAAAGCCCAACTGAAAACAGAGTAAAAACCTGAACATGAGTTTATTCCTCACACCCATCTTGATCCTTGTTTCCCAGGGCTTTGGTTACCACATCTTCCTGGTTTGCTGAAGGACACCGACTCTGTGAATGTTCAGAGGAAACTTGACGCTATAAGGGTACAATATGTTGTTAGTAACTTGCTTATAAGTACTGGTCGATGAACAAAATGACACACTAATGTTGTTCATCGACCAGAACTTATAAGCAAGTCATTAACAACATATTGTACCCTTGCAGCGTCAAGTTTCCTCTGAACATTCACAGAGCCGGTGTCCTTAGGCAAACCAAGAAGATGTGGTAACCAAAGCCCTGGGAAACAAGGATCAAGATGGGTGTTAGGAATAAACTTGTGTTCAGGTTTTTACTCTGTTTTTAGTTGGGCTTTTTGTTAGATTGTGGGGCTCTGTGGATCAGAGCCGCGTCTTGTCCAACGTCTTTCCAATACAAAGTGATTAGAAGCTCCTGCTCAACATCCAATTTAGAAACCATAGAATTAGTTGTTTTTGGCCGGAGGAACCACCCTTCGCCTCCAGGTACCTGACCTTTCTAGTGCTTCACGGCATACTGTTCATCATCTCGCATCACCATGGTTACGTACCACTCAGGCTTCATGGTGCAAGCAACACCATCTCGCAGGTATCGGGCAACACCATTCAGAACGCAGCCTGATACCGGACAGATTACGCATGCTCTTCAAAGTCCGCTTATCCCTGGGAGGTTGTGATACGCTAATACGTACCATGGCCCGCGCATAACCACAGGTTACACATGTAAAACCCAGGTTGCACCAAGCCTTTGTATTGTTTGTTCCTGCAACCAGGCTCTGTAGGTTGCACCACTAGCTAGCACGCAGCCAGGCTACATTATTCCTGCAACACCGACTGCGTTACGCACAAATAGGCTTCAGATGTATGCGTAACCTGACCCATGCTGCATCTGGCTGCCCAGCTGCTCCAGCTTCGGCGATTCTGCACGTTACCTGCACAAGTTGCTCGGTTACGCACCATCAAGGCTGCAACCGCCTGGAATACGCACATGCACCTATAGGCTCCAGATGTATGCGTAACCTGAACCCGCTCGGACACGCACGGACTCTGTTACGCACCTTTGTGCTGCAACACCGACTGGGTGGTGTTGTTTCATCGCGTAACATGCATCCGGTCGTGTTGATCCTGCACGTCACCTGCACCAGCTTCGGCGAAGCACCATCCGTTCTACATGGTGCGTGCAACACAGACTGGGTTACGCACGGTGTCGGTTACGCACCGTCCGTGCCGCTTGATGCAACACCGACTTGGTTGCATGGTGGAACACTGACTGGGTTACGCAGAGTGTCGGTTACGCAAAAACCACGCTGTATCCTCTGTCGTGTAGTTTCATCATGTAACCTTGAGCCGATAAGGTTACGCAAAATCCACGCTGCATCCGGTCGTTTCGAATCTGCACGTAACCTTTGCAGGTTATGCGCCATCCGTGCTGCTTGATGCAACACCACCGACTGTCTCGTGTTGAATCAGCACGTAAGCTGCACAGGTTACGCTCCGTCCGTGCTGCTTGAGTAGAAACACCGACTCGATTAAGCACGGACTAGGTTACACACCTTTAAGACGGCTGGCTGCATGGTGCAACATTGACTGCGTTACTCACGGTGATCGTTACGTACGCATGGTGCGACCTCCAGCAAATCCGTACCGTCTAGGTTACGCATATACTTGTATGTTTCTTTTCGTGTTTAAAAAACGCATATACTGACGACTAGCTACCAATATAGAAATTAATCTGTACTTCAAAAGGTCGGTCTTTAAATAAGATCGAATAGCACAACTTAATATTAATGGCCAGATAATTAATCACGGTTCTTAATTCTTCTGCCTGCTGGCTAACCTATAACTAGATAAACAGCCACGTACGGTGAAGGCCAGCAGGCGAGAACTCACCGAAACCACCAGGACGTTGGTCGATCGTCGGGGATCGGAGAACCAGATCACGGGGGGTGGGCGGCGACAGATGTACAGACAATTCATACAACCCACAGACAGAGAGGTCGTCTGTAATCTGTTTAATACTTTGCATGTAGGTTAAGATCAACTACAAATTTAGCTATTTCATCAATTGAGAGTACAGTTCAAAATATGAGTGTTATATACACTAATTTATAAAATATCAATAGTGATCATTTCATGAAATAATCATAGTGATAATTCATGAAATAATCAGAGTACAATTAAAGGTACTTTTTCTCTCCTCTTTACTTTTTTTATTTTTTCTCTCCACTTTTTCTCTTTCTGTCGGTGTAGCGGTGGACTGCTGCTGGTTGCAGCCTTGCAGGTGAATGAAAAAAATGCAAGGCGCTGGTTGCTTCTCGTCCACACATGGAGCCAAACAAAAAAAACAAAAGTATCTCCAGCTCGGGAGGCTTCCTTCTTCATCTGCGAGGTGTGCGTCCTGTGCCTCTCTTCCTCTTCCGTCTTTCCTTCTCAAAGCTTCCTTTCCTTTGAAAATCCCACGAGGCCAACGACGGTATAGCAAGCACATTCCCCATCCCGCGGTGGAGGGGTGTCGAGCTCCGCAAGCCGATCCTGACGGCGACACCCCGACGAGCTCCTCCAAGCGCATCCCGCGGGCATGGGCTCCTCACCTGGCCGCGATGGAGCAGAGCAGCTCCGCCGCCTCCCTCTGGCTCAGATCCGGCGGAGGTCAAGGAGGACGGGGAGATGGGATCCCGCACGGCAGCGGTGCTCCGGCACCACCGTCTTCCCCAACCTCCGCCGCACCGACCCCCCTCCTGCATCCTCTCCTTCTTCCGCGCGCGAGTTGGCGTGAAAATCTCCACCACGCGCGTCTCGTGCGGGATCCGAGCGCGACGTCAGTTCTGAGCGACGACGCCGTACAACGCCCAGGCTCGCGTCGCCTCCGCATGGGAGAACGGGACGAACCCGTCGACTGGTGAGACAACGGGCACCCTGTCTGTTGGTGTCGGCGGGGGGCTTTCTGCAAAACGTGCATCATACCGACGCGGCGTATAAACATGCTGTACATAGCGCGAGCGTAATTTGGACAATGGTGTGGTCGAGGAGGTGCGAGGGTGTTGAGGTGACTGTGTGGTCGAGGCGGACAACAACAGATGTGGTTGGGATGGTGCAAGCACAATGATGAGGTCGGGGAGATGGAAATGACTGCGCGGCTGGAGCGGATGACGACGAGGCTAGGCAGTGCGAACGATAATGAGCGAAGTTGGGATAGCGTGTGTGCGATGAAAAGGTTGACACAACAATCAGGAAAGGTGAGGTTGGGTAGACGATGGAGAAACCGTGGCAGGAGTGTGTTTCGGGAGGCGTGCACGATGGCGGGCAAGGTTAGGATACACAAGAACAATGGGAACAACAATGAGGTTGGAGAGTTGTTGGGGGCTTGGGGCGGCATGGTGACCGGCCAACAACGAGACGAGCAATATTTTCTCCCGTTGCAACGCATGGGCACAATTGCTAGTAATATTCTATTTATATGATGATGATGACGGACGATCCCATCCGTCTCGCCGCATTGTGCTCACTGACTACATATATGCTAGTATACTACTACTCTGTACTCTGTATCATTCCAATTTTATCAGGTGTCTCCGAAGAGACGCGCCAATGGCGCCATACTATACTACTAGCCGACCTGTGTGGTTTGCTTACTTACTACTACTAGTACTCCCTCCGTAACCTAGTGGGCCCAGCACAGACTCGGTTACCCACCTTTAAGACTGCTGGCTGCATGGTGCAACACTGGCTGGGTTATGCACGGAGTCGGTTATGCAAATCGGTCGTGTCGATCCTGCGCGTCACCTGCATCCGGTCGTGTCGGTACTGCGCATCACCTCAGCTCGGTTACCCACGGTTCGGCTACGCACCATCCGTTCTGCATGGCGCGTGCAACACCGACTGGGTCGTGTCGATTCAGCGCGTACGGTGCGTTCGTGCTGCTTGATGCAACACCACCGGTTCCAGATCTATGCGTAACTTGAACCTGCTCGTACCCGCACGGACTCGGCTACGCACCTTCATGCTGCAACACCGACTGGGTGGTGCCGATTCGGCACGTAAACTGCATCCGGTCGTGTTGATCCTGCGCGTCACCTGCACCAGCTTCGGTTACGCGCGATTCGGCTACGCACCGTCCGTTCTTCATGGCGCGTGCAACATCGACTGCGCTGTGTCGATTCAGCGCGTAACATAAGAAATAGGCTTCAGTTGTACTCCGTATGCGTAACCTACACCCACTGGGTTATGCACCATCAGTGTTGCTGTATGCATAGGGCAACTACGACTGGGTAACGCACAGACTTGGTTACGCACCATTCAGGCAACACTGACTCGCAGGGTTACGCACGCAGCATCGCGGTGACGGAAATACCCACGTTGATGTGTATATACGAGAAATAAAAAATCACAGTGCGTTCGGAAATACAGCATGATATCGGATCGGGATCCTGTGTTCTGCCTATATGTACCCTCGCGTTGGACCTTGTACGGCGACATGTTGGTTGGCCCGGCGGGGGAGGTAGCATCGTCAATTTCCCGTCTCGGCGTCGGGGGTCAGGAGGAAGACGTCGTTGTGGAGATCATGGAGGAGGGAGGACCTGGAGGCCGGTTTGTTCATCTGAATACAAGTTGAAGGTATGTTGCCCCGGCTGTGGATACATCGTTTCTCACTTTCTCAGCGTCCTGTAACTTTAGGATGATCGATCTTTTCTTTTGGTATTATGGACGTCACGGCAAGGAGAACAAATTATGTAAGCCGTCGATGCCTCACCGCCGTGGAGCGTCGCCTTCGTCGCTCTATGTTCATCTCGCAAGAAAATAAATCACCGTTGATCGGGAGAAATGTGACTCACCTGGGCATTGGATCCGCATGGGCTCAGGACCGGAACATACAGGGTTGGACCCAGATACTCGCTGTCAGGAAGGATCTGCGGGAATTGTGGTGTACGAGGTCACTACGAAATTATTTGCCCCAATGTTCCGCAGCCTGGGATGAGTACAACTGAAAGGTAACACAATTCTTAATTTCTTATGTCGCCGTAGGTAGTTGATTTATATATGAATGTTCCATCAATCTTGTATGCCGAGTAATGTGTTCCATGGTGTATGGCACAGTGCTTTTAACAGCGAAGATCAGAGGCAGGAAGAGGATCCTGGTGAAGTTGTACAAGAAGAAACTCGTGGGAGGCTTTGCAAGTGGCACGAGATGAAGTAGGCATCGTCCATGTTTTAGCTGTAGCAGTTGGTTCATCGATCTGATAGTAGTTTTAGGTTAACTAGGTTATTCCCCGCCCGTGCTGCGGGATTTGAGTGTGAGATTACATGGACTTGACCGACTATCAATTTCTTAGTGAAGAGAAGAGTTTCGATATTCTGTTGGAGTGAGATCCGATCCTTAACATGGAGCGAAACTGCGAAAGTATATAGAGAGCTCACCAGTATTGACTAAAGTATACTAAGTATAATTTTGTCAGTGGAACCACATATGCCTATTTTTTTTAATCTACTTCTATCTCATCCGCTTCTTCCGCATCTCTCTCGAGTCTCGATGAGCGCCTCGCCACGCCACTCCTTGCCTCTGCCAATCCAGGCTACCGGTGCCGCCACCACTACTCGGTCGAAGCGTTGCCACGCTCGCCGCTCCTATTTCCCTCCGTCCAGGTTGCGGGCTGCGATCCCGGATTCGATGGCGTAATTTTCAATCGAGAGTTCATGGCATCAAAGTTGTGAATAGTAAAGTCAAAAATTTCACCTCCTAACCAAACACCACACTGAATTAGGAAGCCGTGATCGCTCTCCAGGCCAGGCTTGGACTGAAGGCCACGAAACCAATCACTACCGTAGACCGTAGTGACAAAGTATGGAAAATCCATCAACCATTGGCAACTTCTTCTTGGATTACACCAACCCACGAAAGGATAACTTACATGGCTACATTACATCACATTTATGCAAACATATTTGAAGAACCTGCATCAAGTAAATGCATACCAGGCCCCAGAACCATGGAAGACATCAAAACCATATTTTGCACCAATTGATCCTTCACGGATAGAAATGTGATGGGGGGATGAACGCCGACTTAGATCAGACAAACAGAGTGATCCACACAGGCTCGACGTCGGCGGAGTGGCCACCAGTGATGGATATCCCCATCACCTCGTTGTCCAGCAGCGAGTACTCGCAGATACCCTGCGGCGTCCGCATCTCCAGCACCCGCCGCACATAGTAGATGCAACTGTGGCGCAGCCCCGCCACCGCATACAACGCCACAGGCACCACCACCGACACCACCGACCCCACGAACAGAGCCTTCCCGGCCATCTTCTCCACCGTGATCCACTTCCGCAGACCTGCTAACACAAGGAACTGGACCTGCACCATGCGCTGCACACTGTTAGGCTTCTGGATCTGCACCAGCAGGACCTTACCGTCGCTCTCCACCAGGTACATCAGTGAGTCCCTGGCCGTCAGGCTCATGCCATCACGCAGATGCGAAACCACCGCCGCGCGCATGCGCAAGTCTGCACGGAACGACAAGACCGCCCCGTCGTGGCCTAGCGCATACAGACAGTAGAGGCCGAAGAGCATGTCCCTGAAGCCCCCATGCTCGGTTCCCTCGTGGATGTCGATGGTCATCCATGCATCGGAGACGGCCGACTGGTGCAGGACAATCGTGCGTATTTGGCTCAGCATGGCAGTGGCCCATCCTGGGGTAGTTGGTTGTGCGGAAGGACAACCTTTGACACCAGAAACACTGGAGGAGGTGGGAGAGCAAAGATTCGGCTGGATGCAGGGTTGTAGAGAACAACCGCATGTTGGTCGTCCAAGGCCATGACGAGCCACCCCGCAGCCTGGGCGCAGCACCGCCCGATGTTGAGTCTCACGGGGATGGAGAAATGCAGGATCTTGCGGTGGTGTAGGCTGAAGAAGGCGAGATCACCATGGGGGGTAGGTCGGCGTATGAGGAGTCGGGGTACCTCAAAAGGAAGATCAGTCGACGGTAATGATTCCCGAATGGATTTGAGCCAAGAGGCACAGACGAGGCAGATGGCAACGCGATCGCGGGGACCGAGGATAGTAATGATGCGCTCCAGCAACTCCGGCGGTAGATCCGCCCATGATGACTGGGAGCCGGGGCATCGTCCTGTATGCCGAGCGGCGGGGTTGCATGGGGAAACCATAGTATGTGGAGCCAAGCGATTATTTTCCTCTTGCTCAAAGCCTCATACTACTACTCCTAGACCATATATATATACTCCCTCCATCCCAAAAAGACTGTTATAGCCTTCAAAATTTGTCCCACAAAGACTATTTATATAAGCTTGTTTTAAATGATCTTCTCATTAAACTACACCAAGTACCAAGAAAATATTTCATTGAGAACCGCATAGAGCCAATGAAATACTTATTAGCATTGGGTTACGGTATACTGATTCACGGTCAGAGCGAGTACCACAGCCTTGGTTACATGGCATGCTTCCACCTAAGGCCAGATTGCATTACCGCCGAACGATATCTAGGAATCGGGGTTAAACATATCCTGTGTGAATCCAAATACTAGTCCTGAAACTGGTAATGAAATGGAAATTTATTACCTGCAACAAGATCAGGCTGCCTTTAGGAGTACTACCAGGTGTCGGATTATTCCCTTGCCTTTTGTAAGCAGCCGGACCATCTTGTAGATTCTTAAGAGTATAAACACCCCAGTTCATCAAATGTAAGTCACCAACATTCTCGACTAGCCACTGGACGTTTGCTGGAATAGCTGGGTTGGTATCAGGGTCAAATAAAACCTTGTGGCAAAACATGAAGAAATCTTGAAGAAACGAATCAATGGCAGGCCCGTACTTTTGCTTCAGTCTATTTTCAACCTTAGACAATGTTAGTGACGACCTTGTTTTTTCTCGACCACAACTGGTCATATTGACCTCTTTTCCCTCGATTGGTAGACCCATGATGTCCTTCACATCTGATGGCATCAACTGGACCAGCTCGCTACAAAGCATGAAACCTGCTTGATCTGGATCATACATGTTGACAAGCGACATCAGCAATGGACGATCTATGGTGATTGGTTTGATGTGTAGCAAGAAGTCGAACTTGATAGACTCTAGCTTTTTCTTTCTTGCTGTTGAAAGCAGCCCAAGGACATTCGCCAGTCGTTTCGGTGTGCCTAGAATGCATAGGCTCGAGCACTTCAAAGAAATGGTAGAAGTAGAACTGATTGGTATCTGGTCACAGAGAGAGAGTAATCAATAAATGCGTCGTATGGAATCTGGATGGTGTGTTACATACCTCCGGAGTAGATGACAATGGGCCACCGGAGTTGAAGTTGTTGGGCCGCTGTCTCCGAGGATGGCCACTACCGGTCGTAGGTGCTAAATTTTCTTCTCTAGGAGGCCGCTTCCTTGACGTCGTCGTCGACTGTGATTTGCCATCAGAAGTCACGGTTGATTTGTCGTCGGAACTTTGTGTCGTCGGCGTCGCATTGTCGCCCAGTGCGCCTTGCTTGTCAAGATGAGGGACACTTGGACGTCCATCAGCCGATGATTTCTCTGCCGCGCTCGACATGAGCAAAAACCTCTTCCTCCTCCGCTTCCGCGATCTGAACTTGCAGGTCTACCAAAATGGAGGGAGAGAATGTAAACCGCCTGAGAGAGAGAGAAATAATAAACCGTCGTTCACGCTGTAACGCACGCAATCAGTCGATGGAAAGGCATAACCGAAAAGAAAGGAAACATTAATAACCTACTCCCTCCGTCTTGTGAAGAACGCAATCCTAGCATTTGAAAAAAATCCCACAAAGAGCAATCCTAGAAAATAGATCTAATTACCGCTGGGTTATGTACACCTGAGTTATGCGTAACCTCCACGCTAATGCAGAGCGCTTGGTTACCACGCATCGTGCGTAACTGGATGTTGGCCGTGTAACATAGGCGATTATCACAGTAACCTGCCACACGCCTCGGTTAACACACGTGGTTACCCACACGGCCATGTAAAAGTAAAAGGCCGCTTGGGTTACGCACACCGCAACGGGGTTGCCCCGAACACGGCGGGTTGGGTCGTGTCGAACCTGCGTAACCAACCAAACCCGACGGGTGTAGCTGACGCATAACCTGACGGACGTAGATTACATAGGTTCGACACGACCGGACCCGACCCGACGTGGCGATGTGTTCCGTGGCAAATGGCAAACCTAAAGAAACGACCCTACCTTTAGATGCCGACCCTCACTATATGGGTAACCCACCCAGGTTTTTTTTTAGAGTGGTAACCCACCCAGGTGGTGGCAGCACGCAGCATGGTGGATTATCCAACGAAGAGAACAGGGCCGAATCGGTGACACAATCAATACCCAAAATTAAGTTTCTGGTGTAAATACCCATTAGGCCGGCCCAAACAAATAGTGCAGTCAAATGGTGGCAGACCCTTTGGGTCATTCGGCTACCCAGCAAAAAATCGATCCCCTTACCCCTCCGATGAATCCCGACCCCGCCGCTCGGTGTGGCGGCGCAGCCATGTCTGTCGCCGACCTTGCGCCGCCCAACCACTGCGTCGGTTCCACACTCGTCCCTTCGTCAGTGTCACGGGCCGCACCGTCCGCATCTCCGATGGCACAACTTCCTTCGACCCAACCGCGCCCCTCGTCGAAGCCGTCGTCAGACCCAACTATCCAGGCCGCCGTTGAACTCGCCAGAACCAGGTGATTCTTTCTTTCTTCCTTCTCTTTCTCTGTCGATGCGAATCTGCAGTGTGCCATGCATCGACCTGGGGTTTCCCTTAGCTTGGTCGACTGCTTTGCTTCAGAGAACCTGGGAATCCGACCTGGTGATCCAAGAGACTATTTTTTCAGTTAATATTTTTTTTCAACTGTCGTTTGAGGCGATTAGGAGCCGCTCTAGTTGTGCTTGTTGGAGCAAAGGATGCTATACACACCCCATCTGTAAACACTGCTACACATTCACGATAATGCTCACAAACAACAAGAGTGCTCTCTGGATATCTTGCACCTGCAAATATAGTTTATTTGATGTTGCCACCAAATATACTATGAAGATAAATGTTCTGGTGTGTTCTTTTAAATTGAGCCGGTGGGGGTAAGACCGCCCCCACGGTTTTTATTAAGAAGAAGATACCTTCTCCCGACTTAGGAAACCCCTCGAACCCCGGTTTCACGAGATTTTTTTTAAATCAACTCCAACGATGAATCGAACCTGGGTGGTTGCGACCATACCTCAGCTCCTCTAACCAACTAGGCTAGAGGGCTTTGGTCCGGTGTGTTCTTTTTATAGGCCAAATAAGTAGTATCTATTAAATACTCAGTTTCTAGTAAATGAAAAATCTCTATCTATCTGATGGAGTTTACTTGTAGGTTGCACAAACAATGGAGATACCTCCTCTGGCTAATCCTTCAGTTACAACTCCAGTGGTCGAGGTCATATATAGTATCTATTAAATACTTAGTTTCTAGTACATGAAAAAACTCTATCTATCTGATGAAGAACGGCTTTCTTGATGCTTCTCCATCAGTTACAACTCCAGTGGTCGAGGTCATAATGCCAAGTCCCAGAAATTATCCAAGAGCCAAGCGAATAAGATCAAGTTTCAACAACAAGCTTAGCAAGAATTGACCAAGCACCAAGTTACCAAGTCATGTCCACAAGAATTGACCGAGCACCAAGTTTTTACTGGGCCCCTTGTTAATGGAATTGGCCATCTTCACTTATGATGTCCCGATAGATAAAGTTGCATAGTCGCCCTGGAATGGAGACAAATTCAACTCTTCTTAGCTCATTTCTTGGAATACTGATCTTCTGTTTGTAGCAAACAAAACTTGGTGGACAATTATATGTTATGTGCACCTGAAGTGGACATTGTTCCGTCATTAGTCCTTAATATATTGTTTGTTGAACTAACAACAGTTTTGTTTGTTACAAACAGAAGTTCAGTGTTCCAAGAAATGAGCTAAGAAGAGCCGACTTTGTCTCCATTCCAGGGCGCCTATGCAACTTTATCTGTCCGGAAATCATAAGTGAGGATGGCCAAGTCCATTCAGAAGGAGCCCGCTAATAAACGTGTTTTCTTGTGGACATGACTTGGTAACTTGGTGGTCGATGATGTATGTACTCAAGTTTTGCTAATTCAAGTTCAGCACCTGGGGCCAGAAACTGAAATCGTATGACATGGATAGCAAGGAGGTGTACACTCTCTGCACTTTTAGGGTGGGCCCTCAGTATATTTTCCCATTAGTTCCCTACTATGCAAAGACATTGGCCCTTGGTAATATGCACTAAAATAGTGCCTTCTGAGGTTGAGGTATTCCCTTTGTCTGTCCCAAAATTACTGGTCAATTTTGATGTTCCAAGTATGGAGACAGGAGTTATATCTGTAGAATTAGGCTATGTGCTTTTATGGTGCTTCCATGATATCAAACACTTGGGCATGCCGTAAGTTACCATTACATATGTAAGCAATTGCCTGAGTTGCACAATGCATGATGTTTGGACTTCAAGTTCCTATGCATCATTTGTTTTGAATGCAAAAATGCTTAAGGAAATGTATTTTATGTTGCATTTTTTTTGAACAACATCGGGGGGAAGATCCCCACCTACATATATTTCATTGAACGAAACAGAACAGAGTGTACAAAGTCAGCCTAGCAAGTCAGCTTAGCAAAGGAGAGAAGAAAAACAGACAGGAGGAGGAAACAGGTTAGAAGTTACAACCGAGAACGTAGATAAGCAGCCCATGCTTGCCAAAGGCGAAACATCTTCTTGTAGCGGCAGCTCCAGCTTTCCATGTCGTGTAGCACCCGTCTGAGAATTGAAGTGGCCGAGGAGTTAACTTGGTCGAAGATGAGCACATTTCGCACCTTCCAGATATGCCATTGGACCAGGATCATCACATCAGCATGAACTGCTGACGGTAGTTGCAGCTCGCACACCAGAAGCCATGGCATCCGGAATTCCTCTAGGTGAGGTTCGATTCCAAAAAGATGCCAAACCGCAGCTGCGACAGAACATTCAGAGATGATGTGTGTATCAGTCTCAAGGACTACGGGGAATTTCTCATGGTAAGATTCTTCCAGTACGCAGATGTGTTGCATTTTTGAACTAGGGTTTGAGCATTTTCTAACTACAGTATATATGTAGGCTCCTGATAGATGCCCTGAGTACTATTGGCAGAGGGAGTAATTCGCGAAGCTTATCAATATCAAGAGGATCATAGTGCATGAGGAACCAAAAGAAGAATCAACCTGCGATGTGGAAGCTGTTTTTAGGAGGGTCATGCAAGCTGACAATGGTATGCAATAGTAGACATGAAGATGCAATGAAGTAATTAACTTTGCAGCTGTATCAATGATATAGTTTGTTGTTTTTTCCTTTGCTTTCTTTTTCCTACCTACTATGATCTCCCGGGATTGTAGTCTTGTATTTGCTGCTATATCAATGAAATGTGCTACACCGTGTCAGGCCCGCACATCAAGAGACGACAGGTGAAGTGGAATGCGTAATCTGCACAGTGTCGGTTATGCATGGTGCAACCTCGTGTCGGACCTGCGTAACCGATACCTTTTGGTGCTAGCGCCCGGCAGGTTACGCACGAGAAACCATGATGGATGCGTGGAGCAACATGGCTCGCGGTTGGGTTACCATAGCATATGCCTTTGATCAAAGCATGCCGCGTATCCCAGGCATCCACGCGTGTAACTGAGGCGGTGCAGGTTACATGATGGCCGCCTAGGCTACACACGCCAGCATCGCGGTTGCCGCGGGACACAGCGGGTGGTGTCGACTAAGCGCGTAACCTGCAAGGTCTCGGTTACGTAGGCGCCATTCAGCGGGCTACACACTTGAAAATTCCATGGACGACACGTCAGTAGCCTCCCCGGTGCGGGCTTCACTTTTGAGAGAAGCAAACTACGGCGAGGGCAGGCCGTTGTGGGCCACGCGGTGCACCATCATTATTACGATGGACGATGGGACGAGCCTCCCTCCTCTGCTCCTCTCCCATCATGTCGTGCGCAGCCATAGCCGCCGCCCGCCCTGAGGAGTAGGCTGGACCCGCTGCATTACGTGTGCCATATGGTGCTTCAGCCTAGGTTACGCGGCTTGCTGCCAAGCCAAGGGTTACGCACAGTCACTATGTCATGTCGTGTGTACAGCCTTGACGGGACGGGACGGGACAGGACAGGACGGGCCTGCTGCTGCAAGCGCCTCCGCTCCCGTCCCGTCGTGTCGTCCACAGCCACAATAGCGCTGCGCGCCCCGAGGAGTAAGCTGGACCCGTTGGGTTAAGTGTGGAGTATGTGCATAACCCAGCATGGTGATGATCTGCCCCCTTTGTTTACTTTGTTTATTGATTATTATTTATATAAAAAAATTCTGGGGGAGAGGTCCTTAAGCGGTCGAGAGGGTAACCCACTTGTCTTCACCACTTGTCACCTTCTTTCACCTTCTTGTCATCTCCTCCACTCCCGCCTACCATCTTTGCTTGTAGCCATGGCTCGCAGGCAGCATGCCCGCCGCAGGCGCATGACGTCGCCGCCTCCCTATGAGGCGCGGGTTGCTTCCCTCTTGCGCTCCACTATCCTGAGGCCGGAGGACTTGACAACGATCGAGGCCGTGCTTCCCCCTGCCCGTGCTAACGGCGGGGGAGCGATCCGTGTTGCCACCAACCTGGCCTCACTGGACGAACTGTGGGAAGTGGTGATGTTCCTCCCGTTCTTTTTCTGTGGCCTGGTAGCACCGTTCTCCATTTTCTTCTGCCGCGTGCTAGAGGTGTATGAGATACACTTGGTGCACCTCACCCCCAACGTCGTTCTCATGCTGGCGATATTCGCACATTTGTGCGAGATGTTCGTCGGTGTATGGCCCTCCGTCAAGCTCTTCCGCTTCTTCTTCTAGCTCTCTTGCACGGGTACCTCGCATCCGTTGGTGGGCGCGTGCATGTTTACGCTCCAGTAGACGCGCGCAGCCGAGTATATACCCATGCGCGTCTGCTCCATGTGGGAGGAATGGAAGCGGCAGTGGCTTCACACGGATGTCGGCGTGATACATCCCCTTCTCTGCCTTCCTTCCTCCCACCTGACGCCCGCTGCTCATAGCTGGACCGACGAGCCCATCCTTGCCGAGGAGTGGAGTCCGGTGCGGAATCGGATCGTGGCACTTCGGGCGGCGGGGCTCACCTCCACCATGGTGGTGGCGGACTTTCTTCGCCGGCGCATCGCTTCGCTCTGCGCTCGTCTTCATCTGGCTTTGTTCTACACTGGCGTCGAGGACCCCACCCGCACGGTGCGGGGACCCCTGAGCATACCCTCCGAGCATGAGGTGCAGGAGCTCCTGCATCGGATCTTGGACGTGCAGGACCCTTCACTAGGGATGCTCCCGGACGAGGTCAGGCCTCTGTGCGACGACACGGCACGCGAAGCCCTTCAGCTCTTGCTCCCAAAGACGGATGAGGATGGCATCATCGTCTGTCCTCCTCCATCGTCCGGAGCTTGCACCGCGAGGCGTACGCCTCCGTGCCAGAGTCTCGATGCTACGCTGGCCGAGAAATGGCCCCAAGCGCCATCTCCTCCTGCCGTCACCGCCCTGGAACGGGGCTCGCCGTCAACTGCGGGGTGCTCGGGCGTGCGCTGCCTGCCATCCAAGCGTGCGAGAAGCAGTACAAATTTGGTGGTGGCGCAGGCAAAATGGGTTTACTGGGTCCCCCCCGGCAGGTTGGTCCCCGTTCTTGCCATTAACGTTCGCCGTCCTCTCCATTTTTTTAAAAAAATCCTGCCTTTTCCAGGAGCTCGAGAGGTTCGCTGGCGACAGATTCCACGGGCACGGTGATTGCTGGCGGCGGAAGCTCTACTACGTCTCAGCCTCCGTTAGCTTTGGTCGCGACAGCTGTCCCCATTGCGGGCGCCACTAGGAGTGTGCCGCGCATTCCACCGCCCTCCAGCTCTGGCGCAAGGAGTGCCATGGTTGAAGTCCCGGATTCCCCGGCGCGGGAGCCTGCGGAGTAGTTCACCGCTGCTCGCCCAATCGGGACGCCGCCCCGTGCCCTACTGTCGCTGGCTGTGCCTGAGGGCCTGGTCGGCATCCGCCGCACTCTCGAGGGTGGAGGCAGCGCTCCATCCGGGTGGTGCTGGCAGGAGCACCACCACCAGGAGCAGGAGTTGCTGTCACTGGCGGCGGACCTCGAGCATCGCCAGGAGTACGCGCAACTCTTGGAGGCGTACCTGGCGGCTCGAGAAGAGGCTCTCGCGACGCACGAGGGCCTCCTTGCCTCCGCAGAGGCCGAGCTGCTCCAGCGGGAAACCGTGGTGCTGGAGGGGACCGAGTGCCTCGACAGTCAGATGGCGGAGCACTGTCAGGCCGTGTCAGAGGCTCGATGTGTGGCCCAGGAGTAGGTGGACCAGCTGGCACAGCGCGGCCAGGAACTCGACACCCTCGCCTGCGAACTAGAGCCTTGCGCGCAACAACTTGATCGCCGCGAGCGCGAGATGGAGCAGACGGCCATGGAGGCCGCGGTGACCAGTCGTCTGGTGGAGGCGCGGAGCGCTGGGAACGACGCAATCCATGCTGAGCTGCTAGCTTCACTGGCGGAGATTGTGGAGGTGAGGAATGCCCAAGCGCACGTCGCCTCCCAGCCCCGTGGTCTCTGCCTCCGTCTCCACGACATCTTGACGGACGGTGGGCACGATGGGGTCCCTGTCCCCAACTTGCCGACTAAGCGAGGCCCGAGGGCTCTGCTCTCGGCCCATTTCGCTCTGGTGGACCGCGCAGCGCAGCTCCGCGCTGCCGTGGATGCGGCGGCACTCCATGGGGCTCGATCGCTCGCGCAGTGCGTGGCCGAGTACATCATCATCGCTCTGCGAGCCCGGGTGCCGGACTTCCCCTCAGAGCTGCTGTGCGAAGGGCCGCCAGAGGAGGGTGAGAAGCTCCGTGCCGGTGTGAAGGACCTGGCCACGGAGGTGGTGAACTTCTTCGCTCCTGCTGTTGACGAGGAGGACGCGAGCGCGGTGGAGGACGATCAGGGTGCCGCCTTGGAGACCGTTTGGCTGGTAGGATGAATCTTGTTCGTGGTGCCGGGTTGTGGCACCTGAACATTCGTGGTAGTAGTGTGCAGTACCCTCTTGCAGCTCCTTTTATAAGTAGAAATATTCTCCAACAGCATGTCTAACGCCAGTAGAAATTATGATCTATTCATGAACAGTTGCAAAATTCCGACGCTATTGGGACTTATTACCCGTCACTCATGGAGCTTGCAACTCTTGTAGTTCACACAATATGTGCAGTGGAGCAGCTGTATAAGTAGTTGTAGTACTATAGTTGTCTTCGAAACGAGATGCATGAGGCAATCTAATGCAGACTGGGTTACCAGCAGAGCAACCCATCCTGCACACACTCGGCAACGCATCAGGACGATTATGCGTAACCTCTGCTAAATCAGTTACGCACCACCCATGAAGCATGCTCTTTGGTGCCTACTTGCTAGGATTGCAAATAGCCAAGCTCCATATGTATATTCTCAAAAAAAGCTCCAGATGTAAGCGTAACCATCACCTGCCCGGTTACGCAACATTCATGTTGCTTTCTGCCGTGTCGATTCAGCACGTAATCTGCATCCGCTCGGCTATGAGCAAGATGGCAGGCGGCTGCGGAGGAGATGACAAGAAGATTAGGGTCCGTTTGGTTGGTCGAATGACGGCCAGGCCAGCTGCAGCAAACCAAACGCACCCAGGTGAAGAGATTCTCTGTCGTTTGCATCCCTGCAGTTGTGTCACTGCCGTATGGGCCCCGCAGCGATAGACCCCACGTGACAATGATTGAACTGCTAAGGCTGAACGGTTGCCTCCGCTTATTAAGGACCCTCTCCAATGGCCTTCTAAAAAAAGAACCTCTCAAATGGAATTTTTTAATCAATAAACAGTGCAAACAGGCAGTTGCACCAAACAGGCGGAACCGTGTGGGAGCACGTTATGCCAAAAATGCGTTTGCACTATGTCGCTTGGATCGTACGTAACTGGTACTATTTAGGTTACGTAGAATAGGGTTCGAAACCCAAGCTAGGGTTCGGACTTCGGAGATTGGCCACAACTTGTGCGTAACCAAATGTTTGACGGTTAATTGTACACTGAGAATGACGCGGCGCATGCAGTCGATGGATTTCACGTGTGCATCGCGTCGCTTGACATGATGGGCAACAGCGAAAATTTCGCATCGCTTGAGTTTATTTCGAACCACTAGAAGGTGGCTGAGTATTTAAAGGTAGGGGAAGTTTTCATCATCTTCACGAATTATTCCCCTTTCTCTTTGGTCACCAAAGTTGTTTATTACTCCACCATGGATTCTACTTCATTCACTCCATCTATCCAACTTCCGGCTGATGTCTACGGCCTCATTCTAGATCGCTTGGAGGCTTTTGACGTCCTAAGATTTCCCCTAGTTTGCAGTGAAAGCTTTCGAGCGTGTACATGGAAACCTCGCCTTCATCCTGGTGCTCCAACCTTGCTTACTTCCCCCATCGATACCGATGGCAGGGATATTCCTCACGATGATGAGCAAGGTATGTTCTTCGTCCACAATATTTTCTCCAACGAGACATTTCTCGTGGATGTAGAAGGTTAGAAGAATAGATTTTGGATTGAGTGTAAGGATGACTGGCTTGCAACCACGGATGTGCACTGTAATGTCGAACTCATTAATCCCGTTACTAGACTGCGACTTTGTTTGCCTTCGTTTGCTGCTTTTACCAAGGTTGGGTTCATTTTGAACACTTACGTGTTTAATCGAGTGAAACTGTGTCGGACTCCTACTGAATCAGGCAGTTATCTTGCTATCGCCATGTTTGTTCCAAATGTCTTACTCTACACAATGCATGGAAGTGTTGATTGGACCATGCTGACAAACCCTACTGGAGAATATGTACAGCATCTTGATGTCATTGTGCACAATGGGAAAATTATGGCTATTGGTGAGAATGGGGACTTGTGGTCGTGGGATCTTGGCCAAGGAGCTACAGATCCTACACTGGTGGTAAGATCAGCCGTTCCTCTAAAGGATTTCTTGGAATATGAGTTCTTCTTGGGCCAGTCTATCAACAGAAAACTCTTGGTAGTTTCTTCCTATGGCTGGGAGCGCAACGGTAACAGATGGTCCAAGAGAATACTAGGTTGTTTCGATTGCAAGCTACTCGTGGAGGGTGTTTCAATTCATGAAGTGGATGTTGATATTGGGATCGTGTAGGAGATCTGTGACATTGGTAATCAAGCTCTTTTTGTTGGATGCAATTACACCTTCTATGTCCCCGTCCCATCCTCTTCAGGGAATGTGAGGGCTAATTGGGTATACATTTCTGATGCATCTTACTACGACGCCATTGCTGTCAACCTGAATGAGGAAGACATCCCGGATAACGTTAAGTGCATATCTTATCCTGGGCCCCTGGACATGTACCAAATGTCGATGTGGTTCCGACCTGCTTTTCTTCCAGTAGCCATTGATCTAGCATGTGGAAGTTAGAGTTGATGCATGTGCGGAGATGAAACTGTAAATCCTCAATGGTACGCCTAGTTTCATTTCCGTGAAATGAAATCCCCTGCTATGTCCTCACGTTTGCCTATGCGGCATGCCGTTTATTAATGAGAATGAGACACATGTCTAATTTGCATTGAGAGTATTTTGGTTGTCATGTACTCATGTGTAGAAACTTTATTTTACTTCATTAAGTATTATACCACTTTGCTTTTTGTTTTTGAGTTGATGGAATTCATGGAAACGATCGTTTAAGGAAGCCTCCGTGCAGCTTGAAATAAAAGCACGATCACGAAATTGCCGGGGCCATGGATTGAGTGCGTACGTTACTAAAACTCGCATGGAAACATATAGCCCGCGCTGGATAGTTACCTTCCAAAACATCAAGCATGGCACAGTAATCCGATGGGAATTTACCAACTTGCAACATGCTCAATCGCGATTGTATGCTGCGTGCGTAACCCTATAGCTGCCATTTTTTAGATGGCAGCATGCCAGCATGCATGCCCAATCCGCGGTTGCTCATGATCCATGCTGCGTGCTACAAATGCCTGCCGTGTGTGTAATCCAGGGGGGTGTTTGGATGGAAGGGTAAATTGGACAAATAAGGCAAATTTACCCGAAATTTACTCCTAAGGCGCCAAACATGTGGGGCAAATGTGGTGGGGCAAATGTTTTGCCCCTCTAATTCCATATACTCCTAAAAAGTAGTAGAAAATTGGAGCAAAATTGTGGTGGACCCCAGCCCTCTCTCTCATCCACATCCACATTTACCCCTCAATCCAAACACCCCAAGGAGTAAATATTATAAGAGGCAAATGGAAGGGGCAAAACATTTGCCTTGGGGTAAACATTTACCCCTTCCATCCAAACAGGCCACAGGTGTTTGCAGCACGCAGCGTGGCTCCAGTGTAACCGAAAGTCCAAAAGCACAAAGCACCGATTTAGCCACGACAGAATATTCCCAATTCCTAGATTCTTTGAAACGACCTATAATTTCATACTTTCAGTAACCAAGAACCGTCTGGTTCGGTTCGATCTAACCAGGCGGTAGGCTCCTCCATTCCATGCCTCGATCTCTAGGCATTTACGAGGCCAGATCATCCTCATCCTTCCAGAAGAAGCATCCGGATTCCGATCGAGAGAGCTTGTTCCCTCCCTCGGCTCCCCAGCGGCGCGCAATAGGTCGGATCCATCGATGGCTCCCACGGTGGCGGCGGAGACAGCAGCGGCGAAGCAGCAGACGGGAAAGACGGCAGCACTCACGGTGCACGACGCATCCGACTACCTCATGCTGCTCACCATCACCAGCAGGTACGTCCGCACATGTCGTGTACATGTGTCCAGCTAGAAATTGTCCCCCGATGGCTAGGTAGTCGCCCGCATCGATCTAGTCGCTCGGGTCTCGACCTCGCCAGCATACCCCCGCCGCCGGCAGGGCTGTGCCCGGTCGGCTCCTGCGGCGTTGTGAGCCCGTACGTCCGATCTACTACCTCCGTCCCAATATATTTGCACCTTTTGACTTTTACACATCACGTTTGACCATTTGTCTTATTTAAAAATTTTGTGAAAATATAAAAACTATTATGATATACTCAAAATATATACGACGATAAAACATGTCATAGCAAAGTAAATAACATTTTCACAATTTTTTTGAATAAGACGGATGGTCAAACGTGAAGCGTAAAAGTCAAAAAGTGTAAATATTTTGAGATGGAGGGAGTAATTCTTAATGATGCAGGAGCACCGGAGATGATGATGTAGCGATAAAGATTCTGTACTGTGGGATCTGTCACTCTGACATGCACAGCATTAAGAACAAGTGGATTAACGCCATTTACACCGTCGTACCTGGGTACGTGACTTGCCCATTCCTTGCTGCTGTTGTTGGTTTATTTTTTTAGGTTTGGCTTTGGTTTCTCCTGCAGCTCCAAATGTGAAGCTCTATCAAACAGTTTGCTCAAAGTCAAAACTGACTTCATCTTTAGAGCATTAGAGTACTTGGAGTCATTTTGTACGGAGAAATCGAAGTTTAAAAAATCCAAAGGAGCCAGAGCTGTACCAAAGAAAGACTTTTATCAAATTGTGACCTCTGAAAATACTGAACTGCTCTTTTGTCCATGTGTTGCAGTCATGAGATCCCCAGAGTTGTGATGGGGCTAGGCAAGAACGTGACCAAGTTCAAGGCCGGCGACCACGTCGGCGTCGGCTGAGTGGTGAACTCATGCCAGTCCTGTGACAGCTGCGACGAGGGCTTCGAGAACCACTGCAAGGGCATCATCTTCACCTACAATGACATCGACCTCGACGGCACTATCACCTACGGTGGCTACTCGAGCAACGTGGTTGTCCACGAGCGGTTAGTGGTCCGGTTCCCCGACGCAATGGCGCAGGTCCAGGGCGCACCGCTGCTGTGCGCCGGCATCACTGTGTACAGCCCCATGAAGCACCACGGCCTGAAAGTGCTCGGGAAGCACGTTGGCGTGGTGGGCCTGGGAGGGCTGGGCCACATCGCCGTGAAGTTCGCCAAGGTGTTCGGGATGAAGGTCACCATGATCAGCTCATCGCCAGCGAAGAAGGAGGACGCCCTGGACCGCCTTGGTGCTGACGCCTTCATCATAAGTAAGGATGCTGACGAAATGAAGGTGCTGTGAGAGAAATAGATCATGAATTTCTCACTCTGCAATGTTGGGTCTTATATTTTTTTGGCAGGCTGCGGCTGGCACCATGGATGGCATCATCAACACGGTGTCCGCCAACATCCCCATGGCCCCATACATGAGCCTGATGAAGCCCTACCGCCAAATGGTCATACTCGGCGTGTCGGAGAAGCCACTGGAGATCCCGCCGTTTGATCTCGTCAAAGGCAAGTCCTCGCCGAATGATCAATCTGTTTTATGAGAAATTTGCTTGCTTTTTCCAAACAGTGCTGGGTATGCTGGACCTTTCATCCTGTTGGTTCTCCATCAGTTTGTCGAGCGGCCATTCTGAAACTAATCATGTGCGTGTGAAAAAATACCTGCAGGGAGCAAGACCCTGGCGGGGAGCTGCATCGGCAGCATGAGGGACACACAGGAGATGATCGACGTGGTGGCGAAGCATGGTGTGATGGCGGACGTTGAGGTGGTGGGAGCAAACTACATGACCACGGCCATGGAGTGCCTCGCCAAGGCCGACGTCAGGCACCGCTTCATCATTGACATCGGCAACACTCTCAAGAGCTCTGAGTGATCACAATCTGACAAATTGGCATCAGTTAGTTTCTGCTGTTGCTGTGTTCCTCGGCTATAGGAAGAACCGTTTAATTTTCAGTCAGTGATATTCTAGCAACAGTGTTGGTTATGTTAAACTAAAGCAGTTTATAACATATTAATGTACTGTGGAGCATATACAATGTGGAAGTTAAAGGATACCCCGATGCAACTGTGGAATCAAATATGACATCACCATGCCTTAAGATAGTCAAGGTCAAAAGTCGAAACATTGATGAAAGGGTTCTGAGTGTTCTAAATTATCTGCGAACACTTAATATTTGTAAGTTACATTACAACCAACTCTGTTGTTCTTCTACATTATTTCTATGTTTTTAAATACATTAGCTTCTAGTAGTAACACTTCTATTTGTTTATAAATACTTTACCATCGCTTGTGGAAATGTATGTGCACCAAAACAAAGTAAGAAAAAGGATAAAAAAATCATGCAGGTTTTACATGTTGCAGACTGTCAATCTCTCTAAGGCATCATGTTTGTGCTGAAACCAAATAACCGATTGAGTAAAGTATGAAGAAGGATGTGAGCAACTATCTCAATTGACCAGTCCACATAGAAAAATAAAAAACAATGCCGAACTTCATCATGGGAATTGAGCACCATATTAAGAAGAATGTTGTTTGTCTGTTCAGCCCCAGTCCTATGAACATGTTGTTTGTCTGCGCATGTGGTTTTTGAAGCCCTATTTCATATGCCCTGTCCGCTAGTAATACTGTACTTAAATCAACTGGTAATAATTACCAACTTGCAACATGGTGTTGTGTCGATCCTGCGGCGGCCGGATACTGCAGAGCTTGAGAGGAATACGTAACCTGGAAGGTGACAGTTACGCAGGTGCCATACAGTAGGCTGCACACTATCCCTGTGGAGGATGACGCGTCAGCCTCCGGGCGCGGGCTTCGCTTCGAGGAGAAGCAAACTGCGGCAAGGGCAGGGCGCTGTGGGCCTGCGGGCACCGTGTGCCCGTGAAGCACCGTCATTATTACGATGTACTATAGGATGGGGGGAGGGGGGGTTCCGCGCGCTGCTTCAGCCCGGGTTACGCGGCTTGCTGCCAAGACAAGGGTTAGTACGCACGATCCCTGTGTCATGTCGTGTCGTGTGTACTGCTTTGACAGGACGGGACGGGCCTGCAGGCGCCTCCGCTCCCCTCTCGTCGTGTCGTCCACAACCACAGGGGCACCCGCCCCGAGGAGTAAGCTGGACCCGCTGCGTTACACGGTCCATATAACTGAAGAGGGCGAAAGGAGGTTACGCGCAGAATCGACACGACCGGATGCAGTGTGGATTTTGCGTAACCGTATCGGCTACAGGTTACGTGATGAAACGACACGACAGGATGCAGCATGGTTTGCGTAACAGACTCTGTGTGTAATCCAGTCAGTGATGCACGCACCATGGGATGGTGCGTCGCCGAACCGTGTGTAACTGAGCTGGTGTGGGTGACGCGCAGGATCGACACGACCGGATGCATGGGGATTTTGCGTAACAAACTCCGTGCGTAACGCAGTCAGTGTTGCACAGCCTATAAAACAAGATATTTCATCCTCTTCTGTTATGTGTAACCTGATGCGATGTCTTCCTCCTCTTCTTCTGTGAATCAGGTTTCCTTCAATCGTTTCTTTTATTTCCCCATCTATGGGCTTCACATGACAATCACTCATGTTCTTCCCTCAGTCTCCTAACCGCCAGGACGTAGAAAGGATCTTGACGAACATCAACACTCATGGTGCGAATCAACACGCGCCATCATCGAGGCAGAAACAGGGTCTTCAACTTGTGATTTCCATGGATGAGAAGAAACTGGAAGCTCTGGAGACCAGGAGGACACACCTCCTTGAAGTACTGAATCAAGTAGAGGAAGAAATAGCTATCACTAGAGTACAGCTAGAGAACACTGAAGAATTAGCAAGATCTTGATGTGTCTCCTTTTTTCACCCGATGCGATCGGCTTTTGATTTGATGTACCCGGACTTTATTAAAGAGAATCCTTCGTATGATTTAAGCCATTTACTTGTGTATCTTTGGACGATTTCCTTTTATTTGCAACAGGCACTACTTGTCTTGTGATCCTACTGAGCCAGGCAATCAAACACCATCCATCACTTCACGAGCACCACCACTTGGTTGCAGCCAACACGTGACTCTTTCTATGAAGCTCAGCCTATAACCCAATGGATTCCAACTCGTTTCCTTCGGTAGGTCTTTTCATTCTTTAGTCGATAGTTTTTAGACCAGCTCTACCTTAGATTAGGCATGGGAGGCATCTTTCCTTTGGAGTGTGTTCAGGAAAGATCAGTGTTTACTAGTCCTTAGCAAGCTTCTCCTTGAAATGGTTTTGCTACTTGATGATGCTAGTAAGCTGGCTGCCGCCGTCAGTAATGTTGATAGGTATCTATCGTTGATTCTTCCTCTTCTGGAATACAGAGTGCCTCTGCCTTCCTTCAATTGCTCCTCCGCGGAACCATGGGTTCTAGGAAGTACTTGAATGCTCCAATCCGACTCCATATGCGTCCGTGGCGTCCATCAGAAGTTGGTGCTGTGTTGCAGTCCGAATCCAGCACCCAAAACGTGTTGGCCTTGATCTCTTTCCATCTTTGGGCCAAAAGTGACGTGGTGGCCTTGTGGAGGACGTGGGAAACACTTGGACTGGTCCCCAATCAACTTCTTTGGTCCTCCATGCTTGCCATGTATGATTAACACTCTTTTTCAACCACGTTAGTATTTCTGAAAATGACAAGCAACATACATCACAGTGCAGCAACAATTCATCAAATATACCAAATATAATGATGATAAAGAATTGGTTCACCTTAGAATCAAAACTTGCTATTATGGTCGTATCCGATCCGATGATGTCCTCATAATTCTCCCCTTGTTGGCTGCAAGTCGTCCTCGACTTGCTCCGGTGGCATCTAAAGGTCCTTACCTCGATGTTGGAACACAGAGCAACTTGTATATTGCAAATTGAGTACTAGCAATGCTCCCCTTCTTTGGGCTGACCTTGTTGCTTAAGAGAAAAACTAGAAGGACTTTTCAAGACATTGTTAGCTTTAGTGCAGCCCTCTATTTTATCATGGTCACATAACCCAAAAGGAGATTTCAAATCTGAGCAAATATAAATTCTATGCACCAAATATTCTCCTTTGTAATTATATTTGCCAATAAAGTGATATGTATGATCAGCCAAACATTTCAATTCAGAATACGAAAAAAGTTTCTCCTCTAAACAATTTAGATCACAAAGAACATCAAATTCAATATAACCTAGAGTATTCAATGCAGACAACAATTTTAGTTCATCTTGTGCACAAGTAATAGGATGAAAAAACTTTTCTTCAGCATATATGTATGGATCTAAACAAAAAGTATCACTCTTATTCACTACTTGTGTAAAAGAAACATCAGCACACAAGTCCTCTTTTTCACAGGGAACATCAAGCAATTCATCGTGTGACAAAATCAAATCAGCAGCAGGTTCCACAACTTGTTGCTCTTCATTAGCAAGTAGAGTGGACAAATTTCCAACGTTATGGGTCACATCATTCTTGCAACTACTCACAGATGAAAGAATTTCCTTTTCAGCACTCACAGCAAGCCAAAACAATGAACCAATATTGTTGTATGATTTGTTAACTAACAAGGTTCGAATATCAGAATTGAGCCCTTTCATGAACCTACTCATATTATGTTCCCGACATTCTTGCAATCCACTAAAAATGACACAAATCTTAAAGGTATGATAGTATTCTTTGACAGTCCTACTACCTTGCTTCAAGTTGTCTAATTTTGCAAGCAAACAATTAGCATAATATTCAGGAACATATTCATCTCGAAAAAGCATTTTAAAATCTTTCCAAGTTTGTGGATTTTTGTTGTGCCTACAAATATGTTTCCATGTAGTCAAAGCATAGTCTGTTAAAGCACTAGAAGCAACAAAAATCATTTGATGTTCAGACAAGTCATACTTATCAAATTTTGCATCTACCTTCAGCTCCCATTCAATGTAAGCGTGAGGATCAAACATACCAGCATATAATGGCAAGTGCTGAATGATACCTTGGATGTGAGGGTCTAGCTTCAACTACTCAAAAATCTCTATATCACCTGCCATGATTAGTAGAAAACAAGAAACACAAAATATTTTGTTTTCTCCTATCAAGTACTAGGATGTGTCGGGTGTAATTCTCTCAAACTCAACTTGTTCAAAACAAGCTCTTACAAGTTCTTACCAAGCAAAATAGGAGGGGATGGCAACCAACAAGACGTCAACCTCGAAGAAAGTGTATCGGTGCTGCAGCAACAAGACCTGTCAAGCTGTAGTCGAATATGTGGAGCTATAGGTGGGCTGAAACAAGGAATGGACTAGCACCACATTAGTTATAAAAGCAAGCTAAAAAATCATTCAATGGAGGTACTGTGTTGGTCCTAGGCTAAACCATGCTAGAGACGTGAGCCTAGGCACAAAGGTAATCACCAACAAAGAGGAACTAGCACAGCACAAGGAAAACACCAAATTCAGCCCCTTTTTTCATTCACTTCCTTTCCTCCTCTCTTTCTTTTTTTCTCTTCTTTTTTTCTGTTTTTCTTCTTCTTTTTTTCTCTTTCTTTCTTTCACTTTTTTCACAGGACTAAACTCTTTTGCTGAATAACATGACAAATCCACACCAAAGGATGAGTTTACACAGATTGCAGATCGTCAATCTCCAAGAAAATTGCAGAACGCTCAAAATGAATTTTGCAACAAGGCTAGATCCATTGGAAAGATAAAAAGCTAAACTTTCTAGATTGTACTTAAACACTTTAATCGGACTTAAGATGGATCTGTGGTGGCCAAAATGCCGCACTGATGTATATGGTGATGCTGGATCTCGTGGTGATCAAAACGTGATAGAACTCAAAACTCTAAAGGATTAGACACTAAGACCAGCAACTCGACACAACCGATGCAACCGAAAATTCAACAAGCCCTAACAAGCAGTACTAGTAAAGGCTCGAATGGTTTATAGGATTGCAGATAAACTAATCCACTATTTTTTGGCTTTTCTGGACTATAGGAAAATAAAAATAGCAAAGGATTGATAGTCTCTCACCGATAAACCTCACTCTGATTACCAACTGATATGTCCAGCCCAGGTGGGATTGGATTTATGGTAAGCCCGATGCACCGATTACGCAGTTTGGCCTCAGCGCCCGAATTTCAATGCAAACTTAGCACCGTCCTTCGTCGCACCCCTCAGGGAAAGGCCCAATCACCCCAAAATTCTAGTCCGTTAGGGGAAGGGTGGCTCTCCCCTTTAAGGTGGCTTCCTCCTCCCAAGCTAAGCAAGGTGGGATAATGAGGCTCACACGGTCACTGCCCGACTACAACTGGGCCACATGGCCCATTTATGTTGCGTCTTTGCCAACGGGTAATAGTGGAGGAAGATGTCCTCATCATAAAGCATAATCGAGATTAGTAGTAGCTATAGATTGATTTTTTTCTGCTAGTACAATTCATTGGGAGCTGATGAGTTCAGCTGATGGAGCGTTAAGCATAATCAAGATAAATAATAGTCTGATTTTTTATGCAATGCATGCTACATTATATTGGATGGACCATGTGCTTGCATTGCAAGGCTCAGCTCAGCTCCGCTTGTTCGTTTAATGGGTTTCATACATAAGTATTGGTACTGTCAAGATAGTTGGGTACATATATTGCAAGCATAATTTGTTTGCATATTAGACAACCACAACATTTGTAGCATGCCTTCACATCCAATTAAGGATTGGCAGAAGACGCATGTCTCCTTAAATTATGACGTGGGGTGCTGTATTGCTATATTATTTTAACGTTGGTTTCAGATAACAAGGAACCAACTTCAACTAATCAACCAATCAGCTAAACTTATCCTGTTTAAATGTGTCTAGAATGCCTTATGTGTTGAGCATATAATTTGAATGCTTAAATGCCTTACTCCAGGATGAATGGAGTATATCTAATAAAGGAATTTTTTTGTATGAATTGAATTATTTTGTTTGATTGGGATGAGCACTTAGATATCTAGTGGATATATATCGCAAAATGCAATTGTTGGCCTGGATGCTGAGCATATTTGATATTGTGGATAGGAGTCAAGCTAAATTACATGAATCATTTTCTTTGGTTCACTTTTTTCTCTTTATTATTATTGTTCCCATGTGAAATGAAAAAATATGTAGCAAAATAATCACATTCGCATGCATTTGATTTTGTTTTTCGTGTGGTATTAGGAATACTTTTTCTTATTGTCAATCAATAAGAAAAATATGGTAAGTCCAAGGAAACATGGTTTGCCTTTTAGCCCAAAGGCAAGGGTGCCAATTCTACGGAAGAAGTCTAAAATCATGAAGATGTCTCTTAAAGACTTACTGAAAACCCAGCAAAATATGCGACTAGCGGGTCCACAACATGGTAAACAATATTCTAGTCAGTTGGAAGCTAACATTGTGAAAAAGAGTGTTAGAAAGTCAAGTCAAGTTAAACCTACATTGAAGGATACGAAGAAACATAGTACCTTGAGTTCGAAAAATCAATTGAGGTCAAGTTCAAATGTGAATAGTGTATTGAATGAACAATTTCCCTTGAAGAAGAAAAGAGATGTTCCAACTCGCTTGAAGGCTATGTCAGAGTTGGCACACAAGGAAACAAAGAGATTAAAAGAGCGATCCGATTTGATCAATGATAACCAAAGGGAGCTCATAGAGTCAAGTAACAGGGACCAAGTTGCTAAAGGTGATGACAGAACCAATAATGACATGTCTAAGAAGAAGAAGGAACCATTGTTGGAAGAAAAGGTGAAAACAATGGAGGATGATGGTAACAAAGATGTGCAAGGGAATAATACGGCTAGTAGGCTGATGAAGAAACAAAGATGTGTGAAAGGTAAATATGATGATGAAGGACAAGAAGGTGGTGGCAATCATAATCCTATTCGTGTTGGAATTGACATCACTAAATCTTTGTCACAAGATGGTCATGTCAAAGTCTCCATGGTGACATTTGTTGAGCAACAATGGTGTTGTTGCTCGAAACCCATTGACAAACCTAATTGGAGGTATAATGGATGCTCTAGCATATATTTGATGTATTCTTGTATTGTTTCATATTTTACGTTCTAAGTTTTCAGTTGCTTATGTTGTTAGCGGAATCTTTAAGATAGATGGTGGGGAATATATATCATTGGCTGGACATTTGTCAACCAAATCATGTGAGAAAGCATGGAGTTTATCTAGACAATTGTTTCCACTAGTTGAATTGACAACACTCCCGAGATCTGAGGTGTGGCCTAAGGCATGGGAGGCATCAAAAACCAAGCAGTGACAACATTGGTATATACTTTTTCCTCCTAATATGAGGTATCTCACTTAACCATTTCTCGGCATAACTTTTATCCAACATTCATTTCCATAATATATAGATATATAGATGCCTAATCTTGTATTTTGTTTATTCCTAGGCAAGATAAAGAACTAGACGAACTAATTAAAGAAGTCATGGATAATGATCTGGTTTTGCGAGCTATTATTGGTGATACTGATATGTTGATATTCCCATCAATTCTATTGCCTGATCATCACAAAAGTATGTACTCCTATAGCAATTTTTTTGCAAATGTGATCTCTTATAATGAAGTCCTTTTGGGACCTATCGGATCGAGACTAGTTACTCCCGATGGACCAGTTTAGACTAGCACAAAAGTATGGACTAGTTACTCCATAAGCTACACTTTTGACCATTCATTTATCTTATCTTATCTTATCTTATGTTATATTATATTATATTATATAATTTTATTTGTTATAAAACTTACTCCCTCCATCCCATGAGGAGTGCAATTCTAGTTTTTCTATGATAGATTAGTGGTGGTGTGAAAAGACTCGAATGTCCTTATTCGTTGGCCACATGCAGTAAATTTCGGCATGCAAATCCATCTGACCACTTAATTAGGCATGTAGTTAGATCTATTTCCTAGGATTGCAATTGTTTGGTATTTTTTTCAAATATTAGAATTGCACTTTTCATGGTATGGAAGTAGCATGATCATTTGAGAGTAATCTAACCATTTCATGTTTGCATTATAAAAATTTAAAATTGTTGGTCAAAGATTGTAAAATATGAATCTTAATGTGTGTACACCTTACAAACAGGTATTCTGTTCTTGATACATCATATTTGATTCCTCAAAACCAGTATTCGCTAAGATGGCCTTAATTTCATTGTATCTTGTAGTGTTTACTCCAGGGTTTATTCACTCACATTATTCTCTTATATATGCAGCATTTCAGAGGAAACATTACCTGTGGGGAGTATTCAAGCCTAGAGAAGTTATAGGTGCTACAGTTGCATAACCCCTAAGCGCTATAGGGCGTTGTGCACAGGAGGTAGAGAAGGAAAAATAGCAACATGTCTCACATCAGCCTGATGATAATGTACAATGGGAAGTACCAAGAATCTCTCTGCCGTTTAAAGTGCGTCTCCCGGGCCTGGCGCGACCTCATCGCCAACCGGATTGATGAGGGCCTGGAACATGATGACGACAAACATATTTTCACCAGTTTGATTTTCAACCCTGCTGTGTCCTCGCACTTTCAGTTGGTTGAGTTCATTTCTGATCATGGCACAATCGTGGAAGAAGTGAACGCATACTCGTCTGAAACTGGGGTATGGTGTGAGGGCGTTTGGCGAACGGCGGCAGCACCATGGCTTATTGCCAGCCTGTGTACTTATTGCCAAATTAAGGAAGCCATGCGCGAGAGCCAGCCATGCCGTTGGTCATGTTCGTCTCCGTCTGTGGACACCATGGCTCGTGCGTAACCGCCGAGGAGAGCATTACGCAGGTTCGACACGACCCAGTAGGTGGTGTTGCATGAGCCATGCAGCATGGATGGAGCGTAACCTAGCGGGTCTAGCTTACACATGCATCTGAAGCCCAACGTATAGTAACGCAGTCGGTGTTGCAGGAACAATGCAGCGTGGCTGGTGCGTAACCGAGCGGGTACCGGTAACACACCAAATCGACACGATCGGTGTAGCATGGATGCTGTGTAACCAAGAGGGTGCACGTTACGCATACATATGAAGCCCATTTGTGCGTAATGCAGTCGGTGTTGCAGGAGGAACAATGCAGCAAGGCTGGTGCGTAACCATGCTTCAATGGTCTACAGCCATAGGAGTTACTACTACTCTGTATCGTTCCAATTTTATCAGATGTCTCCGAAGAGACGCGTCATACTATACTACTAGCCGATCTGTGTGGTTTGGTTACTTACTACTAGTACTCCCTCCCTCTGTAGACACCATGGCTTGTGCATAACCGCCTAGGCGAGGGTTATGCAGGTTCGACACGACCCAGTCGGTTGTGTTGCAGGAGCCATTGCAGCATGGATGGTGCGTAACCTAGCGGGCCCAGCACGGACTTGGGGAGTGGGCCGCGTGGGTGAAGGGAGAGAGGTCGTAGCTCATCGTCTTCGGGGAACCGCCCCGACGCTCTGCCTTCAGTGACGATAAATCCCCGCAGTGTCGCCATGAATCTAGCACGCCTCTTTCCTTTGGCATCTTCTTGCTCCCCGAGCCTCGACACCCGCGGCAAACTTCTCGCTTTCGCTTCCCTTCTTTTCTCTTCTCCATCTCCGCCCGAGCCCCATGGCCGGTGACAAGCGCCCGGCAGAGGGACCCCGGGACTCGACGGCGTCGGGGCCGAAGCTTCGCTGGATCCTCACCCGCGGCGGGTAGGCGTTGTTCTTCCTTGTCCTCTTCTGCCGTCGTACCCTACCGCCGTCACTGACAGCGTACCGCCACGTCTGTGTTTGCAGGGTGGACTACAGCACCGGGGGTGGGCCGACTACCGCCACCGCTGCTGCCGCTGCTTCCGACGGCTCGTCCGAGGATGGGTGGAGGGAGGTCTCCCCACCGCCGGCATTGGCTGTCGTCCCCGCCGCTCTGGCCACCACCGCTGCTCCTTCTGCTGCCATCGCTCCGGCGCCCCCTTTGCGGTTAGCACACGAGGCATACTGGATCTTGGAGCTCAACGAGGCGCTCCACCGCAATGCGGCGCTAGAGCATGCCCTCCGCAACGCCGAGGCCGCCCTCCAGGCATCCGAGGACGAGGGGAACAAAGCCCGTGATGCCGCGGCTGACGCGTAGGCCCTTGCCTTCTGTTAGTCTTCTCGCACGCTGTGGGGTTTTTCCTGCAGTCGTTTGATTTGCTCACCTTGTGTTCTTCTCGGTGCAGATCGAGAAGAGGAGGCATGGTTCTTCCGTGAGCAGGAGGAGATTCTTCGCCAGTGGTTCGACGAGCTCGTAAATCGCTACGACGAGCTCGAGGGGGCTGCTGGGATCACGGCCTCGATGGTGAGGCTGGACCTGGTACTGTTGACCGACCGTCTCCGCGCCTTCCCCAGCGCGTCTAGAATGTGGTAGCGACGGTGGTGGAGCGCGGCGCCTCTAACGCCATCACGACCGCCGACCTCCATGACCAGGAGAATGACCACACGCTCAGGCTGGTGCCGCCGGGGTGGCCGTGGGACGCCACGCTTGAATCGCATCGGCTCCGCGCGGCGTACTATGCCGCCAACGGCCGCGCTATTCGTCGCGAAACCAACCTCGGCGAGCTCCTCGAGGGGCGAGGCGGCGTCGGAGGCCAGGCCGGCATTGGCGGCCAGGACGGTACGGGGGACTCCAGCTCCGACTCCCACTAGCTGCCTTGTAGATCCCTGTGATGCGAGTGCGAGTGTGCTTGGTTTGATTGGTTCTGTCTGAGTGCGTTCTTCGCTCACTTGCTTCGCCCCCTTTTATAGCTAAAGGGGAAACTACAGTGGAGGGGTAAAATGGGCATCACGAATGATGTTTGACTCCACTCCACCACCGTAGAGCATTGCCTTCATCACACAAGATACTGCGGCCACATCGGCACGTATCGCTTGTATCACCCGGCTGCCTATGTCGAAGACAACATCCACAAGGGCTTGGACAACATCCACCGAGTCTGTGCGTTACCCAGTCGTAGTTTCCCTATGCATGCAGCAGCACTGATGGTGCATAACCCAATGGGTGTAGGTTACGCATATGGAGTACAACTGAAGCCTATTTCTTATGTTATATGCTGAACCGACACAACGTAGTCGGTGTTGCACGCGCCATGAAGAACGGATGGTGCGTAGCCGAATCGTGCGTAATCGAAGCTGGTGCAGTGCTGGTGACGTGCAGGATCAACACGATCGGATGCAGGTTACGCGCCGAATCGGCACCACCCAGTCGGTGCTGTAGCATCAAGGTGCATAACCGTGTCCATGCGGGTACGAGCGGGTTCAGGTTACGCATGCGTCTGGAACTGGTGGTGTTGCATCAAGCAGCACAGACGGTGCGTACGCGCTGAATCGACACGACCCATTCGGTGTTGCACGCGCCATGCAGAACGGATGGTGCGTAGCCGAACCGTGCGTAACCGAGCTGAGGTGATGCGCAAAACCGACACGACTGGATGCAGGTGACACACAGGATCGACACGACCGATTTGTGTAACAGACCCCGTGCGTAACCCAGCCAGTGTTGCACCATGTAGCCAGTAGTCTTAAACTTCTCTTCTGTCAAATGGCATTCTACTCGTGATACTCATTGTTATCTGTGCCATTTATTGCCACGGCCCACACCAACGGCAATTAGGACTATCATTTGTAAAAATCTGATTTTTGGAAATACGGAGTATTCCTATCAAAAGAGAATGGAGGGGTGCCATATAAAGTTGATTTGTTTTGCGGCCTTCGGGGTGCGTTGCCAAGAAGCCGGCATCCAGGGCGCTGTCTCCTCATCCCCCCTCTCAGCAGCCGTCGTTCGCTACCGTCCAAGGTCCAAGGTCAGTAACCTGCACCCAGCCGAGGGTTACGCACCATCCCTGCTGCATCCGGTCCTGTCGATCCTACGAGTAACCTACACCCATTCGGGTATGCACTATCAGTGCTGCCTGCACCTGCGAGACGGTGTTGCATGCAGCATGGATGGTGCGTAACCTAGAGGGTACGGATTTGCTGGAGGTTGCACCATGTGTACATAACCATCACCGTGAGTAATGTAGTCAGTGTTGCACCATGCAGCCAGCCGTCTTAAAGGTGCGTAACCTAGTCCGTGCTTAATCGAGTCGGTGTTGCTGCTCAAGCAGCATGGACGGAGCGTAACCTGTGCAGCTTACGCGTTGGTACGACCCGAGATAGTCGGTGGTGTTGCATCAAGCAGCACGGACAGCGCGTAACCTGCAAAGGTTACACGCAGATTCGAGACGATCGGATGCAGTGTGGATTTTGCGTAACCTTATCGGCTCAAGGTTACACGATGAAATGACACGATAGAGGGTACAGCGTGGTTTTTGCGTAACCGACACTCTACATAACCCATTCAGTGTTCCACCATGCAACCAAGTCGGTGTTGCATCAAGCGGCATGAAAAGGATAAAGGCCCTCACGAAAGAATTAATCAGGGTATATCTAAGTACAGATGCAGTGAGTCCTTGGTAAAAGGGCATACGAAACCTAGTTGCCCCAACTTAAATAAGAGGTATGCATGGTTTCTACATTGAACTGCTCAGGCATCCTTAGCAGTAGTTGATATTTTGTGTTTAGTACATAAACGTTTATTTAATGTGTATGCACCCTCAGGCCAAAGTGCCATCTCATGAAGAAGAGAAAGTCGAAGAACAAGCAGGAGCAGGAGCTTGAGGAGGAGGAGCAGGAGCAAGCAAGGGATGTTCGTGATGATGTTGTACCTCCGCAAGATGGTGAAGTGCCACCTAGCAAAGGTATCATCTCATTTTCTCTGAGTTTATAACACGTCCACCTATTTATTAGGTCATCTGCATTCAGGTCGGAAGAGAAATCTGGATAGTGGAGGTCATCAGAGTCCGAATAAGATGCGACCGACGAAAAGAGCAGCAATAGCAACTTGATGACACATCATAGTAGTTTGGCTGGTATGGTTCGTTTCATTAGTGAGTACGGAGTACCAGCAAGCGTATCATAGTTTATTTAGACATTTACTGTAATTTGTACACCATTTTCCCTGAACTTTTTTTTATTAAGTTAAACAACTGTGCAGAGTACTACCTCCGTCTTGTGAAGCGGAAACTCGTAAGCAGCCAAGCACAAAGCGTTTGTAAACCAAACTTGCAAGCACCCAGTGCGGCTCCAGCGTAATGTAGACTGGGCAGGTTTCGCATGCCTCTGTATGTCTGTGCGTGTGCGCACTGCGCAGTATCCAATGACGTTGCACCGGGCACCATGGCTTGTGCGTAACCGGATGGGAGTAGGTTACGCAGGTCCGACAACACCCACGGCCCGCCGTGCTGCTCGACAACCACGATGCTGCGTGCGTAACCCAACCTTCCTCAGGTAACATGCAAAATCAATAGTCAGTCTAGGCCGTCGGTCTTCAAAGTTCTAACTTACTAGCTGATAATGCGGATCTAAAAAAAACATTGCTGATGCATAAGAGAGTGGGTGCAGGATAAATCGTAAATATAGTTAATTATGGGATGCCATGTTGTTATGTCAAATGTGCATTAAACTTGTCTGCTCTCAAATTGACTCACGGAAGGCATTCATTTGATCTCCATCAATACAATTAGTTCCAGCATGGTCTACTCAAAAAATCCAGCATGGTTTAGTAGTACATTCATCGCTGCAAAGTTAATTACTTCATTGCATCGACAAAAACGAATTCGGATGTATCCACTTTACTATCACATTTGAATTCGAATAAGGATACGGATATCCATATTTACGTTTTAGCGGATACGGATGTCGGATAATTCAGATTCCATTTCCATATTTCCATCCCTACTTCTGTGTTTCCACCCCTCTATTTGTTACTCGAGTGAGAGTGATCCTATCGTTGCCCACATTTTCCTATCAAGTTAAGCTGCTGGGTGTTTCGTTCATGACTTTTTTGTTCCTGTATGCCAGTTACATCAGTACAATGGGGATGCACAAAAATTGCAAACTATGGCGTGCCGCTCCGAGACTGAGAAACGTGACGAACTTGTCGATGTGACAAGGCCAAAATGCAATAATACATGCTGGAATTGAAAAGGCATTGCCACATAGAAGGGGTGTGTCGAATGACCATTTGGGAACGACACTCCCACAAGTTCATCCACGTCAGGACCATTGTGAGCTGCAGTTAAGTAAGGACTGGTACGGTTTTCTTGACTGGTAACTGGGCGCTCATGACCCGAACGTGTGCACACCCGCACTGAAGGGACGTGTCCGTTCAGTGTACTGGGAAATAAGTAGTGGTAACTCATGTCCACGAATGGTTGTCGTTTCAGAATGGCACATGCACTCCATAATAAAAGAAGGCAGTTTACCCACGAGTCAATCATTGCCGCCATTTGCGATCATGGCTCTAGACACTAACATGTCTCCTTCGAAGGAAGTCGACTTCTCAGTCTCAAGCGAGGAAGTGAAAGCAGAAGGAATCGCGGGGCAGTACAAGGAATCCGGTACATTCATGGTTGGAAGCCGTCAATGGAGGCTACGTTGCTATCCTATAGGTATGACTGATCATTAGTGGATGGGTGTACCAGACAGCATTGCCGTCCTCCTCGTTCCTTTGAACATAGCCCAAAAGGTAGGTTTCTCGTTTTTATGAATACACACATTCACACATGCATATATGCTCTCACTGTTGTAGAGCCTATGACGACACTGCATGGTTCCACGCATAGGTGCGAGTATTGTTGCGAGTGGTGGCTGGATACCCCACCGATGACAATGATATGTTTCGAGTTCAAGCTACAAAAGATGTTGAATTCAGGAATGGGGATCTAGGACAACGAGGCTTCGAATGCCTGGTGGAGCATCGTGACATTGAGCGCATGAGCTCCAACGGAGGTCGCATAAACATATTGTGTGTTGTTACAATACTTGAGGATGATCGCATTGATGTTCCTCCTCCGTTAGTACGCAGAAGCATATGTGCAACACTTGCAGCCCAAGCCCCTGTGGACGTTGTCTTCGACATAGGCAGCCGGGTGATACGAGCGATACGTGCCGATGTGGCCGTAGTATCTTGTGTGATGAAGGCAATGCTCTACGGTGGTGGAGTGGAGTCAAACTCTGAAACTGTTCAAATTCAAGACACACACCCTGATGGCTTCTCACTTCTGATCAAATATGCTAGTGAAGGATCACTCCAGGAGGAGGCTGATTTATGGGACACCCCTGCCAACGCCTGGCCTATGTTACTCTCAGTCGCCGACATGTACCGCGCCAAAAGGTTGAAGCTGCACTATGCGTCAAGGATGTAGGACATGGGAAGAGAGCAAACTGTGAGCGCATTTCTATGATGGGTAATTGAGACTAACTGCACCCAATTGCAGGAGAAGTGCATGTCTTTCTTAGAGCGAATCTGGCCGCACGGAATACTCACAACGGATTTTGTGTTCGTATGCTTTGACCATCCCCATGTTATGCACGATCTCCGTAGTAGATTACACAAAGGCATGTACCAGGGTCCCTGCTTGTAGTCAGTAGCTTTAATGTTTTAGTTACTAGGATCGTGCCCATGTGTTGCTACGGACAACACATCATTTACATTGCAATACACATTGATATATATGTGCAATACACATTGTTGTTGATATGGATTAATATGTGCATTCATGATGTGTATAATAATGTGTCCCTTTGAGCAGCACATAATAAAGGCATTTCATTATTTGTACTTGTATGCAATCCATTTTCGTAGACCATGCTGGAACTTATTGTTTCGATGGAGATGAAATGAATGCCTTCCGTGAGTTAATTTGACAGCAAAAAAGTTTAATGCACATTTGACATAACAACATGGCATCCCATAATTAACTATTTTTACGATTTATCCCGCACCCACTCTCTTACACATCAGCTATGAGGTTTTTTTTAGATTCGCATTAGCTAAGTTAGTAGGAGTTACACCAAAGCTACACCGATGGCCTAGGCTGATCCTGTCGATTCTGTGCATTACCTGAGGAAGGTTGGGTTACGCACGCAGCATGGTGCACGGACTGTGCGTATTGCTTTGATCAAAGGCATATGCTAATGCTATGGTAATTGGTAACCCAACCGCTAGCCATGTTGCTGCATGCACCATGGCTCATGCGTAACCTACTGGGTGCTGCCACCAAATGATATCGCGCCGTGTTCCGCGGCAACCGCGATGCTGTGTACAAAGCGGCCTCATACGTGCGGAATACATGTGGACCGTGGCACAGGCAGAGCTGCCATCAAATGATCGCAGCACGCAACATGGATCGTTTGTAACCGAGCCGGTACGGGTTACGCATTCACCTGCCGTGTGCAGTCAGGAAAAATGACTGCACTCAGCAGTCACCGCATCTGCACCATCCACTCTCGATCTGACGGAGGCAACCCAACCAAACTCATCTCGCAAGCCACATAAGTTACATAACAGCTACACGCACGGATGGTGCGTAACCGAGCGGGTCCAGCTTACGCGCATAATCGACACCACCCAGTCGGTGTTGCAGCACGCAGCACAGATAGTGTGTATCCGCACGGGTATAGGTTACGTGCCAAATCGACACGACCGGATGCAGCATGGATGCTTGCGTAACCATGCCTGTCCAGGTTACGCATGCATCTGAAGCCTATTTCTACGTAACGCAGTCGGTGTTGCAGGATGTCCTCCACCAGATGCTGCTCCTCCCTTAACCGGTGTATAGTGGTTCAACATCGAAAACTGAAAGCAGAACAAGAACAAAAGTAGTAAAACCCTGTTTGGATTGGGTGGTCTACACTCCTTAATGCTATTTTTTTATTAATTGTAAACTTCTCTACGTATAACACCGGCTGGTAACATGTACTCGGTTACGCACGATGGCGCGATGGTGGTGCCCCGGTTACGTACCATCCATGCATGTAGCTAGTGGTACAAGCTAGTACAACCTACAGAGGAATGCGTAACCGTGACCCACACAGCATGTGTGCGGCCATCATGCACAACCTACATAGCCTGGTCTCAGTTACTCTGGGGCCACACTACTAGGTGCAACCGCTTGGGTTGCCCACACGGCCATGTGAAGGCGGCTTGGGTTATGCACGCAGCACCACGATTGCCGCGGAGCACGGCGGGTGATCAAAGGCATATGCATGGTAACTTCATTGCTTAATGTTTACATAATTTCATGCGAGTTTCAATTACGTACGCTTTGTGGCAACCCCGGCAATTTCGCGATCGTGGTTTTCATTCGCTTCCATCTCTCTCTCTCTCTCTCTCAAAATCTTTGTATTGCAAGGTTTCTCTACTTCTTCTTCTTCATATATATCACGAAGGCTCCATATAGCGCAGCTGCAGTCCATCACTACCACGTTGCATTCTTCATCGCCTCATGGAGTGAGCAGTGGATCCCCCTGCCGTACACCGACGAAGCATCCACTGGCTATACGTAGCAGGAAGGACTCTCCGTCAAAGAGGCGGCTTGACATGGGCACCGTCGCTCCACCCGCAGCGCCTACAGAAGATCCCATCTGTTCATCCGCCGACAATCCAGCAGGCCATCCAAGTGATGTCAATCGCTCGGTGGTAGGGAGCCATGTCGCGGCCTCGCCTCCAGTTCCCCTTTTTACGCCTGCAAAGGCCGGTGAAGAGGTTAATTTTTTTATGGCCCCTCCCTTTCTGAACTTATGAGATTGTACGTAATCAATTAATGTAGTCAGTAATAGAATGGTATCACGAGGATTGAAAGCACACCGGGCAACCTTCCAGTAATATAATAATTCATTACATCCAACACCACATCAAGTCGAGCTTCAAATTGTTTCTAATTTCCTCTTCTTGTCTTGTGGCGGTTGGAGTTCCTGCTAAGTAAGCTCTTACATTTTTTCCCACTATGCCAGGTCCAAAATTTCATTATACTGATAAAAGCAACAAAATTACAGAAACGGATCAACCTGGGGGTAGTTTTTTGTCTATTACTATGACCAACCCATATCCAGAATAGAATTGGGAATGGGAAGAACTTTACATAGTAGTAGAAGTATATCCGAATATGTCAAACAATATTACAAACTTCACCTTAATTCGACCCAGCAAATTAATATATTCCTACACTTGTCCATCTCGGCATCTGCAAGTTTCTGGTCGCTGCTCTCATCACCTTTTCTGCACAAAAGATTGTGTCACTTCACTTGTACAACTGCTTGTTGACAACCCACTGGTACAAAGAGTGTGAATTTCCCACGTCTGTTCCCAAATTATCGTCCACATTTCCTCAAACTTGGTTTGTGTTATTATTCTTTAATATAGGTCAACTCAGCTGTGTCAGAAGATGATTCGTTGTCCCTTGTTCATGTTCCTGGGGTAAGCTCTATGCATCGTCCAAGTTTCGAATAAACAATAATTGAGCATATCTGGTATACACATACGAGTGCATGCTTGCTGATTTTTTTCCCTTGTGTACCGGCATGTGCAGTCTAGCTACTCTACTCATGTAATCACAATCCCATGTCGTTGCATCCTGGATGACATTGTTAAAAGGTTGGGCCTAAAAGTGCATGAGGAAACCATTGAACTCCAGGATGGTCAAATGACTTTAGCGATGACAATAGATGTTCCTGATATTGATTTGTCAGTACAGGAGAAAGCAGAGGCCACATTCCTCAGTGGTCCAGACAAAAGGGGTATGAGGCCGACGAAGATCTCTACCAGCAAGTGATTGAGCACTTGGAAAAACATGCAGTCGTGACAATTGATGATTACAATCATGCTAAGGTCTGCAATTTGCAGCGTGACCTGCTCAGGGAGTCCGATTTTTGCAACCTTTTATCTAGAAAATGCATAGAACATGAAAAAAAGATTGAATATCTCAACAATGGCATCACCTCCATTTGTTCGACATTTGGAGATATACTACCAATTGCAAACACTGGTGATGGTATGTTCAAATACACTGGACAAAGCCCACCCCACACACGCTGTGAAGTATTAGCTAAAGTACTTGTTGCTCTCAACCACGGTGCGTACATAGTACTGATATGCTATTATTGATCCTCTGCACCATTTATTTGTTTCATTTATATATGACTTTTGAATCATCGAGGCAGACAAGGCGCTGCCATTCACTTGCGGACCCCCTGAAAGTGACGAGGAGACTGACGATGAAGAGCATAGCAATGTAGTAGTAAATATTTTCTTTCCGGATATACCTTGTAGATTCCTTAAGAATTGAGATGCAATTAATTGCGTCGTGCTTTACCCTTTACCTCGCTTTATATCTGTAGAAAGTCGACCAGGTTAAATGCCTATTTGGTCAAATTGATGTCGGTTTTGCGAAGCTGGATGGATATTTGGGTGGCAAAACTTCGACACCGCTTTCTGATTCCGAGGCGAGTGGTTTGCACAATGGCAGTGAGTTCTTATTGCATATGGTTGTGTGAATTGTCGTTAACATTTATGGTTTTCCCTTGCTAATTCTCATGTTGTCAGGTGACCATGATCCTACCGATGGGTGCGATAATGACTCGAAGTAGATTTAGTACGGTGTGTCCCACACACACACATTTCTAATCAGGAGAGCTTCTGGAGAAACTGCAGAGATGAAGCGCGGCAATGGTGTCTGCGCCTCCCCCAAGCAGATCGTTTGGCCACGGAAGACGCCTGGTGCTCCCTGTTTCCTATAATGTAGTACAACTAGAGAAAAATCCCCTGGTTGCCCTGTTTTTTTCACTGTCGCTGAAAACTCTATGTACCAAGCTTCTTGGCCTGCTGCGAACAGCCCATGAAATTAAATCAGGTGTGGAAATCTCTCCCAGCCCCCCCCCCCGACCGTCAAAAAAAAATCAGGAGAGCTTTATGTGGTTTGCACAGGTTTTCACGAAGGTTGTAGTTTCCACCTGATCCGTTGCCGCACAAGCCGCCAGTAGAGTACTCCTACATCACATTGATCCTAATTTAGTGGGTGGGTAGTCACATTATTATATATATGGAGTAAGGATCAATAGGTTTTACTCATCTAAGGCATGGCACCGGACAATGGCACAATTTACCCAATCTGCCTTTGATGCAGCATGACGTGTAACCCACATTGTGGTAGCACACCAACATTCTTTCAAATGAGATTAGACACTGGTGGGAATATGGCACGTCTATGTTGCATCCATTACACAGTTGCTTACAATACCATCTAAGGCCTCAGCCAATGCAAGTCATTCTCATGAAACAAGACTTGTACGTAGTAAACAACTATAATCGACGCCGACCCAAGTGTTACTTCAATGATTTCGGGAGCTTTGCATGCCAACATTTACAAGAATTAATATTAGTATGATTTTGAGTATTGCTATATATAAATCAACAAACTCACAGAATTAGTAATATTAGATCCGAGATCCGTCCAAATTGCTCATGAAGTATAGGATGTATAGTTAGAGCAACTCCAAGAGCTCCTTTAAAAATGAATAGCTAAAATTCTGAGAGCAACTCCAACAGCTTATGTATAATTTTTTCTAAATTTGGTACTTTTGAAGAACTCTAAAATATAGAAAACTTCATAATGACGGAGAAAACCAATAGACTCTCTAAAATTGAGTTATCCAAATTCAAATCAGCCTTGCACCCATCTGTCTGATTTTTTTGTGTCACGGTTCCGTCCTGGCAGGATGCTGCTGCCGCCCTAGTATTTTCTTTTTCTTTTTTCTCCGTCGGATGGCGCCCACGTCGTCCTCGTCCTCGAACTCGGACGACCGCACACTCCAGTGTGGCGTCCCGCGTACCTCATGGTCGGGAACGACGCAACCACGGCGGGGTCAGCCAGCGCTGTCGGCTAGGATGCGCTTCGGCATCGTCCGGCCTGCTGTGCTCCCAGCGCTGTCGGCTAGGATGCTCTCCAGCCGCTACCACCGCCTCTGGCGGCTCCCGCCCCATGACATGTGCTAGGCATGGCGCGGCAGCAGCGTCGACTGTACGCGGCGGCACAGATCAATTTATATGCGGTGGCGCGGATGGAAGGAGGAGCGACGCAGACTGATTTATACATGGTGGCACGGGCCAAAGCGCGCGGGATGGCGGGAGTGAGGCCGGCAGACCGGGAAAGTGTGATGCCGAGATCTGCGGCAGCCATTGAGCGCGCCAAGGTGGGATTTGCCGAGCGGATTTGATCGCTAAAGATGACGAGCCGGGGGCACTGGTTTTCGAGCGAGATGACAAGCGGAGGGCGCTAGCGAATCTGTTAGAAATGATTTTTTGCTCCATGTTTTATTTTTATCAATGGAGGATGATTTACAATACCTGTTGGAGTTGCTCTGATTTAGCTATTATGTAAAATGAAATAGCTAGAAAAAATTTGATGAAATCCAACAGCTTCTTTAATTGAACGGAGCCCCGCTCGCTTGCACCCACGCCGAGGCCGAGGCCTCCGATAGTAGCACAACACTTCTGTTCTTTCTACATAAAAAATCACTAGAACTAATTTAAAGTTGAACTAAACAAGTCATCAAAAGCTACGACGTGAAGGCTTTCGTCTTGCTCTGGTCCCTCGAGGGCATTTCGTCATGCATGTCCCTGGCAGGCGGCAAGATAGTGGACTCCCACTCGGCAAGGTCCAGCCACCGCAGCCTCGACGCGGTCCATGCCGAGCCCCAGCCGCACGCCTCATCCCCTCGCCATCACCCTACATAGTACATGTACTCGTCCACATCCAGTCCCGGCCCGCTCCCTGACCACCGCCTTGCACACCCTCCATGGCGACGAAGGCGATGCCGGGGAGGAGGACGACGACGAGGGGGAAGAAGAGCAATGGCCGGGGACGGAGGTGGAGGTCGACCAGGCCGTCGGCACCTCCTCCGTGGCGCGAGAAGAGCATGATGGCCGACAGCACAGAGGCGCGCGCGGGGCCTCCTCTTCTTGCACGACGGCCCTGCTTAGGCGCGGCGGCGTCGGCCTCAGCAGAACCGCGCGTAGGTGTCGCCGCCACCCAGTAGGCCTGCGCCGTGCACCAGCAGGGTCCGGTTGACAGCCCCGCCCGCCGCCGACTGTCGTGCTGCCCGACGGCAGGCCTCGTCCGACGACCTAGCTAGCCTCCCGGGGGAGCTCGCCCGGCGGCTGCGCTGGGTCCCCCGCGGAGGAGCTCTTTCTTGCCCGGCCCGGGGAGGGGATCGACCGACGGCACCGGCCCGCCCCGCGGAGGAGCTCCTGCTTGCGTCTGTGCCACCCCCATCGTCGATCTGCCCGTGCCGCCATGTTCGCTGCCGTGGGGGCCTCTGCACCTGTCGCGCCACCGTTGAGCTCTTGTGCTAGCTGTGTCGCCTTGATGGATGCGCTGGCTGTCCCCGCGCCGCGAACTCGAACTCACCATCAGCCGCGCCACAGCAGTCGGCGTCGGTGGGGTGGTGGGACGCGGCGGCCACGGACCCGGTGGCGGTGGACGACGGCAGGGCCGCCGGCGGGCCGCTGGTTCTCAGCGGCGACCGGCTCCGAGTGGAATGAGATCCTCTGAAGTAGCTATCACTACATTTACTATTAATTATACTATGCAACAACAAAGTTGTGTAATAAAAATTGTTGTACGATTGTACCACATAAGCATATATCATGCGTAACTGTGTGGCTGAAGGTTACATTTTCATCAGAACTATACAGTTGGCTTCATAAGTGTAGGTAAGAACCATCTGACTGATTCAAACAGTGATCTGGAACCATTCTGTGACTTCAGGGTTATATCTCTCATGATGACATCGACACCATCCATTATGATGCGCTTCCTCAGCAAGCATCTTTTAAAATCCAAATCGAAGTAGTATATATTGTTGATGTCGGCGATTCTGTCGTCGGACAACACAAAGCAGGAGAAGTCATTATGTGTCGACAATAGGATTGTGCCATTTAGGTGGGACATGATGCTGCAGCTGATACCATCACCGTTATTGATGGGCTGATCTCTGAGGACAAAGCTCATTGGGGTGTTGGTGGAAGTGTCTAAGTCCGGACTGTAGAAGTCGTCGGACGATCCACAGAGGAAGAGCACCTGATCCTCCTGTTTGACTGTGTGCTTCTACAGGGATGGTTTAAAACAATCCTCCATCTGCAGCCAGAACTTCCTGACGCTGGTGTGAGTACTGGTTTTCCACTCCTCGTCAATTCCAAGGTCATGGGAACACCCGGCTCGGTGTGCTTGGTGTAGACAACAACAATACATTTATTCTCAACACTATTTGATATGACAAATCCATATTCATCCTTACCATGGATGCAACTGGGCAGGGGTGGTAGTTCGGTGTTCCACCCAGTCAGAGGGTTGACAATCACACCCTGAGCATTCTTTCTAATATCAATCCCGATAAGGAGGCCACTGTCATAACCGGTAATCCTCCCACGAACAAGGGCAGGGAAATAGCCGCACTTAGCCACTGTCTTGCCATCTAGAACTGGGACTTTTATGCATGCAAACCAGGGCCCATCCAACGTCTGAAACTGTAGGCATTCATCGTACTGGGACAACATGATCCAGAGCTGAAAGCATGTGTCAGCAATGGGATTGACGGCATCCTTCCAGTTCTTGCAGACAACACAGAACCTGACGTAGTCCCTAGCATCAACAATTAGTTTGGAGATGGACGACCAGGTGTTTCTAGCCCCCTTTGGCTAGTGGGAATGGTCCTAAAAGGTCCATCGGGCGGAATGTTACAAACAACACATATAAATCATGTAAACTATTTTATAGCTTATCTAAGGTAAATCAAGTGCATGACTTAAAACATTTAAGCTGTTCAACAAAAAATCCAAATAATTGAAAACTTATCACAAGCCAGTTTGTGTTATCACCTTATCCTGGGGTCCCTGAAAATCCAGAGATGCAGTTCCATTTTCCTGAACGTTAAGAAATAACAACCATCAATTAACAGTTGAGATTTGTGATTTCAGCAATAATTTACAGAAGTTCTAGTTGACTCACAAACGAGCAGAGCAATTTCAGCAAGAAGTTTTTGTACACTCTGATTGTTAGTTCTCTGAATTTCGTTGTCCAATTTAGTGATTAAACTGATCAAGAGACCAAAAGTCCCCGAGATCTGGTCCGAATTCGCAATTTTATGATCCTCAATCTTCTTGACAATTTGCGACTTCAACTGTTAATCAGACAATGATCTGTCAAGACCAGAAATATAAAAATATATTCCACTACATGTTTTTGATTATTACATTGTTTCATTCATGAAAGTACGGTCACACAGCAGCAAGGAAAACAAGGTGTGCAAAACTCACATCTGGTGGTAGATCGATATTGTCAATTGAGATATATGTCGTTGAATCTATGTAGTGGAAATCTTGTGCATAACATGCACTGTTGACATTTTTCAACTGCATTGAAAAAATTGAGATGAATCAAAATAGTGCAAAAATGCATTAGGCCAAAAAAAATAGCTAAGCATGAGTTGCAAAAGGACATAAAATGAAGAGTTACCTTTAGTTCTCTGAGAAGTCCAAATCGGAACAGATGATCTTTTTCAATCTGTTTCGTTTCCTTGTAGCTATCCCAAAATATAAAACAAGTTAGTTTAACACATTGTTTAATCTCCCTCCTATGTTCAAGCCAGTCCAGCAAATATAACTGCATAAACATCAGATGCATGAGCTACCATAATAAAGAAAAATAACTCCTGAAACAGGATTATGATTTGATATGGATAGTTCTTACTCCAAGGAAATTTGTTGACCCTTTGATGTAACAACTAAAATTTGGATCATTATAAATCTTTTCCTTTATATGCTTGGCACTGTTTTTTATATTTTCCAGTATGTAGCCAACCCAGTCATAGGACATTATACCCGGTTTGTGGGAATCCCTTTTCATTTTTTGGTATACCCAGTTTTTCTCTGAACTTACGGACATTCTCTTGCCTGCCAGTTTGTGGTACAATTTTGTCTCCATTGGATGGTAATCTGGTTAACCTAGCAAGACTTCTTTTGTTTACAGGTACACTTCCAGCAGAACCAAAATTAAAGCACATGTTTTCTTCATCAAAGTGGATCAGTATCCATGCTCCAAACTTTTCAAAGGAGTGATCGAGCTTCATTTGCAAATAAGCACCAAGTTTAAGATCATTAATTCTTTTTTCCTGGTTTGTATTCAATTTTCTGTTGGCATTAATCACTGCATGTGGAGAGCACCTTGTTCTTACACGAACTTCCTTGTCCTAGCAAATACAACATACATAATTATATATGGCAATAGCCAGATTACCAGAAAAAAGGAGTATTGCATGGAATCGGATAGTTTGAATCTGTACACTTGGGTCAAAACTGAGTATCAAGATGGTTGGATCTTGCCTTGGTTTTTTACTTGAGGGTTTTGAATCAGATACTGAATTTTGAGTGACACACTTTCTAATTTTGCCTTTGGTGCGGTTTCTGGATTCCATCTTGGGCTCGGAACCTTTAGATACAACAAAAGGAACAACACACCAATTAAAGTTAGGAAATGGTCCGACACAATGGGAATACAAAGATATAGGGAAAATAAATTAAATACTTTGGTAAAATAACCTTTCAAGTACCATGACAAGTAGCATCGATATTTCGTGATGGATGTATTAACGACAACACTATGTTACAGATTTATGTCAGCAAATTGAACACCATAAAACCCCACTGAGACTGGCAATCCTAATTGGACAAACTTACTACATGGTTAAAAAATTTATTGACAAATCAATCAGAATATGGAGCTTTGCGCTTTTGAGTTATATGGCATTAACACTTCACCTTCTATGACATTATCAAATTGCCCCGCCGCAACCTGATGATGGCCACTATCTTCTACAAAGCAGCAGAATAAGCAATCAGACACTATGATGCACTAACATACAATAGAAAGGAAAAGGAACACCGACAAGGCATAAACACAGAAAGTTCAGGATACCTTCAGCATCTGTGCTCAAATGATCCATTTCCACACTAGTATCAAAGCTCCTTTGGAGATCCCTGGCAAGTAGTAGAACTTTCCTTTTTAGGGATAAAATAATCACAAAATAATACTTGTATCGGTTCGCATTGGCAGTGCTCCTGCCTTTAATTTCAAAAAAAGAGAACTAGATCCTCGCCAAAATTGGTTACGACAACAAGAACAACTGCATTGGTAGTGAAAATTTCTAGACATGCCTAGAATTAGGTTGGGCAAACATTGAAAGGCATCCAAACAAGTTCTGACCTACACTCGCCAAAACTACACGTACACAAGAATTAAATACTCAGAGAAGGCACGTGACTTACAGCGGCCGCGGAGGTGGCACCTTGCGGGCGTCCTCCTCCGTGACCTTCTGCGCCTCCTCCTTCTTCTGCTTAGTCTCCGGACTCAGTGACTTCGGCGCATCTTCCTCAGTGTCCAATGCGGACTTCGATCCCGCGTCGGTTGAGTCTTTCTCCGACTGAGGGGCTACCTCGGCCCTCTTCCTTTTCCGCTTCTTCTCCGCCTCGAGCTTGGCTGTCTTTGAGGCATTGGCTTTGGAAGCCAGCTGCTTCCGAACAACGCTTCTTGTCTGCCGTGCCCCTGCCGACGTCAATATCGCTTGATCATCTGTGGCTACCTCCTTGTTGTCGTCCGCCTCGACGGACGAGTCCAACGCATAACCCTCCATCAGGTCAGCAGGCGGCACCCTGAAGTCCTCCTTTGCCCGTAGCTTGAAACAGGGCTCCACGTATTGCCTCGCGGCAACCTGATGATGGCCACTATCTTCTACAAAGCAGCAGAATAAGCAATCAGACACTATGGTGCATTAACTTACAATAGAAAGGAAAAGGAACGACGACAAGGCATAAACACAGAAAGTTCAGGATACCTTCAGCATCTCCGCTCAAATGATCCATTTCCACACCAGTATCAAAGCTCCTATGGAGATCCCTAGCAAGTAGTAGAACTTTCCTTTTAAAGGATAAAATAATCACAAAATAGGCACCTTCTTCTTATATGATGTGGCAGTGCTCCTGCCTTTAATTCCAAAAAAAACAAGAAGAGAGAGAGAGAGAGAGAGAGCGCCTGCTTGGTTACGACAACAAGAACAACTGCATTGGTAGCCAAAATTTCTAGACATGCCTAGAATTAGGTTGGGAAAACATTGAAAGGCATCCAAGCAAGTTCTGATTTTCTACACTCGCCAAAACTACGGAATGGAACTAAAAAATCAAATCAAATCAAATCAAATGCTCGTGAATTGGGTGGGGGTGGTGGCGAGGCGGAAGAGGTGGTGGGCTACCACACCCTCCGCCTCCCCATCATCCTGCCTGCCCCGGCCCTGCTATATGCCGCCGCCGACTGGGGCCCCTCCTCTGCCGCTAACCTCGATCAGTACCAAAGTTCTTGAAATAAAGGCAACACAGATGTACATTACTGACACAAGTTCTTAAATCATTGCTCCATAACAGAAACAATCCGAGCGCCTCAAACCCAAGACAAAACTAGAAGAGCGCAAACCATCAGTTTTGATGTGTACGAGCAAGGACGTAGGGCCTGACCTATGTGACAAAGAAACGAATCAATCGGCACCGACGGCCACGACTGCCGCTCAACTGCTCAAGTCCTCCAAGGGGGTGGAAACTGGGAAACTAAGTAGTTGGAATCCGAAAAGTCCAAAGCGGTCGTGGACTTTCAACCCCAGGAAAATACATAAATGAAAAAAGGAAAAAAACAGGGCAAACTCGTCAGTTCCCACCCGCTACCATGTGGGTCCTGGAATGCGGGCCCGGTGTCAGCTGTGGGAGGTATGATAGGCGACGCGAGCAACAGCCGAAGACGAGGAGTAGTAAACGGACCCCGTGGGCCTATGGCAACACCGGGGGATTAGCGGTTTGCACTTGCACATTCCATGTTGTGGTGTGGCCCACGTGTATCTAGCTCCGGGCAGTTTTCCAGTAACTGGATCATTCAAATTCTCCTGATCCCTGCAATAGCCTGTGCTACGCCCCAGCGAGCAGTGTGCGTGTAACCCGGCCACGCGGGGCAGCCGTAGCTTGGGTTTCGTAATCGCCGAGTCGTGCACCGGAAAAATGTGAAATCCCTTCATGAGTAAACAAGAGTGAGCGCTAGCATGTCACCCGACAACGCGGAGTAGGTGGTACGATCCCAACGTACAAATGGCAGCAAGCCGCGTAACCTAGGCTGAAGCACCGCGTGTGCGTCATGGATTGTGCGTAACCCAGTGGGTCCATCTTACTCCTCGGGGCGGGCGGCGCTGTTGTGGCTGTGGACGACACGACGGGACGGGAGCAGAAGCGCCTGCAGCAGCAGGCCCGTCCCGTCAAGGTTGTACACACGACACGACACAGTGACCGTGCGTAACCCTTGGCTTGGCAGCAAGCCGTATAACCTAGGCTGAAGCACCGTGTGGCACACGTAACGCAGCGGGTCCAGCCTACTCATCGGGGCAGGCGGCGGCTGTGGCTGCAGACGACACGACGGGAGGGGAGCGGAGGAGGGAGGCCCGTCCCTCGTCCATCATAATAATGATGGTGCACCGCGTGGCCCACAGTGGCCTGCCCTCGCCACAGTTTGCTTCTCCCCGAAGTGAAGCCCGTGCCGGGGAGGCTGCTGATGCATCGTCCATGGAATACTCTAGTGCGCAGCCCACTAAATGGCACCTGCATAACCGAGACCTTGCAGGTTACACGCTTAGTCGACACCACCCGCCTTGTCCCGTGGCAACCGCGATGCTGGCTTGTGTAGCCCAGGCGGCCATCACTGTAACCTACACCGCCTCGGTTACATGCGTGGACGCCTGGGATACACGGCATGCTTTGATCAAAGGCATAGGCTATGGTAACCCAACCATGAGCCATGTTGCTCCACGCATCCATCATGGTTCCTCGTGCGTAACCTGCCGTCTCTTGGCGTGCGTGCGTATTTCAGCATCCAAAAGGTATCGGTTACGCATTCCACTTCACCTGCCGACTCTTGATGTGCCCAACTTAGGAGGCCTCTTGACCCCTCTATTCCCTCTTGATGTGCGGGCCTGACATGGTGTAGCACATTTCATTGATATAGCAGCAAATACAAGACTACGATCCCGAGAGATCACAGTAGGTAGGAAAAAGAAAGAAAAGGAAAAAACAACAAACTATATCATTGATATAGCTACAAAGTTAATTACTTCATTGCATCTTCATGTCTTCTGTTGCATACCATTGTCAGCTTGCATGACCCTCCTGAAAACAGCTTCCACATCGCAGGTCGATTCTTCTTCTGGTTCCTCATTCACTATGATCCTCTTGTTACTGATAAGCTTTGCGAATTACTCCCTTTGCCAATAGTACTCAGGGCATCTATCAGGAGCCTACAAATGGCAGCAAGCCGCGTAACCTAGGAGCAGGCTGAAGCAGAGCGTGTGCATCGTGGATTGTGTGTAACCCACCAGGTCCAGCTTACTCCTCCTCGGGGCGGGCGGTGCTGTGGCTATGGACGACACGACGGGATGGGAGCGGAGGCGCCTACAGGCCCGTCCCGGGCTGTACACATGACACGACATAGTGACCGTGCGTAACCCTTGGCTTGGCAGCAAACCGCGTAACCAGCTGAAGCACCGCGTGGCACACGTAACGCATCGGGTCCAGCTTACTTGTCGGGGCGAGCGGCGTTATTGTGGCTGTGGACGATACGACGAGATGGGAGCAGAGGCGCCTGCAGCAGCAGGCCTGTCCCGTCCCATCGAGGTTGTACACACGACACAGTGACCGTGCGTAACCCTTGGCTTGGCAGCAAGCCGCGTAACCTAGGCTGAAGCACCGTGTGGCACGCGTAACACAGCGGGTCCAGCTTACTCTCTAGTGCGCAGCCCGCTGAATGGCACATGCGTAACTGAGACCTTGCAGGTTACGCACTTAGTCGACACCACCCGCCGTGTCCCGCGGCAACCGCGATGCTGGCGTGCGTAGCCCAGGCGGCCATCACTGTAACCTACACCGCCTCGGTTACACGTGTGGACGCCTGGGATACACTGCATGCTTTGATCAAAGGCATATGCAATGATAACCCAACCGCGAGCCATATTGCTCCACGCATCCATCATGGTTCCTCGTGCGTAACCTGCCGTCTGTTGGTGTGCGTGCATATTTCAGCATCCAAAAGGTATCGGTTACGCATTCCACTTCACCTGCCATCTCTTGATGTGCTCAACTTAGGAGGCCTCTTGACCCGTGAGGTTGCAACACACCCTGACATTTCCTAGGAGCTGATTTCTGCCATTTGTGCACACGGAAGAGGCAGGTTTGATCAGATGTGGATAGGTAGTCATGGACGATTTCAAAGACGCGAATGCAGGAGATGATTTCATAGACAATTTTGGGATCCATGCTTTTATTTCATGGTGTACCGAGGCTTCCTAAAAAAGATCAAAACCTGCGCCTAGTTAATTTGAGCCGCTAGCCACTCGTCAAGTCTGCGTAACCTTCACCCACATGGTTACGCACAATATATGCTCCGTGGTACCACAATTATGCATGATTTACGCGGCTTTTTTTGTGGGGGGCATGCCCGGCTTTGTTGTTGCATATAATTAATTATTGTAGTGATAGCTAGCTAGTGTAAGCTTGGAGGAACGTCTCTCGATTACGCATCTTCTGTAGATTGTACTTGTACCACTGGCTACCAGCATGGATCATGCGTAACCGGGACACCACCATCGAGCCGTCGTGGTGCGTATATGTGTAGACACAATGGGTACAAGGTGACGTACGTGTACCGGCGTTGTATGTAGAGAATTTTAGTAGCAATTAAAACAATAAAAATAGAAAATGGTGCTGCAAATAATGCACTAGCATACAGGAAAGATGGACCATTCATTCCAAACAGGGTTATATTATGAGTTCTGAATTCATCCGAAGAGTCTTTCTGAAGCTACATCCTGCTACCAAACAAACACAACAAACAAATGCATTGACCCTAGCAAAATTATGTGTGCACGACACATCCAGTCTTTCTGAAGCTGATGCCCAGAAGCTTCAAAGCCATCACTCTAGTCATCATCAGAGTCTAAGATGATTTGATTGATAGGATGTCCTCCACCAGATGCTGCTCCTCCCTGAACCGGTGTATAGTGGTTCAACATCGAAAACTGAAACCTGAACAAGATCAAGTAAAAAAGTAGTTAAAAGCAGGCTCTCGTATATACTAGAAACAATTTGAGAAGTAACAAGTATATTAAAAGGAATCATTTCTCACAAACTAGTTCGATATTCAATGTTTTCTAATTTAACATAGGATTTCTTTCACAGATGCCCCAAAAAAATCGCATCAAATATAGAGAGCACGAAAAGGGAAAGAGCTTACCATATGTCAAGTTGACTCAGGTAGGTTAAAACACCTAGTACCTTTTTTATTAACCTTTCCACTTTGCAGACTCACTATCTTCAGATGTTTACAAATCGTACGTGAAACCTCTGACGCCTTCCTTCCTTTCATTTCTACTTTCCACCCACCACCCTGCAGAAAGTAGACATGTTGCTACGATCAATAGTAACCAAACTCACCATGTAGTATTTCCATTTCACAACCATCTTGTATATAGAAAATATATACTACCGTGCAGAGCAGTTGAAGTGTAAGCTCCTCCTAAACTGGTGATTGTCGTAGCATAGCTGCGAGGGCACACTTATCTGGCACACACCAGTGTTCATTGAGAAACAAAGTCTTCAAGTTGATAAATGTTGGGCACGAGATAAAATAACTTGTGAAAGTAGGCTGGTCACACAATCATGATATTAGTGATGAATGTTTTTTTTCGGACGAAGAACAAGAAAGCTAATGGTGATCAAAAATGTTAGCATATCATGTTGACGGTAGATATCAGCTCCAAACATTTAGCTTCTGATAAGCCTTGCAGGATGTTGGTATCAACATGACTGCTACAATAGTCACTTCCACTTTTTCCCAGCTCGACAACTGCATCCACTAAAGAGGGCATTCTATCAAGCACAGGAATCTTGCCATTATTAACTTCAAGATGCAGGGAAACAAGATTCGGCGAATCAACACGAATGTGAACACTGCGACAAAACTTACTTGCAAGGATGCTTAGATGCTTTAAGGAGCGAGATGAAATCTTTGTAGCACACGATAAGTCACAACAGAAAATCTTGAGTACTTCCAATGCTGGGCAACTCGAGAAATCAAGGAATCTGTCATCGAACTTGATGCAGGAAAGCTCCAGACACCTCAGGAACAGGGAATCGAGGCGAAAACCATGCACCTCAATAAAAACCTCCTCGGCATCCCTGGAACATTGGAGACCCAAAAACTCAGCTTCACAATTAAGAACATGCTTAATCTAGATAATTATGTGGTCTGTGTGGTCCAATTCCTCGCCATCCTCTTCAATGTCAGGAAGGTCAATCACACATCTACAGATAGGTATGCGATAACGAAGGAGAAGCAGATTGTCCATGAATTTCTGGATCCTCTCCATGGCAAAAATATGAAATGGTTCAATGCCACCAAGCCATGAAATGCGCAGGTAAGGGGCACTCTTCTAGAGGTGGCACTAGCGACGGCCAAGCACACATGTCTGCACAACATCTTGCACTGGCAAGAAGAAGAGTATCATATGAAGGAGCTCATCTGGGAGGGCGTCAATGAAGTCGACGGAAAGTCCCGGTGATGACAAACTACCGTTATCCACCACCTTTCTCTTTGGACGCACACCATCCATAAGGTAGACAGCGTCAGGACTGTGAGCAAAGAAACTATCAGGAAGCATAATCGTTGTGAGAACAACTTAGCATTTGACCATGAATGCAGATACGCAAGGATCCACAGGCTACGGGTAAAGCATAGCGTCAACATTTACAGCCCATTCAGACCAGCACTGCAACTTACTATATGTCAGTGGAATTGGATCATGCAGCAACACATGAATGAATGGATTAATTAATTAATAACTATGTGAATGAGCAAATGAGCACAAAAAAGCTAGGTAGTTTATGTTGCACAGCTCTTCTGCGTATTCGAGAGAAAAAAAGTACTATCTCAATGAGCACAAGCAATGATGGCAACGTATCTAATGCAAACCAGCTTCATGTGCAACAGAGTGAATCTGACAGGAGAACAAAGTGAATGCGAACCATATGGCACAACAATAAGATCCAACCGTAGATTAACACTAACAAACAAATCTTTCAAGATTCAACCCTACGATGCAGGTACCTGAACGGCTGTACTAGCAACTGATCAGTAAATATATGGGAGCATGCAGCTATAAACAGCAGAAGCGATAGATCTGATAAGGAAACACATAAAACATTCAGCTATAAACAGCAGGCACCAACAGATCATTACTCGTAGGGACAGATGCAGTTTGTACGGGACGACGACAAAAACAACAAATCAGAAGTTGGGAACAACAAACTCACATGGATCAGCAGAAACACAAGAGCTCACCGGAATCGACTGGCAATACCTCGTAGCTACCGAAGAAGACCGACGCCAGAGAGATAGATCTAGGCTGCAAGAATGTTCAAGGCGGCGGTATTCCGCGCTCGCCTAGGCGCGCATCGCAGCTTGGCGGAGGGGTACCGCGGCGCCTAGGTGGTTAGGCAGTCACTAGTTGACCCGTGGCGGCTGCGGATGCAGGGGACGGGCGGTGCGGAGGAGGCAGCAGGGGCTGGCGGTGAGGTTGAATGAGGAGCAGGGTAAACAACAGAGAACGCATGGAGATGCTATAAATGCCATTGCCTGTAAATCCCAAGTCATCAAACCATTGTAACTGTGAAATCTTCACTATTCCTTCTACAGCCAATAAAGTCATATTAGTACGTAGTATATTGTTGTTCACCTACAGAGTAGACTCAACTGAGAGAGATGGAAACAATCGTCTAATTCACGATCACGAATCCGTGCACGATGAAATTCACAATCACTAAATTGGCGGTGCCGGCAATGGATCGTGCGTAACCTAGTCCGTGCGCATTCCAGTCGGTGTTGCACGGGAGGCATGCAAGGTGGATGATGCGTAACTGAGTTGTTGTAGGTGATGCGCCAAATCGACAACAACCGGTTGGTGTTGCAGCATGAATGTGCGTAACCGAGTTCGTGCGGATTCAGGTTACTCAGCTTCGATATAACCGAGTCCGTGCGTAACCGGTCGGTGTTGCAGCATGCCTTACTACGCGGAGCCTATTTGTGCGTGTGCATATCCCAATTACTCAGCTTTGATAAAACAGAGAGAGAGAGAGACGCAGGTTGGACACGATCACACACGACAGGCCGTGCTCATAGTAAGTCATAACTAACCTGCACCATCTCGCGCATAACCGAATCGTAGGAGCCATGGACCGTGCGTAACCCAGTAGGTCGTACAGCTGCCGTACGGCCTGAGGAGTACGCTGGACCCACTGCCGATATGCACAATCAATCCATGACACGCCACGCACGCCGCACACGGTGCTTCATCCTAGGTTACACAGCTTGCTGCCAAGTCAAGCGCAATACACCATTCTCACACGTAACCGTCTGAGTTCCGGTTACGCATGCTTGAACACGAGCCGAGGTCTGTACCACACGTAACAAAAGCTATCTACCTGATTACATTCCTTTTTTTGAGCTGATGATTACCACGTTTTTACGGGATTTTCAGGATATCCGTTTAACGAATGCTAACTATAGTATATATCCATTTTGGTCGACCTGCAAGTTCAGATCGCGGAAGCAGAGGAGGAATAGGTTTTTCCTCATGTCGAGCGTAGCGTGAAAATCGTCTACTGATGGACGTCCAAGTGTCCCTCATCTTGACAAGCAAGGCGCACTAGACGGCAATGCGACGACACAGAGTTCTGACGAAAAATCAACGGTGACTTCCGATGGCAAATCACAGTCGATGAGCGAAGTCAAGGAAGCGGCCTCCTAGCGAAGAAAAGGTAGCACCTCCGACCGGCAGCGGCCATCGTCAGAGACGGCGGCTCAACTTCAACTCCGGTGGCCCATTGTCGTCTACTCCGGAGGTATGTAACACACCATCCAGATTCCATACGATGCACTACCTAGGCCTGCACGACGCGCTTATTGATTACTCTCTCTCCGTGACCAGATACGACCAACGATCACCATTACTCCTAGGGATGGAATTTCCATAGCGCCTTTGCGACTTGCGCGTGTCGTGAGCGAACTCTTAGGAGAAAGAAAGGAAAGCCTAAGGTCATTCGGATTTGAGTGCTTGCTACACATGCCCAATATATCCGTAGATCGCGCCCTGCTGATGTCTCTTGTCAACAAGTACGAGCCAGATAAAAAAGCTTTAAGAATTGGTGACAAGCTGGTCCGGTTGATGCCATCAGATATGAAGGACATCGTGGGTCTACCAATCGAAGGAAAAGAGGTCAAGATGGATGGTAACTATAATGAAGTTCTGCTTACCCAACACGGAAGTGCAAAGAAGAAATTAGAACATATAGAAATTGAAGAAAGGCTCCTACGAAGTGATGGTACTAGAGATACATTCTTCCTTCGTCACTTTTCCCTGTACTGCCACAAGGTGTTGTTTGCACCCGATATGGATCCATGTATTCTAGTCAACGTCTTGCAGCTAGTGGAGAAAGTTGAAGATATACCTTCCACGAACTGGGGTGTTTACATGCTTAGTCATCTGCATAATTGTATTGCTACATTCAGAAATGGAGTGAGAGAAGAACTTGGAAAGACGTGTGTCCTTCAAGGAAACCTACTATTTCTATAGGTATACATTTTTAAAATTCAGATCGATCTGATGAAATTTAACTTCAGTTCTTGATAATATGCAGCTTTGGTACTTTGAACATGTCCATGCGGGACCAAACGACCTCTAACCTAAACGACGTCAATACCCCCTAATGAGATATTAGACAAAACAATCGGCTGAGATGCGACTCAACTCAAAATGTGATCTGTATATAGACACGAAGGTGAATTTCTTGATTTGTTAGTCTTTCTGTGCATGCACAGTGGTTCCAATTATTTTCTCTGTCTTTGAGACGACCCTCGTTTTTCAGTTCCCTTCTTACGAGATTTTCGAGAAGCTTCCAAACTACCGTGAGGAACCAAAAACCACTGAAGAGGTGACCAGTAATGTGTATTGCAACAGATCAATCCATAGCACTTGTCCACAAGGCCCATCACTTTTCGCCTCAAGCAACGATTCCACACCTCATAAAAATGTCAGCACAGACCACCTCCACTCCAACTAGTTTACACTAGATTTTGTACCAAGATTCACTTCTTTGAATTGTTTTTACAGGACAATGACTTCATTCGCATACTAAGCCAGATTGCTTCAGATCTACATCAGGAGCAGAAACACATGTCAAGAGCAATTGGAGTATGTTTTTCACAATTGTATTGTTTGTTATTTAATAATAAGTTTTCACTTAACCTATTACTGTTAATAGGGCATCCTAAAAATGTCTGAACACATCATCACCAACAGTGGAACCCATACATACACTGGAAGCAAATGCCACTAATTCGTCAGAATATATAAAGAAAATCTTTGGAATTGTGGATTATCTTGAAAGAACAATTTTTGGCAGGAGAATACCAATGAGTGCATGCAGAAACCCACAGACATGCACAATGCTGGAGCATTTGTCCGTGCAGCTGATGATGACTATAGACTCACTGAGGAGGACAAGGTGGTTTTAAGCTTTATCGCAAATAGCGATAAAAATGATATTGTCATTAACATCAATGGCCTTCAAATTCCGGTGGAAAGCCTATTGCCTAATGCCACTGGTTGTAAAGAATGGATCTCACTTGAAGATGGTTGGGTGTTTGGTGATTTGAGCATACTTTGATTTATTTTAATTTAATGGGTTTCATTTGATCTTGTGTACTTAACCTTCTACTACCTATCACGAGATACTGTCCTTTAATATATCATTGGTTGTCACAGGTAATTGATGCGTACGCATTTGAAGCTAATATAGGTAATGAAGATGTGGCGTACATCAACACCTATATTACCCATCACGAGCTCCTACGATGTAATTCAGTAATGCCGATCATAGGAGAATACTTCTTCAAAAAACGATCTATGGTGTGTATACTTTCATGTGTCTACAAACTTTTCTCTAATATTTTTTCGCACATATTACTCATGGTAAAAAATAAAATTAACTGCATAACCTATATCATAGGTGTTTATTCCCTTACATGTCGGGGTAATCACTTGATTCTTGTTGTGTTCAATATTAGCGACACATGGGTGCAAATCTTCGATCCATTAGCGCACGACGGGTCGTGGGATTGCCAAAAGGAATCATCATTGGTGAGCACACACGCACCTGCGCACACACACACACAGTCGTAGCTAAGGCCTACATGTATCTCTTGTTATAGATAGAATCAATACAGAATTGCACTGAAGCTTTTATAAAGGGCCGACCTAATAATGTCGGATGGATTGATGTCAAGTCGTGGCGGATTGTTCGTTTGAAGAACTTACCTAAACAATATGATAGGTATGTCATGTTGTCTTGAAACAACGTGATAGTTACCACGTACATACTAGTAAGTAGCCTAACAAGAAAAATTTTTGCAGCTCGTCATGTGGTGTTTACGTCATTAAATACAAGATGCATTGGAATGGACATTCTCTTAGTGAGTCACTCACCCAGGTATAGATAATGTCATTCCAGCTTTACATAAATATATTTTTCCTAGGAATACATATATTGTCTTGGTTGAGACTAAGGTTTTGTGGACATTTTTTATGTTAAAATGTTATGATGAAATGGAAGTATTCCGCAAGAAGATATGTTGTAGGTTGATACTCTCCAAACACAACAAGATCCGAAGACCATAGAATAGAACACCTAATCGATCGGGTTGCAACTTATATTTCCACAGAGGGAAAACATGAAGCTGATGCTGAATGCCCAACAGAAGACAAATGCCAATGAAGTGCAAGAAGACGAATCTTATTTTTTCCACAAATAGAAACGAACCAGAGGCCCAGATGGGAAAATTTATAAAAGCCATGCCAACATCACTACGTAATCATCTCTTGTACTGTAGACACAAAGACATCTCTGCACCACTGTGCATCTTTCGTCATCTCCGAATTTTTATATTGGTGCTGTCGCATATAGAGTTTTTTAACCTTTCGAGGAACCTAGTACAATGTGTTTGTGTTTGCGGTTGTCTCGTATAGTAATCTCAAATCTCCATTGATTTGTGGACGTCATAAAGGAATGTGATTCAATACTGGCAGTTGCCATGCAACTGAGCAGCAATCCGGTTTTAAATTACAAACTTGCAACACACACGATCGATATCGTGAGGGCGCGTGCACACCGCACGATGGCAGCACGGACGCGCACGGGTGATGACAATCCCCATCACACCAGGAGAAGTTCACGCGGAAAGTTCGGAAGGCACGCGGGAAGTCTGGGTGAAAAGGTTTCTTTCTTGCATGCATGCGAATGTGGACAAAAAAAGATATGTCATTCAAATGAAATGTTTGTCCGAATTTTAAAAAAATCTATAAATGAACTGTCAGAACAAGATCATATTATAGCCAAAACAAGTTTGTATGTCATCTTGAACAAACTAATAAAGTGCCAGAATAAATATTATCTGTAAATTTTTAAAGATCGAAACAAGTCATTATTATATGCAGAACCAGTTTGTATGTCATCTTGAACAAAACAAATGTAGTGTCAAAACAAATCAGAACAAGGGTCAGAACAAGATATTTTTATAAGATTATTACTATAGCCAGAACAAATTATTATTATAGCCATAACAAGTTATTATTATGGCCAAAACAACTTTTTATGTCATCTCGAACAAACAAACAGAACAAATCAGAACAAGTGTCAGAACAAGTTAAATATGGCATAGTAACTTTATCATAGTAAACAAATAATTGAACACCTAAAAAATGATTATCTAGTTAAAAATGTCAAGATGAACAAAACTCCTATAAACAATAAATGGAAAACTAAATAAATTCAAATATTATAAATATAAAGAATGAAAAGATAGAAAAAAAGAATGAAAAGATAAACACTGTTTATTTTTTCAAAAAGCACTCAAAATACAATGGAACTCATAACTTAGTAATTTCTTTTTTTTGCCAATAATCAGTATTCCCCGTGTCGTTTCCAAATTTGGATGTGCATGTTCATATAAAAACACGATGAAACAGAACACAACTGCATATATAAATGATATCCTCTTTTAGGCACATATATGATTGGCGACATGACCGGGTGCTGAATTTTTAAAAAGGTTCATAGGCTGAATGAATAGAGTATGATCACGAGACTTCATTGATTCACAAGATGTACCTCCCTCTTGTTCCGGGCTGGAAGACTCCTTTGTATGAGAACACAGAAAATTATGAGAAGAGAAACATATGCCTATATGATAAAGGAAGAAACTACAGGATACATGAGATTTTTTTAGTTGAGAAATCAGTGTTGCATCTCAAAGGAAGAAACTTCTGTGCTCTATGTATTTGCGCAAAAAAAATGCCCGTAGCAATGCACGGGCACATTCCTAGTGCTAAACTAAATGACAACTATTTGAGGCAGCTTGGGTTACGCAGGTTCCACATGAACCTCTCCGTGTTCCGCGCCAACCGCGATGCTGCTGTGTGCGTAACCCAAGCTGACTAGTACGTTGCCGTGTGGGCGCTCATGTTACGTACTCCTTTCCTACCACTAAATCAATCACACTCCAGCCGGTTCAGGGAGGAGTAGCAGACTTTCCAGTTCCTACCACGCCGCCCGCCGCCCTGTGCGCAGTCACTGCCAGCCCGACATCGAGGCTACTGAGATGGATCCACCCTAGATACTCCAGCCGGTAGCCGTTGGGAACCAGCTCCCCACGTCCCTATAGCTCCGCTGCCCACTTCATCTGCGCCGCCACCTGTGAAACCCAATCCGCCTCGTCCTCAAATCTCGCAGGTGAAGCTCGGCATCCACCCTCCACCGGCAGAATGTCTACGGGTAAATCGCACTGGTGCCTTCCCGGACGAGATCCTGCACCGCGTCCTCTCCTTCCTCCCCGCGGTGCAGGCCGTGCAGACCTGCGTGCTCGCCCGGCGCTGGCTCATCCTCTGGAAGTACGTCACTAGCCTGCGCATTATCGGCGCCGACGGCAAGGCCCCAGCCCCATATGCGAACATCTTGGAGTTTGTGGACAGCCTGCTGCTCCTCCGTAACCCTTCGCTTCGCGAGACATTTGAGGTCAGTGTCGTCAGAAACGACACCATTGACATTCAGCGCATCAGGCTTTGGGTCAAATATGCATTGCAGTTCAAAGTCCAGAAGCTCTTGCTCAACATCCAATTCAGAACACATAGAATTTGGTCTTTTTGGCCGGAGGACCCACCCTTCGCCTCCAGGTATCTGACCTTTCTAGTGCTTCACGGAATACTATTCAATCATGAGTTTCTTGACTTTTCGAGATGTCCCGCACTGCAACATCTAGAGATCGAAGATTGCAGCTTCATTGATACACAAGTTATCTCGTCACAGTCCTTAAAACATCTAAGCATCAAAACAGGTAGTTTCAATGACAGTTTTCGCACTCGAATCCGTGACCCTAATCTTGCTTTTCTGGGGCTACAGGTCTATTATGGTAGGACTCCTTTACTTGAGAGAATGCCCATGTTGGTTTCAGCAAGCGTTGGGATGCTAGGGACCTATAAAGACAGGTGCAGGTCCAGCCATTCCAACTATGGGGACTGTGGTGACGAGAGCTGCGGATGTTCCATAAAGGATGACAGCACAACCATCATTTTGCGTGGTATATCAAAAGCAAAGAGTTTAGTGTTGGGCACTAATTGTAAAATGGTATGCTTACTCCTCAAATCATTAAATTCATGGTCTCATTGTTTCAAACATAAATGCATTATTGATCTATCTAGTCACTATCTGTTCAGTTTATTTAAAGAAGGGACTTGAAATGCTGCCCTACCTTTAGTCGATTAAAGGTTCTGGTCCTCATAGAATGGTGTGTGCGTGATGTACATGCACTAGCATGCATTCTTGAACATTCACCAGTTTTACAGGACCTTTACTTTCATATATTTTTTAAGGTAAAGCATTTCTAAATGGAGAAATATTGCATATACACCTTTATTTATATAGGTTACTGATCTTGGCAAACTCTTTTATTATACTACAGCCGCAAAAATGTAAAGTGAAAATGAAAGGAAGGATCAACCCAAAGGAGGTACCACCCATTATTTCATCTCATATCAAGAGAGTTGAAGTCGTATGTGGAGTGATCGACGAAAGACTTATTGAATTTTTCAAGTTCCTTAGAGCAACACTTAACATCAGTATGTTAGCTAACAACACTCTCGTGCCTTTAACACTTATACATGTGGGCCAAACAAAAAAAATTCAAACTGGAAGTAAATGAAGAAATGTCATATTATTTGTTAAGGTATTGATTTGGATGTACCAAATAAATTTGGAAATGACACTTCAGAACCCTGAATCTTAAATCTGTTTTTTACCTTCACCATCTTATGAAAGTAACTATGTGCTATGCAAGGATTCAAATAGATGATGTGATAGAGGCGGAGTGCCTGATCTTTCGGTGAGTGGAGATAAATCTGATTTGGTGGAAGTAGACCCTCACGATCCGACTACGACGAGCGAGACTCGAAGCACCAATGCAATCGCTGAACAAACTCCCGATGGTTACCAACCTTGCCGGCGCAAGATCAGCCTGATCACGAAGATCATTTCCTGTACGCAATCGAAGAACGAACAAGAAAGTAATGCGAGCAATCACTATATCACTCGAAGGTGGAGTTCTGAATCACACGTATTTGTGCGTGTTCTGGTGTAGCTAAAGCTAGATGTAAAACAAAACTCGAGCTGTAAACGATACAGGACTCCGACTAATAAAGGGAAAAGGGGCGCAGCCCCTAGGGGAGGCGCGGCCAGCAAAGGGGGGCGCCACCCCTAGCATCGTGGGTGCGGGGGTGCAACCCTAGGCGTCCTCTTGGGCCCGTCCTAGGCGCCCACGCACAAGGCCTCCTGTTGGGCTAGCCTTCAGTCTTCTGGGCCTTCATTCTTCAGCATCATGACGAAGTTGAACTCTCTTGGACGGGCCCGAGTAATTGGCCCAGAAGGTGGCGCTGAAGAAGGTGCTGCCGACGCTGGAGTAGGAGAAGGTGCTGCTGGTGTAGATGTACTCGTGGTGTCCACATCATCCTCCCCTTCTTGAATTGAAGTCATGCTCGACGGTAACTCCTCATCCTCACCCAGATATGGCTTCAAATCTGCAACATTAAAACTAGTGGAAACACCAAACTCCGTAGGCAGGTCAAGGATATAAGCATTATCATTAATCTTGGTTAGCACTTTAAAAGGACCAGCAGCACGAGGCATTAATTTAGAACGACGCAAAGTAGGAAAACGATCCTTTCTCAAATGCAACCAAACCATATCACCAGGTTGAAAAGTAACATGTTTTCTACCTTTACTACCAGCAACCTGATATTTAGCATTAGCAGCAACAATGTTTTGGTGAGTTTGTTCATGTAGGTTAACCATTTGTTCAACATGTGCAACAGCATCTAAGTGTGGGGCGTCTTCAGCATCAAACGAAAACAAATCAATAGGCGCCCGAGGGATGTAACCATACACAATCTGAAAAGGGCACATCTTTGTAGAGGAATGAGTTGCATGATTATAAGCAAACTCAACATGAGGCAAGCAATGCTCCCAACATTTCAAATTTTTATCTAAAACATCCCTAAGCATGGTGGACAAAGTTCGATTAACCACCTCAGTTTGTCCATCAGTCTGAGGGTGACAAGTTGTGCTAAACAGTAATTTAGTTCCCAATTTATTCCACAAAGATCTCCAAAAATGACTGAGAAACTTAGCATCACGATCAGAGACTACTATATTTGGAATACCATGTAAACGAATAATCTCTCTAAAGAACAATTCAGCAACATTACTAGCATCATCAGTCTTATGAGAACGTATGACATGAGCCATTTTGGAGAATCGATCAACAACCACAAAAATGCTATCCCTCCCCTTCTTATTTCTAGGCAATCCCAAAACAAAGTCCATAGAAATATCAATCCAAGGGGAAGTAGGAACAGGCAAAGGCATATACAAACCATGGTTGTTCAACCGTGACTTAGCTTTCTGACAAGTAGTGCAGCGTGCAACTAGGCGCTCAACATCAGCACGCATCCGGGGCCAAAAGAAGTGGGCAACCAACACCTCATGCGTCTTGTAGACGCCAAAGTGTCCCATGAGATCGCCTCCAAGCGCTTCCTGTAATAGCAAAAGACGAACCGAGCTAGCTGGAATACATAGCTTGTTAGCGCGAAACAGGAACCCGTCCTGTATGTGAAATTTGCCCCATGGTTTGCCATTAATGCAATGGGCAAAAGCATCTTTAAAATCAGAATCGTCTACATATTGATCTTTCACAGTTTGCAAGCCAAAGATTTTAAAATCTAACTGTGACAGCATGGTATAGCGACGAGACAAAGCATCAGCAATAACATTGTCCTTCCCGTTCTTGTGTTTAATTATGTAAGGAAAGGACTCAATGAATTCTACCCATTTAGCATGACGACAGTTCAGATTTGTTTGGGTACGAATGTGTTTCAAAGCCTCAGGATCAGAATGAATTATGAACTCGCGATGCCAAAGATAGTGCTACCATGTATGCAAAGTGCGCACTAAAGCGTAAAGCTTCTTATCATAAGTAGAATATTTCAGACTAGCACCGCTTAATTTTTCACTAAAATAAGCAACAGGTCTTCCTTCTTGTAACAAAACAGCACCTAGCCCAATATTGCTAGCATCGCATTCAAGCTCAAATACTTTATTAAAACCAGGCAATTGCAAAAGGGGAGCATGGGTCAACTTATCTTTTAAAGTGCGGAACGCTACCTTCTGCGAATCACTCCAAGCGAATGGCTCGTAAGCTCATGTAGAGGTGCTGCAATGGAGCTAAAATCACGAATAAACCTGCGGTAGAAACCTGCAAGTCCAAGAAAGCTCCGAATCTGTGTGACCGTCGTCGGTGTAGGCCACTCCTGAATGGTGTCAATCTTGCTGCTATCCACCTCAATGCCCTGTGGAGTAACAACATAGCCAAGAAACGAGACACGTTGTGTGCAAAAGATGCATTTATCCATGTTACCAAACAAGTTAGCAGCACGCAACGTATCAAAAACAGCACGTAAATGTTCTAAATGTGCTTCCATGGACTTGTTGTAAATCAGAATATCATCAAAATAGACAACAACGAACAATCCAATGAAAGGCCTAAGAACTTCATTCATTAAGTGCATAAAGGTGCTGGGAGCATTAGTCAAACCAAACGGCATAACCAACCATTCATATAAGCCAAATTTCATTTTAAAAGCCGTTTTCCATTCATCACCTAGTTTCATTCTAATCTGATGGTAACCACTACGCAAATCAATCTTTGTGAAAATAATGGCACCACTAAGCTCATCTAGCATATCATCAAGTCGTGGTATGGGATATCGATAACGAATGGTGATGTTATTAATAGCACGACAATCTACACACATACACCAGGATCCATCTTTGTTTGGAACAAATAACACAGGAACTGAGCAAGGGCTGAGAGACTCACGAATGTAACCCTTGTCAAGTAATGCCTGTACCTGGCACTGGATCTCCTTTGTCTCATCCGGATTTGTACGGTACGGGGCGCGATTCGGAAGCTGTGCGCCTGGAATGAGGTCGATCTAGTGCTCAATGCCACGGATTGGTGGGAGACCCGGTGGTAAGTCTTTGGGAAAGACATCAGCGTTCTCCTGCAAAAGGTTAGCAACCACAGGGGGAACATCCAAAGACGGTGCATCATCAAGTGAAACGAGCAGACTAGAGCATACTAGTGCGTAGCAAGGCAATTGAGCATCACATAAATCATCAAAATCAGCACGTGTAGCAAGTAGAACAGGAGCATGCAACTTGATTTCAGAATTAACTGATGGTGACGGTTCAAGTTTCTTAGCAGTTTTAGCAGCTCTAGCAACATCATCTTCAACAATTTGTTCAGGTGTCATAGGATGTATAATGATTTTCTGTCCCTTAAACATGAAAGAATAATGATTCAAATGACCATGATGCAAGCTATCAGTATCATATTGCCAAGGTCGACCAAGTAACAAGGAACATGCTTCCATGGGAACAACATCACAATCAGCAAAATCAGAATAAGCACCCATGGAGAAATGAATACGCACTGTTTGTGTTATTCTAATTTTCCCACCATCATTAAGCCATTGAATGTGATATGGATGCGGATGCTTACAAGTGGGTAAGGATAGTTTCTCAACCAGCGCAGTACTTGCCAAATTGTTGCAGCTACCGCTGTCGATGATGATGCGAATCGACCGTTCCTTCACAACGCCCTTTGTGTGGAAAAGGGTGTGTCGCTGATTCTGCTCCGACGGCGCGACCTGTGTACTGAGAACACACTGCACAACAAGAGTTTCATACCTATCGGCGTCATCTGGGTTGACATGTACATCTGTCTTTGCTGCATGGTTAGTGGCCAGCATGGTATGTTGAATATCCTCAGAATCACTAGCGGAAGAGTACTCACCTTCGTCACGAATGAGCAAAGTACGCGTGTTTGGGCAGTCCCGAGCCACGTGGCCACATCCGCTGCAACAAAAACACGTGATATCCTGCGTACGGCCTGTGGTGGGGGTCGCGCCTGTGGATGGAGCAGCGCCTGCAGGTTTGGCCACCCTATCACGGGATGTAGGTGTGGTCGCAGATGATGCAGGAGAAGCGGCCGCAGGGCTGGATGTCGAGCTACGACCTGCAAAAGGGTTAGAAAAAGTCTTTGAGTGGCGTCCCTGCACTTCACGTTCAGCTTTGCAAGCATATTCAAATAATTGAGTCATATCATGATATTCCTTATAATCAAGTATGTCCTGGATTTCGCGGTTTAAGCCACCACGAAAACGTGCCATAGCAGCGTCATTGGTCTCCAATATCCCACAACGAATCATACCTTTTTGTAACTCTTGGTAATAGTCCTCAACAGATTGAGAACCTTGCTGAAAACGCTGCATCTTATTAAGCAAATCACGAGCATAATACGACGGCACAAATCTATGGCGCATAGCAGTTTTTAATTGATCCAAAGTGGTCGGAATGGCAGTAGGATGTTTAATTTTATACTCACGCCACCAAATTAAAGTAAAATCAGTAAATTCACTAATAGCAGCTTTAACTTCAGAATTTGCAGCAATATCATGGCATGAAAATTTTTGTTCAACCTCTAACTCCCAATCAAGATATGCAGCAGGATCATATTTGCCATTGAAAGGTGGGATTTTAAATTTAATCTTAGAAAAAGAATCATTACCGGGGTGGCGAGGCACACGGCGGGCACGACCGCGACTGTCTCCGGCGTCCTGCTCCGAATCACCGCCATAGTCCTTCTGCAACTCTGTGATCGTGGTGTGCATGGCATCGAGTCAGGCCACGAGAGTGTCGAGTGTGGTCTTGGTGGCCGTCTGGGCGAGATCGAGCTGATCGAAATGGTCGGTCGACGTAGTGATCATTTCGTCCAGCCGTTCATGTATCATCCGAATGTCTACGGCTAGTCCTTCCACTTGTTCTCGCATGTCTTGCAGCGGATCATCCCCGGCGGTGCCATCTTCTGCCATGGTTAGCGCAAGAAAAAAACAAAACAACGACAAAAATAGGGGTGGGATAGCTCACAAAGACTCTCACACTAGTGCTGTTATCAAATTCTTATCCGTTCTTACCACCCACACAGGGGCGACCTGCAACCAACCGGTGGAACTCGCGAAAAATTGGAGCAGCGATTGCCTGGAGAAACAAAATCTGCTCGCCGTAGAAATATGTGGAGTTCTGGGAAGGCTGCACTCAATTGAAGGATTAGCACAATCAAACAATAATGCAAAGTTGAATAAGAGTGCCAAACACGATCAAACGCTGCTGGCAACAAGTGAAATCGAAAGGACAGCAAGGAAGGTGGAGGGCGTAGCAATTTGCTGTTTTTTTTTGCTTCTTTTTTTTGCAGGAATCCTCAAAACTGATAATATGAACACAAATGATCTGCAACAGCAAATCACCACACACACTTTTTCTGAAAGTACAGGGGTATTCCGGTAAAAAAAGATACTCTCTCTCTCTAGAGTAAAGCCAAACTGAGAATATGGTGCTAAGAAACAGAGATACGAGTATGAAAAGATGGCACAGTGTGGGAGAAGGATCGGAGGGAAGTGCACGAACCAAGGAGGGGGAACTCAGTGAGGGAGGAGGAGTTCATGACTGTGTCCAGGAAGGACACGGCCTGGCACGCGGTGTCGTGGTGCGGCGGCCCTGTTTCCTTCTTTTTGTTTCTTTCCTTTTTTTGGATTGCTTTCTTTCCTTTTTTTGATTGCTTTCTTTCCTTTTTTTCTTTCTTTCATTTTTTACTTTCTAAACACAGGGAAACTAGGGCCGGTGGCACACCAGGGAGGGGCGCGTGCCGAGGGGGTTCGCAATCACGGGGAGGCGACGGCTTGCATGGGAGGGAGAGCGGCGCGGTAGGGTTTGTGGAGAACAGGAACAAGGTGATGAGAAAAACAAACACAAGTAACCAGCAACAATTGAAATGTAAAGCACACAAATTCAACAACGCAAATTATTGAATGAAAGTGCGAGGCTAAAAAGGGTTGCTGGGATAAAGATCTAACCTAAAACAAATTTTTGTTTGGTTTTTGTGGACTATAGGAATTAAAAACACTCGATAAACTCACCGATCAACCTAGAAAACTGTTACCACTTGATAGAGGCGGAGTGCCCGATCTTTCGGTGAGTGGAGATAAATCCGATTTGGTGGAAGTAGACCCTCACGATCCGACTACGACGAGCGAGACTCGAAGCGCCAATGCAATCGCTGAACCAACTCCCGATGGTTACCAACCTTGACGGCGCAAGATCAGCCTGATCACGAAGATCGTTTCCTGTAAGCAATCGAAGAACAACTAAGAAAGTAATGCGAGCAATCACTATATCACTCGAAGGTGGAGTTCCGAATCACAGAGGACAGCACGTATTTGTGCGTGTTCTAGTGTAGCTAAAGCTAGATGTAAAACAAAACTCGAGTTGTAAACAATACAGGACTCCAACTAATAAAGGGAAAAGGGGTGCAGCCCCTAGGGGAGGCACGGCCAGCAAAGGGGGTGCTGCCCCTAGCATTGTGGGTGCGGGGGTGCAACCCTAGGCGTCCTCTTGGGCCTGTCCTAAGCGCCCACGCACAAGGCCTCCTGTTGGGATAGCCTTCAGTCTTCTGGGCCTTCATTCTTCAGCATCATGACGAAGTTGAACTCTCTTGCACGGGCCCGAGTAATTGGCCCAGAAGGTGGCGTTGAAGAAGGTGCTGCCGGCGCTGGAGTAGGAGAAGGTGCTGCTGGTGTAGATGTACTCGTGGTGTCCTTATCACGATGCAATATCCAAAACATTTTTCTGTTTTGCTACTTTCACTTATTTACCACCTTTGATAGCCCGCTTATCATGCTAAATCTACATCAAACAAATATTTTGATTTCCTTGCTAGCAGCTTTTGTAGTGTAAATACTGGGAGATAATACTTCAAAACTAATGGAATACTAGCTCCATCTATAAATATCTTTAGAATTTTGTATTAGCAAGTTTTACTTAAAATTTATGCAGAATGTACAAAGATACTTATTTAGGTGAAACTCGTAGTTGCATTTCAAAGGATTCCCAGTGCCCTGAAGATGTCTCGAAGAGAGGATGGAATTGATTAAAAGCTTATATTATCATTGTTGCATTTGAGATGTACCTCACTCCAGCTTTAGAATATCCTGAATACCAAAATTTGGTCAGTGAGATAGTATATACATTAGTCCTTTACAGTACCTCAAGTTTACTTACCTTTTTTCCCACTTCTCAATGATTTCTCAGATGATGACCTTGGCAGCTTGTTTATCTTTACAGGTTTTATTGACTGGTGTATTACATGGGAAGGCTAAGGTCAGTCTCAGTGCAAGTTTCAATGCATAGTTATCTAATCAACCGGTTACATGAAACAGTCATGCATGCAACTCAGTATTGTGACATGTAATTTGCCGGGCAATGATGTGTGGAGCCGAAATGTTGGGAGTTTTCATAACTTGTCGGTTCATGTATCATGTATGCCAGTAAAATTTGTATGATGGGGATGCACAAACATTACAAACTGATATAAAGTACAGTTATATTATTTCAATTGCTTGCACTTCATCTGTTCTAGTAGAAGAATATTTTAGAATGGCGAAGCATCTGCGGATGATGCTGGAGGTTAGAGGTATAGGCAAAATCAACACGACTGGCGCCGTCCGGGGCGGATCCAGCGTGGGTGCAGGGTGTCCATTGGAGCATCCTGAAGCTCCTCTAAATTTTCAGCCATGGATGAATAGAAGGGGAGGAAAATGAGCCACCCTCCATCCAAATCGTGTAGCACGCAACATGGATCGTGTCCCAGGATTTTGTAGCTATTGACACGTGCGCGTAGAGACCTTGACAGGAATGCGTAACCTGCCCAGTCTTGGTTATTCTGGGTCTGGGGCCACGTTGCTTAGCGCAACCGCTTGGTTACCCACACGTCCATGTGAAAGGCGGCATGGGTGACGCACGCAGCACCGCGGTTGCTGCTGGACACGGCAGTCGGCGGGTGGTGTCGAGCCTGTGTAACCGAGATCATTTGGTGTCAGCGCCCGGTGGGTTGCTCATGAGCCATGGCACGTGGAGCAATAATGCTAGCGGTTGGGTTACCATAGCATATGCCTTTGATCAAAGTGTGACCCGTGTATCCCAGGCATCCACGTGCGTAATCGAGGTGGTGCATGTTTTGCACGCACACCTGACACGCCTGTTGAAGACCTGGGTGGAACAGAGACATGAAGGAAACCAATAATTATTCATGACTAATATAATAAATGATTGGGACTCGTTTGAAAAATCAAATAGGAGTACTCAGCACAAATTTACACTTAACCATTTTCAATCGGTTACGCACGGTCCCTGTGTCGTGTGTATAGTACACTGTACAGCCTCGACAGGACGGGACGGGACGGGCCTGTAGGTGCGGTGATGATGGGGTGACGCGCACCTGCAAACAAATGGATTATTAAATAAATATGGGCCCGCTGGGACCCAAACACCGCATTTGCGGGCGCCACCAAGCCGCTGCACTTGCTGCAAGAAACACATTAAAATGGTAGAAAAAAAACTAAAACTGACGCAAGCATACGCTGGAAGTGCGTCAAGACGTGAGCGCGATTCGTCAAGACAGATGCGGCGTGTGCACGATTCGTCAAGACAGAAGCGGCGCGTCTTTTGGTTGCGGCGGATGTGTGTACTCCTAAAATTGGTTTAGGTTTGCATAGGATCGTCCACGTAGTGACGCACAAAACACATATATATTCTGTCAAGCGAGAGTTGCTTATGAAAGTCTTCGCCTGGATCGAAGCGGAGAGTGGATCGAGATGGCGGTGAAGGAGGAGCTGCGGTCGTCGGTGGCACGTTGGGAGTTCAAATCCAGTGTGTGTGTGGAGAGAGAGAGAGAGATGGAAACGATCGTTCCGTGCACCACGAAATAAAAGCACAATCGCGAAATTGTCGTGGAGTGCGTACGTAATTGAAACTCTCATGGAAACATATATCCTGTTGGATGGTTTCCTTCCAATATGCATAACCTGCACCCACTGGATTACAAACCAACATACGGCAAGCCAGCAAGGCACAATTCAACCACCTGCGTTACGCGCAAGGCCTACGTAACCAGGGTGATTACAAAGGAGTCATGCTGTGTGCTGTAAAGTGCAAACGCGGCATGGTGCAACACGGACTCGGTCGTGTTGATTCTGTGTGTTACCTGCACCTGCTCGGTTACGCACGACGGCATGAGCAATGTCTAGTTTATTGATTATTAAGGTTATAAAGGGAAACAAACTCAAAATAAAATAACAATTTAACATTGCTCTTTGACACATTACAATCCTGCAGGACTGTTCTTAATTTGTTCTAGATACCTCCGATAGCTCTCCCTATATATATACTCCCTCCATTCATAAATATGACACAGTTAACTTTTTAATCCAACTTTGTGGGTTTATCGATTTGCAAACATATTTGCAAAAAAGACGAATAGTCAAACGAACGGAAAAAAGTCAATGGTGTCGTATATTTAAGAACAGAGGTAGTAGTACGTATCTCATCAGAATGCATGGAAGTATAGTGGCACCTCCCAACGAGCACCCTCTCTGTAGTCATAGCGGCACAACACGCACGTCGTCTTCTCGTTGAACCACTGCGTGATGCATGTCATGTGGGAACGGTGCGCGCACACTCGCAGGGTCTTGACATCTGCACCTGGAGCCATGTCCTCCAGGCAGATCATGCAATTTGGCACGTCCTTGATGCAATAATCCTTCAGCGGTGTCGCCACGCAGCAGACAAATGTTATTGAGAGCTGAATGCACACCTTGCCTCTGAAAACAGAGTTGTCAGGCATGGCAACAGTGCGCTGTGCGATGCAACCCTCCAGATCGGAAGGCACTGCCATGTCCCAACGAGGTACGGTTAGACCCACGTAAACATCAAGGTCATTTAGGTTCTGCATCAAGGAATACCTAATAAGACTACGGTAGGAATTGGGATAGCAAAGTTTCGTAACGTTGGGGTAAGCTAATGGAATTTCAATAATTTTGATGTCTCTGGTCCTGGGGCGAAGCTTTGAGCTCCTCCTTTTTCCTTCAATGTCGATCAAGTCGTGCGTCACCGTGATGGTCAGATCAAGCTCGAGTATGCTTGGCCAGAAACCTGGCGGACCGTCAGAGATCATGATTCCCTCCGTCGTCTCGGCCGTGATGTCAAACATTGGCTTAGTGCATTGCACAACCTTGGGATTTGTAAAAATAGAAAAAAGTGTATAATTCATCCCTCAAGTATTGCAAAAGTGTGACATTCAACCATCATGTATCATTTGATGCAAATCAACCCCCTAACTATTTGAACTGGTGCATTTGAACTGGTACTCCCAATGCAGACTTCACCATGCATGGAGTCTAAGTCTATTAATTGCTCTCTCATTTATACTAGTACTGTACTAGTACTACTAAGTCTATTAATACCAGTTGTGAGAGAGACAAGTGGGTCATGTGATGCTATGATAGAAAATTGCATTGAGAAAATTCCCTGTATGCCATTGGGAAATATAACTCATCCCTTAGTATGTGACATTGAAAATTAGCTCATCCCTTATAGTTTTTCTAACATACACACTATAATTGGACAGGCGGATCATACCATTTATGACCCTAGAGAGAGTTTCGTTCGTTGAGGCAGCCATGCAAGGCTCGCGGCTCACCAAGGACAGCGGCAGCGCGGAGCAAAAGATAGTACTAGAGTCGTAGACCTGCACTGCACGTGTGTGTATCGAAAGGTTAGAGGTTCTCGGCCGGCGCAGATCCATCTCCAATAGTCCAACAATACAGTAGTGATTACAAATTAAAAGGGATCGATGGTCGGGTATTGATCACGTTGACAGAGAGCGGGGGTATTCGAGGCGAGAACTCACCGAAACCACCAGGACGTTGGTCGATCGTCGGGGATCGGAGAACCAGATCATGGGGGGACGGTAGCGTTTAGGGTAGTATGGACAAGGGCGAGAGAGGACGAAGTGGGAGAGGCAGGAGCACGAAGAGGCGAAGGCTGACCATAGCAATCGTTGTGTTTATAATATTCTATATATACTAGTATATAAAGTATATAGTAGTACATGATTACGGATCCCATCCGTCTCGCCGCATTGTGCGCACTGACTGTATATATTCGTCAACTGCCATAGAACTCTGTATCCTTCCTATTTTATACGATATCCGAAGAGATGCCATATGGAGTATACTACTAGCCGACCTGTGGTTTGGTTACACACTACTTGTACTCCCTCCGTAGACACCATGGCTCGTGCGTAACCTCCTAGGCGAGGGTTACGTAGGTTTGACATGACCCAGTCAGTGTCGGTGGTGTTGCAGGAGCAGGAGCCGTGCAGCATGGATGGTGCGTAACCGAACAGGTGTAGGTTACTCGCAGAATCGACAGGACCGGATGCACATCATGGATGGTGCGTAACCAGGTCTACGTGCGTAACCCAGTCAGTGTTGCAGGAGCCACGCAGAATAGATGGTGCGGAACCCTGCCGACTGGGGTCAGGAGCCAAATGAACTGGGGGTTCGACACGACACGACCCGTCGTGTTGCGCTGCAACCGCGATGCTACGTTCGTAACCTAGGCGATTATCACAGAAACCTGCATCGTGTCAGTACACTTGACACACCCCACCATGAAGGTGTGTAACCTAGTGTGTGCTCAACCGCAGAGTAGGTGTTGCATCAAGCAGCATGGAAAAAAATTTCGTTCAGGGAATCTTTCATGCATGGAGTACTAAATTTTGTCTCGTGATTTTGCACGGAGTTGTGAAAATAGTTTTGCAAACTTACTTTATTTAATACTCCCTCCGTTCCTTTATATAAGCATTTCTAAGGTTCAAAATTTGTGCCACGTCCTGGCGAGCCGTGTGCGTGTAACCCGGCCACACAGGGCAGCCGTAACTTGGGTTTCGTAATCGCCAAGCCGTGCACCGGAAAAATGTGAAATCCCTTCATGAGTAAACAAGGGGGAGCACTAGCGTGTCACCCGACAACGCGGAGCAGGTGGTATGATCCCAACGTACAAATGGCAGCAAGCCGCATAACCTAGGCTGAAGCACCGCGTGTGCGTCATGGATTGTGCGTAACCCAGCAGGTCCAGCTTACTCCTCGGGGCGGGCGGCGCTGTTGTGGATGTGGACAACATGACGGGACGGGAGCGGAGGCACCTGCAGCAGCAGGCCCGTCCCGTCAAGGCTGTACACACGACACGACACAGTGACCATGCGTAACCCTTGGCTTGGCAGCAAGTCGCGTAACCTAGGCTGAAGCACCATGTGGCACACGTAACGCAGCGGGTCCAGCCTACTCCTCGGGGCGGGCGGCGGCTGTGGCTGCGAACGACACGATGGGAGGGCAGCAGAGGAGGGAGGCCCGTCCCGTCGTCCATCATAATAATGATGCTGCACCGCGTGGCCCACAGCAGCCTGCCCTCGCCGTAGTTTGCTTCTCCTCGAAGCGAAGCCCGCGCCGGAGAGGCTGCTGATGCGTCGTCCATGGAATTCTCTAGTGTGCAGCCCGCTGAATGGCACCTACATAACCGAGACCTTGCAGGTTTCGTGCTTAGTCGACACCACCCACCGTGTCCCGTGGCAACCGCGATGCTAGCGTGCGTAGCCCAGGCGGCCATCACTGTAACTTGCACCGCCTCGGTTACACACGTGGACGCCTGGGATACACGGCATGCTTTGATCAAAGGCATATGCTATGGTGACCCAACCGCAAGCCATGTTGCTCCACGCATCCATCATGATTCCTCATGTGTAACCTGCCATCTCTTGGCGTGCGTGCGTATTTCAGCATTCAAAAGGTATCGGTTACACATTCCACTTCACCTGCCGTCTCTTGATGTGCCCAACTTAGGAGGCCTCTTGACCCCTCTGTTCCCTCTTGATGTGCGGGCCTGACACGATGTAGCACATTTCATTGATATAGCAGCAAATACAAGACTACAATCCCCCAGATCACAATAGGTAGGAAAAAGAAAGAAAAGGAAAAAACAACAAACTATATCATTGTTATAGCTGCAAAGTTAATTACTTCATTGCATCTTCATGTCTTCTGTTGCATATCATTGTCAGCTTGCATGACCCTCCTAAAAACAGCTTCCACATCGCAGGTCGATTCTTCTTCTGGTTCCTCATGCACTATGATCCTCTTGATACTGATAAGCTTTGCGAATTACTCCCTTTGCCAATAGTACTCAGGGCATCTATCAGGAGCCTACAAATGGCAGCAAGCCGCGTAACCTAGGAGTAGGCTGAAGCAGAGCGTGTGTGTCGTGGATTGTGCGTAACCCACTAGGTCCAACTTACTCCTCCTCGGGGCGAGCGGTGCTGTGGTTGTGGACGACACGACGGGACGGGAGCGGTAGCGCCTGCAGGCTCGTCGCGTCCCATCCTGGGCTGTACACACGACAAGACACAGTGACCGTGCGTAACCCTTAGCTTGGCAGCAAGCCGCGTAACCAGCTGAAGCACCGCGTGGCACATGTAACGCAGCGAGTCCAACTTACTTGTCGGGGCGGCTGGCGCTATTGTGGTTGTGGATGATACGACGGGACGGGAGCAGAGGTGTCTGCAGCAGCAGGCCTGTCCCGTCCCGCCCCGTCCCGTCGAGGCTGTACACATGACACAGTGACCGTGCGTAACCCTTGGCTTGGCAACAAGCCGCGTAACCTAGGCTGAAGCACCACGTGGCACACGTAACGCAGCGGGTCCAGCTTACTCTCTAGTGCGCAGCCCGCTGAATGGCACATACGTAACCGAGACCTTGCAGGTTACACACTTAGTCGACACCACCCACCGTGTCCCGTGGCAACCGTGATGCTGGCGTGCGTAGCCCAGGCGGCCATCACTGTAACCTACACCGACTCGGTTACACGCGTGGACGCCTGGGATACACGGCATGCTTTGATCAAAGACATATGCTTTGGTAACCCAACCGCGAGCCATGTTGCTCCACGCATACATCATGGTTCCTCGTGCGTAACCTGTCGTCTCTTGGCATGCGTGCATATTTCAGCATCCAAAAGGTATCGGTTACGCATTCCACTTCACCTGCCGTCTCTTGATGTGCCCAACTTAGGAGGCCTCTTGACCCGTGAGGTTGCAACACGCCCTGACATTTCCTAGGAGCTGATTTCTGCCATTTGTGCACAAGGAAGAGGAAGGTTTGATCAGATGTGGATAGGTAGTCATGGACGATTTCAAAGACGCAAATGTGGGAGACGATTTCATAGACAATTTCGGGATCCGTGCTTTTATTTCATGGTGTACCGAGGCTTCCTAAAAAAGATCAAAACCTGCGCCTAGTTAATTTGAGCCGCTAGCCACTCGTCAAGTCTGCGTAACCTTCACCCACATGGTTACGCACAATATATGCTCTGTGGTACCACAATTACGCATGATTTACGCGGCTTTTTTTGGGGGGGGGCATGCCCGGCTTTGTTGTTGCATATCATTAATTATTGTAGTGATAGCTAGCTAGTGTAAGCTTGGAGGAACAATGAACACTTTGCCGGTGCACGTCTCTCGGTTATGCATCTTCTGTAGATTGTACTTGTACCACTGGCTACCATCATGGATCATGCGTAACCGGGACACCACCATCGAGCCATCGTGGTGCGTATATGTGTAGACACAATGGGTACAAGGTGACGTACGTGTACCGGCGTTGTATGTAGAGAATTTTAGTAGCAATTAAAACAATAAAAATAGAAAATGGTGCTTCAAATAATGCACTAGCATACAGGAAAGATAGACCATTTGTTCCAAACAGGGTTATATTATGAGTTCTGAATTCATCCGAAGAGTCTTTCTGAAGCTACATCCCGCTACCAAACAAACACAACAAACAAATGCATTGACCCTAGCAAAATTATGTGTGCACGACACATCGAGTCTTTCTGAAGCTGATGCCCAGAAGCTTCAAAGCCATCACTCTAGTCATCATCAGTGTCTAAGATGATTTGATTGATAGGATGTCCTCCACCAGATGCTGCTCCTCCCTGAACCGGTGTATAGTGGTTCAACATCGAAAACTGAAAAAGTAGTTAAAAGCAGGCACTCGTATATACTACAAACAATTTGAGAAGTAACAAGTATATTAAAAGGAATCATTTCTCACAAACTAGTTCGATATTCAATGTTTTTCTAATTTAACTTAGGATTTCTTTCACAGATGCCCCAAAAAAATCGCATCAAATATAGAGAGCACGAAAAGGGAAAGAGCTTACCATATGTCAAGTTGACTCAGGTAGGTTAAAACTCCTAGTACCTTTATTATTAACCTTTCCACTTTGCAGTCTCACTATCTTTAGATGTTTACAAATCGTACGTGAAACCTCTGACACCTTCCTTCCTTTCATTTCTACTTTCCACCCACCACCCTGCAGAAAGTAGACATGTTGCTAGGATCAATAGTAACCAAACTCACCATGTAGTATTTCCATTTCACAACCATCATGTATATAGAAAATATATACTACCGTGTAGAGCAGTTGAAGTGTAAGCTCCTCCTAAACTGGTGATTGTCGTAGCATAGCTGCAAGGGCACAGTTATCTGGCACACACCAGTGTTCATTGAGAAACAAAGTCTTCAAGTTGATAAATGTTGGGCACGATATAAAATAACTCGTGAAAGTAGGCTGGTCACACAATCATGATATTAGTGACGAATGTTTTTTTTGGACGAAGAACAAGAAAGCTAATGGTGATCGAAAATGTAAGCATATCATGTTGACAGTAGATATCAGCTCCAAACATTTAGCTTCTGATAAGCCTTGCAGGATGTTGGTATCAACATCACTGCTACAATAGTCACTTCCACTTTTTCCCAGCTCGACAACTGCATCCACTAAAGAGGGCATTCTATCAAGCACAGGAATCTTGCCATTATTAACTTCAAGATGCAGGGAAACAAGATTCGGTGAATCAACACGAATGTGGACACTGTGACAGAACTTACTTGCAAGGATGCTTAGATGCTTTAAGGAGCGGGATGAAATCTTTGTAGCACACGATAAATCAAAACAGAAAATCTTGAGTACTTCCAATGCTGGGCAACTCGAGAAATCAAGGAATCTGTCATCGAACTTGATGAAGGAAAGCTCCAGACACCTCAGGAACAGGGAATCGAGGCGAAAACCATGCACCTCAATACAAACCTCCTCGGCATCCCTGGAAATTTGGAGACCCAAAAACTCAGCTTCACAATTAAGAGCATGCTTGATCCAGATAATTAAGTGGTCCATGTGGTCCAATTCCTTGCCATCCTCTTCAATGTCAGGAAGGTCAATCACACATCTACGGATAGGTATGTGATAACGAAGGAGAAGCAGATTGTCCACGAATTTCTGGATCCTCACCATGGCAAAAATATAAAATGATTCAATGCCACCAAGCCATGAAATGCGCAGGTAAGGGCCACTCTTCTAGAGGTGGCACCAGCGACGGCGAAGCACACACGTCTGCACAGCATCTTGCATTGGCAAGAAGAAGAGGATCATATGAAGGAGCTCATCTGGGAGGGCGTCAATGAAGTCAACGGAAAGTCCCGTAGATGAAAAACTGCCGTTATCCACCACCTTTCTCTTTGGATGCACACCATCCATAAGGTAGACAGCGTCAGGACTGTGTGCAAAGAAACTGTCAGGAAGCATAATGGTTGTGAGAACAACTTAGCATTTGACCATGAATGCAGACATGCAGGGATCCACAGGCTACGGGTAAAGCATAGCGTCAACATTTGCAGCCCATTCAGACCAGCCCTGCAACTTACTATATGTCAGTGGAATTGGATCATGCAGCAACACATGAATGAACAGATTAATTAATTAATAACTATGTGAATGAGCAAATGAGCACAAAAAAAGGTAGGTAGTTTATGTTGCACAGCTCTTCTGCGTATTCGAGAGAAAAAAAGTACTATCTCAATGAGCACAAGCAATGATGGCAACGTATCTAATGCAAACCAGCTTCGTGTGCAACAGAGTGAATCTGGCAGGAGAACAAAGTGAATGTGAACCGTACGGCACAACAATAAGATCCAACCAGAGATTAACAGTAACAAATAGATCTCTCAAGATTCAACCCTACAATGCAGGTACCTGAATGGCTGTACTAGCAACTGATCAGTAAATATATGAGAGCATGCAGCTATAAACATCAGAAGTGATAGATCTGATAAGGAAATACATAAAACATTCAGCTATAAATAGCAGGCTCCAACAGATCATTACTCGTAGGGACAGATGCAGTTTGTATGGGACGAGGACAAAAACCACGAATCAGAAGTTGGGAACAACAAACTCACGTGAATCAGCAGAAACACAAGAGCTCACTAGAATCGGCCGGCAATACCTCGTAGCTACCGAAGAAGACCGACGCCAGAGAGATAGATCTAGGCTGCAAGAATGTTCAAGGCGGCGGTATTCCGCGCTCGCAGCTCGGCGGAGGGGTACCACGGCGCCTAGGTGGTAAGGCAGTCACTAGGCGACCCGTGGCGGCTGCGGATGTAGGGGACGGGCGGTGCGGAGGAGGCAGCAGGGGCTGGCGGCGGGGTTGAATGAGGAGCAGGGTAAACAGCAGAGAACGCATGGAGATTCTATAAATGCCATTGCCTATAAATCCCAAGTCACCAAACCATTGTAACTGTGAAATCTTCACTATTCTTGCTACAGTCAATAAAGTCATATTAGTACGTAGTATATTGTTGTTCACCTATAGAGTAGACTCAACTGAGAGAGAGAGAGAGAGATGGAAACAATCGTCTAATTCACGATCACAAATCCGTGCACGATGAAATTCACGATCACTAAATTAGCGGTGCCGGCAATGGATCGTGTGTAACCTAGTCTGTGTGCATCCCAGTCGGTGTTGCACAGGAGGCATGCTGGGTGGATGATGCGTAACTGAGTTGTTGTAGGTGACGCGTCGAATCGACAACAACGGGTCGGTGTTGCAGCATGAAGGTGCGTAACCGAGTCCGTGCGGATTCAGGTTACTCAGCTTTGATATAACCGAGTCCGTGCGTAACCAGTTGGTGTTGCAGCATGAGTTACTATGCGGAGCCTATTTGTGCGTGTGCGTATCCCAGTTACTCAGCTTTGATATAATCGAATTCTTCCTTTTGATCTAAAAAAACAGAGAGAGAGAGAGAGACGCAGGTTGGACACGATCACACACGACAGGCCGTGCTCATAGTAAGTCATAACTAACCTGCACCATCTTGCGCATAACCGAATCGTAGGAGCCATGGACCGTGCGTAACCTAGTAGGTCGTACAGCGGCCGTCCGGCCTGAGGAGTAAGCTGGACCTGCTGCCGATACGCACAACCAATCCATGACACGCCACGCACACCGCACACGGTGCTTTAGTGTAGGTTACGCGGCTTGCTGCCAAGTCAAGTGCAATACACCATTCTCATGCGTAACCGTGTGAGTTCTAGTTACGCATGCTTGAACACAACCCGAGGTCTGTACCGCACGTAACAAAAGCTATCTACCTGATTGCGTTCCTTTTTTTGAGCTGATGATTACCACGTTTTTGCTGGATTTTCAGCATATCCGTTTAACGAATGCTAACTATAGTATATATCCATTTTGGTCGACCTACAAGTTCAGATCGCGGAAGCGGAGGAGGAATAGGTTTTTGCTCATGTCGAGTGCAGCGTGAAAATCGTCGGCTGATGGACGTCCAAGTGTCCCTCATCTTGACAAGCAAGGCGCACTGGACGGCAATGCGACGACACAGAGTTCTGACGACAAATCAACGGTGACTTCCGATGGCAAATCACAGTCGACGATGAAGTCAAGGAAGCGGCCTCCTAGCGAAGAAAAGGTAGCACCTCCGACCGGCGGCGGCCATCGTCGGAGACAGCGGCTCAACTTCAACCCCGGTGGCCCATTGTCGTCTACTCCGGAGGTATGTAACACACCATCCAAATTCCATACGACGCACTACCTAGGCCTGCACGTCGCACTTATAGATTACTCTCTCTCCATGCCCAGATACGACCAACGATCACCATTACTCCTAGGGATGGAATTTCCATAGCGCCTTTGCGACTTGCGTGTGTCATGAGCGAACTCTGAGGAGAAAGAAAGGAAAGCCTAAGGTCATTCGGATTTGAGTGCTTGCTACACATGCCCAATATGCCCATAGATCGTGCCCTACTGATGTCTCTTGTCAACAAGTATGAGCCAGATAAAAAAGCTTTCAGAATTGGTGACAAGCTAGTCCGGTTGATGCCATCAGATGTGAAGGACATCGTGGGTCTACCAATCGAAGGAAAAGAGGTCAAGATGGATGGCAACTATAATGAAGTTCTGCTTACCCATCACGGAAGTGCAAAGAAGAAATTAGAACTGATAGAAATTGAAGAAAGGCTCCTACGAAGTGATGGTCCTGGAGATACATTCTTCCTTCGTGACTTTTTCCTGTACTGCCACAAGGTGTTGTTTGCACCCGATACGGATCCATGTATTCCAGTCAACGTCTTGCAGCTAGTGGAGAAAGTGGAAGAGATACCTTCCATGAACTGTGGTGTTTACATGCTCAGTCATCTGCATAATTGTATTGCTACATTCAGAAATGGAGTGAGAGAAGAACTGGGAAAGACGTGTGTCCTTCAAGAAAACCTACTATTTCTGCAGGTATACATTTTTAAAATTTAGATCAATCTGATGAAATTTAACTTCAGTTCTTGATAATTACTTTGAACATGTCCATGCGGGACCAAACGACCTCTATCCTAAACGACGTCAATACCCCCTAATGAGATATTGGACAAAACAATCGGTTGAGGTGCGACTCAACTCAAAATGTGATATGTATACAGACACGCAGGTGAATTCCTTGAGTTGTTAGTCTTGCTGTGCATGCATGGTGGTTCCAATTATTTTCTCTGTCTTTGAGACGACCCTCGTTTTTCAGTTTCCTTCTTACGACATTTTCGAGAAGCTTCCAAACTACCGTGAGGAACCAAAAACAACTGAAGAGGTGACTAGTAATGTGTATTGTGACAGATCAATCCATAGCACTTGTCCACAAGGCCCGTCACTTTTCGCCTCAACCAACGATTCCGCACCTCATAAAAATGTCAGCACAGACCACCTCCACTCCAACTAGTTTACACTAGATTTTGTACCATGATTCACTTCTTTGAATTGATTTTACAGGACAATGATTTCATTCGCATACTAAACCAGATTGCTTCAGGTCTACATCAGGAGTAGAAACACATGTCAAGAGCAGTTGGAGTATGTTTTTCACAGTTTTATTGTTGTTATTTAATAAAAAGTTTTCACTTAACCTATTATTGTTAATAGGGCATCCTAAAAATGTCTGAACACATCATCACCAACAGTGGAACCCATAGATACACTGGAAGCAAATGCCAAGTAAATGCCACTAATTCATCAGAATATATAAAGAAAATCTTTGGAATTGTGGATTATCTTGAAAGAACAATTTTTGGCAGGAGAATACCAATGAGTGAATGCAGATACCCACAGACATGCACAATGCTGGAGCATTTGTCCGTGCAGCTGATGATGACTATAGACTCACTGAGGAGGACAAGGTGGTTTTAAGCTTTATCGCAAATAGCGATAAAAATGATATTGTCATTAACATCAATGGCCATCAAATTTCGGTGGAAAGCCTATTGCCTAATGCCACTGGTTGTAAAGAATGGATCTCACTTGAAGATGGTTAGGTGTTTGGTGAAGTGAGCATACTTTGATTTATTTTAATTTAATGGGTTTCAATTGATCTTGTGTACTTAACCTTCTACTACCTATCACGAGATACTGTCCTTTAATATATCATTGGTTGTCACAGGTAATTGATGCGTACGCATTTGAAGCTACTATAGGTAATGAAGATGTGGCATATATCAACACCTATATTACCTATCACGAGCTCCTACGATGTAATTCAGTAATGCCGATCATAGGAGAATACTTCTTCAAAAAACAATCTATGGTGTGTATACTTTCATGTGTCTACAAACTTTTCTCTAATATTTTTTCGCACATATCACTCGTGGTAAAAAATAAAATTAACTGCGTAACCTATATCACAGGTGTTTATTCCATTACACATCGGAGGTAGTCACTGCATTCTTGTTGTGTTCAATATTAGCAACACAAGGGTGCAAATCCTCGATCCATTAGCGCACGACGGGTTGTGGGATTGCCAAAAGGAATCATCATTGGTGAGCACACGCGCGAGCGCGCGCATGCACACAGTCGTAGCTAAGGCCTACATGTATCTCTTGTTGCAGATAGAATCAATACATAATTGCATTGAAGCTTTTATAAAGGGCCGACCTAATAATGTCGGATGGATTGATGTCAAGTCGTGGCGGATTGTTCGTTTGAAGAACTTACCTAAACAATATGATAGGTATGTCATGATGTCTTGAAACAACGTGATAGTTACCACGTACTTACTAGTAAGTAGCCTAACAAGACAAAATTTTGCAGCTCGTCATGTGGTGTTTACGTCATTAAATACATGATGCATTGGAATGGACATTCTCTTAGTGAGTCACTCACCCAGGTATAGATAATGTCATTCCAGCTTTACATAAATATATTTTTCCTAGGAATACATATATTGTCTTGTTTGAGACTAAGGTTTTGTGGACATTTTTTATGTTAAAATGTTATGATGAAATCGAAGTATTCTGAAAGAAGATATGTTGTAGGTTGATACTCTCCAAACACAACAAGATCCGAAGACCATAGAATAGAATGCCTAATCGATCTGGTTGCAACTTATATTTCCATAAAGGGCAAACAGGAAGCTGATGCCGAATGCCCAACAGAAGACAAATGCCAATGAAGTGCAACAAGACGAATCTTATTTTTTCCACAAAGAGAAATGAACCAGAGGCCCAGATGGGAAAAATTATAAAAGCCATGCCAACATCACTACGTAATCATCTCTTGTACTGTAGACACAAATACGTCTCTGCACCACTGTGCATCTTTCATCATCTCCGAATTTTTATATTGGTGCTGTCGCATATAGAGTTTTTTAACCTTTCGAGGAACCTAGTACAATGCGTTTGTGTTTGCGGTTGTCTCGTATAGTAATCTCAAATCTCCATTGATTTGTGGACGTCATAAAGGAATGTGATTCAATACTAGTAGTTGCCATGCAACTAAGCAGCAATACGGTTTTAAATTACAAACTTGCAACATGCACGATCAATGTCGTGTGGGCGCGTGCACACCGCACGATGGCAGCACGGACACGCACGGGTGATGACAATCCCCATCGCGCCAGGAGAAGTTCACGCGGAAAGTCGGGAAGGCACGCGGGAAGTGTGGGTGAAAAGCTTTCTTTCTTGCATGCATGCGAATGTGGACAAAAAAAGATATGTCATTCAAATGAAATGTTATTCCGAATTTTAAAAAATCTATAACTGAACTGTCAGAACAAGATCATATTATAGCCAAAACAAGTTTGTATGCCATGTTGAACAAAATAATAAAGTGCCAGAATAAATATTATCTGTAAATTTTTAAAGATAGAAACAAGTCATTATTATATGCATAACAGGTTTGTATGTCATCTCGAACAAAACAAATATAGTGTCAAAACAAATCAGAACAAGGGTCAGAACAAGTTATTTTTATAAGATTATTATTATAGCCAGAACAAATTATTATTATAGCCATAACAAGTTATTATTATGGCCAAAACAACTTTGTTTGTCATCTCGAACAAACAAACAGAACAAATCAGAACAACTGTGAGAACAAGTTAAATATGGCATACTAACTTTATCATAGTAAACAAATAATTGAACACCTAAAAAATGATTTTCTAGTTAAAAATGTCAAGATGAACAAAACTCCTATAAACAATAAATGGAACACTAAACAAATTCAAATATTATAAATATAAAGAATGAAAAGATAGAAAAAAAGAATGAAAAGATAAACTGATGAGGACACCACGAGTACATCTACACCAGCAGCACCTTCTCCTACTCCAGCACCGGCAGCACCGTCCTCGGCACCACCTTCTCGGCCAATTACTCAGGCCCGTGCAAGAGAGTTCAACTTCGTCATGATGCTGAAGAATGAAGGCCCGGAAGACTGAAGGCTGGCCCAACAGGAGGCCTTGTGCGTGGGCTCCTAGGACTGGCCCAAGAGGGCGCCTAGGGTTGCACCCCCTCACCCACGACGCTAGGGGCAGTGCCCCCTTTGCTAGCCGCCCCTCCCCTAGGGGCTGCGCCCCCTTTATTAGTCAGAGTCCTGTATCTTTTACAGCTTGAGTTTTGTTTTACATCTAGCTTTAGCTACACCAGAACACGCACAAATACGTGCTGTCCTCTGTGATTCAGAACTCCACCTTCGAGTGATAGTAAGATTGCTCGCCTCTTTTTCTTGTTCGTTCTTCGATTGCGTGCAGGAAACGATCTTCGTGATCAGGCTGACTTTGCACCGGCAAGGTTGGTAACCATCGGGAGTTGGTTCAGCGATTGCATTAGCGCTTCAGGCTTGCTCGTCGTAGTCAGATCATGAGGGTCAACAACCACCAAATCGGATTTATCTCCACTCACCGAAAGATCGGGCACTCCCCCTCTATCAAGTGGTATCAGCTTTCCAGGTTGATCGGTGAGTTTTATCTAGTGTTTTTCCCTTCCTACAGTCCACAAAAAAACCAAACAAAAATTTACTTTCAGGTTAGATCTTTGCCCCAGCAACCATTTAGCCTTGCACATTCTTTCAATAAGTGTCTTTGTTGAATTTGTGTGCTTACGCGTTCAATTGTTGCTGGTTACTTGTGTTTTCTACCTTTTGTTCCTTCTTTTCTTCTAACCCTAGTTCGTTGCCGTTTCTCTCCGCTGCTCATCCATCCACCACCTCGCCGCACTCCTCCTCGCGCGCACACCCATCGCGCAGCCGCCGCTCGGTCGCCCCATCCCTGTTCCGTGGTGCGGTAGGTCAAAAAAAAAGGAAAGAAAAAAAGGAAAAAAAAGAGGAAAGCAATCAAAAAAAAGGAAAAAAACAAGAATAAAAAAAACAGAGAGACCGCCGCACAGTCCAAGTGGGAAACGGGAACCGATTCGTCTCGGTGAAGGAGTTTTGCGCCACAGTTTCCCCTGGCTCGCAAGCCTCCTGGGCTGCACCGTGCATGCCCTGGTAGCTATCTCTCCCTGATCGTGCCGCGTACCCCCACACCGAGCCATCTCCTCTCTTTTTCCAGTACCATATTCTGAGTTTGGCCTTACTCTAGAGAGAGAGAGAGAGAGAGAGAATACCCCTATACTTTCGGAAAAAGTGTGTGTGGTAATTTGCTGTTGGAGATCCTCTGTGTTCATATTATCAGTTTTGAGGACTCCTCCAAAAAAAACAGAAGCAAAAAAAACAGCAATTTGCTACACCCTCTCCACCTTACTTGCTATCTTTTCGATTTCTTTTGTTGCCAGCAGCGTTTGTTTCGTGTTTAGCACTATAATTCAACTTTGCATTATTGTTTGAGTGTGCTAATCTTTGACTTGAGTGCAGCCTACCCAGAACTCCACATATTTCTACGACGAGCAGATTTTGTTTCTCCAGGCAATCGCTCCTCCAATCTTTCGTGAGTTCCACTGGTTGGTTGCAGGTCGCCCCTGTGTGCATGGTAAGAACAGATAAGAATTTGATAACAGCATTAGTTTGAGCACCTTTGTGAGCTATTCCACCCCTGTGTTGGTGTCTGTTTTTGTTTCGTGTTTGTGCTAACCATGGCAGGCGACGACGACAAGAAACCGCTGCAGGACATGCGGGCTGAGATTGATGGCCTTGTCACAGACATCAAGACGATCCACGAGCGGATGGATTCCACGGTTACTACGGCCAACGGGCGGTTCGACCAGCTCGATCTCGCGCAGACAGCCACCAAGACGACGCTCGACGCCATCGTGTCACGACTCGATGCATTGAACACGGTGGTCACTGATTTGGTGGCCCAAGGATGTGTGGGTGAGGATGAGCAGGAGGATGCTGACCACCGAGGCAAAGCCCGCCGTGTACCACGCCGCCCCGCTGGTAACGATTCCTTCTCTAAAATCAAATTTAAAATTCCACCCGTTAATGGCAAATATGATCTTACTGCATATCTTGATTGGGAGTTAGAAGTTGAACAAAAATTTTCATGTCATGATATTGCTGCTAGTCTCAAGTTAAGGCTGCCATTAGTGAATTTACTGATTTTGCTTTAATTTGGTGGTGTGAGTATAAAAATAAAAATCCTACTGCTGTTCCAACCACTTGGGAGCAATTAAAAACTGCTATGCGACATCGCTTTATGCCATCATATTATGCTCGTGATTTGCTTAACAAAATGCAGCGATTTCAGCAAGGTTCTCAGTCTGTTGAGGACTACTACTAGGAGTTGCAAAAAGGTATGATTCGTTGTGGTATATTGGAGGAACCCGACGCTGCAATGGCACGCTTTCGTGGTGGTTTGAACCACGAAATTCAGGACATCCTTGATTATAAAGAATATGCTGACATGACCCAATTATTTGAGTTTGCTTGCAAAGCTGAACGCGAAGTGCAGGGACGCCGCTCGAGGACATATTCTAACACTTTTGCAGGTAGAAACTTGTCGTCTAGTTCAGCACCTGCTCTCCCTGCGCCATCCACACCTACACCTCGTGAGAGGACAGCTACGCCGGCAGGAGCCGCCCCAGCCACAGGCACCACTCCATCCATAGGCGCAGCATCCACCACAGGTCGTACACGGGATATCACGTGTTTTCGTTGCAGCGGACGTGGCCACGTGGCTCGGGACTGTCCGAACAAGCGCACATTACTCATTCGTGACAATGGTGAGTACTCTTCAGCTAGTGATTCAGAAGAACATGAACATACTTTGCTTGCCACTGACAATGCAGCTAAGACGGACATACATGTCAATCCGGGGGACGCCGATAGGTACGAGAGTCTTGTTGTGCAGCGTGTTCTTAGTACACAGGTCACTCCAGCCAAGAAGAATCAGCGACACACTCTGTTCCATACGAAGGGTGTTGTGCAGGAGTGGTCGATTCGCATCATCATCGACAGCGGCAGCTGCAACAATTTGGCGAGTACTATGCTGGTCGAGAAGTTGTCATTACCCACTCGTAAGCATTCAAACCCATATCACATTCAATGGCTTAATGATGGTGCCAAAATTAGAGTATCACGATCTGTGCGTGTTCCTTTTTCTATAGGTGCTTACTCTAATTATGTTGATTGTGATGTTGTACCTATGGAAGCATGCTCTTTGTTACTTGGTAGACCTTGGCAATATGATACTGATAGCTTGCATCATGGTCGTTCGAATCATTATTCTCTCATGTTTAAGGGTCAGAAAATAATTATACATCCTATGACACCTGAACAAATTGTTAAAGATGATCTTGCTAGAGCTGTTAAAACTGCTAAAGAACAGGAACCATCACCATCCACTTCTGATAAATCTGAAATTAAGTTGAATGCTCCTGTTTTACTTGCTACACGTGCTGATTTTGATGATATTCGAGATGCTCATTTGCCATGCTATGCACTTGTATGCTCTAGTGTGCTTGTTTCCCTTGATGATGCACCATCTTTGGATATTCCGCCTGCGGTTGCTAACCTTTTGCAGGAGTACGCTGATGTCTTTCCCAAAGACTTACCACCGGGTCTTCCTCCGCTTCGTGGCATTGAGCACCAGATCGACCTCATTCCCGGCGCCCAGCTTCCAAACCACGCCCCGTACCGTACAAACCCGGATGAGACAAAAGAGATTCAGCGCCAGGTGCAGGCGTTGCTTGATAAGGGTTACATTCGTGAGTCTCTTAGCCCTTGCTCAGTTCCTGTGTTACTTGTTCCTAAGAAAGATGGTTCATGGCGTATGTGTGTAGACTGTCGTGCTATTAATAACATCACCATTCGTTATCGATACCCTATACCACGCCTTGATGATATGCTAGATGAGCTTAGTGGTGCCATTCTTTTTACTAAGATTGATTTGCGTAGTGGTTACCACCAGATTAGAATGAAATTGGGAGATGAATGGAAAACGGCTTTTAAAACGAAATTTGGCTTATATGAATGGTTGGCTATGCCGTTTGGTTTGACTAATGCTCCCAGCACTTTTATGCGCTTGATGAATGAAGTTCTGAGGCCCTTCGTAGGATTGTTTGTCGTTGTCTATTTTGATGATATCTTGATTTACAGCAAATCTATGGAAGACCATTTGAAACATTTGAGTGCTGTTTTTGATGCGTTGCGTGCTGCCTACTTATTTGCTAACATGGATAAATGCATCTTTTGCACACAACGTGTCTCGTTTCTTGGTTATGTTGTTACTCCACAGGGCATTGAGGTCGATAGCAGCAAAATTGCTGCCATTCAGGAGTGGCCTACACCGACGACGGTCACACAGATTCGGAGCTTCCTTGGACTTGCAGGTTTCTACCGCAGGTTTGTTCGTGATTTTAGCTCTATTGCAGCGCCTTTACATGAGCTTACAAAGAAAGATGTGCCATTCGCTTGGAGTGATTCGCAGGAGGTAGCATTCCGCACTTTAAAAGATAAGTTAACTCATGCCCCCCTTTTGCAATTGCCTGATTTTAATAAAGTGTTTGAGTTTGAATACGATGCTAGCGGTATTGGGCTAGGTGCTGTTTTGTTACAAGAAGGAAAACCAGTTGCTTATTTTAGTGAGAAATTAAGCGGTGCTAGTCTGAAATATTCTACTTATGATAAGGAGCTTTACGCTTTAGTGCGCACTTTGCATACTTGGCAGCACTATCTTTGGCATCGCGAGTTCATAATTCATTCTGATCATGAGGCTTTAAAACATATTCGTACCCAAACAAATCTGAACCGTCGTGACGCTAAATGGGTAGAATTCATTGAGTCTTTTCCTTACATTATTAAACACAAGAACGGGAAGGACAATGTTATTGCTGATGCTTTGTCTCGTCGCTATACCATGTTGTCACAGTTAGATTTTAAAATCTTTGGCTTGCAAACTGTGAAAGATCAATATGTCGACGATGCTGATTTTAAAGATGCTTTTGCCCATTGTCTTCATGGAAAACCATGGGGCAAATTTCACATACAGGACGGGTTCCTGTTTCGCGCTAACAAGCTGTGTATTCCAGCTAGCTCCGTTCGTCTTTTGCTGTTACAGAAAGCGCATGGAGGCGGTCTCATGGGACACTTTGGCGTCTACAAGACGCATGGGGTGTTGGCTGCCCATTTCTTTTGGCCCCGGATGCGTGCTAATGTTGAGCGCCTCGTTGCACGCTGCACTACTTGTCAGAAAGCTAAGTCACGGTTGAACAACCATGGTTTGTATATGCCTTTGCCTGTTCCTACTTCCCCTTGGCTTGATATTTCTATGGACTTTGTTTTGGGATTGCCTAGAACTAAGAAGGGGAGGGATAGCATTTTTGTGGTTGTTGATCGATTCTCCAAAATGGCTCATTTCATACCTTGTCATAAGACTGATGATGCTAGCAATATTGCTGAATTGTTCTTTAGAGAGATTATTCGTTTGCATGGTATCCCAAATACAATAGTCTCTGATCGTGATGTTAAGTTTCTTAGTCATTTTTGGAGATCTCTGTGGAATAAATTGGGAACGAAATTGCTGTTTAGCACAACTTGTCACCCTCAGACTGATGGGCAGACTGAGGTGGTTAATAGAACTTTATCAACCATGCTTAGGGCCGTTTTAGATCAGAATTTGAGACGTTGGGAGGATTGCTTGCCCCATGTTGAGTTTGCTTATAATCATGCAATACATTCCTCTACAAAGATGTGCCCTTTTCAGATTGTGTATGGTTACATCCCTCGGGCTCTTATTGATTTGTTTTCATTTGATACTGAAGACGCCCCACACTTAGATGCTGTTGCACATGTTGAACAAATGGTTAACCTGCATGAACAAACTCACCAAAACATTGCTGCTGCTAATGCTAAATATCAGGTTGCTGGTAGTAAAGGTAAAAAACATGTTACTTTTGAATCTGGTGATATGGTTTGGTTGCATTTGAGAAAGGACCGTTTTCTTACTTTGCGTCGTTCTAAATTAATGCCTCGTGCTGCTGGTCCTTTTAAAGTGCTAACCAAAATTAATGATAATGCTTATATCCTTGACCTGCCTGCGGAGTTTGGTGTTTCCACTAGTTTTAATGTTACAGATTTGAAGCCATATCTGGGTGAGGATGAGGAGTTACCGTCGAGGACGACTTCAGTTCAAGAAGGGGAGGATGATAAGGACACCACGAGTACATCTACACCAGCAGCACCTTCTCCTACTCCAGCACCAGCAGCACCGTCCTCAGCACCACCTTCTCGGCCAATTACTCAGGCCCGTGCAAGAGAGTTCAACTTCGTCATGATGCTGAAGAATGAAGGCCCGGAAGACTGAAGGCTGGCCCAACAGGAGGCCTTGTGCATGGGCGCCTAGGACTGGCCCAAGAGGGCGCCTAGGGTTGCACCCCCGCACCCACGACGCTAGGGGCGGCGCCCCCTTTGCTGGCCGTCCCTCCCCTAGGGGCTGCGCCCCCTTTATTAGTCAGAGTCCTGTATCTTTTACAGCTTGAGTTTTGTTTTACATCTAGCTTTAGCTACACCAGAACACGCACAAATACCTGCTGTCCTCTGTGATTCAGAACTCCACCTTCGAGTGATAGTAAGATTGCTCGCCTCTTTTTCTTGTTCATTCTTCGATTGCGTGCAGGAAACGATCTTCGTGATCAGGCTGACTTTGCACCGGCAAGGTTGGTAACCATCGGGAGTTGGTTCAGCGATTGCATTAGCGCTTCGGGCTTGCTAGTCGTAGTCGGATCGTGAGGGTCAACAACCACCAAATCGGATTTATCTCCACTCACCGAAAGATCGGGCACTCCCCCTCTATCATAAACACTCTCTATTTTTTCAAAAAGCACTCAAAATACAATGGAACTCATAACTTAGTAATTTCTTTTTTGCCAATAATCAGTATTTCCCGTGTCGCTTCCAAATTTGGATGTGCACGTTCATATAAAAACACGATGAAAGAGAACACAACTACATATATAAATGATATCCTCTTTTAGGCACATATATGATTGGCGACATGACCGGGTGCTGAATTTTTAATAAGGTTCACAGGCTAAATGAATAGAGTATGATCAGGAGACTTCATTGATACACAAGTTGTACCTCCCTCTTATTCCAGGCTGGAAGACTCCTTTGTATGAGAACATAGAAAATTATGAGAAGAGAAACATATGCCTATATGATAAAGGAAGAAACAACCGGATACATGAGATTTTTTTAGTTGAGAAATCAGTGTTGCAGCTCAAAGGAAGAAACTTCTGTGCTCTATGTATTTGCGCAAAAAAATGCCTGTAGCAACGCACAGGCACATTCCTAGTGCTAAACTAAACAACAACTATCTGAGGCAGCTTGGGTTACGCAGGTTCGACACCAACCTCTTCGTGTTCCGCACCAACCGCGATGCTGTTGTGTGCGTAACCCAAGCTGACTAGTACGTTGCCGTGTGGCTGCTCATGTTACGTACTCCTATCCTGCCACTAAATCAATCATACTCCAGCCGGTTCAGGGAGGAGTAGCAGACTTTCCAGTCTCTACCACACTACCCGCTGCCCTATGCGCAGTCACTGCCAGTCCGACATCGAGGCTACAGAGATGGATCCACCCTAGATACTCCAGCCGGCAACTGTTGGGAACAAGCTCCCCACGTCCCTACAGCTCCGCTGCCCACTTCATCTGTGCCGCCACCTACGAAACCCAATCCGCCTCGTCCTCAAATCTCGCAGGCAGAGCTCGGCATCCACCCTCCACCAGCGGAATGCCTGCGGGTAAATCGCACAAGGGAGCGCGCGGCCGGTGCTCCGGTGACTGGAGGCGACCGCATTGGTGCCTTCCCGGACAAGATCCTGCACCGCGTCCTCTCCTTCCTCCCCGCGGTGCAGGCCGTGTAGACCTGCGTGCTCGCCCGGCGCTGGCTCAACCTCTGGAAGTATGTCACTGGCCTGCGCATTGTCGACGGCGACGGCAAGGTCCCGGCCCCATATGCGGACTTCTTGGAGTTTGTGGATAGCCTGCTGGTCCTCCGTAAACCTTCGCTTCTCGAGATATTTGAGGTCAGTGTCGTCGGAAACGACAACGTTGACATTCAGCGCATCAGGCTTTGGGTCAAATATGCATTGCAGTTCAAAGTCCAGAAGCTCTTGCTCAACATCCAATTCAGAACACATAGAATTTGGTCTTCTTGGCCGGAGGACCCACCTTTCGCCTCCAGGTATCTGACCTTTCTAGTGCTTTGCAGAATACTATTCAACAGTGAGTTTCTTGACTTTTTGAGATGTCCCGCACTGCAACATCTAGAGATCAAAGATTGCAGCTTCATTGATAGACAAGTTATCTCATCATAGTCCTAAAAACATCTAAGCATCAAAACAGGAAGTTTCAACGACCGTTTTCGCACTTGAATCCATGCCCCCAATCATGCTTTTCTGGGGCTACAAGTCTATTATGGCAGGACTAATTTACTTGAGAGAATGCCCATGTTGGTTTCAGCAAGCGTTGGGATGCTAGGGACCTGTAAAGACTGGTGCAGGTCCAGCCATTCCAACTATGGGGATTGTGGTGACGAGAGCTGCGGATGTTCCATAAAGGATTATAGCACAACCATCATTTTGCGTGGTATATCAATAGCAAAGACTTTAGTGTTGGGCACTAATTGTAAAATGGTATGCTTACTCCTCAAATCATTAAATTCATGGTCTCATTGTTTCAAACATAAATGCATTATTGATCTATCTAGTCACTATCTGTCGAGTTTATTTTCAGAAGGGACTTGAAATGGTGCCCTACCTTTAGTCGATTAAAGGTTCTGGTCCTCACAGAATGGTGTGTGCGTGATGTACATGGACTAGCATGCATTCTTGAACATTCACCAGTTTTACAGGACCTTTACTTTCATATATTTTTTAAGGTAAAGCATTTCTAAATGGACAAATACTGCATATACACCTTTATTTATATAGGTTACTGATCTTGGCAAACACTTTTATTATACTGCAGCCGCAAGAATGTAATGTGAAAATGAAAGGAAGGATCAACCCAAAGGAGGTACCACCCATTATTTCATCTCATATCAAGAGAGTTGAAGTCGTATGTGGAGTGATCGATGAAAGACTTATTGAATTTTTCAAGTTCCTTAGAGGAACACTTAACATCAGTATGTTAGCTAACAACACTCTCGTGCCTTTAACACTTATACATGTGGGCCAAACAAAAAAAATTCAAACTGGAAGTAAATGAAGAAATGTCATATTGTTTGTTAAGGCATTGATTTGGATGTACCAAATAAATTTGGAAATGACACTTCAGAACCCTGAATATTGAATCTGTTTTTTACCTTCACCATCTTATGAAAGTAACTATGTGCTATGCAAGGATTCAAATAGACGATGCAATATCCAAAACATTTTTATGTTTTTCTACTTTCACTTATTTATCACCTTTGATAGCCCCCTTATCAGGCTAAATCTACATCAAACAAATATCATGATTTCCATGCTAGCAGCTTTTGTAGTGTAAATACTGGGAGATAATACTTCAAAACTAATGGAATACTAGCTCCATCTATAAATATATTTAGAATTTTGTATTAGCATGTTTTACTTAAAATTTATGCAGAATGTACAAAGATACTTATTTAGGTGAAACTCGTAGTTGCATTTCAAAGGATTCCCAGTGTCCTGAAGATGTCTCAGAGAGAGGATGGAATTGATTAAAAGCTTATATTATCATTGTTGCATTTGAGATGTACCTCACTCCAGCTTCGGAATATCCTGAATACCAAAGTTTGGTCAGTGAGATAGTATATACATTAGTCCTTTACAGTACCTCAAGTTTACTTACCTTTTTTCCCATTTCTCAATGATTTCTCAGATGATGACCTTGGCAGCTTGCTTATCTTTACAGGTTTTATTTACAAGTGTATTATATGGGAAGACTAAGGTCAGTCTCAGTGCAAGTTTCATTGCATAGTTATCTAACAAACTGGTTACATGAAACAGTCATGCATGCAACTCAGTATTGTGACATGTAATTTGTCGGGCAATGATGTGTGTAGCCGAAATGTTGGGAGTTTTCATAACTTGTCGGTTCATGTATCATGTATGCCAGTAAATTTTGTACGATGGGGATGCACAAACATTACAAACTGATATAAAGTACTGTTATATTATTTCAATTGCTTGCACTTCATCTTTTCTAGTAGAAGAATATTTTAGAATGGCGAAGCATGTGCGGACGATGTGGAGGTTAGAGGTATAGGGAAAATCGACACAACTGGCGCCGTCCAGGGTGGATCCAACGTGGGAGTAGGGTGTCCATGGAGCATCCTGAAGCTCCTCTAAATTTTCAGCCATGGATGAATAGAAGGGGAGGAAAATGAGCCACCCTCCTTCCAAATCGTGTAGCACGCAGCATGGATCGTGTCCCAGGATTTTGTAGCTATTGACACGTGTGCGCAGAGACCTTGACAGGAATGCGTAACCTGCCTGGTCTTGGTTATTCTGGGTCTGGGGCCAGGTTGCTTAGCGCAACCGCTTGGTTACCCACACGTCCATGTGAAAGGCGGCATGGGTGACGCACGCAGCACCGTGGTTGCCGCGGGACACGGCGGTCGGCTGGTGGTGTCGAGCCTCCGTAACCGAGATCATTTGGTGTCAGCGCCCGGTGGGTTGCTCACGAGCCATGGCGCATGGAGCAATAATTCTAGCGGTTGGGCTACCATAGCATATGCCTTTGATCAAAGCGTGTCCCGTGTATCCCAGGCGTCGACGTGTGTAATCGAGGTGGTGCATGTTTCGCACCCACACCTGACATGCCTGTTGAAGACCTAGGTGGAACAGAAACTTGAAGAAAACCAATAATCATTCATGAAAAATATAATAAAAGATTGGGACTTGTTTGAAAAATCAAATAGGAGGGCCTGTTTGGTAGGGCTTCATGATCGGCTCCAAAACGGGCTCCAGCTGAAGCTCTGCCAAACGGTGCAAAATCGGGCAGCTCCAGGTCTGGAGCCGCACTTGGAGCCGTTTACGGCTTCCACTTGGGAGGTGGAGCCACAAAAACATAGCTCCACACAGCTCCAGTCATGGCTTAACTCGATGAAGCCATTTTGCCAAACGTTTTTCAAAACGGCTTTAGCTCCGTCAGAAAAGCCGCTCCATCAAAAGAGCTAGAGCCGGAGCCGTTTTTGGAGGAGCCGGACCCCTGCCAAACAGGCCCGGAGTACTCAGCACTAATTTACACTTAACCATTTTCAATCGGTTACGCACGGTACCTGTGTCGTGTTGTGCTGTGTGTACAGTACACTGTACAGCCTCGATAGGACGGGACGGGGCGGGCCTACAGGTGCGGGTGATGATGGGGTGACGCGCACCTGCAAACAAATGGATTAAAAAATAAATATGGGCCCGTTGGGACCCAAACACCGCATTTGTAGGCGCCACCAAGCCACCGCACCGGCCGTCTCATGCCGCAAGAAACACATTAAAATGGCAGAAAAAAACTAAAACCAATGCACACATATGCTGGAAGTGTGTCAAGACGCGAGCGCGATTCGTCAAGGCAGATGCGGCGCATCTTTTGGTTGTGGAGGATGTGTGTACTCACAAAATTGGTTTAGGTTTGCATAGGATCATCCACGCATTGACGCACAAAACACATATATATTCTGTCAAGCGAGAGTTGCTTACGAATGTCTTCGCCTGGATCGAAGCGGAGAGAGGATCGAGACGGCGGAGAGAGGATCGAGACGGTGGTGAAAGAGGAGCTGCAGTCGTCGACGGCACATTGGGAGTTCAAATCCGGTTTGTGTGTGGAGAGAGAGAGAGATGGAAACGATCGTTCCGTGCACCACGAAATAAAAGCACAATCGCGAAATTGTCGTGGAGTGCGGACGTAATTGAAACTCTCATGGAAACATATATCCCGTTGGATGGTTACCTTCCAATATGCATAACCTGCACCCACTCGATTACAAACCAACATGCAGCAAGCCGGCAAGGTACGGTTCAACCGCCTGGGTTATGCGCAAGGCCTACGTATCCTGGGCAATTACGCAGGAGCCATGCTGTGTGCTGCAAAGTGCAAATGCAGCATGGTGCAACACGGCCTCGGTCGTGTTGATTCTGCGTGTTACTTGCACCTGCTCGGTTACGCACGAAGACACGAGCAAATAGTCAAACGAATGAAAAAAAGTCAATGGTGTCATATATTTAAGAATGGAGGTAGTAGTATGTATCTCATCAGAATGCATGGAAGTATAGTGGCACCTCCCAACGAGCACCCTCTCCGTAGTCATAGTGGCACAACGTGCACGTCGTCTTCTCGTTGAACCACTGTGTGATGCATGTCATGTGGAAACAGTGCACGCACACTCACAAGGTCTTGACATCTGCACCTGGAGCCATGTCCTCCAGGCAGATCATGCAATTTGGCACGTCCTTGATGCAATAATCCTTCAGCGGTGTCGCCATGCAGCAGACAAATGTTATTGAGAGTTGGATGCACACCTTGCATCTGAAAACAGAGTTGTCAGGCATGGCAACAGTGCGCTGTGCGATGCAACCCTCCAGACCGGAAGGCACTACCATGTCCCAGCGAGGTACGGTTAGACCCACGTAAACATCAAGGTCGTTTAGGTTCTACATCAAGGAATGCCTGATTAGACTATGACAGGAATTGGGATAGCGAATTTTCGTAACGCTGGGGTAAGCTAATGGAATTTCAATAATTTTGATGTCTCTGGTCCTAGGGCGAAGCTTTGAGCTCCTCCTTTTGCCTTCAATGTCGATCAAGTCGTGCGTCATCGTGATGGTCAGATCAAGCTCGAGTATGCATGGCCAGAAACCTGGCGGACCGTCAGAGATCATGATTCCCTCCGTCGTCTCGGCCGTGATGTCAAACATTGGCTTGGTGCATTGCACAACCTTCAGATCTGTAAAAATAGAAAAAAGTGTATAATTCATCCCTCAAGTATTGCAAAAGTGTGACATTCAACCATCACGTATCATTTGATGCAAATCAACCCCCTAACTATTTGAACTGGTGCATTTGAACTGGTACTCCCAATGCAGACTTCACTATGCATGGAGTCTAAGTCTATTAATTGCTCTCTCATTTATACTAGTAATGTACTAGTACTACTAAGTCTATTAATACCAGTTGTCAGAGAGACAAGTGGGTCATGTGATGCTGCGATACAATATTGCATTGAGCAAATTCCCTGTATGCCATTGGAAAATATAACTCATCCCTTATTATGTGCCATTGAAAATTAGCTCATCCCTTATAGTTTTTCTAACATACGCACTATAATTGGACAGGCAGATCATACCATTTATGACCCTAGAGAGAGTTCCGTTCGCCGAGGCAGCCATGCAAGGCTCACGGCTCACCAAGGACAGCGGCAGCGTGGAGCAAAAGATAGTACTAGAGTCGCAGACCTACACTGCACATGTGTGTATCGAAAGGTTAGAGGTTCTCAGCCGGTGCAGATCCATATCCAATAGTCCAACAATACAGTAGTGATTACAAATTGAAAGGGATCGATGGTCGGGAATTGATCACGTTGACAGAGAGCAGGGGTACTCGAGGCGAGAACTCACCGAAACCACCAGGATGTTGGTCGATCATCGGGGATCAGAGAACCAGATCAGGGGGGCACGACGGTGTTTAGGGTAGTATGGCGAAGGGCGAGAGAGGACGAAGTGGGAGAGGCAGGGGCATGAAGAGGCGGAGGCCGACCATAGCAATCGTCGTGTTTATAATATTCTATATATACTAGTATATAAAGTATATAGTAGTACATGATGACGAATCCCATCCGTCTCGCCGCATTGGTCTCACTAACTGTATATATGTGTCAACTGCCATAGAACTCTGTATCCTTTCTATTTTATACGATGTCCGAAGAGACGCCATACAGAGTATACTACTAGCCGACCTGTGGTTTGGTTACACGCTACTTGTACTCCCTCCGTAGACACCATTGCTCGTGCATAACCTCCTAGGCGAGGGTTACGCAGGTTCGACACGACCCAGTCGGTGTCGGTGGTGTTGCAGGAGCAGGAGCCGTGCAACATGGATGGTGCGTAACCGAACGGGTGTAGGTTACTCACAGAATCGATAGGACCGGATGCACATCATGGATGGTGCGTAACCAGGTCTACGTCCGTAACCCAGTTGGTGTTGCAGGAGCCACGCAGAATAGATGGTGCGTAACCCTGCCGACCGGGGGCAGGAGCCAAATGAACTGGGGTTCGACACGACACGACCCGTCGTGTTGCGCGGCAACCGCGATGCTGCATTCGTAACCCAGGCGGTTATCACAGAAACCTGCACCACGTCGGTACAAATGACACACCCTGTCATGAAGGTGCGTAACCTAGTGTGTGCTCAACCGTAGAGTCGGTGTTGCATCAAGCAGCATGGAAAAAAAATTTGTTCAGGGAATCTTTCATGCTTGGAGTACTAAATTTCGTCTCGTGATTTTGCACGGAGATGTGAAAATAGTTTTGCAAACTAACTTTATTTAATACTCCCTACATTCCTTTATATAAGCATTTCTAAGGTTCAAAATTTGTGTCTAAATATAAGCATTCCTAGGGATAGGACAAAATTAAATGGGGTTGGCGGGTGGGTAGAGAGTTGGTGGGTAGTGTAAAATGAGGGGTATAGATGTCATTTCCTTCCACAGTTATTTGTTGAGTTTGAACCCTTGGAATGCTTATATAAAGGAACGGAGGGGTCACCGTCGCCTCCTCGATCCCCCCACCTCCTCCACCCCTACCACCGGCGACCTCTCTCCCCCCTCGGCAGGACCGGATCCGACGTGTGGCAGCCTCTCCCTCAGGGATTCTAGCGGCGGCCAAAAAAGGTGTCAAGAAGGGTGTGTCGCCTCTGTAATATTACGAGGGTCTTATTACAGAAGCAGATTGGATTTGGAACAACTTTGTACAGGCAAAGAAGTCAGAAGATTTGGCATTGTGCTTTGAGCTTCTCCACGCTGGATCTCGATGGGAGGGAGAGGGCAGAGGAGGGAGGTCGTGCTGCTATTCCTCCCGCCTTGCCTCGCGCCCCTGCTCCACCCGTCGGGGACGAATCTCACCTCGCACCCTCTGCAGGGAGCCCGCCTCCTGCTCCGTCGTGGTCCCCACCTCCCCGCGTCGCCACCGGAATCCCCGAGGAGAGGACGCCACGCGCCAGATCCGGGCCTGCCGAGGGGAGAGGGAGGTCGCCGGTGGCGGGGGTGGAGGAGGTGGGGGGATCGAGGAGGTGACGGCGGCCTGCGAGTGAAGGAGGAGTGCTCCACAATCTAACAAAAAGCCCAACTGAAATCAGAGTAAAAACCTGAACACGAGTTTATTCCTAACACTCATCTTGATCCTTGTTTCCCAGGGCTTTTGTTACCACATCTTCCTGGTTTGACGAAGGACACCGGCTCTGTGAATGTTTAGAGGAAACTTGATGCTGCAAGGGTATAATATGTTGTCAGTAACTTGCTTATAAGTACTGGTCGATGAACAAAATGACACACTAATGTTGTTCATCGACCAGTACTTATAAGCAAGTTACTAACAACATTTTGTACCCTTGCAGCATCAAGTTTCCTCTGAACATTCACAGAGCTGGTGTCCTTCGGCAAACCAGGAAGATGTGATCACCAAAGCCCTGGGAAACAAGGATCAAGATGGGTGTTAGGAATAAACTCGTGTTCAGGTTTTTACTCTGTTTTCAGTTGGGCTTTTTGTTAGATTGTGGGGCTCTGCGGATCAGAGCCGCGTCTTGTCCAACATCTTTCCAATACAAAGTGATTAGAAGCTCCTGCTCAACCTCCAATTCAGAACCCATAGAATTTGTTGTTTTTGGCCGGAGGAACCACCCTTCGCCTCCAGGTACCTGACCTTTCTAGTGCTCCACGGCATACTGTTCATCATCTTGCATCACCATGGTTACGTACCACTCAGGCTTCATGGTGAAGGCAACACCGTCTCGTAGGTATCGGGCAACACCATTCAGAACGCAGCCCGATACCGGACAGGTTACGCATGCCCTTCAAAGTCCGCTTATCCCCGAGAGGTTGCAATACGCTAATACGCACCATGGCCCGTGCGTAACCACAGGTTACGCATGTAAAGCCCAGGTTGCACCAAGCCCTTGTATTGTTTGTTCCTGCAACCAGGCTCTGTAGGTTGCACCACTAGCTAGCACGCAGCCAGGCTGCATTGTTCCTGCAACACCGACTGCATTACGCACAAATAGGCTTCAGATGTATGTGTAACCTGACCTATGCTGCATCCGGCTGCCCAGCTGCTCCAGCTTCAGCGATTCTGCGCGTTACCTGCACCAGCTGCTCGGTTACGCACCATCCAGGCTGCAACCGCCTGGAATATGCATGCGCACCTATAGGCTCCAGATGTATGCGTAACTTGAACCCGCTCGGACACGCACGGACTCTGTTACGCACCTTCATGTTGCAACATCGACTGGGTGGTGTCGTTTCATCGTGTAACCTACATCCGGTCGTGTCGATCCTGCGCGTCACCTGCACCAGCTTCGGCGATGCACCATCCGTTCTGCATGGCGCGTGCAACACTGACTGGGTTACGCACGGTGTCGGTTACACACCATCCGTGCCGCTTGATGCAACACCGACTTAGTTGCATGGTGGAACACTGACTGGGTTTTGCAGAGTGTCGGTTACGCAAAAACCACGCTATTTCCTCTATCGTGTCGTTTCATCACGTAACCTTGAGCTGATAAGGTTACGCAAAATCCACGCTGCATCCGGTCGTCTTGAATCTGCGTGTAACCTTTGCAGGTTACGCGTCGTTCGTGCTGCCAGATGCAACACCACCGATTGTCTCGTGTCGAATCAGCACGTAAGCTGCACAGGTTACGCTCCGTCCGTGCTGCTTGAGCAGCAACACCGACTCGATTAAGCACAGACTAGGTTACTGTTGACGGCTGTTTTTCACCCACTCTTTACCCATCAAACATGTACCTTTTGGCACGAAAAATGATCATCAACACTAGAATAGGGCTTAAACTAATCATTTCCACAAGTGTTGGTGATTATGCAAATACAAGTGATTAGCACTAGAAAGAGAAGTAAAAGCACAAGTGTTTGATCCAAGTACTTCAAGACCAGCCAATGAGGGGATGCCACCTAGGATTCCCCTGGATCACTGACGTCATCAATCCAAGAAGAGGTAAGCCCGATGAATCACGAAGCGCCACATGGACATCACATGGATTCAAGGTCCCACTTGTCCCCCAAAACCGTCGGGAAACTTGGCATGCACAGAGGATGAGCATCAGGGCCCACCAGTCAGCCACCACGAAGAAGCACAGAGCGCCATGTGGCGCCGAGGTTTCGGCCGAACCGTGGATCAGCCAAACCGACTTTGGTTCAGCTGATCCCGACCTTCCCTGTGGCATCCCTAATTGGTCCCTGGTTGCGATCTCAGGCGTTTTGGAGCACTTTGAGCCCCGGAGCAAGCCACTCCCTCCTCTATAAATAGGAGGGGAGGGGCTCTCATTTGGAACACACACTTCTCCTCCTCCTCCTCTTCATTTTGGCTTGGAGCCTCTCTCTTTAGGAGAGGAGAGCTCTTTGTATAGGATTAGTGCTAGGAAGTGAGGTGGGAGGCTTGAGGACATGTCATGTTCATGACATCTTCCTCAAGAACGATCCTCAGCGGTGCCTTTGTTCTTCAACTAGACTAAAGTGAGTATTTCGACATTTCCTATTTAGACTAAAGTCGTATGCATGCTTAGTTGCTCTGTTCTTGTGTTCTTCGTTTGTTCTTGGTTTAGAGGCTTGTGTTCTTCGAACACAACCCTTTCGATCTAGTAGACTTAGATCATAAGTTTGCATCTAGTTTGCCAGCTTGTCTATTAATGTAAAGTGAAGCTCCTACATGTCTCTAGTTAGATCAAAGTGCATTCGTGATCTTGCATGAGTGATAGAGCATACCTTGAGCTAGTGCCAGTATCTCCCTCGCGGATTCGTAGTAGTAGTCAGTGGTGTAGATGTGGTGTCTGGACCATAAGCTATCCTTTGAAGACCACGTACATTTGTAGTGTAGAGGTAGGCCGAAGTGGTGACAGCCTATTGGACCCTTTGCAAACCCTCTACGTCGCGTACCGAGTTGGGCTCGTTGCCAGCACATTGGCCTCTCCCTAAAAAGGTAGGATGTGCCTGGCGCCCGAAGTGAGTGTTATACCTGAGAGACCGTAACTAGACTCTGCGCTCGGTCGGCAGATCCTTTCTACCTATCCTACCAATCAGTGTTGTGTCCTTGGATCATCTTTACTAGAAGTAGAAGATAGTGCACATCGTTCCTTGGATTCGATACCCTTGGAATACTCTCCTTCTTTCGGGAAGTGCTACAGCGGTATTTCCGTGCGCTTGCAGTATACCCAGTTGCTCTTATACGTTCCCTCTAGGTGTACAACTAGTGGTGATATTAAGAAACTCCAACAAGCTTTTCTGGCACCGTTGTCGGGGAACGGTTGTTGTATCTATCTTCGAGCCTAGTGGAACTCGTATCTTATTATCTTTTTCGTTTTCTTCTACCTTCACCCCCCGTTACCCATCGAGATACCTTTTTCGTTTTTCTTGAATTCTACCTTTACCCTCGTTACCCTTTTGAGATGCCTTCCTGTCAAAGCCTCTCTACCCCTAGGGGCGAGTTCGTCTTAGAGCAACCATCAACTTCTTCATCTTGCTGCGAGCTTCGTCCCGGCTTTATAGCCATGGTTCGGAATCGACCTTTCTCTGGAGCGATCAGTGATGATCCTAATGTTCATTTAGAGGAGTTCGAGGACTTGTGTTCGTGCTTGGTAATTCCAGGCATGACACAGGAAACTTTGAGGTGAAAATTGTTCCCTTTCTCTCTCGTAGATAGAGCGGAGCAATGGTACACCCACATAATAGAGCATGTGTATTATTGGGGAGAACTACGAGAAAAGTTTTGTGACTCGTTCTCCCTTTATGAACGCATAGAGCTCTTACCGTGTGAACTTCTTGACTTTGAGCAATTAGAGGGTGAGTCCATAGGTGCAGCTTGGGCTAGGTTCCTACATCTTATGACATCTAGCCCAGACATGTCTATACCCGATGATATAGGGACGTATACCTTTTATACTCATATAGACATGGAATCTGCACAAGAGCTCAACCTTTTAGTTGGAGGTTCGTTCGAAAACCAAACTCTAGTGGAAAGAAGAGAGATCCTAGAATTCTTCTTAGAAACCTCTTCTTCCCATATCATTTACAACGAACCCCATCTGGAGTCCGAGTTGATCCATGAGAGTCTCTTAATAGCCGAATCTGAGCTTTCATTCTCTGAATTCCTTGATTCCTCTGTTGAGCCCTCTCCCGAACCACGAACATCGAAGGAAGAAGAAATTCAACATTCGGAGTTCTCTTCCCGATTTGAGGATGACCCTTCTCAAAACATCAGAAATACCTCAGATCACTCTTGGCACGAGAAGCCTACGACATCGTTGGACCTTTATGAGGTCCTCGATGAAGTTTGGAATCATGGGATGATAGTGGATTGGTCACCTCAGAAGCATACATCCGAAGCAATTCGGGTTGGCTCGACTTCCACGATCATCCATTGTTCCATGAGAGGAAACACCGTAGATGCTGTCCATGACCCTACTGCTGGGGCTTGCATCATTCCAGAGGCCCTTTTGGATACTCTGGTGGGTGACATGCCCTTGATCCCGACTGATGGACTTTTCCATAGCCCCAGGTGGCGCTGTGTTTTTCCATGTAAAGGGATTGCTAGGGACATGCCGATCACCATTGATGACATAGAGGTGCAGTTAGATTTCCACATCTATGACATCATGGATTTTGATCTTCTCCTAGGTTTCCCCTTAGAAAAACTTCTCGATAAATCTCAAGGAAACCCAGAGGAAGAGATTCGGGAAACAGTTTCTGTCCATGCTGAACCATCTAGACATCCTCTGACAGAGCCTTTCCCTAGACTTACGGTATCTCCTTCGCCTCCCGATCCTCCTGACGAAGCATTTCCTGAGGAGGCCATGAAGAAGGAATGGCCAGATGGAGCAATATGCTTTTCCGAAGCATTTTGGGATAGTACACCCTCTCTGGTTATTCCTTGTTTTGTTAGAGGGATTGCCATAGAGGCCCACTATGACCCCATCATGGAGGTTAACATCATGCCATGGCAGTTAGCGGAAACTCTTTTGGGCAAAGTTCTGCTAGCACCATCCAACATGCTCCTCGAGACTTTCCCCTTTCGGCACATTCTTGAATGTCGGGGGATCACAAGTGTCGTGCCACTCATCATAGACGGGATTGAGACTGGCTTAGACTTTTACATCTTCGATGTCCTCAATCCTGATCTACTCCTAGGCTCCCCGCTAGAGAAATTCTTTGAGGAATCCATAGGAAGCCTAGATGGTAATCTTGGGGAAGCCACTTCCGCCACTGTTACCCCATGTTTGGGACACCCCATGGCGAAGCCTCTTCCCCAACAAAACCCGCTCAAGAAAATGATACGTTCATCTCCGTTCACATCATCCAATCCCGTTATCATTAAGGGTGTAGAATCCTCTACTCCTCATGAGTACAACTCGGAAGACCCTCTTCACCTCTGTGAAGACGAACCACTTTTACCATTCTCGACCGAGTTTCAACCTCTTCCCACTGGCCCGTACCATGTTGCTTTCGATTGTGATCGAGAGTCAACTTTGATCGTCCACAATGACTCTCTTGAGATGGAGAATTCATGGGCCATGGAACCTGTTGAGGCACTGACTCTGGAGTCTGGAGGAAAGGATTCCACGCACGAGCATGGTAGCTTCATTCTTGATTCACCATATAGACCATGCTTGCATCACGTCCTTCTAGAGTCAGACATGCTTAGTGCGCTGAGCACGTACGAGGGATACAACCACCTTCTGGTCCTCTTTTGCAAAAAGTTTGGAAGGTTGATTGTAGATGCATATGTTTACCATAAGCATTGTAGATTTCGTGTGTGCACTGTGGCACTAACCTTGCAGCTAAAGTTTCACTGATACATCAAGGATTGGTGGTGAGACGGGAACGACACCACCAACGATAGCTGCAAGATGGAGTTCCCATGGTCGAGCTTATGACCTTAAATAAACAAAGCACTCCCAGGAGATAGCCTGGATTAGCATAGGTTTTATTTCCCTTTTCGAATAAAAAGCAAGAGCATATTTTTAGGATAAGTTGTTCTTCGGGTATTTTTGGTCACTAACCTTTCAGGTGGAGATTGAATAGAAAGATGGACAGGTGATGCCTATGAACATGTGAGCCACATCAGCTGCAACACCTAGATAAGCCTTGGTGATGGAACATTTACAAAAGGAGGCTTAATCACCACACACTTGAGCTTTGTTGCCTAGCAATGCAAACTTCAAGTGCGGGGGAGGTATGTGAGCATCCTGAGTAAAGTTCCTCCTCCACCAAATCTTATCCTAGTGTGGCGATGATGTCAGCTCTTGCATCTTGCCCACTAGCTAGGTAAGTCCTGCTTTTGACATTAAACAAAGCCCTTCCGGGAGGTTGCCCGAGGTTCATCGTCTTATGTTCATGCTTATGTCCCTTGTTGATGATAGCTTGATCATGCTTTCATGCTTCCTTCATTTAAGTTCATATGCTCTAGTTTGAATGTTTGAGTACACACACATTCATAGACTGTTTTAGATTAAGCATGGTGCTTAGGTTAAAACTATCTTCTTCAGTCAAAACAAAACATGGTGTCGAGTTTTGATTGATGAACTTTAGAGTTATATCCTCATGGATCTTGGTTGCATGCATGCTGACTAACCCCTGCAAAAAATTGTCAAATTTGAATAGGTAAGTCATTGAGCTAAATTCAAATGGGAAGGTAAGTTGAGGTGTCAGATTCATGTTGCACATCATGCAAAGGTGGTACATATGACCTCTCAAAGGTCCAAGGTAAGTATATTCCCCTTCGTATGTAATGTGTAACCTTGGTCTAACCCTTCTTGAGTAAATGACATGGTGACAATAAAAAAACCAAAATATTTGAATTTGAATAAAGGCTCTATGGTTCTCGAACCAGTAGAGTCCATCCTTTGTTTTAATTTGTCATATGAAGAACAACACCAGGATCAACCACTAGTGTGGGGGAGTTCTCTCAAGCTCATCATCGACATTTCCATTAGAGAACCCCCACATAGGCGTTGCACAACATCGACTATGCCTTCATGTCAAGAGCAAGGTAAACAAGAGTGACCTGGCTGCCCTCTGGTTCGCCGAATCACCACTGGTCTTCCTTGGTCTCTTATCCTTCAGAAGCGATGGTATGTGCACCCTCTACCTCACTCTCCCTTATCCATGAGTTTGTTTGAATTTCAATTCATATCCTTTATATCAAACTCAGTGGTTGGTGCTATGCTTGCTCTACATGATTCCTGTGGTTGGCTTGCATATGTTTTATTCCTTCCTTATCATCTTGATGCTTGTGAACAAATATCATTAGGGAACTCATGCTTATCTAAGTAATTAGCGTTTGTGATATGGTTTGATGATATGATCTTCGCTCTTTATGTTTGAGTGCTTGGGAATTTTATTTGAAAATCATGAAAACCCTTTGCAAAGCTCCTCTTTGATATCCCACCGTCCTACTAGAGCCATATGATACAGTTGAAAACCTTCTACTCATATGCTGCTTGTCATTGCATTGAGCCTTGTCAAATCCTGTGACCCTTGTGAGAATTCTTTTCATTTCTCTAATGATCAAGATTCATGTGCACACCACCTACTTCCCCTAGCTATGCTTCTACACTGGAAGTTAGCATTGTACCCTTCATCCATCTCATATAAATAAAGCTCCATATGTGGTGTGACATCTCTCTCCAAAAGTATCCTTCAAAAGAGACATGGGCAATGCAAAAAAAAGAAAAGAAAGAAGACACATGCTGAAAGCATGATGAAAGAAAAAGAAAAAAAAAGAAAGAATAGCCCATGTCCAAAATAAAGGAGAAATAAGAGAGAGATGGTCATACAAAAAGGAGTTCCATATCTTAGATGGTAATAACTAGTGTCCATTCCGGAGCTAGTGTCCACCTTACCATACTCACCATATCCATACACGTGCACATCTTGATCTGATTGTATGATTCGATTTTCTCTGTGGATCCAGTCTTTGACTTTGCAATATATGTGGTACAAGTATGCCTTATCCTTTATCCTACCCTGAGCTCCACATATAGCCATCATTAGAAGTAGGGTGAAGAGAGGCAATCTAATCCCTTGGTGAGGACATATACACATTGAGTGATCCAAGAGAATCAAATGAGGAGCTAACCAAAGGTTTGCTTCGAAAAATTATTGCAAAACCCCAAGCTACTTGACATGATGAGCAGGAGTGATTTGATTCATGACCGTTCCATTCTTCAACTACCCAAAACAACATGATAGACACTTCACAGAGTTCACAAGTGCAAGGTATGGTTTGGAATATCTCTTATGCTTACTTCATACCTATGGATATCATGTCTCACTCTGATCTTGTTCTTCCCTTCACTCGGGACGAGCAAAGGTCAAGTGTGGGGGTATTTGTTGACGGCTATTTTTCACCCACTCTTTACCCGTCAAACATGTACCTTTGGCATGGAAAATGATCATCAACACTAGAATAGGGCTTAAACTAATCATTTCCACAAGTGTTGGTGATTATGCAAATACAGGTGATTAGCACTAGAAAGAGGAGTAAAAGCACAAGTCTTTGATCCAAGTACTTCAAGACCAGCCAATGAGGGGATGCCACCTAGGATTCCCCTGGATCACTGACGTCATCAATCCAAGAAGAGGTAAGCCCGACGAATCACGAAGTGCCACATGGACATCACATGGATTCAAGGGCCCACTTATCCCCCAAAACTGTCGGGAAACTTGGCATGCACGGAGGACGAGCATCAGGGCCCATCAGTCAGCCACCACGAAGAAGCACAGGGCGCCACGTGGTGCTGAGGTTTTGGCCGAACCGTGGATTGGCCGAGCCGACTTTGGTTCGGCTGATCTCGGCCTTCCACGTGGCAGCCCCTGATTGGTCCCTGGTTGCGATCTCGGGCGTTTTGGAGCACTTGGAGCACCGGAGCAAGCCACTCCCTCCTCTATAAATAGGAGGAGAGGGGCTCTCATTTGGAACACACACTTCTCCTCCTCCTCCTCTTCATTTTGGCTTGGAGCCTCTCTCCTAGGAGAGGAGAGCTCTTTGTATAGGATTAGTGCTAGGAAGTGAGGTGGGAGGCTTGAGGACATGTCATGTTCATGACATCTTCCTCAAGAACGATCCTCAGCGGTGCCTTTGTTCTTCAAGTAGACTAAAGTGAGTATTTTGACATTTCCTATTTAGACTAAAGTCGTAAGCATGCTTAGTTGCTCTGTTCTTGTGTTCTTCATTTGTTCTTGGTTTAGAGGCTTGTGTTCTTCGAACACAACCCTTTCGATCTAGTAGACTTAGATCATAAGTTTGCATCTAGTTTGCCAGCTTGTCTATTAGAGTAAAGTGAAGCTCCTACATGTCTCTAGTTAGATCAAAGTGCATTCGTGATCTTGCATGAGGGATAGAGCATACCTTGAGCTAGTGCCAGTATCTCCCTCGCGGATTCGTAGTAGTAGTCAGTGGTGTAGATGTGGTGTCTGGACCATAAGCTATCCTTCGAAGACCACATATGTTCGTAGCGTAGAGGTAGGCCGCAGTGGTGACAGTCTGTTGGACCCTTTGCAAACCCTCTGCGTCACGTACCGAGTTGGGCTCGTTGCCAGCACATTGGCCTCTCCCTAAAAAGTTAGGATGTGCCTGGCGCCCGAAGTGAGTGTTATACCTGAGAGACCATAACTAGACTCTGCGCTCGGTCAAGGCAGATCCTTTCTACCTATCCTACCAATCAGTGTTGTGTCCTTGGATCATCTTTACTAGAAGTAGAAGATAGTGCACATCGTTCCTTGGATTCGATACCCTTGTAATACTCTCCTTCCTTGGGGAAGTGCTACAGTGGTATTTCCGTGCGCTTGCAATATACTCGGTTGCTCTTATACATTCCCTCTAGGTGTACAACTAGTGGTGACGTTAAGAAACGCCAACAGTTACACACCTTTAAGACGGCGGGCTGCATGGTGCAACATTGACTACGTTACTCATGACGACGGTTATGTACGCATGGTGCAACCTCTAGCAAATACGTACCCTCTACGTTACGCACCATCCATGTTGCATGCAACACCGTCTCGCAGGTGCAAGCAGCATTGATAGTGCATAACCGAATGGGTGTAGGTTATTCGCAGGATCGACAGGACCGGATGCAGCAGGGATGGTGCGTAACCCTCGGCTGGGTGCTGGTTACTGACCTTGGACCTTGGACAGCAGCGAACAGCGGCTGCTGAGAGGGGGGACGGGGAGACAGTGCCCTGGATACCGGCTTCTTGGCAACGCACCCCGATGGCCACAAAATAGATCAACTTTATATGGCACTCCCTCCATTCTCTTTTGATAGGAATACTCCGTATTTCCAAAAATCAGATTTTTACAAATTATAGTCCTATTTGCAATTGGTGTGGGCTGTGGCAATAAATGGCACAGATAACAATGAGTATCATGAGTAGAATGCCATTTCACAGAAGAGAAGTTTAAGACTACTGGCTGCATGATGCAACACTAGCTGGGTTACGCACGGGGTCTGTTACGCAAATCGGTCGTGTCGATCCTGCGCGTCACCTGCATCCGGTCATGTCGGTTCTGCGCATCACCTCAGCTCGGTTACGCACAGTTCAGCTACACACCATTTGTTCTGCATGGCGCGTGCAACACCGACTGGGTCATGTCGATTCAGCGCGTACGCACCGTCCGTTCTGCTTGATGCAACACCACCGGTTCCAGATGTATGCGTAACCTGAACCCGCACAGACTTGGTTACGCACCTTGATGCTACAACACCGACTGGGTGGTGCCGATTCAGCACGTAACCTGCATTCGGTCATGTTGATCCTGCGTGTCACCTGCACTGCACTAGTTTCGGTTACCCACGATTCGGCTACGCACCATCCGTTCTTCATGGCGCGTGCAACACCGACTGTGTTGTGTCGATTCAGCGCGTAATAACATAAGAAATAGGCTTCAGTTGTACTTCGTATGGGTAACCTACACCGACTGGGTTATGCACCATCAGTGCTGCTGCATGCATAGGGCAACTACGACTGGGTAATGCACAGACTCGGTTACTCACCATTCAGGCAATACCGACTCGCAGGTGCAGGCAGCACTGATAGTGCGTAACCGAGCGGGTGTAGGTTACTCGCAGGATTGACAGGACCAGATGCAGCAGGGCTGGTTACGCCGGATCGGTGATCGGCTGGGTGCAGGTTACGCCGGTTCGGGTTATTTGCTATTTTTATTTGTATTAGCAGTGAATATAAAACAGCAAAAATAGAAAAGGGTGCAAAAGGCACTAATATAATATAGATGCATGCATGCATCTATCCGACCCAAAACAGGGTTAACATATATGTATATATATATATATATATATATATATATATATATATATATATATATATATATATTATGAATTCATCCGAAGGCACTAGATTGATCTTCTCCATTCGTGTTATTACTACTACTGCTAGTACTAGACAAGAGGGCGGCCGTTTCGTCTCCACCAGCAAACTATCTGTTGCATCATATCATCAACCAGTAGCGCAGTGGCGTGGGATCTGGTGGGGTGGCCCATGTTGCACACACCTTCGTTGACCTGGTGTTTATTATTTGCTCGATCTCCCGGCCGGGAGATTACTACTCATCGTCACCGCCTGTATTATATTATTGCGAGACAAGAAAAGGCAACCAAGTTAGAGGCAGCAGAAGCACACTCGTCGATATATATACACCACGATAGAGTATATATGTATATTATTAGCACCTGCCATACTGGACGGATCATCTTTGTCAACCTCAACGGATGGAGCATCAGGAGCTGTAGGTGGATCGTGCAGGATGTACTGATCCTCTGAGATGTCATCATCATCTTCCTTGTACATCGCACCAATTGCGGCCAGAACATCCAAAAGTTCCTTCTCCAACTCACTCATCAACTGCGTGTGCCCATGCATGAAGAACAAGAAAATGAGGAGATGGAAATTAAAATAATTAAACCGCGCAGAGTGTAGTGCGGGAGGAACACCACCAGTTCGAGCATCCCACCAGTACGTACGTACCTCACTGTCGTCTTCATGCACAGGCGGTTCTTCGATGGTGGGATGAGCAGGAGCGGCCGGCTCATCAAACAGTAGACGCTTGGCGGTGGGCAGCGGCGGCGATGTGTCCATCGTCCGCAGACGCTTGGCTGGGGAACTTACATCATCAGTATCCGAAGTCTCAGGTCAGAGTGTAGTGCGGGAGGAACACCACCAGTTCGAGCATCCCACCAGTACGTACGTACCTCACTGTCGTCTTCATGCACAGGCGGTTCTTCGATGGTGGGAAGAGCAGGAGCGACCGGCTCATCAAACAGTAGACGCTTGGTGGTGGGCAGTAGCGGCGACGTGTCCATCTGCAGACGCTTGGACGGGGAACTTACATCATCAGTATCAGAAGTCTCGGGTCGGCGCTTCAAAGGTGTTTGCCTGGACCTGGAGGCACCAACAACCACCTCTTCTGGCGCTACTGGTGTAGTCATAAGTACTATTGTACTACGATGACTATACTACCTGCATCCGCTGGGAAAACCACTAATTGTTTCTAGTAAACCTAAAGTAAAATGAGATGCTACAGTATGAATGAATAATGGACCAACACACCTCCCGGTCCATGTTTATATAGCTGCTGCAGTGAAAGGGCCAACGGATCTGAGAGAGAGATGGAAATGATCATCTCATTAGGGAAGCCTCCGTGCACCATGAAAAGCACGATCGCGAAATTGTCGGGATAGTGCGCACGCGCACATATACCTAGAGAGGAACGCTCCTTGGTGGCGGAAAATGGCAGCCGATGTTGATCCAACGTAACCTGACCCAGACGGTTACGCGTGAGGCAGTCCCACCTGCTCCTGGTACGCGCACTTAGGAATGCGGGGTCTCGGTTACGCTGTGAGGATCACTGCTTGGTGCAAAGACTAATTTAAAATGAATCCATAATAACCTGCAGGGGTGGACCTACGTTATGCTGAGCGAGGACTCACTCAAATTCTATAAATCAAGCTAATTGACCAAAATTCTCTATATAAAATCTTCATAAATTTCTCTATTCTCAAGGTGTGCCCTCGCTCAAATTGTGCTCTAAGTCCGCCCCTGATAACCTGCCTTTCCAATCAGCACTTAACCAGTTCCAACCAGTGGCTGCTGCATAGGGCAACTACGACTGGGTAATGCACTAACTCGGTTACGCACCATTCAGGCAACACCGTCTCACAGGTGCAGTCACCACTGATAGTGCGTGACCGAATGGGTGTAGGTTACTCGCCTATCACGGGGTGATGGTGATAGACGCACCCCGTAACGCAGTCGGTGTTGCAGGAACAATGCTGCAACCGTCGGTTCACCTTTTGCCTCCGTCCCTGTGCCTCCGCTAGGAGCTGATTTCTGCCATTTGGGCTAGTGTCCACCTTACCATCAACCCATAGTTGTCATCATATATGTATGGTAATATCTAGCACCCATTCCGGGCCTAGTATCCACCTTACCATACTTGCCATAGCCATACCGGTGCACATCTTGATCTGATGGTATGATTTGATTTTCTCTATGGATCCAGTCTTTGACTTTGCAATATATGTGATGCAACTATGCTTTCTCTTTTATCCTACCCTGAGCTCCACATATAGCCATCTTTGGAAGTAGGATGAAGAAAGGCAATAATGCCTTGGTGAAGACATATACACGTTGAGCGATCTGAGAGAATCAAATGAGGAAGCCACCAAGAGTTTTGTTTATGAAAAACTACAAAACCCCAAGGTGTTTTTCATCAGGTGCATAGGTGACTTGATTCACAGCTGTTTTACTTGTCAATTACCTAAGGAGACATGATAGCCACTCCACAGATGTTCACTGGAGCAAGGTATGACTTGGAATATCTCTTATGTTTGTCTTACTCTTTGGTATTCATGACCCACTTGGCTTTGTTTCCCCTTCACTCGGGATGAGCAAAGATCAAGTGTGGGGGTGTTGTTGACGACTGTTAAAAGCCATTTTTATGGCCGTCAACTCCTGCAAATGGAAGCATGAATTGCACATCCACACTAGAATAAGAGCTTAAACTAATACTTTCCACCAGTGTCGATGTCTATTCGAATGCAGGTATTTAGCATAGGAAATGAGAAGAAACCATGCACATTCACTCCACTCCAATCCAAGGCACTCAAGTGCTGGCCAATGAGGGGCTGCCACATGGATTCTCCTGGATCCATGATGTCACCAAACCATGTGAAGAACACTCGACGAATCATACACTGCCACGTCAGCATCACATGGATCCATGGGCCCACTTTGCTAACCAAACCGCCAGGAAACGTGCCATGCATGGAGGAGGAGCATCAGGGCCCACATGGAAGTGAACCGGAGGAAGCACAAGCCGGGAGGCCACCCGAGGGGGCCGACCGACCCTAGGTTCGGCCGAACTGACCTAGGGTCGGTTCATCCTGGCCCTCCACGTGTTGCTCTCCCATTGGTTCCTGGCTGCATCCCGGGGTGTTTTGGAGCATTTGGAGCCCCGGAGCAAGCCACTCCCTTGTCTATAAATAGAGGGGGAGGGGCCTCATTTCACACACACAACCAAGCTCTCAAGTTCCACTTCTCTCTTGTGTAGCTCTCTGTCCCTTTCCCTAATTCTGCCCATGAGAGGTGATTCTCACCTCTATGTGGTGGGTTGAGAAGAGATCTAGACTAGGATTAGTTGAGAGATAGAGTAGGAGTGAGGACTGAGTTGATGTACTCGTGGATGCTCGTTCTTCATTTAGACCAAAGTGAGTATTTCAGCATTTCTTATTTAGACAATAGTGGACATCATGCATGATTGATTTGTTCTTGTGTTCTTAGCTCGTTCATAAGTTAGAGGCTTCTGTTCTTCGTGACACAAGGCTTCGATCCTTTAGAGCTAGTTCCTTAGTTCAAATATCTATTTGCAGGCTCTGATCCTATTTAGCTGAGTAGGTTTGCTGTATATCATTTATTTGCATCCATAGCTTTCTTTCTGCTCCGTAGCTCGATGACTAGTATGATTTGATCTGTTCTCTCTCTAGTTCGTGGTTTCGTATTTATATGGGTTGCTATAGTGTTGTTAGCGGGTCAGCAGACGTAACCGCGCTATGGTAGTTATCGGGAGTGCAGACGTGGCCTCTGGGCTCTGGTTATCCTGCGAAGACCACGTGCGTTCGCGTAACAATAGAGGTAGGCCACAGTGGTGACAGCCTGTTGGACCCTTTGGAACCCTCCGCGCCTGCGTATCGAGTTGGGCCCCATTGCCAGTACATTGGCCTCTCCCTAAAAAGTTAGGATGGGATGGCGCCCCACGGGGAGGACTAATAGCGGACAGATCCATCTTGAGAGTTAAGCCCCTTAAGAAAGTGCTTCTCATATCCCTACCTATCCCAGCAGTAGCTCGTGTCCTTGGATAGACCCTCTCTGGTTACTCTCTGTCCTAGGAACGAAACCCGACGGGAATACTCATTCTCCGAGGGAGAAGTGCTGCAACGGTGTATCCATGCGCTTGCGGATTCGTTCGCACTCGTCAGTGTACCCGAGAGTCTTTTACACGCTCATGCTACCACAGCGCCTAGCGTTGAGGTTAAGAAATGCCAACACTCTGCCTTCTCCTCGGGTACCCGATCTTCGAGGATGTCAAGGCGCTAATCGTCTTCGGCCTCATCCATGAGGACGTCGCGGCCACCTGGTGGGGTAGCATCATCGGCTAGTGACTCTGGGTCGGAGAGGAGTTTGATGGTAGGATTGCGTAGGTTTTGGACAAAAACACCAGCCGGAACCAGTGCGCGCTTGGAGCCCAGCTTGGAAAGGACGTCTTCCGCTACGTTATTGTCGCAGCAGACGTGATGGAACTCGATCCCCTCAAAGTGGCCTTCGAGCTTGCGCACATCGGCGTAGTAGGTGTCCATCATGTCCTTCTTGATGTCGCAGGCCTTGTTGACTTGGTCGATGACGAACTTGGAGTCACCGTACGCTATGAGATGCTTGATCCCTAGGGAGACAGCGATGCGCAGCCCGTGGATGAGGGCTTTGTACTCGGCACCATTTTTAGACGCTTTGTAGTGGATTTGCAGGACGTACTTCAAGTGATCGCCCTGCGGGGAGATGAAGAGCACGCCTACTCCCGCTCCTTTGAGGTTCAGGGAACCATCAAAGTACATCTTCCAGTGTTCTGGCTTCTCCGACGATGGAGGCTGCTAGATCTCTGTCCACCCTGAGACGAAGTCAGCGATGACCTGAGACTTGATGGGCTACCGTGGGCAGAACTCGAGGTCGAACTTGCCCAGCTTGAGGGACCACATGACGATGCATCTAGTGGTGTCATAGCTACGTAGGATCTCGCCGAGAGGGAAGGCCGAGACGACCTTGATCTTGTGCGCCTGGAAGTAGTGCCGGAGCTTGCGTGAGGTGACGAGGAGCGCATAGAGCATCTTCTGCGGTTGCGAGTATCTAGTCTTTCTATCTGACAAGACCTCGCTGACGTAGTAGATAGGTCATTGGACCGGGTAGGGCTTGACTTCTTCAAGTCGCTCTGCCACTAGAACTGAACTGACCACCAGAGTGGTTGCGGAGATGTAGAGCAGTAGCGTTTCCTTCGGTGCCGGGGGCACCATCATCGGGGCGATGTAAGGAAGGTCTCAAGCTTTTCTAGGGTCTGGTCAGCCTCTTCTGTCCAGACGAACTTATCTACCTTCTTCAACAGCTTGAAGAAGGGCAGGACTTTCTCCCCAAGCTTGCTGATAAATCGACCTAGGGCCGCCATCATGCCGGTGAGCTTCTTGACGTCTTTCTTCCCGGTAGGTCGCTTCATCTTAGGAACGAAACCCAACGGGAATACTCATTGGATAGATCCTCTCTCGTTACTCCTCCGTCCTAGGAATGAAACCTGACGGGAATACTCATTCTCCTAGGGGAAGTGCTATAACAGTGTATCTGTGCGCTTGCAGATTCGTTCGCACTCGTTAGTGTACCCGAGAGTCTCTTACACGCTCACACTACCCAACGGCGCCTAGTGTTGAGGTTAAGAAATGGCAATAGGTGTCGCCCATCACCGGCAGGAAGTAGGCCGCCATGTGGTCGAAGCTGCCGCCAGCCGCCTTGATGGCAACATAGTGTGCCCGTCATACTTCTGAATGTTCGGCTTGAAATTGTCGGGGTAGGACACCGATCTAAGTCGAGGCGCTAGCGTAGGGATGGCGGTGATGGCTATTTCAGCGACGTCGCCTCCAGCTTGAGCGGCGTCCCTGGGGGTGGAGTGAACGCTACCTGTAGGGATAATGACCTGGGAACGTGGTTGGCGATCCCGATTGGCAGGGGCGACCTCCGGGTTGCCGTACTGCTCTTCATACACAGCACGTCCCTGGTTCTCAATGTCATGACGGCCGCGCTGTTCGCGCTCCATGATGCGATGGAAGGCGCTAGGGGGACCGTACTCGCGGCCGTACTCTGCCTGATGACGTAGCTCCCACTCCTCGCGCTCGCGTTAGTGTTGGTCGATGTAGCCACGGGCGTCGCAGGCGCGCCTGTGGTTGTCGAGGTTGACGCAGAGGTCATCACCATTGGCACCGTTAGCCTGGCGGTTAGGCTGCTCAAGGTTGTGCTGATCGACCTCCTCCTAGATGGGTGGAAGGTTGCTGCGGCGAGGTCGATGGGATCGACTGCACGACTGGTGCGTCGACGAAGATGTGGCAGCCTTGGAGGCCGCACTCTTTTCTTCCACCAGGGCCGTGGTGACCCGAAGGTAGGCAATGGCCGCCTCGGCCTCAAGTGTCGGCTGAGCTTGCTGGAGACGTGCCATGGCAGCACTCAGGTTGGCCTGGGGGCTGTTGAATGTCGGGAGTCCTGCCTCCTCGAACTCAAGGTGAAGGTCTCGAGCGCAAGGGGGGACTGCGCGGCGCTGTTCTTCTGCAAGTCGCTGGGCATGCAGGGTGTTTCCTTGGATGCACACCGCCTCCTCGGAGTCTGTCGCGCCGTGACGTGGTGGCTCGTTTTCCGAGACTACAAGTGATGAGGACATGACACCCATGCATACGACCAGGATTGGTGCATGGAATGGAGTAGAAGAAGTCCAGCAAGGGTGTCCAAGTCGAAGAGGAGGCATGAGGCTAATCCGGTTCGAGTCCCCAAGGTGGAGGCCCAAAAGAATTCAAGTTCGAGCCCAGTTCGGAGTCCAGGACCAGTGCGCACTAAAAACAACGTCCAGGTCGCATACGAAGTCAGTTTTGGACGTTCTTTATATGGATGGAAGCAGAATTTCATAAGGCTTCCAATGGCACCAGTTTGAGGCCCAAATTCATCCCGAGTCAACAGGAATCGTCGAAAGAAGTTGACGTCCAGAATTTGGCAAGGTGCTGCGTCGCCGGTTTGTTGGGCCTTAAGCCCAAGTTGAGGGCGCCCCATCCTAGGTCGCCCTCAACCCTAGGACGCCCCTCTTCATATACTCAGTAGCTGCCGCATTTAGAACTCAAGTTTTGTTTTACATCTAGATTTAGCTACACCAGAACACGCACAAATATGTGCTGTCCTCTGTGATTCAGAACTCCACCTTCGAGTGATATTAAGATTGCTCGCCTCAGATTCTAGTTCGTTCTTCGATTGCATACAAGAATCGATCTTTATGATCAGGCTGATCTTGCGCCAGCAAGGTTGGTAACCATTGGGAGTTGGTTTAGCGATTGCATTGGCGCTTCGAGTCTCGCTCGTCGTAGTCGGATCGTGAGGGTCGCCTCCCACCAGATCGAAGTTATCTCCACTCACCGAAAGATCGGGCATTCCGCCTCTATCAATGAGCACCTAATGGAAGATGATGTCCGAATCATTGGGGGAGACATGGACCCGGACCTTCTGAAACTCGCCACAATCCGGGGACTAGGGAGTTTGTGTAGCGCAGCGGGGCTGCCCCTGGTCGATCTTTTTCCGCAGGTGACATCCGCAGAGAGAGGGTCGTGCCGGGCGCGAGGGGCCGTCTTTAGGTCACTAGAGGGCCGCCGCCCAGATTGGATCTGGGAAGGCTTGAGCATTTCGCTAAAACGGACACCAGTCGAAGATCGTAGACCGAAGGGGAAGGTGTCGTGGCGTTGTGCCAGGTGCGCCGAGCGTTGAGCTCGCTCGCAGATCTGGAGGGTTTCCTCCATCATGCTGCTGACGTGCTCCATCCCCTCAACAAGGTCGTAGGGTTTGGGCGGGTGGGTCTCCGACACCAGATCGTAAACAGGGGTGGCGACAGGTGCCGCCACGACCTGCTCCGCGCCGCTGGGGAAGCTGCTGCTGCCGGAACAGGGAAGGTCGCTGTGAATGATCCGAAGCATATCTCCACGGGGTTGGTGAGGATGCCCGCCATGCTTGCCGGGAAGACGACACCAGATCGGGTCACCATGCTACACAGCGTGCTCCTGATAACCCCTACCTGACACACCAACTGTCAGGGGTTGAGACCTGGACAGATCCGCAAGGGGGCTACCCGAGCGGTTTGCAGGTTAATGGAAACGATCGGGAACTAAGAGCGTAGGTGGTAGTTCACATGATGAATTCAGAAGACGGCAAGTATGGCGAAGAACACGAGGACACAAGGGTTTAGACTGGTTCAGGCCTCCGAAGAGTAAAACCCTACGTCCAGTTTGGTGGTGGGATTATGCGAGAGAGATGAAGATGTCCCCTCGAATGAAGTCCTTGGCCGCCTTATATGGGCAACGGGCTAGGGTTTCAGTTCGAGGTCGGTGGACCCATATCCGGGTCAGTTACAAGTTGGAAGGCTGTCCTCCTGGATTACAAGGAGTATCCCATGATACTCGAACCTACAAGTGGCGCCACGTTGTGTGCTATTGCTTATCTTGTACTCCAAGTACTGCGGATTCTCTGGGATCAGGATAAGGTTGCCCGAGGTCATCAGGTCTGTGGATAAGGTCTTTGGGCCAACTTGCAGGTCAGCGGGGTGTCTGACAGGTTGGGTCCACTTGGCAGGGACCTCTGGGACACTGGCTGGTGGGGACCTAGGGGTACCCATGTCTCTCAGGTACAGTAGATCCACAATCACCCAAACATGAAAGAATATTATAGAATCCCAAAGAGTATGGGGAAGCAATCTAATTGAATCGATCAATACAGGGAGGAGCCTGTAGACCTGACGAATACGAAGGGAAGAAGGTGTCGAATGCCGTCTCGATTTAGCAGCCCGAACTTGTGCCTTGAACATGTTGTTCTTCGCAACTGTTGCAGAGGAAGGCATTGTCGGTAGCTAGGTCGTTGTTGCTGCTTCCACCGCAGATCTACTAGGTCTGTTCGGCGGTAGAGGAGAAGATCCCCTGATTTTGGAAAATTACCAGGAGGGAAATGGGAGGCCTGGTTTCCCACTTTGTGTTATATATAATGTGGAGGACGACGAGGAGGAGCGGGGAATTCAAAATTTCAAGTCCCGTCTCTCTGCTCCAGAGCTGGAAACGAAAGACTTTGGATCATAGACCCAAACATCAGTGACCCAAACGGAAGACTGCTTGGGTGTCAGACCCAAACGTTAGTGACCATACGCAGAGAGGCAAGTTGTTGACTGTGGGTTGTCCGTGCTACCATGGATGATGGAATTGACAAACACACACATGACTGTATTCTACTTCATATTCACATTAGACGGATGATGCAATTATTGCATTACAAATGTACTCACTGCAATAAATTAACGTACCATTTCAACTATTTATTACATGACTAAACACACTTAAATAAAACATTAAAACTACAAACTAAAGGGGACCCTAGTACAACCCTTTAGGTAATCTTCTACGGAGATCGCACATAAATTCGGGGTGATCAGTGCATAAGACCGCCCAATCATATGTGAGTATTCTATGAGGAATGATTCACTCTAAGAGAGACATGCACTTGTCCTGCAATTGTGTGAAGTTAGCCTGAATTGCCCTTCATAGAAATGAGGTCATAGTTTCCTCGCTTGCCATGTCCCACATCTTTGACTCACAGTGCAGCTTCAACCTTTCGACTTGGTACATGTCGGCGACCCAGAGTAAATAAGGCCAGGCGTTGGCAGGAGTATCCCATAAATCAGCCTCCTCCGGGAGTGATCCTTCCCTAGCATATTTGATAGGAGTGAGAAGCCGTCAGGGTTTGTTTCTGTAATTGTAACAGTTTTAGAGTGTGACTCCACTCCTTGGCCATAGAGCATTGCCTCCATCACACAAGATACTTTCGGCACATCGACACGTTTCGCTCGTATCACCCAGCATTCTGCACCTATGTGGAAGACAACGTCCATAGGAGTTTGGGCTGCAACGCTTTCGCTTATGCTTGTTTGTACTGATGGAGGAGGAACTTCAATGCAGTCATCCTCCAATACTGTAACACCACACGATATGTGTATGTGATCTTCATTGGAGGTCACGCGATCAATGTCATGATGCTCCACTGACATTGAAAGCCTCTTTCTTGTAGATCCTGATTAGTGAAAAACACTTCTTTTGTAGCTTGAACTCGAAACGTATCATCTTCATCGTCTGGGTCTCTAGCCATCGCACACAACAATACTCGCACCTACATCGAAGGAAGCAGTCACAGGCTTGACAACAATAATATAATGCGACTGTATCGCCATGTGTGAGTGTGTGTGTTCATAGCAACAACGAGACACGTACCATTTGGGATTTGTGCACATGAACGAGGATGATGGCAATGCCGTCTCAAACATCCATCCACTGATGATCATTCATACCTGTAGGATAGCAACGTAGCCTCCATCGACAGCCTCCTATGATAGAACCGCCCAAATTAATTCCCAATTACCACATAAACCATCCACTTGGTCATGATGTGTTAAAAAGGAGTTAACCTATCGAGTCTGCCGAGTCAAGCCTGGTAAATGATTTACTTAACAAGGATCGAGCACTTGTACATCAAAACTCACTTGATGGTGAGTCCAGAGATAGACAATTTACAAATTATTACATCAAGTTCCACACAGTTCATTATTAAATAGTTCAGAGTTCGAAACACAACGGAAATAAAATACTAACGACTTAAGCAACATCACTAGAGGCCATCAATGATGTCACTAAGCACTGTCATCCTCCCACTCAACCTCCCAACCGGGTGGGAGAGAACCAGGCCAGGGAAAACCATCATCATTCACATAATTACCTGAAAACATCAACAAAAGCATGGCTGAGTATACTAATACTCAACAAGATTTAACCATCAGGTGATGGGATATCACCAACTCTCTAGACATGCAAAGCTTTGTGGCTAGTGGGTTTCTTTTGCTAAAAAGCAGCAAAGAGTAGGTCCTTACTTTCAAGTTTTAGCTCAAAATTCTAGTTGATTAACCATTACTAAGCAAAAAACTACTGCAAGCATAAGTTGTGCAAACAATTAAGCATACATTCATATTACTTATCAATTCCATCATTAAAGGGGAATAGAGTGAATAGTTAAGCAATCTCGGATAACGGTGAGAGGCCGACGATCGATCGATTAATAACCTCACAAGGTGGACCTAAACACACAGGACAATGCACATCTCAAAAACAGACAACTAGAAACCAAAAGGGGGTGGCTATGCACCAACCAGGCGGTTCCTGTCAATCCTCGGCTCGGGATCTGGGGCTACAGTCCTTGGTACAAGGCTTACTGGCCACGGACCTCGTCCGTCCAGGTTCACACATCCACCACAATTAAGCTGCAACCGGAGGCCAAACCTAGGAGTAGTAGCACTAAAGTTCCCTTGTTGTGCCAATCAGGTACTAGGCTTACCAGTCCTATTCCCTACAAATGTTTAGTACGTTCAGAACCTTAACCAAAGACATCTACTGGACAGAGCCGATCCCATGCTCTTACCACATGAGCATATCAATTTAAAACGATCTTATGATTCCAACATAAGAAACCTATAGCTCGCGAGTGACAAACATCACTCAACTTTTATCGTGTCCTTAGAGCATGGCAACTAGCAACCTATCATGCTAGTATTTGAGCATAGGAACCTAAGATCATGCATCTATAGTTTCAATTCAACTCCTCAAACATAAATGCACAAACGTAGACAAACATAATTGTAAAAGTTAGAAAACTGGGTTATGCTCCGGGGCTTGCCTTCAGTAGCACAGTTAGTGGGGAACTCTTCCGAACTTTGGTTTTGGTCTTGCTGCACCTCCTCCACGTGCACTTCTCCTTCAGTTAGCTCTCCCTCAGATTCCGGCACCAACTCGTAGTTTCCGTCGGGAAGTTCTACACGACATGCATATCCATTAACTTCATGTATTCATAATTAAGAAGTGAAAACTCAGTTTAGAATTGAAAGGTAAACATGGGCTGTACGAGTGACCACATTTACCTGGATAAAGATATATTCAGCATACTCTTCCTACCAAAGCAAGGGTGTGTGTGGTTTATCTTCCTTATTTGATGGTGATTGTGTGCACATCTAAATTAATTAATTATTTAATTTTATTTCACCAAAGGAAAGGGTGTTGCTCAGGGTGTGTCTTGGCGAAGCACGATTTAAGTATACTAGGTTCACCATAAAGGTGACTTTGGGTTTGCTTATTAATTAAAGGCTTATACTTGATTTACTTCAAAAATTGATTATGGAAGTTATACATACAATCTCACTACAAGAAACATCAGGCATGGACATGATATAACAACAAAGCTGATTGATGTACAACTGAAGGAGAAGTGAACGTGGTGGAGGTGCAGCAAGACCCGAACCAAAGTTCGGAAGACTTCCCCACTGACTGTGCTAGTGAAGGCAAGCACCGGAGCATAACCCAGTTTTCTAACTTTTACAATTAGGTTTGTCTATGTTTGTGCATTTACGTTTCAGGAGTTGAATTGAAACCATAGATGCATGATCCTAGGTTACATTATGTGGTAAGAGCATGGGATCGGCTCCGGCAGGTAGATGTCTTTGGTTAAGCTTTTGAACGTACTAAACATTTGCCGGGAATGGGACCGGTAAGCCTAATACCCGATTGGCACGGCAAGGGAACTTTAGTGCTACTACTCCTGGGTTCGGCCCCTGCTACAGCTTAATTGTGGTGCATGTGTGAACCTTGACGGATGAGGTCCGTGGCTCATAAAGCTTGTAATCTCTCAAACTTTGTAGAAGAATGCGGAGATGTTCGACATGTTCTACTTCATCTTTGGAATAAATTAATACGTCATCGATGAAGACCACCACAAACTTATCCAGTTCGTTCATGAATACTGAATTCATGAGGTACATGAAGTAGGCAGGAGCATTTGTCAGCCCAAAGGACATGACTAAAAATTAATATAGCCCATATCATGTGGAAAAGGTAGTTTTAGGAATATCACAAGGCCAAATCTTTATCTGATGGTATCCTAATCTAAGATCAATCTTGGAAAAGACTTTTGCTCCTGATAGCTGATCAAAAAACACATCAATGCGGGGAAGGGGGTATTTATTTTTGATAGTCACCGCATTGAGAGGTCGGTAGTCCACACAACACCTCAAACTACCATCTTTCATCTTAACGAAGAGAGCAGGACATCCCCAAGGAGAAGAACTCGGGCAAATGAAACCCTTATCCAACAATTCCTGAAGCTAGGGCTTCAACTCAGCCAGTTCCTTGGGTGGCTTGCGGTAGGCCCGTTTTGAGATAGGTGCCGTACCAGGTTGTAGTTCGATAATGAATTCAATGTCCCGGTCTAGTGGCATACCAGGCAAATCATCAGGAAAGACATCCGGATATTCACAAACCATTGGGATATCCTCTAAGTGCGAAGTTATGGAAACAAAAGCACAAGGATTCATAGATTCTCCGGAGGGTAAGTAAAGTGTTGAGGCTCCGACATCAGGTGAATTGATTTCTATCATTTGCTCAGAAATATCCAGGACAACCTTATGCTGAGTCATCCAGTTCATTCCCAAAATAACATCTATGCCTTCCAACTCCAGAATTATAAGGTTGGTTTTAATTGTCTTGCTACCTATTTCAAGAGGTACCCTCTGGGTGATTTTGTTGGAAGAAATTTTCCCTCCCGGGGTTGCAATCAAATATGTCCCATTAGTGCGACGGGAGATCAACCCCAATTTGTCTAGTATTTTTCCATTAACAAAACTATGGGTGGCGCTAGAATCAAACAAAATCTTAATAGGTTGGCCTCGGATAGAGAATGCACCCATCATCATTGGTGCTCCCTCTAGAATTCCCACCATCGTGGTGAAGTTGAGACGACCCTGCTTGACTTGCACGGTTTGGTTCTTTCCCTTGTCTTTATTGTTCTGATTGGGTCCATGCCCTTGGTTCTGCTGGTTGCGCTGATTCTGCTGCTTGGGACGGGGGCACTCATTGGCATAGTGTCCCGTCTCTCCACAATTGAAGCATTTGCCATCCCTATTATTCCGGACAGGCTGTGAAGCATTAGGCTTTGAATTCTGTTGCTAGATAGTGTGAAATTCTTGGGCCACACTATTTATAGTGATGGTATTTCCATGGATCCAAGTAAAGTGCTGGAAGTGATTGATTGGAAACCACCTAACTCCATTAATCAAATTCGAAGCTTTCTTGGATTAGCTAGTTATTATCGTCACTTCGTTCTAGATTTTTCCAGAATTGCCAAACCTATGACTAAAATTTTGAAGAAAGAGGTCAAGTTTGTGTGGGATGAGAAATGTGAAAAAAGCTTTCCACACCCTAAAGCAACATTTGACTTCAGCACCTATTTTGGCTCAACCAGACAACTCTTGGCCATATGAGGTCTATTGCGATGCCTCGGGTACTAGTCTCGGTTGTGTTCTCATGCAAGAAAATAGGGTCATTGCTTATGCTTCCCGAGCACTTCGACCCCATGAAAAGAATTACCCCACACATGATCTTGAATTAGCAGCAGTTGTTCACGCTCTTAAATTTTGGAGGCATTACTTGATGGGAACCCGTTGCAATATATACACTGACCACAAAGCCTCAAGTATATGTTCACTCAAGCTGACTTGAATATGCGCCAGAGAAGGTGGTTAGAACTTATTAAAGATTATGACTTGGAGGTACATTACCACCCCGGTAAGGCAAATGTTGTTGCCGATGCTCTTAGCCAAAAAGCCCATTGCAATTGCTTATCTGTGGACACCTATAGTGACACACTGTGCCACGAGATGAACAAACTCAATTTGGAAATTGTTAGTCAAGGTGAGGTAAATGCTATTGGCATGGAGACAACCTTGTACGACTAAGTTTTAAACACTCAGTTTGATGATGAGGATGTTAAAAGGATAAGGAAGAAATTGTCAGAGGGTGATCCCAAATACAAGTGTTCGATCCTTGTTAAGTGATTTACCAGGCTTGACGTGGCAGACTCGACAGGTTAACTCCTTTTTTACACATAATGACCAAGTGGATGGTTTATGGGGTAATTAGGAATTAATTTGAGTGGTTCTGTCACACCTCGCACCATGAACGTACCAGATTCCTTGTACTGGCCCGCGGTTCCTTCTGCTTTTGCTTCCTGGCTTGAGACTGAGAAGTTGACTTGCATGGAAGGAGACATTTTAGCGTCTAAAGCCATGAACGCAAATGGCCTGCAATGATCGTCTCGTGCATAAATTGTCTTTTATTATAGTAGTGGGAGTGAATGTGTCATTCCGAAACGTCTGTTCATGGACATCAGTTACCACCCAGAATGGACGCGTCCCATCAGTGTGGGTGTCACCACATTCAGGTCATGAACTTCACAGTTCTAGACCTTAAGTGTGATTCACAATGATCGACACGTTCGTTCAGAGCGGGTGTGCAAACAAGTTCGTGGTTAACACCCGGTGCCTGTCCTTAACTGTAATTCTTAATGATTGACACATGGAACAACTTGTGAGAGCGTGTCGTCCCCAAACGCCCATTCGAGATGCCCTTCTGTGCTGATATGCATGTTAATAATACACACACACAAACATATATAGCTATTCCAATTCCCAGCTTATTCCGTTTTGGCCTTGTCGCATCAACCATTTCATCATGTTTCTCAGTCTCCAAGGCCTACGGGAATCATCAAGTGTGAATCCAGACCATTCGTAGACCTTTTCAGTCACGACTCACGCAGCGTACCTGATTGAGGTGGACTTGTGAAGTCATCCTGCACCGTGCGTGTTGCAATGCAAGGACCATCAGGTCGATCTGATTGCCTTGTGCAGCCTTACAGCACCCAATCTTTTTCTCCAGATGCAATTGGCACCTAAAACTTTGCATAAACAAATGGTAGAGAGTTGTCTCGCAGTTGATGCAGCATGAGGACCAGGTGTGTCCGAGGACCAGTGGAGGGTCGCTCCTTAGTGATGAGTGATTGACAACATTGAGTGGACTAATGCTTGGCTAAGTGTGCAGGTACAGGTTGTGGCTCGACTCGTGTTGGTGCAGGTGAAGAACAAGCACGAAATGCCTTAGCCGTGGCGGCCTCCGTGTGATGGAGAGGCAAGTAGGCTTGGTTCGATGGACCCGGTGGCCGATGGGGTCAACTGCGTTCCGTGCGGTGCAAGACTGGCGGACTGAAGTCGTGAACATGGGCCGGTGCAAGGTAGTGGATCGAGGCCAAAGCTTGCACACGGGGTTTGTTGGTTTTCCCACAAAACCATCGGTGGACGGTTTCTTGGTTTGGGCCTCAAAACCAAGTCCGGAGGCCCAAGGCGACGGAGATGGTGATTCGGGAGCTTCGGGAAGCTTCGAGGCGGGGGACACGTGGCGTGATCACGGGGCTTGCGTCGATGCTAATCAAGGCCGCGGTGGAAGCGTGTCTGCTCGATGAAGACTTGACCAAAATACCCCTGAGGGGTTGTATCTTCATTTCAAGTTGTAGGGGTAACGTGGTCATTTACCTCCCGCCGATGGACTTCGAATAAATAGCGGAGAGGTGGATGGCATCTCTCTCTTGGACTCTAGGTTTTTCCTCCCTCGGTAGATTGCTCTGAATTGCTTCTTTTCCTCTGTATTCCTTAGGCTAGATTCTTGTATAGACTCTGACCTCTGGATGTATGGAAGCATTTGGCGTTGCGGTGATCTCCTAGTCCTCTGTGATTTTCATGTCATTTTCGGGGCTATTTTTGGGGAGTTTTGTTCTTCGCTCGATTCGGGGATTTGAAGGGGTTTCTTCTCGGATTTCTTTGAGGGGATCATGGGTGGATGCCTTGCGCATCTTTATGTGTGATCTTGACCCCTCAAACGCCGGGAAACACCTTCGATTCGTGAGTTTTTGGCCGGAGTTCAAGTTCTTGGTGGTTGTTCGGGTGATCCGCGATTCCCAGCGATTTGGTGAGTTAGAGGTCGAGATTTTTGGGGTATAGCTTCCTCTTGTGTTGCTTATCATCTCCCCCAAATCTTGTCTCAAGAGCTTTAACCGTTTGGGAGATCCGGTGATGGATTTGGAGGGTTGACTTCGCGGGGTCGAGCTTTTTCTGCTCTGTCCGCGCCTGGCGGACTGTCCGCGGGACGCGTGCGGACTGTTCGCGTGACTGCAGTTCGTCGTGAGTTCATCCATGTTCGTACGTGTTTGCGTTTCGATCTGTTTCGCCGCTAGGGTTTCGCTGCAAGTGGTTTGCGGACTGTCCGTGTGTGCTATCCAGACTATCCGCATAGCGTTGGTTTTGTCTGGGGTACCTCGAGGTTTGTCTGGGGTGTCCAGCGAGTTTCGCTGGACTGTCCATCTGGTGTGGCCGGACTGTCCGCGAGGTGTCGGACCGTCCGCGGTGCTCGCCCGGACTGTCCGATTTTTCCCGGTCCAGCACTGGTTGTTCGAGGTCCTATTTCGTACTGTCCGCCGTACTCGTCCGGACTATCCGGCCTGGACTTCGCAGATTTGGCTAAGTCCTTTGGTTCTTGTCTTGTGCTTCCGCTCTTTGCTTCTAGGCTTGTCTCTAGTTCTTGTGGGCTTGTGTGTGCCTTGTCTAGAGCTTCTTTGGTGTGTGCGAGTACTCGGAATGGCAATCGGGGTATAGGCTGACTGCGACCTTCGGGAAGAATTTTTATTCATGAGTTTTTGGCCGGAGTTCAAGTTCTTCGTGGTTGTTCGTGTGATCTGCGATTCCCAGCGATTTGGTGAGTTAGAGGTTGAGATTTTTGGGGCATAGCTTCCTCTTGTGTTGCTTATCATCTCCCCCAAATCTTGTCTCAAGAGCTTTAGCTGTTTGGGAGATCTGGTGATGGATTTGGAGGGTTGACTTCGCGGGGTCGAGCTTTTTCTGCTCTGTCCGCGACTAGTGGACTGTCCGCGGGACGCATGCGGACTGTCCACGCGACAGCAGTTTGTCGCGAGTTCATCCGTGTTCGTACGCGTTCGCATTTCGATCCGTTTCGCTGCTAGGGTTTCGTTGCAAGTGGTTTGCGGACTGTCCGCGTGTGCTGTCTGGACTATCCGCATGGCGTTGGTTATGTCTGGGGTGCATCGAGGTTTGTCTGGTGTGTCCAGCGAGTTTCACCGGACTGTCTGCGAGGTGCCGGACCGTCCGCGGTGCTCGCCCGGACTTTCTGATTTTTCCTGGTGCAGCACTGGTTGTTCGAGGTCCTATTTCGGACTGTCCGCTGAGGGTCCGCGGATTGTTTGCCAAGCTTGCGGACTGCCCGCCGTACTCGTCCGGACTATCCGGCCTGAACTTCGCAGATTTGGCTAAGTCCTTTGGTTCTTGTCTTGTACTTCTGCTCTTTGCTTCTAGGCTTGTCTCTAGTTCTTGTGGGCTTGTGTGTGCCTTGTCTAGAGCTTCTTTGGTGTGTGCGAGTACTGAGAGTGGCAATCGGGGTATAGGCTGAGTTCGACCTTCGGGAAGAATTTTTATCGGCTCCCATTCACTCCCCCCTCTCTGGTCGCCTTTTCAGTCCTTCATAGCATGAGCTGATGCAGTTGAGACAACCATTAGATGCAGCTAATGCGGCTTGAGTTGTCCGCAGGACTTTCTTGTCGTCTAGACTGGAGAGTCCGGAAATGAACACATACTTAGACACGTCGGGCTCATCCCATGATACCCATCATCCACACATGTAATCGATGTGCGCCACTAAAGATTCTGACCTAGATAGATTCATATCAGGCGTAGGCCTGACTATATTCCGAGCATCTCACGTTTTCCATAGTAACTTTAGCAATGCTACACCGAGCTCACGTGCCTGCCGTAGTCCTCGATAAATAGGCGAGCGCGGCACAGCGTTCGTCTTGCATTTCTCAACTTTAGTGGGATACAAGGGTGAGATCATTTTCTTGGCTAATCTTGTTTACTTTATGTATGCATGATATTTAGATGGTCACATTATATTTTTAGCTTATGTAGGGTTTGTTCTTCGTTTGTGTATGCAGTACATGGAGAATGGCCGTGCAAGGAAGGGACAGAGCATGGAACTTAGAGGAGTAGGGGAAGCTGGAGCATTCGGGCGCAATGGCACCTTACCAGCACTAAGTTCAACCGCTTCCATCGGCACCGCAGCAGCACCCGGCCCCAATGGCACCTCCATTTCCGCTGGCATCGGCACCGCAGCAGCACCCGACCCGAATGGTAGCTCAGGATCAGCTGAACCTCATGGCACAACCTTTTCGCCCGCGGCCCAGGCCGCCACCTCTCCTGTTGCTCATTGAAATGCCACTCCCGCGACCAGTGTTCATTTTACAAGATGAATCACATGACCTGAAATGGTCTTTGTTGCTTTGGCTACAGTAGGCTGGTCCCGCACGTGTTTTTCACAAAGCTATGTGGGTGTGCCCTTTTTGCCTGAGGGGTCACAGGCAATGGACCATTCGTGACCTGCTGTTACATGCACATAACATCGCCATTTTGCCTGCCTAGTTGTGGCATACAAGGGCGAGGCATCACGCTTTGGAGGAGTATCTGCTCAAGGATACACATTTTGCTACACTCCGTGCAATGGCGGGAATGTCATGAGGCCCTGATGGTAGTAGTATGTCATGATGGTAGTAGTTTGAGCCTTCGAATTACCGATTTATATTAAAGACTCACCTAAAATTTACAGGTGGGACCTGGTCAATGTAAAAAATTCTCCTTCGAGTGGTAATAGGTTCGACCCACGGGAGGAGCACATTTTCTCCTTGTTTTACCGCCAAAGTTATCTGCTTTAACTTACATGCGGCATGCAAAATACTATAAACACAAATAAACTAATATAAAAAATCTTCTTAGCTCAAATAACACAAACTGCATCATGTCTCAGTGGTAGTGCCACCCTCCCCTTCAGAATCAAAGGTCCTATGTTCGACCCCTACTATTGACATTGTATCCTCTTAATTTTTCTTTATTTTTTACCATACTCACTTGTGGGACCCTTTTAAACTTTATGATGAGTTGGAACACTCTATTTTTTAAAAAATGCTTACATGTGGGACCCTGCAAAATTTTATGACGAGTTGGAACACTCTATTTTCGAAAGAATGTCTACATGTGGGACCCTTCCGAATTTTATGACAACTTGGAACACTTTATTTTTAAAATAATGCTTACATGTGGGACAAAAGTTTGTTTATGACGCTGTTGCGGAGCTTATGTCGTCACAAAACTAGCTTGGAACAGGGAATGCTCGGCTACAGTAACGACCGTTATGACGAAAGGTTTTTTGTCACTAAATTTGCTCGGAAGTGAAATTTAATGACGAGATTAGCTAGGAACGTCACAAATCAATGACGCTAAAATGTGGTTACGTAACTAGTCAGCGATTTTGTTGTAGTGCCTCTCGACGTTGTCTTGCTCTTCGTGCCAGCGTACGGTCCGCACTTGATCCCGTCGGCCACCGGGTACCTCAAACAAAGCCTACTTGTATCTCTGCTCCTAGGAGGTCACACAGACATAGACCTTTCGTGCTTGTTCTTCACCTACACCACGCGAATCAAGCCACAACCTGCACCTACAATACTAGGCCAAGAGTCAGTCCACATAATGTTGTTAATCACTCATCACCAAGGAGCGACCATCCACACACAAGTCCTCAGTCTCTCCCTTGATGAGTACATTGACAACACCCACATAGTAACCATCACACTAAATAATGAAAAGAAAAGAAACTAACAACAAAGCCATCAAGTGATCCAAAATCCAAACAACACAAACCCTAATCACTTGAAGCCAAAATCTCGGTCCCCTAAAGCAAGGGCAATGACTCAACACAACCGAAACAAAATCCAAAGCTCACACGGAGTGAACCACCAAAGCAAGAACTCAGGCAAGCTCACACGGCCGGTCAGCGTGCGCGCGCGTGCCGCGTGGCACCGACCAGCGGCTCCGCATGCGTCCACGCACAGTGATCACGGTGCTGTGCACGGACCCGCGATCACTGTCGTGCCTCGGTGTACGTGCACCAGCGTACGGTGGGGAGGCCGACGTGGCGCTCTGCGACGTCGCGTGCGTGCGCAAGTTCCCGGCGTGGTTTCATTTCGATTTAGCACTATTTGACAGGCCAAAACTCAAGATTTCACAACTAAACTGCTCCCAGGTGTAAATACCAAAGATGGAGATCTCATGACCCTCTACAACTTTTACAAAGGCTGATGTGTGTCTTGATCAATATATTTTGCATAAACGGCATGCCAAGATGAAGATTTTATTAGCGCCTGGAAAATGTGATTGCTGCCATTGACCATGATTTTCACCACTTTACACTCAAAATTTGAAATGCCACCAATTATGAAAATTGTGTCTGTTGATAAGATGCACAACTTTTATATTTACCGATTTTGAAGTGTTTAAGTGAAATTTGGAGAATGTGGTAAAAGTTCTAGACAAGGTATGGATGTCAAAGGGTTTAACTAGGGTTTTGACCAAGTCTTTGACTAAGGGTTGAAACACTAATGAAGTTGACTTGTTTAAGATGATGATTAGCACTAATTAACACTAACTAAAAACATGAGGTGTTACAGATACCCATCGTCCACACATGTAATCGATGTGCGCCACTGAAGATTATGACCTAGATAGATTCGCATCAGGCGTAGGCCTGACTATATTCCGAGCATCTCACATTTTCCATAGTAACTTTAGCAATGCTACACCGAGCTCGTGTGCCCGCCGTAGTCCTTGATAAAAAGGCGAGTGCGGCACACCGTTCGTCTTGCATTTCTCAACTTCAGTGGGATACAAGGGTGAGATCATTTTCTTAGCTAATCTTGTTTACATTATGTATGCATGGTATTGAGACGGTCTCATTATATTGTTAGCTTATGTATGGTTTTTTCTTCATTTGTGTATGCAGTATGTGAAGAATGGACGGATAAGGAAGGGACGGAGCATGGAACTTGGAGGAGTCGGGGAAGCGGGAGCGGTCGGGATTGCCATGAGGCCGTGATGGTAGTAGTATGTCGTGATGGTAGTAGTATGTCTTGATCGTAGTAGTATGAGCCATGATAGTGGATCGTTGTACTTCCACCAATAGTGGACCGATCCATCCTCATGTGTAATCAATGTGTATGCATGCATTTGTCTCGTAATGTCGTTTGTATTTGGATTGTGTTATTTCTAATAAAAATGGTAATGTGTGTCTACTCCCTCGGTATAAATTCAGTGAAAACGGAGAGTCTATTCCCTTGATTTCTTCAATATCAGATGAACACAAGGCGAAAGTTCATTTTGTAGCAAACATCATAGGATGATCAGGTTCCTACAAGTTTCTCAATTTGTCATAACAAAGTTCGCACCACCAAGTGGCAAACATCAACATATCGGTAATTATCCCCGCATATGATAAAACCCAACATCTTGAAAAAATAGTAGTAAAAGAAAAGATAAAACAAAGCCGAACAGTAGTCGTTCTACGTAATGAGACTACATGAACAACAGGCGAAAGTCCGTTGTGCAATGTTCAGTCAGACCGGATTAAAGTGTCACTGGTACGCAACAGTTTATAAGGAAAACCGAACATCTTACAATTTAGTAGTACGCAATGATAAAACCGAACATCTAGAGAAAACAGTAGTAAAAGAAATGCTAAAACAGAGCCGCTGCTCTACTTCTAATCCATCTACTAGTAGCAGTCACCACTAATTGTGGTGCTGCTTCTTGGTCGATGGTGCACCCGGCACCTTGTTGCAGCTGCTCACAGACGAGGTAGTGGTTCTGTTGCCTCCGCCCATGGAAGATGGTGGCGGACCACCCCAAGCATCGACCGCAGATGAGGTCGTCCCTCCATTAGCGCCTCCTGGGGGTGATGGTGCCGCTCCATGGCGGTCGGTCGAGCATGGTGGATGATGGCCTCTGCTCGACGAGGATGGCAAAGATTGACTGCCGCCGACTGATGAGGATGAGATAGGATGATGGCGCTTGGAGAAGATAGTTTGCTAGCTAGTGGTGGTGCTTCCACGCCACTGACCCCTGCCAGCTCTTGCTGACCTGCGAGGGGTGCGATCTTTCAGAGGCACTCCATCTTGGATTTCTATTTTGTTCCACAAACTCCGAATCATCAGAGGATGTGTCCACCAGCACTCGAATGGGGGCTCTGCTCTACCTCCTCTTCATCAGACGTCTGGGGATCCTCCCTTTCATCAGAAGAAGAGGATGATGTGGCTTGCACCACACCTTGAGAGCCAGGTGTGGTTCGAGGACCGGTGGATGGTCGCTTCCTGGTGTGATGAGTGATTGACAACGTGGTGTAGACTGATTCTTGGCTAAGCATTGCAGGTGCAGGTTGCGGCTTGACTGGTGCAGGTGCAGGTGAAGAACAAGCGTGAAAGGTCGTTGCCGGTGAGGCCTCCAGGTGTGGAGAAGACAAGTAGGCTTGGTTCGAGGGACCCGGTGGCCAGCGGGGTCAAGTGCGGGCCGCATGGTGGCAAGAACGGCAAGATGAAGTCATGGACGGTTTCTTGGTTGAGCCTCAAAACCAAGGTCGAGCCGGGACTACGTGGGAGCCGAGTCATGAGTGGTGATTGGCAGAGGCTACACCTAGTTCGCGGGGTTTCTGGTGGTTCACCAGAAAACCACTGGGTTCCTTGGTTGATCCACAAAGCCAAGACCGAAGAACCGAAGACGGAGGTGCAGCAGCTCCAGACCGGTCTGACCGGTGGGTCTGACCGGTCTGACCGGTGGGTACCGGTCTGACCGGTGAGGAGAACCGGTCTGACCGGTGTGCGACGACGCAGTCCGGAATCTTCGAAGCGGAGGACACGCGTCGGGATCGCAAGGCTTGCGTCGAGGCTAAGCAAGTTTGCGGTCGCTGGGCATCCGTCCGATGGTGCGAAGACAAAGACTTCCAATTTCGCCCTCGAGGGGCATGTATCCCTAGTTAGCTAGTAAGGGTATTTTAGTCTTTCGGTTGCCTCCATATAACCCAAGGGGTGAGAGGATGGCAGCCATCTCTTGGAACCCTAGCTCATTTGGTTTTCCTATTTTCCTTCCTATTTTCTTAGGATTTTCGTAGGACTAGCTTGAGAGCTTCATGGTGAGATCTTGTGAGAGGGAAGGATGATCGGGCGGCAAGCTAGACCTTGTATGAACCTCTTTGGTATGTATAGATGATTCGGCGTGGTTCCTCAAGGCTTGGATGTGTCTTTCCCGTTTCTCCTTTTTGGTGATTTTCGGAGCCCTTTCTTGGCGATTTTCTTGGAGCGATTTCGAGGCTTTTCTCTTTGGGATTTGGTGGGGGATGTATGCATGAACCCTTCGTGGTTCTTTTTCCTTTGATTCCCCTTCCAAATCCGTGAGCAAAGGGGCTCGATTTTGGGGTTTTCGTGGCTCTAGGGTTAGAGGCGTTCTTGGTGGGATTTCTTCGATTCCTCTTGATTTGACAAGTTTTGGTGGACCAAATCTTGGCTATGGAGTACCCATGAGGTGTTCCTACTATCCCCAAAGTCTTGTGCAAAACCGTGGAGCGAATCGGGAGATCGGGAGTTGGATTTGGAGGAGTTGACTCGCGGGCGCTGTTCTTCCCGAGCTGCCCAGGCACGACCGGTCTGACCGGTGCTCTTGACCGGTCTGACCGGTGCTAGCCCTTGGTGGGTTTTTGTCTCGGGGAACAGCCTTGTCCGTGTGGTTTTGTCCCGTGGTCCTGCTGTTCAGTTCTTGGAGTGTTTGGAGTTGTTTTGCTAGGATTTGTGAGGGGTTCTTCTTCCTCACAGGTTGTGTTTCGTGGTGGTTTTTGTTCCAGGGCCTAGAGGATTCACTGAGGCTTCCTGGAACGTTTGCTGTGCGGCTGCTGTAGCACCGGCCTGACCGGCTCTGTCCACCGGTCTGACCTGTGTCACCGGTCTGACCGGCGCAGGCCATCGGTCTGACCGGTGTAGCACAGGCAGCAAGCCGTGCAAGTTTCCGCTGTGTGTTTTGGTGAGTTTTGGCTAGGAAGGTTGAGTGTTGGTTCCTAGGACCAGTAGCACTCCAGTGGCTGCGTGGTCTTGACCAACTTGGGTAGTTGGGTCGGAGACGTGAGTTGGAAGCCGTGTTCGTCTTGTTGGAGTTCCCATCTCCTTCGAGAAGAATTTTTATCGGCTCCCATTCACTCCCCCCCTCTCTGGTTCGCCTAATCGGTCCTTCAATTGGTATCAGAGCCGGTTCGGGTCTTTATTGACTCTTACCAGTCTAAGATCCAAAGATGGCGTACCAGGAACGGGGTTCGGGTCCTCCGCACTTCGATGGGAAGAACTACCAGATGTGGCAAAGGCGGATGGCGGCGTTCCTCCGCGGAAAGGGTCAGATCCTTTGGGATGTCACGGTGAACACAGCTTATGTTCATCCGATGAACTTCCTTGCTCCAGGATCGAGGGATATGTTCGAAGCCAACAACAAGGCTGTCGACTACTTGTTTCGTGCTCTGTGTCAGCCTGAATTCGATCGGGTTCAGACAGAGGACTTAGCTTGTAGGATTTGGGAGCAGTTGAAGGATGCTCATGCTGGGAATGCTCAGGTTCAGGCTCGGATGTACGCGACTTACCGGAGAGAGTACGAGAACTTCACTCATCTCCCCGGCGAGTCCGTCGATGCCCTTTTCCAGCGATTTACGGTCGTTGTGAACAACATGAGAGCCAATGTGGACGTCCTCCCATACAATGATCATGATAGAGCCGTGAAGCTCTTGCACTCGTTGGATCGTACCGTATGGGACGGGAAGTTTGAGGCTATTGTTGAGTCCGAGAAGTATGACACCTTGACGGTGAACGAGCTGTTCTCGAAGCTCAAGTCGGCTGAGTTGGACCGTGGTATGACAGCCAAGATCGAGAGCCCGACTGATTCTCATAGTCTCGCTCTCGTTAGTGGCAAAGGAGCTAAGTCTAACGCTAACGCATCCTCCAGGATGTACTCTCTGTCTTCTTTGATGTCTTTGCCAGATGAGGAGTTCGACGTGCTTGGAGAGGACGAGCTGGCGTTGCTGACCAGGCGGTTCGAGAGGCTGCACGAGAACCGGGTGAACACGAGGAGGACAGCACGGACGTGCTTTCAGTGCGGCAAGCCAGGACACTTCGTTGCCGACTGCCCGGAGAAGACGGAGAACAAGGACGGCTACAAGGACGGCTACAGGCACCGATCGAGCAAGGATGGCAAGTACCGATCGAGGCGCGATCACAAGCACAAGAACAAGCACAAGGACGAGCGACGGTCGAGGAAGAAGGATGGCCGCGGCAGGAAGGCTCGAGCAATGGTCGGAGCGAGCGACGTCGACTCCAGCTCCGCCTACTCTTCCTCAAGCTCGAGTAGCAGTGAAGATGAAGGTGATCGGCGCAAGAACAAGAAGTCATCCAGGAACTTGAGCGGGTTGAGCTGCTTCGCGAGAGATGGCTTCTGCGGCATGGCCCGTAGCTCCGGCAGCAAGAAGAGCCACCAGAGTGACTCGGACTCTGACTCCGAGGATGAGGTATGTGATGAGCTCTCTTCTTTGCGCAAGGAGAATGATGAGTTGGTTGACTTGCTTGATAACCGCGATCACATGCTTAGAGAGGCCAAGAAGATGAGGAAAGAGCTTAGGGCCTCACTAGAAGATGCTAGGAACCGTGTGGCTGAGCTAGAAACCCAGAACCTAGATGCTAAGCTTGAGATTGATTCGCTTAAGGCTTCTCCTGTGGTTTCTGATGAGATTGATTGCTGTGATTGCTCTGTGTACCTAGCTGATCTTACTGCTCTTAAGGATAAGCATGCTTCTACTTGTGATGAACTAGATATGCTTAGGGTTGAAGTGGCTGAGCTTAAGTCTAGACCTGCTTTGCTAGGTGCTTGCACTTCTTGCCCTGTTTTGCATGGAAAGATTGATGAGATGCATGCTTACACTGTTTCGCTTGAGGCCAAGTTGAAAGAGCCTATTCCCACTTCTTGCTCTACTTGTGAATTGCATGCGGTTAAGAATTTGGAGCTTGCACATTATGTTGATCGCCTGCAGGATGAAAATGATGAGCTGAGAAAATGTATGAGCTGGTTGTCGGGTCAGGAGCCTCAGCTCGGTATCATGATAGCGGCTTTCAAACGCTATGATGGTCAGGCACTTGGGGCTGACAAGCTTGGAGAGAACCGTGGTGAGGGAGCTGAGAGAGTTGGAGAGATTCCTATCCCACCACCAAACAGACACAAGAACAAGTTTGAGCCCAAGCCCAACCATCTCAGAAACAAACTTGACACTACTCCAGATCCACCCATATTCCCTCACCCAACAAATGATTTTCAGAAACCGGTGAAGTTTGTGAGCCCAAAGGGAGGTGAGGAAGGAGAGAAGAAGGGTGAGAAGCCGAGTGGGCAGCCCCAACCCAAGCCTAAGCCTAAGCCACAGCCCATAAAGTTCCATTGTGGGTATTGTGGGAGAGATGGTCACAAGGATGAGTTTTGCTTCAAGAGGAAGCGTGAGGAGAGAATGGCTAGAGAGTGGGCTAACAGGGACAGGTACCACCCCTCTAATGGTGTACCTGAGCCTCGTATGCAGATGCCCAGGGCCAAGGCGATTGTGAGGACGGTTCCGGCTTGGGGAGACCGGAAGGCTGCAGGTGTTGCTGCTGGCCGAGCCACACCGGTCAGACCGGTGTACTACACCGGTCAGACCGGTGCAGGTCTGGGCAGACAGCGAGTCAGGTTTCGTGCTCGTGAGGATGCTCGGTTTGGTTCTGGAGGTCGTGGTTCTGGTGGTTGGTCTGGAAAGTTTGCAGGTGGTCAGTTTGCTAGGCGTTCTCCACCTCGTGCTCAATACGAGGGTGAGAAGAGTCGTAGCTTTGAGATGGAGCGGAGGTACGATCCACGGTTTCCCTTTCGTGGTTTTCGTCCTCCTCCAGCTAGAAAGGGTTGGTTCCCTCGTGGTGGTTACCGTGGTGGTAGCTTTGATAGGCGTGATGATTTGGTTTGTGCTAACCCCACTTTGGAGCAAATGGCTCGGCACTGGTTTTACTCTTTTGGTACTAACCCCAGTGCTGAGTCGTTTGTTCACTCACGCGCTCGCTTTTGAATTTCAGGTGGGAGACTTGAAGAACATTTGGTTGATTGACTCCGGTTGCTCGAGGCATATGACCGGAGACAAGGGGTGGTTCTCAAGTCTCGTCCCGGTGGTGACAAAGAAGTACATCACCTTTGGGGACAATGGGCGAGGGCGTGTGCTGTCAGAAGGTGAGATTAAGGTAAGTGACAAGATCACTCTCAGGCGTGTTGCTCTTGTTCAATCGCTTGGATACAATTTGCTTTCTGTGTCCCAGTTGTTGGATGAGGGTTTTGAGGTGTTGTTTCGGCCTGGTGGTTCTCGGATTTTAGATTCTCGGGGGGATCTTGTTTGCATGGTCGTTCCCGAGGGTCAGGTGTTCCGAGCTGATTTTTCTCAGTCTTCTGGTGTGGAGCGTTGCTTCTTGGCTGGTTCTTCGAGTGAGTTGTGGAAGTGGCATAGGAAGTTGGGTCACTTGAGCTTTGACCTCTTGTCTCGCTTGAGTAAACTCAATTTGGTCCGAGGATTGCCACGATTGAGGTTTGAGAAAGAGTTGGTTTGTGCGCCGTGTAGGCATGCCAAGATGGTGGCCTCTTCTCACCCGCCTCTCACCGATGTGATGACTGAGCGTCCATGCGAGCTGCTCCATATGGACCTTGTTGGCCCAGCTCGTGTGCGATCTGCGGGTGGGAAGTGGTATGTCCTTGTTGTGGTGGACGACTACTCTCGGTATGCGTGGGTGTTCTTTCTTGAGGAGAAGGGGGAGACGTTTGGTTTTGTTCGAGATCTTGTCTTGAGGTTAAGAAACGAGAGGCACGGAGATGCCATACGAGCGATCCGCAGTGACAATGGCTCGGAATTCAAAAACTCTCGCTTCGAAACCTTTTGCCATGACTTGGGTCTTGAACATCAGTTTTCGAGTCCGTATACGCCTCCCCAGAATGGCGTGGTGGAAAGGAAAAACAGGACCTTGTGCGAGATGGCTCGGACGATGCTCGACGAGCATAGGACTCCGAGAAGGTTCTGGGCTGAGGCGGTTAATACCGCGTGCCATGTGTCGAACAGGATCTACCTCAGGGTTCACAAGAAGAAAACCTGTTACGAGTTGATGCACGGTCGCACACCCAAGGTGAGTCACTTCCATGTCTTTGGTTGTAAATGCTTCATTCTGAAGAAAGGGAAGAAGTTGGACAAGTTCGAGGCTAGGTCTGTCGATGGTATTTTCTTTGGTTATGCATCTCATTCTAGAGCATTTCGTGTGCTCAATCTTGAAACTAACCAAATTGTGGAGACTTGCGAGGTAACCTTCGACGAGACACAGCCACGTAGTCAGCTTGTTTTTGAGTGTGCAGGTGACGACGAACTTGGCGAGGAGATCTTTCAGGAGGAGGAGCATGAACATGGAGATGATGAAGATGGCGGTGTGATGCCCGCGGCTGAACATGTACTTACTACTTCGACGACGATCGAGAATGGACCCTCTCCCACACCTACAACGACAAACCCAGATCAAGGCGAAGCTGCTGTTGAGGGGGAGGTAGCATCAAGGCGAGAACCTCCCCGACGAGTGCAAGTGGATCACCCAGCTTCGAGAATCATCGGCGACATGAATGAACGTACTACACGGTCGAGGGTTCGGAACAATTCTCATTTCGCTCATGCTGCTTTTGTTGCCACTTTTGAGCCCAAAGACATTGGACATGCGTTATCTGATCATAATTGGGTTAACTCGATGCATGAGGAGTTGGAGAATTTTGAGAGGAACCAAGTTTGGGTGTTGGTTGACCCTCCCCCAGGGTGTAAGCCGATTGGGACAAAATGGGTGTGGAAAAATAAAGAGGGAGAGAAAGGAGAAGTGGTGAGGAACAAGTCGAGACTTGTTGCTCAGGGGTACAGTCAGAAAGAGGGGATCGACTACGAGGAGACTTTCGCTCTTGTAGCTCGTTTGGAGGCGATCAGGATCCTTCTAGCTTTTTCCGTGGCTAAAGGGTTCAAGTTGTACCAGATGGATGTGAAGAGTGCTTTTCTGAACGGTGTTTTGGAGGAAGAGGTGTTTGTGAGGCAACCACCGGGGTTTGAGAGTGAGAAGTACCCTCACCGGGTCTACAAGTTGAGGAAGGCGCTGTATGGGTTGAAGCAGGCGCCTAGAGCTTGGTATGGTAGGTTGAGGGGGTTCCTGTTTGAGAGAGGGTTTGAGATGGGGAAGGTCGATCAGACCTTGTTTCTCCTCAGGCAGGACAGAGATATCCTGATTGTGCAGGTATACGTGGATGATATTGTCTTTGGTGGCTCGTCTAACTCTCTTGTTGCAAGGTTTGCAGAAGACATGAGCAGGGAATTTGAGATGAGCATGATGGGCGAGTTGCAGTTCTTCCTCGGGCTACAAATCAAGCAATCAAAGGAAGGAACATTTGTGCACCAAGCTAAGTACACCAAGGACATTGTGAGGAAGTTCAAGATGGAGGATTCCAAGGCCATGGCGACGCCTATGAGTACGACTACAGTTCTTGATGCGGACGAGGAAGGTGAACACGTGGACCAGAAGGAGTACCGGAGCATGATCGGGTCACTCCTCTACTTGACGGCGACGAGGCCGGACATTCAATTCTCAGTGTGTCTGTGCGCTCGTTTTCAAGCTTCTCCAAGGACTTCGCATCGGCAAGCAGTCAAGCGCATTTTCAGGTATTTGCGACACACTCCCGACTTTGGCCTTTGGTACTCTGCGTCTTCTTCTTTGGCGCTTCATGGATTTTCAGACGCGGATTTTGCCGGGTGTCGGTTAGATAGGAAGTCCACTTCTGGGACTTGCCAGTTCTTGGGTTCTTCTTTGGTATCTTGGTCTTCCCGCAAACAGTCGAGTGTTGCTCAATCCACTACCGAGGCAGAGTATGTGGCCGCAGCTAGTTGTTGCTCTCAGCTCCTTTGGATCACATACACCATGAGTGACTTTGGTGAGGAGTATACCCATGTCCCACTTCAATGTGATAGCACCAGTGCCATAAGCGTTGCAAAGAACCCAGTGCTCCATTCCAAAACCAAGCACATAGAAGTGAGGTATCATTTTCTGAGAGACAACGTAGAGAAAGGGAAGATAGCTTTGATCCATGTACCCACACATGAACAACTAGCCGATATTTTCACCAAACCCCTAGATCAAGCAACTTTCACTCGTTTGCGGGGGGAGCTTGGTGTTTGTTTGATTTCTTGAGTTGGCGTGTGGGAGCTCCTTTGTAGCATATGTATAGCTTTCCTTTGTGCATTTCTTGCATTTGGCATGGCATATGTAGCATGATGTATAGGCATCTTTGTATCTTAGGTTGCATGCATTTTTTGTATCATATGCATTGTTTAGGAAAGGCTTCTCCTATACACATTGTTCACCATGGAATGACATATATGTCTTTGTGAGCTAGTTTGATAAGCTATGGTTAGTTTTGGCTTAGCTCTTGATAATCTTGGTTTGTATCCATGGTTGATGGCTATGTTTTTGAAAAATTTCATATATATGCTCTCTTGTGAGTAAATGCCTTTACATGATCTTGACATGTTTTAGTGGCTTGGCTATGCTTAATTTGTGGTTGGATAGCTTATTTTGATCATATGGGGCCAAAGGCTCATTTGCCATCATGAATGTTTAGCCCCCATGCTTCATCTTGTGGAGGGGCATAAGTTCCTTTTTGTCGCAAAGACATTTCATGTACCAATTATAAATCTGAAAATGAAATGTAAATTGCTTGAAAAATGTGCTCACATGTCATATGTGCTAATTTTAATTTGCTTTGGGTGCTAAATCGTTGCATGATGCCTACCAATGAGAAGTCTCATATATAGAAGTAGGCACATGGCTCGGTGGCTTTGACATGACATGAGGTGCTTGTGGGTGTTTATGATGGTCTTATGCTTAGAATGGTTGTCCTAGCATGAAGTTTGTGTGGCTTTGCCATTTTGACATGTTTTGCTCATGTTTAGGACTTTGCTCATGAGAGGGTGATTTTTCGCAAAATTGCTAAATTCTATCTTAGCTTCGCCCAATGGTTGTGAAACTTGGTGATCATGAAGTTTATGTCTTTACGAAGCTATAGAGTATCTAACTTGCTCGTTTGGACATGTGTAGCATCCTATGTTGAATTTTGTCTATTTGAGAAGCTCTAGGTTGCATTTTTTGCATTTTTGGCTTGATTCATGCATTGTCAACAAGGGGGAGAAGTTTGAGCATGTTTTGGCCTACTGAATGCATTTGGAAGGTTTTCAGGTGGTTTCGAGCTATTTTTTGGGCTCCGTTGTGCACCGGTCTGACCGGTTGAGGTCACCGGTCTGACCGGTCAGAGTGCTGGTCCTGTTCACATGTTGCCCACCGGTCTGACCGATGGTGTCGACCGGTCTGACCGGTCAGAGCTGAGCTGTTGCAGCTGCTCTGTTTTGTGAAGTGGTTCGCATGCATTTGTCCAGGGGGAGTTGCATCGGTTCAGGGGGAGCTTGCATGTGTGCAGGGGGAGCTCTTTGTGGTTTTCGAGCTTTGGTTTGATGGTTTGTGCTCTTTGCTTGAGCATGTTTTGTCTCGGATGTGTCGAGTCGTTGCCCTTGCCTAAGGGGTCCGAGACTTGTCTTCTTCAAGTGATCTTGCTCTTTGCCTTTTCTTTGGCTTTCGATCGCTTGTTGGAGTTTCCTTTAGTCGTTTCTTTTCTTTTCCTTTTCTCTTGGTTACCAAAACGTGTGTGTTGTCAATGCACTCATCAAGGGGGAGATTGAGAGCCAGGTGTGGTTCGAGGACCGGTGGATGGTCGCTTCCTGGTGTGATGAGTGATTGACAACGTGGTGTAGACTGATTCTTGGCTAAGCATTGCAGGTGCAGGTTGCGGCTTGACTGGTGCAGGTGCAGGTGAAGAACAAGCGTGAAAGGTCGTTGCCGGTGAGGCCTCCAGGTGTGGAGAAGACAAGTAGGTTTGGTTCGAGGGACCCGGTGGCCAGCGGGGTCAAGTGCGGGCCGCATGGTGGCAAGAACGGCAAGATGAAGTCATGGACGGTTTCTTGGTTGAGCCTCAAAACCAAGGTCGAGCCGGGACTACGTGGGAGCCGAGTCATGAGTGGTGATTGGCGGAGGCTACACCTAGTTCGCGGGGTTTCTGGTGGTTCACCAGAAAACCACTGGGTTCCTTGGTTGATCCACAAAGCCAAGACCGAAGAACCGAAGACGGAGGTGCAGCAGCTCCAGACCGGTCTGACCGGTGGGTCTGACCGGTCTGACCGGTGGGTACCGGTCTGACCGGTGAGGAGAACCGGTCTGACCGGTGTGCGACGACGCAGTCCGGAATCTTCGAAGCGGAGGACACGCGTCGGGATCGCAAGGCTTGCGTCGAGGCTAAGCAAGTTTGCGGTCGCTGGGCATCCGTCCGATGGTGCGAAGACAAAGACTTCCAATTTCGCCCTCGAGGGGCATGTATCCCTAGTTAGCTAGTAAGGGTATTTTAGTCTTTCGGTTGCCTCCATATAACCCAAGGGGTGAGAGGATGGCAGCCATCTCTTGGAACCCTAGCTCATTTGGTTTTCCTATTTTCCTTCCTATTTTCTTAGGATTTTCGTAGGACTAGCTTGAGAGCTTCATGGTGAGATCTTGTGAGAGGGAAGGATGATCGGGCGGCAAGCTAGACCTTGTATGAACCTCTTTGGTATGTATAGATGATTCGGCGTGGTTCCTCAAGGCTTGGATGTGTCTTTCCCGTTTCTCCTTTTTGGTGATTTTCGGAGCCCTTTCTTGGCGATTTTCTTGGAGCGATTTCGAGGCTTTTCTCTTTGGGATTTGGTGGGGGATGTATGCATGAACCCTTCGTGGTTCTTTTTCCTTTGATTCCCCTTCCAAATCCGTGAGCAAAGGGGCTCGATTTTGGGGTTTTCGTGGCTCTAGGGTTAGAGGCGTTCTTGGTGGGATTTCTTCGATTCCTCTTGATTTGACAAGTTTTGGTGGACCAAATCTTGGCTATGGAGTACCCATGAGGTGTTCCTACTATCCCCAAAGTCTTGTGCAAAACCGTGGAGCGAATCGGGAGATCGGGAGTTGGATTTGGAGGAGTTGACTCGCGGGCGCTGTTCTTCCCGAGCTGCCCAGGCACGACCGGTCTGACCGGTGCTCTTGACCGGTCTGACCGGTGCTAGCCCTTGGTGGGTTTTTGTCTCGGGGAACAGCCTTGTCCGTGTGGTTTTGTCCCGTGGTCCTGCTGTTCAGTTCTTGGAGTGTTTGGAGTTGTTTTGCTAGGATTTGTGAGGGGTTCTTCTTCCTCACAGGTTGTGTTTCGTGGTGGTTTTTGTTCCAGGGCCTAGAGGATTCACTGAGGCTTCCTGGAACGTTTGCTGTGCGGCTGCTGTAGCACCGGCCTGACCGGCTCTGTCCACCGGTCTGACCTGTGTCACCGGTCTGACCGGCGCAGGCCATCGGTCTGACCGGTGTAGCACAGGCAGCAAGCCGTGCAAGTTTCCGCTGTGTGTTTTGGTGAGTTTTGGCTAGGAAGGTTGAGTGTTGGTTCCTAGGACCAGTAGCACTCCAGTGGCTGCGTGGTCTTGACCAACTTGGGTAGTTGGGTCGGAGACGTGAGTTGGAAGCCGTGTTCGTCTTGTTGGAGTTCCCATCTCCTTCGAGAAGAATTTTTATCGGCTCCCATTCACTCCCCCCCTCTCTGGTTCGCCTAATCGGTCCTTCACACCTCTAGGAGACAATGGCTCCATGGGGAGAGGAAGAGGGCGATGTGCGAGAATGGAGTTTGTTGTTGGTTGCAAGAGTGGGGAGAGGAAGGGAGTGGGCGCTGTGCGAGAATAGGGTTTGTTGTTGGTTGCAAGAGTGGGATATTTATGGGGAGAGGAACCCATTCAACCATTAGTGACAAGACGTCCCTCGAAAAGATTACTTTTTCTATAATATGGGAAATATTTGCTGAGAAAGGGGGAAAGTCGGTTTGGCGGAATGTTAACAGACCAGAAGAAACATTGTACTCCCTCCGTCCTAAAATAATCGCATACTGTACTCTGTATCTCATTTTTCGAGGAGTCAAAATGTACACTTATTCATCCCAAATTAAGTGCACGTCTCAATTTTCGATGAGTGAAAAATATGCACTTGTTTGACTTCGGTTGTCATGGGTTATTAGCATGAGCAACTCTTCTCTACTCGAAGCTCAAGGCTGATTGTTCATTGTTGTTTTAGATGAGAAAGAAGCTGAGATGGTCGAATTAATTCTACATTTATTCGTAGAGGACATTTGGCAGCCTATTCCCTGGGACAGAGCTCCTGAGTATGCTCAAATCAATTTGAAATAGATTAAACAAAATCGGCATAATAAGATGACATCTCATAGGAACTCATCACCACAAAGTTCACACCACCGAGTATCAAACATCATAAGATGATCAGGTAGCAACAAGTTTCTTGGCTTATCACAACAAGATGATCAGGTAGCAACAAGTTTCTCAACTCATAACTACAAAGTTGACACCACCAAGTAGCAAACATCAACATATCGGCAATGGTAGAAAAAACTAATATAAGATATCTGTTTGGCTCAAATAACACAAACTGCATCATGTCTCAATGGTTGTGCTGCCTACCTCCTTAGAATAAAGGTCATGGATTCGACCTTTGTTATTGATGTTGTTTCCTTTTTTATTTTCCTCCTTTTTTGTCATACTAAATTGTGGCCTTGTGGGACCTTGTTTTTTTACAAACTGGAATAGGTGACACTTGGAAACAAGCAATTAGGCATTTGTTACTCAGGAAGGTCCTCCCTGTAAAATATCAACAGACCGTAGCTTCCTCGTCCATATCTTCCTCATCCATAAAGTCTGTTTTGTAGTATTCAGTCGGACAGGATTAAACTCTCATTGCTACGCAATGAGAAAACCCAACATCTTACAATGAAAAAACAATAGTAGTAGTAGTAGCAACAAGTTCTTGCTATCCAGCTTATTCAAAACCAATGTTTTCCTTTTTATTTTTCAAGCACGGAGTAGCAAACATCGTATGATCTCAAGATTAACCATTCGACCAAATGACCCATATAACAACACTAAGTAGCAAACATCATAGGCTGATCATCATTACAATTTTCACAATAATCATAACTACCCATTTGTATTCATAACGATAAGAAGTAATCATCAATTTCCATCTGTAGACGTTGATTCTCCTTCCATAGCTCCATCTTGCAGTTGTCCCTCCACCTTCTCCAGCTTAGTGGCAGTAGCTTCAAACTTCATGTTATCTTCTGAGGATCCTTCTCATTGCTGATAAATTTCTCGCTTGCGTGACCTAAAGTAAACATCAGGAACAACAAGTTTCATAACACTGCGTGTCATGGCAGTTTCATACAAGCATGATACAAGTTTCACAATAGTCATAACTACCCATTCATAATCATAATGACTGCTAGAACTTCTCCATCACATATTTGGCCTCCTGCAGCTGTTCCTTCACCTTCTGCATCTTATGTCATGAATTTTTGGTCTTGCAAGTCTCTCTTGCATTTCTTAATGTTGTTTCAGAAGAGCTGGATGTCTCGTCCCAAGGCGAGGACTCTTCTAGGATCTCCAAGGAGATTGAAGAGTTAAGATCTCGGTTAGCTATGAAAGAGAGAGAGAGCTTGAGCACTAACCTAAGAACAAGAAAACTAAGGGCACAGCTGGCTCTGAAGGCATCATTGATGCATTTATTCCAATGTCTTTGGCCTTTAAAGCCAGTTGTTCCCTTAGTTTTCTTGTTGTGAGGTAAGTGCTCAAGCTCTTACTCTCTTTCATAGCTAACCTGGATCTTAACTTTTCAATCTCCCTAGAGATCCTGAGGAGTCCTCCCCTAGGATGAGACATCTAGATCTTCTAAAAGACCATTAAGATGTTCTTATACCATCCAGATCTTGGATGTTCTTATACCATCCACACCAAAATCAACAACATGCTCCTGAGTATGTTTTGCGCTTGCAATTTTTTCAGTCTGTTGTTTCGTGCTTGGAGAAAACTCGTCTCGATCTAAAAAATAAACTCATCTCAGTCTATAAAAAAACCTGAATCCCTTGAACCCAAATGTATGAGTACAGCAAAACAAGTCCACCAAACACCACAAAACCTGGTTGTTTGCTACCTACATAAACTCAGCAAGGGCATGGTTGTCCTAGCATACCATTCAGCATCAGGAGGCCCCGATCTACTGCCACCACTCAAAGCTTTTATAATGGGTTGACTCCGACAGCCCGAGGCCATATTGATGCTGCTGATCAGGGAGAATTCTTCTCACTCACAGTTGATAATGCTAAATCACTCATTGAGAAGATGGTTTCCAACCAAGGGTGGAGTGATGAACGACTCCAACCACGACCGAGGGGTACTCATACTGTCAAGGAAGCAGACATGATTACTGCCAAGTTGGATCTTCTTATGAAGAGATTGGATGACTACACCAGCGAGAAGGCTGCCATGGCCACCACTACTCTGCCTATGGATTCTCATATGACTTGTGAAGTCTGTGGCAACACTGGGCACTCAGGAAATTATTGTCTGGAGACTCAGGAGGAAGTGATGTACATGAATGGCAACAACAATGGTTATCATCCACCTCAACAAGGAGGCCAATCGTGGAATCAACAACGCCCTTATTATCAAGGAGGTAACCAAGGTAATTCTTACAATCCTAACCAACCCTCCTTGAGAGATCTTATTTTTGGGCAAGCTAAGATTAATGAAGGTGTTAACAAAAAGCTAGCTACCCTTGATAAAACTTTGGAAAGTCTAAACATTAAGCTTGATAGTTTTTCTTTTGCTAAGAAGAGCCAGCGGAGTTTCAACAAAATGTTAGAAACCCAGTTAGCTCAGTTAGCTGCTTTGGTTCCATCTGCTGATAACGGGAGGATCCCGGGGCAACCCGTATCCTCTTGTAAAAATGTTAGTATAGTGTCAAATAGGTGGGTTAAGCCACCTAGGAAGGCACGTGCTTCTAACTATGCAGGAAAGCCCATACAACAAATTCTAGATCCATGGGAGGAATCAGCAGTTGTGCACAAGAAAGATCCGGGCTACCCAACTATCACTTGCATAATCTATTACAAGACGATCAGGCGTGCCCTTTGTGACCTTGGTGCAAGTGTTAATCTCATGTCCAAGGCCATGTTCGAGCAACTGGGATATCCAGCTCTCTCTCCAACAACACAGACTATCCAACTCGCTGATTTAACGATACGATATCCAAAAGGAATTAATGAGAGCTTATTGGTTAAGGTCAAGAACTCTTATGTCTTCGCGGATTTCCTGGTCCTTGATATGGATGACGAGGGAGGAATGCCGATCATCCTTGGGCGACCATTTCTCAGTGATGTCCTCGCTAGAATCAATGTGGGGTCCGGAATAATCCGTTTCTGCATTGGGAAGAGGAACTTGAAGTTCAAGTTTCAGGACAAGGAAGAGCAGTGCTATTTGGTGCAGGATAGTGTTGAGCAGCTTGGGGGAAGGACGGAGCCTTCACCCCCAAAGAAGAAATCTCCATCAAAGAAGCAAAAGAAAATTCAGAAAGAATGGCAGCAGATCGAGAAGGCACCACCCTCTACTTCTCAGGAGTGGGGTGCTGAGTGGAATTGATCGCTGAGAAGAGTCCAACTCGTCGGACTAAAAATGATGGGTCCTTTCTACCAAAAAGGTTAAAGCTGGTATTTATCTCATATTTCCCTTTCCAAAATTTTATTTTCCAAATTGCATATTTGATTTTCCAAAACCTTGCATCTGCATGCTAGATTTATCTAGCCCTTTTCCCTTTTCAAAATAAAATTTCTAAAAATAATTTCTGAGTTTGAAAATTCTAGAAAAATCATTTGAAAAATATTTCGAGGGAATTTGGGCCGAGGCACTCAGGCAGGCCCCCAGCTAGCCGTTGGGGAGCCACTGGCCAGGGCAGAGGGCAGGTGGGCCCGACCTGGGGTCGGCCGACCTGAGGTTCGGCCGAAGCAGCCCAACGGCTACTCGGCCCCACCTTGCTCCAACGACTCCTAGCTCCTAGCTGGCGCATTTGCCTATAAATAGCCGGGGGAGAGGGGGTGTTCTTCACCCATTCAACTCATTTCATTCACACTCCCCTCTCTACTCTTTGCTCTCTTGGTTTTCTTGGATTTCTTGCTCAGGAATTGGATCATCAAGTATTCTCTCTATTGTGTTGCTGAAAGTATTACCATTGGTGGAGCAAGCTCGGTAAGACTTTCATTCGATTTTACTAATCCATCACTGAGTTTCTCTTGTTGTCCCTTGTTGTTGTGCTAGCATGAATTGGTCGGCGAACACTCTCTGGAGGGTGACACGCTCCCGTTCGCGGGCAAGCGCGAGTTCATCCGTCCCCGCCGAGCCGATGCCGAGCCCATCGATGATGGATTATGAAGAAGAGCAGGAAGAGCAAGCCGAGCCACAAGCCGCGGAGGAGGTCGTCAATGACACCCCCTACCTCAGCTTGCGGGGCGATCGAGAGGAGCAAGCCTACGCTCTCCTGAAGGACCGCGTCTTCGCCCTCACTCGGGACTTCGACCCGACCCTCATGGAGAAAACAGGTATGAATCTCGAGTTCGCTTCCATTTGGGGTGCTCTTGGTTGGGAGGAGTTTGCGTCGGTTACAGAGCTTGGCTCTCGGCCCCTTACCATCCAGTTTCTTTGCTTTCTTTCCGAGATTCTGGACGGCATTCAGTTTCATCTTTTTGGGACCGATTATCGTGTTTCTTGGAAGGAACTTAGTGGTCTTCTTGGTTTTAATCCTGATTGTGCTGTTTCTTTGAAGAAGGCTTGTGAGGGTTTTGTTCGAGACTCTTTCTGGGCAGACATCTCTAGTCTTGTTTACAGTGGCAAGTTTGTGCCTCGGTGCAATGATATTGTGCATCCCACTCTCCGTTTGTGGCACAAGTGGCTTGCCATTACTCTCTTTCCACGAGAGGATGTTCGGCCCGTGTGCAGTGATGAGATGATGCTATTATATGCCGCTATTAACCAGATCAAGGTCTCTCCCGTTAAAGCTATGATTCGGTAGTGGATGATGAATTTCAAGATGATAAGTCCTATTGAGTGTTCTTTGGTGACTCGTATCGCTCTCAGACTCGGGGTTCTTAGCGGGAATCACGTACCCTTAATCGGGACGCCCTGAGTTCTCATTGATGAGGCATACTTGATCCAAGGGCATATACTTAAGAGGGGTCCAAATGATTCTTTGACTTTCTTCTTTCCGGGTTATGCAAATCAAATCCCGTTACCTAACCCGGGGTTTCGATTGTATAGCTCGGAGTCACTAACCATTCCCCTTATTACACAAGAGGAAAGCCGTTGTGCTAGTGTTTCAGGCAGGTCCACCAGAAGCGCGGTGAAGAGAGCACACATGCAGCAACAGCAGCAGTCACAGCCACCACCACAGCCACAGCCTGCTACACCACCGGTGGCAGGAGGGGCCCCTACGGGGTACATGTTCGGGGTTACCCCTGGATATGCACCTGGTTTGGACCAGCCCACCTACCACACGAGTGCGAGTGGTGCAGCTTGGGTGAGTGCGAGTGGTGCTCAGTGGGCTACACCTGCTAGTTCCATCTCTGGTGGTCCACCTCCGTCTTCGTCCTTCCGGCGACACTCCTCAACCTCTGCATGCGATGCTCAGCTCGCGCAGCAGATGGGAGAGCTCACCGTCTAGGTCACGGGACTGGAGGAGACACTGAACACCCACATTGAGTCTACCTCAGCGTGGCAGCGTCAAGCTGGTCAAAGGATCGAAGCCATGCAGCAGAACCAGCAGCGATACATGGAGGAGCAGAGGGCTTACTACGTGAGTCAGGGTTTCTTCTACCCTCCTCCGCAGTGAACCTGAAGCTAGCTTGGGGGAGAACCCCCATCCTGAGGTAACTTGTATCTTCCTTTGTTTTCGGAATATCTTATAAATGAAAACCCAAAAAAATCTGCAAAAATGAAAAGACCAAAAATATTTATTTGCTTTCATCATAATCATTTGCTTAGTTTGCTTTGATATGCATAGTAAGAATGCTTTGCCTCTATGGTTGAAATGATGAATAGTTGCTCTGTTTATTCTTCTCGTATGTCTTGCTAACAACTTTGTATCCTACCTAAGTTTTGAGTTTGTTGGCTTGTATGTTCAAACCTTAGCTTGAAAAACTGTGGGTAGCAAAAACCATGATCCTTGCCTAAGTTGTTGTGAGACATGATATGGTAGAATAGAGTGCTATGATCTTGTGCTTAGTGATGCTTGACATACGGAGTTTTTCTTTTAAAAAAACAAAACATGATGAGTTCCTCAATGATGAGAATTTCCTATCCAAGGCTCTATGTAGATTCTTGCTCTTGTTAGCCTCCACATATGTAGCTTGTTCTCTCATTGAGCTTTGTCAAATTGTTGTGACCCTTGTTAGAACTCATACTCCCCTGATCAAGATCACGTACACGTTCATGCTCAAACTACTACACTGGAAGTGAGCATTCATCATTTGCTCCATTTTGCATATGCATTCTTCCACAAAATAAAACTCTCTGTATCTTTGCATCATTCATCCCTCTCCAAATATCTCCAATAGAGACAAAGGGCTAGCTAAAAAAAGAAAAAGAAAAGAAAAAAAAGAGAAAGAAAAAGAAAAGCATGCTCAAAAGCATGGCAAAAATACATAAAGAGAGCTAGCCCAAGTCTCGAAAATTCCTAAAGAAGAAAAAGGGATTGATATGTGAAAGATAAAGAGTTGAGGACCAGGTGTGTCCGAAGACCAGTGGAGGGTCACTCCTTGGTGATGAGTGATTGACAACGTTGTGTGGACTGACGCTTGGCTAAGTGTGCAGGTACAGGTTGCGGCTTGACTCGTGTCGGTGCAGGTGAAGAACAAGCGCAAAAGGCCTTAGCCGTGGCGGCCTCCGGGTGATGGAGTGGCAAGTAGGCTTGGCTCGATGGACCTGGTGGCCGATGGGGTCAAGTGCGAGTCGTGCGCTGCAAGACTGGCGAGCTGAAGTCGTGAACATGGGCTGGTGCAAGGTAGCAGATCGAGCCCGAAGCTTGCACGCGGGGTTTGGTGGTTTGCCCACAAAACCATCGGTGGACGGTTTCCTAGTTTGGGCCTCAAAACCAAGCCCGGAGGCCCGAGGCGATGGAGATAGTGATCCGGGAGCTTCGGGAAGCTTCGAGGCGGAGGACACGTGGCGTGATCGCGGGGTTTGCGTCGATGTGAAGCGAAGCAGCGGTGGAAGCATGTCCGTCCGATGAAGACTTGACCAAAATGCTCCTGAGGGGTTGTACCTTCATTTAAGCAGTAGGGTTAGCGTGGTCATTTACCTCCCTCCGATGGACTTCATATAAATAGCAGAGAGGTGGATGGCATCTCTCTCTCTTGACTCTAGGGCTTTCTCCCCCGGTAGATTTCTCTGAACGGCTTCTTTTCCCTCTGGATTTCTTAAGCTAGACTCTTGTACAGAATCTGACCTCTGGATGTATGGAAGCATTCGGCATCCCGGTGATCTCCTAGTCCTTTGTGATTTTCGTGTCATTTTTGGGACTATTTTTGGGGAGTTTTGTTCTTCTCTTGATTCGTGATTTTGGAGGCGTTTCTTCACGGATTTCTTTGAGAGCATCGTGGGTGGATGCCTTGCGCATCTTTGTGTGTGATCTTGATCTCTCAACTGCCGTGGAGTGCCTTCAATTCGTGAGTTTTTGGCCAGAGTTCTTGTTCTTGGTGAAGTTCGTGTGATCCGCGATTCCTGGTGATTTAGTGGCTTAGAGGTCGAGATTTTTGGGGCATAGCTTCCTCTTGTGTTGCTTATCATCTCCCCCAAATCTTGTCTCAAGAGCTTTTGGTGTTTGGGAGATCCGTTGATGGATTGGGAGAGTAGACTTCGTGAGCTCGAGCTGCTCTAACCGCGCCTGGCGGACTGTCCGCGAGCGCTGTGCGGACTGTCCGCGTGACCTGAGTTCGTCGTGTGTTCATCCGTGTTCGTACACGTTCGCGTTTCGATCCGTTTCTCAGCTAGGGTTCTGTTGCAAGAAGTTTACGGACTGTCCGCGGGAGCCAGCCGGACTGTCCGCGTGGTGTTGCTTGTGTCTGGGGTGGCTCGAGGTTTGTCTGGGGTGTCCAGGGACTTTGGCCGGACTGTCCGCCAGGGGTGGCCGGACTATCCGCGGGCTTCCGGACTGTCCGTGGTGCTTGCCGGGACTGTCCGATTTATCCCGGTGCAGCTCTGATAGCTCAGGGTCCTTTTTCGGACTGTCTGCCGGGGGTTCACGGACTGTCCGCCGTACTTGCGGACTGTCCGCTGTACCCGTGCGGACAGTCCGCCTTGGACTTCGCAGATTTGGCTAAGTCCTTTGGTTCTTGTCTAGTTGCTTCCGCTCTTTGCTCCTAGGCTTGTCTCTTGTTCTTCTAGGCTTGTGTGTGCCTTGTTTGGAGCTTCCTTTGTGTGCGCGAGCGTTGTTTGGAGTGGCAATCAGGGTATAGGCCGAGTTCGACCTTCGGGAAGAATTTTTATCGGCTCCTATTCACTCCCCCCCCCCTCTCTGGTCGCCCTTTTCGGTCCTTTAATTGGTATCAGAGCCGGTTATGGATCTTCGTGATTCTAACCAGTCTAAGATCCAAAGATGGGCGATTCCGGCAAGGGGTCAGGTCCTCCGCACTTTGATGGTAAGAATTACCCGATGTGGGAGAGGCGCATGGGCGCGTTTTTGCGAGGGAAGGGAACTCTCATCTGGGTGGTCACTCAGAATCCTCATTATGTCATCCCAAAGAGTTTTTTGCTTCCAGGATCGCGGGACATGTTTGAGGCCAACAGCAAGGCCGTTGATTACTTGTTCCGTGCTCTTTGTGCCTCGGAGTTTGATCGAGTGTACGGAGAGGATGTGGCCGGAAAGATTTGGCTCAAGTTGAAGAATGCTCATGTTGGCAATGCCCAAGTGCAAGCCCATATGTTTACCACTTACCGGAGAGAGTACGAGAACTTCACTCATCTCCCTGGTGAGTCGTCCGATGCTATGTTTCAGCGCTTCACTTGCATAGTCAACAACATGAGGGCCAATGTGACAGTGCTCCCATACACAGATCATGATCAAGCTATTAAGCTTTTGCATGCCCTGGATAGGTCTGTGTGGGAAGCCAAAATCGAGGACATTGAGGAGTCGAGCGCGTATGATACGCTGACATTGGATGAGCTGTTTTCAAAGCTCAGGTCTTCAGAGGTTGATCGTGGCTAGAGAGCCAAGAGCGAGAGCCCCACTGATCCTCATAGTTTGGCTCTTGTCTCGGGATCACGGTCTAACGCTAACACCAGTGGTTTCTCTTTGTCTTGTCATGTGTCTTTGCCAGATGAGGACTTTGAGGTGCTGAGCGAGGACGATCTCGCATTGTTGAGCAAGAGGTTTAGGCGGATGTACGAGAACCGCAAGAATGCAAGGTGGAGCTCGGGGATGTGCTATCGGTGCGGGAAGCACAGGCACATCATTGTCGAATGCCCTGAAGCCATGGAGATCAAGAATGACTACAAGGGCAAGCCCAAGCAAGACTAAAACAAGTACCGGTCCCGGAACGACCGCAAGGACAAGCACAAGGACAATGGCGAGATAAGGCACAAGAAGGGTGGCGGTTACAAGAAGAAGACCACTCGACATCAAGAAGAAGAGCGAGCGACATCGACTCGACATCAAGCGATGCTTCCTCCGACTCGAGCAGCAAGGAAGAGCAAGAGAAGCGCAAGGACAAGCAGTACACGGCCAAGAACTTCACCGGCCTAAGCTTCGTCGCACAAGGAGGCTTTTGCGGCATGGCACACTCCAAGAAGGGTGAGAAGCACAGCTCGGATTCGAATTCCAACTCCGATGATGAGGTACGACAAGATCCCAACTTCTTGCTAGAGGAGAATGCTAGGCTCAATGAGTTGCTTGACAACCGTGATGATGTGCTTAGAAAGACCAACAAGGAGAAGAGGGAATTTAGGTCTCTGTTGGGTGATGCTAAGGACTAGGTAGCTGAGCTTGAATCATTGCTTGTGAATGCGAGCCACAATTGAGTTTGATGTTGGCTCAGTTCAAGAGGTTTGATGGTCAGGCGTTGGGGGTTGACAAGTGTGGTGAGAAGAGTGGTGAGGGAGAAGAGAAAGCCGAAGAGATCCCCATTCCACCACATACCACACCAATGAACAAATTTGCACCCAAACCAAACCATCTTAGAAACAAGCTAAACACAACCCCAGATCCTCCAGTGTTCCCCCACAAATCTGAAAACTACCAAAAACCCATCAAGTTTGTGAGCACCCAGGGGAGTGTCTTTGATGGGAAGACAGGAGAGAAAGCTGGAGAGAAGCTTGTAGAGAAGCCACAGCCTAAGCCAGTGTCGATCCGCTTCCATTGTGAGTATTGTGGGAGGGATGGGCATAAGGATGAGTTCTGTTTCCGGAGGAAGAGGGATGAGAGGTTTGCTAGGGAGATGGCAAACAAGGACAGGTACCACCTTGCTCGTGGTGTGCCTGAGCCTCGTAGAGGGCCTCTACCTAGGGGTGATGTGTTTGTTAGGACAGTTCCTACTCGTGGAGGTGGAGGTGTGTTCCCTCAGAGAGACAGGCGTCTTGGGTTTGGGCGTGGTGAGTTGGCTCGATGTGCTCCTTCTCGTGACCGTTATGAGTTTGGGAGGCATGATTGGAGCTTTGGGTCTCAAATGGACTACGGGCCACGTTTTCCTCCTGGTGGTGCGCGTACTCCTCCAGTGAGACGTAACAGATCCTTTGGTGGTAGGTATGAGAGGGCTCCGCCTAGAGGTTTTGGGAGGATGGATTTTGCTAACCCTTCTTTTGAGCAAATGGCTCAACACTGGTTTGACTCTTTTGGTACTAACCCCAGTGTTGAGTTGCTTGCTCATTCTCGTCCTCGTTTTTTATTGCATGTGGGAGGCTTGGAGAACTTTTGGTTGATCGACTCCAGTTGCTCAAGACACATGACCGGAGATCGTGGGTGGTTCTCCAGCCTCACCCCGGTGAGTACGAGGGAGTACATCACTTTCGGGGACACTGGGAGAGGACGAGTGCTTGCTGAATGTATGGTGAAGGTAACTAGCAAGGTGACCATAAGAAGTGTGGCCCTGGTCAAGTCACTTGGTTTTAACCTGTTGTCAGTATCTCAATTACTTGACGAAGGTTTTGAGGTTCGTTTTAAGTCGGGTGCTTCTCGTGTGCTTGATTCTCGAGGTGATCTTGTCTGTACGATCGTCCCCGAGGGTCAAATCTTTCGTGCCGACTTTTCCCAGTCTGTTGGTCCTCCTCGATGCTTTGTTGCTGGTGTTTCGGCCGAGCTTTGGAAATGGCATAGGAGGTTGGGACACTTGAGCTTTGAGTTGCTTTCCCGCTTGAGTGGTCTTGATCTTGTCCGAGGATTGCCTAAGTTGAAATTCGAGAAGGATTTGGTTTGTGCTTCTTGTCAGCATGGGAAAATGGTTGCCGCTTCTCACGCCCCTTTGACGTCTGTCATGACCGAGCGACCTTGTGAGCTGTTGCACATGGATTTAGTTGGGCCAGCTCGTGTTCACTCTGCTGGTGGGAAGTGGTATGTTCTTGTGGTTGTTGATGATTTTTCGAGGTACTCTTGGGTTTTCTTTTTGGAGGATAAGAGTGAGACATTTGACTTTGTTCAGGACTTGATCTTGAGGTTGAAGAATGAGAGACATGGAGATGTCATTCGAGCTATACGCAATGACAATGGCACGAAGTTTAAGAACTCTCATTTTGATGCCTTTTGCAGTGATCTTGGTCTCGATCATCAGTACTCTTCTCCATACGTTGCTTGCTAGAATGGCGTGGTGAAGAGGAAGAACCGGACCCTTTGTGAGATGGCCAGGACGATGCTCGATGAGCATAGGACTCCTAGGCGTTTCTGGGCCGAGGCGGTCAATACCGCTTGCTATGTCTCAAATCGCATCTTCCTTCGTGCTTTCAAGAAGAAGACCTCTTATGAGCTGATGCATGGCCGACAACCCAAGGTGAGTCACTTTAGAACTTTTGGCTGCAAGTGTTTCATTCTGAAGAAGGGCAAGTTAGATAAGTTTGAGTCTCGATGTTCGGATGGGATTTTCCTTGGTTATGCGATTCATTCTAGAGCATATCGTGTGCTCAACCTTGATACTAACCGAATCATGGAGACTTGCGAGGTTACCTTCGACGAGACACAGCCATGTAGCTCTTCTGCTTTTGAGTGTGCAGGTGATGAGGAGATTGGTGCCAGGATCTTTGAGGATGAGAAGGATGGAGATGGAGACGAGGATGATGATGATGATGGTGGTGCTCCCGTGGCTGATCGTGTACACGCTACTTCCACTACTACGATGACGATCGAGGCTAGACCATCCCCTACACCCTCTACGACTGAGGCTGTTCGAGTGGAGGTTGCTGCTGAGGGGGAAGTTGTGTCCAGGCGTGAGGCTCCCCGTCGTGTACAAGTGGATCACCGACCAACGACAATCATTGGTGACCTTCATGAACGCACTACACGGTCGAGGTCAAGGAACACTTCTCATTTCGCTCATTCTGCCTTTGTTGTGTCGTTTGAGCCGAAAGATATTCGACACGCTTTGTCTGACGAGAATTGGGTGAATTCCATGCATGAGGAGTTGGAAAACTTTGAGAGAAACCAAGTCTGGGTGTTAGTCGATCCACCGCCAAATTGCCGTCCCATAGGTACCAAGTGGGTGTGGAAGAACAAAGACGGTGAGAATGGGATGGTTGTGAGAAACAAGTCGAGGTTGGTGGCGCAGGGGTTCAACTAGAAGGAGGGGATAGACTATGAGGAGACATTTGCTCCTGTGGCTCGTTTGGAGGCAATTAGGAACCTTCTAGCCTTTGTCGTGGCTAAAGGGTTCAAGTTGTACCAAATGGATGTCAAGAGTGCTTTCTTGAATGGCGTGATAGAGGAAGAAGTGTATGTGAGGCAACCCCAGGGTTTGAGAGTGAAAAATACCCACACCGTGTATACAAACTCCAGAGAGCGCTCTATGGGTTGAAACAGACACCTAGATCTTGGTATGGCAGGTTGAGAGGCTTTTTGCTGAGTAAGGGGTTTGTGATGGGCACAGTTGATAAGACCATGTTCCTCCTTAAGCATGGGAATGACCTTTTGATTGTTCAGATATACGTGAATGATATAATCTTTGGTGGCTCTTCTCATGATCTTGTTGCCAGATTTGCAGATGACATGAGCAGGGAATTCGAGATGTCCATGATGGGCGAGCTGCAGTTTTTCTTGGGTCTCCAGATCAAGCAGTGCAAGGACGGGACTTTTGTACACCAGGCGAAGTACACCAGGGACATGGTGAAGAAGTTTGGCATGAACGACTCCAAGCCACTGACTACACCGATGAGTACCACTACGGCCTTGGAGGCGGACGAGGACGGCGAACTCGTGGACCAGAAGGAGTACTGGAGCATGATCGGCTCCCTCCTCTACTTGACGGCGACGAGGCCAGACATACAGTTCAGCGTGTGTCTGTGCGCTCAGTTTCAGGCTTCACCGAGGACTTCACATTGGCAGGCCGTCAAGCGGATTTTCAGTTACTTGAACTACACTCCTGAGTTTGGTCTTTGGTACTCTGCCTCCTCGACACTCAGGCTTCATGGGTTTTCTGATGCGGATTTCGCTGGGTGTCGTTTGGACCGCAAGTCGACTTCTAGATGTTGTCAGTTCCTTGGTTCTTCTTTGGTCTCTTGGTCATCTCGCAAGCAATCCAGTGTAGCCCAATCCACCACCGAGGCTGAGTATGTAGCTGCTGCTAGTTGTTGTTCACAGCTGCTTTGGATGACATATACCATGAGTGATTTTGGAGAGGATTGTTCCCAGGTTCCACTTTTCTGTGACAGCACCAGTGCCATAAGCGTAGCCAAAAATCCTGTCCTCCACTCCAAAACGAAACACATAGAAGTGAGGTACCACTTCCTGAGAGAAAATGTTGAGAAGGGAAACATATCTTTGTCCTATGTCCCTACCCAAGACCAGCTAGCTGACATTTTCACCAAACCGCTTGACCAAGTCACTTTCACTCGCTTGCGGGGTGAGCTTGGGGTGTGCTTTCCTTTCTAGCTGGGTCTTGGAGCTTCTCATGAATATATGTGTCATATGTTCATTTTGTTGCATTTCCTTCATGCATTTTACTTTCTATACAAAACCTAGTAGGATAGCCATCTTTGGATCACTTGAGCTAGGATTGAGCTTCTCTTATATACACTGATCACTGATGTGCTATTTGTGAGATTTGTGCATGTTTGGTAAATTGTGGATGTATATACTATGCTCTTGATGGCTTTGCTATATATGTATGATGAGATAGCATTTTGGTTGTGAAAATGATAAAACTGCCTCTCTCATGAGTAGATGCTTGTCTATGCTCAATTTGTGCTTAAATGCTTATATCATGCTCAGTTTGTGCTTGAGGATCATATTCTCTTTGCCTGGGGTCAAAGACCTTTTGTCATTGTAAATGTTTATCCCGTTTGCTTGCTTGGGGAGGAGCATAAGCTTCTTTTTGCCGCAAAGGCACTTCATGTATCGTGTTTAAACTTGCAAATGAAATTGGTGTATGAATTGCTTTATGCTTGAAAAATGAGCTCTTAATCATGTTTTTGTGGTTTGATATTCATATCTTGGGTGCTAAACCATAGCATGCTTGTCTACCATGAGAAGTCTCATTTTAAGAACTAGACACATGGCTCGGTGGCTTTAACATGACTTGAGTAGCTTGTGGGCATTTATAATGATCCTGTGATGAGAATTTGTGATCTTGTATAAACTTTGGATGATCTAGTGCTTTTATGTTCAAATTGGCATAGAGCGAGTCTTGCTCATGAGATGACTATTTCTTTGTGAAAATTGCTTAAAATTGCTTTTGGCCATGTCACATCATTATATGTCTCTACCTTCTTGATGGCAATATGCTAGATACACCATAACTACTTTGCTCGGTCTATGTCTCATTTGTAGCATTTTGTTGTGCTCTTTGTATATTTGAGAAGCTTGGTAGATTGTATATGTGCTTTGAGATGCATTTTTCATGCAAACAAGGGGAAGAGTTTCATATACCTTGATTCATGCATTGTCAAGAAGGGGGAGAGTGTTGTATGATATGGGGAGAATTTTCATACATTGGAAGTTTTTTGTGAAAAAATGGTATGCTTTTGTGAGATGCGGCATGTGAGGAGAAAAATTGAGAAGAAGAGGTTGCATTTGCTCAGGGGGAGTTTGCATATGTGCAGTGGGAGCACCTTTGATTTTCCTGAGTTTTGTGCTTTGTGATGTGCTCTTTGAGAGCTTTGTTTTGTCTCGGCTATGTTGAGCCGTTGCCCTTGTCTTAGGGGGGCGAGACTTGGATTGGCGAGTGATCAAGTTTTCGCTTGTTCTGTGGCTTTGGATCACTTGCTTGGGAGGTTTGTATTCATGGTTGTTTTCTTTTCTTTTTCTCTATGTGATTTCTATGGGTGTTGTCAATGCACTCATCAAGGGGGACATTGAGGACCAGGTGTGTCCGAAGACCAGTGGAGGGTCGCTCCTTAGTGATGAGTGATTGACAACATTGTGTGGACTGACACTTGGCTAAGTGTGTAGGTACAGGTTGCGGCTTGACTCGTGTCGGTGCAGGTGAAGAACAAGTATGAAAGGCCTTAGCCGTGGCGGCCTCCGGGTGATGGAGTGGCAAGTAGGCTTGGTTCGATGGACCCGATGGCCGATGGGGTCAAGTGCGAGCCGTGCGGTGCGACTGGCGGGCTGAAGTCGTGAACATGGGCCGGTGCAAGGTAGCGGATCGAGCCCGAAGCTTGCACGCGGGGTTTGCCCACAAAGCCATCGGTGGACGGTTTCTTGGTTTGGGCCTCAAAACCAAGCCCGGAGGCTCGAGGTGATGGAGATGGTGATCCGGGAGCTTCGGGAAGCTTCGAGGCGGAGGGCACGTGGCGTGATCGCGGGGTTAGCGTCGATGTGAAGCGAAGCCGCGGTGGAAGCGTGTCCGTCCGATGAAGACTTGACCAAAATGCCCCTGAGGGGTTGTACCTTCATTTAAGCAGTAGGGGTAGCGTGGTCATTTACCTCCCTCCGATGGACTTCGTATAAATAGCGGAGAGGTGGATGGCATCTCTCTCTCTTGACTCTAGGGCTTTCTCCCCCGGTAGATTTCTCTGAACGGCTTCTTTTCCCTCTGGATTCCTTAGGCTAGACTCTTGTACAGAATCTGACCTCTGGATGTCTGAAGCATTCGGCGTCCTGGTGATCTCCTAGTCCTCTGTGATTTTCGTTTCATTTTTGGGACAATTTTTGGGGATTTTCGTTCTTCGCTTGATTCGTGATTTTGGAGGCATTTCTTCACGGATTTCTTTGAGGGGATCGTGGGTGGATACCTTGCGCATCTTTGTGCGTGATCTTGACCTCTCAAACGCTGTGGAGGGCCTTCGACTCGTGAGTTTTTGGCCGGAGTTCTTGTTCTTGGTGAAGTTCGTGTGATCCGCGATTCCCGGCAATTTAGTAGCTTAGAGGTCGAGATTTTTGGGGCATAGCTTCCTCTTGTGTTGCTTATCATCTCCCCCAAATCTTGTCTCAAGTGCTTTTGGTGTTTGGGAGATACGGTGATGGATTGAGTGAGTTGACTTCACGAGCTCGAGCTCGAGCTGCTCTGTCCGCGCCTGGCGGACTGTCCGCGAGCGCTATGCAAACTGTCCGCGTGACCTGAGTTTGTCGCGTGTTCGTACACGTTCGCGTTTCGATCCGTTTCTCAGCTAGGGTTCTATTGCAAGAAGTTTGCGGACTGTCCGCGGGAGCCAGCCGGACTGTCCGCGTGGTGTTGCTTGTGTCTGGGGTGGCTTGAGGTTTGTCTGGGGTGTCCAGGGACTTTGGCCGGACTGTCCGCCAGGGGTGGCCAGACTGTCCGCGGGCTTCCAGACTGTCCGTGGTGCTTGCCCGGACTGTCTGATTTATCCCGGTGCAGCTCTGATAGCTCGGGGTCCTTTTTCGAACTGTCCGCCGGGGGTTCACGGACTGTCCGTCGTACTCGCGGACTGTCCGCCATACCCATGCGGACTGTCCGCCTTGGACTTCGCAGATTTGGCTAAGTCCTTTGGTTCTTGTCTATTTGCTTCCGCTCTTTGCTCCTAGGCTTGTCTCTTGTTCTTCTAGGCTTGTGTGTGCCTTTTTTGGAGCTTCCTTTGTGCGCGCGAGCGTTTGGAGTGGCAATCGGGGTATAGGCCGAGTTCGACCTTCGGGAAGAATTTTTATCGGCTCCCATTCACTCGCCCCCTCTCTAGTCGCCCTTTTCGGTCCTTCAAGAGTTCCACCATATAGATGGTAGTAACAAGTACCTACTCTGGGGCTAGTGTCCACCTTACCATCAATCGCTCATTTCCTCATATAAAGCATGGTAATATCTAGCACCCATTTCCGGGCCTAGTATCCACCTTACCATGCTCATATCCATCACACACATATGCACATCTTGATCAGGATGTATGTTTGTTTGTTCCAAGGATCCGGTCTTTGACTTAGCAAAATATGAGAGACAAGTATGCCACATTTCTTCCCTACCTACAGCTCCACACAAGCCTATTAGGAGTAGGATGTGAAGAAATGCAACATTGATGACTTGGTGAGGAACCATACACTTTTGAGCGATCCGAGAGTATCATTTGAGGAATTGTGTTTTTTTCCTTTCGAAAAATTTGCAAAACCTCCTGATTGATACCTGATCAAGGTATGAGTGATTATGCACATGCTATATAATCATTTTGTCTCTCAACCGCCTAAGGAAGGTGAAGCTATATGCCCCACGTCATCAGGTGAAAGGTAATAACATTGCCAACTTGTTCAACTCTTGGTAGAATACTGTGTTGTATGTCTGCCATAAGTTGGGAATATAACATCGTAGCAACTCCTGATCAACCAACCTAAGTCCCTAATGTCTTGCTTCGAGACGAGCAAGAGGTTAGCTTGGGGGAGTTTGTTGACGGCTGTTAAGTACTACTTTCAGTCCTTAATATTCTCATATAAATGGAGGCATATGCATTATTTACTTGCGTTTTGGTTTGAATAATGTAGTTCCACTTGTCCTTGGAGATTATTTGTATGTAGGTGAAATACCCATTAAAAGAGATGGAAACCCACCATCTATGGAGAAACCATGCCAACTCAGCTGAAGAGGTGGCTGCCACCAAGGAAACACATGGCATTCCACATCATTGATCAATGAGAGGCACTCACCGACGAATCAGAGAGCGCCACATGGACTTCAAATGGATCAATGGGCCCACCTCGGATACCAAATCGAGCCATGCACCAGGGTTGGATCAGAGGGCCCACAGGGCAGCCACCCAGAGGAAAACCACCCTGAGTGAGGGGCCTAGGGGGCCGGCCGATCCTAGGATTAGTCGAACCGATCTAGTGCCGCCCCATCTCGCCCCTACTTGTGGCAGTTGCTCATTGGTCACTTGCTTCACTCCCGGGTATTTTGAGGCCACTTGGTGCCCGAGGCAAGCCTCCTCCTTGCCTATAAATAGAAGGGGAGGGGCTCCCATTTCTCACACGCCACTCTCTCATTCTCCTCTCACTTTTAGTTTCCAAGTCTAGGGGGTAGGCTAGAGTAGCTCTTCTTCAGGTTCCAAGTCTTCTTTGGAGTCTAGGTATGAGTTCTATTTTATCTTTATTTCATTTTATGACTTTGATCTACTTCAGTTATTCAGCTATTTCATATAAAGTCATGGTAGATCATATGCTTGATATGTTCTTGAGTTCATCCTTTGTTCATCATTTAGAGGCTTGTGTTCTTCATGAACACTACCTTTTCATCCACATGAAGGATATGATAAACTCATTCCTTATGTATTTGTTCATAAGTTAGAGGCTCGTGTTCTTCACGAACACAACCCTTTGATCTTATTGACTAGACATAAGAAAGTTCGTATCCGTTCGTATGTCTAGCCTTAGTTGATCTTGTTAGATGGCATGAGAGTGTTGCATGTGGTTTGTGTTCAAGCTACGGTACTCGGTCTAAGTTGACAAGTCTTCTGGTGGCTCTCACCCTAGGTCACAATAGCCCAGGCCGGGTGAAGTCTAGCAGCAACGCAGGCATGGTGCCTGGGTTGTGTGGCTACATTAGTTATGAGCATACCCCCCGTAACGATAGAGGTAGGCCGCAGTGGTGACAGCTGTTGGACCCTTTGGAACCCTCCGCGCTGGGGTACTTGTTGTAGGAGTCTAAAGTCTAGTTTCGCAGAGTGCTGGTCGTCGCAGGCTAGCTCCCCGTTTGTACCTGGGTGCTGAACCTTACCCTCTCATGCAATGCTCATGCCTATCTCCTGTATCTTCTAGCTTTGTATGTTTAGTACATTAGAACCTAGAGCTAACTCCTATGTTCCCCTTAAGCCGTAGTGTGCTAGAGTAGAGGTAGATCTGAGTGTGTCTCACACTACCCGTTATATCTTTATCTTACCCCTGCCTTTTATTTTGTTGTTTCCTACATCTATCTCTTAGTTTACATTCAGTGCAAAAGCATAAGTCTATGATATCCTCCATTGCCTTCCATGGATACGATACCCTTGGAATATTCTCCTTCCTTAGGGAAATGCTACAATAGTTTATCTGTACGCTTGCGGATTCGTTCATGATCGTCTAGATTTACCTTTGGCAAGTCTTGTTGATCACGCTAACTCAGCGTCGTTAGCTGTGACGTTGAGAGGTGCCAATAGGCATTTCTTGGTGTTGTCACTAAGGATGGATTCTAAATCTGTTCTTAAAGTGATGGCGCTAAGAAATGCCAACAATGTGTAATTTGTCATGTCCACTTTATCAACAATGGATTTATTGAGGCCAAGCAGAAACCGAGACATTGTTGATTCCACATCCTCAGTTATCCCTGTACAAAGTAAACATATTTCCAATTTTTGAAAATATTCATCAACACTTCGAGTACCTTGCACAAGATGTTTTAGCTTCAAATGCAGATCACGAGAATAATATGCAGGAACAAAATGACGCCACATTTCCCTCTTCATGTCTTCCCAAGTTATACGAACATGCCCAACTCTCTGATATTCAGTACAGACCTGATTCCACCAAGTTATGACATATCTTTTAAACTCAATGGCTGCAAGCTTTGCATTCTTTTCAGCTGGGTATTCATACAAATCTAATAGTTGCTCTACTTTGGATTCCCATTCAAAATAATCATCAGCATTCTCCTTGCCGCTGAGTGGAGGAATGGACACTTTAACCTTGGTCAAACCATCATCATTGTGACGTCGTTCAGGATGATGCCGACGGTGATCACCATAACTACCACGACCTCCAAAATGACCAAAGTTGTCATCGCCATGATCATCATATGCACCACGAGGACCATAAGGATCACCTCCATATACAGCACTATAATTTGAAAATATGTCAACATCAAAATCAGTAGGATCACCAATAGGAACACGCCGTGCATGACCAAAACCATCAGCAAATCCTCGGCCACGGCCACCTGCAAAGTTATCAAAACCAGAAGCAATTCCTTGGCCACAACCATCACCACGCCCACCAACATGGTGATCATCATCCTCATTATCATGAGGTGGAGGTTCCCCATGTTGTTGCTGAATGGATTGGTGAAGTTGGTGCATTCCTTGCATCAATTGACGCATTTGGTCTCACACCTCCTGAATATCTTGAGCAGAAATATTATGGGAAGAAGAGTCTTCATCACCAGCCATGTTAGTAACCAGGAGACAAAAATAATAGAAGAATGAATATGTGATTGTTTTGGTCATGCACTTACAAAACAAGTTCTTTCTCTCCCTAAACAGAGCAAGAACCGTGGCTGCAATCTGTAGTGGAAGAGTGATTGTAACAGCAACGATGGTGAAACAACTCATGGTGCTTTTAAGTGGAGCTTGGTGGGGTAATATGTAAATGGAATGCGCTGAAACGTAGTGATGCAAAACCGAATAATAATCCAAGAACACAAGTCTAAATTGCTGAATATAAAGGATAAGACGCACAAAGAAAGTAACAAGATGTAGGAAGTGGATAGATGAACACCAATTGCACCAAACGAAACATGTTGCTCCGCAAACCCCTTTTTGGTGTGCTAAACACAATTCTCTTATATTTCTTTTCTTTCCTTTTATTTGAACTAGAACTTGTTGTTTTCAGTCCTTCATTTGACCCATAGACATCTTTTCTTTTAACCTTTGTGACAAACACAACACAACTTTCAACTAAAGGGGCCCATAAGGATCAACTAAGATGGATGGTGCAACACAAAAACAAGAAACTCAGGTGGGAAATATGTGACCGGTAGAAAACAAGGGTGGGATGAGTGGGTATTTTTTTGTTTATATATATGCTGCAAGGCAAGGGTGGGATGGGTGGGTACATGCAGTAAGCGATTTGATGATTAGAACAAAGATAACAGCTAGAACAATGAGGACAAAATTCAGCAACTAGACAAATCTTAAAGGATTAAAACTCGATAAAGCAAACTACAAAATCAGTAGCACGTATGAATTTGGGCTGTAGGTTTTCTTTTTGGCAATTAGTGTACAGTAGGTATATAAATTCTATCCTACCAAGAACAAGAACAAACCTACTGAGGAAACGAAGGCTGTGATACCAGATGATGTGCACACTCCTATTCAATGTGTGTAGCAAGTTGTGTGGACCGATCTTCTTGTAGGATTCATGAACTTGATAACTTGTCACTGCGTGACCTGGTGAAGAGGCAGTGCACCGCGAGGCTGTCCACTTGACGAACTACCGAGACAATCACCCTTCCACGTACCAACGAAACAGCCCACGCAATCATGCCCTATAGATGTGAAGGTACGAACTGGTTGAACTGCAGTTCGGCTTTCTACAACTCCCTCAGGAATCGAAATAACAAGTGTTGCAAGCCTCTCAAGACTCACGCATAAAAAAAACTCCACGAGTTTGTGTATTCTGAATTTAGCCAATCAAGATATGTCCTCTCATTGTCTAGTACAAGTTATATATAGAGATAGGGGCATTCAGCTTTGAGTTTTTAGCACGAGTCAAAGAGGAAGGGGCATGGTGAATTTTGTAGGAGGAAGGAGCAGGAGCAATCGGCCGATTGGAGACCAACCGATGGAAGAGCAGTCAGTTAGCCTACCGATATTCAGTATGACAGATCAGCCGATCAAAGGAGGAAGTGGCAATCAGAGAATACGCCAAGGACGGATATGGTGGAGGCGGGTCAACGGTCAGTTGGCATCGGGTCAAAGTCAGTTTAGGGAGTTCGACTCTTGGATGAGTCGTTTTTTATTTTTGGTAGCTTTATTTTCTTTAGATGCAAGTAAACATTGTCGTAATCGACTAGGAGTCGGGTTGTCCTTAGGACATAAATAGCGACCCTACGTGGTCAGAAAAACTGTACACACCATAATCAAACAAACCACCTCCGTGAAAACCCTTTACATCTACTTTGCTACATCTACTTTCGGCGACTTCGCCATCGCGTTTTCTCTTTTTCGCCATCACGTTTTCTCTTTTCAAGCATCGTGCTTCGAGTTCATTGGGTTGCATCAAATGACCTCCAGCTAGCTTGTAATGTCGTTTTATCGAATAACGCTAGGCTTTAACCTCCGGGTGCATTGCTGTGGTTTTGTACAGATTCTTGTAGTTTTACCTTTTATCACCTTATCATACTCGTGAATAAGCTCAATCGGCTGTTGTTACTACTTGTTTATCTATTTATCATTAAAAAGTCGGTTCAGATCTATTCTTGAGTCTCAACACGTGGTGCCGATGGAGTTGCTGACATCAGCTCGGCTGACGCTTACGACATCACGAATCGACTGACAAGGTCGTTTTTCAAACAACTTGCACTTTGGCTGCTATCAAGCCCGCCGATCCTGCTCTGCTTCGTATCGGCCGATTTGGCAGTTACGTTTCTTGAAGACACATCAGTTCTTTAGCCGATCTTATTGAATTTAACTATTTTCCTTGTCTTCCTTGTCAATCAATAGGTCAGATTGACTGGCACACCTCAAACCGTCCAGGAAGTCACGTGTGTTGCCGTGCGGAGGTGATGTCCTATTTTCGCATCAACACACTTTTGCCACGCCTGGTGGGACACAACGAAGATGTCTACAATGACTACTTCCACTACTACATCTCTTGTTAGCATGTTGACGGTGAATTTTTGTGCTCCAAACATACTCGTTACACTTTAGTTTAAGCTTCATTATGGAACTAACCCGCCACTAGGCACACTAATGATATAACAAGTTCAACTTTGTATGTGCATTTGGAAGTGTTGTGTTTCTGTAGGAAAACATGGACTAAAGGGACTGAGTGACATCAAGTTCAAAGGAGCAAACGAGGAGTTTCGTTCGTGTTCAAGTGCAAGGCGAATTCACTACCAAAGGTGGCAAGGACCAAGGTGCTACGACGAAACATCCCCGAGGACCAAGACATAAAGATTGGATTCCATACGAGAAGACCCCATATCTTGATCGCGGGGATGATGACGCCAAAAAGACACAAATAATGGGGCAAAAATCGAAAATGACAAGATGAGCCATAGGGAGAAAGTGGTGACCGAACCAGGCCGAAGTGGGCCCAGGCCGGTCGGTCCACCGCCTTTCGGCGTCGGTTCAGCCTCCCATTTCTTGAGCATGAAGATGCTTCAACCCTAAGTTGCTGGTGGTGCCGCCATTCGGAGGGGACATAGATAAATACCCCCGAGGTTGACTACAAGGCAGAGAAGTTGGACTAGGAGTGAATTGAGAAAAGCACTCGCGAGAAATATTCATCTAGTCCAAGGAGGCGACCACATGCGAAGGAGGACGTCGAGGCCCTGCCATGGCGCCCCCGGAGCTGAAGGACGATAGCGTTGGAAATATCTACCATGATTAACGATGCCATGCTTAGCGTCTTGATGGGCTAAACTTCTCATTTGTCCATGGGGTTGTAAAGGATCTTGTCATGTAATCGTCAACTCTTTTGTGGTTTCAATCTATTGGTTTCATGTGTGATGAAGACATCCCAGGGCACAATTTGGCCAGGCATAGAACAAGGTAGGCAGCAGCCGTGGAGCATGGTTTGGCCAGGTGCACGACGGTGTAGGCGGCAGTCGTGACCAACAAGAGTACAGATTAGCCAGGCGTAGAACAGTATAGGCGCACAACGGTGTAGGTGGCGAAGCCGTGCACGTCCCAATTATCCCACCTTGCTTAGCGTGGGAGGACCAAGCCAACTTAAAAAGGAGAGCCACCCATCCCCTATTGGACTAGTCTTTTGGGGTGATTAGGCCTTTCCTGAGGGGTGTGTTGGGCCGGACTCGTCATTTGGTATCAAAGCTGGGCCCTTGTAAAGAAGGGGAGAATGATGAGGACATCCTAGGGCACGATTTGGCCAGGCACAGAACAGTGTAGGCGGCATCCATGGAGCATAGTTTGGCCAGGTGTACGATAGTGTAGCCGGCAGTCGTGTCGAACGGGAGTATAGATTAGCCAGGCGCAGAACAATGTAGGTACACGATGGTGTATGCTACCCATGGGCAAGGCGCAGAACAGTTGAAGGCGCACGACGGTGTAGGCAGCGAAGTCGTGCACGTCCGAATTATCCCACCTTGCTTAGCATGGGAGGACCAAGCCACCCTTCCCCTATTGAACTAGTCTTTTGGGGCGATTAGGCCTTTCCTGAGTGTGACACATGGGTACCCCTGGGTCCCCACTAGCTAGGGTCACGGTCGTCCTCGACATGTAGGTCCGGCCCATTAGAAGGATCGCCGACCTGACAGTGGGCCCAACAGACCTGATCTGTGGCCCCGAAGACGTCCAGAAGACTTTATCCGATACGCTTGGAGATTTGGAGTACATGTCAAGACATCAGCTGCGCCACCAGACAATCCAGAGATTGCGGGATAATGTTGTAACCAACTAGAGATAAGTCTCCTGGTCGTAACCGACTAGGACACTGGGCCAACTGACCTTGTCCGCTAGCCAATTTAAGGCAGCCAAGGGTGTCCTCCAATGTAACCAAACCTAAGATTGAATCCTCAACAATACAACACCAACAACTAGACGTAAGGTTTTACTCTCCGGAGGCCTGAACCAGTATAAACTCGTCGTGTCTCTTGTCTTCTTTGTCCTACGACTAGCATAACCATCAAGTTCTTAGTTCCCGAGCTCCTCCACTGAATAAACAAACCACCGGGGATGACCCCCTAGTGGACTGCTCAGATCTAAACCTCTAAAAGTTAGTGCATCAGGTAGGGGTAGATCTGAAACTCTTTGTGCAACTCGATGGCGTCATCCCGCGGCGTCGTCTTCCCCGCAAGCATGGCGGACTTCCTCGCCAATCCTGTCGTCATCAGATTTGGCTCTATGCTGTCGGATCTTGCCGCATCAGCCGCTGGCCTAGTCGTCATCGATAACATTGCGGCTACCCCCATCCAGCAGATCGAATCCGATCTGCTGTCAGAAACCCACCTACCCACACCTCGCGATCTGGTCGCAGGGTTCGATCGCGTCATAAGCATGCTTGCTGACACCGTCAAGATCTATGAAAGCGTCAAGCGCTCAAGCAAACCCAAAGCATCCTCGTCCCGTGTGCCCTTCGGCCTGCGGAACACAACCCGTGTCGTCTCTGACCACATGAAGAAGCAGATCCAGATCCAATCTGGGTCGAGCACCTCCACCCCGCACGCCCTGACCTGCGGAACTCATAGGGACCTCCTAGTCCTTGCCCCATCTAGAAGAAGGCAAAACACACTATCCGCTAGTTTTGTGCGCTGAAGAAGCTTCATCGACCTACTCCTCAAGTAGCGAACCAAGGTTGCCAGATTCATCGTACTCTGCAATCTCCAAACAATGGTGATTTTCAAGTCGCTCGCGTCATCATCACGCCCAACGACTACGACGATGAGGTCGGTGCACATCACAGCCTCATAGATCGCGAATCTTTCATGGTCTCTGTTGACATACCTCCACAAGTCGGTGAGACTGAAGCTCAACAACAGCAATGGGAAGCTGACAATGTTGGTCGAGCTCAACACTGCCAGGCGGAAGCAAATCAAGCTGCTCAAGATGCGGTGGCTCAAGCCAACGCCAACACCCTCGTGGGTCAGGCAGTGGCACAGCAGCAACACCAAGACGACCCACAAAAACATCACCTACATGCCAGGTGAGGACCAGGAGCGTCCGAAGACCAGTGGTGGGTCGCTCCTCAGTGATGAGTGATTGACAAAGTTGTGTGGACTGATGCTTGGCTCAGTGTGCAGGTACAGGTTGCAGCTTGACTCGTGTTGGTGCAGGTGAAGAACAAGCATGAAAGGGCTATGCCGTGGAGGCCTCTGGGTGATGGAGAGGCAAGTAGGCTTGGTTCGATGGACACGGTGGTCGATAGGATCAACTGCGAGTCGTGCGATGCAAGAGGAGCAAGTTGAAGTCATGGACATGGGCCGGTGCAAGGTAGCGGTTCGAGGCCGAAGCTTGCACACGGGGTTTGGTGGTTTGCCCACTGTTGACATTTCTTAGCACTGTCACTTTAAGAACAGATTTGGAATCCATCCTCAGTGACAACACCAAGAAATGCTTGTTGGCATCTCTTAACGTCACAACTAACACCGCCGAGTTAGCGTGAACATCAAGACTTGCCAAAGGTTAATCTAAACGATCATGAACAAATCCGCAAGCGCACAGATAAACCATTGTAGCATTTCCCCAAGGAAGGAGAATATTCCAAGGGTATCGTATCTGTGGAAGGTAATGGCAGATATCATAGACTTATGCTTTTGCACTGAATGTAAACTAAGAAATAGATATAGGAAACAACAAACTCAAAGGCAGGGGTAAGATAAAGATATGAAAGGGTAGTGTGACACACACTCAGATCTACCTCTACTCTAGCACACTACAGCTTAGGTGGAACATACAAGTTAGGTCTAGGTTCTAATGTACTAAACATACAAAGCTAGAAGATACAGGAGATAGGCATGAGCATTGCATGAGAGGGTTCAGCACCTAGGTACAAACGGGGAGCTAGCCCGCGACGACCAGCACTCTGCGAAACTAGACTTTAGACTCCTACAGCAAGTACCCCAGCCCAGAGGGTTCTAAAGGGTCCAACAGCTATCACCATTGTGGCCTACCTCTATCGTTATGGGGAGTATGCTCATAACTAACGTAGCCACACAACCCAGGCACCATGCCTGCGTTGCTGCTAGACATCACCTGGCCCGGGCTATTGTGACCCAGGGTGAGAGCCACCAGAAGACTGGTCAACTTAGACCGAGTACCGTAGCTTGAACACAAACCTCATGCAACACTCTCTGTAATGACCCGGGTTTTCGGTGAGGAAAACCCGACTCCCTGTACCCTTGTGATAGTCCCTAGATCAGTAGCTATCATGTACAGAACTCATTACAGTATAATATCATTTCCATACAACGAAATCAGAGTACAAATCAGAGTATTTACATCTGAATACAGCTCGGTATATGATTTAAGTATAAGCCCCTTGGGCTAAATGGCAAGTGGAAACTCTACGCAGCGGTAGCTAAGGCTTCAGGTCTTCATCCTCGATCTTCACCACATGCATCTTTGAGCGAAGCAACGCAACCCTTCCTCCATGGATTCTTCATAAATGGACTTTCGCTCCAAGTCCAATCCTGCACACTCACAAACTATCCCCAAGGAATGGGATAGGTTCACATCACCAACCGTATGCATGCTTTAAGTGGCCTAATGCTAAAGGTATAAAAAGTAGTCAAGGAGTAAGCTCAGGATTTTCCTTTGCAGCAGTAGAAAAGTGTGAGACATGGGTACCCCTAGGTCCCCACCGACCAGGCTCATGGCCGTCCTTGACAAGTGGGTCCAGCCCACCAGAAGACCCGCCGACCTGTCAGTAGGCCTGCCTGACCTGATATGTGGCCCCGGAGACGAGAAGATAGCTTGGCGTGCAAGCCAAGGAAATCCAGACGGATTAAGGCAGCTCAGATAAGCTTTCCATGTTGTAACTGACTAGAGATAGGTTCCCCTGTTGTAACCGACTAGGACTCCGGTCCACCGACCTTGTCCGTCGTCAAATATAAGGCAGGCAAGGGCGTCCTCCCGGGGACAAGATCGACACCGCGCAGATCGACCTCCACCTCCACCACGATCAAATCAATACAATCAAGAACTGGACGTAGGGTTTTACTCTCCGGAGGCTTGAACCAGTATAAAATCGCCTTGTCCCTTGTGTCTCGCCGTGATTTCCGTGTGCTACGCTAGCATAACCATCGCGTTCTTAGCTCCCGATCTCCCCGCTGAACAAATAAACCACCGGGGTTGACCCCCTGTGGACTACTCAGATCTAAACCTCTGACAGTTGGCACACCAGGTAGGGGTGATCGCGAGCTCCTCGTGTAGTGTGATGGCAGTTCGCTCCGGCGATCATCTTCGGCGACGACATGAAGAATATCTCTGCAGCGACCTGCTCACTGCCATCCTTCGATCTAATCACGAGGTCGATGTCTTCGTTCTGTGGATGGCGCGCCAAAAAAATTTTCGCGTCCACCCACCCGCCCACGAGCTACGACGGCTTCGTCATCGACATCATCAACCCAGCGATATTCAACTCACTGCGTGTCGGCCTCCGTGCGTGGTGCCCTAGTTGCTACCCAGCGGGCCCTTGGCCTTGGCGCGGTGTTCAGAACGTGATCGTCATCTACGGGATTGACGTGCCATGCACGTACACTCATCTAACAAAAGGAGTCCTAGACATGCATGCACACGTCATGTGGCCTGCATGTGGAGGCAAAATCAATCTACAAGAATCCTACGTGAACAGGCTGCAGCACAACCCGTGCGTGCTGTCTTGCAAGCGTGACGGCCAGCTGACCACGACTCTACAACCCGCCTGCCATGTTGCTTCCCTGGTAGATCAGTTTTGCCAACACCTCCAACAACTTGGATCTGGTGTGCTGTCCCGTCAACAATTGTCCGTCACAACAGCACCACCTGCTGCCTCGCAGCACCGATTGCCTTGACGACTTCCTACGTCGAAGCTCAAATGCGCCATCGACCACTCCAATGACTCCGGCCTGTCCGTGACGTCCCACCACCTACGTCGGTGACTTTCCACTACTCCAGTTCACGCCGTCGACAACAACGATCTTTCGACCTTAACTCCACGCACAAGCTAAGTTTTATTTGCAATTAAATATTTTACGGCTTCCGTATATTTTCGTCGATCGTCTCGGATTCTCTGTCTCCATGACCTTCGCCAACCTGCTCTATATATTGTTTTTCCGCTCTTCTGATCCCTCCCTCTCGACATGCTCGGGGGCTTGGCAATGCCAACACGTAGGTCGCCAGACCTGAGGGTTCAAATTTTTTTATCTTGTGCTATGTTCCCCTCCCCCTCGACACCCTCAGGGGCTTGGCCATGCCAATCTAAGGGTCGCCAGACCTGTGGGGTCCTACTTCTCCTATGTGTTCTTCCTTTAACTGCTTGACTCTCGTTATGAAGATTCGATATTGTGTGGTTGCAAAACCTGAGTCCCAGACTCCTCCCCGTACGTCGGCTACATCTAAGGCTCCCTGCTGAGCATTGTAGAGGGGTGAAACACTTTGCAGCTTCAGAGCTTATGAATTCGAATAATGTGTGCCTGTCACGATAAGGGGAATGCCTTTCTGCTCAAACAAAACATAGCACAAGAATGTTCAGCTCTGGCTAACATTATTCAACATCTACTTGTTTAAAGCTCATGATATGTTTTCATTATATTCGACAGATTGATACACCGACCTAGTGTTTATTTTATCTTACAGGACCAGCTCTTTGCTTCGGCATCATCTTCGTCAGGTCGTTAGACCTCTCTCTAACTCCGGCGTCGCCTTTGGCGAACCTTCCTCCAGCTCCGTTGTCGTCTTCGCCAGGTCGCTAGACCTTCCTCCGGCTTCGTCGTCACCTTCGCCAAGTCGCTAGACCTTCCTCCGGCTTTAGGTCGCTAGACCACCCTGCAGCTTCGTCGTCACCTTCGTCAGGTCTCTAGACCTCCCGACATTTTCGTTGCTGCCTGCTTCAGGTCGGTGCACCTTCCTCCGGTTCCGTCGTCACCTTCGCCAGGTCGCTAGACCTTCCTCTGGCTTTAGGTCGTTAGACCTCCTTGTAGCTTCGGCATTGTCTTCGTCAGGTCGCTAGACCTTCCTACGGCTCCATCGTCGCCTTCTCCAATTCGGAAGACCTCCTCAGCGACTTCGTTCTTCTGGCTCCAAGCTTCTACAAATTTGCATCCTACGCTCTGGTGGACAGTTGCATGCCCACGGCATGGCTGGAATTCTACTCTGTGGCTTTATAACTCAACAATGCTTGGTGCTTGCCTCCTTCAGTCTTATGGTGCTATTTATAGCGAGAGCCAAGACTCGGTTATGGCCGAATGAGCTCCGACACTGTTACCACGTGATCGAGAATGGGCAGTTTGTCGTTTTCTGGGTGGCAAGAGAATCTCCGACCACTGTTGACCTGTGACCCTGCAGTCTACGGGAGATAAGCCTGACTCTGCGTCAGAGGGCCCTGCGCCTCGTTACATCTACATCTACAGACAACGACGACGACGACGATTATATACACTCCTTCTACGACTCGATGTTTTTATTGCACCCGCTAGGCTCTGCGTCCTGATGCACCCGCTATGGCTTTGCATGTAAACGGACCTATTCCAATCAGCCTATATTTCTATTTCCTGAGCAGAATGGTCGTAGGTTCGATTGAAGACCTTCCGGGGCAGGCGTGCCTCGCTGCTCTGCCAGATCCGTCTGGGCGCCTAGAGACCAGATTCATCACATTTACGATTTTCGTCGGGCCCCCGTGGTCGGTGTGCCTATTGCTGACGTCGTCAATACCTTAGTGCCATGGCTCCGCTGGATGGTCAGCAGCTATGTTGGTCGTCTGGGCACCAAAATGACCTCCCTGAGGTCGGCGTGCCTTAATACCTAGGTCTTGCAACACCTCGGTATGTTTACGGCTCTGCCAACCTAGTTGGGCGCCCCGGATGCGTGACCTTCCGAGGTCGGTGTGCTTTTTGAAGCCCTGCCAGCCTGCTCTGGACACCCGGGATTTTACGTCGGGAATGAAGGCCTCCCTGTGGGGTACGCGCCTAATCGCCCTGCCAAGTACTTCCGGGTGCTTGGGCGCTTCTTGATTTGAGACCTTCTTGAGGTCGGCATGCCTCGGGTGGCTCTGCCAGACTCTTTGCAGCTATACAAGATATCTGAGTGTCTCTACACTCCATTCGTTCAGGATCAACATTTTTCTACAGCTTCATCGTTGACCGTTTCGATTACTACAGAAGACCTCTTCATGCGATGTTCGTTTCAAGATCCTGCTGGGTATCCTCGATACTGGGCAACATTGATTTGAGGCCTCTTCGAGGTCGGCACGCCTAAAAAGGCCTCCTTGAGGTCGGCCCTGCCAGACTCCTTGCAGCTATGCTAGGGGATCTGGGTGTCTCTACACTTCGTTTGATCAAGACCATGACTCTGTTTTTCTTCTCTTTTTTGGATCATCATACCGGCCATCCTGCCCGCCACGATGCTCGGATACTACTCTATGAGTGCGTCCTTGATGCCCTCTGAATTTTTTTTCATCGTCGTTTCGATCTATTGGAAGTCTGCTTCCTATAGGTCGTCACTCGACCTCTCTTCGTTCGGCAAGACTTCAAACAGGTCGGCTGATAAGGTGATTTCTTTTTCTTTTTGGACCGACGTGCACGCTATTCAACCTGTCGATAGCTCTACAACTTCGTCAAGATCTCCCTCGAGGTCGCTGCGCCTACACATCGCTCGAGGGCTTGTGAGACATGGGTACCCCTGGGTCCCCACCGACCAGGCTCATCGCCGTCCCCGACAAGTGGGTCCGGCCCACCAGAAGACCCGCCGACCTGTCAGTAGGCCTGCCCGACCTAATATGTGGGCCCGGAAATGAGAAGATAGCTTGGCGTGCAAGCCAAGGAAGTCCAGACGGATTAAGGCAGCTCGGATAAGCTTTCCATGTTGTAACTGACTAGAGATAGGTTCCCCTGTTGTAACCGACTAGGACTCCGATCCACCGACCTTGTCCGTCGCCCAATATAAGGTGGGTAAGGGCGTCCTCCCGGGGACAAGATCGACACCGCGCAGATCGACCTCCACCTCCACCACGATCAAATCAATACAATCAAGAACTGGACGTAGGGTTTTACTCTCCGGAGGCCTGAACCAGTATAAAATCGCCTTGTCCCTTGTGTCTCGCCGTGATTTCCGTGTGCTACGCTAGCATAACCATCGCGTTCTTAGCTCCCGATCTCCCCGACGAAAAAATAAACCACCGGGGTTGACCCCCTGTGGACTGCTCAGATCTAAACCTCTGACAAAAAGCATAACTAATAAATCTCCATATCCAACCAATCCCATGTCTCTCATCCACAATCGGATACACCTGGTCACCCAGATCTCCGTCACCAAGCCCTATCTCCATCTAGGGTCGGTGCGAGAACTCCCTTTCCTCGCACCTCAATGATTGCACCCGGATCCGCGAGGCAGAGGGAGCAACTCTCCTCTCCCCGAATGCAACCACGGCTCACAACACTCAATCCTATAAGGGGAGGTAGAAATCCCAAAACATGAGAGTTGGAGTAAACATCGGGCATGTCCATAACCGAGGACGCGGCTATACGTATAGATCTAAACTCTGCAGAGCGTGTACACCTGTACCCAACTCGGGATAGAGCCCAGCTGGTAGCAAGTTGACTGAACCCACCCTACCGGACGAACACCTAAGAGTTACGATTCCACCCTGCATCTGGGTCTCGCTGCGGTCCCCCGCAGAAGACCACCCAGGAACTGTGAACATGCCCCCGTGTGGCCACACGGGGAGTGTCGCAAAGGGAAGGGGCCCTCACCCGCTTCCCTTTCACTGATACCCTCTATCCTACTAGCAGGTATGGTATCGCACTTGCCAGGGTCGACCCGACCCTATCCCCACTCTCGGCGAGGTGGTGTGTACGTAAGTCCCGTGAAACAAAGCGACCCACTCGGTTTCAGACCGGGGCGAGCTCCTGTCCTCCAAAGTAATCACAAAACCCCAACACTTGTGCTTCTAAAATGTTGTGCCTGCCATAGGCACGAAATGGGGAACGCTCGAGAAGACGTACCCCCGGACCCCGATCCCAGATCGGGTTGTCTTGAGCTCACCCCCGCCAAGTCACCCAAAAACGCCTTCTCCTGCCAGTTTTTCCCCACACACGCCAAGAATCTAACCACATATCCAAAACACATGCATCGTGAAGCTCAGCATATGTACACACATATATATATATAGTAGTAGTGGTAGGGTAATCAAGGACTGGTAAATAAAGAAGGCAGTGGAAGGTTTATCATATCCATCATCATGCATTAAGTAAAGCGCTAGCAGTTCTACTTAGCAATGCCTAATAGGTATTCAGAGTCGGTTGGGCGTGAACACCTGTGTGCCAGTAGTCGTCGTAGTTTCCGTAGCCGTACTTGATCTTCTGGCTCGCCTCCTCGGCTCTGGGAATTCCTAGATTTGGAAATATAAATAAATACCGGAGCTAAATGCAAATAAACTGCAAAGAGAAGCAATAAATAACCAAATAACTCCAAAAGCTAGTCTAATGTGTGCTTCATCATTTTAGAAGAATAAAGAAACTGATTTCATATTTTTCTAAGCTAGAATCAATTTATTATGGATTTTCAAATAAAGAAATATTTTATGAATTTAATTAATTACGATAAAGCACAAACAAAACATAAGTTAGCAAGTTAGAGAACTATAGGCTTGGTTTTCGGTTGGTCTGCAAGGTTTAGTCGACTAGTCAACGACCATTGTTGACCAAGTCAAAGGGCAGAGAACAAAGGTCAATCGGACCCCACAAGTTCCCCTGTGGGTCCCGTATGTTAGATGGGACCAGGCTGGATAGTTAGCAGCCCCTCAAGTTAGTGGGCCCCAACGATAAGTCTGTGGGCCCCCATTGGTTAGATTAGAGAGATTGTGCAGAAAGGATTAGCTAGAAACGATGTGGTGTGGTGAGAAACTTGGCTTAAACTGAACATGGTAGAAGTGTGGTGAGGATGGATTTATCCATGGTATGGCTGATGGTTTAGTTAGAGCACGCGTCGTGCACAACGAAGGCATGGCACGATCGTGGCAAAAAGGTATGGCAGGGACTTGAAAGATTGAGAACAGGCACCGAGTACACAGATTAAGGCTCGGCGGAAAAATGGTAAGTGCTGCTGCTAGCGAGCAACACACACCAGATCGATAAAGAGCTAAGGTTAGATAGAACACATAAGGCTTAGGATTGCAAATAGTAACTACTGCTTGTTTAGAAGCGATTTGAGCATAGGTTAGCACTATAGGTCTGTAGCAACAGTATGCTCACGTGATGGAACTGAACATCTAGGAATATAGCTAAAGCTATAAGTCCATGGCATGTAACCAATCACAAGTGGTTTCAGCCTTGCTAGCTCCTCCACTGGCTGCAGCTTCATAGGTTGAAACAGAAAGGTCACAAGTTAACATGTTCGTGATAGAGCTGCTGGAACTCATACAGAGGTTACAACTTGCCTAATTATGGACTGCTCACAGTTAGCATTACAGCACACAGGTTGAACAGGTTAGAGCCTCGGCACATAGCTCGGCTGCGAGCAATGCACAGGCAAAAAAGATTAAGGTACATGCTTAGACTGAAACATGTACTGAGCACTAGCAAACAGGCTAGCTTCTAGCAAGGAGTTGTAGCTTCATGATTTTGGGCCAGAAAGGCCACAAGCTAGGACGCACGTGAGTTTTAGAGTGCATCCAAACCATAAGAAACATAAATTGGCTAGCTTCACAGTGTGGAACAAATTGTTGTTGCTGCTACTAGCTTGCTGTTTTGTGTGGGATGGCAAAGCAGGGAGGTGGCAGTGGCTGTTGCTACTGTCTGCTGTTGGTGGATTGCTGCTTGAGGAAGATGAGTTCTCAGCCATGAGAAAGAAGAGCAGCAACTGGTTTGCTTCGTTGGAAGAGGACAAAGAGAACAAAGAGCTGCATTGATAGGGAAAAGAAAGGTACCAGCTGGGCATAGGGGTCTAGAGATAGGATGATCTTTGGCCGAGGTTCAGCCGTGACACAAAGAATAGAGACTGATAGTGCTACGAGCGGGTGAGAGCGTGATCCAGTAGCAAGCAAGCGGCAGCGTGCGTCGTTGTAGGCAGCGGCACCTGCAGTTCAAAACCTGGCGCGAAGGCCAGTTTCTCAGAGGGGCATCGGCGCACGCGCAGCTGTTGCAAGCAGAGCAAAGTGCCTACTCAGGATCACATCTCGGCCGCAGCAGCGAAGGTCGGCAAAACTGGTAGGCTAACAAGGGCGACGACATCGCTGCGTGTGCGCGGTGACATGGTGTCCCATGGTCGCGGCACGGCCGTGTCGCACGCGCGGGCACCTAGTTCTCCAGGGCCTAGGTGTGCACAGCTGCAGGGTTGTGCAGCAGGGTAGACTGCAAGGCTATGGCACACGTAGCTCCGGCGAGGCTCAGGAGGAGTTAGGGTTCCTCCTAGGGCGGTTAAAGGTTGGAGGTTTGGCCAATTGTTCGCACGGCGGTGACGAAAAACAGGACGGCGGCGTGAGGCTGCGGTCAAGTCGCCGGCGTGCGCGCACTAGTGCGCGTCTGCGCTTGGGCGTGCACGGGTTCGATGTGGTGCGGAAAAATCAACCCCAAAGGAGGGGCTTTGTCCCCTGTTCGTGCGTGCTCCGGCCAGGGCTTGGGCCAAGGCGGCGCCTTGCCCGGCGTGCGCGACGGCGAGGCACGGAAGATCATGACTTGGCCGCCGGTGAGTGCGCATGGTGCGCGGGTGCTCGGCGGGTGGTTGGTGCATGGCGAACCAAAGGCAAGGCCTTCCGCCTCCCTGCGCGTGCGTGCACGGGCGTGCAAACCGGCGGCTTGGCCGCGTCGGCGCAGCGGACAGGGCGGCGCGTTCGTCGGTGTCAGGCAACAGGTACAAGGCCAAGCGGGGTTTGCGCGCGCTCGTTGATGAAGGCAGCGGCAGCGGCGCAGCACCTGCAAGACAGCGACACGAAGGCCGAGCAAACAGTGTAGAGGGGGCGTGGCGACGACGGCCAGCGGTTCCTCCTGGGTGCAGCGCTCCGGCGCGGCGAGGCACGGTTGTCCAGAGCGACGGCGACGGGGTGGTGCTCCACGTGATGGAGCTCCCTGGCCTCCTCTCCGGCACGACGGCGCTTGGCGTCTTCCCCGGCACGGTGGTGCTCCTGTGCCCGTTGCACGAGGGGCTGCGTGTCCGCGCGGAGGTCGACGGCATCACCCCGGTGGCGGCTTCCCCCTCGGGCGCATGAGCTGCACAAAGGGGTGGATCGGGACGGGAGACGGCAGCTGGTGGTTGGGTGCTTGCTCGGTGGAGAAATCAAAGGGGGAGCGATGTGGCTGCAGCTTGCTCGATGGAATAATCAAAAAGGAAAAGGCTAGGCGCCTTGGGATGCTGGTAGCTGCGGTGCTCTGCTTGTTGCTTGGATTTGAGCTACTACTGCTCGTTCATCCAAAAATTGCAAGAGATAAAGGAGGACTGCACCTTCGATTGGAGAAGGTTGCAGAAGATTACTGCTACTAGCTTGCTGGAGCTTGCGATTGAAAAAGAAGCAGGCGAGTTTGCTGATTGCTGCGGTGGGAGAAGGAAAATAGCAAAGGGAGAAAGAGGATTGGAGGCTGCTGCTGCAGATCGATGGGGGACTTGAAGAGCAAACAGAAAGAATACAGGGGGAAGGTGGCGTGTGCGTGGTGGCTTGGAGGAAGGAAGATTAACTCCCAACCAGCTGGGGTCGCCATGGGAGAGAAGTGGAGTAGCTGCTGGTTTTGGAGAAGAACGGAGAAAGAAAAAGAGAGAGTAGAGTGCGGCGGCGGCTGGAAGAAATGGGGGAGGAAAAGGAATTCGAGATGGGAGAGAGATGAGGGTATTTAGGGGAACTAGTTATGGTTAGATTAAGTGGGCTTTAAGATAGGCCTGAGCTTTGGGCCGAAACAACTTAAGTCCGCGAAATAAATTGCTGGCAGAAAAGGTACAAATGAATTTAGACTATTTTTCCGGAATGAATCAATTAACAAGGTTTTAATTCGAGATGCCGGAAAATATCGTCGTAATTCAAATGAACTCTCGGAAATTTAATTCAAGGATTTATAGTCTATTCCCCGAAATCGAATCAATTTGCTAAAGATTAATTCGAAGAGTCGGAAAATAATTCTATAATCCATTTAACAAATTCCAGAGCACTTTGAAAAAGATTATGCCGGAAAGGGTTAGAGGGCCGAAAAAGTTGGCGGATCCACTGAGTTAGCAGGTGAAGACCCGAGAGATGATTTAGTCAGGTTCGAAGGTTAGAGAGGGTAGTTAGTTCAATTAGCTTTTGATTTATATTTGAAATTAGATTTCAAATATAAACCACACTCAAATAATCAAGAAAAATCCAATTAAGGTCACACTAACATGGAATTTATCCTTAGTACAAGAAGTAAATTAATTAATTTTATTACTAAGAATTTGAGAGAGAGCACAAGAAGATAGTCTTATGATTCTGAGCAATAACATCAAGCATAAATTTTTTTGAAAATCTACATTTTTGCAAACATTAACATTCCGGAAAAATCCAAGATGTTACAGACTCCTCCCCTTACAAGAATCTCGTCCTCGAGATTAAAGCTTCACTAGGTACATTGGGGTACCAAACATCTTCAAGTTGTATGCGAGCGCGAGCTTCGAATATCTTCAGGTTCATCGTAGTTGCTTTCTGGTCAATTCCAATAGTGTGCAAGTAACAAAATCTTCGAATTGAAAATGTTCTAAGGTTAGGTCGACCTTGATCTCAATCTCTTGATCCATAGCATACTGATTCTACATGTCTCCGCTTGAATATACTTGAGGGGCTCTGATCGTAGATTCTCTACTCCTTGTATGTTTCTCCAAACACTGGCAGCTTCGAGGTAGTGGGTGGTTCCAACTTTAGCACTCTCCATTCCATATTAGTAAACTTGATTCCGATACGCACATGATAGCTTATCCAAAATCTTGATCTCATAGGATGTCATGTCGTTCTTCCTGGCTTCAGTTGAGGAGGCATGACTCTGATACTCCTTTTGCTTGGCTTATAGTGCTAACTTGTCCTCCTTCTGTGGGTTACCTCAGGGTTCCTTAGGCTAATAGTCTTCAAAGCATTTCGTAGTGGTGGTCTTTTCTAACTTGCATAACACTGGGGTTACCTATTCTAGGAGTCAAGTACAAGCATGAAAATATTACTAACATATAATCCTACACTCAATAGTAAGAACCATAAGATCCAATAAGATTCAATAAGAATCAAGCCCTCAAGCATTCCAAGCATTATAGATAGTGCTATCTCAAGGTTGACTCTAATAACCTTGAGATCTCACACACTAATCGGTCTATTTATTTCGTGGTATGTCAAACCAGGTAGACTCTATTCTTAATGGTTCATGATGTTCTCATAGCATCCAAGCTATCTTCTGACTCATCCTGACTAGTCCACGTAAGAAGGTTCATCAACGTAGGTAAGATCAGAGTTTTTCAAAGTAAGAGAGGCACAATTAATATAGTTCAAGGGGGTATATATAAAATAGAGCGCTCAGAATGGTCCTAGACTAACGACCAACCTAGGGTTGTGTGCTACGGTCAAGTACGACTCTGATACCACCTATAACCACCCGGGTTTTCGGTGAGGAAAACCCGACTCCCTGTACCCTTGTGATAGTCCCTGGATCAGTAGCTATCAGGTACAGAACTCATTACAGTATAATATCATTTCCATACAACGAAATCATAGTACAAATCAAAGTATTACATCTGAATACAACTCGGTATATGATTTAAGTATAAGCCCCTTGGGCTAAACGACAAGTGGAAACTCTACGCAGCGGTAGCTAAGGCTTCAGATCTTCATTCTCGATCTTCACCACAGGCAACCTTGAGCGAAGCAACGCAACCCTTCCTCCATGTATTCTTCATAAATGGACTTTCGCTCCAAGTCCAATCCTGCACACTCACAAACTATCCCTAAGGAATGGGATAGGTTCACGTCACCAACCGTATGCAAGCTTTAAGTGGCCTAATGCTAAAGGTATAAAAAGTAGTCAAGGAGTAGGCTCAGGTTTTTCCTATGCAGCAGTAGCAAAGCATAACTAATAAATCTCCATATCCAACCAATCCCAAGTCTCTCATCCACAATCGGATACACCTGGTCACCCAGATCTCCGTCACCAAGACCTATCTCCATCTAGGGTCGGTGTGAGAACTCCCACTCCTTGCACCTCAATGATTGCACCCGGATCCGCGAGGCAAAGGGAGCAACTCTCCTCTCCCCGAATGCAACCACGGCTCACCACACTCAATCCTATAAGGGGAGGTAGAAATCCCAAAATACGAGAGTCGGAGTGAACATCGGGCATGTCCATAACCGAGGACGCGGCTATACGTATAGATCTAAACTCTGCAGAGCGTGTACACCTGTACCCAACTCGGGATGGAGCCTGATGGAACCCGCTAGGGTTTGCTCCCGACCTTCGATGAGAGTTCGGGATAAACTCGATTTGGGGGTGGATTCGACATTGGTTGTCCGACTACAACACCAACAGGGGGCTGCGCCTTAGCGACAGTTACACCGTCTCCTATTTGTTGTTGTTCATGCCGTGCCAAGAACAACCTTGAACCTGCAAGTAAATCGAAGAACAAGCAAGAAATAGTTGACAAGAAAACAGCGCACAGACCTTGTCCAAGAGATGAATTGGATACACACAAATTTGAGGTTCTGGATACAAGTAATCAAGTGGTCTAATCGACACACGTGAGTTACTAGGAAGTAGCAGGAGCTAAACTTTTAACTAAACAGAACCTAGGTCTCCATGGGGTGGCTGCTACTTCTATTTATAGGGCGGCTGCAACCAGGAGTTCCTGGAAGAGGTCTCCTAACCCTAGGACGCCCTCCCCATGGGCTGGGCTGAAAGCAAGGCCCAAAATGGTCCTGATGTTAAGCTGTGTTAAACCTTGAGGTCCGAACGTTCCATGGTCAATTTCTCCCAGCTCCGGTCGACTCTGGATGTGAAGTTTGAACCATCTGAAAATAGACTTCAAGCCCTTTCCAATGAGTACTCAAGTACCTCAATCGCTTTCCTGAGTGAAGAGTTATGGCCTTTTCAATCGGGTGCTTCCTGCAGGTTCGAGGACCTCCAAACGGGATGAACTACTCCGTTTCGATTAGAGTGGTCCAAGGTGCTCATGCAGGCAGGTCCACTCCATCCCAAACAAAGTGTGAGAGCCATGTGTGGTTCGAGGACCGGTGGATGGTCGCTTCCTGGTGTGATGAGTGATTGACAACGTGGTGTGGACTGATTCTTGGCTATGTATTGCAGGTGCAGGTTGCGGCTTGACTGGTGTTGGTGCAGGTAAAGAACAAGCGTGAAAGGTCATTGCCGGTGAGGCCTCCAGGTGTGGAGAAGACAAGTAGGCTTGGTTCGAGGGACCTGGTGGCAAGCGGGGTCAAGTGCGGGCCGCATGGTGGCAAGAACGGTAAGATGAAGTCATGGACGGTTTCTTGGTTGAGCCTCAAAACCAAGGTCGAGCCGGGACTACGTGGGAGCTGAGTCATGAGTGGTGATTGGCGGAGGCCACACCGAGTTCGCGAGGTTTCCGGTGGTTCACCAGAAAACCACTGGGTTCCTTGGTTGATCCACAAAGCCAAGACCGAAGAACCGAAGACGAAGGTGCAGCAGCATCGGACCGGTCTGACCGGTGGGTCTGACCGGTCTGACCGGTGGGTACCGGTCTAACCGGTGAGGAGCAACGGTCTGACCGGTGTGCGACAACACAGTCTGGAATCTTCGAAGCGGAGGACACGCGTCGAGATCGCAAGGCTTGCGTCGAGGCTAAGCAAGTTTGCGGTCGCTGGGCATCCGTCCGATGGAGCGAAGACAAAGATTTCCGAATTCGCCCTTGAGGGGCATGTATCCCTAGTTAGCTAGTAAGGGTATTTTAGTCTTTAGGTTGCTTCCATATAACCCAAGTGGTGAGAGGATGGCAGCCATCTCTTGGAACCCTAGCTCATTTGGTTTTCCTTTTTTCCAATCCTATTTTCCTTAGGATTTTCATAGGACTAGCTTGAGAGCTTCATGGTGAGATCTTGTGAGAGGGAAGGATGATTGGGCGGCAAGCTAGACCGTGTATGAACCTCTTTGGTATGTATACATGATTCGGCGTGGTTCCTCAAGGCTTGGATGTGTCTTTCCCGTTTCTCCTTTTTGGTGATTTTCGGAGGCTTTTCTCGGTGAATTTCTTGTGGCGGTTTTGAGACCTTTCTCTTTGGGATTTGGTGGGGGATGTTTGCATGAACCCCTCGTGGTTCTTTTCCTTTTGATTCCCCTTCCAAATCCGTGAGTAAAGGGGCTCAATTTTGGGGTTTTCGTGGTTCTAGGGTTCGTGGTGTTCTTGGCGGAAATCCTTCGATTCCTCTTGATTTAGCAAGTTTTGGTGGACCAAATCTTGGCTATGGAGTACCCATGAGGTGTTCCTACTACCCCCAAAGTCTTGTCCGAATCCGTGGAGCAAATCGGGAGATCGGGAGTTGGATTTGGAGGAGTTGACTCGTGGGCGCTGTTCATCCAGAGCTGCCCAGGTGCGACCGATCTGACCGGTGCTCTTGACAGGTCTGACCGATGCTAGCCCTTGGTGGGATTTGTCTCGGGAAACAGCCTTGTCCGTGTGGTTTTGTCCCGTGGTCCTGCTGGTCAGTTCTTGGCATGTTTGGAGTTATTTTGCTAGGTTTTGTGAGGGGTTCTTCTTCCTTGCAGGTTGTGTTTCGGAGGTGGTTTTTGTTCCAGGGCCTAGAGGAGTCACTGAGGCTTCCTGGAAGGTTTGCTGTGCGGCTGCTGTAGCCACCGGCCTGACCGGCGTTGTCCACCGGTCTGACCGGCGCAGGCCATCGGTCTGACCGATGTAGCACAGGCAGCAAGCCGTGCAAGTTTCCGCTATGTGTGTTGGTGAGTTTTGGTTCAGAAGGTTGTGTGTTGGTTCCTAGGACCAGTAGCACTCCAGTGGCTGCGTGGTCTTGACCAACTTGGGTAGTTGAGTCGGAGAAGTGTTTCGGAAGCCGTGTTCGTCTTGTTGGAGTTCCCATCTCCTTCGAGAATAATTTTTATCAGCTCCCATTCACTCCCCCCCTCTCTGGTTCGCCTAATCGGTCCTTCAATTGGTATCAGAGCCGGTTCGGGTCTTCATTGACTCTTACCAGTCTAAGATCCAAAGATGGCGTACCAGGAACGGGGTTCGGGTCCTCCGCACTTCGATGGGAAGAACTACCAGATGTGGCAGAGGCGGATGGCAGCATTCCTCTGCTAAAAGGGTCAGATCCTTTGGGATGTTACGGTGAACACAGCTTATGTTCATCCGATGAACTTCCTTGCTCCAGGATCGAGGGATATGTTCGACGCCAACAACAAGGCGGTCGACTACTTGTTTCGTGCTCTGTGTCAGCCCGAATTCGATCGGGTTTAGACAAAGGACTTAGCTTGTAGGATTTGGGAGCAGTTGAAGGATGCTCATGCTGGGAATGCTCAGGTTCAGGCTCGGATGTACGCGACTTACCGGAGAGAGTACGAGAACTTCACTCATCTCCCCGGCGAGTCCGTCGATGCTCTTTTCCAGCGTTTTACAGTCGTTGTGAACAACATGAGAGCCAATGTGGCCGTGCTCCCATACGATGATCATGATAGAGCCGTGAAGCTCTTGCACTCGTTGGATCGTACCGTATGGGACGGGAAGGTTGAGGCTATCCTTGAGTCCGAGAAGTATGACACCCTGACCGTGAACGAGCTGTTCTCGAAACTCAAGTCGGCTGAGTTGGATCGTGGTATGACAGCCAAGATTGAGAGCCCGACTGACTCTCATAGTCTTGCTCTCATCGGTGGCAAAGGAGCTAAGTCTAACGCTAATGCATCTTCCAGGATGTACTCTCTGTCTTCTTTGATGTCTTTGCCAGATGAGGAGTTCGACGTGCTTGGAGAGGACAAGCTGGCATTGCTGACCAGGCGGTTCGAGAGGTTGCACGAGAACCGGGTGAACACGAGGAGGATAGCACGGACGTGCTTTCAGTGCGGCAAGCCAGGACACTTCGTCGCCAACTACCCGGAGAAGACAGAGAACAAGGACGGCTACAAGGACGGCTACAAGAACGGCTACAGGCACCGGTCGAGCAAGGACGGCAAGTACCGATCAAGGCGTGATCACAAGCACAAGAACAAGCACAAGGACGAGCGATGGTCGAGGAAGAAGGACGGCCGCGGCAGGAAGGCCCGAGCGATGGTTGGAGCGAGCGACGTCGACTCCAGCTCCGCCTACTCTTCCTCGAGCTCGAGTAGCAGCGAAGATGAAGGTGATCGGCGCAAGAACAAGAAGGCGTCCAAGAACTTGAGCGGGTTGATCTGCTTCGCGGGAGATGGCTTCTGTGGCATGGCTCGTAGCTCCGGCAGCAAGAAGAGTCACCAGAGCGACTCGGACTCCGACTCCGAGGATGAGGTATGTGATGAGCTCTCTTCTTTGCGCAAGGAGAATGAGAAGTTGGTTGACTTGCTTGATAATCGTGATCACATGCTTAGAGAGGCCAAGAAGATGTGGAAAGAGCTTAGGGCCTCACTAGAAGATGCTAGGAACCGTGTGGCTGAGCTAGAAACCCAGAACGTAGATGCTAAGCTTGAGATTGATTCGCTTAAGGCTTCTCCTGTGGTTTCTGATGAGATTGATTGCTGTGATTACTCTGTGTACCTAGCTGATCTTACTGCTCTTAAGGATGAGCATGCTTCTACTTGTGATGAACTAGATGTGCTTACAGTTGAAGTGGCTGAGCTTAAGTCTAGACCTATTTTGCTAGGTGCTTGTACTTCTTGCCCTGTTTTGCATGGAAAGATTGATGAGATGCATGCTTACACTGTTTCGCTTGAGGCTAAGTTGAAAGAGCCTATTCCCACTTCTTGCTCTACTTGTGAATTGCATGCGGTTAAGAATTTGGAGCTTGCGCATTATGTTGATCGCTTGCAGGATGAGAATGATGAGCTGAGGAAATGTATGAGCTGGTTGTCGGGTCAGGAGCCTCAGCTTGGTATCATGATAACGGCTTTCAAACGCTATGATGGTCAGGCACTTGGGGCTGACAAGCTTGGAGAGGACAGTGGTGAGGGAGTTGAGAGAGTTGGAGAGATCCCTATCCTACCACCAAACAGACACAAGAACAAGTTTGAGCCCAAGCCTAACCATCTCAGAAACAAACTTGACACTACTCCAGATCCACCCATATTCCCTCACCCAACAAGTGATTTCCAAAAACCGGTGAAGTTTGTGAGCCCAAAGAGAGGTGAGAAAGGAGAGAAGAAGGGTGAGAAACCGAGTGAGCAGCCCCAACCCAAGCCTAAGCCTAAGCCACAGCCCATGAAGTTCCATTGTGGGTATTGTGGGAGAGATGGTCACAAGGATGAGTTTTGCTTCAAGAGGAAGCGTGAGGAGAGAATGGCTAGAGAGTGGGCTAACAAGGACAGGTACCACCCCTCTAATGGTGTACCTGAGCCTCATATGCAGATGCCCAAGGCCAAGGCAATTGTGAGGACGGTTCCGGCTCGGGGAGACCGGAAGGTAGTAGGTGGTGCTGCTGGCCAAGCTACACCGGTCAGACCGGTGCACTACACCGGTCAGACCGGTGCAGGTCTGGACAGACAGCGGTCTGGTTTTCGTGCTCGTGAGGATGCTCGGTTTTTTTCAGGTGGTCGTGGTTCTAGTGGTTGGTATGGAAAGTCTGCAGGTGGTCAGTTTGCTAGACGTTCTCCACCTCGTGCTCAATACGGGGGTGGAAGGAGTCGTAGCTTTGAGATGGAGAGGAGGAACGGTTTGCGGTCTTCTTTTCGTGGCTTTCGTCCTCCTCCAGCTAGAGAGGGTTGGTTCCCTCATAGTGGTTACCGTGGTGGTGTTCGTGGTGGTAGCTTTGATAGGCGTGATGATATGGTTTGTGCTAACCCCACTTTGGAGCAAATGGCTCGGCACTGGTTTTACTCTTTTGGTACTAACCCCAGTGCTGAGTCGTTTGTTCACTCACGTGCTCGCTTTTGAATTTCAGGTGGGAGACTTAAGGAATGTTTGGTTGATTGACTCCGGTTGCTCGAGGCATATGACCGGAGACAAGGGGTGGTTCTCAAGTCTCGTCCCAGCGGTGTCCAGGACATACATCACCTTTGGGGACAATGGACGAGGGCGTGTGCTATCAGAAGGTGAGATCAAGGTAAGTGACAAGGTCACTCTCAGGCGTGTTGCTCTTATTCAATCGCTGGGGTTCAATTTGCTTTCCGTGTCCCAGTTGTTGGATGAGGGCTTGGAGATGTTGTTTCGGCCTGGTGGTTCTCAGATTTTAGATTCTCGAGGGGACCTAGTTTGCATGGTCGTTCCCGAGGGTCAAGTGTTCCGAGCTGATTTCTCTCAGTCCTTCTGGTGTGGAGCGTTGCTTTTTGGCTGGTTCTTCGAGTGAGTTGTGGAAGTGGCATAGGAAGTTGGGTCACTTGACCTTTTGTCTTGCTTGAGCAAACTCAATTTGGTCCGAGGATTGCCACGGTTGAGGTTTGAGAAAGAGTTGATTTGTGTGCCGTGTAGGCATGCCAAGATGGTAGCCTCCTCTCACCCGCCTCTCACTGATGTGATGACTGAGCGTCCATGCGAGCTGCTCCATATGGACCTTGTTGGCCCAGCTCGTGTGCGATCTGCGGGTGGGAAGTGGTATGTCCTTGTTGTGGTGGACGACTACTCTCGGTATGCGTGGGTGTTCTTTCTTGAGGAGAAAGGGGAGACGTTTGGTTTTGTTCGAGATCTTGTCTTGAGGTTAAGAAACGAGAGGCACGGAGATGCCATATGAGCGATCCGCAGTGACAATGGCTCAGAATTCAAAAACTCTCGCTTCGAAACCTTTTGCCATGACTTGGGTCTTGAACATCAGTTTTCGTGTCCGTATACGCCTCCCCAGAATGGCGTGGTGGAAAGGAAAAACAGGACCTTTTCGAGATGGCTCGGACGATGCTCGACGAGCATAGGACTCCGAGAAGGTTCTGGGCTGAGGCGGTCAATACCGCGTGCTATGTGTCGAACAGGATCTACCTCAGGGTTCACAAGAAGAAAACCTGTTACGAGTTGATGCACGGTCGCACACCCAAGGTGAGTCACTTCCATGTCTTTGGTTGTAAATGCTTCATTCTGAAGAAAGGGAAGAAGTTGGACAAGTTCGAGGCTAGGTCTGTCGATGGCATTTTCTTTGGATATGCATCTCATTCTAGAGCATTTCGTGTGCTCAATCTTGAAACTAACCAAATTGTGGAGACTTGCGAGGTAACCTTCGACGAGACACAGCCACGTAGTCAGCTTGTTTTTGAGTGTGCAGGTGACGATGAACTTGGCGAGGAGATCTTTCAGGAGGAGGAGCATGAACATGGAGATGATGAAGATGGTGGTGTGGTGCCCGGGGCTGAGCATGTACCTACTGCTTTGACTACGATCGAGAACGGGCCCTCTCCCACACCTACGACAACAAACCCAGATCAAGGCGAAGCTGCTGTTGAGGGGAGGTAGCATCAAGGCGAGAACCTCCCCGGCGAGTGCAAGTGGATCACCCAGCTTCGAGAATCATCGGCGACATGAATGAATGTACTACACGGTTGAGGGTTCGGAACAATTCTCATTTCGCTCATGCTGCTTTTGTTGCCACCTTTGAGCCCAAAGACATTGGACACGCGTTATCTGATCATAATTGGGTTAATTCGATGCATGAGGAGTTGGAGAATTTTGAGAGGAACCAAGTTTGGGAATTGGTTGACCCTCCCCCAGGGTGTAAGCCGATTGGGACAAAATGGGTGTGGAAAAATAAAGAGGGAGAGAAAGGAGAAGTGGTGAGGAACAAGTCAAGACTTGTTGCTCAGGGGTACAGTCAGAAAGAGGGGATCGACTACGAGGAGACTTTCGCTCCTGTAGCTCGTTTGGAGGCGATCAGGATCCTTCTATCCTTTTCCGTGGCTAAAGGGTTCAAGTTGTACCAGATGGATGTGAAGAGTGCTTTCCTGAACGGTGTGTTGGAGGAAGAGGTGTTTGTGAGGCAACCACCGGGGTTTGAGATTGAGAAGTACCCCCACCGGGTGTACAAGTTGATGAAGGCGTTGTATGGGCTAAAGCAGGCGCCTAGAGCTTGGTACGGTAGGTTGAGGGGGTTCCTGTTTGAGAGAGGGTTTGAGATGGGGAAGGTCGATCAGACCTTGTTTCTTCTCAGGTAGGGCAGAGATATCCTGATTGTGCAGGTATATGTGGATGATATTGTCTTTGGTGGCTCGTCTAACTCTCTTGTTGCAAGGTTTGCAGAAGACATGAGGAGGGAATTTGAGATGAGCATGATGGGTGAGTTGCAGTTCTTCCTCGGGCTACAAATCAAGCAATCAAAGGAAGGAACATTTGTGCACCAAGCTAAGTACACCAAGGACATTGTGAGGAAGTTCAAGATGGAGGACTCCAAGGCCATGGCGACGCCTATGAGTACGACTACAGCTCTTGATGTGGACGAGGAAGGTGAACACGTGAACCAGAAGGAGTACCGGAGCATGATCGGGTCACTCCTCTACTTGACGGCGACGAGGCCGGACATCCAATTCTTGGTATGTCTGTGCGCTCATTTTCAAGCGTCTCCGAGGACTTCGCATCGGCAAGCAGTCAAGTGCATATTCAGGTATTTGCGACATACTCCCGACTTTGGCCTTTGGTACTCCGCGTCTTCTTCTTTGGCTCTTCATGGATTTTCGGACGTGGATTTTGCCGGGTGTCGGTTGGATAGGAAGTCCACTTTTGGGACTTGCCAGTTCTTGGGTTCTTCTTTGGTGTCTTGGTCTTCCCGCAAACAGTCGAGTGTTGCTCAATCCACTACCGAGGCAGAGTACGTTACCACAGCTAGTTGTTGCTCTCAGCTCCTTTGGATCACATACACCATGAGCGACTTTGGTGAGGAGTATACCCATGTCCCACTTCAATGTGATAGCACAAGTGCCATAAGCGTTGCAAAGAACCCAGTGCTCCATTCCAAAACCAAGCACATAGAAGTGAGGTATCATTTCCTGAGAGACAATGTAGAGAAAGGGAAGATAGCCTTGATCCATGTACCTACACATGACCAACTAGCCGATATTTTCACCAAACCCCTAGATCAAGCAACTTTCACTCGTTTGCGGGGGGAGCTTGGTGTGTGTTTGATTTCTTGAGTTGGTGTGTGGGAGCTCCTTTGTAGCATATGTATAGCTTTCCTTTGTGCATTTCTTGCATTTGGCATGGCATATGTAACATGATGTATAGGCATCTTTGAATCTTAGGTTGCATGTATTTTGTATCATATGCATTGTTTAGGAAAAGCTTCTCCTATATACATTGTTTCGCCATGGTATGATATATGTGTCCTTGTGAGCTAATTTGGTAAGCTATGGTTAGTTTGGCTTAGCTCTTGATAATCTTGGTTTATATCCATGGTTGATGGCTATGTTTTTGAAAAATGTCATATGTATGCTCTCTTGTGAGTAAATGCCTTTATATGATCTTGACATGTTTTAGTGGCTTGGCTATGCTTAATTTGTGGTTGGATAGCTTATTTTGATCATATGGGGCCAAAGGCTCATTTGTCATCATGAATGTTTAGCCCCCATGCTTGATCTTGTGGAGGGGCATAAGTTCCTTTTTGTCGCAAAGACATTTCATGTACCAATTTCAAATCTGAAAATGAAATGTAAATTGCTTGGAAAATGTGCTCCCATGTCATATGTGCTAATTTTAATTTGCTTTGGGTGCTAAACCGTTGCATGATGCCTACCAATGAGAAGTCTCATATCTAGAAGTAGGCACATGGCTCGGTGGCTTTGACATGACATGAGGTGCTTGTGGGTGTTTATGATGGTCTTATGCTTAGAATGGTTGTCCTAGCATGAAGTTTGTGTGGCTTTGCCATTTTGATATGCTTTGCTCATGTTTAGGACTTTGCTCATGAGAGGGTAAATTTTCGCAAAATTGCTCAATTCTATTTTAGCTTCGTCCAATGGTTGTGAAACTTGGTGATCATGAAGTTGATGTCTTTACGAAGCTATAGAGTATCTAACTTGCTCATTTGGACATGTGTAGCATCCTATGTTGAATTTTGTCTATTTGAGAAGCTCTAGGTTGCATTTTTTGCATTTTTGGCTTGATTCATGCATTGTCAACAAGGGGGAGAAGTTTGAGCATGTTTTGGCCTGCTGAATGCATCTAGAAGGTTTTCAGGTGGTTTCGAGCCATTTCTGGGCTCTGTTGTACACCGGTCTGACCGGTTGAGGTCACCGGTCTGACCGGTCAGAGTGCTGGTCCTGTTTACATGTTGAGCACCGGTCTGACCGGTGGTGTCGACCGGTCTGACCGGTCAGAGCTGAGCTATTGCAGCTGCTCTGTTTCGTGAAGTGGTTCGCATGCATTCGTCCAGGGGGAGTTGCATTGGTTCAGGGGGAGCTTGCATGTGTGCAGGGGGAGCTCTTTGTGGTTTTTGAGCTTTGGTTTGATGGTTTTTGCTATTTGCTTGAGCATGTTTTGTCTCGAATGTGTCGAGCCGTTGCCCTTGCCTAAGGGGTCCGAGACTTGTCTTCTTCAAGTGATCTTGCTCTTTGCCTTTCTTTGGCTTTCGATCGCTTGTTGGAGTTTCTTTTAGTCGTTTCTTTTCTTTTCTTTTTCTCTTTGGTTACCAAAATGTGTGTGTTGTCAATGCACTCATCAAGGGGGAGATTGAGAGCCATGTGTGGTTCGAGGACCGGTGGATGGTCGCTTCCTGGTGTGATGAGTGATTGACAACGTGGTGTGGACTGATTCTTGGCTAAGTATTGCAGGTGCAGGTTGCGGCTTGACTGGTGTTGGTGCAGGTGAAGAACAAGCGCGAAAGGTCGTTGCCGGTGAGGCCTCCAGGTGTGGAGAAGACAAGTAGACTTGGTTCGAGGGACCCGATGGCCAGCGGGGTCAAGTGCGGGCCGCATGGTGGCAGGAACGACAAGATGAAGTCATGGACGGTTTCTTGGTTGAGCCTCAAAACCAAGGTCGAGCCGGGACTACGTGGGAGCCGAGTCATGAGTGGTGATTGGCGGAGGCTACACCGAGTTCGCGGGATTTCCGGTGGTTCACCAGAAAACCACTGGGTTCCTTGGTTGATCCACAAAGCCAAGACCGAAGAACCGAAGACGGAGGTTCAGCAGCATCGGACCGGTCTGACCGGTGTGCGATGACGCAGTCCGGAATTTTCTAAGCGGAGGACACGCGTCGGGATCGCAAGGCTTGCGTTGAGGCTAAGCAAGTTTGCGGTCGCTGGGCATCCGTCCGATGGAGCGAAGACAAAGATTTCCGAATTCGCCCTTGAGGGGCATGTATCCCTAGTTAGCTAGTAAGGGTATTTTTGTCTTTAGGTTGCCTCCATATAACCCAAGTGGTGAGAGGATGGCAGCCATCTCTTGGAACCCTAGCTAATTTGGTTTTCCTTTTTTCCATTCCTATTTTCCTTAGGATTTTCATAGGACTAGCTTGAGAGCTTCATGGTGAGATCTTGTGTGAGGGAAGGATGATCGGGCGGCAAGCTAGACCTTGTATGAACCTCTTTGGTATGTATAGATGATTCGGCGTGGTTCCTCAAGGCTTAGATGTGTCTTTCCCGTTTCTCCTTTTTGGTGATTTTCGGAGGCTTTTCTTGGCGAATTTCTTGTGGCGGTTTTGAGACCTTTCACTTTGGGATTTGGTGGGGAATGTACGCATGAACCCCTCGTGGTTCTTTTCCCTTTGATTCCCCTTCCAAATCCGTGAATAAAGGGGCTCAATTTTGGGGTTTTCGTGGTTCTAGGGTTCGTGGTGTTCTTGGCGGAAATCTTTCGATTCCTCTTGGTTTAGCAAGTTTTGGTGGACCAAATCTTGGCTATGGAGTACCCATGAGGTGTTCCTACTACCCCCAAAGTCTTGTGCGAATCCGTGGAGCGAATCGGGAGATCGGGAGTTGGATTTGGAGGAGTTGACTCGTGGGCACTGTTCATCCCGAGCTGCCCAGGCGCGACCGGTCTGACCGGTGCTCTTGACCGGTCTGACCGGTGCTAGCCCTTGGTGGGATTTTTCTCAGGGAACAGCCTTGTCCGTGTGGTTTTGTCCCGTGGTCCTGCTGGTCAGTTCTTGGCATGTTTGGAGTTGTTTTGTTAGGTTTTGTGAGGGGTTCTTCTTCCTTGCAGGTTGTGTTTCGGATGTGGTTTTTGTTCTAGGGCCTAGAGGAGTCACTGAGGCTTCCTGGAACGTTTGTTGTGCGGCTGCTGTAGCCACCGGCCTGACCGGCGTTGTCCACCGGTCTGACCTGTGTCATCGGTCTGACCGGCGCAGGCCATCGGTCTGACCTGTGTAGCACAGGCAGCAAGCCGTGCAAGTTTCCGCTGTGTGTGTTGGTGAGTTTTGGTTCGGAAGGTTGTGTGTTGGTTCCTAGGACCAGTAGCACTCCAGTGGCTGCGTGGTCTTGACCAACTTGGGTAGTTGAGTCGGAGAAGTGTTTCGGAAGTCATGTTCGTCTTGTTGGAGTTCCCATCTCCTTCGAGAAGATTTTTTATCGGCTCTCATTCACTCCCCCCCTCTCTGGTTCGCCTAATCGGTCCTTCAAAGTGTCGGTGGACGTTTTAGCTTGTTGGGGTCGCGACTCTTCTCTTGCTCAGTTCTCAAGATCCTGAGTAAAAGACAATCATCGCCATGACTTAATAGCATCCAGTTCTGAGAATAATATGTATGGACAGCTAGGAACGAATTTACCTGGGAATAAAACATATAAGCTTGGAGTCTCATAGGTGTGGTTGTGTCGAAGGCAGCGATGTCCACATCATCCTCCCCTTCTTGCATTTGAGTCATCCTCGACTCAAACCCCTTGCGGCATTTTTTTCGTGGTTTAAAATCTGCCACACCACCAACATCTCCTGAAGGCACGAAAGGAGGAGGCCAAGGGGGCACTCGAATGCCAACACCAAGTGATGGCCATGCGCCAAGCGTTCGCCCATTGTTGCAAGCTGAATAAGGTGATGTCGATGTAGCGCAAGTCAAAGCTATTCGAGCCAAGTTGTTGATGTCATCACTCAAGGTGAAATTGCTATGTTGGTTCAATGGCATCCTTGTATGTGCAGCAGTGATGGGCACGGTCCCATCATCCTCCCCTTCTTGATCACAAGCCATCTTTGGCTTGCTTGAATGTCCAACAAAGGAACACCTTACGATGCCAGCAGGCGGGGAAACGACAATGTTGTGTGTCCCTACCCAACATGGCTCCTCCTCTTGTGGTTGAACCTGCTGCATAAGAACAAAACTAGGGGAACTATACAAGACATCATTAGCATTAGTGCACCCCATTAAGTCTTCATGTTCTGGCAGCCCCATAGGAGATTTCATATCATAGGAAATATAAACTTTATGCACCAAATATTCTCCTCTGCTATCATACTTTCCAAAAGCATGTAGAAAGCAATGATGAAAACTTTGCAAACCAGAATCAAGTTTAAAATTTTCCTTTAGACAATTCAGATTATAAGGAATATTAAATTCAATACAACCTAATGTGTTAGAAGAGGACATGAGTTTCAAGTCTTTCTTGCTGGCAATGCATTGCACATGTGTAGAAGCCACATGGAGATCAATTAAAACAGATTTGACATGCGTGGGCATTAATTGTATCTTCGAAACATGGGTAAAATCATCACACAACTCCTTGCTAGGTGGCACACATGCGGCTAGTGACCAAGGAAAAGAAGCAAAAGGTCCCACCATGGATTGCTGGAGATTACCATTATTAGGGGACATATTCATTTCAGCATGTGCAAACTTACATTGAGCAGCCGTGTTAACAGCATGACCTTCTTTGCTCTCGTCCAACATTGTAATTGTGGCATGATAGCCCTCCCCCAACTCTTGTAGCATGCATCGCTCTTCAAGTAGCTCAACACCATCCTCAGACTTGTTCCCATTTTGCTGCAATATATAAGGCATAGAAAGGCAAACAAACGAGTGCTCTATCTCCAATTGTGGTGATAAAATGGAAGAAGAAGTATCACACAACTCTTCTTTGTCACACGGTTCAGCAAGCAAGTCAACTTGTGACAAAGGAAAATCAGTAGCAAGTTCCACTATTTGCTGCTCTTCATTAGCATGTAAAGTGGACAAATGTGAGTCATCATGGGTTGCATCATTCTTGCAAGTATTAACGGTTAATAAAATCTGTTTTTCAGCCTTGTTAGCAAGAAGATATAAGTGAGATACATGGTTGTATGTTTCAAGGATGAGAATGTTTTGAATTTCATAATTAAGCCCTCTCATGAACCTACTCATAATATCTTCCATGCATTCATCCAATCCACCAAACTGAATACAAATTTTAAAATCATGGTAGTATTGTTTCACAGTCCTACTACCTTGCTTTAGTTTCTCTAGTTTGTTAAGCAAATGATCGACATAATATCCAGGGATGTATGCATCTCGAAAATCAAATTTGAAATCCTGCCAAGATTGAGGGACTTTGTTATGCCTACAAAGATATTTCCATTTACCCAAAGCACATTTAGTCAAAGCATTCGAGGCAGCGAGAACCATTTGTTCTTCAGACATGTCATACTTATCAAATTCTGCATCTACCTTAAGCTCCCAATCAATGTATGCAGAAGGGTCAAAATTTCCCTCAAAAGAAGGTAGAGCATTACTGATCTCAATTAAGACATCATCATGTATCTCAAATGAAGGTGTTCTCATATGTTGTCGAGGTTCTGGACAGCCATGATGCAGGCTCCTAGCTCCCTTGTTTCTCATCGGGCCTGCCATTGTTAGTGGACAGCAGAAAAACTCACAAGGTGTAGCCTACCAACTAAAGGAAATTTCTGGTGGCACACTACATTTTCACTCAACTTGTGCAACCAAGTCCTTACATATTCTTACTGCACTTGCAGAAGGTGTTGGCAGCCGGCAAAAAACAACAACAAATGGTGGCACAAGCGCAACCCAGCGATGTAGTAGGTAAATTTGTGGAGCTATAGGTGGCTGCAAGTAAGATCAAGGAATAACTAGAACTACATTAATTAAAGCAAATTGAATAATCGTTCAACAATGGTACTGCTGGCCCTAGGCTAAAACAAATTAGAGACGTGAGCCTAGGCACAAACGTAGCCACTGAAAAGGAAAAGAACACTGTGGAAAGATAACAACAGATTCAAACTTTTCTTTTCTTTTCTTCTCTTTTTCTTCTCTTTTCTTCTTTTCTTCTTTCTTTTTCTTTCAGGGCAAAACTTTTATTTGGTACTATTGCAGCCAAAAGAGAGAGGTTATTCAACACATGCCCTTTGAATTTCAGAAACAATCACTCTTTTTAGCACAGAAGAAACATTAATCCACAACGTGAAAACCTCACATAGGTCACGCAATATTTGTAACGGGCCCTTAACACCCGTTACATGGACCCCATCTGTAACGGTTGTTGTTTGGCGCCCGTTACGCATAAGCACAGCAGGGTCGACCACGACCTCACCCTAACCTTGCCACCATAATGCCCGTTACCAATGAGGACTTCTGGTAACGGACTTCTTAAACGTCCGTTACATGTTTTCTTTGTAACGGACGTTAACATGCGTCCATTACGAAAGTAAAACCTATCGGTAACGGGCTCTTTAAGTCCGTTACCGATGACTTTCCTATTGGAGACGCGTTGTTTTTAGGACGCGTCTCATTTTATGATGACCCAATTGGCGACGCTTGTTTGGAGCCAGCATCTCCTTTGTTTTCTCACAATAGAGACACGTGTTGTTATTACGCGTTGTTGTTTTTGCGTTCCGGCCACTCTGCTATCTCGGACAACTACACTCGCTCTCTCTCCTCTGAGGGCACCACTCGCTCTCACCCCGCCGTTGCTGCAGCAGCATTTTCGCGTGCTTTCTGAAGGCCCCACTCGCTGCACGTGCGCTCTCTGAAGGCCCCACTCGCTGCGCGCGCTCTCTCTCTCCTCTGAAAGCCGGTGCTGCAGCAGGCCGGCCGACCGCGTGCGTGACGGCGAAAGGTGCCAGCGGACGTCGACCGCGGCACGGCGTCCCTCCGCACCGTACGTCATCCAAAGCAGCAGCTTATCCTCCTCCTCGGGCTCGGCGCCGTCCTCCGCGCCGTCGCCGTCGCCGTCCTCCGCGCCATCGCCGTCGCCATCGCCACAGCCGCGACGCCTCGTCCTCTTCCTCGGAAGCACTCGCCTCGTCCTCCTCCTCAGAAGCACTCGCCTCATAGACAGTCCTCGTCAAGGTGGAAATTGCCCCCTTTTATTGAACTTCGCTGTCCTAATCCTCTTACTCATCGGTTTTGGTGATGCATTATGCTCATTTGATGTATGAAAATTGCAGAAGGCTACTGCTGCTCGGGCTTGGATGTACAGTAGTAAGTCCCGAGATTAGGCCAGTTTCTTAATGGGGGTCAATGGTTTTCTAGATCAAGCAGAGGCGGATATGAGAAACCATGGTGTTCAGGCAATGCTTTGCCCCTGTAAAGATTGTCTCCACGAGAAGAAGTTCGGACAACGGGATAACAGTTTTCATCATTTGATCACACGTGGTTTCGAAGAAAATTACACGTGTTGGAATAAACATGGTGAGGAAGGGCTTAATGAAGTCGAAACAGGATGCCTAAATGAAGGTGAAGTGCGACACCATGCTACAGGATGCCATGATGAAGAGCCTGATGAAGGTGGAGTTTTTGATGAGGAAAATGAACCATTCCCACCAATTGCGATGAGGCCTGAGGATATCACTGATCAAGAAGTTACGGGCTTCAATGATGGTGAGTTATTGCAACATGTGCACAATGTTGATCAAATGTTGCGGGATGTTGAGTTTCAAGGAGTGTATACAACTTCTGAATTAGCGAGGCTGAAGCAGTTCGTTGAAGATTCAAAGAAATCCCTCTATCCTGGTTGCAAGAAGTACTCTCGCCTTTCTGGTGATCTAAAACTTCTGCAGCTTAAGGCAGATCATGGTTGGAGCAACAAAAGTTTCAAACAACTATTGGATCTCCTTAAGGACATGCTACCCGAGGGAAACCAAATAGCCGAGACTGTCTATGAGGCAAAGAAGATAATTTGTCCTCTGGGAATAGAGGTTGAAAAAATTCATGCTTGCAAGAACTGTTGTGTATTGTTCTGTGGAGATTATGCAGACCTTGACAAGTGCCCCAAGTGTGGGTTCGATAGGTACAAGAGGAAAAAAGATGGTGGTGATGATAACAATGCTGATGATGACGAGAACGAGCCCGTGGAGATCACAGGCAAGAAGAAGAAGAAGAAGGTTAAAGGGGCTCCTGTAAGGGTAGCATGGTATTTTTGCATCATTCCTCGGTTGAGAAGATGGTTCGCCACACGAAAGGAGGCCCAACTCTTGCGTTGGCATAAAACACGAACGAAGGAAGTTGGCAAGATTAAGCACCTCGCAGATGGCCAACAATGGCAAAACATTGATTCCCACTTTAAGGATTTTGCCGGTGAAAGCAGGAACATTCGGTTCGCTATGAGCACAGATGGCGTGAACCCATTCGGTAACCAAAGCTCAACACATAGCACATGGCCTGTCATGCTGTCAATGTACAACCTTCCACCCTGGCTATGCAAGAAACAGAAATACATGATGCTGACAATATTGGTCTCCAGGCCAAAGCAACCTGGCGACTGTATTGATGTCTACTTGAGGCCACTAGTTTATGACTTGAAGATACTTTGGAAGCCTGCTGTGAAGGAGGTTTGGGATGAGTTCGGACGTGAGGAGTTCACATTGCACGCCATGTTGTTCACCACCATCAACGACAACCCGGCTCATCGCAACCTTTCTGGCCAGAGTAAAAGGAAAGGTGCAGCTCGCCCACACTGCTTGGAAGAAACTTGTGCAGTGTGGCTAAGAAATTCAAAAAAATTCTCATTTATGGGGCACCGTAGTTTCCTCGGCAAGAAACATGCCTATCGGGACATGGATTTTCAGTTTAATGGGGAAAAAGAGAATCGACAGGCACCAATGCATGTGACTGGAAATCTGCTCCACTTGCAAGTCAAGGACGTCGAAACTATCAAGGAGTTACCCAAATTATCTGAAAAGAAACTTCGCAAAAGAAAGAAGCGAGATGGTGAAGAAGAAGAAGAAGATGGGCGAGGAATGTGGAACAAGAAATCAATTCTATGGGAGCTAGAGTATTGGCCGCTTTTGGATGTGCGTTATTCGATTGATAACATGCACGTCAAGAAGAATGTGTGTGAAGCTACTTTGGGAACATTGCTACAATAGAAGTCGAAAGGAAAAGATCATAAAAATGCAAGGGAGGATCTTAAAGAAATGGGCATTAGGCCGGAGCTCTAAGTAGAGGAAACAGACATGGGGATGGACCTTCCCGTTGGTGCAACCACCTTGTCAAAGGCAGAGAAAAAAGAATTCTGTGAGTTTTTGCATGGTTTGAAAGTACCTTCAGGCTACTCATCGAACTTCAAGAGGCTAGTGTCGGTGAAGGACATGAAAATGAATTTCAACTTGATGAAATCTCATGATTGCCATGTGTTGATGACATCTATTCTTCCTGTTGTGCTAAGAGGTATCAAGACAGAACTGGTTCGTAACGCGGTCACGAGCTTGTGTTTATTCTTCAATGAAATAGAACAGAAGGTGATTGATGAGGAAAAACTATTGGACTTAGAGAGGAGGCATTTCGAGACCCTATGCCTGCTTGAAGCTACCTTCCCACCATTATTCTTCGATCTAATGCTGCATCTAACAACACACCTCGCGAGGGAGATCTAGTACCTTGGCCCATCTTACCTTCATCAGATGTTTCCATATGAGAGGTACTTTGGATTCCTCAAATCATTGGTACATAACAGGTCATTTCCGGAGGGAGCCATTGTTCGTGGCTACGAGACCATCGAAGCAGTGGAGTGGGCCATGGGTTATATGGACTCCCAAAACCCCATTGGTGTGCCTTGTTCACGGCATGAAGGTAGGCTTTCAGGTGTTGGGACCCTAGGGAAAAAGTCAATCACTCCGCACCCAGAGGACTTCAGGAAGTCTCATTTCACCGTGATAGAATAGAGCGTAGAGGTTACACCATTTGGCAATGAGCACAAGCAACAACTACGTGAACAAAACCCTGGCTGTACTGAGGATTGGGTTGCAAAGAGGCACATGCAATGCTTCAACAGGTGGCTCCGAGATTATGTCCAGCAGAGTGGGAGCGCTGCTATAACCGACGATCTAAGAAAACTAGCTGCAGGGCCATTATTCACTGTTACAACATATCAAGCAATGGATATCAATGTGTACACGTTCTACACCATGGCCCAGGATGCCAAGAGCGTCTATCAAAATAGTGGTGCGCGTGTACGGGCCGTCGACAATAAGAAGAACACAGCCACATATTATGGTCAAATAGAGGAAATTTGGGAGCTTGATTATGTAGGATTCAAGGTAGCCTTGTTTCGGTGTAGATGGGTCACCAATGCGAAGAGAGCTATGATCAAGGACAAATTTGGTTATGTTAGTGTTGATCTCCAGGTCTTTGGTTACAAAACCGAACCATTTATCTTCGCCAAGGATGTTGAGCAAGTGTTCTATGTACCTGACCTTGCAAAGAATAACTGGAGTGTGGTTTTGCCTGGAAAAAAAGGATTGTTGGGGTTGAAAATGTTGTTGAGGAGGAGGAATACAACCAGTTTGACGAAAGTCCATCCTTTCACACTTCATACATGCCCCGAATCTTGGGAGCTGACAAAACACCATACTTGTGAAGCGACCATCGTGAAAAGATCCATATACAAAAATCAAAAAAGAAAAAGAACCAAGATTGATTTCTGCTGAATCCGATCCTTTTTGTAAAATGCAGGGATGTCTATTGCTGGAAATGAAATCCTTTTTGTAATATATATAGGATGTGTATTGGTGGAATTTGAATCTCCTTTCTGTAATATATGATGCCTATATATTCTGCCTAAGATACTGCCTAAGATGCCTAAGATACTGCCTAAGATGCCTAAGACGCGTGTCCTGTATCTTCTCTCCAAAATAAATAACTGTTGCCCCAACCCCTTCATCTACCCGCGAGAAAACCACAACTGCCTACACTCCTCGTCGTGCCCCTCCGCCGCACTCATGGCATCGAGGGAGCACCCGCGGTCGCTCGCGGAACTCCCGGCGGAGGTCCAGGCGATCATCGTTGGCCGAGTCGGTGCGACATCGAATCGGCCTATGGAGGACCTCTGCAGCCTATGGGCAACCTGCAAGGACATGCTCTGCCCCTGCCGCGACAGAGACGTCGGTAGGCGCCTAGCACTGGATCGGGTTCCAGTCGAGCAGATGCAGAACAACGACCCCGTCGGCTACGACGTCTTCCTTCGTAGCCTGGCTACAGCCGGCAACCCGGTGGCCTGCTTCCTCACCGGGATGGACGACAACTTCGGCAGGAACCACAGCCCTCAGCCTCCCCTCGACGAGCTCTACCGCGCTGCCAAAGACGGGCATAGAGGGGCGGCCTATGTGGCCGCCGTCTTCCTCTACAGAGCCAACAGCGGGGCCGACGCTGACGCCACTGCAATTGCATACATGAAACAGGTTGAGGGCGAGGAGCAAGGGTAGTGGGGTCCACGTTTGATCAGCAATGTGCAATCCCTAGATTTCCGGCATCGTGGGGTCAATCTGGCTTGGCAAATTAGGAGTGTCGCCCTCCGCCGTGGCCTCTGCCGGCCGACGTTGCCAACGGCGGCGGCGCGATGCAACATTCAACATTGCACAGGCAAAGCATTCTGCGGTACGGCACCGAGCCGGAGGGGGTTTTGCATGTATTTCTGTAGTGATGAATGTTGGCTTCGTTACGAATGTAATGTCTTCTTCTATCGTGTAAAGTATCGTCCAATCGGTTATTGATAGACAAGATTTGATTTCTCACATTTCTGAGTCAAATCCAAGGTTGCGGCACCCTCTGTTTCCTCCTCTGTTCTATTGGAATGAAGAACAGTTTGTGTGAGAAAATGAGACGAGGATTAGCCATCCCACGTCTCTAATAGGAGTGGGACCCAGTTCTATTGGAACGAAGAATAGTTCTCATTTCTCCTTTTAATCTGCAGTCAAATTTTGTAACATGTATTTCTCCGTCGTGCTTAGTCCAAATTTGATGATTTTTTCCTAGTTTTTTTCTAAAATCCCCATCTTTTCATTAATTTCATTGTTTAGTGTATATTCCGTTTCGTGAATAATGTTTATATGACTTTATCTTGTTCTTTGTAAGTACAACATAGAAATAATATTTGTTTTCCACAACCATTAGTAATGAAACTTTGCATTTCGTGATCTTAAGGTGAACACATGCTTGTGTTAAAACTTCAAATGCGTACGAGATCGAACATGTTGCAAAGTGTGGAAAACTTCAATGTTCAAGCAACATTCTAGGAAACTATGTGAGAGATGTAGCCATTTGTACACAAGTATATTCTTCTTTTATCAAAAGTATTTGAATTTTTATGACAAGTTTAGGTACCAAAATTATATTTCCACGTAAATTTGTAGAATTTTTGGAGCAAACTAAGATGTTATTAGAATTATTATATCACAATCAAGAGATGTATATTCGAATTATAAGAATGTTAGGTATACAAGTGTGACTGTTAATATTTTATTAAAATACTAAATGTCCAAATATGAATTGATGTTATTTTTAATGAATTTTTAGGCGCTGTTTTACCGGCTCTAATATTTGATGGATGCGAGTTTCAGTTCTAAAAAATAATGTCGGGCCCACGCGTCAGTGTTAGCAGCCTATATAAAGAAGATAACCACCTGGACCTACCTGCCAACGAGGCGACGCAATTTTTTTAACCAACGTCGGCGATGAGTATCCATTGTCTCCACGATCGAGTTCATCACAGGAGGAACAGATACTGTAGGAGACGCGGATGGATCTGCCCCTGTCTCTTAGATCGAGTTCATGACATATATACAAAATCCAACAACCAAACTAACCAGTTCATGACCGACAAACAAACTAAGCAGTTCATGATCGACAAACTAAGCAGTCCAACAACCTGACGAACAAACTGACGAACACACAATAATCACAAACACATTATTAATGGTACAGGAGTGGATCAATTAGTCGGTCGCCGCTGTCGGAGTCCCGCCGTCGGAGCCGTCATCACCGCCGTCGGAGCCGTCGTCGCCGCCGTCGGAGCCGTCGTCACCGAGAAGAGACCGCTGGACCACGGGGAGCTTCTCAAGCTTTTCAGCCAACACGTGGATCCTGAAGGCGAGACCCTTGACGCTGCCATCCTTGTTATGGTCAGGCGCCTCGATCTTGAACGCTTGGCCAACATCTCGGAGCTTCATGAACACTCCCTGGAGCAGTTCGACGGCGAAGCTGATGTCGGCGGCCTCATTCTTCTTCTTCTCCTTGGGCGCCACCGGCTCCTTCCCCTTCTCCTTGATGGTCAACTTCCTCCGACGGCGGCTTTTGTCGTCGTCATTCTCTCTTCGTCCCCGCTTCGCCGACAGGTCACTCGACGCCATGCTCTTCTCGCTCCTAGCTTGTTGGTGTGATCTCTCGTTGACCGGAGGTTGTGGTTTTTTGAAGGCGAGGGGGAAGAAGATAAAGCGAAAGAAACGATATGATTACGAAGCAACCAGCAGTCGGGGATTTATGATGACAAGACATGAACCGTCAGGGCACCTTCCTCCCCACGCCCCACGTCCCCTTACGCCTCGGGAACCCTTTTTTGGAGCAAAACCGTCCAAAAACACGCGTCGCATTTCAATTTCGCGGGAAGGTGGTGGGGCAGGGGCAGTTGTCGGGCCCACGTGTCAGCAGCCAAACCGCGTCGCATTTCAATTTCCAAACCCCGTCGCATTTCAGTTCCCAGATCCCGTTGGATTTCCATTTCCTTCCCTTCTCCTTCATGGCCGCGGTGTGCTTCATGGAGCTGCTGCCAAATGAACTGGTCACCCAGATCATCCTCCACTGCATCAAGGGTGAGCCCGTCATTCGTTTCCTGATCCTTCATAATCGGGTCTGCGGCACCTTCCGGCGCATCTGCGACTCGGATGAGGAACTCCTGCTGGTGTCGCTGCGTGAGCTTCGTCAAGAGTGCAAGAATTGCTATGTCAGGTTCTTGTTGGAGGAGCGCTTCCGCCTCGCCAAACATCCGGAGGCATTATGCTTTGAGGGGATGGAGAGGTTGATGAGGCGGCGGAATCCCGATGAGGGTCTGGAGCTCGTCGGACAGGCTGCTGCCAAAGACGCCAGTGCGAAGTACTTCTTAGCGATGCTGAAGTACCGTCGCAACCCTGCAGACCCTGAAGCGATGGCACTGCTCCACGAAATCAGCGGCGGGCCGTCGCCCCCTGACGGGCACTGGAAGAACCACAACCTGCACCGGCTGCGCTACCTCGTCCGCCAGGATCTCCATAACATTACGTGGTGGTACTGGCTTCGTGACGGCGACGATGACATTCCGTTGCTGCCCGTCTAGAATCCCCACGTCTGCATTTGGGCAGCGGGATGTAGGCGCTACAGGACGGAGACCCGAGGGATCATCCACTACTGTAGTGTCGAGTGTCGCATCCGTCATGAGTTCGACCTCTAGACGTGTGGATTTAGCGTCGCAGTGGAGTACGCTATCAGTAGGATGAACATTGGGATGTAGGTGGAAGCATCAATAAAAATTATGTATCTTGAATGTAAATTATTACATATTCTGTGTCGCATCCACAAGATTTGATTTGTCACGTTTCTGAGTCAAATCGAAGGTTGCGGTGGTCTCATTTGCCGCATTAGAGGCCTAGGGTGCCCTCTTGGATGTCAAAGCGGGCACGGCGGCGGCGGCGGTGGCCTTTGCTAGTCTGCTTCCTCCTCTGTTCTATTGGGTGGGCGTAGGAGACGAGGATTGGAGGGTAAAATGATACGCGGGTTAACCACCCCCTCAGTTCTATTGGAATGAAGAACAGTTCTCATTTCTCCTTTTAATCTGCAGTCAAATTTTGTAGCATGTATTTCTCCGTCGTACTTAGTCCAAATTTGATGATTTTTTTCCTAGTTTTTTCTAAAATCCCCATCTTTTCATTAATTTCATTGTTTAGTGTATATTCTATTTCGTGAATAATGTTTATATGCCTTTATCTTGTTCTTTGTAAGTACAACATAGAAATAATATTTGTTTTCCACAACCATTAGTAATGAAACTTTGCATTTCGTGATCTTAAGGTGAACACATGCTTGTGTTAAAATTTCAAATGCGTACGAGATCGAACATGTTGCAAAGTGTGGAAAACTTCAATGTTCAAGCAACATTCTAGGGAACTACGTGAGAGATGTAGCCATTTGTACACAAGTATATTCTTCCTTTATCAAAACCATTTGAATTTTTTATGACAAGTTTAGGTACCAAAAATATGTTTCCACGTAAATTTGTAGAATTTTTTGGAGTAAACTAAGATGTTATTAGAATTATTATATCACAATCATGAGATGTATATTCGAATTATAAGAATGTTAGGTACACAAGTGTGATTGTTTATATTTTATTAAAATACTAAATGTCCAAATATGAATGATGTTATTTTTAATGAATTTTTAGGCGCTGTTTTACCAGCTCTAATATTTGATGGATGCGAGTTTCATTTCTAAAAATAGTGTCGGGCCCACACGTTAGTGTCAGCAGCCTATATAAAGAAGATACCTGCCGACGAAGCGACGCGGGTTTACTAACCAGCGTCGGCGATGACTATCCATTGTCAGCGTCAGCAGGCAAACCTTGCGCGCGCTGTTCAAAATTTCCCACCTATATTGACTATAATGCCCATGGAATTCCAATTCCACAACAGAGCCGTTCAAGGGCACACCAGTAATTTTTGTGAACATAGTAACGTGCGTGCAGGGGACATATACTCGGAAGTCTAATTCAGACAGATCCACCACGCCCGCACTCTCCCCGCCGCCGCCCTGCTCCTTCTCCAGCCCTAGCCCGCCGCCGCCACTCTCCCCGCCGCAGCCCTGCTCTTCTCCAGCACCACCGTTCCCGGTGTGACGTCGGCGAAGTGGCTCCAGCCTAGAGACGGTGACGCGGATCCGGCATCCCCAGCCACGACGACGAGCTGGCCACCTCAGGCAACGAGGCGACGCGGATCGGGCCTCTCCGACCACCACGAGAACAACTACTTCATTCACGGCAGAGGTTAGTGCTGCTTGAACCCCCAACACCCTCTCTCTGCTCGGCCACCCAATCTGCTATTCCTGTCAAGGTGGATTAGGAGACATGCTACTTTACGGTTGTTCACATAGGATTATTCTCCTGGAATTGCCTGCATTAGTACAGCATGCCTTAATAGTTCATTTTTAATTGATTGGCTGTGGATTTGACGGATGAATTTTGTTGCTCCAAGTCTGTTTGAATAAATTGTTGCTAATAGATGAACTTAAATGAACTGTTGAAATTCTGTTATGCTTTGAATGTACCAGATCGACAGGTATGCTTTGGACCTATTAGCATACTTTAATTCTAATTGCTTTGTCCTCTTGTTGCATGTACACATGGAACACACAATTCATTCCTGCTGAATTTGGACAAGGAAGCAGTTGAAGTAATTTAGTCTCTGCTTTGATATATAAGCATATTGCTTCACCCTGTCAAAATGGTTAGCACCTATCCCCAACCTGTATGCTAATATCAACTTTTTTACCTGTCAGAGAATAAGAATTTATCTTATTTTGTTTAGGTTTTCAGTCTAGCTTATGTTGCTCTACTGACGACTTGACATATCATCTATGCAGTCTCCCACAACACCAAACTCCTCTACCTCCAGTGCACCATCACAGCCTATCGATGGTGAACCTTGTTCACAGCCTATCAACGATGATCCTTCTTCATAGGGTCACTCAGCACATACTGCTGCGAGTAGTACTCGATCCCGCGGGTCAAGGACACAAACCAAATGGCCAGAAGACAAGTTGACCGCAACTAGACTTGATAACAATTATTGGCCTACCCCAGATGCTGCGAGGGGTAGATTTGTATTGGTTTGTGGCCTCATTGCTCGAGAGAGGGTGTCAATCAACAAGGCAGTTGAAGATCTCTCAGCAATTGAGAAAGAAGAGTTGTTCACAGTTTTAGAGGAAAAGCTAGATTACCCAACCAATCTGGCTGAATCTGTTCGCAAGAAGGCAGTTAAGGCAGCTATGTCAGAGATTGGAACCTTGCAACAACGGTTCAAGACCCATTTAAGAAAAAAATTTGTGAGCCAAGAGGAGACTCCCTTTGTGAAGCATGCCTTTTTGCAGCCAGAAGACTGGACCGTGTTTGTGCAGGAAACCAATTCTCCTAGATTTCAGCGATTGAGCCAGGGGATGAAAGAAAAGAGAGCATTGCATGATAAGCCACACAGGACGGGCAGAAAAGGTTATGTTCGTAAAAGGAAAGAGTGGGAGGAGGAGGATGCAAAGCTAGCTGAAGAAGGAAAACAGAACCCTTGGGACCAATTTCCTGGACGTTCGAGGCCTTATCTGCGGGCAAGGGTAGGGAAGAGGAAGACCACTAGTGAAGGAAGCGGGGACATAACATTCAGTAACCCTGCGGTGGTGGTGGTAGCAACTAGGGTGAAAACACTTGCAGCTCAGGCTAGCGATGGTTCTTTCAATAGGGTTAGGGAGAATGATATCCTCACCGCAGCACTTGAGACTCCAGATCATCGAGGTCGGGTCCGAGGCGTGTCTAGTTCACTTGGCTGGGGTAAAGAGTTTGGTGAAGAGTTTGCTGGAATGTACAGGAAGAAGAGGAACAAGAAGGCTGGACCGCAGATGGAAGACCTAGTTGGTGAAGCAGTCACTAGAATTGTCTCCATTCTAGATGAATCAGGTTTTGATATACGGCAAAATGTACTTCATCATCCTCCCCAATCACCACTTGTCAGTAGTAGCGAGGAAGAAGATGTGCATGGCCTCGAGGAAGAAGATGTGCATGGCACTGAGGAAGAAGAAGCATGTGGCAGAGAGGAAGACCATTGGCATGTCAGCGAGGACGAAGGTAATCAACAGCACATTGATAGTTGATCACCTATGCTGGACACAATAGATAAGCTGACAGAGCCAACCAAGTGCAGCCTTTTGGATGGCTCCGGGAATAAAGTGGAGCTCGCACTAGCCACTATCTTTCCATTGCAAAAGACTCTCCATACAGTACCAGTGCAGGGTGGGTATGCTGTGGTGCAACCTAGTTATGTGTGGGGCAATACGGGTCACTACCCTCTGCCTGTACCAATTGGGGGGATGAAGTAACAACCCTAGCTGAGGCTCTCTGTCAAAGGATCCAATGGTCAAAGAACAGGATCCATGTACCACCCATTATGAGAAATACCAACCCTGCTCCCACATTAGGTAGCAGGGGTACAACATCAGATGGAGGTACTGCAGCTCAGTGTCAGCAAGAGAAAGCTCAGCAGCAGCAGATTAGCATAACTACGCAGCAGGAGCATCGACAACAGCAGGAGGACAGGCAATCTCCGCCTAAGAAGCAGCAGCAGATCAGCAAAACTATGCAGCAGGAGGAGCATCGACAACTGAAAGGACCTTGTGATGCCTAGAGGGGGAGGGGTGAATAGGATCACTTCAAATTTCTGAAACAATTACAGCGGTTAAAACTCATGTCGGTACTACCGACGCTGTGCCAGAACTACCGAGGGGTCCGTACTTCCGGTACTGGGTCGCTACTACTGACAGTTCAGAGAGACTTAGGACAAAATTTGAAATGTAAATCGATTCTAGCAATTCTACTTGAATCAAGAGTTTAGATTAGAAGCTAAAAACCTCCTGCAACCAAAGATATGAGTTGGAACACAACCAATAGATAGATCGGGCACAAACAAGTTCTAGGGTTAGAGAAAGACAAGGAAATCAAGCAAGCAAAGGAGACACAAGATTTAATCCGAAGTTCACTCCCACAAAGGAAGCTACGTCTCCGTTGAGGATCCCACAAAGGGAGGGCTATCACCAAGAGCCTCTTTTCCTCACCCAATCCCCACAAAGGAAGATTGGTGCTCACTAAGAATTCTCCACCAAGCAGAGGGTAATACAAACGATCCCGGGTGCTCCACACCAAGAGGGCACTCAACAGGAGACGCCTAACCGTCTATAAGCAAGCTTCAAGAGTAACAAGCGCGAATCGATGCTCGGAGATGCTTCAAGTGCTCTTGAGATGAGGGATTTCGAAGGGGCTCTCAAAGCTTCTCTAACTCTCACTAGGAATCACTCCTCTACCTAAATCCTAGCTCAAAGGAATCAAGTCTTGGCTCTAGGAGGGAGGAGAGAAGTGGAGTGAATGCTCAAGAGAGTGTTTGTCCCGTGGTTGGTCAGCAATGAGTGAGGAGGAAGAAGGGGGTATATATACTAATCCCTGAAAACTAGCTGTTACTGTGCACTCACGGCACTTATCGGTACTTCCGACACGGGGTCGGAACTACCGATGGGTGCCGGAGAAACCCAACAGTGAAGCCTTATCGGTATTACCGACCCGGGGTCGGTACTACCGAGGCCCTGGCTAAAACTCGCCAGTGAGGCCTTATCGGTACTACCGACCCAGGGTCGGTACTACCGACAAAGGCTGAGAATTGAGGGAAAGAGGAGCAAATGTGTACGTGTCAACTCGGGTTCCTTCTCACTCACTTAGGTCACCTCCTTAAGCACTTTTAGCATCTCTTGGCAGTCAATTCGCATCCCCCTTTATAGTACGGTGTTTCCTATACTCAAATTCAAAAACAAAATTAAATTAAGCCTTGACTTGAGTTGAGAACACCGAATTGGAGTTGGTGGCCTTCTTTTGGTCAAAACCATGATTTTCAATAAAGTAAATCCTGCACACATCTTATTCAATGATTAAATACAACAAATTGTGTTTGTCACCATCACCAAAACAATTAGGGGCCAAGATGCACTTTCAATCTCCCCCTTTTTGGTGATTGATGACAACACAATTCATTCTTAAGTAAAGATGTGTGTATCCAACAATTTTGAGAAAAACTCCCCCTAAATGTGTGCTTGATCTTTTATGAAGGCCTCAAATGCCTATCACACATTTAGAAGAAATTTCACTCGCAATTTGCATACACAAGTGCATAAGTGTGATACAATAACTGTGATGCATATGACATGATATACAAATCAACAAAGTGAGAAATAACAACCACCATTTCACACAAAGCATCACAAATATATAAACGAAGTTCCATACTAGCATGATTAAGTCTTACAAATTTAAAGAGGTTCTAGGTTCACCACATCACCATTCATCACACCACACAAATAGTTCATACATGTCCACAACATAAGATAGATAGATAGATAGATAGATAAACGAGCGAAGGTACACACTACAACATGGATAATTGTGAGCTCACTCCCCCTTTGGCATCAAGCGCCAAAAAGAGGAGGCCCTTCAATCATCGCTACCATGTGGAGAGTGAATGTCCGGAGGAGAGTCTTCATCATCGGTCTCACCTCCACCAAAGTCCTCATCATCAATGTCGGCCGGGGGTGCGCCATACATCATAGACGTGTCGCCATACACCTCCCAAGGGTTGTAGAAGACGGGTGGAGGACGGAAGTCCATGGGCTCACGAACGGGAGAGTGCTCGATGTTGTGCTGTGTGAGCATGGCCTTCTGACGGGTCTCCAGCTTAAGGAGCTGCTCATCCACGTGCTGCCTGTGAGCGCGGATCTCCTGAGCATTGTGCTTCCCAACATTGAGGCAAGCGAAGAGGCCCTGAGAAAGGAAGTTGAAGATGCTCTTCTTCTTGCTGGGGGGAACGATGCCTCTAGAAGATGATGGTCCACGAGAGGATGAGGGAGCCTCATATGAGGAAGGACCACCTGAAGAAGGTTCGGCCTCATGGGAGGGAGCTCTAGAAGGGGCATGCTTGCCCAACTTGAGAAGACGCTCAATGTTGCCCTTGTTTGGCTTGTACCAAGTGTGAGTCTTGTTGGTGAGAATGTCAACCCCGGCAACCTCACATACCATCCTCAAAATCCAAGGGGCATACTGGCAGCTCTTGTTTGCGGACACGGAGCACACAATGATTTCCTCCCAAATGAAGTCAAACACACTAAACTTCTCTCGGCCCGGTCCCATCCTCACAAGAATATCCTTGGCAATGTTGGAGATGTTGTAGTTGTCACCTATCTTAGGAGTACGAGTGTACCGAAAGAGTTGGTTCAACATCCTATAGACGGGCTTCATACCATGAGTAGTGCCAAACTCAACCTTGCCATAAGCGGCGTCATACATGAATGCCATCTCACTATCAAGTGGGATCTCTCCTCCATGAAGCTTCTCACGACCAAGATCCTCCTCACCAAATCCAAGAATTTGAGCAAACCTCTCATATGAGACCGAGAGAGGCTTTCCTTGCAAGAGCCAATGAAAAGTCTTGGTTGAGTGCTGAACATAGAGATTGGCATAGAATTGAGCAACCACTTCCTCATTCCAATTGCAATTCATAGCCATGATGGAGGTCATCCCTTTTGCATGACAAATATCTATGGCCTCATTGACGGCCGGGATGTTGAATGACCTTAAAACTTCCCAATTGATGGACTTCATGTCAATGGTCATGTGTTCCTTGCAAAAGATAACCGATTCATACCAATCGGCATTGAACTTGAGCCAAAAATGGATGTCGCTATCAAACTCCTTTTGCCATTGAGCCGGATCGGAGTACCTTTCCTTGTATACGTCATGTGTCCCACTCTTGTAGTCAATCATCTTCAAGATGCCCATTTGAGTTGCCGGACGAGGAGGTCGGGATGGCCTAAGCACAAAGCCCGCAAGAGAGTCCAAGGAGATGTCTTCGTAGTCATCATAGTGGTCATCCGGTTCATGGGCTTGCTTGGTGCGTGCACGGTGACCTTGACTAGTTGAGCGACGAGGAGCAGCTGGAGGATTGGTGCGGCCTCGACCTCATGGGCGTTGAGCACTTGTGCCCATCTTTCTCTTCCTTTGAGCGAGAGGGACGTCATCCTCATCGGAACCCTCTTGAATCACTTGCTTGCCGGCCCGACCCATCTGAGAGGATGTGCAAGGATTGTAAGAGATGGGTATAAAGAATTAAATTGAATTGACTCAACTCATGAACCTCAGCCCCTGTGACAGGCACCTGTCGGTACTACTGACCTGGGGTCGGTACTACCGACGGGGCCTGCTACAGTGCGGGTAATCCATGGATTGAGAGATTCAACCAACGAAACGCTAGAAGATCATGGGCATGTGTTCTAGGATGAACAAGAAGATGATTCTCTAAGACATTCCTCCTAGAAACAACTACATTGGGAGATCGAGCAACGGGGATTTTGAATGAGATACCTTGAGCGTTCCCGCGCGAATCGAGGAACTCCCGGCGAGGATCGGATGTTTTGAGGGGTGGAGAATCCAATAGATAGCCTAGCTTGAAGCTCCCACGGTCGGATTTTGAGTTCCCCTCGAAGATTTGAGAGAGGAGTATGAGGAGGGGCGGCAACGGTAATGAAGAGGAACCCTAGAATCGGTCTGGTTCGATGGGTATTTATACCCCTGCGGGGTTTATCGATAGTTCCGACAGGGGGCCGGTACTACCGGGGGTCCAAAGAAATTCAACCCGTGAGTCCATATCGGTATTACCGACTGTGCGTCGGTTCTACCGAGAGTCCCACCAGTAGTACAGATGGGGTGTCGGTACTACCGTGGATTTGTAGAAATCCAACAGTAGGGGCATATCGGTACTTCCGGCCTTGTGTCGGTAGTACCGTGACTTTTCAAAGTTCCAACAGTGAAGGCTTACCGGTACTTCCGACCTTGTGTCGGTAGTACCGTGGATCTTTAAGATTTTGAAGATTGGATTGGAAGAACAGCAGAAAGAGATAGAGAGAAATAGCTATGGACATGTAGAACAACCATAATATTTGGTGATTAGACACAATCAAACAAGCAAAGCAATAATCACCAAACTTTATGGAAAGAAACAAGTTTTGTAAGACACACACAAAGAGTAGAAAATAAAACATTTTTCTCTCTATCTAGGCATCAAACAATTTGTGTGCAACAAGTCAAGCCAAGTTACGAGAATCCAAGATGTTTAGCTCACTTCTCAAAGCACAAAACCTTTGCTCGTCTAGAGGCTTAGTGAAGATATCGGCAAGTTGCCTCTCTGTGCTCACATGACGTAGAGCAATATCTCCCTTAGCCTCATGATCCCTTAAGAAATGATGTCGAATATCTATATGTTTTGTTCTAGAGTGTTGGACCGGATTGTTTGCTAGCTTGATGGCACTCTCATTGTCACACAAGAGTGGAATCTTACTAAACTCACAACCGTAATCACTCAACGTTTGCTTCATCCACAAGAGTTGTGCACAACAAGCACCGGCTGCCACATACTCGGCTTCGGCTGTGGACAAAGCAACCGAATTTTGCTTCTTTGAGCTCCACGACACCAAAGACCTACCAAGAAATTGGCAAGTCCCGGTTGTGCTCTTTCGATCTACTTTACAACCGGCATAGTCCGAATTGGAATAGCCAAGCAAATCAAAAGTGGAGCCCTTGGGATACCACAAACCAAGGTTAGGAGTGTGCACCAAATATCTAAAGATTCTCTTAACGGCCATTAAATGACACTCCTTAGGGTTAGCTTGAAATCTTACACACATGCACACACTAAGCATTATATCGGGCCTAGATGCACAAAGGTAAAGAAGGGAGCCAATCATGGAGCGAAATACCTTTTGGTCGACCGACTTCCCTTCTTCATTGCGATTAAGATGTCCATTTAGTGCCATGGGAGTCTTGATGGGCTTGGAATCGTCCATATCAAACCTCTTGAGCATATCCTTCACATACTTGGTTTGACATAGAAAAGTCCCTTCCTTCAATTGTTTGATTTGAAACCCAAGGAAGAACTTCAATTCACCCATCATAGACATCTCGAATCTCTTGGTCATGATCCTACTAAACTCTTCACAAAATTTATCATTAGTAGACCCAAAGATAATGTCATCAACATAAATTTGGCATACAAAGATATCATTTCCATTTCTTTGAACGAAGAGAGTAGAATTGGCTTTGCCTATCTCAAAACCGTTCTTGAGAAGAGAATCCTTAAGGCATTCATACCATGCTCTAGGAGCTTGCTTGAGCCCATAGAGCGCCTTATGGAGCTTGTACACATGGTTGGGAAAGTTTGGATCTTCAAAGCCTGGTGGTTGATCAACATATACTTCTTCTTGGAGAGGTCCATTCAAAAATGCACTCTTGACATCTATTTGATGAAGCTTGAAATCATGATGAGTAGCATAGGCCAAAAGGATACGAATTGATTCAAGCCTTGCTACCGGTGCATAGGTCTCTCTAAAGTCCAAGCCTTCAACTTGAGTGTACCCTTTGCCAACGAGCCTTGCCTTGTTCTTCGTGACGACACCAAATTCATCTTGCTTGTTCCTAAAGACCCATTTGGTGCCGATCACATTTTGCTTTGGTCTTGGCACCAACTCCCAAACTTCATTTCTCTTGAAGTTGTTCAACTCTTCCTCCATGGCAATAATCCAATCCGGGTCCTCAAGAGCTTGTTCCACACTAAGAGGTTCCAAAGAAGAGACGAACGAGTAAAATGCACAAAAATTTGACAATCTTGAGTGAGTTGTTACCCCTCTTTGGATACTCCCAAGTATGTTGTCAACAGGATGATCCCGTTGAACCATTTGATGTACTCTTGGGTGTGATGCTTGAGATTGACGTTGAATGGGTCCATCATCATCTTCATCTTGTGGAGCTTCTTCTTGAGCTTCACATTCTTGTTCTCCCCCTTGATCAAAGCCCCGTCCATGATCATCACCATGAACTTGACTTTCATCTTGATGAACTTGAGAACTTGGTGGTTCCACTCTTGTTGATGATGATGGATCTTGATTACTTGTGTCACCCGGAGCTTGAACTTGAGCCTCATGAGGCATCACTTCACCTGTCCCCATTCTAAAGATTGACACACTTGGGGGTTCTTCATCATCTACAAGGTTTTCACTAACTTGCTCTCATTGAGAGCCGTTGGATTCATCAAATTTCAGGTCTACCGTGGTCTCAACACAACCGGTGGTTTTGTTGAAAACACGATAGGCATGTTCGTTAGTTCCATAACCAATGAGAAAACCTTCATCAACCTTGGATGCATACTTTGAGACCTTGGGTTTCTTGTTAAGTATGAAACACTTACACCCAAAGACCCTAAAGTAGTGCACACTAGGCTTCTTACTGGTGATGATTTCGTAGGGGGTCTTGTTCAAGTACTTGTGGAGGTAGAGGCGGTTGACGGCATGGCATGCGGTGTTGATGGCTTCTGCCCAAAATGAGTCCGGAGTCTTGTACTCATCAAGCATTGTCCTTACCGCTTCAATCAACGTACGGTTCTTCCTCTCAACGATGCCATTTTGTTGAGGTGTATATGGAGCGGAAAGTTCATGCTTGATGCCTTCTTCATCGAGGAACTCTTCAACTTGAGTGTTCCTAAACTCCGAGCCGTTGTCACTTCTTATGTTCTTGACCTTGAGCTCGAACTCATTTTGAACTCTTCTAATAAACTTCTTGACCACTCCCTTTGCTTCACTTTTATCTTGCAAAAAGAATACCCAAGTGAATCGGGAAAAGTCATCAACAATTACTAAACCATATTTGTTACCACCGATGCTTATGTAGGCAATTGGTCTAAACAAGTCATTGTGTAGCAGCTTCAATGGTCTTGATGTTGATAGGATGTTCTTGGCGGGATGATGCGCTCCAACTTGCTTTCCCTCTTGACAAGCACTACATAACCTATCTTTCTCAAAAACAACATTTGTTAGTCCTAGGATGTGCTCGTCTTTTTGAAGTTTGGCCAAGTTCCTCATGCCAACATGGGCTAGTCGGGCGATGCCATAGCCAACCCATGTCAGATTTTGCCACTAAGCAAGCCTTAGTGTCCACCTTTACTTTTGTGAAGTCCACATAGTAAAGCTTTCCCCTTAGGGGACCCGCAAAGACAATAGAGGAATCCTCACTTCTAGAGACGGTCACACCCTCTTTGGTAAAGAGACAATTGTAGCCTTTCTCACAAAGTTGTGAAACCGACAATAAGTTGTACCCTAAACCTTGCACATGAAAAACATCTTCAATTGAATTTGTTGTTGAGATAGCAATTTTACCTAGACCGACCACATCTCCTTGACCATTGTCTCCATAGATGATAGTTTCCGTAGGGTTGTCATAATGATCAAGGGATGCAAATAAGCCTTCATCTCAAGTCATATGATTAGTGGCACCACTATCAATCAACCATGCGCTTCCACCGGAGGAGTAGGCCTACAAAACAAGTTTAGGCTTTTGGTTTAGGTACCCAAAAGGATTTGGGTCCTTGGAGGTTAGAAGCATAAACTTTTGGAACCCACACACTCTTCCTCTTAGCCTTCTTTGTGTAGGCCCCAACATACTTGACCACCATTTTACCATTGTGGTCCAAGGTCACAACATAGTCACAAGTGTAGTTGGGAGAGGGTTTGTGTTCAACCACATTCTTCGATGCCTTTGATGGAGAATTAACCCCACCATTCCCTTTTGTGGTGTTCACAATCTTTGGCTTGCCCTTTGTTGTGGTGGAGGTGGTGACTCCATGGGCAATATCCATAATAGTGTTGAGGTAGCCTCCCTTGTTCCACAAGGGGATCTCATGCCCTTTAACCACCACCCTACCATTGACCTTGTTGTTCTTGTAGTGCCCAAGTCCTTACTTGTCAACCACCTTAGGGATGGACTTGGCACCGTTCTTGCCTTGAGTGATCGACATGTTCAATCGGGCTATTTCTTTGTCTTTGCTCTTGATTGTTTCCTTAAGCCTTGCATGGTTAGTCTTGAGAGCATTTATATCAACATTAGAGCAAATAGAACAACCTTTGCTAGTGGAGGCACTAGAGTCAAGTGTTGCCTTAGAATTGGCTTTGGTGCTTTCCCAAAGGGTACTATAGTTTGCCTCAAGATTTTTGTGTTTATCCATCAAGCATGAAAAGCTTGATTGAAGCTCACTATGAGTAGCCTTTGGGAAGCTAGAGATTCATTTGCCAAAGTGTAATCCTTTGACATCCTCTTGTTGGAGTCATTAGCCAAGGACAAGTCCGTGGTCAACTTCTCCACCTTAGCTTTTTCTTCGGCAAGGATTTTCTCTAGAGCAAGGTTTCTTTCCTTTTCACGGATAAGCAAGTCTTCTTGCTCATGGAGAATCTCCTTCTTTTCCTCTAATTTGTCCAAAAGCTTTTTAATTTCTTTACGGCCCTTTTTACCAAATTGCTTTATCATGTATGCCTCCATCTCTTTTTCCTCATCTAGGTTGTCTATGTCATTACTAGGTGTGGAAGATGATGAGGTGAGAGAGGATGAGGTGGTTGACTCTTGTACCTTGCTCCCTCTTGCCATGAGACAAAAGTGAGAGTTGTCCTCATCGTCGGAGAAGTTGTTGAAGAGGCGTGGTGAAGATGCTCCTTGTGCCATGGCAAGTGTTGCCATGCCTTTCTTCTTTGGTGTTTCATCTTCATCACTTGAGTCCCATTGTTGACCCATGTGAGCACGCCCTTGGTACTTATTCTTGTACTCTTTGCTCTTCTCCTTGTACTTCTTCTCTTCCTCATTCTTGTCCTTGCTCTTGTTCTTGGGACACTCGGCAATGAAGTGTCCATACTCTCCACACTCATTGCATTTTCTTTGTGACTTCTTCTTTCTATCATCACCACCTTTCCTTGATGCCTTGGACTTCAAGAACTTCTTGTACTTTCTTATGGCAAAGGCGGTTTCTTCATCCGTGCTTCCTTCCTCACTTGAATCTTCATTCTTAGTCTTGGAAGTCTTCGGCTTCAATTCCACCACTTCACTAGAGCTAGCATTGAGGGCTAGACTCTTGTTCACCTTCAATGTAAGTGACTTCTCCACGTCTTGATCAACTAGCTCTTGATGCAAGATCTCACCATGAAGTTGATTGAGAGTCATGTTGTGATAGTTCGGATCTCTTCTTATCATAGTTGCTAGGTTTGGATTCTTTGGTGTGAAGGCTCTTAGCAACTTCTTTGTGACCTTCTCATCATCCCAATCATTGCTTCCTAGGGCTTTGATGTCCGAGACAAGAAGTATTAGCCTATCATACATTTCCCTCACGGTCTCTCCATCCTTCATGACGAAAAGCTCAAGCTCTCCGTGGATCAAGTCGATCTTGCCTCTTCTCACATGATCGGTACCCTCATGTGCCTCCTTGAGTGTATCCCAGATCACCTTGGCAATTTGGATGTTCCGGACTTTGTTGAACTCTTGAGCACACAAGGATCCCGTGATTACTCTTGTTGCTTGCACGTTGCGGTGGAGGTCTTGCTCATGCTCAAGTGTGAGAGCTTCTCCTTCAGCGGGGATTGTCACACCTACAACCACAATTTTCCAAAGAGAAGGGTGAAGCCCGTAGAGGTGCATTTGCATATTATAAGCCCATTTGGGATAGTCTTTCCCATCGAAGTGGGGAGGCTTTCCCAAATGTACGGAATAAAATTTTTCGTTAGGATTGTTGCCCGTAAGTTGTCCGTAGTGGAATGGCACTTCATAGTAGCCGAAGTGGGAATGCTTTGCTTGGTCCTTCTTGATCATCTTCTAGAGGAGCTTCTTGGCCATATTCTTGGCCTTCTTCTTTTTCTTAGCTTTTCTTCTCTTCTTCGCCGCCTTCCTTGCCGCATCATCATCATCCTTGACGTCTTCATCACTTGAGTCGGAGTCGGAGTCCGAGTCGGAGTCGAATGAAGAGTCATCAGAGCTTTCTCCGTTGGAACGGCTTGGGGCCTTCCCGGTGACGTCCTAGGCTGCTTTAAGCTCTTTCTCTTGAGCTTCCTTGGCGGCGATTTCTTCGGCGGATTGGTTGTCTCCGCTCCCCGACATCTTGATCCCTTAGCGGTTAAGCCTAAATCAAGGGATTAGGCTCTGATACCAATTGAAAGGACCTTGTGATGCCTAGAGGGGGGAGTGAATAGGATCACTTCAAATTTCTGAAACAATTGCAGCGGTTAAAACTCCTGTCGGTACTACCGACGCTGTGCCGGAACTACCGAGGGGTCGGTACTTCCGGTACTGGGTCGGTACTACCGACAATTCAGAGAGACTTAGGACGAAATTTGAAATGTAAATCGATTCTAGCAATTCTACTTGAATCAAGAGTTTAGATTAGAAGCTAAGAACCTCCAGCAACCAAAGATATTAGTTGGAACACAACCAATAGATAGATCAGGCACAAACAAGTTCTAGGGTTAGAGAAAGACAAGGAAATCAAGCAAGCAAAGGAGACACAAGATTTAATTCGAAGTTCACTCCCACAAATGAAGCTACGTCTCCGTTGAGGATCCCACAAAGGGAGGGCTATCACCAAGAGCCTCTTTTCCTCACCCAATCCCCACAAAGGAAGATTGGTGCTCACTAAGAATTCTCCACCAAGGAGAGGGTAATACAAACGATCCCGGGTGCTCCACACCAAGAGGGCACTCAATGGGAGACGCCTAACCATCTAGAAGCAAGCTTCAAGAGTAACAAACGTGAATTGATGCTCGGAGATGCTTCAAGTGCTCTTGAGATGAGGGAATTCGAAGGGGCTCTCAAAGCTTCTCTAACTCTCACTAGGAATCACTCCTCTACCCAAATCCTAGCTCAAAGGAATCAAGTCTTGGCTCTAGGAGGGAGGAGAGAAGTGGAGTGAATGCTCAAGAGAGTGTTTGTCCCGTGGTTGGTCAGCAATGAGTGAGGAGGAAGAAGGGGGTATATATACTAAGCCCTGAAAACTAGCCGTTACTGTGCACTCATGGCACTTATCGGTACTTCCGACACGGGGTCGGAACTACCGATGGGTGCCGGAGAAACCCAACAGTGAAGCCGTATCGGTATTACCGACCCGGGGTTGGTACTACCGAGACCCTGGCTAAAACTCGCCAGTGAGGCCTTATCGGTACTACCGACCCAGGGTCGGTACTACCGACAAAGGCTGAGAATAGAGGGAAAGAGGAGCAAATGTGTACGTGTCAACTTGGGTTCCTTCTCACTCACTTAGGTCACCTCCTTAAGCACTTTTAGCATCTCTTGGCAGTCAATTCGCATCCCCCTTTATAGTACAGTGTTTCCTATACTCAAATTCAAAAACAAAATTAAATTAAGCCTTGACTTGAGTTGAGAACGCCGAATTGGAGTTGGGGGCTTTCTTTTGGTCAAAACCATGATTTTCAATAAAGTGTTTGTCACCATCACCAAAACAATTAGGGGCCAAGATGCACTTTCAACAATAGCAGGAGGAGGACAGGCAATCTCCGCCTAAGAAGCAGCAGCAGATCAGCAAAACTACGCAGCAGGAGCATCGACAACAGCAGGAGGAGGACAGGCAATCTCCGCCTAAGCAGCAGCAGCGACAGGCGGAGGACAGGCAATCTCCGCCTGAGCAGCAGCCACTGCAGAAGAAGGGGGCCAGGAAACCTCTGCCTAGAGATGAGCTTCTTAACTGTTTTTGGTCAAAACTAGATCCAAAATACAAGCCTGCTGTGCCTATGTTGTCAGAAGCAGACTTACAGGCTGTTGGACCGAATTGTGCTAGGTTGCATGCTTACGCCATGGAACATAGTAAGGATAAACTTAGTTTTCCAGCAAAGTTGCCTGGAGACTCCTTTCATGTTCCTGGTGATTTAATGTTAAACATTGCATTCAGTCACGTGTATGACCTTATAACCCTGGTTGCTCTGGATGAGACCTTCTTGAGGTTGTGGACATTGTAAGTGCCTTAAAACCAAAATAGATATTTCTTTAATTTTGACCACAAAGTTCATGCATGCTAACATTTGGATTTTTTGTAGGAAAATGATGGACAAGGCAGCGGAGATGAAGATCAGTGTTGGGTTTTTGGATCCACAGCTTCTCACGACCACAAAGATTGAAAAGCAGTCTACCCTTGTAACAAAAGCATTGACAAATGTAATGACGAATGACTACGTGGTGGGTGCCTTCTGCACCGGTGGCCACTATGTAACACTGATCATCTGTATGAAGTTCAAAGAGGTTTGGTATCTAGATTCTGCAAAACATCATCCCGCGCGAAAGTTCGAAGACCTCCGAACCCTTGTGAATTGGTCCGTACCTTGTAGGTTTTGTTCACAAAATTCAATCTCTTAGTGTTTCTAATCGGTATTGCTGATCATGCAGGGCCTCTCCCTGCCCAAAGGACGAAGTGATGAAAGGAAACAAGAAAAAGCTAAAATCCAATCCGACATTCAAGCCCAAGCCAAATATCACTGTAAGACCCAGGTTTTTTATGGTCCCTTCATACTAATTTGGTACTGCATTAACTTGTTATTTTGGTACCTCGATGCGCAGTGTGCTCAGCAGCCATCGGGGTCCTTTTTGCATGGATTCCATGTGGCATTCAATATGTTCAAACTACTCGAAGACATACCTCACATCAAGAAGGCTGCTGTAAGTAGATAATGCTCTCACCCTTGTCTCTGCTCATATTCTCCATTTGATTTTAGAAACTGATTTGTACTTGTATTCTCATAATTATTTTATTATTTTGCAGGATTTCAAACCTGCCCAAAATGTTTCTACAGAAGATCTAAAGCCGGTCTGGGAGATGCTGTGCAAGTACATTGTTACGGAGATCCTCGACCGAAACGGCAACCTCTATAATGGTGCACCGTAAGTTCATTGTACGGCCTGACAAACTTGAAACTTGCTGCATTCAGTCTAGTTTAGTACTGCCTGAGAAACCTGCTTGGCTGGGGTCAGATGCATGTTGCCTGGTTTAGACAGTTTTCTCAGGACTCCATCCAAACAAAAAGCACTGATGACGAACTTGAAACTTTAGCATGCATGTCAATCTGGTGAGGAACTTGATGTGATCTCGCATTATTGTGTATATATGTGATCTTGCTTGTGTATATATGTGAAGAGAATGTGTTTGTGATGTCTCCTAGCATTGCTGTGGTGGCTGCCAAATCCTGGCTGTTTCCAGGATGCAGCCCCTGATCTGGTGGCTGCCAAATCCTGGTTGGTTCCGGGATGCAGCCAGAAAACAGGTAGGTTACTGTAGGTGCCCTACGTATCGGTCACGGGCGTTAAGTAAGGCACATTACAAAAACAGATCCGTGAGTAACGGGCTTCACTTGGAACGCCCGTTACAAATATGACAACACTGTAACGGGCCGCATAAAGGCCCGTTACTAATACTGACCAGTGGGCCCTACAAGTTGATGCTTTCGTCAAGACAGAGGAGACGCGCTTCCAGAGCACGCATCTCCTGTCGTCGAGACAGACGTGACGCGCGTCCAGAGCACACGTCTCCTTTCGTGGAGACAAGCGAGACGCGCGTCCAGAGCACGCGTCTCCTGTGGTCCAGACAGAGAAGACGTGCGTACAAAAAATGCGTCTCCTTACGTGCAGACGCGTGTCCACAGCAAACGACTCCGATAGTGAGTTCAAGTAACGGGCTAGGTTTCTGTGCCCGTTACCAAAGGTCCATGGGGTCCCAGAGAAACAGACATTTCAGGTGACCGGTAACTTGTTTCGGTAACGGCCTTTGTTAGACGCCCGTTACATTTACGTGTTATCAGTAACGGGCATCCGCCCGTTACCTTTCTTGGCTTATTTGTAACGCTTGATCGGTAACGGGCGTTTTGCCCGTTACCAATGGCCATCCGCGCCTGTTACCAATGTTTGTTTTTCACGTAGTGATCTCTGGGACGATTGTGAAGCACTCAGAAGGAATTTTGGAGCCAACTCAGATCCGTTGGAGAGAGGACAACTTCAGCTTTCCAGATTGTATTTAAACTCTTTGATCAGACAACAGATGTATAAACTACGATAGTTTTCTTCTGGTGCGGAATTGTACTCCGAAACAGATTTCACAACAAAATTAATTGCTTTCCCCTTTGTGTATGCAAAGTTGGAGGTGGATAGGCAGTTTTTGGATCTGGTGTAGATGGTTGTAGTGATTTTTGGATGGTGATGGGGCAAAGCTATCTGAAAACAAATCTTGAACAGCCCCAAATCAGAACTAACAAGGTGGAAACGAAGATGGATTTGTGAAGGAAAAAATGGCAGCAGAGATGTATATGGTGATGGTGGATTTTGTGGTGACCCAAAACGTGATAGAACTCAAAACTCTAATTGATTATCTACTAAAACCAGCAGTTCTACACATTGATGCAACGAAAACTCAACAAGCAATAATTAAGAATAACAAAGGCTCAAACTTGTTGTTGGGATTTCAGATCTAACCTATTTTTTGGGGGGGATTTTTTGGACTGTAGGTAAAGTAAAGAACAGGTAAAACTCTCACCGAAAACCTTGCTCTGATTACCACATGATGGAACCCGCTAGGGTTTGCTCCCGACCTTCGATGAGAGTTGGGGATAAACTCGATTTGGGGGTGGACTCGACGTTGGCTGTCCGACTACAACACCTACAGGGGGCTGCGCCTTAGCGACAGTTACACCGTCTCCTATTTGTTGTTGTTCATGCCGTGCCAAGAACAACCTTGAACCTGCAAGTAAATCGAAGAACAAGCAAGAACAAGTGGACAAGCAAACGGCACACAGACCTTGACCAAGAGATGAATTGGATACACACAAATTTGAGGTTCTAGATACAAGTAATCAGGTGGTCTAATCGACACACGTGAGTTACTAGGAAGTAGCAGGAGCTAAACTTTCAACTAAACAAAACTTAGGTCTCCAAGGGGTGGCTGCTACTTCTATTTATAGGGCGACTGCAACCAGGAGTTCCTGGAAGAGGTCTCCTAACCCTAGGACGCCCTCCCCATGGGCTGGGCTGAAAGCAAGGCCCAAAATAGTCCTGATGTTAAGCTGTGTTAAACCTTGAGGTCCGAACATTCCTTGGTCAATTTCTCCCAGCTCCGGTCGACTCTGGATGTGAAGTTTGAACCATCTGAAAATAGACTTCAAGACCTTTCCAACGAGTACTCAAGTGCCTCAATCGCTTTCCGGAGTGAAGAGTTATGGCCTTTTCAATCGGGTGCTTCCTGCAGGTTCGAGGACCTCCAAACGGGATGAACTACTCCGTTTCGATTAGAGTGGTCCAAGGTGCTCATGCAGGCAGGTCTACTCCATCCCAAACAAAGTGTCGGTGGACGTTTTAGCTTGTTGGGGTCGCGACTCTTCTCTTGCTCAGTTCTCAAGATCCTGAGTAAAAGATAATCATTGCCATGACTTAATAGCATCCAGTTCTGAGAATAATATGTATGGACAGCTAGGAACGAATTTACCTGGGAATAAAACATATAAGCTTGGAGTCTCATAGGTGCGGTTGTGTCGAAGGCAGCGATGTCCACATCATCCTCCCCTTCTTGCATTTGAGTCATCCTCGACTCAAACCCCTTGCTACAACTTGCCTGATTATGGACTGCTCACAGTTAGCATTACAGCACACAGGTTGAACAGGTTAGAACCTCGGCACATAGCTCGGCTGCGAGCAATGCACAGGGATGTTTTGTGTTACTAGCTTGCTACTAGCTCGGCTACGAGCAAGGCACATACCGACCCCTTGCTGCTAGCTTGCTGTTTTGTGTGGGATGGCAAAGCAGGGAGGTGGCAGTGGCTGTTGCTACTGTCTACTGTTGGTGGATTGCTGCTTGAGGAAGATGAGTTCTTAGCCATGAGAAAGAAGAGCAGCAACTGGTTTGCTTCATTGGAAGAGGACAAAGAGAACAAAGAGCTGCATTGATAGGGAAAAGAAAGGCAGCAGTTGGGCATAGGGGTCTAGAGATAGTATGATCTGTGGTCGAGGTTCAGCCGTGACACAAAGAATAGAGACCGATGGTGCTACGAGCGGGTGAGAGCGTGATCCAGTAGCAAGCAAGCGGCAACGCGCGTCGTTGTAGGCAGCGGCACCTGCAGTTCAAAACCTGGCGCGAAGGCCAGTTTCTCAGAGGGGCGTCGGCGCACGCGCAGCGGTTGCAAGCAGAGCAAAGTGCCTACGCAGGATCACATCTCGGCCGCAGCAGCGAAGGTCGGCAAAACTGGTAGGCTAACAAGGGCGAGGACATGGCTGCGTGTGCGTGGTGACATGGTGTCCCATGGTCGTGGCACGGCCGTGTCGCACGCGCGGGCACCTGGTTCTCCAGGGCCGCGGTGTGCACGACTGCAGGGTTGTGCAGTATGGTAGACTGCAAGGCTATGACGCACACAGCTTCGGCGAGGCTCAGGAGGAGTTAGGGTTCCTCCTAGGGCGGTTAATGGTTGGAGCTTTGGCCAATTGTTCGCACTGTGGCAACGAAAAACAGGACGGCGGCGCGAGGCTGCGGTCAAGTCGCCGGCGTGCGCGCACTAGTGCGCGTCTGCGATTGGGCGTGCACGGGTTCGATGTGGTGCGGAAAAATCGACCCCAAAGGAGGGGCTTTGTCCCCTGTTCGTGCGTGCTCCGCCCAGGGCTTGGGCCAAGGCGGCGCCTTACCCGGCGTGCGCGACGGCGAGGCACGGAAGATCACGACTTGGCTGCCGGCGAGTGCGCGTGGGTGCGCAGGCGCTCGGTGGGTGGTTGGTGCGCGGCGAACCAAAGGCAAAGCCTTCCGCCTCCCTACGCGTGCGTGCACCGGCGTGCAAACCGGCGGCTTGGCCGCGTCGGCGCAACTGACAGGGCGGCGCGTTCGTCGGCTTCGGGCAACAGGTACAAGGCCAAGCGGGGTTTGCGCGCACGTGTTGATGAAGGCAGCGGCAGCGGCGCAACACCTGCAAGACAGCGGCGCAAAGGCCGAGCACACAATGTAGAGGGGGCGTGGCGACGGCGGCCGGCGGTTCCTCCTGGGCGCAGCGCTCCGGCGCGGCGAGGCACGGCTGTCCAGAGCGACGGTGACATGGTGGTGCTCCACGTGATGGAGCTCCCTGGCCTCCTCTCCGGCACGACGGCGCTTGGCGTCTTCCCCGGCACAGCGGTGCTCCTGTGCCCGTTGCACGAGGGGCTGCGTGTCCGCGCGGAGGTCGACGACATCACCCCGGTGGCGGCTTCCCCCTCGGGCGCAGGAGCTGCACAAAGGGGTGGATCGAGACGGGAGACGGCAGCTGGTGGTTGGGTGCTTGCTCGGTGGAGAAATCAAAGGGGGAGCGATGCGGCTGCAGCTTGCTCGATGGAAAAATCAAGAAGGAAAAGGCTTGGCGCCTTGGGATGCTGGTAGCTGCGGTGCTCTGCTCGTTGCTTGGATTTGAGCTACTACTGCTCGTTCATGCAAAAATTGCAAGAGATAAAGGAGGACTGCAGCTTCGATTGGAGAGGGTTGCAGAAGATTACTGCTACTAGCTTGCTGGAGCTTGCGATTGAAAAAGAAGCAGGCGAGTTTGCTGATTGCTGCGGTAGGAGAAGGAAAATAGCAGAGGGAGAAAGAGGATTGGAGGGTGCTGCTGCAGATCGATGGGGACATGAAGAGCAAAGAGAAAGAATACAGGGGGAAGGTGGCGTGTGCGTGGTGGCTTGGAGGAAGGAAGATTAACTCCCAACCAGCTGGGGTCGCCATGGGAGAGAAGTGGAGTAGCTGCTGGTTTTGGAGAAGAACGGAGAAAGAAAGAGAGTAGAGTGCGGCTGGAAGAAATGGGGAGGAAAAGGAATTGGAGATGGGAGAGAGATGAGGGTATTTAGGGGAACTAGTTAAGATTAGATTAAGTGGGTTCTAAGATGGGCCTGAGCTTTGAGCCGAAACAACTTAAGCCTGCGAATTTATTTCGTAGAAAATGTACAAATGAATTTAGACTATTTTTCCGGAACGATTCAATTAACAAGATTTTATTTTGAGAAGTCGGAAAACATCGTCGTAATTCAAATGAGCTCTCGGAAATTTAATTCAAGGATTTGTAGTTTATTCCCCGAAATTGAATCAATTTGCTAAAGATTAATTCGAAGAGTTGGAAAATAATTCTATAATCCATTCAACAAATTCCAGAGCACTTTGAAAAAGATTATGCCGGGAAGGATTAGAGGGCCGAAAAAGTTGGCGGATCCACTGAGTTAGCAGGTGAAGACCCGAGAGATGGTTTAGGCAGGTTCGAAGGTTAGAGGGGGTAGTTAGTTCAATTAGCTTTTGACTTATATTTGAAATTAGATTTCAAATATAAACCACACTCAAATAATCAAGAAAAATCCAATTAAGGTCACACTAACATGGAATTTATCCTTAGCACAAAAAGCAACTTAATTAATTTTATTACTAAGAATTTGAGAGAGAGCACGAGAAGATAGTCTTATGATTCTGAGCAATAACATCAAGCATAAAATTTTTTGAAAATCCACATTTTTGCAAACATTAACATTCAGGAAAAATCTGAGATGTTACACTCTCATGCCATCTAACAAGATCGACTAAGGCTAGACATATGAACGGATACGAACTTTCTTATGTCTAGTCAATAAGATCAAAGGGTTGTGTTCGTGAAGAACACGATCCTTTAACTTATGAACAAACACATAAGGAATGAGTTTATCATCCTTCAAGTGGATCAAAAGGTAGTGTTCATGAAGAACACAAGCCTCTAAATGATGAACAAAGGATGAACTCAAGAACATATCAAGCATATGATCTATCATGACTTTATATGAAATAACTGAATAACTGAAGTAGATCAAAGTCATACAATGAAATAAAGATAAAAGAGAACTCATACCTAGACTCCAAAGAAGACTTAGAACCTGAAGAATATCTACTCTAGCCTACCTCCTAGCCTTGGAAACTAAAAGTGAGAGGAGAATGAGAGAGTGGTGTGTGAGAAATGGGAGCCCCTCCCCTTTTATTTATAGGCAAGGAGGAGGCTTGCTTCGGGGCTCAAACTCCACCAAAACACCCGGGAGTGAGGTAAGTGACCAATAGGGAGGTGACACGTGCAAGGCCGGGATGAACCGACCCTAGGTCGGTTCGGCCGATCCTAGGGTCGGCCGAACCCCTAGGGCGGCCATCTCGGCCGTGCTTACTCCAGGTGGCTGACTTGTGGGCCCTCTGATCCATCCCCGGTGCATGGCTTGATTTGGTATCCGAGGTGGGCCTCTTGATCCATGTGAAATCCATGTGGCGCTCTCTGATTCGTCGGTGAGTGTCTCCATTGGATTAATGATGTGGAATGCCATGTGTTTCCTTGGTGGCAGCCACCTCCTCAGCTGAGTTAGCATGGTTTCTCCATAGAAGGTGGGTTTCCATCTCTTTTAAGGGGTATTTCACCTACATACAAATAATCTTCAAGGACAAGTGAAACTACATTATTCAAACTAAAATGCAAGTAAATAATGCATATGCCTCCATTTATGTGAGAATATTGAGTGCTGAAAGTGGTACTTAACAGCCGTCAACAGTCACAAAACCATCAGTGGACGGTTTCTTGGTTTGGGCCTCAAAACCAAGGCTGAAGGCCCAACACGACAGAGACGGTGATCCAGGAGCGTCGGGAAGCTTCGAGGCGGGGAGCACGTGGCGTGATCGTGGGGCTTGCGTCGAGGCTAAGCAAGTCCACGGTGGAAGCATGTCGAATATGCTTGATTTGGACCAAAATGCCCCTGAGGGGTGTGTATCTTACATTTATGCACTAGGGGTAGTTGTGTCATGCGCCACCTCTAGGAGACTAATTATAAATAGAAGGTAAAGGAGGATGGTTAGGGTTAATCGCCCCGGGCGGCTTCTTTTCCTAGTATTTCCTTAGGCTAGATTCTTGTACACACTCTGACCTATGGATGTATGGAAGCATTCGGCGTTGTAATTCCTTCCCTCTCCTAGCTTTTTGTGATTTTCATGTCTTTTTTAGAGCTATTTTTGAGTGCTTTTGTTCTTAGCTTGATTCATCGATTTGAGGCTGTTTTTCCTTGGATTTCTTTGAGGGGATCATGGGTGGATGTCTTCTGCATTTTTGGCTATGATCTTGACCCCTCAAGCACCGGGAAACCCCTTTGATTTGCGAGTTCTTGGAGGAACCCGAGTTCATGGAGGTGTTTTCGTAGGATCTTGATTCCACTCGTTTTATTTGGTTTGAGGCCAAGATTTTGTAGGGATAGCATCTCCTAGAGGTCTTCATCTTCCCCTATGTTTTGGTCGCAATCCATTAGTTGATTCGGGAGATCAGGTGAAGGGAAGGAGGAGTTGACCTTGGGCGGCTCAGGCTCGAGCACCTCTGTCCGCGCCTGGCGGACAGTCCGCGAGGCCCTGGCGGACAGTTCGCGGGGAGCACGCAGCTCAGTTGTTCTTCGTGTTCTTTTCATGTTCTTGCGAGCTTGTTTTTCGATCCGTTGGTTCAAAGTTTTTGGTGGCAAGAGGTTTGCGGATGGTCCGTACTTGAGTGCCGGACGGTCCGTGTCATGGCGGACAGTCTGCAGGTCTCTCGCGGATAGTCTGATTTTTTGAGGTGCATCTGTGGAGGTTCTGGTGGCTTTTTCGGACAATATGTGTCGTCCGTGCTGATAGTCCGCCCACTCCCCGTGGACGGTCCGCCCCAGCTGTCCGGACACTCCGCGTATGACCCTCGCAGATTTGGCTAAGTCCTTAGATTCTTGTCTAGTGCTTCCGCTTCTTGATTCATGGCCGGTCTCTAGTACTGGTAGGCTTGTGTGTGCCTAGTCTAGAGCTTCTTTGGTGTGTGTGAGTGATCGGAGTGGCAATCGGGGTATAGGCCGAGTTCATCCTTCGGAATGAATTTTTATCGGTCACCTAATCGGTCATTCAATTGGTATCAGAGCCGGCTACGGATCTTCGTGATTCTAACTAGTCTAAGATCCAAAGATGGGCGACTATAGTAAGGGGCCGGGTCCTCCGCACTTCGATGGCAGGAATTGCCAGATGTGCGAGAGGCGCATGGGCGTGTTTTTGCATGGAAAAGGAACACTAGTCTGGGAAGTGATGCAAAATGCAAACTATGTCATTCCTGATAGTTTCCTCCTTCCAGGTACTCTGGACATGTTTGAGGCCAACAACAAGGCCGTGGATTACTTGTTCCGTGCTCTTTGTGCCTTGGAGTTTGATCGAGTGTATGAAGAGGATGTGGCCGGAAAGATTTGGCTGAAGCTTAGGAATGCTCATGTTGGAAATGCTCAGGTGTAGGCTCATTTGTTTGCCACTCACCAGAGAGAGTACGAGAATTTCACTCATCTCCCTGGTGAGTCGATTGATGTGATGTTCCAGTGCTTCACCTGTATTGTGAACAAAATGAGGGCCAATGTGACGGTGCTCCCATACACGCATCATGATAGAGCTATCAAGCTCTTGCACTCATTTGACAGATCCGTGTGGAGTGCCAAGGTCGAGGCCATCTTGGAGTCGGGTGTTTATGAGACCCTTACAGTGGATGAGCTGTTTTCTAAGCTCAAGTCTTCAAAGGTTGATTCTCACTTGAGAGCCAAGAGCGAGAGCCCCACTGATCCTCATAATTTGGCTCTTATCTAAGGATCGAGGCCTAATGCTAACCTGCCGCCATGAAGTTTTCCTTGTCTTGTCTTGTGTCCATGCCAGATGAGTGCTTTGAGGTGCTAAGCCAGGACGATCTCGCCTTGTTGAGCAAGTGGTTTAGGCGAATGTACGAGAACCGCAAGAATGAGAGGAGGAGCTCGGGGATGTGCTATCGGTGCGGGAAGCACGGACATTTCATCACCGATTGTCCCGAAGCCATGGGGATCAAGAACGACTACAAGGGCAAGCCCAAGCACGACTACGACAATAAGCACCTCTCCCGAAACGACTACAAGGACAAGCTCAAGGACAAGGGTGAGAGAAGCCTAAGGAAGAGCGACAGGTACAAGAAGAAGACAGCTCGAGCGATGGTTGCCGGAGCGAGCGACTTCGAATCCACTTAAAGTGACTCCTCATCCGGTTCGAGCAGCGTGGAAGAGCAAGATCGGCGCAAGGACAAGTGGCACATAGGCAAGAACTTCACCGGACTCAGCTTCAACACCCAAGGTGGTTTCTGCGGCATGGCGCACAACTCCAACAACAAGGAGGGTGGGAAGCATAGCTCGGACTCGAACTCCAACTTCGAGGATGAGGTACGTCAAGATCCCAACTTCTTATTAGAGGAGAATGCTAGGCTGAATGAGTTGCTTGATAACCGTGATAATGTGCTTGGAAAGACCAACAAGGAGAAGAGATAATTTCGCTCTTTGCTAGGTGATGCTAAGGATAAAATAGTTGAGCTTGAGTCTTTACTTGTTGATGCTAGAACTGAAATAAAATCTTTGAAAGCTGCTCTTGTTGTTTCTGATGAGGTTGATTGTGGTGATTGCAATGTTTCCTTGGCTGACTTAACTGCTCTCAAGGAGAAGCATGCCTAAAAGATTGATGAACTAGATATGCTTAGGATTGAGCTTGATGAGATGAAATCTAGACCTACTTTGTTAGGTGCTTACACTTTTTGTCCTGTGTTGCATGCTAGGCTAGATGAATCTCATGATAGGATAGTTTATTTTGAGGCTGCTTGTTGACAGTTCAATAACGCGCCAAGGTTCACCCCAAGCTTACGGATCATGTAGTACCTTTTTCCCTCGAGTATCACCCAAGGTATTGAATCTGTGGAACATGTGCAATGCAAGACTCAATCTAATAGCCGAGAAACACTTGCATCTTGAAGAAGTTTCGAATGCATCTAATCTACTAAGATCACAAGAGCTAGCAAGAGAAAGCATAGAGATAACCGATCTAGAGGGGCCTAGATCGCGCTTATGTTGTAGTTCCGAGCAAGGTAGAAGAAAGCAAAATGAATCTCAGTAAAAGCATATTTAAACCTTGACTTTTGGTCAAACCCTCTAAGTCACCCTGTCGTACTCGGTGTCAACATCGTGTCACGATGTTCCCCGTTCTTCGCGGTCGAATCTTAGAGCACACTCACTAGGAGCGTGTTGAACTAATTGGTAGATCGGGTATGCACCTCTAGCCATCACGGCTACAAGACCATCCCATGCAATCTATCTCGAGAATAGATTATGGAAGAAAACCTCCAAGCAAGATCAAGAATCATAAACGAAGGTCCTCGTTCGCTAGAAATCGGATCCATTAAGACTTCATCATAAGTGTATACATGAATAAGATCACAACCGGGATCCTACCTTGATCTTGATTCAAGCTTCCGGAACTCCAACGTGGTCTTCCTTGCAAGGTTCCTATGCCAGCTAGGTAAACCCTAGACAAATAGCATGACCCTCCACTCCGAGAAGGTGTCCCTCTAGCTCCTCTGCTCCTCGGCGACGAATGATGAATGGCTTGATGAATGGTACTTCACACGAGGACTATAAATAGCCCGAAGGGGTGCTAGGTCAAAGGGGGTGGCGAACCAACCCGGAAAAGGGCCAGGTCGCCCGGCCTGGGCCGACCAGCCCAGGTCCTCCTCGGCACGGTTCGCCCCCAGTTTTCTTCCCGAAGCTTCTCGTGTCTTCCTGAGTTTTTGCCGAGCTGCATGTGGGTCCTTGACGTCATTTTCCTCGCGGTTTAGATAAGGGTGTTTGGCGCATGAACTCCCGCATCTTCCATCTAGGTCCTCGATTCTTCTCAGCTTCACGCTTTAGTCCTTGGCTCATTTGGAGTCATGTTCATCTTGTATCTTGACTTGCATCGGGTTCCATGATCTTCTTGTAAAACCCTTGATGAACTTTACCCGGGAGTCCTCATTTAGGCTCTTAATTCCTGTGTAAACAATAAACTCCAAAAACCATGCGCGAGTGCGAACTTAACATATAATGGGGGTTAGGATCATTAGTGTGAATATCAAATTAAAACCAACACTGAAGGTAAACTCATGGCTAGGTTGACAGAAATTGACTGCCAACATCTCCCCATGCTTAAATCTTTCTCATCCTCGAGTAAGCCTTCAATAGATATCAGAGTTGCCCTTCGATGTTCATACCCTACACTTGATCATACATGAGAAAAGATAATGCTCTCTAGAATTATATTCATTAAAGTTCCATAATGTACTAACTTTTATCTTTATGGAGGGTAGATATCATTCAAGCTCTTTCCACAAGTACTTGATCATGCTCTCAAATTTTTAAATAAATCTTAGAAATTTTGAAAATAAAGAATGAGATAAAGATAAAAATTGCTTTACCAAGATAAAAAATAACCATCTTGCATCTTGCTCATGTACTCTCATCTCATCTTGTCTCTCAAGCCTACTTGTTCTACTCCTTTCCTCTCTCAAAGTATATAGTGAAAGATTTATATGGAGCTATGGGAAAGTTTAGTCCTACCAAAATATTATAATTGAGATATTACCAAAACAAGACTAACTTCTCATGGTCTTACCGAGACTCGTTAAAAAGGTCATTGGAAAAATAATGTTGTCAAGGAGGGGGAGAGATGAACACACACTTTTAGATAGGTGGACATGTGCAAATGGCAAAGAGTGATCCCGAGTCACAAACGAAGTCCTCGTTATCGGATTGCACATGGTTGGAAAGATGAGTATGGGTCTGGATCTTGAATCCCCTTGAAAACTTCAAAAAGCACTAAACATAGCTAAAGAACCAGGGAGTTTTATTATTTTATTTTATTATTTTTACTTTTTTTCTTTCTTCTTTCTTTCTTTTTCTCATCATACTTTTTTCTTCTTTATCATCATTTTTTTCTTTCATGATACTTCTTTTTTTTATTTGCTCCCCTTGAACTCTAGACTATACTAGCACTTTCTTGGCAACCCCCCCATGCTTAGACATTTGCTCATCCTCGGGTAAAATAGGTTATAAATATGCCAAGGTAAAAATTGAAGATCTCATATATTCTTAGAGAGAGATACTCGAAAATCTTCTAGGGATTCTTTTGGAAGTCTCCCAAAGTCTTGCTCACTTGATGCACCTTCCTTGTAATCTTCCTCGAAATATTCATCCATAATCATATATTGGGTTGTGGTCAAGGAGGTTAACACAAAAAAGATGTTTTGGGTTTTGTGGGTGGATATCCGGCGAGGTTTGCAAAATTCCCAATGTGGAAACTCACAATGCACGTATAGAAGAAGCTAGCATAAAGAAAGATACACAAAAACGGAATGACCAGCTTCTTAGTCTCGGGCCAGAGCAATCAGGTCTTGAATTAATGCACCCAAAAATAAATCTTGTATATACTAATGTTATGCACTCAAGTAAATTTAGGCTTTGGATAGGTAGAGCAAAATGCAAGCGGTACTCATGACAAGGTTAGCATAACTTTTTAAGAATAAAAATGGATCTTTAATTCATTCAAAATTGAGAGCGGCGAAAAAGAACTATGGGACTTAAGTTATCATAACCTCCACAGAAGATTAGGCTAGCATTTAGTTAAATTTCAGATTCATATTAAAGAGAGCACTAGCTTAAACATGCATAAATCAAGCATAGGATCGAGGAAAGCGGCAACGATCATCACATATCAACATGGTACAATTTTCCATCCATATTAAAGATCATGAAAACGGTAGTGAAACTTATTCATGGTGATGGAAAACAAAACTACTACTACGACACGCATGCTGAAAATAAATAAAACAAGAAAATACTACGCATACATAAACGCACACAAGATGAAAAATAAAGAAAGGAAAAAGGAAAAGTCAAAGCACACTTTAAAAAGCATCATCCCTTCCTCTTCTCTTCATTCCTCATCCGATTGCTCTTGCTCCATTAGTTGACTTTCGTTGAATCCTTGCTCATAATAAGTTTGCATGGCCCCTCCATGAAATTGATCCGGTGGCACAATCTGAACGCGTCCTAGTTGATGGGCGATCCACGTCGTTCCTTCTTGCCATTGGTCGACATGAGTCCGGATCCTCGCGACGTCTTGCACATTCCTTTGCATATACGCCCCAATGATGGCTGCACTTTGTTGGGGCTGAGGCATGCTTGCATAAGGTGCCACGAATGCTTCATTTGGTACTACAAAAGTTGGTGGATATTATGTTGGAGGAGGTGGTGGCATGGCTGCACACTTCCCCATGCTTGCATTGGCACACTTCCGTAGTAGGGTGGTGGCATAGGAATCCCTCCATATGGTTGATGATATGCAGCCCCTCCTTGATCTTGGGCTGCGAAAGACGATCCCTCTTCTATAATTCTTCCTTTTTTGTAATTCTTGGCCGGCACAAGAACTCCTTCTAACCAATTCTCTCTCCCTTCAATAAATAATTTCAGCCTCATATTTGGGAGAGGAATATTGACTTTTGCCACCTTGTAACCTCTCTTTTCATCTCCACTTATATATTTTCCTTGCTCCATATAGTCAATTCCAAGGGACTTCCCCGCAAGTAGGAATTTTGGGTTTCTTGAAATTCCCGGCTTCACAGAAATTGCTATCATAGAGAGATAGCATCACAAACCAATATCTCCGGTCACCGAAGTTTCCTCACAACACCACCGATTGATCATGATATATGAAGGATCAATGGCTTGCCTAGCGATCATTGCGGAATAAAGCCAATTAAGTTCCATGTCGGTGATCTTGGACTCCCTCATTCTTCCCAAAATCCTTTTGCTCATCAAAGAGTGAAATATCCGGATGATAGGATTCCGGATGCTACTTCTTTGTCGGTTATCTTCTCCCAAAATCATACTCCAAAATCCTTCGAATACACTTTCATTAATATCCAGTTGCTCCGGAGCTTCCTTCTTCAATCCAAGCAATTCTCTAATTTGCTCATAAGGAATTATTTGCTCATTGTCCTTGAGTCGAAACGAGAGGGATGGCACCCCTTCATTAATAACCGGTGCCATCGTCATGAAAATTTCCAAGACAAGCTCCAAATGAGTGCTCACTCCTACTCCATCAGAAAATTGCCCTCAACCAAGGTTATTCATCATTTGATAAATATCTGGAAGAAATCTCAACACTTGAAGAGCATCATCATCGAAGTCAATGTTGGGCACGATCCTCTTCTTGAGGCAAACAAGGCTCTCCTCCTCCTCCTCCGTCATCATGAAAAATCCATACTTGGAATGCTGCAGAGTGTATGGTGGTGGAGCGGATGAACGACTCGGGCGACGAGGTTGGACGGGTGGCTCCTCCATGTGCCCTTGCGGTTCGGTATACTGCATGGACTAGCTTCGCATGTCCCTTCTACCACTAAGGAGCATGGTGTCGCTCCTTGATGGTGCCACGTCCTCCTCCATGCTTCGTGGCGACTCAGAGATAGAGTGCCTCCGTGAAGAACTTGTTGATGGCGGCTTCGACGATGACGATTGTGTATTCTTCCCAAAGGCCTTGCTGAAAGCCTTCGTCATTTTTTTCTTGCTGCACAAAGTCACCAACAAACTCTCCTAGGGGTTTCTTGACGGTAGAAATATGCACAAAAGAAGTATATGGAAGGGCAAGAACTGTGATGAATTTTTCTGGATTTTTGAATTTAGGATTAGAGAACGAATTTGTCAAAGGTGTTTCTGGAGGTTCTGGACTAGAAGCTCAATAACATGAACTAGTAATGGGGCGAATGACTTACCGGAGGAAGACGAGCACTGGGGGGGCAATAAATAGGCCAGGCCGGCCGGCCTGGGCCGATCGGCCTAGGGCCCCTGCCCCGACTCCTGCTTTCTCCCACTTGTTGTTGGATGCATCATTGTTCTGTGTACTCGTGCTCCACACCGTTCACCATCCAAATTCTCCCAGCCACTCCTATTTCTTGCATGATGAAGTCCTCCATCTTGATCATCTACTTTGTGTCACTTCCATGCTTCCTTGCCTCCCATGCTCTCACTCATATCCTGCAAAAACAAAACATTGCTGCCCCCCCATGCTTGTCCTTGCATGTGATCAAGATGCCTTAATGATGAGGCCTTCCCGTGATGCATCATGGAGCACTAGAAATCCAATTAAGCTCAAAACCTTCCCTTGATCATGTTTAGATGCTAATTACTCCTCTAATTTCGAAAATTAAAAATTAACTCAGTGATATTAATGAGTTCAAATGTATTTTTAGAGGAGTTTTTTTTGCATCAAAAACATTTGTAAGTCAAAATTTTCTGACTACTTTGATTTTGGTTACACCTGGGTCACTTGCTTTCATTAATTGATAGCAAGGTCCTCTGGCTTGACCGTGGGGTATGGGTTTAGGTTCTAATTTTTTCCAAATATGAGAAATTTGTTTTGAATAAATAAAAATAAAAGGGGCTTGGAAAAATTCTAACTCTAGAGAAACCAGTGGATATCAAGTTGAATGAAACCAAAAATCGAATTTCCTAGGTTCACGTGAGTCCTAGCATGTGTCAAAGATTAAAAATTATTAAAGAACAATGCGGGGTTCTACTCGTGTGTTTTTATGATGTAAAACAAACCAACCTTGTCATCGTGAAGAGGATGAAAGGTGTGGGTAGGTTCTGAATTTTTGGTGTTGGTTTCTCGATAAGAGGCAAATAAATTGTAGGATGGCTCGTGTCATAGGTTTATGGTCAAATAAAATCCAAATGAAACATCCGAGCAAATTAGATGTCTCAACAATAAGTTCAACCACTTAAGAGTTTATACCAAGTCTTACGTAGCAAATTCTAAGACCAACTTACTTGAAATCGGAAATAATCCGGGTTGCCCTCCTGGTAGCTTTATTCTTGATCGGGTTGTCCTCCCGGTAGCTTATTCTTGACTCGACGAACGGGTTGCCTCCCACCTAGCGCTTCATTTATAGTCCATGGCTAGACTTCTTCTCTTCTTCACTTCTGATGAACACTCTTTGCGGGTGTTGCAATCTTGGGTACCCACTTCCGCACCATCTTAGGCACGGGCTTATTCTCCGGCTTAGTCATCTTTTTGGTCTTCACAGGCGGCTTTTGTTCTTTGGTCTTGACGGATGCAACGACTTCTTTGATCACCTTCGCTTCCTTCTTCTTGGGCTCTTCCTTCTTTGGCTCTTCCTTGCTAAAGCGATGATGGGGTGGAATGTATTTAACATTCATCATGTTGCATACCTCGAAACGTGGACGAAACATGAATATGCTCCTTGTGCCATTGACGTCGAACTTGATCTCTCCTTTGCCAACGTCGATAGTTGCCCCAACAGTCTTGAGGAAAGGCCTCCCTAGGATGAGAGGTGGCTTCTCCCTTTCTCCCATCTCGAGCACCACGAAATCAACAGGGATGAAGTGATTTCCAACTTTCACGGGCACATCTTCGGCGATTCCCACGGGATAGCGAATAGAGTTGTCACCCAACTCCAAGCACATACCCGTAGGCTCTAGTGGTAGGCATAGCTTCTCGAACATCTCTTGGCATGACACTCACACTTGCTCCAAGGTCGCATAATGCCTTCTCGAATGTGAATGAGTCAATAGAACATGGGATCGTCAGACATCCGGGGTCTCTTTGCTTCTCGGGCCCTTGATTTGCAATGGTGGCACTACATTGTTCAGACATCTTCACGTGATCCACCCTGAGTGTTGCCATCTCATACTTGTTCGCAAGTATGTCTTTGAAGTAGCGAGAATATGTAGGAACTTGGAGAGCGTCCAAAAGCGGCATGTTGATGCTTAACCTGCGCACCACTTCCACAAACTTTTCAAAATGACTATCAACTTTACCTCGAAAGTAGTGTTCCTTTAGTGTAGGCATCTTCATGTCATCACATGGCATCTTGAATTCTGGCTCTTCGGTAGCAATCTCCGGAATAGTAGTCACCTTCTCCTTAGTGTGATCGTCCACTTCGACTGTTGGCTTAGGCTTCCATGCTCCGGCTGGAAGTTTGGGATCCTCCGTCTCCTTTCCCGAGCGAGTTTGAATAGCCTTCGCCATCTCGAGACCTTGGGGCTGCCCCGGCAATCTTCCTTCATTAGCGGTTAGGCGCCCGACAAGTTGTCCCACTTGCGTCTCCATCATCTTCATCATGTTGAGCACTTGATGGTTGGAGCTTCCGACCTCTGTCACCTTGCCATCGATGTTCTCCAATATTTTGTCCATAGTCTTGAACTTAGTGACGGTGTCCTTGTTGATCTTTGCTTGCTCGTCCATAAAATCCTTCAATTGTATACGAAGAGGCACCGTATTTTGAATAGACGAACTTGCATTAAATTGAGGTCTACCTTGCCCGTAGTGGAAGTTTGGCAAATCTCCTTTCCTCATGTAGTCGAGCACTTTTGCTTCCTACGGACAATCTTTTTGGACGTGGCCGTACTCCCCACACTCTTCACATGTGGATCTTGCTTCGGCGGCCTTTAGGTCTTGGGCTGCTTTATTTTCTAGCTCCATTCTTTCCAACCTCCTCATGAGTGAGTCAATCTTTCCTTCTAGAAGTTCCTCCTTTTCAACCTGCAAAACACCTTTAACATTGCCCGTGGGTTGAACCGGAAGTAAGCATCCAGATGACGCTAATGTATCATTATCCGCAACCTTCTTGAAAAGAGTGAATGCTTCCGTCGGAGTAAGCTCGATGATAGATCCTCCCGCTGATGCGTCAATTACGGTCCTCGATGCTAGATTGAGCCCTTGATAGAACTTTTGAACGAGGTCCGCCTTCGGGAACTTGTGATGTGGCACGGCTCGGGTGTACTCATTGAAATGCTCAAAAGCTTCCGCGATAGTCTCCGTTGGATATTGAGCAAATGTAGCAATCTTGTTACGCAAGCTTTGAGTTTTACCCGGTGAATAATACTCCTTCATGAAAGCTCTCATCAACGCTTCCCAATTTTGCACCGTCTCCACCGTAGAGTGTAGAACCATTGCAAGGCTTTTCTGAGTAGTGAGAATGGAAAAATTCTTGCCCTCAATTGATTTTGATCCAACCCTTCCATTGTGAATGTCTGACAAAGTTGAATGAACGCTTGAATGTGAAGGGTGTATGTTGCACCATGTGGATGGTTGAAGTCTTGATATCGAACGGTCTTCCAATGTCTGCTAGGTTGAGGATGGGAAGATCAACGAGCTCTGGGATGCAAAACTCTCAATCTTCCTCTCTTGTGCCATTGGTGGTGGTTGAGGTTGATCTCTCCTTGGACTTGGAGGTGGTGATTCCTTCTTCGGACTTGGAGGTGGTGATTCCTTCTTCGGACTTGGAGGCAGTGCAACTCTTTGGGCATGACTTCTCTTTACATCATTCAAGCCATTGTATTCCTGCATGGTTAGTGAAAATCGGGCCTTCTCCCGACATATGCTTCTTTAAGGTCATTAGCTTGACCAAGCGCAAAGCATGATCGAGATTTACAAAACTTATTGTAAACATACGCGTCCATAATCAACACCACATGCAAATTGTAGCAACAAGTCAAGGTGTAATTAAAAGAAGCATATGTTTCATGCAAAGCACTTAGCTCATTATTAGGCAAAAGTTCTTTAGGCATTAGATTAATTGGTTCAAACATAAACATTGCCTCATCATCATTCTCAAGAAATTCTAGCCTATCAACATGATCATCATTGGAACAAGGCATAGAATTTTAAACTATTATTCATACTATTGGTCGAACATTAATATTTGAATATATCATCATCCATACCAATAATATCTTGAGATTTCAGCGTGTACCTTAGCCTCGGAGCTTTCTCAACAAGAGTGATCTTTGGTTCGTCTTGTAGCGTTCAAAGCAAATCAATCTCGACGAGTGGAGGTGTCTCTTTGTTACCTTTTGGCATCCCCTTAATCTCATCATGTGGAATATGTAATACTTTAGCAATGTATGCATTCATCTCCTCTTTGAAGTCTTCACTATCTTCACAATCTTCATCTTCAATGTCTTGTACGTTGCTTTCTTTATCTTCTGAGTACCACATGTCGTCAAGATTGCTCATTGTTGATTCACTCTTTTATTCATCCTTGAACACTTCCATGTCTTGATTTGCTAGTGTGTAGGCTTCAATAGCACAAAAACTATAACCTTGTGGAGAGGGGCCTTCTTGGAGTATTTGCTTTATGTCATCTCCTTCCCATTCATCTCCTAGCTTGAGTCCAATTTTCTCCCATTTATCCTTCAAGTCACTAGCCCTTCTTTTTATTTTCCTCGTCTCCCTAGCAATGAATTCTTGCCCATGGTTGAACGGCCACGACCAATCAATTTCTTCTTCTTCAATTGGTGCACATGGTGTTGCAGAGAGGGAACTTTTAGGCTCATCACGGTTGTACTCTTCTCTTCCTTCATTATAAATCTTCGAGATGTCACATCGATCAATCCATCCTTCGTCTTCTTCTTTTTCTTCTTCCAATATTCTTTGGATCGATTCTCCACTCATCTCTTGATCAAAAATGTCTTCAATTCTTTTGGCAATGTGTATGTATTCCTCCTTCCTTCGGTAGTTGATTAGGGGGCCAAAATCAATTTGAATCCAATCGGATTGATTGAACTCTACCAATGGTCTAGCATTCCTCATACATCGGCCTACATTCATGTTAGTTTCAACATTTTTAATATCTGAAATGACTTTGCTTACCTTAGGAAGTGGTTCTTCAATTTCTTGTATGTTTGGTTCATCTTCCTTGACCTCCGGTTCATCTTTTTCAGAAATTTCAGCAAGCATCCCGGGCTTGGTTTTGTTGTTTTGCTCTTTCCGACAACGTCTTTGCCAATCTCGTTGCATTCTTTTTCCATTGCTTATCCTTTGTAAGATTTATGCAGCTTCACTAATTGTTTTATCCATTAAATCACCACCAGCACACATGCTTACAAAACTAGCGGAGTTAGGGGTTAGTGAAAAATAAAATGTGTGCAACATCAAGTCACCGGAAAATCCCAAGTTTGGACCTTGCTCGAGTAGTTCATTAAAACGGTCCCATGCTTCATCAATTCCTTCATCCTCTCCTTTCTTGAAAGTGAGCACTTACCTCATTAAGTAGTGGACCTTGTTTATGGGAAAGAAATTCAAAAGAAACTTCTTCACTAGCTCATTCCAATTTCCTTTTGCTTCAACAGGCGCAAGTGTGTACCATCTTTGCGCTTCATCTTCGAGAGAGAACGGAAAAAGATTCTTCTTGAACCAAGCGGTCGGAACTCCTTCTTGTTGCACCGTGTTGCATATCATCATGAATTGCTTAATGTGTCTATATGGTTTGTCATCCTCCAATCCTCTAAAGGGGTTTGTCGCCACTAACTTGATTATTCTAGGCTTCACTTCGTAGTGGGTTGTAGCAAGCGTCAAGTCTGATTTTTGCATCTCAGTGTCCTCCATTGACGGCATTGCTAGCTCCCTTAATGACATCTCTTCATCTTCCAATGGTGAGGTGAACAAATCCATCTAGACACTGAAAAAAAAGAAAAACACAAAAAGGGTTTTTTCTAGAAAACGAGGGTTAGATGTTAGTAATCAACAAAATTAATACATGATTAAACGTAGCAAACTAGCTTGCTCCCCGGCAACATCACTAGAAAAAGGGCTTGTTGATGGTTGAAACTCATAACAAACTTCCATCCGCAAGCATACAGACCACCTATAGCCTTTTTCACCACAGGGTGATCCCCAAGGTTCTTGTCAAGCCAAGGAGCAAGGGAATTGCTAGCGCTTAACCAAGTACTAATCTAGTTGATTGGAAAACCTTTGAAAGAGATATTAATCTAAAGAAAAAGTAATCTAATCTATGTTAATCTAAGACTAAACTAGATGGCAAAGGTTGGTACAAGACAGAGATTAAGATAGATAAGTGTTCTCTCCCTAGGGTCTAGGATCTCATGAATATGCATCTACTACACGAAAGAGGTGCTGCCTTCTCTAGCTTCACGACGGTTATGCGGTTGCTAGGCCTTTTCCCTTCTCTCGTACTATCACTACGCGAAGGTAATTAATCACTTCGCTAATGCATCTATATCTAAGCATCCATAGAGTTAAGGTAATCACCACAATTACCACAAACCCTACTAAGATCACATGTTGTACACACATATGTAAATCAAGCATTTGCAAAGACATAAACCATGAATCATCGATAAGCATAAAGTTCATGTAGCAATTACATGGTAAAGACCCATAAAACCCTAGGGATGAACGGGGGCATTACACCATCATCTTACATAGATTGAAGCACATAGGGCCGATGGAGACTCCGGAGAACATCGTCGATGAACATGGCGACGAGGAGGCTTGGGAACACCCCTAAGCCGATGGCTTGGAGTCCTCCTCTTGCTTCCAACCCTCTGCCGACGTTGATCCTTGCGACGAACTCATCTGACTCTATCCCTCATCTTGCGGTGGTAGCTTTCTGGTGAATGGGCATCGGTAGAATGATTGGATGCAGCGGCCGTCGGAGGCAGGGACTACTTATGCACCGAGAAGGGGCTAGGTCAAAGGGGACCACGAACCGAGGCGAAAAGGGCCTGAGCCGGTCGGCATGGGCCGGCTGGCCTGGGCCTTTTCTGGCCCGATTCGGGCCGATCTTCCTCCCCGCGGCTCATCTTGACATTTTGAATTTATGCCCCTTTATTTGTGTCATTTTGGCATCGTCATCCCCATGATCAAGAGAAGGGGTCTTCTCGCATGAAGTCCGATCTTTACGTCTTAGTCCTCGAGGATGATCCATCGTAGCACCTTGGTCCTTGCCACCTTTGGTAGTGATTTCGCCTTGCACTTGAACACGAGCAGGACTCCTCATTTGCTCCTTTGAACTCATTGTAACTCTGTCCCTTTTGTCCATGTTTTCCTGCAAAAACACAACACTTCCAAATGCATATACAAAGTTGAACTTGTTATATCATTAGTGTGCCTAGTGGCGGGTTAATTCCATAATCAAGCTCAAACCAAAGTGTAACAAGTGCTCTAGGTTGACAGAAATCGACCGCCAATAGTTGCTCCTAGGCTTCTGGGTCAGGCACCGAGGCATTGAAGCCAACCCTGTCAAGGTTGATGCTATCTGAAACATGCACAAGCCATTGTGCAAGAAGGACGTCATGAAGCTCACAGGCATGATGGTGGCTCTAGGTCGTTTCATCAGTAAGCTTGGAGAAAAAGGTCTGCCTTTCTTCAAGCTATTGAAGAAGGCAGATAAGTTCGTGTGGGACGACAAGGCGTAGCAAGCCTTTCACAAGCAAATGGAGTCTCTCACCTCTCCACAAATCATGACGCCTCCAATTACGAAGGAAACGCTCCTCCTCTACATCGCGGCAACCACCAACGCGGTCAATACAGTTCTCGTTGCAGAACGAGCTGAAGACGGTCAGGTCTATCCTGTCCAGTGACCTATGTATTACGTGAGCAAGGTCATGGCCGACACTAAAACATGGTATACACAGCCTCAGAAGTTGCTCTATGTGCTTTTGATCACGTCGAGAAAGCTCCGGCACTACTTCCAAGCTCACACGATCAAGATTCCTTCGGCCTTCCCGCTAGGGGAGATTCTTCACAACCACAACGCCAATGGCTGCATCGTCAAATGGTCTGTCAAGTTGGGCGACTTCGACATTGTGTTCTGCCCTAGGCAGGCAATCAAATCCCAGATCTTAGTAGACTTCGTGTCTGAGCGGACAGAAATCCAGATGTCGCCTTCCACGGAATGGCCTAAGCACTGGATCATGTATTTCGACAGCGCACTCAACCTCGAAGGTGCCGGGGCAGGCATCCTAATGGAGACCAGCTCAAGTATGTACTACAAATCCACTACAAGGCCTTCAACAATAGAGCGGATTATGAAGCTCTTATCCATGGGCTCCATATTGCAGTGTCTCTGGGCATCAAGCGGCTACTTGCCTATGGCGATTCCAAGGTCGTCATTGAGCAAGTTAACAAGGATTGGGATTGTGTCAAGGACACAATGGATGCTTACTATGCTAAGGTCCGAAAACTCGAAGGCCACTTTGAAGGGATTGAATTCCAACATGTACCTCGCGACAATAAGTTTGCTACAGACGTCCTCACCAAATTAGGCTCCAAACAAGCATTGGTTCCAGCTGGTGTGTTCGTTCAAGACCTGCACAAGCTGTCCATCAAGATGTTAGACCTAGACAACCTGGCTCAAGGTTAGCTAGACCAAGCACCTGCACCTCCCCATGACGTGTTAGTGGCGGAAAAAGAAGATGATTGGCACGAGCACTTCATCGCCTTCTTGGTCCATCAGATGGTTCCAGAGGACAAGACAGAACGAGAAAAGATCACCCACCGCAGTGCTAACTACGTCATCATTGGAGATGAATTATACAAAAAAGCAGCATGTACTGGTGTGCTGACGAAATGCATCTTGCGATCGAAAAGTCTTCAACTCTTGGCTGAGATCCACGGTGGCGAGTGTGGCTGCCACGCGTCATCCACCAATCTGATCGGCAAAGCGTATCGATCTGGCTTTTATTGGCCCACGGCCAAGAGCGATACCAAAGACCTCGTCAAGAGGTGAAGGGTTGCCAATTCTTTGCTAAACAGCAACACCTGCCTGCTCAGGTCTTGCGCACAATTCCCCTATCCTGGCCCTTCGCCATATGGAGTTTGGATTCTATAGGTCTGTTTGGTGGCTACAAACATATCATCGTTGTTGTGGACAGATTCACCAAGTAGATTGAGGTCCGACCTGTTGCTAAGGTCACGTCGGAAGAGGCTGCTAAATTCAGCAAGGAAATTACTCACCGCTTCGGTGTGCCAAACAAGATCATTATCGACCTTGGTTCGGCCTTCACTGGCTCAGTGTTCTGGGATTTTTGCCAGGACAGCATGATTGATGTCTACTACTCGGCGGTCGCCCACCCTCGGTGCAACGGTTAGGTCGAGTGTGCCAATGGCATGGTCCTACAAGCTTTGAAAGATCGCATCTTTGATGATGCCTCGAACTATGCCTCTCGATGGCTAGCTGAGCTCCCTCACGTGATCTGGGATCTCCAGACTCAGGTCAGCTTGGTTACAGGTTTTCCACCCTTCTTCTTGGTCTACGGTTCGAAGTCCATCCTCCCTACAGTTGTCATCTTCGGTGCGCCTCGCGTACAACATTATGATGAAGGGGAAGAAGAATAGACCCGTCGAGTCGACCTCGAGAACCTTGAAGAAAATAGAGTGATGGCAATAATGCGGCAGGCCCGCCATGTTCAACAACTTCGTCACTACCACGACTACAATGTCAAGGAGTGCCCCTTCAACGTTGGCGACCTGATTCTTCGCCGGGTCCAGAAAACTGACAGGATGCACAAGCTTTCCGCCCCATGGGAGGGTCCCTTCATCGTCATAGAGGTCATCATCCCTTCTACATATCGCCTCCAGTGGGGCGACGGGCAAGGAGTTCCAAACCCTTGGAATGTGGAGCACCTGCGACGATTCTATCCGTAGAATAATTCTTCATGAGCTATGTACTCTTCTCTATTCTTAGATTAAAGATTAGTTTTTCCACAATCTTCTGCCGACCTTTGAGTTTGCTGTGCCATTCTTGTGTTGTGTTGTTTCCCCTCCCCTTGACATGCTCGGGGCCTTGGCAATGCCAGCACATGGGTTGTTAGACCTGAGGGTGATGTTTGTTCCTCCCCATCAACATGCTCGGGGGCTTGGCCTTGCCAATTTATGGGTCGTTAGACTTGAGGATTGTTACTTTTTTGATTGCTTACTTCTTACTCATATGAGCTTGATTGATTGTGTGGTTATTAAACATGAGTCCTAGACTCCCCTCGTGCGTTGCTACATGCAAGTCTCCCTGCTGAGCCGTGTGGTCGGCAAGCCGTCCTCTCCATGAGTAGTGGTTAGCGAGCGAAATAACATAAATAGCATTCAGGCTATCAAGTTCGTATGAATATAAAGTCTTGCATGATAAAGGGAAAGTACATTGTTCTATACAGTGAAGGACCAAATTGGCGACCAGAGAGGGGGGAGTAAATGGGAGCCGATAAAAAATCTTCTTCCAAAGAACTCGGCCTATATCCCAATCGCATCTCCTAGATTCACACACGAGCAAGTGGAAGGAAACACAAACCTTTCTAGAGACCCTAGGAACAAAGATCAAGGGCTGAGAGGCACTATGGAAGCAACCACGAACAAAACAGAGCAAAACAGGGTGCAGCGGCGCCCTACCGGATCATCCGGCCCAAAGGTCAGATCATCCGAAAACTCACAGAGCACGACCAGAAAATCCAACCGGATCTTCCGGCTCCTACCAGATCATCTGCCCTAAAGTTCGGATCATCCGGCCCCTACGGATCACCCGGGACTGAGTGAAAAAACAGCGAGTTAGAGGAGAAGGAAAATACCAAAACTCAATCAAACGAGCTTCAAGAATCACGAAAATTTAACCACAACTTCACCATAACCTAGAGAGACTTATCCCAAATAATCTCCTCAAAAGGATGATCGGATCATCCGACCCTAACACCGGATCATCCGGGACAGCCCAGAAAAATCGCCCACGGGTCAACTCCAAACTTTCAATCGATGGTTCTCCCAAACGGCTCGGTGGATTGAAACCAAATTTTAGGTGAAGGAGAAGCGTCCCAAGAGGAAGCTATACCTAAAATTTCGTGGCTCCAAACGCACTCAATCAAGAGGAATCACAAATCTTGGCCAAGAACACTATGAACTAGGGTTCATCCAAAAACTGACGAATCAAAGGTGATTCCCAGTGTTTGAGGGGTCAAGATCATCCACAAAGAGGCACAAGGGACTCACCCATGATACCCTCAAAGAAATCCGGAGAGAAACACCCACAAATCGACGAATCAAGCGATGAACAAAAGCACCGAAAAATAGCTCCGAAAATGATACAAGAATCACAAAGAGCTAAGAGAGGGAAATCATCACAACACCGAATTCTTCCAAACATACAGATGTCAGATTATATACAAGAAATTGTCTAGCCTATGGATCGAAGAAAGGAAGCAAATCATTTGCAGAGAGAGAGAGAGAGCTAGAGCCAAGAGATAGATGCCATCAACCTCTCCGCTATTTATATGAAGTCCACCGGAGGAAGGAAATGACCATGCTACCCCTACAACTTAAAATGAAGATACACACCCCTCAGGGGAATTTTGGTCAAGTCTTTGGATATTTCCATCGAGCGGACATGCTTCCACCACAGACTCGCTTAGCATCAACGCAAGCCCCGCGATCATGCCACGTGCCCCCGCATCGAAGCTTCCTGACGCTCCCGGATCCCCATCTCCGTCGCGTTGGGCCTTCGGGCTAGGTTTTGAGGCCCAAACCGAGAAACCGTCCTCTGATGGTTTGTGGGCAAACCACCAAACCCCGCGTGCAAGCTTTGATCGTGAACTACCACCTTGCACCGGCCCATGTCCATGACTTCAACTCACTCTTCATGCACCATTTGGCTTGCACTTGACCCCATCGGCCACCGGGTCTATCTAACCAAGCCTACTTGTCTCTCCATTACCCGGAGGCCTCCACGGCATTGACCTTTCACGCTTGTTCTTCACCTACACCAACACGAGTCAAGCTGCAACCTGCACCTGCAGTACTAAGCCAAGAATCAATCCACACAATGTTGTCAATCACTCATCACTAAGGAGCGACCCTCCACTGGTCTTCGAACACTCCTGGTCCTCAATCTCCCCATTGATGAGTGCATTGACAACAGCCATAGTAACCATTTCAGAGAGAAAGGAAAAGAAAACAACCACGAACTCCAACCCTCCAACAAGTGATCCAAAATCAAAGAACAAGTGAAAACAAGATCACTTGTAACAGACAGTCTCGGCCCCCTAAGGCAAGGGAAACAGCTCAACACACTCGAGACAACAAGCTCACCACAAAGGAGCAAAGCACAAAGCACAAAATCAGGCAACACTAAGGAGCTCCCCCTGCACATATGCAAACTCCCCTGAACAAGTGTAATTCTTTTCACAAATTCTCTCCAACATGCAAAATCTCCACTATTTCTCCATAATTTCTCCCCCTTGTTGACAATGCATGAATCAAGCTAACATGAAAGTGCACAAATGCATGTCAAAGCATGTACAAGCTACCAAGCTTCTCAGATATACAAAGAGCACAACAAAATGTTGTAAATGAGACATAGAAGGTAGACATGGTGTAGTTAGCGTATTGCTATCAAGAAAGTAGAGACATAGATACATGTGACATGTACAAAGCATTTTAATCAATTTTCACAAAAGAAGTCTGTCTCATGAGCAAAACCCTATCCATGGTCAATTTGAGCAAAAATGAGCTAGATCACACAAAACTCATACAAGATCACAAGTCCTCATCACAAGATCGTAGCAAACACCCATAAGGTACTATATGTCATGTCAAAGCCATCGAGCCATGTGTCTACTTCTAATAGAGACTTCTCATGGTAGACATCATGCAACAGTTTAGCACCCAAGATATATACATGAAAGCATAAAGACATGATTATGAGCATATTTTTCAAGCATAGTGTTGACGATTAATAGTTGTATAAAAGTTCGTTTGGATTTGCAAGCGGACAAATCCCCCATCGTAGTCAAGGGACCCTTCTTCCCTTGAGTGTGGACCCGAGGTATCGAATCCATGGAACAATGTGTAACGCAAGATCCAATCTAATAAGCAGAAAAAACTTTGATCTTGACAAGGGTTTTGCATGTAATCTATGGAAGAACCATGAAAACACATCTAATCTACTTAACACCGGAGGTAGCAAGAGAAAGAGAGCGGAGGTAAAACCGATCTAGAGATTGGATCGGGTCTTTTGTTGAAGTTTCCAAAACCAAGAAGAATAAAGCAAACGAGTCTCATTAAAAGCCTCTTTAAATCGCGGCTTCCGTTCCAACCCTCAAAGGCACTTACCGTACACGTGATCAACATCATGTCACGATGTCCCGCTTATTGTGTAGGTGAACCTAAGAGCACGTTCACGAGGAACATGTTGAAAACGCTCGGTAGGTCAGGTATGCACCTCTAGCCACCATGGCTACAAGAACATCCTAAGCAATCTATCCGCAGAATAGATTGGAGAATAAGAATACCCAAACGAAGACAAAGTCGTAGTGAAAGCACTTGATCGCTAGAAATCAGATTAAATCTTGCAAATTCAACATGAAGTATAATACATGGACAATATCACCACCGGGATCCTACCTTGATCTTGATCCTAGCTTCTAGAACTCCGACGTGGTCTTCCATGCAAGGTTCCCACGTCGGCTAGGGAAACCCTAGTCAACCATCTCGACCCTCTCCTCTCCAGAATGGTGTCCCTCTCTTCTCTACTCCTCGGTGATGGATGACGAATGGCTTGATGTGTGGCTCTTTGCATGGGGACTATAAATAGCCTCAGGGTCATCTAGATCAAAGGGGGTGCCGAACCGGGCCCGGAAGGGGGTGGGCCGGCCGGCCTGGGCCCATTTCGGCCCCGTTCGGCCCCGGTTTTCTTCCAGACGCTTCTCGTGTTTTCTTGATTATCTGCGAATTGCATGTGGGTCCTTGACATCATTTTCCTCACGGTTTAGATAAGGGTGCTTGGCGCATGAACTCCCGCATCTTCCGTCTAGGTCCTCGATACTTCTCGGCTTCACGCTTTAGTCCTTGGCTCATTTGGAGTCATGTTCATCTTGTGTCTTGGCTTGTGCCGGGCTTCATGATCTTCTTGTAAAACCCTTGATGAACTTTACCTAGAAGTCCTCATTTAGGCTCTTAATCCCTGTGTAAACAATAAACTCCAAAAACCATGCACAAGTGCGAACTTGACATATAATGAGGGTTAGGATCGTTAGTGTGAATATCAAATTAATACCAACATTGAAGGTAAACTTATGGCTAGGTTGATGGAAATCGACCGCCAACACCCCCCCATGGCCATGCTTAAACCTTGCTCGTCCTCGAGTAACCCTTCAATGGATATCAGTCTTGCCTTTCGATGTTCGTACCCTGCACTTGATCATACATGAGAAAACATAATGCTCTCTAAATTTATATTTGTTAAAGTTCCATAATGTAACTAGCCTTCATCCCTACGGATGGTGGATATCAATTATGCTCTTCCCACAAGATGTTAATCATGCTCCCAAATTTTAAATGAATCTCAGAAATTTTTGAAATAAAGTTCAATATGAAGAAAAGAGCTAAACCAAGTTCAAAAATTTAAACCACCTTGCATCTTGCTCATAAATTCTCATCTCATCAAGTCTCTCAAGCCTATTTGTTCTACTCCTTTCCCCACTCAAAATATATATAAGTGGAAGGCTTTATCTAGAGCTTTTGGGAAAAGTTTAGTCCTACCAAGATATTATAATTGAGATATTATCAAAACAAGACAAGCTTCTCATGGTCTTACCGAGACTCGTCAAAAAGGTCATTGGAAAAATAATGTTCTCAAGGAGGGGGAAGAGAAAAATACACACGCTTTGAGATAAGTGGACTTGTGCAAATGACAAAGAGTGATTCTGAGGCACAAACGAAGTCTCGTTATCGGATTGCACATGGTTGGAAAGATGAGTATGGGTTTTGATCTTGAATCCTCTTGAAAACTCAAAAACACTAAACATAGCTAGAGAACCGGAGAGCTTTATTACTATTATATATATTTTTTTTCTTTCTTTTTCTCATAATACTTTTCTTCTTTATCATTTTTTTTCATTTGTCATTTTTTTCTTTCATCATACTTTTTCTCTCTCTTTTTTTTATTTGCTCCTCTTGAACTCTAGACTATATTAGCACTTCCTTGGCAACCCCCCCCAATGCTTAGACGTTTGCTCGTCCTCGGGCAAAAGAGGTGATAAATATGCCAAGGTAGAAATTGAAGCTCTCATATTTTCTTAGAGAGAGATACTCGAAAATCTTCTAGGGATCTTTTTGGAAGTCTCCCAAAGTCTTGCTCACTTGATGCACCTTCCTTGTAATCTTCCTCGAAATATTCATCCAAATTCATATATTGGGTTGTGGTCAAGGAGGTGAACACAAAAAAGATATTTTTGGGTTTTGTCGGCGGATATCCGGCGAGGTTTGCGAAATTCCCAATGTGGAAACTCACAATGCACGGATAGAAGAGGCTAGCATAAAGAAAGATACACAAAAACGGAATGACCAGCTTCTTAGTCTTGGGCTAGAGAAATCAGGCCTTGAATTAATGCACCCAAAAATAAATCTTATATACTAAGTTTTTGCACTCAAGTAAATATAAGGCTTTGGATAGGTAGAGCAACAAGCAAGAGGTATTAATGACAAGGTTAGCATTACTTTTAAGAACAAAAATAAATCATCTTTAACCCATCCAAAATTGAGAGCATGAGAAAAACTATGGATCTCATCTTTATCATAACCTCCGCAAAGGATTAAGCTAGCATTTAATTAAATTTCAGATTAGCATTTATAGAGAGCACTAGCTTAAACATGCATAAAACAAGCACAAAGATGAGCGAAGCAGCAACTTTCATCATATATCAACATGGCATCAACTTATTATCTTCACTAAAGGTGATAAACTTGGTGGCAAACTTTATTCATGTTGATTTAAAGCAAACACTACTACTAACACACATGCTGAAAATAAATAAAAACTGAAAATGCTACGCACACACAAATTTGCATATAAGCTGAAAATAAAGAAAAGTAAAGAGGGAAAATCGAACCAAAGTTGAAGGCATCATTATTATTTTTCTTCTTCCTCCCACTCCATTCTTCAACTTACGGTGGTTGATATTGATGATCTTGCTTGTAGCATGGTTGCGCCGGTCGTCCTCAAAACTATTCTGGCAGTGATATGTGAAGGCGACCAATTTGATAGGCAATGTTTGCGGTCCCTTCTTCCATTTGATTGGAATTGGTTTGGATGGGGTGCCATGAAAACTTCATTAGGAACCATGTATGGTGGTGGATGTGGTGGCGTGGCTGCCCCACTCCCCCATGCTTACATTGGCATACTTCCTCCATATGGTGGTGCCATCGGAATCCCTCCATGTGGTTGTTCATTATCTTGATGTGCAACCTCTCCTTCTTGGGCCGCAGAGGATGATCCCTCTCCCACAATTTTCCTTTTTAATCTTCTTTGCCTGTACAGGAAATCCTTCCTCTAACCAATTTTGTCTTCATTCAATCTCAACCTCATGTTGGGAAGACGAACATTAATCTTTGTCAACTTGTACCTTCTCCTCTCATCTCCACTAATAAAATTTCCTTGCTTCATGTACTCGATCCCAAAGAAATCCCGACAAGGAGAAATTTTGGGTTCCTTGTTATCTTCTCCCGAAATCATTCCCCAAAAATCCTTCTTACATATTTTCTCAGCATCAACTTGCTCCGGGGCTTCCTTCTTGTTACCGAGTAGTTCTCCAATATATCCATAAGGAACTAGTTGCTTTTTATCTTCAAGGCGGAATGAGAGGAACGACACCCCTTCATTAATGACCGGTGCCAATGTATAAGAATTTCCAAGGCAAGCTCCTTGTGAGTGGTCAAACCAACTCCATTAAAGAATTACACCCATCCAAGGTTGCTCAAGATTTGTTATTCGAGTAGAATCCTAAACTTGGAGGGCGTCATCGAAGTCAACATTTGGCACAAGCCTCCTCTCAAGATGAACAAGCCTCTTCTCCTCCTCCTCCGTCTTCATGATGAATCCATTGGAATGCCTCGGAGTGTATGGTGGTGGAGTGGATGAACGAGTTGAGCGTCGTGGTGGAACGAGTGGCTCCTCCGTGTGTCCTTGCGGTTTGGTGTACCGCATGGACGAGCTTCGTGTACTCCTTATGCCACCAAGGGGTAGCGTGCCGCTCCTCGGTGGTGTCATGTCTTCCTCCATGCTTCGGGGAGACTCGAAGACCGAGTGCGTTCTCGAAGAGCTCGATGATGACTTTCGATGATGATGAACGTGTCTTCTTGGTGAAGACATTGGTGGCTCTCTTCCACATAGTTGCTGCACTAACTCACAATAAGTGCACTGGGGTTGCTTGCCGGTGGGAAAAACACACAAGGGAAGTATATGGAGGGTGGAGTGTGAGGTGCACAAGATAGGAGGGATGTTTGCCCATAGGGTTTATGAATACTTGATCATGCAACCGCCTATCATGGTGAAGCTAAACAAATCTATTGAGGTGTGAACATGAGGCCCCTTTAGCCAAACCTACAAATGATATGTTGATGGGATCTAAGGGAGTAGTGGGATCCATACTCCCGAAAAGCATGGCGACCTACCTTAAGCGTCAAAGCATTATCAACGTGAACAAAAGATTGAAACAAAAGAATCGGTGATTACATGACAAGATCCTACAACCTCATGGAACTCAAAGATTATTTTCTAGGTTGTTTCTGGAACATATGGGCTACGAACTCAAGAACACAAATTAACAAATGGATAAAATACTTACCAGGCAAAGGGGAGCACCGGGGGCCATCAGTGGAGGCTAGGCTGGCCGGCCTAGGCCGATCGGCCTAGGGGGCCTCCTAGTCCTTTCGCCTCCATTTTTCTTTAAGATGCTTCTTGCTCCCTTCTTGCCTTGTGTCCGCATGACCCATGAGATTCCATCACCCAAATGTTCACAACCACTCCTTTGCTTGCGTGATTTAGGATTCCACCTCCATTATTTTGCTTTATGTCACTTGTTTGCTCCCTTGCCTCATGTGCTTCCACTAATTTCCTACAAAACAATGCCCTTGCTTCCCCCATGCTTGTCCCTTGCATGTGCCCAAGATGCCAAATGACTGATGCTTTCCCAAGATGCATCATGTGGCACTATATGTTAATCAAGCTCAAAAGCCTCCCCTTAATCATGTTTAGATGCTAATTACTCCTCTAATTTTGAAAATTTAAAAATTAACTCAGCACTAGCGATGAGTCCAAACATATCATTAGAGGAGATTTTAGGCATCCGAAACAATTGTAAAATTTATTTTGGTTGCATCGGGATCGATTGCTTTCATTAATTGATAGCAAGCTCCTCCGACTTGACCGTGGGGGCATAGTTTTAGGTTCTAATTTTGGCCAAACATCAGAGAGAGAGATTTTGAATAAAAATAAATAAAATGGGGCTTAGAAAAATTCTAATTCTAGAGAAACCGGTAGATGTCAAGTTGAAAGAAACCAAAAATCAAGTTTCCTAGGTTCACACAAGTCCGACCATGCGTCAAAGATTAAAAACATTAAGAAACATAGCGAGGCCCTGCTCATGTGTTTTTATCAGGCAAAACAAGCCAACCTTATGATCATGGAGAACAGGAAAGGATTGGATAGGTTTTGAATTTTTGGTACGAGTTTCTCCAAAAGATGCGAATAAATCATAGGATGGCTCATGTCATTTGTTTATGATCGAAAAATCCAAATAAAACGACTGAGCAAATAAAAGGTTCTTCGAAACTTGTTCAACCACTTAAGAGTTAATAAAGTGTTTTGCGTAGCAAATTCTAAGACTCACTTACTTGAAATTCGGAAATCTTCCGGGTTGCCCTCCCGGTAGCTTGACTCTTCAATGGGTTGTCCTCCCGGTAGCTTATTCTTGACTCGACGAATGGGTTGCCTCCCAAGCGCTTCATTTATAGTTTATAGCTAGACTTCTTCTCTTCGTCACTACGGATCAACGCTCTTTGTGGGCGTTGCAATCTTGGGGACCCCACTTCTACACCATCCTTGGCTTTGGTGCAGGTTTATTCTTCGGCTTAGTCATCTTTTTGGTCTTCACAGGCGGGCGTTGATTCTTGGTCTTGACGGATGCAACAACTTTTGTGTCCTCTTCTCTTCGTTCTCCTTGGGCTCCTCCCTTCTGATGCAATGATGAGGTAGAATGTATTTATATTGACCATGTTACATACCTCGAATCGTGGTTAACTTGAATGCACTCCTTTCGCCATCACTTGATCTCCCCCTTGCCGACGTTGATTGTTGCTCTAACGGTCTTGAGGAACAATCTCCCTAGGATGAGTGGCGGCCGAGGGCGATCTCCTTTTCATCTTGGAGGTGGAGTTTCTCTTGGAGATTCCGACGATGTCCGGCCTCCGCTTTTAGATCTTCGTGTTGCACGTCACCTTTGCTTCCAAAATTTTTCTAGACCATCCACAAAAAATATGTTTTTTTATGGAGATGTAGCCGTCCACCTCCCATTAGGGTTAGCCAAATATATTCAAAAACTAAAAGAAAACTAGGGTTTAGCAAAACCCTAGATTAGATTGATTTTTTTTATTGAGGATGATCAAAATTAAGAGATGCAAAAATAATCTCGAGAAAAACTGAAAATATTTATAAATGCGATACTAGATTTAATCTTGATTACTTGTTCCCCGGCAACGGCCCCACAAAAAAGGGCTGTTGACGGTTAATAGTTGTATCAAAGTTCGTTTGGATTTGCAATCGAACAAATCCCCGTCGTAGTCAAGGGACCCTTCTTCCCTTGAGTGCGGACCCAAGGTATTGAATCCGTGGAACAATGTGTAACGCAAGACCAATCTAATAAGTGGAAAACACTTTGATCTTGACAAGGGTTTTTGCATGTAATCTATGGAAGAACCATGAAAACACATCTAATCTACTTAACACCGGAGGTAGCAAGAGAAAGAGAGGGGAGGTAAAACCGATCTAGAGATTGGATCGGGTCTTTTGTTGAAGTTCCAAAACCAAGAAGAATAAAGAAAAAGAATCTCATTAAAAGCCTCTTTAAATCGTGGCTTCCGTTCCAACTCTCAATGGCACCTACCGTACACGTGATCAACATCCTGTCTCAATGTCATGCTTATTGTGTAGGTGAACCTAAGAGCACGTTCACGAGGAACGTGTTGAAAATGCTCGGTAGGTCAGGTATGCACCTCTAGCCACCATGGCTACAAGAACATCCTAAGCAATCTATCCGCGGAATAGATTGGAGAATAAGAAAACCCAAACGAAGACAAAGTCATTGTGAAAGCACTTTATTGCTAGAACTAGAAATCGGTTTCAATCCTGCAAATTCAACATGAAGTATAATACATGGACAAGATCACCACCGGGATCCTACCTTGATCTTGATCCTAGCTTCTAGAACTACGACGTGGTCTTCCATGCAAGGTTCCCACGTCGGCTAGGGAAACCCTAGTCAACCATCTCGACCCTCTCCTCTCTGGAATAGTGTCCCTCTCTTCTCTGCTCCTCGGCGATGGATGACGAATGGCTTGATGCGTGGCTCTTGGCACGGGGACTATAAATAGCCTGAGGGTCATCTAGGTCAAAGGGGGCGTCGAACCGGGCCCGGAATGGGTTGGGCCAGCCGGCCTGGGCCGACCACCCTGGGCCCATTTCGGCCCAGTTCAGCCCCGGTTTTCTTCCAGACACTTCTCGTGTTTTCTTGATTATTTGCGAATTGCATGTGGGTCCTTGACGTCATTTTCCTCACGGTTTAGATAAGGGTGCTTGGCGCATGAACTCCCGCATCTTCCGTCTAGGTCCTCGATACTTCTCGGCTTCACGCTTTAGTCCTTGGCTCATTTGGAGTCATGTTCATCTTGTGTCTTGGCTAGTGTCGGGCTTCATGATCTTCTTCTAAAACCCTTGATGAACTTTACCCGGATGTCCTCATTTAGGATCTTAATCCATGTGTAAACAATAAACTCCAAAAACCATGCACGAGTGTGAACTTGACATATAATGAGGGTTAGGATCGTTAGTGTGAATATCAAATTAATACTAACATTGAAGGTAAACTCATGGCTAGGTTGACGGAAATCGACCGCCAACACATAGACATTTCATGGACCAAATTCATTTTCAAATTTAAGCATGGTACATGAAATGCCTTTGCTTCAAAAAGAAGCTTATGCTCCTCCACAAGTGAACACATGGGCTAAACATTCACAATGATACATGGGTCTTTGACCCCAGGTGAAAAGAGCATGATTCTCAAGCACAAGCTAAGCATGATATAGCCATTCGAGCACAAAGAGAGCATGAAAAAGAATCTACTCAAGAGTGAAAGCATTTTTAGCATTTTCACAAAAAGAGGCTATATCATCATGAATATATGACAATACAATCAAGAGCATAGCATTCACAACACCATTCCCAAAGCATACACACATCTCACATATAGCACATCATGGTGATCCAAGTATATAAGAGAAGCTCATCCTAGAAAATATGATAGAAAGATGGGTATCCTACCATGTTTTGGTACAAAAATGGAAGTGCATGCATGAAATGCAACAAATGATACATATATCACATATGTAAATGAGAAGCTCCAAGATCCAGCCAAAAAGGAAAACACACTCCAAGTTCACCGCACAAGCGTGTGAAGGTAACTTGGTCAAGTGGTTTAGTGAAGCTGTCGGCTAGCTGATCTTGGGTAGGTACATAGGACAAGGAAATGTTCCCTTTCTCACTTCGATGTGTTTAGTCTTGGAGTGAAGGACTGGATTTTTGGCTACACTTATGGCACTGATGCTGTCACAAAAGAGTGGAACCTGGGTGCACTCCTCACCAAAATCGCTCGTAGTGTAGGTCATCCATAGGAGCTGGGAATAACAACTAGCTGTGGCAACATACTCGGCTTCTGTGGTGGATTGGGCTACACTGGATTGCTTGCGACACGACCAAGATACCAAAGAAGAACCAAGAAACTGGCAAGAACCCGAGGTAGACTTGTGATATAAGCGACACCCAGCAAAACCAGTATCGAAATATCCATGAAGTGTGAGTGTCGAGGAGGCATAATATCAAAGACCGAACTCAGGAGTGTAGTTCAAGTACCTAAAAATCCTCTTGACGGCCTGCCGATGTGAAGTCCTTGGTGAAGCTTGAAAACGAGTGCACAGACGCACACTGAACTGTATGTCCGGCCTCGTCACCGTCAAGTAGAGGAGGGAGCCGATCATGCTCTTATACTCGTTCTGGTCCACAGGTTAGCCATGGCATCCAAAGCCGTAGTGGTACTCATCAGTGTAGTCAGCGGCTTGGAGTCGTTCATGCAAATTTCTTCACGATGTCCTTGGTGTACTTTGCTTGGTGTACGAATGTCTCATCCTTGCATTGCTTGATCTAAAGTCTGAGGAAGAACTGCAACTCACCCATCATCGACATCTCGAATTCCCTACTCATGTCATCTGCAAACTTAGGCAACCAAAGAGTGAGACAAGCCACCAAAAATAATATCATCCACATACACTTGCACGATCAAAATGTCAACGCGCTGCCTAAGAAGAAAGAGAGTCTGGTCAATGTTCCCCATCAGAAACCCCTTGCTAAACAAGAACCCTCTCAACCTACCATACCATGCGCTGGGTGCTTGTTTTAGACCATAGAGAGCTTTTCTAAGTTTGGACACTCGGTGGGGATACTTCTCGCTCGCAGAACCTAGGGGTTGCCTCACATACTAGAAGGCTATCCAGAAGTGTCTAGAGCACCAGATCGGCAAAAACGTAGAAGCCTACATCGACGATGTGGTCGTCAAGACCACCGAAGAGGACAAGCTCATAGCTGACCTCGCAGAGACCTTCGCCAACCTCCGCCGCTATCGCTGGAAGCTTAATCCAGAGAAGTGTGTCTTCGGTGTCCCGTCCGGCAAGCTCCTAGGCTTCATGGTCAGCAACCGGGGCATCAAGGCAAACCCTACCAAGGTGGATGCCATCCGCAGGATGAAGCGACTTACTGGGAAGAAGGACGTCATGAAGCTCACTGGCATGATGGCGGCCCTAGGTCGATTCATCAGCAAGCTTGGAGAGAAAGGTCTACCCTTCTTCAAGCTGCCGAAGAAGGCAGACAAGTTCGTCTGGACAGAGGATGCTGACCAGGCCTTGGAGCAACTGAAGACCTTCTTTACATCACCCCCGGTGATGGTGTCCCCGGCACCAAAGGAAACACTGCTACTCTACATCTCCGCGACCACCCTGGTGGTCAGCTCGGTCCTGGTGGCAGTGCGGCCTGAAGAGGGTAGACCCTACCCTGTCCAGCGACCCGTGTACTACGTCAGCGAGGTCTTTTCCGACAGCAAGACTAGGTACACCCAGCTGCAGAAGATGCTCTACGCCCTCCTCATCACCTCGCACAAGCTCCAGCATTATTTCCAGTCGCACAAGATCAAGGTCGTCTCGGCCTTCCCCCTTGGCGAAATCCTACACAGCCGTGATACCACTGGACGCATCGTCAAGTGGTCCATCGAGCTAGGCGAGTTTGACCTAGAGTTCTGCCCAAGGCAGGCCATCAAATCCCAGGTCATCGCCGACTTCGTTTCGGAGTGGACAGAGATCCAGCTGCCTCCACCATCAGAGCGACCTGAACATTGGAAGATGTACTTCGATGGTTCCCTGAACCTCTAAGGGGCAGGTGCAGGAGTGCTCTTCATCTCCCCCCAGGGTGACCACCTGAAGTATGTCCTGCAGATCCACTACAAGGCGTCCAACAACGGCACCAAGTACGAAGCCCTCATCCACGGGCTATGCATCACCATCTCCCTGGGGATCAAGCACCTCAAAGCGTACGACATCTCCAAGGTCATCATCGACCAAGTCAGCAAGGACTCCAAAGCCAGGAATTATACAATGGATTCCTACTGCGCTGAGGTGTGCAAGCTCGAGGGTCACTTCGAGGGACTCGAGTTCCATCACGTCTGTCGTAACAACAACGTTGCGGCCGATATCCTCTCCAAGCTCGGCTCCAAGCGCGCGATGGTCCCGGCCGGCGTATTCGTCTAAGACCTACACAAGCCTACCATCAAGCTTCTCCCCGACCTAGATTCACCAGCTGATGATGCGACCCCGTCTGGAGGTCACGATGTCCTTATGACTGAGGCTGAAGACGACTGGCGCCTTGACATCCTTGCCTTCATCCTCGAGCACCGAGTCCCTGGGGAGAAGGCAGAGCGCGAGAAGATCACGAGGCATAGTGCTAACTACGTCGTCGTTGGCCCAGAACTCTACAGGAGGTCCGCCTCCAACGGAGTGCTGATGAAGTGCATCCTACGATCAAAATGGCCTTAGGCTCTTAGAGGAAATCCACGGCGGCGAGTGAGGCAATCACACCGCTTCTGCCAACCTGGTGGGCAAAGCCTTTAGGTCTGGCTTCTGCTGGCCTACCACCATGGCCGATGCATAGGACCTTGTCCAGCGGTGCAAATGGTGCCAATTCTTCACCATGCAGCAGCACATACCAGCCCAGGCCTTGCGCACCATCCCTCCATCCTGGCCCTTCACAGTGTGGGGCCTCGATTCCGTGGGACCTTTCAAGACCGCCCCAAGTGGGTACAAGCACATCATCGTGGTAGTGGACAAGTTCACTAAATGGATCGAGGTCAGGCTCGTATCCAGCGTCACGTCAAAAGAGGTGGCCAAGTTCATCGAGGAGTTCACCCACCGCTTTGGGGTCCCCAACAGGATAGTCACCGACCTCGACACAGCCTTCGCAGGTGCCGATTTCTAGGACTTCTGCCAAGACAGCCTGATCGACGTATACCACTCCTCAGTGGCGCACCCATGGTGCAATGGCCACGTCGAGCGTGCCAATGGCACGGTCCTGCAGGCCGTCAAGGACCACATCTTTGATTGCTCATCGCCTTACGCAACTAGGTGGCTTACGGAGCTCCCTCACGTCATTTGGGGTCTCCGGACTCAGGTCAGCTCGGCCACAGGGTACTCTCCATTCTTCTTGGTCTACGGGTCAGAGGCCATCCTCCCCACCGACATCACCTTCGGGCTCCTCGCATCCAACACTTCAACGAGGGAGAAGCGGAGCAGACACGCAGGGTTGACCTTGACAGCCTCAAATAGCATTGTGTGGCTGCACTCATGTGCCACACCCACCACGAGCAGCAGCTACGTCGCTACCACGACCGCAATGTGTGAGAACGTTCCTTCAACATTGGCGACCTAGTCCTACGGTGGATTCAGAACACCAAGGACATGCACAAGCTATCGCCACCTTGGGAAGGCCCCTTCATAGTCAAGGAGATCATTGGACCGACGACCTATCGCCTCCAGTGGGCCGATGGTCAGGGCGTCCCGAACCCCTGGAACATCAGCACTTACGTCGCTTCTATCCTTAGGAGCCTTGTATCAGAATAAAAAGCTATGTACTCTATCCTTTTGTAATTCATAGTCAATAAATATAAAGATTCCCTTTCGGCAGTCTTTCTACCGACCTACTTTTTGGGTCTCTCTTTACTTTCTATTCGTCCCTCCCCCTCGACATGCTCGGGGGCTTGGTCTAAAGCCAGGCCCGATACGCTCGGGGGCTTGGCTTTGCCAACCTAAGGGTCGTATGACCCGAGGGATTTTACCTTTACAATGTGTTTTTCCCTTACCACAGCTTTTACGCCCCTTATGAGTGTTCCTAAGTTGTGTGGTTGTGGGACCTTGGGTCCAAGGCCCCCTCCGCGTGCCGGCTGCATATAAGCCTCCACGCTGAGCCGTGCAGTCGGTAAGCCATTCCTCCACAGAGTTAGGTTAGCGGAGTAGAAGGGTTCCGCAGCTTCATTACTTTTGCGCTCTCATAACAAGCATCTTAGCCAAATAAGGGATCATGCTGTTTAATTAAAACGACCTTTCCATTCATACAAGTTTGTTTACATCACCAAAAGGGTCCACGACCTATTTACATTAACAGTCTGATACACTCTAAGTTACAATTTCAGAGCTCCAGCTTCTTAACGACCTCCTCCGTAGCGGCCTGGACATCTTCGGAGCCCACCAATGGCGCCAGGTTGATTTCTTCCACGTCCTTTTGCAGGTCGAACGCTGGCTCGTGGTGCTTCACCGTGGCTAGTGCTGCGGCTGCGGCAAGGTTGCTGGTGTCCATCAGTAAGGTCTTCATCCGACCCTTCGCTTCCTCCAAGCGGGCAACGAGCTCCTGGGTCCTCCTTCGATCTTAGAGTCATAGACGTCCATAAGGTACTCAGCGGCCTCCCTGAGGTCACCCAGCTCCTTCTGAAGATTTGTAGTCATCTCTTGATGGTCAATAAGAGTTTGGATCGCTCGGGAGAGGTCGACCTCCAGGTCCCGGCATACACCACACTCCTACGCAGCCTTTCGGGTAAAGTAATACTCACTATCGTAGGCAGCCTTGGTCTTCTCCTTGAGGGTCTTCACTTGGTCCTTCGACTGCTGGAGTTCCTTCTTGAAGGCAGCCTCCTTCTTCTTGGCATCTGCAATCAATAAGATCAAGGTCGGCGCGCGCCGCAAACTCCAGAAGTCAAGGTCGGGGGTATATCCAAACATACCTGTCGTGGTGATCTTGAGCTCGCCTTCAGCATCCTTCACCTTCACCTTGGCAGCTTCAAGCTCCTCCTTCAGGGCGGCCACTGCCCTGTCCTTCTGGGCCATCTCGTCCTTGAGGCGCCGGATGTCCTCCGCGGCTTCGATCTTGGCCTGCAGCACGGCCTCCCGGGCCGCGGTGGCCTCCGTGTGAAGCTTGGCGCCTCCTTCACTAGGTCCGCCCAGGCCTGAGCCCGCCCGGCGAGTGACTACAACAACACAAGGTCAAAATCCGCAAGCTATCAGAGCAAGTTGGAAACCTAGCTACTGGGCAAAGGCAAAACTTACAATAAGTGTCCTTCTAATGGTTTGCTGCGCCTCCTTGAAGTAGTCAAGGTCCTGGCGGTCAGCAAGGATGTCCTCCTCCCACGGGGTGCCAGAGTAGAGGTAGCTATCGTTGCCGCCAGGTCCACTCCCTCCTCCAGCCTCCGCCTCCTGTGTCAGCGGCAGGTCCGACTCGGGCAGGTCCTTATATTGAAGACCTTCGCCCTGTTGGGTACTATCAGTAGCGACCTTGGTCGCCAGCGATGAAGTTGCCCCCGTGGCCCTAGGGGCCCAGTTCGTGACATCTCCGACTGACATCACCGGTGACTGTCCCACTGGCGCTTTCTCTGCCTTATGCCCAAAGGCCTCCTGGCCTGAAGCATTCTTGCCACTCTCCGACGTAGCAGGGGTCCCCTGTCAAAAACAGATTTCGTCAACAACAGCGTACATAGAGTACACAAGGTTGAGCATGCATGGATCAAAGTTCGATGATGTACCTGCCACCAAGCTTCAACCCAAGCTTTATCAGCCTAGGCGAAACCCGCCTCTGCTTCTTCTGCAACCCTTGGTCACTCACCCCTTCAGCACTTGGCTTCGGGTTCCCTTCACCAACAACCCCGAGGGGGGTTTCCTCTTCCTGCACGGCCGGCGCGTTGCCTGACCTTCCGCCGGCATCACACGACCTTGCGTCGTCATCCTCACCAGCACCCATCCCAACTTCAGCGCTGACCGTCGCCGTCTCTGATGACGCGGTGGTATCCTTCCTCTTCCTCTTCTTCTTCTTTTCCGCCTCTTGGGTGGTGGTAACCACTTTGGCGGCCTTGGACGCCACCATCTTCCCAGTGACCTGCCACGTGCGTCGGGCCACCGGCATGGAACCCCTCGCTGAGGGATCTTCGTCATCACTACCTCCCACCGACGAGTCAGAGAGGTAGTCGTCGATGTACTGCTGAGGAGGCACCTGGATGTCCTCCGCAGCCCAGACCTTGAACCTTCGCTCACCCTCATCAGAGAGGGGAGCTGGGATCTAGTACACGCCCTCACAGCCCTGCATCAGGCGCCCTTCGTCACAGACCAGCAAAAAACATTCGCAAGCAAGATTCAAGGTCGAATTGGCAACAAGTTACTGCCATTGGGAGGTAAGTACAGCGTAGATGTGCCCACAGTAGGTGAATTGATTTCTATTATTCTTGTAGCAAGGTCCAAGATGACTTGATGTTGGGTCAACCAATCCATTCCTAGAATCACATCAGTACCTTCTAGGCCCAAGGCAATGAGGCTTGTTGGAAAGACTTTGCTACCTAGCTCAAGTGGTACTCTCAAGGCTAGGTCTCTAGTGGTAACACTTCCACCAGGTGTTGTTATCAGATAAGGTCGGTTCGTGCGACAACTACCCAATCCCAGTTTGTGTAGAATTTTCCCATTTATGAAACTATGCGTTGCACCAGAATCAAACAGTACTTTAACTGAATAGCCTCGGATAGAAAATGTACCCGTCAGCATAGGTGCTCCTTCTAGCATTTCCATTAGAGAGGTGAAGTTCAGCTTGCCCTGCTTCACTTGCACAGTGGGCTTCTTGCCCTGGTTGCCCTGCTTGGCCCCTAGCCCTTCACCTTGCTGGTACGTCTTGATCTGCTTCGGTTTGGGACACTCATTAGCATAGTGCCCTGGATGCCGACAATTGTAGCAACGACGGTCTTTGACAGCGCTATTGTTGGCCGGGGTTGCATTAGGCTTGTAAGGCTGCTGTTGTGCCTTTCGGTACTAGAAGTTTCCAGAGGGCTTGTTCTGAGACTGGGTCACTCTCCAGTGTCCAGATGATGATGACGGGGAATGCCCCTAGGTGTTCTTCTTGACAAAGCAAAACTTTTTGCCTGACCCACCAGAAGTGGTGAATCCGGCCTGCCTCATCTTGTCCTTCTGTGCCCTTCCCATGGCATCTTCCTGGGATATGGCCTTGTTCACAAGGTCCTGATAGTTGTTCAGCTCACAGAGATTGAGCCTCTAATAGAGCTCTCCGTCCAACCCATCACAGAAGCGCTCTATCTTCTTAGCATCACTGTCAACATGATGCCCACCGTACTGACACAGGGAGTTAAATTTCTTGGTGTACTCGTACACCGTGTCAGTACCCTGCTTCAGAGCAAGCAACTCCTTCATCTTGCGGTCCATGAGACCCTTAGTAATGTGATGTTCCTTGAAGGCTCGCTTGAACTCAGTCCATGTGACCTGATGTCCAACTAGAACCATGGATTTGAAGTGCTCCCACCACATCAGTGCAGCACCACGGAGTTGTAAGGCGGTGAAGCTGGCCTTACGCTCTTCTGAGCACGGGAGGGTGAACACTGAGAACTTGGCCTCAATGGCCCTGATCCATGCCTCAGCAGCTAGAGGCTCTTTGGCCTCCTCGAACGTCGGGGGTTTCATGCCATAGAAATGCTCATATTTGGTGACCAAGGGTTGACCATCCTGATTCCCCCCACGTGGAGCTTGCTGCAGCTGTTGAGCAATTTGCTGCTGTGTCTGCAGTATCTGTCGCATCACCTCGGTTTGGATGGCCATAAACTGCTCTTGGATTGTCATGTTGGGAGCAGGCGGTGGAGCCTCACTCCCACTTGCACCGAAACCGTTAGGGGAAGTGTGTGTCAGTCCCACCATCTGAAATTCATGGAGTTTTCATTAGCCACATATTTGCAAGCTTGCTTACATCAATCCACAAGAAGAATATGTAAGACGAAAACTCGTAAACATCCTTAATTTAAGAACCGGACAGCACAGCTGTTTTTGGTGAAAAAATCATAACTTTTTGCCTGAACATGGAAAAATTCTCATTTTTGGTCAGTAAGTGTAGAATTTCGTAAGCTCCAACATTGGTATTCAACTCAGGGTCGAATTCTACTGTTATCATGCACGAAAAATTCCGTAACCGAGCTTCTGCCAAGCTGTTTTCACAGGAGCCCGAGCTGCACACAAATTGCTATAACTCCCGGTATGCTTATGCAAACATGATGAATTTTGGTGAGCATGATCTTGAGAATATTTCACACAACTTTGGTATTCAGCGCAAGATCCAAATTTGATCACGGCAACACAAATTAATTCATGAAACATAACATCACAAGGTGTTCATCCAATAGCATTACATGATGCATAGTTTTGTGAATCACCTACAACATGAACTACATGGAAATGGAACACATCCCACATACTCTCTAGGCAGCCTAATCCCTCCACAAAATCTAGCTGAAAAGGCTAAGCTAAGAGTACATGGTAGCTCCCTACAACAACATCTATGCAATCTAGTTACCCGCAACGGAGCCAGCGCTGGACTGAGGAGAAGCTGGGGGTGGTCCGTCGACGCTATCCTCGTCCAAGCCTGAGGCTCCCTGCAGCTCGTCCGGAGCAGCAGGTGCTGCTGGAGGAACAACCAATGGCTGCTGCAGCTGGTGTGCCATCACCTGCCACATCTCTACCTCGACCTCCATGTCAATAACCTGGTTCTGCATCTCTGCCACATTCTGCACTAAAGTCAAATGTTGAGTCTCGGCGTGGATGTAGTCTGACCGTAGCCTGTCGTTCTCCTCCTGCAACCTGTCGTTGCCGTCATCACAGGCGTACAACTGCTCAATGTATTGAGCACGCTCCTGGTCCCACTGAGTACGCTGGTCCTCGAAGGACACAACCTCCTGCTGCAAGTGAGCAGAAGTCTGGCGCTCCAACTGCAAGTCGCGGAAGATGACGTCGGTCAGCGCGGAAGTCTCGCAGATCACACCCGCAAGCATAGCCTCGGTGGTGAGGTGGAAGACCTACACATTGTACAGCGCCTTGAGTAGCCTCAGAAGCTACTGTACAGTGACCTCAGGAGGGTCGGCCGTGAGCAACACGTCGGTGAGCGCCACGAACTCACGCCAAGCCATGTCCTGGGGGTCTAGTGCCGCGAACAACTCTAGAGCGGTAAGCATCACCTCCTCTGGGTGCTGCTCGCAGAAAGTGTGGAGAATCCTCAGAGCCGCAGACTCGAGTGACTCGACACCACAGTGTCCATAGAACACCATGCTCAAGTCGCGCCACTAGGGGTGCTTGGGGTGCGGTGGCACCATCACGACGGTATGCGCGTAGGGAACGCCCCGGTCCCAGAAGTGGAGCACCTCGTACATTGGTGGGGCGGTGTAGCCCACCTCACGTACGGTGTCCCACAGAACACGGAGAAAGCCCTCCCATTGGTATGCAAGGTACCATCCGCGTCGATCTCGAAAAACTCCGGGTACTCCATCTGTACAAAAATAGGTACAACACGTTAAAACTCAAAAGGAGTATAACATGCATAGGGTACAAAAATCTGGTAGGTATGAACAAAAATTCATAACGTGACAACCAGAGCCCCAAAAATTCTCAATTTTTTTACAGCAAACCAGTGATATAACTGTGCACATTTCTAGTATTCAAAGGTAGATCTGGATCTGATAGGAACATTCTCGAAAAAATCTACTTCCAGAGGAAGGTCAGCAGGAAAAACAGCAGAACAGTGGTTCACTAATTTGATCATAACTCTAGACTGAGGAATCCTAAAATCGTGAAAAATTTACAGTAGATGTTTGACTTTATAAGGAACAACTTTCGTAAAAGCTGCCTAGTCAGAAACATCCTAGAAATGGCTCTAAAAATTCATGAACAGACAGTATCCAAACTTGACAGAAACTACTAGGATCCTAATGAGAGGAAAAACCCTTTCTAAGATCAAACAACAATTTAGAGGCATAACACAAGTGTAGAACAGCAAGTTTTTAGGTTCAGCAAAATTTTATAATGCAAGCACACGTCTTAAACGACCTCACGCTTATAGATCTAAAAAGACGTAGTTAATACCGGTGGCAGGCTTTTTAAATGACTCTCCCTATAATAACTAGTCGGAGCTACACGTCGTTCAACGATTGTACTAACGTGGTTAGTGTACCTGCAGAAAAGAACCATCTGTGCCAGCACGTCACGGAAGCATCCACACACATTACCATTCACTATAGAAATGGTATCCATGCATTTTGCACCGCATGGATGGCGCCCAACCTGAGACACGCCCCTTTTTGAATGGAGGGTGCCCCCTTCGTATGTTTGTAATGCGGAATCATGCACACATATAGCAAAACATGGCGACATCACAACCCATGACATGTTCATCCTGAATAGAACATGCATCCTTCGTATGACTTGCATACGGTAGCACACGTATAAAACACGTGCACTTCCAACCGAGAAGATAGGATCCGTGGAATGGATTGCCCTATCAACCCTCGCATACTCGTGATGCGGTACCACCCACGTATGAAACACGTGGCATAAGAAGTGCTGGAAGTTAGCATAAATAAACCATAATTACTTAGCCACCTTAAAAGAACCCAAAAATTCCCTCTAGGGCCGTTCGGTCTAATCATTCCTTAACGATCCAACGTATTTTCAAAATCCAATTAATCTTGGCAAGTTTTAATTGTAAATTATGTGATTAGTATTAAACTAATTACTCTGGTGTATACGGATGCTCTGGTACCAACTGTGACAACCCCACCCGAGATAAGTCTGTACTATCACCTAAACCAATCTACTTTGGTCATTAAGTGATAATAAAGAATCATCCTGTTGAGTGTTGCCGGGTCATAGCCCGGTAAATCACTTATAAACACACAGAGGATCGAACACGTATACATTAAAACTCCCACAAAGGAGAGTCTAGAGTACCTTACAAATTAATCCAAATTCCCCGTAGGGTTGATTATTACAAACATTGTCCTGGCAACAAAGGTAAATGGTTCAGAGTTTTGAAGACAGTAGAAATTAAACTAATCGATAACTTGGCATCATGGGAGGACACCCATAACGCCGTTACTCCTCGTCATCCACCCATTCCAGCTCCTAGCGGGGTGGGATTTCACCAGGCCAAATATTATCACCTGAAAGCAACATTGATAGCAAGGCTGAGTATGCTAATACTCAGCAAGGCTTACCCGTCTAAAATAAAGACTTAACCTCTAATCATGCTTGGCTTTTGGCTAGTGGGTTTGTTTTGCCAAAAAGCGGCTAAGGAGTTAATCCTTACTTTCAATATTTTAGCTCAGATTCTAGTAGATCAAGTTATTACTAGATAAGCAACTATTGTAAGCATAAGTTGTGCAAACAATTAATCAAACATCAAGTTTAACAATATTTCATCATATAGGGATTATCATGGCCAGATAATTAAGCACTCTCGGATAACGGTGAGAGGCCAACGATTGATCGATTAATAAACTTGCAAGGTGAACCTAAACATACGGGAGAAAACACCCACAACGAGTGCATTCAACCAAACGGTTGCCGTCATTCCTCGGATTGGGATCGGATGCCACAATCCTAAGTACAAGGCTAGCTAGCATGCCTCACACTAGCATCCAACGTCACACATGCACTATAGTTTGCAAGACTGTGGCCGCAACCCAAAATTAGTAGCGCAAAGTTCCTGCACCGTATCATTCAGGTACTAGGCTTACCGTACCCATTTTCGACAAAATGTTTAGTACTTTCAAATGCTTAATCTCTTAACCACTGGGCTGGAGCCCAAAATCCCATGCTCTTACCAAGTGACCAATCCAATTAACAAATCTTATGATTCCAACATAAGAACCTATTCTCGCGAGCGAAGTACATCACTTGACTTGTACCAGGTCCTTAATGCATAACATCTAGCGACCTAGCATATTAGTAAAAGATCATAGGTACTTAGGGATTATGCATATAGGGTTTCCATTCAACTCCTGAACGTAAATGCACAGAGACATTCAAACATAAATTCAAAAGTTTAAAAAGGAAAACACTTAGGTAAATGATAAACCGGGGCTTGCCTTCGGCAGCTCCAGTAGTCAGACAGTCTTCCGAACTTTTGTCCGGGTCTTGGTCTACGGTCACGAAGTGTACGTCTCCTCCTGCTCCCTCGTCCTCGTCAGCCGGTACGAGCGTGTAGCTACTGTCAGGGACTTCTATACGTGGAATGCAAATGCAAGAGTTAATGGGTGATGATGGTATAAACAAACACAACAGCACACACTAAACCTAGGGTGACATGTTGACCACATTCACCTAGACAAGAATATATTCAGCATACTCTTCCTAAAAGATCAGTCATTCAACCATGTACTTAATTATTAAATTGGTAGTGATTGTGTGCTCATCTATACAAATAATCTAGAAACACTTCACAAAGCACCACAATATTTCTTAGGAGTCTAACAGCAGCATTTCCTCAAGTGAAATACACACAATCTATAAAGAAGTCATTTCTTTATTTCTCTTTTTAATATTTTTAGTTTCTTCCAAAAATTATTCTGGTTATACCATGCAATATTTTACAGAGAAAATTTTTATATGAGCACACAGTACTACAACAGAACTACTGGTAAATTCTCATGGTCAACAGGGCTTTTATACTGAGCATGAAAAATACGACAACTTATTCCTAGCAAAAGCAAGAATATTTAATACCGAGAACATTACTCATGCATTGCAGCTCAAAATTTGTACAGAACCTCTAGGGACTAAAACTAAGCTACACACCAAAAATTAGCTCCAGAACCTATTTCATTCATGCTACACAAAAATAACCCTTTTCAGCTTATTTATTCACAAAGTATTTATACATAGAAATATATGACCAAATTGTAGCCCAACTTCCTATCATAGCACAGACATGATATAAACATCATCTATCCCAAAGATAAGTATCACTGGAGCAATAGAAACTGAGATATAGATTTAACTTCATAAACAAGCATCATTCAGAAATAGATATATAGAAAGTTCATAAATACACAATAAATTTACCAGGAACACATCTAAGCATAACATGGTGATATCTACAAGATGAGCCACAAAAAGCATTCAAAGAAAGTTGTACAAAATATGTACACAGATCTAGTATAAATGCCAAATAAAACATAACTAGAGATTCACTCAGTAACTTTGTGCTAAAACTTAGGTATAGCCTATTCTAGTACTGACTAACAACATATCCAAAGATCAAGCCTAGCACATGAGTACAACTCAAGTTATGAACAAACCTACTCAAACTGAGCTTGAATTTTCATTTAAAAACTACACATCAAAAGTATATACAGCCTTTCTAAAAGATGTAGATCTACTCACAAGGAAACCAACAAAATTGATTTTGCATTTTTATGATTTTCTACAATTTTGTACGATTTTTACAAGCCTCTGGACCAAAGAATAAAAAGAAGAAGAATCTTATTTCACTGCAGACCCTAGAACTTTTAAAAGTGTCACAGATATGTCCCTGGTTTGCACAAAGGCCCTCGCGAAGACTTAAATCACCACAAAGGTACCATTCCGCCGCAGGGGGGCTCGCCGGTGGCGATGGCCGACCGGACTTGGCCAAGAAATGGCACAGGGCTGCGTGGTTTCTCACCTGAGCTCGACTGGTGGCGTTGGTTTGGTCAGAGAATCCTCCGGCTATGGCCGGCGGCGAGGTAGCGGCGGCACGTTCGCCTCGGCATGGATTCCGACGAAATGCGGGGCGGGGCTAGACCATGTGTGGCTGTGGAAAGTCATGTGGATGCTAGAGAGAAGGTCTGGGGTGCTTGTTGGTCACAGGCGTGAGCGGAGGGGAAAAATCACCGGTGACAGCGACAATGGCGGATGGCGGCGGTGTGGAGCTCACGCAGAGAGAGGGAGAGGGGATTTATATGCGAACGCGGAGTGGAGAGGCGGTTTCCACCGAGCTTCGTCGGCTACAGGGGTGACGACATGGGTCTTGGGCGGTGGCGACGTGGGGAGGCGCCACCGGCCAATGGTAGGCTCGGTGTGCGGGCGCCGGCGGGTGCGAACACATCGCGTGGCACCAGCCTACGACCGCTAGCCTCGTCACCTACCTCTGTGCACAGTCTACACAGTGACATCCTCGGACCGCTGGTCACTCCGGTGCCTCGGCGTGCATGCCTAGGTGTACAGCGGTGAGGCCGACGTGGCGTGCGCTCGTGCACAACGGCGGCGTGCGAGGCGCGTTCCGGCGCAAAGACATTTCGGAGTGCACCTGTTTGACAGCTGCAAACTCGAGATTTCGCTATAGAAGTGAACCATGCTCCAATTAGCAAAGTTGTAGATCAGCCATTCCTCTGCAAGTTTTACAAAGGCCGATAGGTGTTTTACTCAAAGAATTGAGCATAAACAACAGGCTGTTGACGGCTAATATTTGCCATTTTCAAGGCTGTCAACTCCTGCAAATCTGAGCATGAATTGCACATTCACACTAGAATAGGAGCTTAAACTCATACTTTCCACCTGTGTCGATGTCTATTCGAATGCAGGTATTTAGCATAAGAAATGAGAGGAATCCATGCACTTTCACTCCACTCCAATCCAAGGCACTCAAATGCTGGCCAATCAGGGGCTGTCACATGGATTCTCCTGGATCCATGATGTCACCAATCCATGTGAGGGACTCTCAACGAATCATACGCTGCCACGTTAGCATCACATGGATCCATGAGCCCACTTTGGCAACTAAACCGCTAGGAAACGTGCGATGCACGGAGGATAGGCACTAGGGCCCACATGGAAGCGAGCCAGACGAAGCACAAGCCAGAAGGCTGGCCAGGGGTTTCGGCCGACCCTAGGATCGGCCGAACTGAAATAGGATCGGTTCATCCTCCCCCTACATGTGTTGCTCACTCATTGGTCCTTACCTGCATTTTCGGGTGTTTAGGGGCACTTTGAGCATCCGAGCAAGCCTGACCCTTGCCTATAAATAGAAGGGGAGGGGCTCTATTTCCCAGACACCACCAAGCTCTCAAGTTTCACTTCTCTCTTGTGTAGCTCTCTCTCCCTCTCTCTAATTCTACCCATGTGAGGTGATTCTCACCTCTATGTGGTAGAATGGTGATGAGGAGAGATCTAGATTAGGATTAGTTGAGAGGTAGGGGTGAGGAGTGAGTTGATGTCCTCGTGGATGGTTGTTCTTCATTTACATCAAAGTGAGCATTTCAGCATTTCTTATTTAGACTATAGTGGACATCATGCATGATTGATTTGTTCTTGTGTTCGTGGCTCATTCATAAATTAGAGGCTTGTGTTCTTCATGACACAAGGCTTCGATCCTTTAGAGCCAGAGCACTAGTTCATTTACTTGTTTGCATGCTCTGATCCTGTTTAGTTAAGTAAGTTCGCTGTATCTCGTTCAGCTGCATCCATAGCTTCCTTTCTGCTCCGTAGTTCAATGAATGATAAGATGATCTGATTCCGATCTTTCCCTTGTTCGTGGGACCATATCTATACGGTTGCTATAGTGTAGTTAGTGGGTCGACAGACGTAACTACACTATAGTATTTTATCTGGGGGTACAGACATGGTGTCTGGGCCCTGGTTTTCCTGCGAAGACCACGTACGATCGTAGCGTAGAGGTAGGCCGCAGTGGTGACAGCCTATTGGACCCTTTGTCAACCCTCTACGTCGCGTACCGAGTTGGGCTCGCTTGCCAGCACCTTGATGTGCTGTCACCCCACGGGGACGACTGAGACTGGACAGAAGGCATCTTGAGAGCTAAGTCCCTTAAGGAAGTGCTTCTTGTATCCCGACCTATCCCAGCGAAAGCTTTTGTCCTTGGATAGACCCTCTCTGGTTACCCACCGTCCTAGGAACGAAACTCGACGGGAATACTCATTTTCCTAGGGAGAAGTGCTCATCGGTGTATCCGTGCGCTTGCGGATTCGTTCGCACTCATCAGTGTACCCAGGAGTTTCTTACATGCTCACGCTGCCACGGCACCCAGTGTTGAGATTAAGAAACGCCAACAAGCATTTCTGGCGTCGTTGTCGGGGACGACTGTTGTTAACCTTCGAGCCCATCTATCCTCGTATTTATCTTTTTTTCCTTTTTCTTCTACCTTCACCCCGTTACCCTTTTTGAGATATCCCTTTTTGTTTTCTTTACTTCCACCTCTACCCCCGCTACCCATGGAAGGTTATCCTTGTAAACACCTTCCGCCTTCGAGGAGTGAACCCTCAGAGCCATCTTCGTCAAGACCCACTCTTACATCTGGCTCTTGGTTTCGCCCCTCTCTCATGAAGCTAATTCAGGACCTATCCTTCTCGGGGTTAAGTCATGAGAACTCCTTTGATCATGTGAGAGACTATGAGCGTCTGATTGAAACTCATGGTAAAACCGGAGAATCACCGGATGCTCAGAAAAGAGAGTGTTTCCCGCTATCCCTCTCCGGGGAAGCACGGGATTGGCATCGTTGTTTTGGTAGAGACCACCTCACTTGGGAAAGGTTGAGAGTAGCTTTTTGCTCCCACTTCTTCCCAATACGACGTGTCATCTCGTTAAGGGCAAAGATTCTCTATTTCAAGCAATGTGAGGAGGAATCTCCAGGAATGGCATGGAATCGTTTCGCCTCTGCGGTGGAAGATTGTCCAGTTCTCTACATTCCCGATTGGATGTTGCTTCAGCACTTCTGGTTTGGATTGCGGAAGGATGATGCCATGAGGCTTAATGCTCTCTTCGGAGGATCCTTTGTGCACCTAGATGCTGTCGAGGGAAAAGAAATCGTGGATAATCTCCGAGATTTCAGCTCCCCTTGCATCCCGGTCAATGAGGCACCCACCAGAGGAAATGTTAAGCCACCTAGATCCATCATCAGTCAAGCCCGAGATTTCATATCCATTCTTTCTGAGCTCTGGCTGAAGATGTCATTCCTGAATGGCAGGAGTCTAAGGGAAAGATTTCGAGGCGCGAGATCTACCCTTGGGTTCCCCTCTCGTGCATCTTCTTAGACCTTCTCCCCGAGACTTTGTCTCGTGGGGGGACGAGAGAGTAGTTTGGAAAGAACGACCATTCCCGGCCAGGATGACTTGTTCGATCCTCACTACTATCTCCTAAGGAGGGTATGAGAGGCCTATCGTGTTTCTACATCGAGATTTGAGCTGAAGTGCTTTGCACGGAAGTTTCGTATAAACCAGGACATCGGTCTCTGCTTCATAATCCATTGGATTCATCCATCAGGCCGAAAGAGCACGATCATCTACCGATCGAATGGAGTGCATTCACTTTTTATCCCGAGCACATCGATCGATGCCGATCAGTTAGGAGAAGCTTGCACTTCGTATCTTATGCCTGACTTGATCGATGCCCAATGGGAGGTGCACTTTCTAGCTTATCCATAACCCCCCATTGGAAGCTTAGGCTAGGCTTCGGAATGTTTCCATCGCCCTGATGAGAACATCGAACCCTCTGCCTAAGGTAAGAGCGAGTTGAATCTTGCTCTTCGCCCGAACTCTGGTTCCTGATCGTACACCGGCCTCCGGAAGTCCATGCTCTATCCTTTTTGAAGGCCGAGTGTCTTTCCGAGCTTGAGTTCACTTGGAGATCGGTACCGATTGGTGAAGCACTAGCCTCAGTGCTCGATCTCTTCATCTCCGAGTTCCACGACCCCAGTGCTATAGTCCTCGAGTCCCGTGACCACCTCAGGGAATGCCTCGGCCTCTCTGGGATGATCATGCTTGCCCTCAGCCTCGATATACCTTTTTGGGCTCGAGTTCGTATATGCACTACCCTTGCCGATCAGAGCTTATCATCATATCAACATCGTCTGCAAGGAGATGGTCATAAGTTGAGACAGGAGATCACAAAACACCCGCATTTTGAGTACTCTTGGGACTCATCTCGTTTCCCCAGGAAGAATTATCCTTCGGGTATCTTGTGGACCACGATCATGCAGGAGAAAGACATTGCCAAGATAAAGACGAGTAGGCAGAAGGTCCACGGGAAGGCAGCACCATTGTGGCGACACGAAGGCTTCGTGACTACCATCAGAGGTGCCTACACTTTTGACGAACCGAGTATGTCGCCAAGGTGACTTCCCCCAGATTCTCTATGGTTATATTATAGTTTGGCCAAGGTTAATATATAGTGGAGGATGATTTTTCAACCTCAACCTTATCCTAGCCTTAAGCCTAAGCCAATCTTTCCATCTCGGGGAATCCACCTGGGCCGTCGATCTTGAGACTTGCTGGAGCCCACACGAGAAAGGGGAGGACCAGAGAGGCCCACATGGGGCCGGCCGAAAACCTAGCATCGCCTCTCCCCTTCTTCTTTCGTGTGTGCATCTCATTCTCCTCCAAAAACATTCTCTCTGCCGCCCGACGAGTTTTCGCATCACGAAGATCCATCTCCTCCACCTCACCATCCTCAGCTCATCACCGCATCCATGGCCGGCTACGGTTTCGTTCGGCTCAGTAGGGCGACTTCGCCCCTCACTTCAGGGGGAGGGAGCCCCTCTCGTTTCATCGACCTCAGCAACTTGGATGAGGTGATGGGGTCGCCAGAGGCCATGACTCCCGAGAGAGGCAGGAGTGTAGAGAGCACTCGCAGGATGCGCACCGACTCCCCGGTGCAGTCGTCCCGGCGAGGCTCCTCCTCCCCGCCTTCTTTCCCGGTCAGGATGGCCACCATGGGGAACAAGACCACTGCCAAGCGCGTCTTGTTTGACGATCCCCCTGGGCCACCTCTAAAGCCAGGAGAGCGCTATGTTGGGTCTGACTTCAACAACTATGGAGAAGCTTTCTACCATACTTATGAGCAGGATGTGTGGGACGAGTTCCCACTGCCACAGACCCGGTGCAAGATCTTCGGAGTGAAGACAGCCACTGGAGGCTATGGTACACCCTACCATAAGCCGCCTTGGTGGGAGTGAGTCCTCACCAAGATCATTGCAGACATCCACATGAATGGCGCCAAGAAGACCCCTGCCCTAGCGAAGCTAGCCAACAAACTAGCTGATCTGTTCTTGGAGCACGAGAAGCTAGTTGAAGGGCTGGCTAAGCAGAGGGATGAGTACCGTGAGCTCAGGCTTGAGTATCACCAGCTGGAGGAGGACATGACCCAGAAGCTGCAGAGGTTGGTAGTTGCTGAGCGAAAGGAGCAGATCCTTTCTGAGTAGTGGGGATTAGCCCCAGCTTTAGTTCATTAGGCGCTAGTCTAGGTCTAGGTTTGATTTCCCTTGATTTCCCTTTATTCCATTTATTTCTTTTGCGTGTGTGTAAGCGCCTAATCTTTTCGTTTGAAACATTTGAATTTGAATAAAGTGGCTCACCGGTCATGTAACCCGGTTTAGCCACCCATTGTGTCATTACTTTGGTCTCTTTGATTTAGAGGACATCTAGGTTCGAGACAGTGTGGGACAAGAGCCACGACTCTCCCAATGCAGGAACGATGTTTTCCGTACGTACCCACTGTGAGCACTCCGCGCTAGCCGATCGATCACCTACCGCGAACCTGAACGGGACCCGCACGAGTTCACTCCTGTGGAGAGCCTCTCACGGTTCATCTCCCATGCATAGCGCCGGTTTGCATCTCGACAACTCACTCCATTTCATTCTGGAGTTTTATAAGCTATATCTTTCTATCTCTAAACTAAAACTCGAATGATGATGCTAAAGATCACCCAGCTGGCCTGTACCTGAGTAGACTTACATATGGTTTATTCCTTGTTAACTGCCTGATGCTTGTGAACCATAACCTCCTTAAGGACAAGCATGTTCACCTAAGTAATTGACAAGTATGATATGGCTGGATGATATGATCTATTGCTCTGATGACTAACTCTCTTGGGGAATTTATTTTTGAAAACTCAAAACCTCTTGGAAAGGCTCCTTTTTGATATGCCTCTGTCCTATTAGAGCCATATGATTTTCGTAGACAAAAACCTTCGATTCATATGCTGCTTGTTATTGCTTTGAGCTTTGTCAAATACTGTGACCCTTGTGAGAATTCTTCTCATTACTTTCATGATAAAGATTTATGTGCACCCCACCTATTTCCCCTTGCTATGCTTCTACACTGGAAGTTAGCATTGTATCATTCATCCATTCCATGAAAATAAAGCTCCATATGCGCTGTGACCTCTCTCTCTAAAAGTATCCTTCAAGGAAGAGATATGGGCTATGTTAAAAAAAATATAAACACATGCCCAAAGCATGTTTTGAAAAAAAAAGAGAAAGGATAGCCCATATCCAAAATAAAGAAGGAAAGAGGAGAGGGATGGTCATGCAGAAAGGAGTTCCATAATTTTGATGGTAATAACTAGTGTCCATTCCGGGGCTAGTGTCCACCTTACCATCAACCCACAGTTCTCACCACATATATGTATGGTAATATCTAGCACCCATTTCGGGACTAGTATCCACCTTACCATACACACCATAGCCATACCGGTGTACATCTTGATCTGATGGTATGATTTGATTTTCTCTGTGGATCCAGTCTTTGACTTTGCAAAATATGTGATGCAAGTATGCTTTCTCTTTATCCTACCCTGAGCTCCACATATAGCCATCATTAGAAGTAGGATGAAGAAAGGCAACTGCCTTAGTGAGGACATATACACATTGAGCGATCTGAGAGAAATCAAATGAGGAAGCCACCAAGAATTTTGTTTATGAAAATCTTGCAAAACCCCAAGGTGTTTATCATCAGGTGCATAAGTGACTTGATTCACAGCTGTTCTACTTTTCAATCACCCAAGGGAATATGATAGCCACTACACAGAGGTTCACAGGAGCAAGGTATGACTTGGAATATCTCTTCTGTCTGTCTTACTCCTTGGTATTCATGACCCACTTGGCTTTGTTTCTCCTTCACTCGGCACGAGCAAAGGTCAAGTGTGGGGGTGTTGTTGACGGCTAATATTTGCCATTTTCAAGGCCGTCAACTCCTGCAAATCGGAGCATGAATTGCACATTCACACTAGAATAGGAGCTTAAACTCGTACTTTCCACCAGTGTTGATGTCTATTCGAATGCAGGTATTTAGCATAAGAAATGAGAGGAATCCATGCACTTTCACTCCACTCCAATCCAAGGCACTCAAATGCTGGCCAATCAGGGGCTGCCACATGGATTCTCCTGGATCCATGATGTCACCAATCCATGTGAGGAACTCTTGACGAATCATACACTGCCACGTCAGCATCACATGGATCCATGGGCCCACTTTGCCAAATAAACCGCCAGGAAACGTGCCATGCACGGAGGAGAGGCACTAGGGCCCACATGAAAGCGAGCCAGATGAAGCACAAGCCAGAAGGCTGGCCAGGGGTTTTGGCCGACCCTAGCATCAGCCGAACCGACCTAGGGTCGGTTGATCCTCCCCCTACACGTGTTGTCGCTCATTGGTCCTTGGCTGCATTTCGGGGTGTTTAGGGGCACTTTGAGCCTCTGAGCAAGCCTGGCCCTTGCCTATAACTAGAAGGGGAGGGGCTCTATTTCTCAGACACCACCAAGCTCTCAAGTTTCACTTCCCTCTTATGTAGCTCTCTCTCCCTCTCTCTCTAATTCTGCCCATGTGAGGTGATTCTCACCTCTATGTGGTAGAATGGTGATGAGGAGAGATCTAGATTAGGATTAGTTGAGAGGTAGAGTAGGGGTGAGGAGTGAGTTGATGTCCTCGTGGATGCTTGTTCTTCATTTAGATCAAAGTGAGTATTTCAGCATTTCTTATTTAGACTATAGTGGACATCATGTATGATTGATTTGTCCTTGTGTTCGTGGCTCGTTCATAAGTTAGAGGCTTGTGTTCTTCATGACACAAGGCTTCGATCCTTTAGAGCCAGAGCACTAGTTCATTTACTTGTTTGCATGCTCTGATCCTGTTTAGTTAAGTAAGTTCGCTGTATCTCGTTCAGCTGGATCCATAGCTTCCTTTCTGCTCCGTAGTTCAATGAATGATAAGATGATCTGATTCTGATCTTTCCCTTGTTTGTGGGACCGTATCTATACGGTTGCTATAGTGTAGTTAGCGGGTCGACAGACGTAACCACACTATAGTATTTTATCTGGGGGTACAGACGTGGTGTCTGGGCCCTGGTTTTCCTGCGAAGACCACGTACGATCGTAGCGTAGAGGTAGGCCGTAGTGGTGACAGCCTGTTGGACCCTTTGTCAACCCTCTACGTCGCGTACCGAGTTGGGCTCGCTTGCCAACACCTTGATGTGCTGTCGCCCGCGGGGACGACTGAGACCGGACAGAAGGCATCTTGAGAGCTAAGTCCCTTAAGGAAGTGCTTCTTGTATCCTGACCTATCCCAGCGAAAGCTGGTGTCCTTGGATAGACCCTCTCTGGTTACCCACCGTCCTATGAACGAAACCCGATGGGAATACTCATTCTCCTAGGGAGAAGTGCTACAGCGGTGTATCCGTGCGCTTGCAGATTTGTTCACACTCGTCAGTGTACCCGGGAGTTTGTTAAATGCTCACGTTGCCACGGCGCCTAGTGTTGAGATTAAGAAACGCCAACACAGGCAAAGTTGCTGATTTTCTCGTCGCGTAGGAACAGGAACTACAGGCGTTGACTGAGGAATTTCACCCATTTTCACTTCGAATTGGACATGCCACCCAAAGCAAAGTTGTTGGTCTTGAAAAACTGAACAACTTTTGTATTGGCAGATTTTGAAGTATTTAGGCGAATTTTGGAGCACGTGCCAAAAGTTCTAACTAGGGTTTAAGGGCCAAAGGGTTTGACCTAGGGTTTGACATCAACTTTGATTAAGTGCTTAAGAACTAATGATCAAGAAGTGATTAAGAGTGTGATTCACACTCATTAACACATGATAAAAACACGGGGTGTTACAAGATCGACCTTTAATCTCATCTATAGTGCTATCTTTAGGAATCCTCTCTATCCTTGCCTCTTATCTGGGAGTGTCCTTGGATCGACTAGTGTTGACGGCTGTTAAGTACTACTTTCAGCCCTCAATATTCTCACATAAATGGAGGCATATGCATTATTTACTAGCATTTTGGTTTAAATAATGTAGTTCCACTTGTCCTTGGAGATTATTTGTATGTAGGTGAAATACCCATTAAAAGAGATGGAAACCCACCTTCTATGGAAGAACCATGCCAACTCAGCTAAGGAGGTGGCTGCCACCAAGTTAACACATGGCATTCCACGTCACTGATCCAAGGGAGGCACTCACCGACAAATTAGAGAGCACCACATGGACTTCACATAGATCAAGGGGCCCACCTCAGATATCAAATCAACCCATGCACCGGGAAAAGCTTAGAGGGCCCACAGGGCAGCCACCTGGAGAAAACACAGGCCAGGGGGCCGGCCGATCCTACGATCGGCCGAACCGCCTTAGGGTCCCCTGATCCTGGCCCTCCATGTGGTGGTGGCTCATTGGTCTATTGCCTCACTCCCGGGTGTTTTGGTTGAGTTTGAGCCCCGAAGCAAGCCTCCTCCTTGCCTATAAATAGAAGGGGAGGGGCTCCCATTTCTCACACACCACTCTCTCATTCTCCTCTCACTTTTAGTTTCCAAGGCTAGGGGGTAGGCTAGAGTAGCTCTTCTTCAGGTTCCAAGTCTTCTTTGGAGTCTAGGTATGAGTTCTCTTTTATCTTTATTTAATTGTATGACTTTGATCTACTTTAGTTATTCAGCTATTTCATATAAAGTCATGGTAAATCATATGCTTGATATGTTCTTGAGTTCATCCATTGTTTATCATTTAGAGGCTTGTGTTCTTCATGAACACTACCTTTTGATCCACTTGAAGGATGGTAAACTCATTCCTTATGTGTTTATTCATAAGTTAGAGGCTCGTGTTCTTCACGAACATAACCCTTTGATCTTGTTGACTAGACATAAGAGAGTTCGTATCCATTCGTATGTCTAGCCTTAGTTGATCTTGTTAGATGGCATGATAGTGTTGCATGAGGTTTGTGTTCAAGCTACGATACTCGGTCTAAGTTGACTAGTCTTCTGGTGGCTCTCACCCTGGGTCACAATATCCCGGGCCGGGTGAAGTCTAGCAGCAACGCAGGCATGGTGCCTGGGTTCTGTGGCTACATTAGTTATGAGCATACACCCCGTAACGATAGAGGTAGGCCACAATGGTGAGAGCTGTTGGACCCTTTGGAACCCTCCGCGCTGGGGTATTTGCTGTAGGAGTCTAAAGTCTAGTTTCGCAGAGTGCTGGTCATCGCGGGCTAGCTCCCCGTTTTTACCTGGGTGCTGAACCTTACCCTCTCATGCAATGCCCATGCCTATCTCTTATATCTTCTAGCTTTGTATGTTTAGTACATTAGAACCTAGAGCTAACTCGTATGTTCCCCCTATGCCGTAGTGTGCTAGAGTAGAGGTAGATCTGAGTGTGTGTCGCAATACCCTATCATATCTTTTATCTTACCCCTGCCTTTGAGTTTGTTGTTTCCTATATCTATCTCTTGGTTTACATTCAGTGCAAAAGCATAAGTCTTTGGTATCTGCCATTGCCTTCCACGGAGACGATACCCTTGGAATATTCTCCTTCCTTGGGGAAATGCTACAATGGTTTAGATTTACCTTTGGCATGTCTTGATGTTCACGCTAACTCGGCGTCATTAGTAGTGACATTAAGGAATGCCAATAGGCATGTCTGGTGAGGTCGCTGAGGATGGATTCCAAATCTGTTCTTAAAGTGATTGCGCTAAGAAATGCCAACAGGCATTTCTGGCGCCGTTGCCGGGGAAGGCACAAGATTATCATGACTATGCTTTGCATCTGTTTATAAATCATGAGTAGGTTAGGACAACCTTGATTGTCTTCTTTTATCTTTGGATGATGAAGACAGGTAGTGTATTACTGGTTTTGACTTACCGGAGAATTTCATTGAAGATCCCAAGACACTTGTGAGGAAAGCTCGAATTCATTTCGACTCACCTTGTCATACTCGTCCGGAAGGCGAACTAGTTTCCTTTGTACCATCCACATCAAACACTATGGCCCAGAAGACACTTTGTGAGTAATCAACTCCTTCTGCTCACCAGGTGCTGCAAGGCCCTGAGGTGGCAATGGGTACTAAAAATTTTGAGATCAAGACGGGTCTAATCACGATGGTACAGGCTAGCCCATTCTGTGGCAAGCCAAATTTGGATGCCAATGCCCATTTGCAGCAATTCCTAGAGCTATGCAGCACTTTCATCATCAGGGGTGCAAATATGGATGTTGTTCGTCTACGACTGTTTCCATTCTCTCTCCTGGGGAAAGCCAAGCAATGGTTCTATGCGAATCGTGATGCTATTAACACTTGGGAAAAGTGTTCGGAGGCATTCCTCAAGAAGTTCTTCCCATTGGGTATAACCAATGCTCTTCGTGGAAGGATTTCTGGTTTTCAACAAGCACGCCAAGAAGCAAGTGAATCTATTCCAGGGGCTTGGGAAAGGCTTCAGGAGTATGTCCTGGCCTGTCCTCACCATGGGATGGAGGATTGGCTCATTCTTGAAAGTTTTCATAATGGGTTGACTCCGACATCCCGAGGCCATATTGATGCTGCTGCTCAGGGAGCATTCATCTCACTCACTATTGATAATGCTAAATTACTCATTGAGAAGATGGTTTCCAACCAAGGGTGGAGTGATGAAAGACTCCAACCACGTCCGAGGGGTACTCATACTGTCAAGGAAGCAGACATGATTACTGCCAAGTTGGATCTCCTTATGAAGAGATTGGATGACTACACAAGTGAGAAGGCTGCCATGGCCAGCACTACTCTGCCTATGGAGTCTCATATGACTTGTGAAGTCTGTGGCAACACTGGGCACTCAGGAAATTATTGTCCGGAGACTCAGGAAGAAGTGATGTACATCAATGGCAACAACAATGGTTATCGTCCACCTCAACAAGGAGGCCAATCGTGGAATCAACAACGCCTTTATTATCAAGGAGGTAATAAAGGTAACTCTTACAATCCTAACCAACCCTCCTTGAGAGATCTCGTTTTTGGGCAAGCTAAATTAATGAAGGTGTTAACAAAAAGCTAGCTGCCCTTGATTAAACTTTGGAAAGTCTCAATATTAAGCTTGATAGTTTTTCTTCTGCTAAGAAGAGCCAGCTGAGTTTTAACAAAATGTTAGAAACCCAATTAGCTCAGTTAGCTGCCTTGGTTCCGTCTGCTGATAACGAGAGGATCCTGGGGCAACCCGTATCCTCTTGGGAAAATGTTAGTGTAGTGTCAACTAGGTGCGTTAAGCCACCTAGGAAGACACATGCTTCTAACTATGCAGGAAATCCCATACAATAAATTCTTGATCCATGGGAGGAATCGACAGTTGTGCACAAGAAAGATCCAGGCTATCCAACTATCACTTGCACAATCTATTATAAGATGATCAAGCATGCCCTTTTGTGACCTTGGTGCAAGTGTTAATCTCATGTCCAAGGCCATGTTCGAGCAACTGGGATATCTAGCTCTCTCTCCAACAGCACGGACTATCAAACTCGCTGATTCAACGATACGATATCCAGAAGGAATTGTTGAGAGCTTATTGGTTAAAGTCAAGAACTCTTATGTCTTCGCGAGTTTCGTGGTCCTTGATATGAATGACGAGAGAGGAATGCCGCTCATCCTTGGGCGACCATTTCTCAGTGATGTCCGAGCTAGAATCAATGTGGGGTCCGGAGTAATCCGTTTCCGCAAGAGGAACTTGAAATTCTAGTTTCAAGACAAAGAAAAGCAATGCTATTTGGTGCAAGATAGTGTTGAGCAGCTTGGGGGAAGGACGGAGCCTTCACCCCCAAAGAAGAAATCTTCGTCAAAGAAGCAAAAGAAAATTCAAAAAGAATGGCGGAAGATTGAGAAGGCACCACCCTCTACTTCTCAGGAGTGGGGTGCTGAGTGGAATTAACCGCTAAGAAGAGTCCAACTCGTCAGACTAAAAATGATGGGTCCTTTCTACCAAAAAGGTTAAAGCTGGTATTTATCTCATATTTCCCTTTCCAAAATTAGATTTCCAAAATTGCATATTTGATTTTTCCAAACCTTGCATCTGCATGCTAGATTTATCTAGCCCATTTCCCTTTTCAAAATATAATTTCTGAAAATAATTTCTGAGTTTGAAAATCCTAGAAAAATCTTTTGAAAAATATTTTAAGGGAATTTGGGCCAAGGCACTCAGGCAGGCCCCCAGCTAGCCGTTGGGGAGCCACTAGCTAGGGCAGAGGGCAGGTGGGCCCGGCTTGGGGTCGGCCGACCCCAGGTTCGTCCGAAGTAGCCCAACGGCTGCTGGGCCCCACCTTGCTCCAACGGCTCCTAGCCGTTGCCCAATGGCTATGTCTGGATGCCAGGCGCATTTGCCTATAAATAGCAGGGGGAGATGGGGTGTTCTTCACCTATTCAACTCATTTCACTCATACTCCCCTCTCTACTCCTTGCTCTCTTGGTTTTCTTGGATTTCTTGCTCAAGATTGGATCATCAAGTGTTCTCTCTATTCAGTTGCTGAAAGTATTGCTATTGGTGGAGCAAGCTCGGTAAGAATTTCATTCGATTTCACTAATCCATCACCGAGTTTCTCTTGTTGTCCCTTGTTGTTGTGCTAGCATGAATTGGGCGGAAAACACTCGCCGAAGGGTGACACTCTCCCGTTTGTGGGCAAGCGCGAGTTCATCCATCCCCGCCGAGCCTACGCCGAGCCCATCGATGATGGATTATGAGGAAGAGCAACCGAGCCACAAACCGTGGAGGAGGTCGTCGACGACACCCCCTGTCTCAGCTTGCGGGGCACTCGAGAGGAGCAAGCCTATGCTCTCTTGAAGGATCGAGTCTTCGCCCACACCCGGGGCTTCTACCCGGCTCTCATGGAGAAAACATGTATGAATCTCGAGTTCGCTTCCATTTGGTCTACTCTTTGTTGGGAGGAGTTTGTGCTAGTTACAAAGCTTGGCTCTCAGCCCCTCACCATCCAGTTTCTTTGCTCTCTTATTGAGGTTTCGGATGGTATCGAGTTTCGTCTTTTGGGACCGATTATCATGTTTCTTGGAAGGAACTTAGTCGTCTCCTTGGTTTTAGTCCTCGTTGTGCTGTTTCTTTGAAGAAGGCTTGTGAGGGTTTTGTTCGAGAGTCTTTCTGGGCAGACATCTCTGGTCTTGTTTACAGTGGCAAATTTGTGCCTCGGTGCAAGATATTGTGCATCCCACTCTCTGTCTGTGTCACAAGTGGCTCGCCATTACTCTCTTTCCTCAAGAGGATGTTCGACCCGTATTGAGTCCTATTGAGTGTACATCTTTGGTGACTCGTATTGCTCTCAGACTCGGGGTTCTTAGCGGGAATCCTGTACCCTTCATCGGGACGCCCCGAGTTCTCATTGATGAGGCATACTTGATCCAAGGGCATATACTTAAGAGAGGCCCAAATGATTCTTTGAATTTCTTCTTTCCGGGTTATGCAAATCAAATCCCGTTTCCTAACCCGAGGTTTCGATTGTATATCTCAGAGTCACTAACCATTCCCCTTGTTACACAAGAGGAAAGCCGTCATGCTAGTGTTTCAGGCAAGTCCACCAGAAGTGCGGTGAAGAGAGCACACATGCACCAGCAGCAGTAGTCACAGCCACCACCACCGCCACAGCCACAGCCCGCTACACCACCGGTGGCAGGAGGGGCCCCTGTGTGGTACATGTTTGAGGTTACCCCTGGATATGCACCTGGTTGGGATCAGCCACCTTACCATCCGAATGCGAGTGGTGCGGCTTGGGCAAGTGCGAGTGGTACTCAGTGGGCTACACCCGCTAGTTCTAGCTCCGGCGGTCCGCCTCCGTCTTCGTCATTCCGGCGGCACTCCTCAGCCTCTACACGTGATGCTCAGCTTGCGCAGCAGATGGGAGAGCTCACCATCCAGGTTACAAGACTGGAGGAGACGCTGAACACCCACGTCGAGTCTACCTCAGCGTGGCAGTGTCAGGCTGGTGAAAGGATTGCAGCCATGCAGCAGGCTCAACAGCGACACATGGAGGAGCAGAGGGCTTACTACGCGAGTCAGGGTTTCTTCTACCCTCCTCTGCAGTGAGCCTGAAGCTAGCTTGGGGGAGGACCCCCATCCTGAGGTAACTTGTATCTTCCTTTGTTGTCATAATACCTTATAATGAAAACCCAAAAAATCTGCAAAAATAAAAAGACCAAAAATATTTATTTGCTTTCATCATCATCGTTTGCTTAGTTTTCTTTGATATGCTTAGTAAGAATGCTTTGCCTCTATGGTTGAAATGATGAATAGTTGCTCTGTTTATTCTTCTCATATGTCTTGCTTGCAACTTTGTATCCTACCTAAGTTTTGAGTTTGTTGGCTTGCATGTTCAAACCTTAGCTTGAGAACTGTGGGTAGCAGAAAGCATGATCGTTGCCTAAGTTGTTGTGACACATGATATGGTATAATAGAGTGCTATGATCTTGTGCTTATTGATGCTTGACATCCGGAGTTTTCTTTTCTGAAAAAATCAAAACAGGATGAGTTCCTCAATGATGAGCTTTTCCCTACCCAAGGTCATATCTAGATTCTAGCTCTTGTTTAGCCTCCACATATGCAGCTTGTTCTCTCATTGAGTTTTGTCAAATTGTTGTGACCCTTGTTAGAACTCATACTCCCCTGATCAAGATCACATACACGTTCATGCTAAAACGTCTACACTGGAAGTTAGCATTCATCATTTGTTCCATTTGCTTATGCATTCTTCCATAAATAAAACTCTATGTATCTTTGCATCATTCATCCCTCTTCAAATATCTCCGATAGAGACAAAGGGCTAGCTAAAAAAAAGCATGCTCAAAAGCATGGCAAGAATAAAATAAAGAGAGCTAGCCCAAGTCTCGAGAATTTCAAAAGGAGAAAGGGATTGATATGTGCAAGAGCAAGAGTTCCACCATATATATGGTAATAACTAGTACTTACTCCGGGGTTAGTGTCCACCTTACCATCAATCCCTCATTTCCTTATATAAAGCATGGTAATATCTAGCACCCATTTTCGGGCCTAGTATCCACCTTACCATGCGCATATTCATCACACACATATGCACATCTTGATCGGGATGTATGTTTGTTTCTTCCAAGGATCCGGTCTTTGACTTAGCAAAATATGAGAGACAAGTATGCCACATTTCTTCCCTACCTACAGCTCCACATAAGCCTATTAGGAGTAGGATGTGAAGAAAGGCAGCATTGATGCCTTGGTGAGGAACCATACACTTTTGAGCGATCCGAGAGTATCATTTGAGGAACTCTGATTTTCTTTTGAAAAATTTGCAAAACCTCCGGATTGGTAGCTGATCAAGGTATGAGTGATTATGCATTTGCCATATAACCATTCCGTCTCTCAACCGCCAAAGGCAGGTGAAGTTATATACCCCACGTCATTAGGTGAAAGGTAAGAATATTGCCAACTTGTTCAACTCTTGGTAGTATGTTTGCCATAAGTTGAGAATATAACATCGTAGCAACTCCTAATCAACCAACCGAAGTCCCAAATGTCTTGCTTCGAGACGAGCAAGAGGTTAGCTTGGGGGAGTTTGTTGACGGCTATTAAGTACTACTTTCAGCCCTCAATATTCTCAGATAAATGGAGGCATATGCATTATTTACTAGCATTTAATGTAGTTCCACTTGTCCATGGAGATTATTTGAATGTAGGTGAAATACCCATTAAAAGAGATGGAAACCCACCTTCTATGGAAGAACCATGCCAACTCAGCTGAGGAGGTGGCTGCCACCAAGGAAACACATGGCATTCCACGTCACTGATCCAAGGGTGGCACTCACCGACGAATCAGAGAGCGCTACATGGACTTCACATGGATCAAGGGGCCACCTCGGATACCAAACCAAGCCATGCACCGGGAAAAGCTCAGAGGGCCCACAAGGCAGCCACCTAGAGAAAACATAGGCCAGGGGTCCACCCTAGGGGGCCGGCTGATCCTACGATCGGCCGAACCGCCTTAGGGTCCCCTGATCCTGGCCCTCCACGTGGTGGTTGCTCATTGGTCCATTGCCTCACTCTCGGGTGTTTTGGTGGAGTTTGAGCCCCGAAGCAAGCCTCCTCCTTGCATATAAATAGAAGGGGAGGGGCTCCCATTTCTCACACACCACTCTCTCATTCTCCTCTCACTTTTAGTTTCCAAGGCTAGAGGGTAGGCTAGAGTAGCTCTTCTTCAGGTTCCAAGTCTTCTTTGGAGTCTAGGTATGAGTTCTCTTTTATCTTTATTTCATTGTATGACTTTGATCTACTCAGTTATTCAGCTATTTCATATAAAGTCATGGTAGATCATATGCCTGATATGTTCTTGAGTTCATCCTTTGTTCATCATTTAGAGGCATGTGTTCTTCATGAACACTACCTTTTGATGCACTTGAAGGATGGTAAACTCATTCCTTATGTGTTTGTTCATAAGTTAGAGGCTCATGTTCATCACGAACAAAACCCTTTGATCTTGTTGACTAGACATAAGAGAGTTCGTATCCGTTTGTATGTCTAGCCTTAGTTGATCTTGTTAGATGGCATGATAGTGTTGCATGTGGTTTGTGTTAAAGCTACGGTACTCGATCTAAGTTGAGTAGTTTTCTGGTGGCTCTCACCCTGGGTCACAATAGCCCGGGCCGGGTGAAGTCTAGCAGCAATGCAGGCATGGTGCCTGGGTTGTGTGGCTACGTTAGTTATGAGCATAACCCCCCGTAACGATAGAGGTAGGCCGCAGTGGTGACAGCTGTTAGACCCTTTGGAACCCTTCGCGCTGGGGTATTTGCTGTAGGAGTCTAAAGTCTAGTTTCGCAGAGTGCTGGTCGTCGCAGGCTAGCTCCCCGTTTGTACCTGGGTGCTGAACCTTACCCACTCATGCAATGCTCATGCCTATCTCTTGTATCTTCTAGCTTTGTATGTTTAGTACATTAGAACCTAGAGATAACTTGTATGTTCCCCCTATGCCATAGTGTGCTAGAGTAGAGGTAGATCTGAGTGTGTGTCGCACTACCCTATCATATCTTTTATCTTACCCCTGCCTTTGAGTTTGTTGTTTCCTATATCTATCTCTTGGTTTACATTTAGTGCAAAAGCATAAGTCTATGATATCCGCCATTACCTTCCACGGATACGATACCCTTTGAATATTCTCCTTCCTTGGGGAAATGCTACAATGGTTTATCTGTGCACTTGCGGATTCATTCATGATCATTTAGATTTACCTTTGGCAAGTCTTGATGTTCACGCTAACTCGGCGTCGTTAGTAGTGACGTTAAGGAATGCTAACAGGCATTTCTGGCGAGGTCACTAAGGATGGATTCCAAATCTGTTCTTAAAGTGATCGCGCTAAGAAATGCCAACAACTAGTACAAAGTTAGTCCACACACGTTCCCTTGGATTCGATACCCTTGGAATACTCCCAGGTGAAAGCTACAACGGTATCCGTGTGCTTGCAGATTTATTCATGTGACGCTAAAATACCCAACAAGCTTTCTGTCACCATTGCTGGGGAACGGTTGCTATATCTATCTTCGTACCCAATGGTCCTCGTATCTTTTCATTTTTCTTTATTCTACCTTTACCTCCGTTACCCATGGAGAGGCCATCCTTTCATGACCTCTCCACCTCAACTTATGAGTTCAATGATCCATCAACTTCTACACCCATCTATGGACTCAATCTCGACCTTATAGCCATGGTTCAGAATCACACCTTCTCTGGAGCAATTAATGAAGAACCTTACGATCATTTGCAAGAGTTCGAGGATCTGTGTTCATCCTTGGTTGTCCAAGGAATGACGCAGGAAACCTTGAGATGGAAGTTGTTTCCTTTCTCAATCACGAAGAAAGCGAAACAATGGTACATCCGTTCGATAGGGAGCATGAGCGGTGATTGGGAGAAACTACGAGTTGACTTTTGTTCCTCGTTTTCCCTCCTGAAACGCATAAATTCCCTCCCGATGGACATCCTCGATTTTGAGCAACTAGAGAAGGAATCACTTGGTGCAGCGTGGGCGAGATTTTTTTGCCTCTTCACATCTTACCCACACTTGTCTATACCCGAGGGTGTATCTTTGTACATCTTTTACTCGTGTCTAGACATGAAGTCTGCCCAGGGGCTTGACAGTATCACAGGAGGCTCGTTTGAAGACAAAACAACAACGAAAAGAAGGGAAATCCTAGATACCCTCTTAGAAGACTCTTTCTTACCTACCGACCAAAACGAACCCCTCCGTGATGAGTATGTATCAAGCCATGAGAGTCTCTCAACAACCGAACCTGAACCTATGGTTTACACCTCTCAATATTCGACCATTGAGCCCTCTCCCGAACCACGAACACCGAAGGAAGAAGATATTCAACCTTCAGAGTTCGCTTTTCGATTCGAGTGAGCTTTTGTGAGCCTAATATTGTTAGGCCAATTTTAGCCTATTTTAGGTTTTCGTGTTATTTTTTCGGCCATTCCCTAAATGTTTGTTGCATGCTATATTGGGCTGTTTTATTTTGGGCCCTAGTCCATCTAACGAACTTGGCCCATATTGCATTATGCAGGGACATTTGATTTTGGGCAATTACCCCCAGGGCCTTTCCTGGGCCTCGGCCCATATTGCATTTCACATGGCACTATTTACTATTTTGGCTGCTGATCGCCAACACATAATCAGACAACAAAACAGAACATTTCCCACTTCCATATAATTTACACTGCATTCAGGGAATAGTTCAATGAGTACAATTGTGCAACATACATCAAGTTAGCATCGAATCGAATCAACGTACAACAAGTCATCAGCAACACAAGTTCACCACAACTACACTTCAGTTGAGAGGAGGATAAACCTGGCTGAAATTTGTCAAGCCCTGAATCAGATTATGCATGTCATTTGTGCTCTTCTTCAAAGCTTCAAGCGCTTCTGTTTGAGACTTCAATGTTGTCTCCTGTTGTTGAGCCTTCAATCTCAGTTCGCTCATCTCGGCCTCCTGTTCAACAATCTTCTATCACGGTTGTGCCCCCTTGCTTCTCATTGTCAAGTCCAGCTCGTATTTCCTGAACCTGAAGTGCAGTAGTAACCCTAGTCTTTTTCATGGAGGGCGGGTGAATTCCAGCAACCTCCCGAAAAGTCCTAGATTGGACAACTTCCGCCACTGCTTCAGTAGCAGTCTTTCCTGGTTGGTCGCCTTGAGGTTCAGCAACAATTTGTTCTATGCAAGCCTAAAAAAGGAAATAAAATGAATGGTTTAAAATAAAATACTCACACATGTTTCTAGTATTGTTGCAAAGAAGAATGCTAAAGCAGACAAGTACTTACAATGGCTGTCTGTACTGGAGTGGTGAAGTCATTCTTGCTGCAGTGGAAGGACATGAAATAATCAAGTGGACTTATCCCTTCTCCTTCAGCAGAATACTTCTGCCTCTAAATATATTTCAAAAACAGGCATATTTATTAAAGTGCTAGCATTGAAAAATGGTTCATGAAATGAACTACAGAGCAAAAACATGACTTGAGATCCCGTGCGCTAATGGTACTTGACCTTTCCTCGATTACCAGTTTTGTACTACACCTCACCTTTACAATAATAAGAACTCGTGTAAGAAATAGGAATAAGAACAATATATCAGTACATGGAAATGTGGTAGTGGCAAGTTGAGGTTCTATCATACCCTATTCTCAGGGGAAGACCACATGTTAACCAGTGTCTTCCACTAGGTGTCGGTCAGATTGGTCACAAGAGATTTAGTTGGGACTGCATTTGCTAGAACATCATTGAAGTACTTTAGCTTCAGGTGATACCTCACCTGTCTCTGTATCGACTTTAGCATGTCACTGCACACCACCCTTACAGGCTCACTAGTGGTGTCCATGTCAAATTGCTCCTAGCACAACACAATTATCAGAAAATTGGATGACAAGAATGGATGCAAAGAACTATGGTAGTAGATGAGTAGACATATGCACACTGCTAGTTTGCCCATGTAGTTCTTGAGATGGTGTTTAGTCTTTTCACCATCTTGTTGGTTCTTCTTCGGCTTGTAGTCCTTCTAGGAAGTAAGGATCGGTATGTGCCCATGCACTATGATCCCAACTTCTGATGCAAACTTTGCAGCTTGCATTGGTGCCTCTGGTCGTTTGAGCCCTTCTTGAATGTGTATAGGGATCTTGCCATTTAAGCCTCGGCTAATCCGGTCCAGATCTCTGCCCAATCTTCTTGAATCACGCGGCCCCCGTTGTGCTCTGGAAGGGCATGCATCACCTAACAAGTTTGTTACAGCCATACAAGTTAATAATTATTCGGTTGGTAATTAGAATATTCAAATATGCTGCAGTCGTCATGTCGATGATGTTCTCATCATGGGTTGCTATTACTTCACCTTCAGTGGGCAATTCTTGTGTATCAGGAGTTGTCTCACTCCCATCAGCTAAAGTCAATTCCCTTGCCTTGGTCCTAGTCAGTCTAGGAGGCATTCTGGTAGGGTCATCCGGTGCCCGAATTCTCTTGGTCCCTCTTCCTCCACTGACAGGTATGATATGAGTGACCTGATTACACAAAATTCAACAGAAAAGAGAAGTTCAGAAGCAATCCTGCATAACTAATACATGAAACTAGTTCATGTTAAGATTACCTCTTGTTGATATGTCTCTTGGTCAGATTCATGTTCATCAGACAGGTTCTAGTCCGGATCCGGATCTTATTTTCTTGTATCGTTGGTACCTTTTTTGCTTGGTAGGTTAGGTGGTAAAAGTGATTTAATTTTATCGAGGCCAAGCGTAGAGAAGAATGTGTGATTCCTCAAGACATTAATGTCCCTCTGCCACTCGTAATCGCAGCGCACGTCTACTTCTGTTTGGAAAAGAGGAAAACTTCTGTAAGGTTGGCCTACCACTGTAAATAAAACTAGATCTAAAAACTTTTATAAGAAACAGTAGGATGTTCCTAGCTGAAACAAGATCCTGAAAAGGATGTTCCTAGTCAAAACAGGATCTTGAGAAGAACTAGTGTAGATATGGGATCTGTCAGATCTAAAAACTTCTATAAGAACCAGTAGGATGTTCCTAGCCGAACAAGATCCTGAAAGGATGTTCCTAGTCAAAGGAAGATCCTAAGAAGACCTACTGTAAACATGGGATCTACCTAATAAATAAAAACAAGTGCACAAATGGGATCTACCACATGGGAAAACACGCTACTACGAATCCACCGGGGAAGCTGAACCGAGGAGGAAAACATTGTACCTTGTTCTGGATATTTTCTTCGTACGACCTTCCCTCTTGGTTCCATTGTGTCATCGTTGCTGGTTCTACAGAGGCAGATGGGAAAGGGGCTGAAACTATGAGCGGTAGATTTGGGACAATGGAGGAGATGAGGTGAAGATTTGATCTGGCGGCGAGGAGGGAAGGGAAATGGGGGCGGAAAGATTTTAGATGGTGAGGAGTACAAGGGAGGGAAGGGACGGGGGCGGGGATAATTTATCCATTTCGGTGGAGGGCCCTGTCAGATTACCAATATACCCTTCCATTATGGTGGTGGCTGAAACGGGGCGCTGCTGGGAAGGGGGAAGCAAAAAGGACATTTAACATCTGCTTTGCCCGGGCGTCCGAAATTCCAAATATTTAAATAGTACGCAAGTTTGTTCTCGAGACTGGTCAGCGTTATATACTAGCGGCAAAGGATGTTCCTCTTATCTAGATACTAGTACAAAGGATATTCCTTTGTTAGGAACCACTCATTTCATTTATGTACTTCTTCGTTTATGTACTACTGCGCAAGTAGTAAAGAACGGGAGGGCGTACTTTGGATGATTTGTCAGATGATTGTTGACGGCTGTTAAGTACTACTTTCAGCCATCAATATTCTCACATAAATGGAGGCATATGCATTATTTACTTGCATTTTGGTTTGAATAATGTAGTTCCACTTGTCCTTGGAGATTATTTGTATGTAGGTGAAATAAGCATTAAAAGAGATGGAAACCCACCTTCTATGGAAGAACCATGCCAACTCAGCTGAACAGGTGGCTGCCACCAAGGAAACACATGGCAATCCACATCACTGATCCAAGGGAGGCACTCACCGACGAATCAGAGAGCACCACATAGACTTCACATGGATCAAAGGTCCCACCTCGGATACCAAAACAAGCCATGCACCGGGGATGGATTAGAGGGCCCACAGGGCAGCCACCCAGAGGAAAACCACCCCGAGTGGGGGGCCTAGTGGCCGGCCGATCCTAGGATCGGTCGAATCGACCTAGTGTCCCCCCATCTCGTCCCTACACGTGGCAGCTGCTCATTAGTCACTTGCTTCACTTTCAGGTGTTTTGAGGCCATTTGGTACCCGAGGCAAGCCTCCTCCTTGCCTATAAATAGAAGGGGAGGGGCTCCCATTTCACACACACCACTCTCTCATTCTCCTCTCACTTTTAGTCTCCAAGGCTAGGGGGTAGGCTAGAGTAGCTCTTATTCAGGTTCCAAGTCTACTTTGGAATCTAGGTATGAGTTCTCTTTTATCTTTATATTTCATTGTATGACTTTGATCTACTTCAGTTATTCAACTATTTCATATAAAGTCATGGTAGATCATATGCTTGATATGGTCTTGAGTTCATCTCTTGTTCGTCATTTAGAGTCTCGTGTTCTTCGTGAACAGTACCTTTTGATCCACTTGAAGGATGATTTACTCATTCCTTATGTGTTTGTTCATAAGTTAGAGGCTCGTGTTCTTCACGAACACGACCCTTTGATCTTGGTGACAAGACATAAGAGAGTTCATATCCATTTGTATGTCTAGCCTTAGTTGACCCTGTTAGATGGCATGATAGTGTTGCATGAGGTTTGTGTTCAAGCTACGGTACTCGGTCTAAGTTGACTAGTCTTCTGGTGGCTCTCACCCTGGGTCACAATCGCCCGGGCCGGGTGAAGTCTAGCAGCAATGCAGGCATGGTGCCTGGGTTGTGTGGCTACATTAGCTATGAGCATGCCCCCCATAACGATTGAGGTAGGCCGCAGTGGTGACCACTGTTGGACCCTTTGGAACCCTCTGCGCTGGGGTATTGCTGTAGGAGTCTAAAGTATAGTCTAAGAGTGCTAGTCGTCGCGGGCTATCTCCCCGTTTGTACCTGGGTGCTAAACCTTACCCTCTCATACAATGTTTCATGCCTATCTCTTGTATCTTCTAGTTTTGTATGTATAGTACATTAGAACCTAGAGGTAACTCATATGTTCCCCCTAAGCCTAGAGTACTAGAGTAGAGGTAGATCTGAGTGTGCGTCACACTACCCTATCATATCTTTATCTTACCCCTGCCTTTGTGTTGTTGTTTCTTATATCTATCTCTTGGTTTACATTCAGTTCAAAAGCATAAGTCTATGATATCCACCTTTGCCTTCCACGGATACGATACCCTTGGAATATTCTCCTTCCTTGGGGAAATGCTACAATGGTTTATCTGTGCGCTTGCAGATTCGTTCATGATCGTTTAGATTTACCTTTGGCAAGTCTTGATGTTCACACTAACTCGGTGTCGTTAGTGGCGACGTTAAGAAATGCCAACAAGCATTTCTAGCACTGACACTAAGGATGGATTCCAAATCTGTTCTTAAGTGATCGACGCTAAGAAATGTCAACAAGCATTTCAGGCGCCGTTGCCGGGTAAGGCACAGGATTATCATGACTATGCTTTTCATCTGTTTATAAATCATGAGTAGGTTAGGGCAACTCTCAATGCAGACTAACCTTGATTGTCTTATTTTATCTTCGGATAATGAAGACAGGTAGTGTATGACCGGTTTCGACTTACCGAAAAATTTCACTGAAGATCCAGAGTCACTAGTGAGGAAAGCTCGAATTCATTTCGGCTCACCTCGTCGTACTCGTCCGGAAAGCGAACCAACTTCCTTTGTACCATCCACGTCAAACGCTATGGGCCAGAAGACACTTTGTGAGTACTCAGCTCCTTTTGCTGACCAGGTGCTGCAAGGCCCTGAGGTGGCAATGGGGACTGAAAAATTTGAGATCAAGACGGGTCTAATCACGATGGTACAGGCTAGCCCATTCTGTGGCAAGTCAAATGAGGATGCCAATGCCCATCTGCAGCAATTCCTAGAGCTATGCAGCACTTTCATCATCAGGGGTGCAAATATGAATGTTGTTTGTATCCAACTGTTTCCATTTTCTCTCCTGGGGAAGGCCAAGTAATGGTTCTACGCGAATCGTGATGCCATTAATACTTGGGATAAGTGTTCAGAGGCATTCCTCAAGAAGTTCTTCCCATTGGATAAAACCAATGCTCTTCGTGGGAGAATCTCTGGTTTTCAGCAAGCAGCAAGTGAATCTATTCTAGAGGCTTGGGAAAGACTTCAGGAGTATGTCCTGGCCTGTCCTCACCATGGGATGGAGGATTGGCTTATTCTTCAAAGCTTTTATAATGGGTTGACTCCGACAGCCCGAGGCCATATTGATGCTGCTGCTCAAGGAGCATTCTTCTCACTCACTGTTGATAATGCTAAATTACTCATTGAGAAGATGGTATCCAACCAAGGGTGGAGTGATGAAAGACTCCAACCACGTCCTAGGGGTACTCATACTGTCATGGAAGCAGATATGATTACTGCCAAGCTGGACCTTCTTATGAAGAGACTAGACGACTACACCAGTGAGAAGGCTGCCAGGCCACCACTACTCTGCGTATGGATTCTCATATGACTTGTGAGGTCTGTGGCAACACTAGGCACTCAGGAAATTATTGTCCGGAGACTCAGGAGGAAGTGATGTACATGAACGGCAACAACAATGGTTATCATCCACCTCAACAAGGAGGCCAAACGTGGAATCCACAACACCCTTATTATCAAGGGGGACCAAAGTAACTCTTACAATCCCAATCAACCCTCCTTGAGAGATCTCGTTTTCGGGCAGGCTAAGATTAATGAAGGTGTTAACAAAAAGCTAGTTGCCCTTGATAAAACCTTGGAAAGTCTCAATGTTAAGCTTGATAGTTTTTCTTCTGCTCAGAAGAGTCAGCAGAGTTTTAACAAAATGTTAGAAACCTAGTTAGCTCAGTTTGCTGCTTTGGTTCCGTCTGCTGATAACAGGAGGATCCCGTGACAACCCGTATCCTCTTGTGAAAATGTTACTGTAGTGTCGACTAGGTGGGGTAAGCCACCTAGGAAGACACATGCTCCTACTATGCAGGAAGGCCCATACAACAGATTCTAGATCCATGGGAGGAATCAGCAGTTGTGCACAGAAGAGATCCCGGCTATCCAGCTATTACGTGCACCATCTATTACAGGACTATCAGGCATGCCCTTTGTGACCTTGGTGCAAGTGTTAATCTCATGTTCAAGGCCATGTTCGAGCAAGTGGGATATCCAGCTCTCTCTCCAATAGCACGGACTATCCAACTCGCCGATTCAACGATACGATATCCAGAAGGAATTGTTGAGAGCTGATTGGTCAAGGTCAAGAACTCTTATGTCTTCACGGATTTCGTGGTCCTTGATATGGATGACGAGGGAGGAAGGCCGCTCATCCTTGGGCGACCGTTTCTCAGTGATGTCCGAGCTAGAATCAATGTGGGGGCCGGAGTAATCCGTTTCTGCATTGGGAAGAAGAACTTGAAGTTCAAGTTTCAAGACAAAGAAGAGCAATGCTATTTGGTGCAAGATAGTGTTGAGCAGCTTGGGGGAAGGACGGAGCCTTCAACCCCAAAGAAGAAATCTCCGTCAAAGAAGCAAAAGAAAATTCATAAGGAATGGTGGAAGGTTGAGAAGGCACCACCCTCTACTTCTCAGGAGTGGGGTGCCTAGTGGAATTAACCACTGAGAAGAGTCCAACTTGTCAGACTAAAAATGATGAGTCCTTTCTGCCAAAATGGTTAAAGCTGGTATTTATCTCATATTTCCCTTTCCAAAATTTTAGTTGATTTCTACAACTGCATATTTGATTTTTCCAGACCTTGCATGTACATGCTAGATTTTTCTAGCCCTTTTTCCTTTTTGAAATAAAATTTTTGAAAATAGTTTCTGAGTTTGAAAGTTCTAGAAAAATCATTTGAAAAATATTTTGGGCGATTTTGGGCCGAAGCACTCAGGCGGGCCACCAGCTAGCCGTTTGGGAGCCACTGGCCAGGGCAGAAGGTAGGTGGGCCCGACCTGGGTCGACCGACCACAGGTTCGACCGAAGCAGCCCAATGGCTGTTGGGCCCCACCTTGCTCCAACGGCTCCTAGCCATTGCCCAACGGCCATTTCTGGATGCCCGACACATTTGCCTATAGATAGCAGGGGGAGAGGGGGTGTTCTTCACCCATTCAACTCATTTCAGTCACACTCCCCTCTCTGCTCCTTGCTCTCTTGGTTTTCTTGGATTTCTTGCTCGAGTTTGGATCATCAAGTGTTCTCTCTATTGTGTTGCTGAAGTATTGCTATTGGTGGAGCAAGCTCGGTAAGAATTTCATTCAATTTCACTAATCCATCACCGAGTCGCTCTTGTTGTCCCATTGTTGTGCTAGCATGAATTGGGCGGCAAACACTCTCCGAACGGTGACACGCTCCCGTTCACGGGCAAGCGTGAGTTCATCCGTCCCATCCGAGCCGAGGCCGAGCCCATCAACGATGGATTATGAAGAAGAGCAAGCCAAACCTCAAGCAGCGGAGGAGGTCGTCGACGACACCCCTACCTCAGCTTGCGGGGCGCTCAAGAGGAGCAAGCCTACGCTCTTCTAAAGGATCGAGTCTTCGCCCACACCCGGGGCTTTGACCCGGCTCTCATGGAGAAAACAGGTATGAATCTCGAGTTTGCTTCTATTTAGTCTGCTCTTGGTTGGGAGGAGTTTGCACCGGTTACAAAGCCTGGCTCTCGGCCCCTTACCATCCAGTTTCTTTGCTCTCTTGCCGAGGTGGTTGATGGTATTGAGTTTTGTCTTTTCGGCACCGATTACCATATTTCTTGGAAGGAACTTAGTCGTCTCCTTGGTTTTAGTCCTCGTTGTGCTGTTTCTTTGAAGAAGGCTTGTGAGGATTTTGTTCGAGACTCTTTCTGGGCAGACATCTCTGGTCTTGTTTACAGTGGCAAATTTGTGCCTCGGTGCAATGATATTGTGCATCCCACTCTTCGTTTGTGGCACAAGTGGCTCACCATTACTCTCTTTCCTCGAGAGGATGTTCGGCCCGTGCGCAGCGATGAGTTGATACTTTTATACGCCACTGTTAAACAGATCAAGGTCTCTCCCGTTAAAGCTATGATTCGGCTGTGGTTGACGAATTTCAAGATGATAGGTCCTATTGAGTGTACATCTTTGGTGACTCATATTGGTCTCAGACTCAGGGTTCTCAGCGGGAATCCCGTACTCTTCATCGAGACGCCCCGAGTTCTCATTGATGAGGCATACTTGATCCAAGGGCATATACTTAAGAGTGGCCCAAATGATTCTTTGACTCTCTTCTTCCCGGGTTATGCAAATCAAATCCTGTTACCTAACCCGAGGTTTCGATTGTATAGATCGGAGTCACTAACCATTTCCCTTGTTACACTAAAGGAAAGCCGTCATGCTAGTGTTTCAGGCAGGTCCACCAGAAGCGCGGCAAAGAGAGCACACATGCAGCAGCAACAACAGTCACAGCCACCACCACAACCACAGCCTACTACACCACCGGTGGCAGGAGGGGCCTGTGCGGGGTACATGTTCGGAATTACCCCAGGATATGCACCTGGTTGGGATCAGCCCGCCTACCATCCGAGTGCGAGTGGTGAAGGACCGAATAGGCGACCAGAGAGGGGGGGAGTGAATGGGAGCCAATAAAAATTCTTCGCGAAGGTCGAACTCGGCCTATACCCCGATTACCACTCCGAGTACTCGCACACACTAGAGAAGCTCTAGACTAGGCACACACAAGCCTACAAGTCCTAGAGACAAGTCTTGAAGCAAAGCGCGGAAGCACAAGACAAGAATCAAAAGACTTAGCCAAATCTGCGAAGCCTTGGGCGGACAGTCCGGACGAGTATGGCGGACTGTCCGCAAGCCTGGCGGATAGTCCGTGAACCCTCGGCGGACAGTCCGAGAAAGGACCCCGAACCTCCAGTGCTGCACTGAGGAAATTCGGACAGTCCGGGCAAGCACCGCGGACGGTCCGGCACCTCGCGGACGGTCTGGCTGAACTTGCTAAAAACCCTAGACAAAAACCGAGCCACGAGGACAGTCCGCACACCCCACGCGGACAGTCCGAAAACCCCTTGCAACAAAACCCTAGAGGCAAAACAGATGAAAACGCGAACACGCAAGAACACGCAACGAACTCCGACGAACAGGAGCCACGCGGACTGTCCGCGCCTACCAGGTGGAAGGTCCGCCATGGACGAACAGAACCAAAAACTGCTCGAGCTCGGGAGTCAACTCCCCCTTTCCATCACCGGATCTCCAAAACGGCTAGAGGTCTTGAGACAAGATTTGGGGGAGATGAGTAGCGTCACAAGATGAAGCTATGCCCCAAAAATCACAGCCTCTAACTCCCTAAATCACCTGGAATCACGGATCACACGAATGACCACCAAGAACTCGGGCTCCAACCAAAAACGCACGAATCGAAGGCTTTTCCCGGCGTTTGAGGGGTCAAGATCACACACAAAGATGCGCAAGGCATCCACCCATGATCCCCTCAAAGAAATCCGAGAAGAAACGCCCTCAAATCCACGAATCGAGCGAAGAACGAAACCCCCCAAAAATAGCCCTAAAAATGACACGAAAATCACAAAGAGCTAGGAGATCACCGCAACGCCGAATGCTTCCATACATCCAGAGGTCAGAGTCTATACAAGAATCTAGCCTAAGGAAAGCAGAGGAAAAGAAGCAGTCCAGAGCGATCTACCAGGGGAGGAAGCCCTAGAGTCCAAGAGAGAGAGATGCCATCCACCTCTCTGCTATTTATATGAGGTCCACCGGAGGAGGCAAATGACCACGCTACCCCTACAACTCAAATAGAAGATACACACCCATCAGGGGCAATATGGTCAAGTCTTCATCGAGCGGACACGCTTCCACCGCGGGGTTGCTTAGCCTTGACGCAAGCCCCGTGATCACGCCACGTGCCCCCCACCTCGAAGCTTCCCGACACTCCCGGATGCCCGTCTCCGTCGCATCGGGCCTCCGACTTGGTTTTGCGGCCCAAAACAAGAAACCGTCCACCGATGGTTTTGTGGGCAAACCACCAAACCCCGTGTGCAAAGTTTGGGCTTGATCTGCTACCTTGCACCGGCCCATGTTCACAACTTCAGCCCGCTAGTCTTGCACTGCACGGCTCGCACTTGACCCCATCGGCCACCGGGTCCATCGAACCAAGCCTACTTGCCTCTCATCACCCGAAGGCCGCCACGGCTAAGGCCTTTCGTGCTTATTCTTCACCTGCACCGACACAAGTCAAACCGCAACCTGTACCTGCAGACTTAGCCAAGCATCAGTCCACACAACATTGTCAATCATTCATCACTAAGGAGCGACCCTCCACTGGTCTTCAGACACACCTGGTCCTCAATCTCCCCCTTGATGAGTGCATTGACAACACCCATAGTAACCATTATAGAGAAAAACAAAAGAAAAGAGCCACAAACACAAACCTCCAAGCAAGTGATCCAAAGCCACAAGTGAAAACAAGATCACTCGCCAAACCAAGTCTCAGCCCCCTAAAGCAAGGGCAATGGCTCAACACAGCCGAGACAAAACAAAGCTCACAAGGAGCACATCTCAAAGCACAAAACTCAGGCAAACCAAAGGAGCTCCCCCTGCACATATGCAAACTCCCCCTGAGCAAATGCAACCTCTTCTTCTCATTTTTTCTCCTCACATGCAACATCTCACAAATGCATACCAATTTTCCACAAAATCTCCCAGAATGCATACAACTTCTCCCAAAACTCTCCCCCTTGTTGACAATGCATGAATCAAGGTATATGAAACTCTTCCCCTTGTTTTCATGAAAAATGCATGTCAAAGCATATATACAGTCTACCAAGCTTCTCAAATATACAAAGAGCACAACAAAATGCTACACATGAGACATAGAGCAAGCAAAGTAGACATGGTGTAGTTAGCACATTGCCATCAAGAAGGTAGAGACATATAAGCATGTGACATGGCCAAAAGTAATTTTAAGCAATTTTTTACAAAGAAGCATTCATCTCATGAGCAAAGCCCTATCCATGGCAATTTGAACACAAAGACACTAGATCATCCAAAGTTTATACAAGGTCACAAATTCTCATCACAAGATCATGGTAAACGCCCACAAGCTACTCAAGTCATGTTAAAGCCACCGAGCCATGTGTCTACTTCTTAAAATGAGACTTCTCATGGTAGACAACATGCTACGGTTTAGCACCAAAGATATGGATATCAAAAACAAAAAAACTTGATTAGGAGCTCATTTTTCAAGCATAAGGCAATTCATACACCAAATTCATTTTCAAGTTTAAACATGGTACATGAAATGCCTTTGTGGCAAAAAGAAGCTTATGCTCCTCCACAAGTGAACAAATGGGCTAAACATTTACAATGACAAACAGGTCTTTGACCCCATGCAAACAGAATATGATACTCAAGCACAAACTAAACATGATAGAGGCATTTGAGCACAAATTGAATATAGACAAGTATCTACTCATGAGTGAAGCAATTTTATCATTTTCACAAACATACAACTATCTCATCATACATATATGGCAAAACCATCAAGAGCATAACATTCACATCACCATTTACCAAATATGCACATATCTCACACATAGCACATCTGTGATCAAAGTATATAAGAGAAGCTTTTCCTTGCACAAGTGATCCAAAGATGGCTATCCTACCAGGTTTTGTACAGAAAGTAAAATGCATGCATGGAATGCAACAAAATGAAACATATATCACATATATACAAGAGAAGCTCCAAGACCCAGCTAGAAAGGAAAGCAAACTCCAAGTTCACCCCGCAAGCGAGTGAAAGTGACTTGGTCAAGTGGTTTGGTGAATATGTCGGCTAGCTGATCTTGGGTAGGTACATAACAAGGATATGTTTCCCTTCTCAACATTGTTCCTCAGAAAGTGGTATCTCACTTCTATGTGTTTCGTTTTGGAGTGAAGGACTATGTTTTTGGCTACACTTATGGCACTGGTGCTGTCACAAAAGAGTTGAACCTGGGAGCACTCCTCACCAAAGTGGCTCATAGTGTAGGTCATCCATAAAAGCTGGGAACAACAACTAGCAGCAGCTACATACTCGGCCTCTGTAGTGGACTGGGCTACACTGGATTGCTTGCGAGATGACCAAGAGACCAAAGAAGAACCAACAAACTGACAACACCCAGAGGTAGACTTGCGGTCCAATCAACACCCAACAAAATCAGCATCTGAGTACCCGTGAAGTCTGAGTGTCCAGGAGGCAGAGTACCAAAGACCAAACTCAGGAGTGTAGTTCAAGTACCTGAAAATCCGCTTGACAGCCTGCCGATGTGAAGTCCTCGGTGAAGCCTAAAAACGAGCGCACAGACACACACTAAACTGTATGTCCGGCCTCGTCGCCGTCAAGTAGGGGAGGGAGCCGATCATGCTCTGGTACTCCTTCTGGTCCACGAGTTCACCATCCTCATCCGCATCCAAAGCCGTAGTGGTACTCATCGGTGTAGTCAGCGGCTTGGAGTCGTTCATGCCAAACTTCTTCACCATGTCCCTGGTGTACTTCGCCTGATGTACAAACGTCCCGTCCTTGCACTACTTGATCTAGAGTCCTAAGAAAAACTGCAGCTCGCCCGTCATGGACATCTCAAATTCTTTGCTCATGTCATCTGCAAATCTGGCAACAAGATCATGAGAAGAGCCACCAAAGATTATGTCATCCACGTATATCTCAACAATCAAAAGGTCATTTCCATGCTTAAGGAGAAAGAGGGTCTTATCAACTGTGCCCGTCACAAACCCCTTACTCAGCAAAAAGCCTCTCAACCTGCCATACCAAGCTCTCGATGCCTGTTTCAACCCATAGAGTGCTCTCTAGAGTTTGTATACACGGTGTGGGTATTTTTCACTCTCAAACCCCGGGGGTTGCCTCACATACACTTCTTCCTCTATCACCCCATTCAAGAAAGCACTCTTCACGTCCATTTGGTACAACTTGAATCCTTTACCCATGGCAAAGGCTAGAAGGATCCTAATAGCCTCCAAACAGGCCACAGGAGTAAATGTCTCCTCATAATCTATACCCTCTTTCTGGTTGAACCCCTGAGCCACCAACCTCGACTTGTTTCTCACAACCATCCCATTCTCACCCTCTTTGTTCTTCCACACCCACTTGGTACCTATGGGACGGCAATTTGGCGGTGGATCGACTAACACCTAGGCCTGGTTTCTCTCAAAGTTTTCCAACTCCTCATGCATGGAATTCACCCAATTCTCATCAGACAAAGCGTGTCGAATATCTTTGGGCTCAAACGACACAACAAAAGCAGAGTGAGCGAAACGAGAAGTGTTTCTTGACCTCGACCATGTAGTGCATTCATGAAGGTCACATATGATCGTCGTCGGTGGGTGATCCACTTGTACACGCCGGGGAGCCTCTCGCCTGGACACAATCTCCCCCTCAGCAGCAGCCTCCACTCGAACAGCCCCAGTCGTAGTGGGTGTAGGGGATGGACCATCCTCGATCGTCGTCGTCGTAGTGGAAGTAGCATGTACATGATCAGCTACTAGAGCATCACCACCATAATCGTCTTCATCTCCATCTCCATCCTTCTCATCCTCAAAGATCCTCGCTCCAATCTCCTCGTCACCTGCACACTCAAAAGCAGAAGAGCTACATGGCTGTGTCTTGTCGAAGGTTACCTTGCAAGTCTCCATGATTCGGTTAGTGTCAAGGTTCAGCACACGATATGCTCTAGAGTGAATCGCATAACCGAGAAAGATACCATCTGAACATCTAGCCTCAAACTTATCCAACTTGCCCTTCTTCAGAATCAAACACTTGCAACCAAAAGCTCTAAAGTGACTCACCTTGGGTTGTCGCTCATGCATCAGCTTATAAGAGGTCTTCTTCTTGAAAGCACGAAGGAAAATGCGATTTGAGACATAGCAAGCGGTATTGACCACCTCGGCCTAGAAACACCTAGGAGTCCTATGCTCATCGAGCATCGTCCTGGCCATCTCACAAAGGGTCCGGTTCTTCCTCTCCACTACGCCATTCTGGCAAGCGATGTATGGAGAAGAGTACTGATGATCAAGACCAAGATCACTACAAAAAGCATCAAAATGAGAGTTCTTGAATTTCATGCCATTGTCACTGCGTATAGCTCGAATGGCATCACCACGTCTCTCATTCTTCAACCTCAAGATCAAGTCTCAAACAAAGCCAAATGTCTCGCTCTTATCCTCCAAAAAGAAAACCCAAGAGTACCTCGAAAAATCATCACCCACAACAAGAACATACCACTTCCCACCCGCAGAGCGAACACGAGCTGGCCCAACCAAAACCATGTGCAATAGCTCACAAGGTCGCTCGATCATGACCACAGTCAGAGGGGCGTGAGAAGCAGCAACCATCTTTCCATGCTGACAAGAAGCACAAACCAAATCCTTCTCGAATTTCAACTTAGGCAATCCTCGGACAAGATCTAGACCACTCAAGTGGGAAAGCAACTCAAAGCTCAAGTGTCGCAACCTCCTATGCCATTTCCAAAGCTCGGCCGTAATGCCAGCAATAAAGCATCAAGGAGGACCAACAGACTGGGAAAAATTGGCACGAAAGATTTGACCCTCGGGGACGATCGTACAAACAAGATCGCCTCGAGAATCAAGCACACGAGAAGCGCCTAACTTAAAATGAACCTCAAAACCTTCGTCAAGCAACTGGGATACTGACAACAGGTTAAAACCAAGTGACTTGACCAAAGCCACACTCTTCAGGGTCACCTTGCTACTCACCTTCACCATACCTTCAGCAAGCACTCGTCCTCTCCCATTGTCCCCGAAAGTGATGTACTCCCTTGTACTCACCGGGGTGAGGCTGGAGAACCACCCACGATCTCCGGTCATGTGACATGAACAACCGGAGTCGATCAACCAAAAGTCCTCCAAGCCTCCCACTTGCAATCAAAAACGAGAACGAGAATGAGCAAGCGACTCAACACTGGGGTTAGTACCAAAAGAGTCAAACCAGTGTCGAGGCATTTGCTCAAAAGAAGGGTTAGCAAAATCACGCCTATCAGAACCTCTAGGTGGAGCCCTCTCACGCCTACCACCGAAGAACCTGTAACATCTCATTGGAGGACTACGCGCACCACGAGGGGGAAAACGTGGCTCGTAGTCCATCTGAGACCCAAAGCTCTGATCGTGCCTCCCAAACTAGTAACGGTCACAAGAAGGAGCACGTCGAGCCAACTCATAATGCCCAAACCCAACACGCCTATCTCTCTAAGAAAAACCACCTCCACCTCCACGAGTGGGAACTGTACGCATATACACCTCACCCCTAGGTAGAGGCACTCTACGAGGCTCAGGCACACCACGAGAAAGGTTGTACCTGTCCTTGTTTGCCATCTCCCTAGCAAACCTTTCATCCCTCTTCCTCCTAAAACAGAACTCATCGTTATGCCCATCCCTCCCACAATACTCACAATGGAAGCGGATCGGCTGTGGCTTAGGTGGTGGCTTTTCTGTGGGCTTCTCAACAGCTTTCTCTCCTGACTTCCCCTCAAAGACATTCCCTGGGTGCTCACAAACTTGATGGGTTTTTGGTAATTTTCTATTTTGTGGGGGAACACTGGTGGGTCTGGAGTTGTATCAAGCTTGTTTCTGAGGTAGTTTGGCTTGGGTGCATATTTGTTCATGGGTACGGTGTGTGGTGGAGTAGGAGTCTCTCCAACTTTCTCTTCTCCCTCACCAATCTTCTCACCACTCTTGCCAGCCCCCAACGCCTGACCATCAAACCTCTTGAACTCAGCCAACATCAAACTCAATTGTGGCTCATGCCTAGACAACCAACTCATCAATTTCCTAAGCTCATCATTTTCATCCTGCAAACAGTCAACATAGTGTGCAACTTCCTGGTTTTTCAAAGCATGCATTTCCCAGGTAGAATATGATGTAGGAATGGGAGCTTTCAAAGCAACCTCAAGAGAAGCTATCCTGGTGCGAGACTCATCTAGCCTAGCATGCAACACAGGACAAGAAGTGCAAGCACCTAACAAAACAGGTCTAGATTTCAATTCATCACACTCAAACCTAAGCACATCTAGTTCCTCAAGAGTAGAGGCATGCTTCTCCTTGAGAGCAGTCAAATTAGTCAGAAAAACATTGCAATCACTATAATCAACCTCATCAGAAACAACAGGAGCAGCTTTCAAAGAGCCTATCTCATTTCTAGCATCAACAAGCAAGGACTCAAGCTCAACTATATTATCCTTAGCATCACCCAACAAAGACCTAAATTCCCTCTTCTCCTTGTTGGTCTTCCTAAGCACATCATCACTGTTATCAAGCAACTAATTGAGCTTAGCATTCTCCTCTAGCAAGAAGTTGGGATCATGTCGTACCTCTTCCTCGGAGTCGGTGTTCGAGTCCGAGCTGTGCTTCCTACCCTTCTTGGAGTGCACCATGTAGCAAAATCCACCTTATGCGACGAAGCTGAGGCCGGTGAAGTTCTTGCCCGAGTGCTGCTTGTCCTTGCGCCGATCTTGCTCTTCATCACTGCTCGAATCGGAAGAAGCATCGCTTGATGTGGAGTCGATGTCGCTCACTTCAGCAACCATCGCTCAAGTGGTCTTCTTCTTGTACCCGCTACTCTTCTTCGGCCTTCTCTCGCCCTTGTCCTTGCGCTTGTCCTATTAGTCGTTCCGGGAGTGGTGCTTGTTGTAGTCGTGCTTGGGCTTGCCCTTGTAGTCGTTCTTGATCTCCATGGCTTCAGGGCATTCGGTGATGAAGTGCCCGTTCTTCCCGCACTAATAGCACATCCTCGAGCTCCGCCTTACATTCTTGCGGTTCTTGTACATCCGCCCAAACCTCTTGCTCAACAGGGCAAGATCATCCTCGCTTAGCACCTCAAAGTCCTCATCTGGCAAAGACACAAGACAAGACAAAGAGAAACCAACAGAGTTAGCGCTAGTCCTTGATCCTGAGACAAGAGCCAAACTATGAGGATCAGTGGGGCTCTCGCTCTTGGCTCTCAAGCCACGATCAACCTCTGAAGACCCGAGCTTGGAAAACAGCTCATCAAGTGATAGTGTATCATACACGCTCGACTCCTCAATGGCCTTGACCTTGGCACTCCACACAGACCTATCCAGGGCATGCAAAAGCTTGATAGCTTGATTATGAACCATGTATGGGAGCCCTGTCACATTGGCCCTCATGTTGTTGACTATGCTGGTGAAGCACTGAAACATAGCAACAGTCGACTCACAGGGGAGATGAGTGAAGTTCTCGTACTCTCTCTGGTAAGTGGAACACAAACGGGCTTGCACCTGGGCATTGCCAACATGAGCATTTCTCAACTTAAGCCAAATCTTTCCGGCCACATTCTCTCCGTACACTTGCTCGAACTCCGAGGCACAGAGAGCACGGAACAAGTAATCAACGGCCTTACTGTTGGCCTCACACATGTCCCGTGAACCTGGAAGCAGAAAACTATCTGGGATGACATATTGAGGATTCTGAGTGACGTCCCAGATCAGAGTTCCCTTCCCCCGCAAAAATGCGCCCATGCGCCTCTCCCACATAGGGTAATTCTTGCCATCAAAATGCGGAGGACCTGACCCTTACCATAATCGCCCATCTTTGGATCTTAGACAGGTTAGAATCAAGAAGATTCGTAACCGGCTCTGATACCAATTGAAGGACCGAATAGGTGACCAGAGAGGGGGGGAGTGAATGGGAGCCAATAAAAATTATTCCCAAAGGTCAAACTCGGCCTATACCCCGATTGCCACTCCAAGTACTCGCACACACCAGAGAAGCTCCAGACTAGGCACACACAAGCCTACAAGTCCTAGAGACAAGCCTTGAAGCAAAGCACGGAAGCACGAGACAAGAATCAAAAGACTTAGCCAAATCTGCGAAGCCCTGGGCGGACAGTCCGGATGAGTACGGCAGACTGTCCGCAAGCCTGGCAGACAGTCCGTGAACCCTCGGCGGACAGTTCGAAAAAGGACCCCGAACCTCCAGTGTTGAACTGAGGAAATTTAGACAGTCCGGGCAAGCACCGCGGATGGTCCGGCACCTCGCGGACGGTCCGGCCCCACCTGGCGGACGGTCCGTTGCTGAAAACCCCAGACAAAAACCGAGCCACACTGACAGTCCGCACACCCCACGCGGACAGTCCGAAAACCCCTTGCAACAAAACCCTAGCGGCGAAATAGATCGAAACGCGAACACGCAAGAACACGCAATGAACTCCGACGAATAGGAGCCACGCAGACTGTCCGCGCATACCAGGCGGACGGTCTGCCACGCACAAACAGAACCAAAAACTGCTCGAGCTCGGGAGTCAACTCCCCCTTTCCATCACCGGATCTCCCAAACGGCTGGAGCTCTTGAGACAAGATTTGGGGGAGATGAGAAGCGTCACAAGATGAAGCTATGCCCCAAAAATCACAGCCTCTAACTCCCTAAATCACCGAGAATCGCGGATCACACGAACCACCACCAAGAACTCGGGCTCCAACCAAAAACGCATGAATCGAAGGCTTTTCCCGGCGTTTGAGGGGTCAAGATCACACACAAATATGCGCAAGGCATCCACCCATGATCCTCTCAAAGAAATTTGAGAAGAAACGCCCTCAAATCCAAGAATCAAGCGAAGAATGAAACCCCCCAAAAATGGCCTCGAAAATGACACGAAAATCACAAAGAGCTAGGAGATCACCGCAATGCCGAATGCTTCCATACATCCACGTGGATCGCTTCCGTGGTGGCTTTGCTCGTGGAACGTCACCACAGCAGGCTGAGCGACTGCTGGAGGAGGTGAAGGACACGGCAGAGCAGCTTGTCGATGACGTCGTGGCGGCGGCTGATGAAGAAGCTGATGGTGATGCCCTCCTGTCCCAGCCAAAAAAACTTTAAAAGTTAAAAGTTGTAATATTTTGTGGTGCTGTGGGTGCACCGGTACTCTGGTTCGTTGACATTCGGTAGTTTTAAGTAGGCGCTTTACTCTGACGGTGTCTTTGTACTGTTAATTTCTCCGGTAGTTAGTCTATTACGGGAAATCGTAGGCTCGTTGGCCTCAGTTTCCTAGCGCAGAGGGTGTACTCTCATACACGCGTAGTACCTTAGCTTGGCGAAAACCTCGACCCACGATTTAAGACGTATGCTACCAAATACTTTATGAGTCGTAAGATCTGTGTTAGATGAGCGTTTATTTAGTTTTAACATGGAAAACTTTGCTGTATGTAAAGCAGTCCCTAGGTTTCATAATTGAAACTTGGGTAAAAAAGGGCATGTAAGCAGATGTAAGAGCGAAGTAGAAAAACTTCATGAGACATGAAACTGAATTCATTGCCACAGACTGCTAACATGGATAATGTACAAAATACTTTGAATGGAAAGTGATACATAGCTTTATTATGGGTAGAAGCGGCGTAGGTGCTCGATGTTCCATGAGTTGGGCACATCCGAGCCGTCTTCCCGCATTAGCCGATAAGCACCCGGCCTACTGATTTCCTTCACTATGAATGGACCCTCCCATGGGGCTGCTAACTTGTGCATGTCCTTCTTGCTTTGGATCCTGCATAGGACTAGATCTCCGACGCAGAAAGCTCTTTCCTGCACATTTTTATCGTGGTAACGCCGCAAAGCTTGGGCGTACCGAGCTGCTTGAATCGTTGCCGCGAGCCGTCCTTCCTCGATGCTGTCGATATCCTCAATCTGCGCCTTCTCAGCCTCGTTTTCATCGTATACTTCAACTCTCGGTGCATTGAACATGAGGTCGGTGGGGAGCACCGCCTCAGATCCATATACCAAGAAGAAAGGAGTCTGACTAGTAGCACGACTCGGCTGTGTCCGCAGTCCCTAGAGTACTGCAGGGAGTTCGCGTAACCAGCGGGTCGCGTACTTTTTCAGGCGATCGAAGATGCATTTTTTGAGTGCTTCGAGCACCGCTCCGTTAGCTCGCTCAACTTGACCATTGGCGCGTGGGTGCGCGACTGAGGCACGTGCCACCTTGATGAGGAGTTCATCGCAATATTCCTGGAACTCCCTTCCTGTGAAGTTTGTACCCAGGTCGGTTATTATCCTGTTGGGGACACCGAATCTATGCACGATTTCTCCTATGAACTCGGCTGCCTTGGCAGCCATGAGCGCCTTGATTGGTTTGACCTCAATCCATTTGGTGAACTTGTCAACTGCTACCAGGATGTGGTTGTACCCTCCGGATGCTTTGTTGAAAGGCCCGATCATGTTGAGTCCCCAACACGCGAAGGGCCATGAAACGGGTATCATCTGCAGAGCTTGGGCTGGAACGTGTATTTGTTTTGCGAAGAATTGGCATCCCTCACAACGTTTCACCAACGTCTCAGCATCTGCGACGGCCGTGGGCCAGTAGAAGCCAGACCAGAAACTTTTCCAACAATGGTTCTTGCTCCGGCGTGGTTGCCACACATGCCACCATGAATCTCCGCTAGGAGTTGTCGTCCTTCTTCCTTCGGTATGCACTTCTGGAGTACTCAGGACTGTCCGCCTCGGCGATACAGGTTGTCGCCGATCAGGACATAGTTCTTGCTCCTGTGACTGATCCATTCGTGCAACACTCGCGTCTCCCTTTCCTGACCTGGTAAAAGATTCGGGAGCATACCGTCCTTCATATACTCGACCATCTCTGAGATCCACTCGGGTTGTGGCTCAATCATTAGGACTTCGCCGAGTCCTTCTGATGGATCGACTTGCGCATCGGGGTTCTTGATGGAAGGCTTGATCAGGTCTTGAACAAAGACACCCGGTGGTACCTGGGCTCTCGTGGATCCCATATTTGCCAGCTCATCGACTGCCTTGTTATCATCATGGAGTACATGCTGAAACTCTAGGCCATAGAACTTGCCTTCAAGTTTGCGGATCTCCGCGCAATATGCGTCCATCTTCTCGCTGGTCCGGTTCCATCTCTTGTTAACCTGGTTCACCACCAAGGCAGAGTCGCCCTTGACCATCAAGTATTTTATCCCGAGCGATACGGCGATACGGAGCCCGTGGAGGGCCGCCTCGTACTCGGCCGCGTTGTTCGAAACCTTGAACATGATCTGCAGGACGTATCACAGTTTCTCTCCTGTTGGGGAGATGAAAATTATGCCAGCCCCGCCTCCTTGAATCCTGAGTGATCCATCAAAGTACATGGTCCAGTACTCAGGTTCAGCGGCAGTGGATGGCGTTTGGATCTCCGTGTATTCCGCCACGAAGTCTGTGAGTACCTGCGACTTGATCGTGTTACGTGGTACGAAAGTTATGTCGTGTGCGGCCAGCTCGATGGACCACTTCACGATCCTTCCCATGGCATCTCTGTTGTGCAGGATGTCGCCTATGGGGTAGTCGGAAACTACGACGATTTTATGAGCTTCGAATTAGTGCTTCAACTTACGTGCGGTGATCAGTAGTGCGTAGAGCAGTTTCTGCGTCTGATTGTACCGCACCTTAGAGTCGGTCAGTACCTCACTTATAAAGTAGACCGGCCTCTGGACGGCATACGCATGTCCTTCCTCTTTGCGCTCCACAACTAATACCGTGCTGACCACGTGTGTGGTAGCCGAGATGTAGAGGTAGAGAGTTTCCCCCTGTTCTGGTGCTGTGAGGATGGGGGCCTTTTGCAGATAGCTCCTGAGTTCCAGGAAAGACTTCTGGGCCTCCTCATCCCACTTGAAATCATCATTTTGATGCTTGAGGAGTTTGAAGAAGGGCAGTCCGTGTACACCGAGTCGAGAGATGAACCGGCTGAGTGCTGCCATGCACCCGGCCAGCTTTTGTACATCCTTCTGGCATCTAGGGGGCTTCATCCGAGTGATCGCGTGGATCTTCTCTGGGTTTGCCTCTATGCCGCGGTTGCTTACAAGGAATCCGAGTAGTTTTCCTGAGGGAACGCCAAAAATGCACTTTTTCTGGGTTAAGCTTCCACCGGTAAACTCTCAAGTTAGCGAAGGTCTCGGCTAAGTCCTTGATAAGATTATCGGGGTCTCGAATCTGGACCACGACATCATCTACGTATGCTTCGCAGTTTACGCCGATTTGTGTCTTCAGGCATGCCTAGATGGCACGGTGATACGTCGCACCGGCGTTCTTCAGACCAAAGGACATTGTCAAGTAACAGTATGCGCCATGGGGCATAATGAACGACATCTTGATCTGGTCTTCGACCTTCAGGCTAATCTGGTGGTAGCCTGAATAGCAATCGAGGAAACAGAGCAGGGCACAGCCCGCCGATGAATCAACGACTTGGTCTATTCGCGGGAGGGTGAAGGGGTCTTTTGGGCAGTGTTTGTTGAGATCAGTATAATCAACGCACATTCTCCATTGCTGATTCTTTTTAGATACAAGAACTGCATTAGCCAGCCAGTTTGGGTGATACACCTCTTTGATAAACTTGGCAGCTAACAGTTTCGTAACTTCTACCCCTATTGCCTCCTTGCGGTCAGCTGTGAACCGATGAAGCTTTTGCTTGATCGGTTTAGCTTTCGGGTCAACCTTCAAGGAGTGCTCGGCGAGTTCTCTGGGCACTCCAGGCATATCCGCTGGTTTCCAGGCGAATATGTCGGAGTTGGCACGCAGGAACTCGACAAGCACACTTTCCTATTTGGGGTCCAGATTGGCCCCTATGGTCGCCGTCTTCGAGGGATCCTCAAGGTTGAGTGACACCTTCTTCACGGCCTCCTTCTCCTGCTGGATCGCCTCCGTCATCGGCTTCTTGGTCGGGATCTCCAGATCTACCGGGTCGAGCTTGCTGGCAGCCACCAGGACTTCTGCAGTGCGCCTGGAAAGATCCAGGGTGGCAGCGATGTGGAGGTTCTCCTTCTCATAGGCACTGGCTGTGTTGGTGTCACCTTTGAGGGTAATGACCCCATTTGGCACAGGCATCTTCAGCACCATGTAGGTATAGTGGGGCACCGCCATGAACTTGGCTAGCGCTGGCCTGCCAAGTATGCCATGATAGGCTGTCTCGAAGTCCGCCACTATGAAGCGGACGTACTCTGTCTGGTAGTTCTCGATCGTGCCAAAGGTGACTGGCAGAGAGATCTGACTGAGTGGTACTGAAGGATCTCCGGGTACGATCCCGAAGAAAGGCTTGTCGGTCGGGCTCAAGTACAGGGGAGTGAGGCCCAACTCCTTGAGTGTGCTGGCAAACAATATATCGAGGCCACTGCCTCCATCCACCAGCATCTTGCAGAGTCCCACGTTGTGAATCGTAGGTTTCAACATGAGGGGGTAACGCCCGGGCCTGACGACGGTCTCCGGGTGGTCCTCCCTACTGAAGGTGATCGGGACTTCCGACCACCGTAGGAACTGGGGCGTGCCATGCTGGGCCGCGTACACTAGTACTTGTCTGTGAGCTTAGCCTTGCGCTTCCCCTCGATCTAGTCCGGGCCACCGTAGATCATGTTGACCGTACGGTCGGCGACCTGGAAGTCTTCCTCGTCATCATCCACAGGGGGAGCGCGTTTCCCCTTCCCCTTTTCGTTCTTGGAGGGGCCTTTGGGGCGTCCCTTGCCGGAGAAGTAGTTCTTGAGGCCGAAGCAGTCGCGAGCTGAGTGCTTGTGGTTTTTGTGGTACGGGCATTGCATGTCCAGCATCTTCTGGAACTCAGACGGGTCCATGCGCTTCGGGGCGGGCTCTACAGCCGCCACGACCTCAGTCGGCTTGCACCTCCTGTTGGGAGGTCTCTCCCTCTCGGTCCGGATCGTGGTGTGGCTGACGCGGACATGGGGAATCATCGTGTTCCTAGCGGGACTTGATGTGCTTTAGCTGGTCGCGTTCTACCTCTTCACCGTCAGCCTCCTTGTTGGCTGTGGCGAAGAGCTCGTTTACGGTCCTCAGGGGCTTCTGGGCCCACCTATTCATTAGCTTGTCGTAAGCCAGTCCATGCTGGAAGGCACTGATGACGTCGTGCTCCTCAACGAAAGGAAGAGAGTTCTTCTTTTCGGAGAAGCGCCGAATGTACGAGCGTAGCGACTCGTTCTTGCGCTGTCGGATCTGATCCAGCATCCTCCTGTTCCCCGGTCTCTCCCATGTACCGGAGTATTGGCTCGTGAAGAACTTGCAGAGGTCGTCCCAGGATGTAATGGAGTTCCTCGGGAGCCCTGCAAGCCAGTTTCTGCACCCCTTCGTGAGCATTATGGGCAAGTAATTTGCCATCACGTCGGCGTTTCCTCCCGCAGCCTTGACCGCGGTGGAGTAGATCTGGAGCCATTGCGCGGGGTCCGACATGCCGTTGTACTTGTCGACGTCGGACAACTTGAAGCCTTGGGGCCATGTCACCCGACGTAGCCTTTTCGAGAGGGAGAGGAAGCCGTCATAGGACGGGACACCCTCTCGACCTCCGCGTCATCCGTCAGCCGGCCGCTCGTAGGAGCTGTAGCTGTCCCTGGACTCCTCGTAGGAATCCGAGTAGTAGTCTTCGTACCCGCTCTGCGAGTCGCCGCGTCTTTCTCGGCGATGGGGAGCCCCATGCTCCCTGTCGTAGTCGTCGCGTCGCCTCGATTCCTGGCGGCGGCGCTCCTCGCAGTTGCGGTTGATTGTGGTCCTTACGTCGCGGCGGCGGAGCCGGTCGCGCAAGTCTTCACCTTCGTCGCGTCACGCTCTTTTGTGGCGCGAGCGGCGGGTACCCTCCGTCTCCCCCTACCCAACTGGCAGGCAGGAATCGACGTGGTTGTGCTGGGTCGCAGCGGCCTGCACCAAGGCCCGTATGCGCCCAATGTCTGGTGTAGTCGGAGGCAGCCTCTCAACCACCTCATTTAGTACAATGAGGTTTGCTTTGGGGGTCGCGTAGACCTTGTGCCCATCGTAGTCTAGGGTGAAGTCATCCTCGAGCCTTCGGGGCGGAATTCTGCTCGAGCGGCGGGTGTGATGCCGCCGTCTGTTGCAGCGCGGGCGGTCGGAGCTTTGAAAGTCCTCGTCCTCCTCCTTGTCGCCCTGGGCCTCACGGTGCCGTCGCACTCGGTCCGCGTTCTTTCATAATCGTTCGGCCTTTTGTGCGGCCGTCTCGTTATCCTGATTGTGCTTGTCCTCGGAGATTGCCGGTGGAGTCCCTGGTGCCGCCGCGTAGACAAAGGCAGGCGACCAGCTCCCATCGGATAGATCGGAAGGTGAGCTTGAAGAGCTAATCAGGATCGTGTCATCAGACCCACAGGAGGGAGAGCTTCCGTCCAGGCCGATAGCCGCCTCGAGGGACGCAAAGGACCCATCCGAAACGTACTCGGGGCCAGATCGCCCAGCAGATCAGTCTGAGCGGCGCTCACCCTTTGACTCATCTGTGGTCCAGTCGCAGAGTTGACCATCATCTTCCTCTTCCAGTATGGGGAGGAGGGACGCGTCGCGGTTCGCTTCTCGTATGGGGGAGAGAACCACGTTCACGAACCGCGGCGAATCGTCATCCGAGTAGTACTCAATTGGTTTGGACGCATGGTTCACCGCTAGGTTTCACTTCACCTCCTCCGTGATTACGGAGGCGGCGGTGCTCTTCAACCCGAAGGGAAAGCACTCAGACTGCGGGGTACCCAGCGTTGCCTCGCAGATGGCGATGGTGTCAGCCATGTGACTAATGACCCGGTCAAAAGATTCAACCAGATCGTTCACGGTTGGGTTCGATGACCCTTCAACCGTTAGATCTTGAACCGGGAGGGTTGGCCTCCGGTCTTGCTGCGACGTGCCGAAAAGGACTCGGCAGGCTTTGGGCTTGTCCAGATTGGATCTGGCAGCCAGTCTTCTCCTCGCGGGCGGTGTGGAAACCGCTCCGGAAGGCTTCTCCGTGGTGATCACGGTGTCGGAGAGAACGCATGGGATCTCTCCGATGATGATGTGACCCTGAGGAGGAGTCACATAGCCGGCCACCTGCTCGTCGATGGTGGAGACGGGATTAAGGCTCCCGAAAGGGATTCTCGCTCCCAACGCGGCGAGGAAAAGGCAACTAGCAGGGATCTTGACTGCAGCCATCAAGCTCGCCAACTATCACGGCGAACCCCTACCTGGCGCGCCAACTGTCGGTGCAATGAACCGGCAGTCCACCACGGGGTAGGCTATGGTGGTAGATTGTTTGGTGGGGATCGCCGAGACTAGAGCTAGATGGTGAACAAAGGACATAGGGTTTATCCAGGTTTAGGCCGCCGGGAGGCGTAATACCCTAGGTCCTGTGCTCGGTGTGTTGTATTGATGGTTCCACGATTGGGAATCCGATGGAGTTGTTTCTGAGGGGGGTCCCTGCCACCCTTATATAGCCTAAGGGGCAGGGTTTACAGATCTCGAGGAATCTATAGCTAACTGATTACAAGATTTGGCCTTCCGGCTCAAGCAATATCTTTCCTTACTAACCGATCTTTGTTCATGGGATGATATCTCCTCGGGCGCCGCCTCATCCTGATCCGTACGCCGTACCGTATCCCCACTCGGGTGGGCCCATACGTATACGAATACACGTCATGAAACCCCTCTGTGTGGGACCCGGGGGGTATATCCCCCACAGGGAGAGACCTTGATCCGGTTGAAAGCGGCGTATAATAGCATCATCTCATCACTGCGCACGGGCCGAACATTCTCTTGTGGAAAGAGAGTAATGGTGAGCCACTTGTGCCACAGGCGGAGAGTGTGATGCACAATATCGTTGCACCGAGGTACAAACTTGCCACTGTAAACGAGACCAGAGATATCTGCCCAGAAAGATTCCCGAACATAACCCTCACAAGCTCGCTTCAAAGAGACAGCGCAACGAGGACTAAAACCAAGAAGACGACTAAGATCCTTCCAAGAAAGACGATAATCGGTCCCAAAAAGATGAAACTCAATGCCATTCGGGGTCTCGGCAAGAGAGCAAAGAAACTGGATGGTGAGGGGCCGAGAGCCAAGCTCTGTGACCGGCACAAACTCCTCCCAACCAAGAGCATTCCAAAAGGAAGCGAACTCAAGATTCATACCTGTCTTCTCCATGAGAGCCGGGTCGAAGTCCCTGGTGTGGGCGAAGACTCGGTCCTTCAAGAGAGCATAGGCTTGCTCCTCTTGATTGCCCCACAAGCTGAGGTAGAGGGTGTCGTCGATGACCTCCTCCGCGGCTTGTGGCTCGGCTTGCTCTTCTTGCTCTTCCTCATAATCCATCATTGATGGGCTCGGCGTCAGCTCGGCGGGGGTGGATACACTCGTGCTTGCCCGCGAACGGGAGCGTGAGCGTGTCACCCTCTGGAGAGTGTTCGCCACCCAATTCATGCTAGCACAACAACAAGAAGCAACAAGAGCAATCTCGGTGATGGGTTAGTGAAATGGAATGAAGTTCTTACCGAGTTTGCTCCACCAATAGCAATAATTTCAGCAACACACTAGAGAGACCACTTGATGATCCAATCTTGAGCAAGAAATCTAAGAAAACCAAGAGAGCAAGGAGTAGAGAGGGGGGTGTGAATGAAAAGAGTTGAATGGGTGAAGAACACCCCCTCTCGGGTCCAATTTATAGAGCAAAGGGGCAGCACACCGCGGGATAGCCGTTGGGCAACGGCTAGGAGCCGTTGGCCAAGGCTCGGCCCACTTGACCATTGCTAGGGTTCGGCCGAACCCTGGTTCGGCTGGCCCAGTGGTGGGCCCGGTGCTGGCCCCCTTCGGCAGGTGTGCCATCAACGGCTATACGAAGATATGCCACGGTGCAGCGGCCAAAGTTTCCTCCAGAAATCGCCCAAATAAATTTTCTATGGTTTTCAAACTCAGAAATTATTTTCAGAAATTTTTTATTTGGAAAAGGGAAAAGGGCTAGATAAATCTAGCATGCAAATGCAAAGTTTTGGAAAATCAAATATGCAGTTTTGGAAATAAAATTTTGGAAAGGGAAATATGAGATAAATACCAGTTTTTACCTTTTTGGTAGAAAGGACCCATCATTTTTAGTCTGACGAGTTGGACTCTTCTCAGCGATCAATTCCATTCAGCACCCCACTCCTGAGAAGTAGAGGTTGGTGCCATCTCAATTTTCTGCCATTCTTTCCGAATTTTCCTTAACCTCTGTGACGGAAATTTCTTCCTTGGGGGTAAAGGCTCCGTCCTTCCCCCAAGCTGCTCAACACTATCTTGCACCAAATAGCATTGCTCTTCCTTGTCCTGAAACTTGAACTTCAAGTTCCTCTCCCCAATGCGGAAACGGACGATACCGGATCCCACATTGATTCTAGCTCGGACATCACTGAGGACTGGTCGCCCAAGGATGAGCGGCATTCCTCCCTCGTCATCCATGTCAAGGACCACAAAATTCGCGAAGACATAAGAGCTCTTGACCTTAACCAATAAACTCTCAGCAATTCCTTCTGGATATCGGATCATTGAATCGGCGAGTTGGATAGTTTGTGCTATTGGAGAGAGAGCTGGATATCCCAGTTGCTCGAACATGGCCTTGGACATGAGATTAACACTTGCACCAAGGTCACAAAGGGCATGCCTGATCTTCTTGTAATAAATTGCGCAAGTGATAGTCGGGTAGCCTGGATCTTTCTTGTGCATTACTGCTGATTCCTCCCTTGGATCAAGAATTTGTTGTATGGGCTTTCCTGCACAGTCAGAAGCATGTGTCTTCCTAGGTGGCTTACCCCACCTGGTTGACACTACACTAACATTTTCACTAGAGGATATGGGTTGCCCCGGGATCCTCCTGTTATCAGGAGATGGAACCAAAGCAGCCAGCTGAGCCAACTGGGTTTCCAACATTTTGTTGAAACATAGCTGACTCTTCTGAGCAGAAGAAAAACTATCAAGCTTAACGTTGAGACTTTCCACAGTTTTATCAAGGGCAGCTAACTTCTTGTTAATGCCTTCATTAATCTTAGCTTGCCCAAAAATGAGATCTCTCAAGGAAGGTTGGTTGGGATTGTATGAATTACCTTGGTTACCTCCTTGATAATAAGGGCGTTGTTGATTCCACGATTGGCCTCCTTGTTGAGGTGGACGATAACCATTGTTATTGCCATTCATGTATATCACTTCCTCCTGAGTCTCCGGACAATAGTTGCCTGAGTGCCTAGTGTTGCCACAGACTTCACAAGTCATGTGAGAGTCCATAGGCAGAGAAGTAGTGTCCATGGCAGCCTTCTCGCTGGTGTAGTCATCCAATCTCTTCATAAGAAGATCCATCTTGGCAGTAATCATGTCTGCTTCCTTGACAGTATGAGTACCCCTCGGTCGTAGTTGGAGTCTTTCATCACTCCACCCTTGGTTGGAGACCATCTTCTCCATGAGTAATTTAGCATTATCAACAGTGAGTGAGAAGAATGCTCCTTGAGCAGCAGCATCAATATGGCCTTGGGCTGTCGGAGTCAACCCATTATAGAAACTTTGAAGAATGAGCCAATCTTCCATCCCATGATGAGGACAGGCCAGGACATACTCCTGAAGCCTCTCCCAAGCCTCTGGAATAGATTCACTTGCTGCTTGCTGAAAACCAGAAATCCTTCCACAAAGAGCATTGGTTTTACCCAATGGGAAGAACTTCTTGAGAAATGCCTCTGAACACTTACTCCAAGTGTCAATAGATTCCCGATTCGCATAGAACCATTGCTTAGCTTTCCCCAAGAGGGAGAATGGAAATAGCCGTAAACGAACAGCGTCCATATTTGCACCCCTGATGACGAAAGTGCTGCATAGCTCTAGGAATTGCTGCAGATGAGCATTGGCATCCTCATTTGGCTTGCCACAGAATGGGCTAGCCTGTACCATCGTGATTAGACCCGTCTTGATCTCGAAATTTTCAATCCCCATTGCCACCTTAGGGCCTTGCAGCACCTGGTCAGCGGAAGGAGCTGAGTACTCAAGAAGTGTCTTCTGGGCCACAGCGTTGGACGTGGATGGTACAAAGGAAGCTGGTTCGCCATCCGGACGAGTACGACGAGGTGAGCCGAAATGAATTCGAGCTTTCCTCACAAGTGACTCGGGATCTTCAGTAAAATTCCCCGGTAGGTCGAAACCAGTCATACACTACCTGTCTTCATCATCCAAAGATAAAAGAAGACAATCAAGGTTAGCCTGCATTGAGAGTTGTCCTAACCTACTCAGAGTTTATAAACAGATGCAAAGCATAGTCAAGATAATCATGTGCCTTCCCCGGCAATGGCGCTAGAAATGCTTGTTGACATTTCTAAATGTCGATCACTTAAGAACAGATTTGGGATCCATCCTTAGCGTTGGCGCTAGAAATGCTTGTTGGCATTTCCCAATGTCACAACTAATGGCGCAGGTTAGCGTGAACATTGAAACTTGCCATAGGTTAATCTAAACGATCATGAACGAATCCGCAAGCGCACAGATAAACCATTGTAGCATTTCCCCAAGGAAGGAGAGTATTCCAAGGGTATCGAATCCAAGGAAGGCAATGGCGGATATCTTAGACTTATGCTTTTGCTCTGAATGTAAACCAAGAGATAGATATAGGGAACAACACACTCAAAGGCAGGGGTAAGATAAAAGATAATAGGGGTAGTGTGACACACACACCTCAAATCTACCTCTACTCTAGCACACTACGGCTTAGGGGGAACATACGAGTTAGCTCTAGGTTCTAATGTACTAAACATACAAAGCTAGAAGATACAAGAGATGGGCATGAGCATTGCATGAGGGAAACATGGTTCAGCACCCAAGTACAAACGGGGAGCTAGCCCGCGACGACCAACACTCTGTGAAACTAGACTTTAGACTCCTACAGTAGGTACCCCAACGCGGAGGTTGCCCTAGGATCCAACAGGGCTGTCACCACCTGAGGACCGACCTCTCGTTACGGGGGGTATGCTCATAACTATCGTAGCCAGACAACCCAGGCACCATGCCTACGTTGCTGCTAGACTCCACCCGGCCCGGGCTATTGTGACCCAGGGTGAGAGCCACCAGAAGACTGGTCAACTAGACCGAGTACCATAGCTTGAACACATACCTCATGCAACACTCTCATGGCATCTAACAAGATCAACTAAGGCTAGACATACGAATAGATATGAACTCTCTTATGTCTAATCAACAAGATCAAAGGGTCGTATTCATGAAGAACACGAGCCTCTAACTTATGAACAAACACATAAGGAAGGAGTTTATCACCCTTCAAGTGGATCAAAAGGTAGTGTTCACGAAGAACACGAGCCTCTAAATGATGGACAGAAGATGAACTCAAGAACATATCAAGAATATGATCTACCATGACTTTATATGAAATAGCTGAATAACTGAAGTAGATCAAAGTCATACAAAGAAATAAATATAAAAGAGAACTCATACCTAAACTTCCAAGAGGACTTGGAACCTGAAGAAGAGCTACTCTAGCCTACCCCCTAGCCTTGGAAACTAAAAGTGAGAGGAGAATGAGAAGTGAGAGGAGAATGAGAGAGTGGTGTGTGAGAAATGGGAGCCCCTCGTCTTCTATTTATAGGCAAGAACAAGGCTTGCTCGGACGCCCAAATGGCCCCTAAACACCCGGGAATGCAGCAAGTGACCAATGAGGAGCAACCACGTGTAGGGGCCAGATGGGCACCCCCTACGTCGGTTCGGCCGATCCTAGGATCGGCCGGCCCCCTAGGACGGCCCCACCTGGTGTGCTTCCTCTGGTTGGCTGCCCTGTGGGCCCTCTGATCCATCCCCGGTGCATGGCTTGATTTGGTATCCGAGGTGGGCCCTTTGATCCATGTGATGTCCATGTGGCGTCCTCTGATTCGTCGGTGAGTGCCTCCCCTGGATCGATAATGTGGATTGCCATGTTTCCTTTGGTGGCAGCCACCTCCTCAGCTGAGTTGGCATGGTTTCTTCATAAAAGTGGAGTTTCCATCTCTTTTAAGGGTAAATCACCTACATACAAATAATCTCCAAGGACAAGGGGAATTACATTATTCAAACCTAAATGCTAGTAAATAATGCATATGCCTCCATTTATGGGAGAATATTGAGGGTTGGAAATGGTGAATTTCCACCGTCAACAAACACCTCTGGCAGACAGCAAAACCAGGTACAGTCAGCCCCAGAAGATGCTCTACGCGCTGCTCCTCACTTCTAGCAAGCTCCGGCACTACTTCCAGTCGCACAAGATTAAGGTCCTCTCGGCCTTCCCTCTTGGCGAGATCCTGTGGAGCCATGATACCACTGGGCGCATCGTCAAGTGGTCCATCGAGCTAGGCGAGTTCGACCTAGAGTTCTGCCCCAGGCAGGCCATCAAATCCCAAGTCATCGCAGACTTCGTCTCGGAGTGGACCGAGATCCAGCAGCCTCCGCTATCGGAGCAGCCCGAGCACTAGAAAATGTACTTCAACGGTTCCCTGAACCTCAAAGGAGCTGGCGCAGGCGTCCTGTTCATATCGCCCCAGGGCAACTACCTCAAGTACGTGCTCCAAATCCACTATAAGGCGTCGAACAATGGCGCCGAGTACGAGGCCCTCATCCATGGGCTACGCATTGCTGTCTCCCTCGGGATCAAGCGCCTCATGGCCTACGATGATTCCAAGGTCGTCATCGACCAAGTCAGTAAGGACTCCGAAGCCAGGAAGGACATGATGGATGCCTACTATGCTGAGGTGCGCAAGCTCGAGCGTCACTTCGAAGGACTCGAGTTCCACAACGTCTACCGCAATAACAACGTCACAGCTGACGTCCTCTCAAAGCTCGGCTCCAAGCGTGCTTTGGTTCCGGCCAGTGTGTTCGTCCAGGACCTACGCAAGCCATCCATCAAGCTCATCCCCGACTCAGAGTCGCCTGATGACGAAGTAACCTCGCCGGGAGGTCGCGAAGTCCTCATGACCGAGGCAGAAGATGACTGGCGCCTCGACTTCATCGCCTTCCTTCTCGAGCATCGAGTACCCGAGGACAAGGCAGAGCGCGAGAAGATCACGAGGCGTAGCGCCAACTACGTCGTTGTCGGCAACGAACTCTATCGGAGGTCCACCTCCACCGGAGTACTGATGAAGTGCATCCTACAATCTGAGGGCCTTAGGCTCTTGGATGAGATCCACGACGGCGAATGCGGCAACCATGTCGCCTCTTCCAACCTGGTGGGCAAGGTCTTCAGGTCTGGCTTCTACTGGCCCACGGCCATGGCTGATGCCCAAGAACTTGTACGTCGATGCAAGGGGTGCTAGTTCTTCGCCAAGCAGCAGCACATCCCGGCTCAGGCCCTGAGGACCATCCCTCCGTCCTGGCCCTTCGCAGTATGGGGTCTCGACTCTGTGGGACCTTTCAAGACCGCCCATGGCGGCTACAAGCACATCATCGTAGCAGTGGACAAGTTCACCAAGTGGATCGAGGTCCGTCCCGTATCCAGCGTCGCATCGAAAGAGGCAGCCAAATTCATCGAGGAGATCACCCACCGCTTTGGGGTGCCAAATAGGATCGTCACCGACCTTGGCACGACCTTCACAGGAGCCGATTTCTAGGACTTCTGTCAGGACAACCTGATCGACGTATACTACTCCTCGGTGGTGCACCCGCGGTGCAATGGCCAGGTCGAGCGGGCCAACAGCATGGTCCTTCATGCCATTAAAGACCGCATCTTCGATGGCTCAGTGCCCTACGCAACCAGGTGGCTCTCAGAGCTCCCCCACATGATCTGGGGTCTCAGGACCCAGGTTAGCTCGGCTACAGGGTATTCACCCTTCTTCCTGGTCTATGGGTCAGAGGCTATCCTCCCCACCGACGTGGCCTTCGGGGCTCCACGCATCCAGAACATTAACGAAGGAGAAGTAGAGCAAACTCGCCGGCTCGACCTCGATAGCGTCGAGGAACATTGTGTGGCTGCGCTCATGCACCACACCTGTCACGAGCAGCAGCTACGTCGCTACCATGACCGCAACGCGCGGGAACGTTCCTTCAATGTTGGCGACCTAGTCTTGCGGCAGATCCAGAACACCAAGGACATGCACAAGCTCTCTGCGCCTTGGGAAGGCCCCTTCATAGTTAAGCAGGTCATTGGACCAGCGACCTATCACCTCCAATGGGCTGATGGCCAGGGCGTCCCGAGCCCCTGGAACATCAAGCACTTACATCGCTTCTATCCTTAGGAGCCTTGTATCAATAAAAAGCTATGTACTCTATCCTTTGTACTTCGATACATATATAAAGATTACCTTTTCGATTTGCTTTTATGTGTTTTTATCTGTTTCCCCCTCCCCTTCGACATGCTCGGGGGCTTGGTTTAAATCGCACCCATCACGCTCGGGGGCTTGGTGTTAAGCTCGGCCCTTCACGCTCGAGGGCTTGGCTTTGCCAACCTAAGGGTCGTTCGACCTAGGGGTTTCTACTTCGCTTTTTTACAGTGCTCCCTTACCACTACTTTTTGTACGCCTTATAAGTATTCCTACGTCATGGGGTTGCTCGACCTTGGGTCCCTGAGCTCCCTCCGTGCGCCGGCTGCACATAAGCCTCCACGCCGAGCCGTGTAGTCGGTAAGCCGTTCCTCCACTGAGTTGGGTTAGCGGGGGGAAAGGGTTCTTGCAACCTCATTACTTTTGCGTTCTTATAAGGAGTATATGGGTCAAATAAGGGATCACACCAAATTAAACATGCCTTTTCAGTTCATGCAAAGTTTATCTTACATCAAAAGGGTCCACGACCCATTGGCTCTAACCATTTGCTACGTCCTAAGTCACATCTCCAGGTCTATTTTCTTCCTAATTTCATCCGTGGCGGCCTGGATATCTTCAATGCCCACTAGCTGAGACAGGTTCAGCTCCTCCTTGACCTTCTCAAGGTCGAATGTTGGCACATGGTGCCTCACTGTGGCCAGCGCGGTAGCAGCGGCGAGCTTGCCGCTGTCTATCAGCAAGGTCTTCACGTGACCTTCCGCCTCCTCCAGCCGCGCGACGAGCTCCTGTGGCCCACCCTCAACCTTGGGGATGTAAACATCCACGAGGTACTCGGCGGCCTCCTTGAGGTCGTCCAGCTCCTTCTGAAAATCTGCAGTCATCTCTTGATGATCAATGAGGGTTTGCATCGCCCGACCAAGGTCGATCTCTAGATTCCTGCGCACGCCAAATTCATATCCAGCTTTTCGGGTGAAGTAATACTCACTGGCGACAACCTCCTTGTGCTTCTTCTTGAGGATCTTCATTTGATCTTTGGACTCCTTGAGGTCCTTCTTCAAGGCAGACTCCCTCTTCTTGGCCTCTGCAAATGTCAAAGTCAAGAAGGGTACACCACGATGTAAACTCCAAGCACAAAGACTAAGGGCGTTCCCAGAACGTACCCGTGGCAGCGACCTTTAGCTCGTCCTCCGCTCCCTTCACCATCAGCTTGGCAGCCTCAAGCTCCCGCTTCAAGGCCTCCATTGCCTTGTCCTTCAAGGCCGCCTCATCCTCGAGACGCTTTATTTCCTTCGCGGCTTCAATCTTGGCCTGGAGAATGGCCTCCCGCGTCGTGGACAGCTCCGCGTGAAGCTTGGCGGCCTCCGTAAGCAGGTCCGCCCTGCCCTACGCCTGCTCGGCAAGAGTCTGCACCCACACATTATGAAAGATTGTCAAGTCAAGGCACCTAAGTCAATTAAAAACTTAGCCCCAAAGGCAATGTTGACTCACCATGAGTGTCCTGCCGATCGTCTTCGCTGCCTGCGCCGACTTGAAGTCGTCAAGGTCTTTGGCTTTGGCGAGGATGTCCTCCTCCCACGGAGTGCCGACATAGAGGCACCGGTCCCAATCGTCCTCCTCGCCTCCTCCTCCGGTCTCCGCCAATTGCGCCTGCTGACCGCTGGTCTCACTGGTGGAGGCCTTCCCCTTGCTGAGCGCGGTCAGCAGCGACCTTGGCCACCGCCGGTGATGTTGCCCCCACAGTCTCAGGGACCTTGCTGGTAACATCCCCACCCGAGGTCGCCGATGATTGCCCCACCGACACTTTCTCGAGCTTCCGCCCAAAAGCCTCTTGGCTTGAGGCATTCTTGCTGGTACCCGATACAGCGGGAGTCCCCCTGCCCAAAGCGCACAAATTTGTCAGCTCGACGTACTCAATCAACTAGGAAGATCAAGCAAAGCAAGAAAAACAAGTCCAACGACATACCTGCTGCCGGATTTTAACCGAACCTGAAGCGGCCTGGGTGGTGCCCGCCTCGGTTTCTTTTGCGACCCTTGGTCGCTCAAATCTTTCGCGCTCAGCTCCGGCTGCTGCTTGCTCATAGCCCCGAGCGTGGTGTCATCTCCTCCCGCGGCCACCGCGGTGCCCGACCCTGCGCCGACGTCGTGCGACCACGCGTCATCCTGCTCCTCGAAGACAACCTCGGTGCTAGTTGTTGCCGTCTCCGACGATGCAGTGGTGTCCTTCCTCTTCCTCTTCTCCGCCTCGATGGTGGCGGAGACGATTTTGATGCCCTTGTGCATCGGGATCTTGCCAGCGACCTGCCACATGCGCTGGGTCGTTGGTGCCGAACTCACTGTAAGCGGATCCTCCTCATCACTACCTCCCACCGATGAGTCGGAGAGGTAGTTCTCAACTAACTCTGGCGGCGGAGCCTGCTCGTCCTCCATCGCGCGGACCTTGAAGCTGCGCTCACCCTCATCAGCGAGGGGAGCTGGGCTCCAGAACAAGCCCTCACGACCCTGCAACAGGTGACTTTCATCTTAGATCGGGGGCGAGCAAATTCCACTCAAAAAGGAAATAAGGTCGATCAGCGACTTACCACTTCAGCGGGTCGCTTGAGGGAGAATGCCTTGGGGCACGTCCGGTTCCAGATCACCCTGTTGAAGAGTTCCCTCACCCGCGCCTCCATCTCCTGCTTGGAGACCTTGAGTTACGCCACGCAGGTCGGGTCGGTCTGGCCCCAGTATTCGTAGGCTGGCTGCACCTGATCTTGGATCGGTTGCAACAGCCTCCGGCTGAAACTGATAGCCACCGCGCTGCCCATCAGGCCTTCCTCCTTCCGCGCCTTGAGGTCCTTCAGCAGTGGCTTGATGGCATCCATCTCCCACGATGTCAGCTGGTTGGTCCACTCCGGCACCGGGACTGGCACGAGCCCCGACCTGGTGGCCAGCGCCGGCTTCAGGTTGTCGATGTAGAACCACCCTCGCCTCCAGCCCTGGGTGTTATCCGGTAGCTCCATGTCGATGTACACCATCTTCATGTGACGGCGTAGCATGAAGTCGACGGCACCGACGACACCATTCTTCCCTGTCTTCTTCACCTCGAAGAAGTACCGCCACAGGTCGAAGTGTGGCGGTATCCCCAAATACGCCTCGCACAAATGGATGAACGAGGACATGGTGGTGACGGCGTTGGGACGAGGTGTACCAGGTCAATGCGGTAGAAGTGGAGCAACCCGCGGAAGAAGTCACCCGCCGGAACACCAAATCCGTGCTCCACGTGCACGATGAAGGCGACGGTCTCCCCGGTCCCCTCGGAGGGGAAGGCTTCGCCGGCGGCTGGCCTCCAGCCCACTTGCTCCTTGGGCTTCAGCAGCCCGTGCTCCACCAGACCTTGGAGCTGCGCCTCCGTCACCGTCGAGTGCTCCCAAACCTTCTTCGGGGGCGGCGCAAGCTCTGGGGCCATTTCTTCTTCGCTGAAGCCAGTGGATCTAGCTCTAAACACTACCAAGGACTTCTGGCGCATACGGCAGCGCTGGGCGCGGTGGATCTAAGCACGGCGGTGCCGGCGAATTTGCGCACTAAAACTCTTGGCGGCGGAATGGAAACCCTAGCTGTTGTGGGGCAATGGAATTGAGTGGGGTCCCCGACCCTTCACTCGGCCTTTTATATAACTGGGCCGCATCAGTGCGGTGGGCCGCGATGACCCAGACGTCCCTTCGGATTCGGTGACATTCCCGGCGACCCAACAGATACATCGCCAACAGCTCTTTTGGCCTAACGGCCACATGCAGTAATGGCTCACGCAGTGTGGGAATCCATGCCCGTTGGCCTTCTGCCCAAGGGCCTGGTGTCCATGGACTCGTTATTCCCTACTTCAAGCCCCTTCCCCAACATTTTCTTCATGGTCTCCTGGCCTCTGACGACCTCTGGGTCTATGACAACACCTTCACAAGGTCGAAGGGTACTACTGCTTGGTATGTCGCCTCAGCTTTCATTAGCGGGTTCACACCCCTGGCTCCTAGGTCCTGCTACCTACTGGATTGCCTTAGCCTTTGTGGCTGGTTCAACACCAACGGCCCTGTGCTTAAAGGCTCCACTGCCCGTTGGTGGCCTCCGGGTCAAGTAGCACCTCCAAGAGGTTGCTAAGGTCCTGCTACCTACCAAATTGCCTTAAGGGCTATACCAATGGCCCTGTACTTAATGGCTCCACTGCCCATTGGTGACCTCCTGGTCAAGTAGCACCTCCCTGAGGTCGCTAAGGCCCTGCTACCTCCTAGGTCTTGTAGACCTAGAGTTTTCAGGCTGACTACCTGCGTTGTGTCACTGCACAATGGTCGTGTCGGTTCAGGTCAACACGGGCTCCCTGTCTTTACGAAAGGCCTCCCGAAGGTTGGCGTGCTATTACAGCCCTGCCGGGACCTTGGTATCTGTACCATTGCAGCCTGGGCGCCCTTACAACCACTGTAATCATGACATTCCTCATGCAAAACTATATTTACAACTTCATAAGCTACAAGGAGTTTGGCCCTTGGCCAATTACAAGATACAAAGATATTAAAGGTCCTGAGTTACCTTCCAAAGTGCTTATGACTCCATCTACACTAATAAGGCTTGTCGCAAGCTTTCTTCTAGCTTCAGGAGCTACTCGACGGCCTCTACAGCCACTGTGGAAGCAGCTACCACACAGCCACCTCTACTCGTGCACCAACCGGTCTCCTGCAGCGCCCAGCGTCAAGTCTGAGCTTTCCCGCAAGATTGCAGAAGGTCCAAACTTTAACACCAACCTCGCCGGGTGGAGCGCAGCATTCACCAGCATCACATCAGGCCCGAAAGTGTCAGGGCCGATGATGCAACTACTGCTTCATACTCCTCCTGGGTTCCTCGGCGGGACTGGGAGAAGAGGGCAATCGAGTTCTTCGAGCCTCGCAAGCATTCTTCTAGCTCCAAGCATGAACTACATCAACCCTACACTCTGGAGGGCGGACACAAGCCCCTGGCACGGCAATATTACTACTCTAGATCATCTTGCTTCACCTTTGAAGATTGGTGTGGTTTACTTCGAGGATTGGGTGCCTATTTATACCACAAAGCACCTGCCATTCGGTCTTATCTGCAAGCCAGCTTGTGTGGTGTCCTCATCTACAAGGTCACTATACACTCGTGGAACACGAGGTTACTGTTCGCTCATGGGAAGCATTGGTGCGCATGTCCCCTAACTGATTACGTCCTGGAGCACCTTCGTCTTTTGTGGGTGATAGTTACCTGTGCTACCTCTGCAAGCTGGCCCGTGACCGTACAGTGCACTCGTGACTCTGGTTGCGCCAGACCTGTTGCCTGCGGACCTCTGCAAGATTCTGGAGCTTTTGTCCTATAGCATCAGCATTACAAGGGCATCTGTTTCCTGAGCAGAAGGTCGTAGGTTCAGATCATTTTTCTTTTTTTTTCTTTGGAGCATCAAACCGGCCATCCTAGTAGCTTTACTACTCGGGGGCTACTACACTAGTGCGTCTTCGATGCCCTATTTTCTTCAGGTCGCCTCGACCTAATGGAAGCCTGTTTCCATCACATCTCTGCTCGACCTACCCCTGGTAGGCTTGTTGACCTTTCTAAAGATCGTGGCTGCTACTACAACATGCTTGACTCTGGTCAGGTCGGCGGTTCTGCAAGATCTACGCCTCGTCTTCACTTCGACCTCATGTTCCTTCGACCCAGAAGCTCGATGTTCAACTTCGTGCACGCATCAGAGGAGTTTCTTTTCTTTTTTGATCCCCGTGCACCCTTCACGACCTCGACGGTGTCGCGCCTTGCTACTCTTCGACACAACCACGCCTCGGCCGCTTCGCCTACACGTCGTTCGGGGGCTTGAGAGACATGGGTACCCAAGGGTCCCCACCGGCCAGGGTCCCGGGGGCCCCTGACAAGTGGACCCGACCTTCCAGAAGACCCGCTGACCTGTCAATTGGGCCCAGCGACCTTATCTGCATCTCCGATGACCGCGGTCGACCTGATCAGGATCCCGGAAGACCCGCGAAGCCTTGGCGTGCAAGACAAGACACGGCAACCTGGCGCGCCGCCACCTGTAGCTCCGAGTATCACGGGATACTCCTTGTAATCCGGGAGATATGCTTCCCGCAGTTGTAACCGACCCCGACACGGGTCAACCGACCTGCGCATGCAAACCCTAGCTCGTCCCCCCATATAAGGCGGCATAGGGCTCCATGCACAGGGAGAACTCATCTTCAACCTCCCGCATAATCCACCACAACTGGACGTAGGGTATTACTCTCCGGAGGCCCGAACCAGTATAAACCCTTGTCTCCTTGTTCCACGCCGCCATACTCACCTAGTTCCGTGTGCATCCCGTGCGTAACCACCTACGCTCTTAGGTCCCGATCCTCCATTAACCTGCAAACCTCTAGGGTAACCCCCTAGCAGATCTGTCTAGGTCTCACACCCTGACAACAACCGTCCTCCACCTCTGCCTGCCTCCTCTCGTTCCCTCCTTTGGTCGTCGATCACCTTCCCGATCGAAGACCTGATTTCGCAACTATGGTCGTCAGATAGTCGCCGCGTGTGGTTTAGGGGCATAGCTGTCGCGACTGGTTTTGGGGGACGTGGGGATGAGGCTGATATATCTGAGGGTTAATCTGGCGGGATGTGAAATGTTTTTGGATGAAAACGTGCTGAGTTTTCCCTCCTGCTGCATCCAGTGTGGGTCCCACATGTCGGGCCTTTCCAAGACGTGGGAGTGTCCTCCAAGACCTGGGTTCGAATCCCATCTCCGAGCATTTTATTTATTTTATTTCCCTAGAGTCTGCGTGGCGTAGCGCGGTGCGGCGCGGCGCGGCCGTGGCCGGCCGTGGCTGGGGTGCGGCTAGCTACCGCTGGGGGGCATGGCTAGGCGCGGCAGGCTATGGCTGGGCCGCGGCCAGGCGTGGCTGGGTGTCATTTTATGTAGTGTGGTCTCATAGAACCTATATCTAAAATCTTTTTAAAACTGTATTGAGAAACAATTACTAATACAGTATTAAATATGTCAGTCATCAGGCAGACCATGAAAGATACAACCTCCCACAAAGTACTAGTTTAACACATACTGTAAAGTAGTAAAAGGTAGTTGCCATTGTGACCATAAGAAAGCACACGCAGCATCCAATAAAACTGATTCCACTACATATGGATAACACCAAGAGACAAGCATCTAGATATGCATAATAATACGCCACTACCCTTGCAATGCGACAGTCATCGTCTTAGACAAGCAGCTCAATCATCAATATCTTCTGTGCGGTACTGACCAACCTGCACTCTTCGTTTGATAGCTCTGCGAAACTGTTCCGCCATCCGTCGTATCTGACACTTTACAAAGGGTGCATTAGCAAATTGAGAAGAAGAATTATTTAGCACATTAATTGAAAGGCAAAAAATAGAATGATGATTAATTACTTGGGTTTGAGAGATATGTTTTTAGATAATAAACCAGAGAACAAGTCGCCACCAAGTTATTATGCAACTATATATATATATATTTGTTTTTCCACAAACAGAAATGAATTTTCATTAGCCAATAAATACTAAAAAATAGCTACACTTTGACAAACTGAGTTAATTAGTAACATCACCTGCACACCAGACAGAACTGGATCATTGGAAACCTCGTCATCGCTCTCAGCACTAATAGCAAAGTGACAGGTTATCTTGTGGTACACAATTTCATACTTCTTTGAGTTCTTTCCTCCTTGCTTCATTTAAAAAAAACAGGATCACAATGATGCATGATGAAAAACTTCCATTGCACATTTACATTGAGTATACTACTACCAGTACTTACCCCAATTGAACTAGCACAAAAAACAGCAATATCTAAGTAGGCTAATCAATGCACTCACCAAAGCAATTACAGGGCAAGTAGGCGTGTCTGGGAAGTCGTACTGAACTTTAGGAGACTACAGGGTAATAGGATCACAAGTGTACATGTGGTGGGTTCGCCAGAGCTACGAGGAGATAACAAGTTTTAACATCTTAAAGGTATTATGTAATGCTGCACTCATAATAGTGTGATTGGCATTAATTAAATGAAGATATCATGACCTACCACAGCCTCAGTTCAGTCTAGCACCAACAGACCAAATCTAATATATAAAAAAGAAAAAAAAACATAATTTTTCCTCCCTTGACCGGTCACCTTCTTATTGATCCGTGATGGGACGGCGGCGGTGGCGCTTGCACCAACCGTTGCATCACCTTGGGTCCTAGGGATGGCGGCGCTTGCTCCCACTTCATGTCCTTTCTTCCTGGCTGTCGCCCCGGTGATTGCTCCAAATCCCGTGGTCGATTTTGTTCTGCGACTCCTTGTCATCAGCGCAGAGGTCACCAGACTTCGCATGAAGCGACCTCGTTCGTCGCGCAGCTGCCTCCGGGAAATGCAGTTGTTGTGTTTCGCCATCGTCATAGTGCAGGTGGACGAGAAGGATGCAGCAGGCGATGGGAAGGGAGGAAACCCTAGTGGTTTGATGGCTGATTTTGGGAGAGGAGGCAAAAAGGAAAGAGGATGGCAGTTCGTCTTTTTCAGGAAAGCTAGATACACCGGTTGTTTCCATCCTAAAGGGGCCACACTGCTTTTTGTCGCATACGACTTACTAGTGGGCCCCTGTTGACGGTCTAATGTCGTAGTAAACTTCGATCCGCAAGCGTACGGATCAAGGGACCCTCTTTCCCTTGAGTGTAAACCCAAGGTTCTTGTCAAGCACAAGGAGCAAAGGGGTTGCTATCGTTGATCTTGTACTAAACTAGTTAACCGAATCAATCTACTACTAGAGATCAATCTAACCAAACCAAACTCAACTAGAGGTGTGTGAGGTGCACGAGATATAAAGGACATTTGCCCATAGGGTTTGGGAAACATAAACATGCAACCACCTAAACGAATCCGAAACAATCTATCAAGGGATGCGACCGATGCCTTCGCCCTTTCTCCCTCATCGTACTGTCACTACGAAGGGATAATCATGACGGTGAGACACGACCAAGGTGTGATGATGGGATCGTCGGGAGTATTGAGATCCATGCTCCCAAAAAGCATGGTAGCTAGCCTTAAACAACGAAGCATTCATCAACACAGAATTGATAGATTGAAACCATAAACGAGTTGGCGATTTACATGATATGATCCGTTACAACCCCATGGACAAATGAAAGGTTTACCCCATCAAGACGCTAGACATGGTGTTGTTGATCATGGTAGAACCTCCGGCGATGTCGTCCTTCAACTCCGGTGACGTGGTGGCAGCGCCTCCACGTCCTCCTTCGCTTGTGGCCGCCTCCTTCAACTCGATGAATATTTCTCACGAATGTTCTCCTCGAATTTCCTCCTGTCTAACCTCTCTGCCTTGTGGTCGCCTTCGGGGGTATTTATCTCTGTCTCCAACGAATGGCAGTGACGCCAGCAACTTAGGGTTGAACAACCTTCGCGCACGAGAAACGGGGGCCCGAACCGAGTCCAGGCCTAACGGACCAGTCCGATCGGCCTGGGCCCTTTTTGGCCCTATTCGGCCCGGTCTTCCTCGACGTTGCTTCTCTTGTCAATATGAACTTGTAGCCCAATACTTGTAGCATTTTGACGTCATCAACTCGGCGATAAATATAAGGGGTCTTCTTGTATGAAATCCGATCTTTACGCCTTGGTCCTTGGAGATGCTTCACCATAACACTTCGGTCCTTGACACCTTTGGAAATGAATATGCCTTGTACTTGAACACGAACGGAACTCCCCAATTGGTCCTTTGAACTTGATGTGACTCCGTCCCTTTAGTTCATGTTTTCCTACAAGAACATTATACTTCCAAAAGCACATACACGGTTGAACTTGTTATATCATTAGTGTGCCTAGTGGCGGGTTAGTATCATAATAAAGCTCAAACCAAAGTGTAACAAACGTCCTTGGTTGACGGAAATCGACCGCCAACATCCCCCCACGCTTAGATCTTGCGTGTCCTCGAGCAAGTTGCTCACAAAAAGATTTATCCACAGGGTTGAAACACTTCTCATCAAACATTCCCTTTACAGGTTAGTCAATCCTTTATCTTTAAAATAAGAGACATGAGAACAAAGATCATAATGCAACATGGGCGTTTAGAATCTTTATCAAATCAAGACTTACCCCACAACTCAGACCTTTTCACTAGATATCTTCAACTCCAACCACACTTTCTTACTTCCATCGGAGGGTTTTCATGAGTTTTCATAAATAAAATTCCTGCATCAAGTGTTAGACAAAATCCTTCTCCAAGTTCTCACATGTCGCTCAATTAAAGTGGCTATCCTAGATAGTTCATAAACTCTCACCTTTCACAAGTCTCTCATTTATAATGTAAAGTGGAGCTATAGGTATGGCTAGTGAAACTAACACACATATTGTTAAGCTAAGAAAGTCCTCTAAAGGTCAAGCACCTTCCGAGCCAATGATCATAAGAATTATCCATAATGTAAGGGGATCAAGGATAAGAAGATTTAGAATGGTGGACATGTGCAAAGGAACGAAAGAAATTACTTCAAGGCACTAATGATGTCCTCGATGTCGGATTGCACATGGTTAGAAAAGATCAAAGATTCGTTCCCAACATCGTAGCATCCTTCTTTGCACTTCTCTTGATCCTCATATGATTCATCATTCAACACATCTCTTCTTGCTTAGCCATGAATTTCCATACTTTTTCTTTCTTCTTTCTCTTTTTTTTATGCGTACCATACACATATATATATATATATATATCTACTTCTTTTCTTCTCATCTTGGCCCCTTTCGAAGCTTTCCGCTTGCCCTTTTGACATGAACACCAATCTGAATTTTCAATGAATCCTCACGCAAAATTGGAACGATCCTTCGGTAATGGGTTGAGTTCAAGGAATATGATAATAAAAAGATATATATGGTTTTGGGTATGGAATCCGGCGATGAATGGGGCATTCAATGTGAAATTCCCGTTACCGAATAATGACGAGGCTAGCAACAAAAGATAATAAACAAGGATATGATCATTGCTCGAAATTAGCCTTTCCTAGAGAGAAACGTCTTAACCCAACTCATTATGCTAGTGACGCTTATGGTGGAGCAAAGATATATATGCTAAAGGCTTTATAGGATGATTATGCCTCTCAACTTGGAGAAAGAAAATGCTAAACTTTATTTGCGAGGATGGTTTTCTTAATTTTCAGAAATAAAAGCTCCTATAATTTATTTAATAATCATAGTGTGGTAAAGGCAAAGTCCTAGATCAAAGGTTAAGTATGGGTGCTTTCAAAGATAATCTTCCACTAAGCACCACAGAGACAAAATTTTCAATGCTCATGCTCGAATAATAAAAGTAAAGGAAGAAAAACAAGTAAAGTAAATAAAAGACAAGGAAGTAAAGACACTTTTTTTCTTTTTATTGACTCACACTAAATTAAGACACACTTCAAGCTAAAAATTTAAAAACAAGACTCTCTCGAAACTAAACTCTCAAAACTCTCGACTAAAGACTTGACCTAATACCACTTGAGCAAAATTCTAAAGAGCTGGCTCTCCCCCCACGCTTAAATCATACGACGTCCTCGTCGTAATTTTACAAAAAGGGACAAAAAGAGGGGAAAACTAGCTACAACGCCGAATGACACCTCCCGCAAGATTCACACCACTTCTTTTTGAGATTCCCATGCATGCCGAAAAGTTTCCTCACGTTCCGGTTAAGGAACTTGAAGTCGTCCTCCACCACGCGCTCAAGATCCTCGATCCGTTGACGCATAGCCTCCATAGCGTGAAGGCATTCATCAAGGGATGCATAGAGATCCGAGATCGTGTTGCGGCATGCCGAGCAACACAAAGGGTGCTTGCTCGGGCCATCCCCCTTGTCATCCGGGTCATCTCCATCACCGGGATCTCCTCTGTTGCCTTGCTCATCGTCACCCCCGGGCTCCTCCTTGGGCACTTCCTCCCAAAAGTAAAGGTCATTATCATCTCTCCCGGTGGCTCCCCATGAGCTAGGGTTCCGGTCATCGGAGAAGTCGCTATCCCCGTACAAGTCTACCGTCTCGGGAGTCTTCTCCTTGTAGCTCTTCCTCTTCATCCCGAGGAGTCTCATCGAGCGGCGTACGGGGGAAACAGACTTCTTCTTCTTCTCCTCCTCCCTCGGAGTGCGGCTTGCAAGCTTCTTGTTGGGGATGCGGCCTCCTACACGAATCCTCACGGTTCTCTTTACTTCTTCCTTAAGCACGGGCTTCAACTCACACCGACGAACCTCCTCATTCGCCGGTGTCAGAGAGGGGAGGCGCTCTTCAACTTCTATCACTGCCTTGACCTCCGCCTCATCCTTGGTCAAACTCGGTCTTGCCATGGCTGCGCTTGATGCTTTCGTGGAGGTGGGAGATTGCAAATGAGATGCAATTCCCGAACACCCCATGCACCCTTAAATATCCCGGAAAGACTCGGCCGAAACCCTACCCTACCATTTTTGGATTTGCCTAATTTCGTCGGTAGGAAAAAGGAAATACCAGACGAACATACCAGAGAATAACGGGACCGAACTGGCGCGAAACGGCCCTAGTGCAATCAGACTGGTCTGATCGGCCCAGGCCCAATTTCGGCCCGGTTCGGCCCAGTTTTGGTGGGTCTCTTCATTACGCGCATATGAACTCGTGTGGCAAAAAGGTCTAACTAAAAATCGAGGAAAGGACTCAAAATAAATAAGAAAAGAAAATGAAAAAGTATTTACAGCGGGTTACCTCGTTTTGCATCCTAGGCTCGACGCTCGGGCTCATCCTCCAATGTGTAGACGTCAATGTAGTCAATGGGTACGACATCAGGCTCGAGGTAAACCTTCAATCGTTGCCCATTCACCACATATCTATCTCCCTTCATGTCCATGATTGTCACCGCTCCATTTGGTGAGGCTGAGTGGACGACATAAGGTCCGTCCCACTTGCTTTTTAGCTTCCCTTTTTCCAAAGAGTTTGAATCTTGAATTGTATAATAGAACCTTGTCACCCTCTTTGAACTCTTTCTTTTTGAGCCTCTTATCGTACCACCTTTTCATCCGCTCCTTATATATACTCGCACTCTCGTATGCCTTGAGCCTCATTTCTTCCAACTCACTAATTTGTACCCTTCGCTTAAGTGTTGCCGCATCCAAATCAAAGCTCATTTCCTTGATCGCCCAATACGCCTTGTGCACAAGTTCCACCGGCAAGTGGCAAGATTTTCCGTAGACAAATTGGTATGGAGTCATACCTATCAGTGTTTTGAACACCGTTCGATACGCCCATAGCGCTCCGCTCAACTTTTTCGACCAATCTTTGCCTCCTTTTTCGACAGTCTTGTTTAGGATGCTTTTCAATTGCTGATTCGAAGTTTCCGCTTGACCGTTGGTTTGAGGATGATATGCCGTGGATATTCTATGCTCGATCCCCAAATTGGACAAGACTCTTTTAAAGCTTTTCCCGGTAAAATGAGATCCTCCATCACTTATCACAATCCTTGGCACTCCATATCGTGGGAATATAACCACCTTGATTATATGTATAGATTCATTCGTTGAAGCTCTTCGGCATGGGATTACCTCCACCCATTTGGACACATAGTCAACCATTACCAAAATATACTCAGTCCCATTTGATTTTGTAAAAGGGCCCATGAAGTCAATCCCCCACACGTCGAATAAATCAATTTGTAAGTTATAATTCAGCGGCATGGCATTTCTTTGAGATATATTCCCCGTTCTTTGGCACTCCAGACAACAAGCAACGTACCTCTTTGAATCTTCATGCATTTCTGGCCAATAAAATCCACTAGCCCATACCTTTGCTTGCATCCTAAAATGCCCATAATGTCCTCCATATTCGCTTGAGTGACACTTTCTTAATATTTCACCCCTTTCCTCTCTTGGTATACATCTTCGCAACACTCCATCCGAGCCAAGCCTGTAGAGGTAAGGTGCGTCCCATATGTATTTTCGGCTATCGCAGATTATCCTTCTTTGAGTATTCTTATCCAAGTGATCTAGCGGCATCCTTCGTATGGCTCTTATGATATCGATCATCCAAGTGTCTTTGTCAAATACTCGATATAGGTGATCATCTCTCATTTTATCTTCAATAGGCTCTTTGTCATCCTCCCGATTCATTCTTGACAAGTGATCGGCCACAACATTTTCAGTACCTTTCTTGTCACAAATCTCCACATCAAATTCTTGAAGAAGAAGGATCCATCGAATCAACCTTGGCTTGGCATCCTTCTTAGTCAAAAGGTACTTAATTGCCGCATGATCGGTGTAAACAATTACCTTGGAATTCACAATATAAGATCTGAATTTTTCGAAAGCGAATAGCACCGCAAGCAACTCCTTTTCTGTTGTCGCAAAATTTAATTGAGCTCCACTGAGAGTTTTGCTAGCATAATATATGGCGTGTACCTTGCCTTCCTTCCGTTGTCCCAATACGGCTCCAACGGCATAGTCGCTAGCGTCGCACATGATCTCAAATGGTTGGCCCCAATCGGGCGGTTGAATGACGGGCGCGGTTATGAGAGCTTCTTTTAGTTTCCGGAATGCCGCCAAGCACCTATCATCAAAATCAAATTCCACATCCTTTTGAAAAAGGTTAGTCAATGGCTTGGTGATCTTTGAGAAATCCTTGATAAACCTCCTATAGAATCCTGCAAGGCCCAAAAAGCTTCTCAAGGATTTAATATCCGTAGGTGGTGGAAGTTTCTCAACCGTCTCAACCTTAGCTTTATCAACCTCAATACCTTTCTCGGATATCACGTGTCCCAAGACTATTCCTTGCTTCACCCTGAAGTGACATTTCTCCCAATTTAGCACCAAATCGACCTCCGCACATCTTGAGAGAACCTTGTCCAAGTTTGCCAAACAATCCACAAAAGTTTTTTCATAGACAGAAAAATCATCCATGAATACTTCGTCAATTTCCTCGATGAATTCCGAAAAGACCGCCATCATGCAACGTTGAAAAGAGGCCGGTGCATTACAGAAACCAAAAGGCATCCTTCTATAAGCAAATGTTCCATAAGGGCAAGTGAAGGTTGTCTTGTGTTGATCTTCCGGGTGAATAGGAATTTGCATGAACCCCGAGTATCCATCAAGAAAGCAAAAATATGCATGGTTTGCTAACCTTTCAAGCATCTCGTCGATGAACGGGAGGGGGAAATGCTCCTTCTTTGTTGCTTGGTTCAACTTTCGATAATCAATACACATCCTCCATCCGGTCACGGTTGTTTGCAGGATTAATTCATTCTTGTCATTCTTCACCACGGTCAATCCTCCTTTCTTCGGTACACAATGCACGGGGCTCACCCATTCACTATGCGGTACCGGGTAGATGATTCCGGCACCCAATAGCTTAATAACCTCCTTCTTCACCACCTCTCGCATGGCATGGGTTAATCTTCTTTGGGGGTCTATGACAGGCTTGCATTGTTCCTCCATGGGTATACGATGAGTGCAAAAGGCGGGGCTAAGTCCTTTGAGATCGTTGATCGTATATCCCATCACCTTCTTGTGTTTCTTCAATAAATTCATCAACATATCATTTTCTTCGGGACTCATTTCATTGCTAACGACCACGGGATAAGTCTTGTCCAGCCCCAAAAATTCATATTTCAGCCCCTTGGGCAAAGGTTTGAGATCCACTTCCGGTACTTGCGGTTCTTCATGTTCAATTTCCCCGATGTCTTCGAATTTGTCTTCTTCCAAGCTTCCATTTTGTGGTTCTAGTCCTTTGGTTGCTTCCGCTAGTTCTTTATCAAGCTCCTCATTGGAATCATTCTCCATTGCTCTTTGTAGCGGATCCCTGAAAGTTTCAACAAAACAAAGGCTCCCTACCTATTGGTCATCAAGAGGTAGGGGTAAAGCAATATTCGAAGCACTAAGGAAATTATATGTGTGATTATCCCCATCAAGATTAAGAGTTACTTTTCCTTCTCCTACATCTAAAATGGCGTTAACCAACTTGAGGAACGGTCTACCAAGAATAACATGATCATTTTTATCATGGTGGACATCAATAATGAAGAAATCGGTTGGTATGCATTTTTCAGAAATTTTATCCTCAAGGTTGCGAGCGATTGCGAGTGGAATAATGATACTACCATCTCCCATGATTAACTTAGTAGATGTTGGAATTAAATCTATGGTATGATCATTAATCTCATCAAAAATTTTAGAGGACAAAACACTTACTTGTGCTCCAATGTCGCATAGTGCCTTGCATTTAATGTTGTTGACCTTGCAATCTATGCGTGGCGCTGTCTTCTCCTCTTCATCGGTTCCAATGGCATTAATTTCAGCAAGGCGAGCAAATGGTGACTCCCAAAAGTCTTTTAGCTTTGGCCAAATGGTCCGGATCTATTTCTCCTTTGCTAAAGAGTTTTTCAATGACTTCCTCGGTTGTCTACAATTTGAATAGCGGTTTGGGTTTCTTTTCCGGCGGGAAGTCAACCTCCAAAGCTTTTACCGTCCCTCTTTGGCTAGGGAACGGTCTTCTCTTGTCGAATACCTCCTGAAAATCTATTGGAACCCAATCCATCTCCTCGAACTCGCATAACGGTTATGCGCTTGAAAAGATCTTTTTCTTTCCTTACTCGTTTCCACACAATTGCCCTCCGGGGTAGCTCTAGGTTCCTTGTGTTTGAGTTCTTCCACTTTTTTTGGGATTGGCTCCGCTTCCTTCTCTTCCGAGGCTGCTTCTCTAAAAATCCCAGCAAGCGTCTTCACGCTTGTGTGATGTTCCGTATCTCCCGAAAGTCTTTCTTCCCAATCTCTTCGTGTGGCCACCGCTTTGCAAATTTTTTGTAGAAGTTGGGCGGCTTCCGTGAGTGTTTTCTCCATGAGATCCCCTCCTACACACATTTCAATGTGTTGCATCTAACTAGGGGTTAGGGAAAAATAAAATGTATGCAAAAGTACATCACCGGGGAATCCAAGTCTCGGTCCTTGTTCGACTAGCGCATTGAAACGTTCCCACGCTTCATCTATCACTTCCTCTTCTCCTTGCTTAAAAGTGATAACTTGCCTCCTCAAATGTTGGACTTTGCTTATTGGGAAAAATTTGGTGCAAAATTTTTTCATCAATTGATCCCAATTTCCTCCAACTTCAAAAGATGCAGCCGAATACCATTTCCTTGCTTCATCGGCAAGTGAGTAAGGGAAAAGATTCCATTTAAACCAAACCTTGCAAACTCCCTCTTATTGCACCGTATTGCATATCGTTGTGAAGCGCTCAATGAGTCTATATGGATTCTCTGCCTTCAACCCTCGAAACGGGTTAGTTGCCACCATCTCGATGATCCGAGCCTTGATCTCATATTTCGTCGCTTCAAGAGTTGAATCCGACTCTTGTACTTTAATATCCTCACATCATGGGCTGGCATAATCCCTTAATGATCTCTCCGGTTCCTCCACGGGTCTTCCGACGAACGCCATCTAGACAATCAAAGACAAAAACAAAAACAAAAACAAAAGAGGATTCTTTCTAGAAAATTAGGGTTAGGAGTTAGTGATCAACAAAAATTAACACAAAATAAAAGTAGCAAACTGGCTTGCTCCCCGGTAACGGTGCTAGAAAAATGGGTGCAGCTTGTTGACAGTCTAATGTCATAGTAAACTTCGATCCCCAAGCGTACGGATCAAGGGACCCTCTTTTCCTTGAGTGTAAACCCAAGGTTCTTGTCAAACCCAAGGAGTAAGGGGATTGCTATCGTTGATCTTGTATTAAACTAGTTAACCGAATCAATCTACTACTAGAGATCAATCTAACCAAACCAAACTCAACAAGAGGTGTGTGAGGTGCATGAGATATAAAGGAAATTTGCCCATAGGGTTTGGGAAACATAAACATGCAACCACCTAAACGAATCGGAAACAATCTATCAAGGGATGCGACCGATGCCTTCGCCCTTTCTCCCTCATTGTACTGTCACTACGAAGGGATAATCATGATGGTGAGACACGACCAAGGTGTGATGATGGGATCGTCGGGAGTATTGAGATCTATGCTCCCGAAAAGCATGGTAGCTAGCCTTAAACAACGAAGCATTCATCAACACGGAATTGATAGATTGAAACCATAAACGAGTTGGCGATTTACATGATATGATCTGTTACAACCCCATGGACAAATGAAAGGTTTACCCCATCAAGACACTAGACATGGCGTTGTTGATCATGGTAGAACCTCCGGCGATGTCGTCCTTCAACTCCGGTGATGTGGTGGCAGCGCCTCCACGTCCTCCTTCGCTTGTGGCCGTCTCCTTCAATTCGATGAATATTTCTCACGAATGTTCTCCTCGAATTTCCTCCGGTCTAACCTCTCTGCCTTGTGGTCGCCTTCGGGGGTATTTATCTATGTCTCCAACGAATGGCGGCACCGCCAGCAACTTAGGGTTGAACAACCTTCGCGCACGAGAAATGGGGGCCCGAACCGAGGCCAGGAGAGGCCAGGCCGATCGGACCAGTCCGATCGGCCTGGGCCCTTTTTGGCCCGGTCTTCCTCGACGTTGCTTCTCTTGTCAATATGAACTTGTAGCCCAATACTTGTAGCATTTTGACGTCATCAACTCGGCGATAAATATAAGGGGTCTTCTCGTATGAAATCCAATCTTTACGCCTTGGTCATCAGAGATGCTTCACCATAACACTTCGGTCCTTGCCACCTTTGGGAATGAATATGCCTTGTACTTGAACACGAACGAAACTCCCCAATTGGTCCTTTGAACTTGATGTGACTCCATCCCTTTAGTTTATGTTTTCCTACAAGAACATTATACTTCCAAAAGCACATACACGGTTGAACTTGTTATATCATTAGTGTGCCTAGTGGCGGGTTAGTATCATAATAAAGCTCAAACCAAAGTGTAACAAACGTCCTTGGTTGACGGAAATCGACCGCCAACAGCCCCACCAGTCGGCGCCCGGACCTAGTCAAATGTTCTTGTTCTATTTTTTACCTTGATTCTTAGATAACAATGAAAACTTGTATATATTTCTCAATTGTTCTCCAAATCTGGTGGTTCTTTTTCTAACTTTTTATGAAGGGTTTAGCTATCTGATGGAAACCATTGATTTGTATTTCTCGAGATCTTTTGTGTACTGCCATTTATAAAACATCTTAGCATGCATTGCACTAATTAGTTAACATACTAGCACATTATAAAGTAGCAGAGTACTTGACTACATCGAAGCGTAATTACATATATTCATAGATACAGATTGACTTGATTTTAAGCTACTTCATTACAACACAAGTTTACATAAATTGGTAACCATGCTTGACCACAAGTTGATTCGCAATCTCAAATGATAGAAATGCATCTTGGGTTGCGTAATTAACTTGCCAGGTTTCCAAATACCTAAGACCCCAAAGGGTGTGATCAAATGTATAATCCTTTTTGATAGGTAGGTTAAGAACCTGAGCACCCAACTTCTCCAGTGCTGACCTCTTTCCATTTATGCCAAGAATTCTATACTCATTAACTTGAGGTACTATCTTTTGAAGGTCTTTCGGATTAGTAATCGTGATGCCGCAGTCCTTCTCTAAGCGTGCAACATCGTTGGTTATATGAGCTCCGACAAAGATGTGGTCTTCCTTTGTGAGGAACTCGATTAGGATGTCAAGGAGCTTGTAACCAGCATGGAGGACCTGGAACAGAAGGCAACATGGCCCAACACATGGCCCAACGCACAATTGCAACAGAGCGGTCTTGTACGCACCACCCTTGGGAAGTTCAATCCACTCTCTGTCCAACCCGACGATCAACCGTTTAGCAGGGGAGGTACCTCGGATTTCTTGGAAGAACTGCTCCACCACAACCGCGTCGCAAGTGATCATCGTATGGATGGTGGGATACCGCCCCTTGAAGAAGAGGACCTCATGTTCCGAAGTTTTCGGTACCACCAGATCTGGCGTTGAAACAGAAAATCTTGCCTTACCGGCGGGGCGCCATGGATCCTAGTCGCGGTGGCTTCCTCGAACCGCCACTGAATCAGCATTGCAATCCCAGATGTTGCTGCCTTCTCCAGCATTGGATGCACCTTCATCGGCGTCCAACTCCATGCTGGGGCGGCGCTTGCCACGCTACAGTACCGAATCAAGAAACAGAGTTAGGAATCTTAATCTAATCTGATCCATGACTGTATGTATATGGAGATGCTGGCTGGGATTGGCTCACCTGGTAACTGATGCATCCTGCTGACGCGGCGGCGCTTGCGCCCAGTGCATCTCCTTGGTTCTTGACGTACGGAGCGGCGGGGCTTGCTGCGAGTGCGGCATCCCATTGGTTCTTGAATGCTGCGGCGCTGCATCCGACTGCATCACCTTCGGTCGATTCGGCAGGGATTCTTACTTCAGAGCAAGGTGGCACGCCCATGGCGGCACTCCGGTGATGGGAATGGAAGACCCGGCCGCCGGCGATGGGAGAAGGCAAGAAAACCCCAGTTGTGATGGGACGGATTGGGGGAAGAGGCAGAAATGCAATATTCTATGTTGTCAGTTCCGCTTCGTCTATAAGCTAAAAGGAAGTGGGGACACAGTTTCCATGAAGTAGCCCCTGACACGTCGGACCCGCAACCAGTCTACGCATCGCGCTCGTGCTGCTGGTCCAACGCGCGGGACGATGACGGGATTACGCAAATTGCTACTGAATTTTTTTGACAACATAATTGCTAATGATTTCAAAAATCAAAAGAACTTTTGTTTTGAATTAGATATTTTTTTGCACTCATGATTTCTTGATTAGTTTGAGAACTAATCGACATGTACAACTATTATTTTGGTAAGTTCCCCATGCGAGTAATTTGATTGAAAGACAAAAACTTGAAATTTGAAAATTTGATACTACATTTTTAGGGTCATAATGTTTTCAAACGAAAAAGTCGTGAATACCAAACTTGTAGAACTCGTCAAGACCTACAATCTTTATTTAAGCCAGTAATCCATTCGACATAGTTTGAATAGGACAAAATTTCGAAATTCAAAAAATGATTTCTAGAATCGAAATTTTTGAAAACCAGATGATGTCAAATGGAAAAGTGGTGAATACCAAAGTTTAATAACTCATCGAGATCTACAAACTTTGTTTAAGTCATTTTTTCATTTGAGAAAGTGGTAGTACACATTGTTCATTAACTCTAGATTCACTAACATAGTTTAGGAAACTATGTTAGAGACTTGTCAATTTTGTACTACATGTAGTTACCACTTTTGAAAATGACAAAACGACCTAAATAAATATTGTAAATCTTATTGAGATATGAAACTTTGGTTTTCACAAGTTTTCTATTTCACATCATCTGGTGTTTAAAAATATCGATTCTAGATATCAATCTTTGAATTTTGAAATTTGGATTGTTCAAACAATGTCACATGGAGAGCAATGCACTCCATGAGATAGATTATTGTTTTCTAAGAATGTAGGAAAAAAACACATGATTTGGACATCATACGTGAAATATAAACATGTTTTAAGTTTTGATTATGAATCAAAGAAACAAGGTTAGGAGGTCCATCATGAACTCAAGAACACATCTGAATCTCTACGCCGACACGTGGGACTCAAGGAGACGATGTGGCGTGCGCACAATTATGGTATAATAAAAAAACATGGAGGCAATAAACCAAATAGGATTTAGTGGTCTAATGGTAGTTGTTTTCATCCCCTAGCATTGATTTCTTGGTTCAAATCCCAAAAGTAACTTTTTTTGCCTATATTCTCCTACACAGTCGTTGAAATGTATTAATTTCCCCATGCAAGTTAGATTGAAAGATAAAAATTTGAAAAACCTTCACAAATTGCTACTGTTTTCAAAAACCTTAAAAAATTGATAGAACTTTTGTTTTGATTTAGATATTTTTTTTGCACTCATGATATCTTGATTAGTTTTAGAACTAATTGAGAAGTACATACAACTATTATTTAAGTAAGTTCCCCATGCGAGTAATTTAATAGAAAGACAAAAACTTGAAATTTGAAAAGTTGATACTACATTTTTAGGGTCATAATGTTGTCAAACGAAAAAGTCATGAATACCAAACTTGTAGAACTCGTCAAGACCTACAATCTTTATTTAAGCCAGTAATCCATTTGACAAAGTTTGAATAGGACAAATTTCGAAATTCAAAAAATGATTTCTAGAATCAATATTTTTGAAAACCAGATGATGTCAAATGGAAAAGTGGTGAATACCAAAGTTTAATAACTCATCGAGATCTACGAACTTTGTTTAAGTCGTTTTTTCATTTGAGAAAGTGGTAGTACACATTGTTCATTAACTCTAGATTCACTCACATAGTTTAAGAAACTATGTTAGAGACTTGTCAATTTTGTACTACATGTAGTTACCACTTTTGAAAATGACAAAACAACCTAAATAAAGATTGTAAATCTTGTTGAGATATGAAACTTTGGTTTTCACAAGTTTTCTATTTGATATCATCTGGTGTTAAAAATATCGATTCTAGATATCAATCTTTGAATTTCGAAATTTGGATTGTTCAATCAATGTCACATGGAGAGCAATCCACTCCATGACATAGATTATTGTTTTCTAAGAATGTAGGGGGAAAATCACCTGATTAGGACATCATACGTGAAATATAAACTTGTTTGAAGTTTTGATTATGGATCAAAATACAAAAATAAGTTCATCACATGCCGACAGGTGGGAGCTGCAAGTCAAACGCAATGATGAAAAAGCGCACGCGAGGTAGTCGTCTCCAGATCAGCGGCACGCTCGTGGGTCGCATCCCTTTGGTGTGGGGTTTCTGTGTGGGCCTTTCGTGGTGGGCTCCATTTGTCAGCCGCTGGGGTGGAAACAACTGATGTTTCTATGTGGGACTTTTATACAACCGCACCCTATGTGAGCCTAGACGCCGCCGCCCTGCCCCGACGGTTCGCTTGCTTGTCTCGCCCCATTCGCCTCGCTATAGTAGAAACCACCCACCGCCGCCCAACTCCGATCACTTTCCAAACCACCCCACCGCCGGACCCGCACGCCAAGATGGAGCCGGAGTCGTCAGCGGCGTCGAGGGTTTCGTGTTGTCATTCCTCGTCCAAGGCAGCATTGGCGGCATCTTCGAGGAGCTGGGAGACGGGGGCAGCGGCGGCAGAGGTAGTGGCGGCATTGGCCGCGTCGCCGGGATGGTTACCCTAGCCCGATGTTCATCGGGCATCCGAGGAAGCGGACGCTGAATTCGCTAGGATGCCTCAGAAGCGGAAGGCTGACGAGGAGGGTTTTTAGCACCCTGACGCCAAGAAGTCCAAGCCGGTGGAGGAGTCCAGCGAGGAGGAGGAGTACCCCCGCAAATGGCCGGATTTCGATTGGGTGCATCCGGTAAGTTTTCTTACTCGTACCAAATTTAATTTCCCTCTTTAGTATTCGAGAACTCTGTCTTTAATTCCTCTGATTGCTTAGTACATTGAATTGATTATTTTTGTGTGATTGTGAAATTGTTTCTGAGTTGTAATCAATTCTAGGACTTGCAATTTAGGATTTCTTGGCTAGTATTACATTTCTCGCATTCATGGCTGCCGACTATGGAAATGTGAAGAGAACTTTGTCGAAAATAGTTTTGAACAAAAATTGCTAAAACTGATAGGAACCAACTGAGGAATTCAGTGACTGGTACGTTGTCAGATGCCAAATTTGGCTAGCAACTTAGACTAGGGTGCATATGCAACATTTTTGGTAGAGATCATGCAGTTAAGAATCAGTGAGTTTGTTTGTGAGTAGTTTCACCTTTTCTAAATTTACTTGTGCAATGTTTTGCTCAGTTTGATGCAAATTTTAGTCAGTAGCATTCTTGGTACAATTAGGATATGAATTTTACGTTGGTCAGTTTCATACAAATTTTTGATCAGCTCTTATTGCAACATGATTAATCTTAAGTTCACAAGTGGAATTTTGTTGTTCATGTCTCGATTTCTTAATTCAGGATCTTGGGCCGAAGGTGACTTATGAACTCAACTTCCCATGAATGAGGATATTCGTGGAATGCAATGATGACAGCGACGATGAGTTCTGCCTCCCGGGCCACTCGCGAAGGCGTCCTCCTAATGCCGAGGTATTACTTTAATTCCCTATGTTCAGTATGTTCAGTTTTATTCAAATTTTGATGTACTTATCACTGATAATGCATTGTAAAAACATTTCAGATTGAGGCTAAGGTGGAGGACCTCCGGCTGGTGATGAAGCGCTGGGCACTCTCGTAGGCACGCCTCCAAGGAATGTTAATTAGATAGCTTTTGTGTAGTGAACTACTCCCTCCATTATGTCATGTATTAGGAAATGGAGGTACTAATGAACAAGTAGGATGTCATGAACAATTAGGTTTGATGAATGAGGCTTTTGTGTAATGACCTTGTATAATGGCATTACTTAAGTGGGAATATATGGTCGCTAGTGAATGCTAGTATTATTACTACCCTTGATCATTCTTGTGATTGCACATGTGTTCTCCATTTGCTCACAAGAAATTTGCTCTTATTATTGATGTGTTCATGTAGATTTTATGTGGATTTCTGATTGACTAGTATAGAGCAAAATAATCATAAAACATCAAAACAACAAAATTAAAAGGAGGATGAGAACATCTCATGGACGAAAAAAGAAAATCATCTCATGAACACAACCATTCAGCAGAGATATACATAAAAGGTATATAATTTTCATACATATATTAGTTGTCCATCAGGCACAAGTAAGGCTTGCGCACAAAAGCATCATACATCAGATCAAGAGTACTACATAAGTCCATCAACCACAACAAGCTCAAGGCTTCTTAACAAAAGCTAAAACTAAACAAGTGCAGGCATAAGTACTACATAAGTCAACCATGAAGCTCTTGTTCATGTTTAGGCACCATCTTCAGGGGTTGAAATATTTGCGCTTCAGAAGGACGCGAAGCTGCTCACCCATTCCCTTGAGCTGTTAATTGGCATTACTGAAGTTAGCATGTATAAGATAGGAAATTAGGAATGACTACAGCACGGACCGCCATATCTGACCTCCCTCCTCGACGCCAGCGGCCCTTCTCTAGTCTCCTCATTGCTCTCGTGTGAGAACGTGCAGTGAATCGAGACCTTATCGTTGACCACGTAGACATGGTCGTGCTGAGGAGTCTTCATTGCCAAAAATACTTATCAATATCAGAATCATGAATGCAAGGACTATTGTTATATCAATCAATTTCAAATTAACATGCAAGTTTATCTTTTGGCTACCCATCCATAATAATATTCTAACAAGTTACAATTTAGTTGTGGAATAATTTTATCTAAAACAATCCAAAAATATTTAGAATCATTTTAATCACATATATAGTCAAGGTTGATGACAGGAACAATATGTACAGTCTAGACTGATCACATTCATCTAGGTTTACCACAAATCCATGTCTACAATAGACAACCCCAATTGCAAATCGATCCTAACAGAAATTAAAAACAGAGGATCGATACTAACCGGGGGGCCGGGAGGAGGAGGAGAGGCTCTTAATCCGTCCTCCGACTCGGAGATGACGACCGGCGCCGCCTCTTCTCCTCGGCGTCGGAAACGATGAACACATACCTAGTGGGTGGCAGCGGGTTCCTGGTGCGTGCGCTCCTCGCGAATCTTCTTCGCGAGTCGCGCCTCTGCTGGGTGGATTCGTGTTCCACTCAGGGTGCCGCAACATTGGCGCCCACTGGAGGGGAGGCGGCAATGCAGGTGCGACCCTGGTTGATCCGGGCCTCTGCACCCGGGGTGGAGGCCGGAGCGTAGCTGCGAGAGCGGGTGGAGCGAACCATCACTAGTGATGGAGGAAGCCGACGGCGAGAGCGAGGCGGAGCGCGAGCGATAGACCAAGCCTGGAACAGAGATTGGGGAGAAATCTGGAGGAAAGGGGAGAGACGTTCGGTGGAATCCGCCGGCACCGCTACTCTTACGAATTTAAAGGGACACAATCTTGCGATCAGACACTGACTCGTGGGCCCCAACATCATGGGACCAACTCGTCAGAGAGTCCAGTTGGGTTTGCCTTTACTCATCAAGAGGAAGGGGGCGAAGTCATGGGTCCCACCAAGCATATACACCCTGTTCGTCTAGCTGTCGGCTGGTGGTTGGTGCTGATTTGTTCTGACAGAAAAGTACTGCTGGCTAGTATCTGGTGTGTTCTTGAGATCTTCATAGACCTACATCACTTGATTCTATGATTCATAATTATAACTATAAACTTGTTTAGATTTCGCAAATGATGTCCAAATCAGGAAATTTTTTCCTACATTCTTAGAAAACAATAATCAAGCTCATGGTGTCCACTGCATCTCATGTGAGTATGTTTAAACAATCATAACTTTGAAATTAAACAATTCAAAACAAGAATCAAGATTTTGAAACACTAAATGAAGTCAAATGGAAAAGTGATGAATACCAAAGTTTCATAACTTGTCAAGATCAACAATCTTTAGTTAGGTCGGTTTTTCATTTGACAAAGTGGTACTACACATTGTTCATTAATCCTAGGTTCACTCACATAGTTTAAGAAACTAGGTTGGAGACATGTCAATTTTGTACTACATCATAGTACCACTTCTGAAAATGACAAAATGACCTATATAAAGATTGTTCATCTCGATGAGCTATGAATCTTTGGTGTTCATCCCTTTTCCATTTGACATCATCTAGTGTTTGAAAAATCTTGATTCTAATTTGGAATTTTAAAATTTTGAAAATACACTTGTTCGAACCCTTTCAAATGGATTAATGACTAAAATAAATATTGTTCATCTTTACGAGTTCTACAAGTTTGGTATTCATGACATTTTCGTTTGACATCATTTACGACCCTATTTACATTTTGAATTTGGGAAATTCCAAAATTAAATAGGGTCAAAGGGTCAAACTCGCGGGCCCCACCTTGGACAAACACGTTATTATCTATACAAGTTGTAAATTTCAATTTTTGTATAGGAGAGTATAGGCAAACAAAAAGTTCCTCCTGGGTTTCGAACCTGGGCAGCATAGCTCGGGGATAAACAAATCTGCCATTAGTCCACTAATTATTTGTTGATTTTGGTAGTCAATATTTTGTTGTCCCATATTTTTGTGCTTTAATGGGCCAAACCCGTGTCATGTGGGCCTAAACCCGCGAGATTTCCCCATTAGTCTCATTAGGTCCCACCTGTCGGCGCCCAGATTCTGATGTGTTCTTGAGTTCTTCATGGACCTACTTCACTTGATTGTATGATTCTTAATCATAACTACAAACTTGTTTAGATTTCACAAATGATGTCCAAATCAGGAAAAAAAATTCCTACATTCTTAGAAAACAATAATCAAGCTAATGGTGTCCACTATATCTCATGTGAGTATGTTTAAACAATCATAATTTTGAAATTAAACAATTCAAAAAAGAATCAAGATTTTGAAACACTAAATGAAGTCAAATGGAAAAGTGATGAATAGCAAACTGATGAATACCAAAGTTTATTATTGTGCTAACTAATGAACAATGGTTTTAAGAATGTATGCAATGCAGTGATGTAGTCACGTACTCTGCTACTACGTTTTGATGTGCAAGTCTATGTGCAAATTAGTCTAAGTAGAAACTTTCAATGGCTTCTTGCCTTTGCTTTTCTTTCATCAGCCTTCCCGCCTTTTTCCACGTGCCTTCTCCACTTTAATTTTCTTTGGTTCACACAAAAACCAAACCAAAACAAAACCCCTAATGTAACTTATTAATTTACCTCTGAATGTAACTTATTTACCTCTGAATTTGACTCACATATTCTCTCACAGGACGCACACACTTTTTCCACAATTCGTCAAATTTGTGCGGACGAACTGAACATATGATAGCTGAACATTTTCCAACCGTCTGGCCCCCTAGTTGCATTTTTTCCGCCCTGTCATTTCACGTCCAAAAATTCTCGCGCGCGATCTTCCCCCCTCGCCGCTTATATACCTTCCACGCCTCCCATCTCCGCCGCCACCATCTCATCCACCTGCATTGTGACGATGGCCCGACACACGCACCCCTCTTGCAGGTAGCCGTGCGACGCTGATGGTCGCTTCAAGCGAAGTCCGTCATCCACATCGGTGACTCCGTCGAGCCGCCGCAGCCCGTCATCGACATTGGTGACTCCGTCGAGCCGCCGCAGGCCCTCATCCACCCCACGACCACAAAGTAGGCACCGGATTGCCGTGGAGGCGCGGGTCGAGGTCGACTTGGAACACGCCGTGAATGTCGAAGTCCCATTCGTTCGAACGGGCTACCAATCAAGCGATGCCCATGCCCGCAAAGCCGCCAGGAAGAATGGAACAAGAGTAATCGTCGTCGAAGCCTCGTCGTCGCGCAACAAGAAGAATAAGGTGAGCCAAACCCTTTCCAGCGCCTTTGTAGTCTTAGATGGTTTGATCTGTCAGTGAAAACTGAAAAAATAGTTTTGATGTAGAAAAAGAGCCGCCACTTGTACACCCAGGCTTGGCCCACAGCTGAATCGGACACGGACATGGGAATCAGCAATTTTGGCCTACTAGCACGCTTGGATGAGGTGAGGGCAACACTACTAGTTTACTTCAAAGTGAGCAAATTTGCTTCGTAATTATTATGTGTGTGCAATATGTTCTGACCCAGATTTGTATGTAATTCAGTCAAAAGGAAAGAAGTATGAGTTGTGTTTCCCAAAGATAAAATGCAAGATGATGGTAAATTATGACAGCTACGAAGAAGGATACAATGGACCTACTAAGTCTCTTCGTGAGGTGATATATATTCCTACCCACTAAGTTTAGCATTAGTATGAGTTTTTCTGAAAACATAATTAGCAACTGCCATGAAATACAGTTGATGATCTTCTGTAAATGCTTTCTGAGAGCCCCTTGTAAAATGTCAGATATTTCAAATGGCGGAAGGTCTTCGCAAAGAGATCAAACGGAAGCATGCGAGGGGTGAGTTCTACTCTCAAGAATCTGATCAGGAATGAAGCGGAGGATGAAGCGATCTGAACTGAAGAAGTTGATAGGATATCTTCTTCTTTGTCTTTTGTCTGTTGCTTTTGCTTTCCTAGTGTTGGGAGCACGATGCTACGTTAAGAACAAGCAGATGTGCCTTGAGTATACTCGAATTATGCTATCTCATACATATGCTACATATATATTATCTTTGATTCACTTTTGTGCATTTCTGAAGCTATGCATTTTCATGAGAATAATGCTGTGATATACAAATTAAGCCGAATGATGCTATAATCATAATATTGACTGCACAGAAAGACATCAGAATGACGCCAAACTTGCAAATAACTGACATCTTCACCACAAATTATTTATTGCTCACAAATTTTGGACGTATTATAGTTCAATACAAGTAAACAATGCAACCCCTAATTATGATTACAAACCGTCTTCGTCATGTCCTTCTTCTGAATATCCTGGAGCAATCACTCCATCACCAATGTAGGTCTCATCACCATCGTCCTCGTTTTCACGTATGTCTGTGTGATCCGGTTCAGCCATGGGTTTAGCATGATCAATAAGAGAAGCATCAACACTTGTCCCTTCCACATCTGCCCTCCTCCATGTTGTCAAATCCTCATGGTGGTCCTCAACATGAATATTTTCAACACCTAAAACAACCGAGTCCAATTCAGTATCATCAACATTTATGTCATTGTTATTATCAATGCATTCCTCTCCTTCAAGCATGGCAAACAGGGCCCTAGGTTTCATTCTGAGGACACTCCAGCATTTGCTGCCTTTCTTCCTACTTTTCACATAGCACACTTGCTCTACTTGTGTTGCCAGGATGTATGGCTCATCATGTGAATACCGAAGTAGAGAGGTATCAATATCGATAATCCCATATTTATCTCTTTTGTAGCCTCTTGATTTGCTTTGTCCTTGTTGAGGCATATCAAACCAGTCACACTAGAATAACATGACTTGCTTTGATTCAGGAAAATCAAGTACGAAGATTTTTTTAATCACTCCATACCATTCCATGCCCTGCACACCCCTGACGACAACACCACTATTTTGTGTTGTTAAATTATTCTCTATATGTGATGTCCAAAAATAGAAGCCGTTGATTGAGCACTTATTCTTCAAATAAGCAATTCTTTCAGGACCACGAGATAGCGCATACATCATCTTATCTGCTTTTGCCCACAAAATTTAGATTCCTCATCTACACTCACATAAGTAAAGACAATATGTTAAGAGCACATTCAAATTTGACGATTTAGATTTGAATGAAATGTATATGACTCACTTTTCGCTCGAACCATGCTACAAAGTGTTCCTTGTGCCTGCTTTCAACATTCAGGGAGCTGACTTTCGCCAATTCTGCCTTATGCTCACTGCAACATTTAAAAAAATATATATAATCACAGTTAGATATATAGTCTACACAATGAAACAAAATTCGTATAATTTTCATGTGTTGCTTACTTTGCAAATTCAATGGCCTCATCACAGTTTAATAATATGTAGTGTCTCATCATCGAGAATTCTTTGTCTTCTAGTATATGGGAATTATGCCTAGAAACACTTTTCTTTTGCCCACTGTCCATGCTTGCAAAAACACTCAGACCGGCAGGTGGTTCATTAATAGCGCTATTTTCTTGACGCTCAGGCCTATTAAGCTTTGTACTAACACCTTCAAAGAACCGAGAACAGAAAGTAAGGAACTCCTCCGAGATATATCCCTCTGCTATAGAACCCTCTGGGAACGCTTTGTTCCTCACGTATCCTTTGAGGGTACGTAGGTACCTTTCAACTGGATACATCCACCTATACGAAGCAGGGCCTCCAATTTCAGCCTCCCAAGCAATATGAACTGGTAAGTGCATCATAATATCAAAAAATGCTGGAGGGAAAATCATCTCAAATCGACAAAGAGTCTCTGCAATCGATCTGCTGAGTTCTTGCATCTCGGTCTCGTCAATCCCCTTTGAACATACCGAGTTAAAGAACCTACTGAGCTAGATCAATGGGTTCACTACAGCATCCGGCAATATGTCGCGTGCCGCAAAGGGTAGGAGTTTTTGTAATATAATGTGGTAATCATGACTTTTCATATTTGAAACCTTGCGCCCATTGACATCGACATTTCTCCTGATATTTGTGGCATAACCATCGGGCATCTTAACATGTTGTAGAAAGCTGCACAGGATTTCCTTTTCAGAATCACCTAACGTGTACAATGCTGGTGGCATATCGTATTTCCCTTTCTCATTCAGAACTGGATGCTGATCCTTCCTTATACCCAATTCTCTCAGATGAAGTCGAGCCTTCTCAGTGTCCTTAGTTTTACCTGCTAAATTCAGCAAAGTCGCAATCAAGCTCTCACAAATATTCTTCTCAGTATGCATCACATCAATATGTGGTGTATAAGCAACGAATCCCAATATGGAAGCTCAAAGAAAATACTCTGCTTCCTCCAGTTGTGCCATCTAGAATCTTCATCACGCTGCTTCCTCTTCTTCGAAGTAGTGGCTCCAAAAGTGACTTGTTGGAAACTCGCATACTGATCCCGAACTTCTTGACCGCTGAGTGGCACTGGAGGGTCCCTCATTTCAATAGAGTTGTTAAAGCTGACCTTGAGCCTTCGCCACTTGTGGTTATTAGGCAGAAAACACTGATGCCCCATGTAGGAATGCTTTAAACCGAATTTTAACCACATGTAATCAGTGTCCTTGTAACAATAAGAACAAGCAAACCTCCCTTTTGTGCTCCAGCCAGATAACATCGCGTAAGCAGGAAAGTCGTTTATTGTCCAGAGTAACAAAGCACACAGGGTAAAATTGCGCTTCTCCTTGGCATCCCAAGTATCAACTCCATGTTCCCAAAGCGTTTTGAGTTCATCGATCGGAGGCTGCAAATACACATCAATGTTAATTCCTAGAGACTTAGGCCCAGGAATTAGCATGGACATCATCCAGAAGGATTGTTTCAAGCACAACCAAGGAGGTAGGTTATAAGGAATTAGGATAACTGGCCAAGTAGTGTAAGTGATGTTCAACATCCCGAATGGATTGAAGCCATCTGATGCAAGTCCAAGCCTGATATTTCGTGGTTCATATGCAAATTCTTTTTGAAAAGTGTCATTCACGTGCCTCCACGCCTTTGAGTTAACTGGGTGTCGCATTTTGCCATCTCGAACCAATTCTTTATCGTGCCAACGCATATACATGGATGTTTCCTTGTTCATATATAATCTCTACAGTCGAGGACCCAGCGGAAAGTAAATCAGAATTTTAATAGGAAACTACTTCTTCTTTGCTGCATCAGTGCCAGCCTCATCAGTGCCCTGTGAACCTGTAGTTTTCCACCTACTCTCGTCGCATGTTGGACAGTTGTCCATGCTCGCGTACTCTCCATAGAATAACACACAGTCATTGACACAAGCATGTATCTTTACGTAGTCCAAGCCAAGGTCTCGAACCACCCTTCGAATTTTATCCAGGCTATATGGGAGACAATGCCCTTTAGGCAGCACAAGAGAGAACAAGAACAGAATTTGCTCCATTGCAGCGTTGCTTAAACCACACATGCACTTGATCTGATATAGCCTGACAATGAAAGAAATCTTAGAAGTCTCCTTGCAACCAGGGTACAACTCTATCCTTGCTTCTTCCATTAATTTGAAAAACTTGCTTGCTGCCTCATTTGGCTCCTCATTTTCGTTACCATCAGCTCTGACTCGACCATGTATGGCACCACTGATCAGAGATGGAAACAAACTATTGGTGGCCTCCCGATCGTCAGCATCATCAGCACCACCTTCAACTTCGTCATCGTCATCCACAGCCATAGGTTCACAAGCATGATGATGACGTTCTTTTTGCTCTTTTATGTAAGCCCTGTCAAACCCTTTTGTAACCAAGTGATGTTCTTCTCTTCCTTGAAATGCCATGCGCCGACATCTAGAGCATGGACATTGCACTTGCTCTCCATCAAATTTGTTATGAAAGAGATCCTCAATAAAGTTGTCGAATTCGCGTTGCCATGCAGAATCTGAAGGCTCCAATTCCATCCAACTGCAATCCTCACTTGCCATTGCAAAGAAAAAAACCCAACTACAGCAGATAATACAAAGGGTGCTAGATCAGTATAAGATAATATAGTATTAAACTAAGGTGTATATACAAGCTAATTAACAAAATAAAATTCCATGCACATGGATCTCATAATTGATTATACCTAGGCTTATGGGATCCGAAGAATAGATTTTTTCTCGGTCGTTCGAAGTCATGATGCAGATGATCGGTGCTTGGTAGCATCACCCTGGCGGATTGCGAAATGGCAACAACGATGTGTTTGGGTTTTTTTTCCTTCGTATTACAGGTCGATATATATAGTTGGGTTAGGGTCGGTCAAACAATATAGAGTTGGGTTAGGACTCCGTGTACAAAGATGGACAGTTCTGTGCGGGCCATGGTCCAGGCCCACAGGCCATTGAACGGGCCCACGGTAGCCTGGTGGCACCCATAAACACATCAATTACGACTGACAGTTCTTTCAATAGCAACGACACTATTTTGTCGCACTAACATTATCTTTATTGCGACGTTTTTTGGTTCGATGCTACATATGCAATCTGTTACAACTATTCGTGTTACCGTTGCCATACCTATGAGCAATTTGCAACACTTTAGATCCACGTCGCTATACCAAAGAATTCAGTCGCAACGAGTGCATTTTCGTTGCTAACCCAAAGACTTTTGCAACACACAGCACCTGTCGTTGCTATATGTAATACTCTTTTGCAACAAAGAACACCACGAATAGCAACGTGTCATAGTCATTGCAAAATGGGCAACAATTACGAAAAACTGTGGCAATACCATAGCCAGAATTGCGACACGAGTCCATGCGTCGCCATAGACCTTTACCTATAGCGACCACCACAATAAATAATGCAACGGTCCACAACTAGTCGCAACATTCTCACCTATCACGACCATTATGGTATATTATCACAGTAACCCTGGTGTATAGTGACCAAAACCACCCGTTGCTATAGAAAAGGGTCGCAATATGTACAAAATGCTGTAGTGTGTGTGATGATGATGAGCATGGTACGGTGTATACTAGGACCGGAAATGGGTGCTAGATATTACCATACTTTCTATGAAAAATGAGGAGTTGATGGTAAGGTGGACACTAGCCCCAGAGTAGGTACTAGCTAATACCATCTACATGGTGGAACTCTTTTTCTTGCACATATCAACCTCTTTTCTCCTTTTGAAATTTTTTCGAGACTTGGGCTAGCTCTCTTTATTTTATTTTGCCATGCTTTTGAGCATGCTTCACTTTTTTTTAACTAGCCCTTTGTCTATTTTGGAAATATTTGGAGAGGGATGAATGATACAAAGATGCATAGAGTTTTATTTATGGAAGAATGCGTAAGCAAATGGAACAAATGATGAATGCTAACTTCCAGTGTAGATGTTTTAGCATGAACGTGTACATGATCTTGATCATGGGAGAATGAGTTCTAACAAGGGTCACAACAATTTGACAAAGCTCAATGAGAGAACAAGCTAGATATGTGGAAGCTAAAAAGAGCTAGAATCTACATATGGCCTTGGATAGGAAATGCTCATCATTGAGGAACTCATCATGTTTAGATTTTTTTTCAAAAAGGAAAACTCCGGATGTCAAGCATCACTAGGTACAAGATCATAACACTCTATAATACCACATCATGTCTCACAACAACTTAGGCATGGATCATGCTTTTTGCTACCCACAGTTTTTAAGCTAAGGTTTGAACATGCAAGCCAATAAACTCAAAACTTTGGTAGGATACAAGACTATGTGCAAGACATATGAGAAGAATAAACATAGCAACTATTCATCATTTCAACCATAGAGGCAAAGCATTCTTACTATACTTATCAAAGCAAATTAAAGCAAACTTGATGATGAAAGCAAATAAATCTTTTTGGTCTTTTTATTTTTGCAGATTTTTATGGGTTTTCATTATACGACATTCTGAAAACAAAGGAAGATACAAATTAACTTAGGATGGGGGTCCTCCCCTAAGCTAGCTTCAGGCTCACTGCGGTGGAGGGTAGAAGAAACCCTGACTCGGAAAGAAAGCCCTCTGCTCCTCTATCTGTCGCTGCTGTGCCTGCTGCATGGCGTTGATCCTCTCGCCAGTCTGACGCTGCCACGCTGAGTTAGCCTCAACGTGTGTGTTCAGCATCTCCTCCACTCCCGTGACCTGGACGGTGAGCTCTCCCAGCTACTGCGCGAGCTGAGCCGCTCGTGCAGAGGCCGAAGAGTGTTGTCTGAAGGACGAAGACGAAGGTGGACCACCGAAGCTGGAACTAGTGGGTGTAGCCCACTGGTCTCTACTCGCGTCAGCCCAAGCCGTACTACTTGCACCCTGATGGTAGGTGGGCTGGTCCCAACCGGGTGCATACCCAGGGGTTACCCCGGCCATGTACCTCGCAGAGGACCCTCCTGCCATAGGTGGCGCAGTAGGTTGTGGCTGTGGTGGCTGCGACTGTTGCTGCTGCTGCATGTGTGCTTTGTTCGCCGCGCTTCTGGTGGACCTGTCTGAAACACTAGTATGACGGCCTTCCTCTTGTGTAACAAGGGGGATGGTTAATGACTCCGAGTTATACAATTGAAACACCGGATTAGGTAACGGGATCTGATTTGTATAACCCAAGAAGAAAAAAGTCAAAGAATCATTTGGGCCTCCCTTAAGTATATGCCCTTGGATCAAGTACGCCTCATCAATGAGAACTCGGTGCGTCCCAATAAAGGGGACGGGATTCCCGCTTAGAACAATAAGTCTAAGAGCAATACGAGTCACCAAAGATGTACACTCAATAGGACCTATCATCTTAAAATTCATGAACAACTGCCGAATCATAGCTTTAATGGGGGAGACCATAATCCATTTAGTAGCGGCATATAGAAGCATCAACTCATCGTTGCACACAGGCCGAACATCCTCTCGTTGAAAGAGAGCAATGGCGAGCCACTTGTGCCACAATCAAAGAGTGGAATGCACGATATCATTGCACTGAGGTACAAATTTACCACTATAAACTAGACCTGAAATGTCTTCCCAGAAAGAATCTCGAACAAAACCCTCACAAGCCTTTTTCAAAGAAGTAGCACAACGATGATCAAAACCAAGAGGACTACTAAGTTCTTTCCATGAAGTCGGTAATCGGTCCCAAAAAGATGAAACTGAACACTGTTCGCTTCCTCAGTAATAGAGCAAAGAAACTGGATGGTGAGGGGCCGAGAGCCAACCTTTGCAACCGGTGCAAAATCCTCCAAACCGAGAGCATGCCAAATAGAAGCGAACTCGAGGTGCATACCTGTTTTCTCCATAAGTGCCGGGTCGAAGTCCCAGGTGTGGGCGAAGACTCGGTCCTTTAGGAGAGCGTAGGCTTGCTTCTCTCGAGCACCTCGCAAGATGAGGTAGGGGGTGTCATCAACGACCTCCTCCGTAGCTTGTGGTTCGGCTTGTTCTTCTTGCTCTTCTTCATAGTTTATCATTGATGGGCTCGGTGTCGGCTCGGTGGGAACGGATGAACTTGGGCTTTCCCGTGACTAGGAGCGTGTCACCCTCCGGAGAGCGTTCGCCGCCCAACTCATGCTAGCACAAGAAAGGGACAACAAAAGCAACTCGGTGATGGATTAGTGAAATCGAATGAAATTCTTACCGAGCTTGCTCCACCAATAGCAATACTTGCAGCAACCCAATAAGGAGAGTACTTGATGATTCCAAACTTGAGCAAAAAATCAAAGAAAACCAAGAGAGTAAGGAGTAGAGAGGGGAGTGTGAGTGAAAAGAGTTGAATGGGTGAAGAACACCTCCTCTCGGGTCCAATTTATAGAGCAAGGGGCAGTGCACCGCAGGATAGCTATTGCCCAACGGCTAGGAGCTATTGGCCAAGGCCGGGCCCACTTGACCATTACCTGGGTTCGGCCGAACCTATGGTCGGCCGACCGTGTTGTGGGCCCAGTGTTGGCCCCCTTTGGCAGGCGTGTCACCAACGGCTATGTGATGATATACCCTGGTGCACCGGCCAAAGTTTGCTCTTGAAATTCCTCCAATGATTTTTTTCAAGAATTTTCAAACTCAGGAATTATTTTCAGAAATTTTATTCGGAAGGGAAAAAAATGGGCTAGATAAATCTAGCATGCAGATGCAAGGTTTGGAAAAATCAAATACGCAATTTGGAAAATCAAATAAAATTTTGGAAAGGGAAATATGAGATAAATACCATCTTTTTTAGTCCGACGAGTAGGACTCTTCTCAGCAGTTAATACCACTCGGCATCCCACTCCTGAGAAGTAGAGGGTAATGCCTCCTCAACCTTCCGCCACTCTTTACGAACTTTCTTTTGCTTCAATGTTGACAGAGATTTCTTTGTTGGGGGTAAAGGCTTCGTCCTTCCCTCAAGCTGCTCAACACTATCCTATACTAGATAGCACTGCTCCTCTTTATCTTGAAACCGGAACAACAAGTTCCTCTTCCCAATGTGGAAACGGATCACTCCAGCTCCCACATTGATTCTAGCTCTGACATCACTGAGGAATGGTCGCCCAAGGATGAGCAGCATTCCTCCCTCATCGTCCATATCAAGGACCACAAAATCCGCGAAGACATAAGAGTTCTTGACCTTGACCAATAGACTCTCAACAATTCCTTCTAGATATCGTATCGATGAATCGGCGAGTTGGATAGTCAATGCTGTTGGAGAGAGAGCTGGATATCCTAGTTGCTCGAACATGGCCTTGGACATGAGATTGATACTTGCACCAAGGTCACAAAGGGCATGCTTGATCGTCTTGTAACAAATTGTGCATGTGATAGTTGGATAGCCAGGATCTCTTCTGTGCAAAACTGCTAATTCCTCCCATGGATCTAGGATTCGATGCATGGGCTTCCCTGCATAGTTAGGAGCACACGTCTTCCTAGGTGGCTTACCCCACCTAGTCGACACTACACTAACATTTTCACAAGAGGACACGAGTTGCCCAGGATCCTCCCATTATCAGCACGGAACCAAAGCAGCTAACTGAGTTTCTAACATTTTATTGAAACTTAGCTTGCTCTTCTGAGCAGAAGATAAACTTTCAAGCTTAACGTTGAGAGTTTCCAAGGATTTATCAAGGCCAGATAACTTATTAGTAACACCTTCATTAATTTTAGCCTACCCGAAGACAAGATCTCTCAAAGAGGGCTGGTTAGAATTGTAAGTATTACCTTGGTTACCTCCTTGATAATAAGGGTGTTGTTGATTCCACGTTTGTCCTCCTTGTTGTTGGGAATGATAACCATTGTTATTACCATTCATGTACATCACTTCCTCCTGCGTTTCAAGACAGTAATTTCCCGAATGCCCACTGTTGCCACAGACTTCACATGTCATATGAGAATCCATAGGCAGAGTAGTGTTGGCCATGACAACCTTCTCGCTGGTGTAGTCATCCAATCTTTTCATAAGAAGGTCCAGCTTGGCAATAATCATATCTGCTTCCTGAACAGTATGAGTACCCCTCTGACCTGGCTGGAGTCTTTCATCCCTCCACCCTTGGTTGGATACCGTCTTCTCAATAAGTGATTTGGCATTATCAATAGTGAGTGAGAAGAATGCTCCCTGAGCAGCAGCATCAATATGGTCTCGGGCTGTCGGAGTCAGCCCATTATAGAAGCTTTGAAGAATTAGCCAATCCTCCATCCCATGGTGAGGACAGGCCAGGACGTACTCCTGAAGCCTTTCCCATGCCACTGGAATAGATTCACTTGCTGCTTGCTGAAAGCTAGAAATCCTTCCACGAAGAGCATTAGTTTTGCCCAACGGAAAGAATTTCTTAAGGAATGCTTCCGAACACTTGCCCCAAGTATTAACAGCTTCATGATTCGCATAGAACCATTGCTTGGCTTTCCCCAGGAGAGAAAAAGGAAATAGTCGAAGACGAACAGCGTCCATATTTGCACCCCTGATGATGAAAGTGCTGCATAGCTCTAGGAACTGCTGCAGATGGGCATTAGCATCCTCATTTGGCTTGCCACAAAACAGACTAGCCTATACCATCGTGATTAAATCTGTCTTGATCTCAAAGTTTTCAGTCCCCACTGCCACCTCAGGGCCTTGTAGCACCTGGTCAGCAGAAGGAGCTGAGTACTCATGAAGCGTCTTCTGGGCCATAGCGTTTGACGTGGATGGTACAAAGGAAGCTGGATCACCTTCCGAACAAATACGAGAAGGTGAGTCAAAATGAACTCGAGCTTTCCTCACTAATGACTTGGGATCTTCTGTGAAATTCTCCAGTAAGTCGAAACCAGTCATACACCACATGTCTTCATCATCTGAACATAAAAGAAGACAATCAAGGTTAGCCTGCATTGAGAGTTGCTCTAACCTACTCATGATTTATAAACAGATGCAAAGCATAGTCATGATAATCCTATGCCTTCCCCGGCAACGGCGCCAGAAATGCTTGTTGGCGTTTCTTAACGTCACTTCTAACGACATCGAGTTAGAGTGAACATCAATACTTGCCAAAGGTATACCTATCGATCATGAACAAATCCACAAGCGCACAGATAAATCATTGTAGCATTTCCCTAGGGAAGTGAGTGTTCCAAGGGTATCGAATCCATGGAAGGCAATGGTGGATATCAAGACTTATGCTTTTGCACTGAATGTAAACCAAGAGATAGATATAGAAGACAACAGCTCAAAGATAGGGGTAAGATAAATGATATGATCAGGGTAGTGCGACACACACTCTGATCTTTCTCTACACTAGCACACTACAGCTTTGGGGGACATACAAAGCTAGCTCTAGGTTCTATGGTACTTAACATACAGAGTTAGATGATACAAGAGATAAGCATAAAGCATTGGATGAGAGGAAGGTTCAGCACCCAGGTACAAACGGGGAGATAGCCCGCGACGACCAGCACTCTGCAAAACTATCCTTTAGACTTCTACAGCAACACCCCAGCACGGAGGGTTTCAAAGGGTCCAATAGCTGTCACCACTGCGGCCTACCTCAATCGTTACGGGGGCAAGCTCATAACTAATGTAACCACACAACCCAAGCACCATGCCTGCATTGCTACTAGACTTCACCCAGCCCGGGCTATTGTGACCCAGGATAAAGCCACCAGAAGACTGGTCAACTTAGACTGAGTACCGTAGCTTAAACACAAACTTCATGCAACACAACAATGCTATCAAACAAGATCAAACTAAGGCTAGTCATACGAACAGATACGAACTCTCTTACGTCTAATCAACAAGATCAAAGTGTCGTGTTCATGAAGAACACGAGCCTCTAACTTATGAACAAACACACAAGGAATGAGTAAATCATCCTTCAACTGGATCGAAAGGTAGTGTTCATGAAGAACACGAGCCTCTAAATGATGAACAATGGATGAACTCAAGAACATATCAATCATATGATCTACCATAACTTTTATGAAATAGCTGAATAACTGAAGTAGATCAAAGTCATACATAGAAATAAAGATACAAGAGAACTCATACCTAGACTCCAAAGTAGACTTTGAACATGAATAAGAGCTACTCTAGCCTACCCCCTAGCCTTGGAAACTAAAAGTGAGAGGAGAGTCAAAAGAGATGTGTGTGAGAAATGGGAGCCCCTCCCCTTCTATTTATAGGCAAGGACCAGGCTTGCTCGGAGCACCAAATGGCCTCAAAACACCCGGGGATACAGCAAGTGACCAATAGGGAGCAAGCACGTGGAAGGCCAGGATCAACCGACCCTAGGTCGGTTCGACCGATCCTAGGGTCGGCCGGCCACCTCGGGAGGTCTCCTGCCTTGTGCATTCTTAGGGTGGCTGACATGTGGGTCCTTTGATCTCTCCTCAATGCATGCCAAGTTTCCTGATAAGATGGAGCTCTCGTGGGCCTGTGGATCCTTGTGAAGTCCATGTGTCGCTCTCTGGTTCATCGGTGAGTGCCTCCCTTGGATTAGTGACATGGATGCCACATATTTCCTAGGTGGCAGCCATCTCCTCAGCCGTGGTGGCATGACCACTCATAGAAAGGTGTGTTTCCTTCTCTTTCTATTCTTATTTCACCTACATACAAATAATCTCCAGGGACAAGTGGAACTACATTATTCAAACCAAAATGCAAGTAATAAATGCATATGCCTCCATTTATGTGAGAATATTGATGGCTGAAAGTTGTACTTAACAGCCGTCAACAAACTCCCCCAAGCTAACCTCTTGCTCATCTCGAAGCAAGACATTAAGGACTTAGGTTGGTTGATCAGGAGTTGCTACGATGTTGTATCCTTAACTTATGGCAAACATATAGCAAAGTACTCTACCAATAGTTGAACAAGTTGGCAATGTTTTTACCATTCGCTTGATGATGTGGGGCGTGTAGCTTCACCTGCCTTGGGCGGTTGAGAGATAGAATGGTTATATAGTAAATGTATAATCACTCATACCTTGATCAACTATTAATCCGGAGGTTTTGCAAATTTTTCAAAAGAAAATCAGAGTTCCTCAAATGATACTTTCGGATCGCTCAAAGTGTATGGTTCCTCACCAAGGCATTAAGTTGCCTTTCTTCACATCCTACTCCTAATAGGCTTATGTGGAGCTGTAGGTAGGGAAGAAATGTGGCATACTTGTCTCTCATATTGTGCTAAGTCAAAAACCGGATCCTTGGAAAAAACAAACATACATCCTGATCAAGATGTGCATATGTGTGTGATGATGATGAGCATGGTAAGGTGTATACAAGGACTGGAAATGGGTGCTAGATATTACCATACTTTCTATGAAAAATGAGGGGTTGATGGTAAGGTGGACACTAGCCCTGGAGTAGGTACTAGCTATTACCATCTACATGGTGGAACTCTTTTTCTTGCACATATCAACCTCTTTTCTCCTTTTGGAATTTTTTCGAGACTTGGGCTATCTCTCTTTATTTTATTTTGCCATACTTTTGAGCATGCTTCACTTTTTTTTAACTAGCCCTTTGTCTCTTTTGGAGATATTTAGAGAGGGATGAATGATACAAAGATGCATAGGGTTTTATTTGTGGAAGAATGCGTAAGCAAATGGAACAAACGATGAATGCTAACTTCCAGTGTAGAAGTTTTAGCATGAATATGTACATGATCTTGATCATGGGAGTATGAGTTCTAACAAGGGTCACAACAATTTGATAAAGCTCAATGAGAGAACAAGCTATATATGTGGAGGCTAAAAAGAGCTAGAATCTACATATGGCCTTGGATAGGAATGCTCATCATTCAGGAACTCATCATGTTTAGATTTTTTTTCAAAAAGGAAAACTCCAGATGTCAAGCATCACTAGGTACAAGATCATAACACTATATTATACCATATCATGTCGCACAACAACTTAGGCATGGATCATGCTTTTTGCTACCCACAGTTTTGAAGCTAAGGTTTGAACATGCAAGCCAACAAACTCAAAACTTTGGTAGGATACAAGGCTATGTGCAAGACATATGAGAAGAATAAACAGAGCAACTATTCATCATTTCAACCTTAGAGGCAAAGCATTCTTACTATGCTTATCAAAGCAAACTAAAGCAAACTTGATGATGAAAGAAAATAAATCTTTTTGGTCTTTTTATTTTTGCAGATTTTTATGGGTTTTCATTATACGACATTCTGAAAACAAAGGAAGATACAAGTTACCTCAGGATGGGGGTCCTCCCCCAAGCTAGCTTCAGGCTCACTGCGGTGGAGGGTAGAAGAAACCCTGACTCGCAAAGAAAGCCCTCTGCTCCTCTAGTTGTCGCTGCTGCGCCTGCTGCATGGCGTCGATCCACTCGCCAGTCTGACGCTGCCACGCTGAGTTAGCCTCAAGGTGTGTGTTCAGCGTCTCTTCCACTCCCGTGACCTGGACGGTGAGCTCCCCCAACTGCTGCGCGAGATGAGCCTCTCGTGCAGAGGCCGAAGAGTGCTGTCTGAAGGACGAAGACGGAGGTGGACCACCAGAGCTGGAACTAGTGGGGTGTAGCCCACTGGTCTCTACTTGCGTCAGCCCAAGCCGTACTACTCGCACCCTGATGGTAGGTGGGCTGGTCCCAACCGGGTGCATACCCAGGGGTTACCCCAGCCATGTACCCCATAGAGGACCCTCCTGCCATAGGTGGCGCAGTAGGCTGTGGCTGTGGTGGCTGCGACTACTGCTGCTGCTGCATGTGTGCTCTCTTCGCCACGCTTCTGGTGGACCTGCCTAAAACACTAGTAAGACAGCCGTCCTCTTGTGTAACAAGGGGGATGGTTAATGACTCCGAGTTATACAATTGAAACCCCGGGTTAGGTAACGGTATCTGATTTGTATAACCCAGGAAGAAGAAAGTCAAGGAATCATTTGGGCCTCCCTTAAGTATATGCCCTTGGATCAAGTACGCCTCATCAATGAGAGCTCGGGGCGTCCCGATAAAGGGGACGTGATTCCCGCTTAGAACCCCAATTCTGAGAGCAATACAAGTCACCAAAGATATACACTCAATAGGACCTATCATCTTAAAATTCATCAACAACTACCGAATCATAGCTTTAACGGGGGAGACCTTAATCCGTTTAGTAGCGGCATATAGAAGCATCAACTCATCGTTGCGCACGGGCCGAACATCCTCTCGTGGAAAGAGTGTAATGGTGACACACTTGTGCCACAATCGAAGAGTGGGATGCACGATATTATTGCACCGAGGTACAAATTTACCACTATAAACTAGACCTGAAATGTCTTCCCAGAAAGAATCTCGAACAAAACCTTCACAAGCCTTTTTCAAAGAAGTAGCACAACGATGATCAAAACCAAGGGGATGACTAAGTTCTTTCCATGAAAGTCGGTAATCGGTCCCGAAAAGACGAAACTGAACATCATTCGCTTCCTCAGTAAGAGAGCAAAGAAACTGGATGGTGAGGGGCCGAGAGCCAAGCTCTGCAACCGGCGCAAAATCCTCCCAACCGAGAGCATGCCAAATAGAAGCGAACTTGAGGTGCATACCTGTTTTCTCCATAAGTGCCGGGTCGAAGTCCCGGGTGTGCGTGAAGACTCGGTCCTTTAGGAGAGCGTAGGCTTGCTTCTCTCGAGCACCTCGCAACCTGTTGTAGGGGGTGTGATCAACGACCTCCTCCGTTGCTTGTGGTTCGGCTTGTTCTTCTTGCTCTTCTTCGTAGTCCATCATTGATGGGCTCGGCGTCTGCTCGAGGGGAACGGATGAACTTGTGCTTTCCCGTGACCGGGAGCGTGTCACCCTCTGGAGAGCGTTCGCCGCCCAACTCATGCTAGCACAAGAAAGGGACAACAAAAGCAACTCGGTGATGGATTAGTGAAATCGAATGAAATTCTTACCGAGCTTGCTCCACCAATAGCAATACTTGCAGCAACCCAATAAGGAGAGTACTTGATGATTCCAAACTTGAGCAAAAAATCAAAGAAAACCAAGAGAGTAAGGAGTAGAGAGGGGAGTGTGAGTGAAAAGAGTTGAATGGGTTATGAACACCCCCTCTCGGGTCCAATTTATAGAGCAAGGTGCAGCGCACCGTGGGATAGCCGTTGCCCAACGGCTAGGAGCCGTAGGCCAAGGCCGGGACCACTTGACCGTTACCTGGGTTCGGCCGAACCTATGTTGTGGGCCCGGGACCACTTGACCGTGTTGTGGGCCCGGTGCTGGCCCCCTTTGGCAGGTGTGTCACCAACAGCTATGTGATGATATACCCTGGTGCGCCGGCCAAATTTGCTCTACAAATTCCTCAAATAATTTTTTTCAAGAATTTTCAAACTCAGGAATTATTTTCAGAAATTTTATTCGAAAGGGAAAAAATGGGCTAGATAAATCTAGCATGCAGATGCAAGGTTTGGAAAAATCAAATATGCAATTTGGAAAATCAAATAAAATTTTGGAAAGGGAAATATGAGATAAATACCATCTTTACCTCTTTGGTAGAAAGGAATCATCATTTTTAGTCCGACGAGTAGGACTCTTCTCAGCGGTTAATAACACTCGGCATCCCACTCCTGAGAAGTAGAGGGTAATGCCTTCTCAACCTTCTGCCACTCTTTACGAACTTTCTTTTGCTTCAATGTTGACGGAGATTTCTTTGCTGGGGGTAAAGGCTCCGTCCTTCCCTCAAGCTGCTTAACACTATCCTGCACTAGATAGCACTGCTCCTCTTTATCTTGAAACCTGAACATCAAGTTCCTCTTCCCAATGCAGAAACGGATCACTCCAGCTCCCACATTGATTCTAGCCTCTAAATGATGAACAATGGATGAACTCAAGAACATATCAATCATATGATCTACCATAACTCTATATGAAATAGTTGAATAACTGAAGTAGATCAAAGTCATACATAGAAATAAAGATACAATAGAACACATACCTAGACTCCAAAGTAGAAATGGAACCTGAATAAGAGCTACTCTAGCCTACCCCCTAGCCTTGGAAACTAAAAGTGAGAGGAGAGTCAAAAGAGATGTGTGTGAGAAATGGGAGCCCCTCCCCTTCTATTTATAGGCAAGGACCAGGCTTGCTCGGAGCACCAAATGGCCTCAAAACACCCGAGGATACAACAAGTGACCATTAGGGAGCAAGCACGTGGAAGGCCAGGATCAACCGACCCTAGGTCGGTTCGGCCGATCCTAGGTTCGGCCGGCCACCTCGGGAGGCCTCCTGCCTTGTGCATTCTTAGGGTGGCTGAGATGTGGGTCCTTTGATCTCTCCTCCGTGCATGCCAAGTTTCCTGATAAGATGGAGCTCTGGTGGGCCTGTGGATCATTGTGAAGTCCATGTGTCTCTCTCTGATTCATCGGTGAGTGCCTCCCTTGGATTAGTGACATGGATACCACATGTTTCCTAGGTGGCAGTCATCTCCTCAGCTGAGGTGGCATGACCACTCATTGAAAGGTGTGTTTCCTTCTCTTTTTATTCTTATTTCACCTACATACAAATAATCTCCAAGGACAAGTGGAACTACATTATTCAAACCAAAATGCAAGTAATAAATGCATATGCCTCCATTTATGTGAGAATATTGATGGCGAAAGTAGTACTTAACAGCCGTCAACATCGTCTCCCTTGGTAGCTTCCTTGGCTCGAGCTTTTTCTTCGCTGGTTGTTTTTTCATTTGTGGTTGCACTGACTTGCAAGATTGTGCTCAGGACCTCTGTGGTGCGTGCTTTGCGACCGGTTGTTGATTTGGACGTGATTTGGGAGGGATGTCATCATCTTGATCGTTGGAGCTCACTTCTCCCAGATTGAATGGTTCTTGCAAAGACGGTGAGAGAGGTGATCTTGAATGTAGTGATGATGGCCCCGGAGATGATGGTGGAAGCATGAATTATACCTTCATTGTGATGTTGCTGAATGGCTTGTGCAGCTCACATGGGGTGGGCGGACACAGGGTACCTTTGGCTGTCGTCCACTTGAACACCTTCTATTGCCCTTTTGCTCTTTGGGGACTTCTGTGGAAGCACAACTGCTTTTGCGAGTAGAAGGATCCACTTGTACTTGGGGTAGTCCTCCAAAATGGGCCATCTCATTTATGGTGGCGGCCACTCGCTGTTCAATCTCTGCCTTCATGCTTTCTTCATGTTTTTCAAGTCTTTGATCCATCATTTGGCGCCGTTCCTCCTGTTTGTGCTCTCTTCTTCTTCTACGGCTTCTATAGGTGGAAATGTCTCCCTTGAAAGCAAGTTTCCACAGTACCACCCTGCAGCCCAGTAACATCCTGGTGTTCATGATTCCTGAGTGCCATAGTGAGCTCATCCATCTCTCTGTCAACCTTCAATCTCCCCGCTTTGACGTCTTCAATTATTTTCAATATCTTGAGTGCCTCCTCTCGTAACGAGGGTGGGAATTCAAGGGTACCATCTTCGGAGTTAATTCTGCCTCCATGAGCACAATACTAATTTATCACTCACTCCGACCACTCATGGACCACAGGTATGATACCTTTTGTGAGAAGGTCTTCTTCCATCTTCCGCCACTTGGGAATTGCAAGTGTGTAACCACCTCGACCAAGATGATGGTCGTGCCCCTTCTTACAATGACTTTTCTTCCCTCGTGCACTCACCTTGGCGGAATCTTCACTTTTCTTGTAATCCACAAAGGACGTCCAATGTTCTTTTAAATTGGGATATTCAATCCAATTTGGAGTTCGATTCTTCTTGATATAACCTTTATCCATCTGCTGCTTGAACTTTTGAAATTGAGTTGCCATTCTCGCAAGAGTCCAACGCTTCACATCATTTGGTTGGACGCCTTGAGTAAGTGTGAAGTGTTTTAGGATTTCATTCCACAACAAATTTTTAACTGAGTTTGGAACCACATGTGGATTATCTGCTTTTCCCTTTCATCCTCTGTAGCTGATGGGCACGTTGTCTCTTACAATGGCCTCATGATGAGGACATCTCTACCATTGATACAACCATGCCTAGTGCTCAGCAAGGACCAATGACTCAAGCCCGTGCTCGACAACTCAACTATCAGGTGAAGTCGTTCCTCGCTGTTCATACAAACCCATCTCAGAATTGGATGCTACTTAACTATGGTGATGAATGTATTATTCTTAGGAACATAGGACATGAAGAAGAGGGGAGAACGAACCATAACAACCCAGAACATTGCCAAGCTCCCCGTTTGGAGATGAGGGGCGCTCCCACGCAAACGTCGTGAATCACTTCGTTTTCAGTTGAGCGGACAGACATATAGCACCAGATTTTTCGGCCGCCCTCATTTAAGGCAATCCATGGGTGTGCATGCCCTCACACTCCACTCACGTCGCCTCACGTTCCTTAGGAAGCCACACTCCTGCCGCTCTGCCTTCTCCTCCGGCAGCTCCGCCACTGCATCCGCTCGATCCGCCGTCGCATTAGCTCGATCCGCCTAATCTAGAGCCGGTGAAACTCTAAATCCAGATCTGCCACTCGATTCCCTCCATGTTCCTTGCCTCTGACAGTCCCCGAGCGTAGTGAGGGCCATGACTTCAAAGTCTCGCCAGAGCAAGAAGGGCTCGAGGGAGGGCGAGACGGGCGCGAGTCGGTCTCCCTCCCCGTCTTCTTCACTGTCGCTTCCCTACCGCGCGACGAGTGGGTCCGCTCGGTGTCGATGCAGGAGCGGATCGTCGCCCTGATGTGGGACGACGTTCTACTCGACGCGGACAGCGAGGAGTGGTGTTAAGCGGTGGGGGAGGATTTCCCCACGTCGGAGACGCACGAGGTGGTTGTGTTCGAATCGTGGTACCTCCACGGATTCGGGCTGCCTGCGCACCCCTTCTTCCATGGCCTGCTGTACTACTACAGGTTAGAGCCCCGCAATCTCAACCCTAACTCCATCCTGCACATCACCATCTTCATCTACCTGTGCGAGGCATACCTTGGTATTGCCCCGCACTTCAATCTCTTCTAGTACTTCTTTTGGGTGAAACCCCACAAGAGTGCCAAGCAGCCGAATGTGGTGGGAGGCACCGGATTTCAGCTCGAGCAGAAGACTTCTGCTGAGTACATCTCGGTGATGCTCATTAGCTCCAACAAGGGCAGGCACAAGGAGTGGTTCCACACCACCAACCACGCCCCGCAGTTGCCGTGCGATGTTGACGTGCAGCCGACCTAGCTCAGTTGCTTGGACGAGGAGCTGGACGACACCAAGATGGAGCAGGTGTTAGAGCTGCTAAAACTAATCCAGAACCTAAAGGCAGCCAGCCTCACCAGCGTAGCAGTCTTGGCGAACTTCGCCACCTGACGACTTCAGCCGCTGAGGGAAAGGGCACACCTAGCGTACGAGTACGCCGGGGAGGACTTCGACACGACACGGCACGTGCCAGAGCCAGGGAAGCCGGAAGAGCTGGTGGAGCGCATCCGCGAGTGCTTCACCCCCTGCACCGTCATCAGAACGCGCAGCGCGCCGAGTCCTTTCAGCCTGGGAAATCTTGTGCCTGCGGTAAATAGAATTTTCTCCTTTTTGTTCTCTGCCCATTAGGGCATGAACATATGCCCGACAGATGTTTGATGAAATGTTTGATCGAATGTTGTGTTTTTAGGACTGTGAGGCCTTTGTCTCCGCATCGTTGCTTGTTGACGGCTGTTAAGTGCTACTTTAACACCGTCAAAACCTACATAAAATAATGGTAAAAGGACCATCAACACTAGAATAGGGCTTGATGCTGATAATTTCCACAAGTGTTGGTGTTTCTAGCCTTTGTTGCAGGATGCACCGAAATGCATGCCAAATGGTATAGTTGAGAGCAAGTGATCCAATGGCTATTATAGGTCGTCATCACAAACAACCTCAAATGCCAATTTGGACTGCACCATTGCGACAGGCTCGTCGAGATGATCGAAATGGACATATTATATGCCTACATCGGAGTTCGTACGCGCAAGATACACAAAAGACAAAATAGCTGACGTAGTGCTGACGTCATCAGCTACAGTACCATGCATGCGCAGGAACTCACAGGGACGGCCACGTGGCAAGCGGCCATTGGCCAATGATCCCTCATGCGGATCGCGCGCAGGCTAGCATGCGCGGGATGGCCCGCCTGGCCACGCGGCAGTGCGGCATTGGCTGCCGTACCCCGCACGGGACGCGGCCGAGGCGCGCGCGCGGCTCGTTCGCCCGGGCCGGGACGCGTGGCGGCCGGCGGTTGGCCCACCCCACGTCGGTTGCATGGCGCCCCGGGTTTTCTCCTTGTTACGACCGGTTCAGCGACCCAGGAGCCGGCTTAGCTCCGGTTCTCGACCCTAGGATCCGGCTTTCCTCCGGTTCTCACCTCTACCGACGTCAGGAGCCGTGGGACCCCTGTTTCTACCGCAGGAGGCCTCCAGATGGCACCCAAAGGAGGGTGTTTCCCCCTCTAACTCCTACTCTCCCTAGCCTATAAATATGAGGAGAGGGGGCTAGAATAGAGACACCCCATTCTCCTCCTCCTCTTTAGAAAAACTTGTTTCCTCTCTCATGTGATCTCTCCTGGATCAAATGAGTTGATCCATGTAGGTGAGAGTAGGTCCTAGGTAGAGTGTGGTGTTGGTGAGGGTGTTATGTTCTTCAATTAGAGCAAAGTGAGTATTCTTGTATTTTCCAATTAGACTAAAGTGTTATTCATGCATGAGTGATATGTTCTTGAGTTCTTCGTTCGTTCATCATTTAGAGGCTCGTGTTCTTCATGAACGTGCCTCCTCGATCTAGTTGACGAACAAGTTACTCACGCTTTTGCGTTTGTTCATAAGTTAGAGGCTCGTGTTTTTCACGAACACGACCCTTTGATCTTTTGTTACAAGTGCATAAGTTTGCATTTCGTTTGTGTGAATTACCCCATTAGATCTTGTTGGAGTACATTAATACGCTGGCATTCGTTCTTCCTATTATCCGTGTGATCCTGTGGTAAGTGAGATTAGCTCGAGGCTCGCGGGTTCGTTGCTCTGTCTTTGTACGGAGTGCTATAGTGTTGTTATGGGCCGGCAGACGTAACCGTGCTACAGTAGTAATCGGTGGTGTAGACGTGCTGTCTAGACTACGGGTTATCCTTCGAATGCCCTGTATCCCACGGTTTGTCTTGGGGTAGGCCGCGGTAGTGACAGCCGTTGGACCCTCTGAAATCCCCCACGTTCGGATACAGCGTGTAGGCAACCATTTGCCGTGAACCAACTGTTATAGCTAGGAGGGGCCGGTGTCCGAAGCGAGCATAATTGCCTGCTCTTCTCCTCTGGGATCAGTATTCATAGGAAGCACCTCATCATCTCTCAACCTTAGCTAGGGGCTTGGTGTCCTTGGAACGTTCATCTAGGATAGAAGGTAGTGCACACCGTTCCTTGGATTCGATACCCTTGGGAATACTCCTGAGGTGAAGTGCTACAGCGGTATTTCCATGCGCTTGCAGAATCTTTCGTACCCGTCGGTATACCCAGGTGGATCTTACACTCCCGCTAGGTGTACAACTAGTGGTGAGGTTAAGAAATACCAACAAGCATTTTTGGCACCGTTGCCGGGGAACGGTTGTTGTATCTATCTTCGAACCTAGTGGTCCTCATATTTATCAATTTCGTTTTCTTCTACCTTCACCCCCGTTACCCATCAGATATCCTTTTTGTTTCTTTTCTTCTACCTTTACCCCCGCTACCCTTTGAGATGCCATCCTGTCAAAGCCTCTCTACCTCAAGGGGTGAGTTCGAAGAGCCATCATCATCTCCATCATCTGGCTATGAACTCCCCCCTGGCTTTTTAGCCACGGTTCAGGATCGACCATTCTTTGGAGCAATCAATGAAGACCCCTACCTCCATTTGGAGGAATTTGAGGAACTGTGTTCTAGTCTGGCTATGCCAGGCATGACACAGGACACCATGAGGTGGAAGTTGTTTCCTTTCTCCCTCATAGGAGAGGCGGAACAATGGTACACCCACACCGTAGAATGTGTGAACGGTGGTTGGGGAGAACTTCGAGATAACTTTTGCCACTCGTTCTCTCTCATGGAGAGGACGGAGCAATGGTACACTCGTGTAGCTTCTCTTCCAATAAGTATCCTCGATTTCGAGAAATTAGAGGAGGAGTCCCTAGGAGCGGCATGGGCTAGGTTCCTATACCTTTTGGTGTCGCCACCTGGTCCATCTTTACCCATTGATGTGTCATTGTACATCTTTTGTATGGGTCTAGACATGGATTCTGCCCTCGATCTAGATGTTATTGCTAGAGGTTTGTTTGTGGAAAAAACTACAATGGAAGGAAGAGAGATCCTAGATTCCCTCTTAGAAAACTCTTCTGTCCCTATTGGTCACAACAAACCCAACCAAGAATCCGAGTCGAGCCATGAGGGTCCCTCAACATCCAAGTCAGAGTCTTCATCTTCCAAATCCCAAGGCTTGTCTGTTGAGCCCTCTCCTGAACCCCGAATGCCAAAGGAAGAAGAAATTCAACCATTGGTGTTCACTTGCAAATTCGAGGATGACCCATCTGAAAATCTTTTAGATACCTCAAATTCTTTTGATGCCCAATTAGGGGAGGAACCTTATTCTGTCCACACCAATCATTCTGGAAAACTTTTGATAGAACCTTCCCTTAGGCCTGTGGTACCTCCTGATCCTCCTGACGAAGCATATCCTGAGGAGGCCATGAGGGAGGAATGGTCAGGGGGAGTGACACGATCTTCCGAGGCAGCTTGGAATAGTTCACCTTCTCTGGTTGTTTCTTGCTCTATTAGAGGCACAATCGTAGAGGCCCATTGTAACCCCATCATGGAGGTTAACATTTTGCCATGGCACTTAGCAGAAACTCTTTTGGGCAAAGTTCCGCCAGCACCATCCGACATGCTCATCAAGACTTGTCCCTTTGGACATGTTCTTGGATGTCGGGGGATCGCAAGTGCTGTGCCGCTGATCATAGACGGGATCGAGGCTAGCTTAGACTTTCACATCTCCGATGTCCCTGATCTCGATCTTCTCCTAGGCTCCCTTTACAACAGTTCTTTGATACATCCTTAGGGAGCCTAGATGATAAGCTCAGGGGAGTCGCATCTGCCTCTGCTACCCCTTGTCCAGGACATCCTATGGCGAAGCCTCTTCCCCAGCAAAACCCGCTCGAGAAGACGACGTGCATATCTCCGTTCGTGTCATCCAAGCTTGTTCTCATTGAGGGTGTAGAATTTTCTACTCCTCATGAGTGTGACTCAGGAGACTCTATTCACCTTTGTGAAGGCGAACGATCGTCACCATTCTCGACCGAGTTTCAGCCTCTTCCCGCTGGCCCATACCATGTTGCTTTCGATCATGATCGAGAGTCAACATCGAGCTTCCACGATGACTCTCTTGAGATGGAGAATTCATGGGCCATGGAACCTTTCGAGGCACTAACTCTGGAGTCCGGAGGAAAGGATTCCACACACGAGCATGGTAGCTTCATTCTTGATCTACAATACAGACCATGCTCGCATCATGTCCCTCCAGAGTCAGACTTGCTTAGTGCGCTGAGCACACGTGAGGGCTGCAATCACCTTATGGTCCTCTTTTGCAGAAAGTTCAGAAGGTTGGTTGTAGATGTATATGTTTACCATAAGCATATCAGATTTCATGTGTGCACTGTGGCACTAGCCTTGTAGCTAAAGCTTCACTGATACATCAAGAATTGGTGGTGAGATGGGAATGACACCACCAACGATAGCTGCAAGACAAAGTTCCCATGGTCGAGCTTATGACCAATAAATAAACAAAGCACTACCAGGAGATAGCCTGGATTAGCTTAGGTTTCATTTCCCTTTCGAATAAAAGCAAGAACATGTTTTTAGGATAAGTCGTCCTTCGGGTATTGTTGGTCACTAACCTTTCAGGTGGAGATTAAAAAGAAAGATGGACAGATGATGCCTACGAACATGTGAGCCACATCATTTACAACACCTAGATACGCTTTGGTGAGGGAACATTTACAAAAGGAAGCTTGATCACCACACACTTTAGTTTTGTTGCCTACCAATGCAAACTTCAAGTGTGGAGGAGGTATGTGAGCATCCTGAGTAAAGTTCCTCCTGTACCAAATCTTATCCTGGTGTGAGGGTGATGTCAGCTCTTGCATCTTGCCCACTAGTTAGGTAAGTCCTGCTTTTGACATTAAACAAAGCCCTTCCGGGAGGTTCCCGAGGTTCACCGTCTTATGCTCATGCTTATGTCCTTCGTTGATGATAGCTTGATCATACTTTCATGCTTCATTTACCTTTTGATCAGATGCTCTGGTTTGAATGAGTGATGCATCACTCATTCATATGCTGTTTTAAATTAAGCATGGTGCTTAGGTTAAAACTGTCTTCTTCAATCAAAAGAAGACATGGTGCCGAGTTTTGCTTGATGAACCTTAGAGTTATACTTTCATGGATATTGGATGCATGTATGCGGACTAACCCCTGCAAAAAATTGTCAAATTTGAATGGGTAAGTCATTGAGCTAAACTCAAAGGTCCAAGGTAAGTTGAGGTGTCAGATTCATGTTGCATAACATGCAAAGGTGGTACATATGACCTCTCAAAGGTCCCAGGTAAGTATATTACCCTTTGTGTATGAAGTGTAATATTGGTCTAACCCTTTCGAGCAAATGACACGGTGACAATAAAATAAAATAAAAACAAAAAAAATATTTGCTTTTGAATAACGGCTCTATGGTTCTCGAACTAGTAGAGTCCATCTTTTGTTTTCACTTTTGCTTGAAGAACAGCACTAGTACAAGCACCAGTGTGGGGGAGTTCTCTCAAGCTCATCATCAATGTATCCATTTGAGAACTCCCACACAAAGGGCTGCACGACATCGACTATGCCTTCATGACAAGGACAAGGTAAACTAGAGTGAGCTGGCTACCCCACGGGTCAGCGGAATCACCACTAGTCTTCCTTGTTCCTCATATCCTTCAGGAGCGATGGTATGTGCACCCTTCATCTCACTCTCTACCTTTGAGTTCGAATGATCCTCAATTCTTATCCAATAAATCAAACTCAAATATCGGTGTTTTGTTTGCTCTCCATGATTCCTGTGGATGGCTTGCATATGTTTTATTCCTTACTTATTATCTTGATGCTTGTGAACAAATATCATTAGGGAACTCATGCTTATCTAAGTAGTTGATGTTTGTGATATGGTTTGATGATATGATCTTCGCTCTAAATGTCTGAGTGCTTGGGAATTTTATTTGAAAAATCATAAAACCCTTTTGCAAAGCTCCTCTTTGATTTGCCACCGTCCTACCAAAGCCATATGATGTTCATAGTTGAAAACCTTAGACTCATATGCTGCTTGTCATTGCATTGAGCTTTGGCAAAATTCTGTGACCCTTGTGAGAAGTCTTTTTTATGCTTTCATGATCAAGATTCAAGTGCATTCCACCATTTCCCCCTTGCTATGCTTCTACACTAGAAGTTAGCATTGTCTCACTCATCCATTCCACAAAATAAAGCTCCATGCGTTGTTCCATGATTTATCCCTCTCCAAATATCTCTAAAAGAGATTGGGCTATATATAAAAAAAAAGAGAAATACATGCTCAAAAAGCATGATCTCAAAAAAAAGAGAAAAGAGAGATAGCCCATATCTCGAAAATTTCAAAAAGGAGAGCGAAGAAAATCATGCAAAAAGGAGTTCCATAACTTAGATGGTAATAACTAGTACCTATTCTGGGGCTAGTGTCCACCTTACCATCAACCAACACTCATCATAATGTATGGTAAGATCTAGCACCCATTCCGGGCCTAGCATACACCTTACCATACCCATCATATCCATACACGTGCACATCTTGATCTGATTGTATGAATTGCTTTTCTCCTGGATCCAGTCTTTTACTTTGCAATATATGTGATGCAAGTATGTCTTATCATTCATATCTACCCTGAGCTCCACATAAGCTATCATTAGAAGTAGGATGAATAAAGGTAGTTTAATGCCTTGGTGAGGACATATATACATTGAGCGATCCGAGAGAATCAAATGAGGAGCAAAGCAAGGTTTGTTTTTGAAAACTTGTTGTAAAACCCCAAGTAACTTGACATGATGAGCAGGAGTGATTTGATTCCTGACCATTCCGTTCTTCAACTACTCAAGATAGCATGCTAGACACTTCATAAGTTTATGAGTACAAGGTATGGTTTGCAATATCTCTTATGCTCGCTTCATACCTTTGGATATCATGTCTCACCTTGACCAGACTCCCTTCACTCGGGACGAGCAAAGGTCAAGTGTGGGGGAGTTGTTAACGGCTATTAAGTGCTACTTTTACACCGTCAAAACCTGCATAAAATAATGGTAAAAGGACCATCAACACTAGAATAGGTCTTGATGCTGATGATTTCCACAAGTGTTGGTGTTTCTAGCCTTTGTTGCAGGATGCACCGAAATGCGTGCCAAATGGTATAGTTGAGAGCAAGTGATCCAATGGCTATTATAGGTCGTCATCACAAACTACCTCAAATGCCAATTTGGACTGCGCCATTGCGACGGGCTCGTCGAGACGATCGAAATGGACATATTATATGTCTATATCGGAGTTCGTATGCGCAAGATACACAAAAGACGAAATAGCTGACGCAGTGCTGACGTCATCAGCTACAGTACCATGCATGCACAGGAATTCACAGGGACGGCCACGTGGCAAGCGGCCATTGGCCAACGATCCCTCACGCGGATCGCGCGCAGGCGCGCATGCGCGGGATGGCCCGCCTGGCCACGCAGCAGCGCGGCATTGGTTGCCGTACCCCGCACGGGACGTGGCTGGGGCGCGCGCGCGGCTCGTTTGCCCGGGACGGGACGTGTGGCGGCCGGCGGTTGGCCCGCCCCACCTCAGTTGCATGGCGCCCCGGGTTTTCTCCCTGTTTCGATCGGTTCAGCGACCCAGAGGCCGGTTTAGCTCCGGTTCTTGACCCTAGGATCCGGCTTCCTCTGGTTCTCACCTCCACTGACGTCAGGAGCCGTGGGACCCCCGTTTCTACTGCAGGAGGCCTCCAGATGGCACCCAAAGGAGGGTGTTTCCCCCTCTAACTCCTACTCTCCCTAGCCTATAAATATGAGGAGAGGGGGCTAGAATAGAGACACCCCATTCTCCTCCTCTTTAGAAACACTTGTTTCCTCTCTCATGTGATCTCTCATGGATCAAATGAGTTGATCCATGTAGGTGAGAGTAGGTGCTAGGTAGAGTGTGGTGTTGGTGAGGGTGTTATGTTCTTCAATTAGAGCAAAGTGAGTATTCTTGTATTTTCCAATTAGACTAAAGTGTTATTCATGCATGAGTGATATGTTCTTGAGTTCTTCGTTTGTTCATCATTTAGAGGCTTGTGTTCTTCATGAACGCGCTTCCTCGATCTAGTTGACGAACCTCTGTCGCGCTTTGATGGTGTCGCGTGCGTTGCGGTGGGGACCCAGTCGGCTCTTGACTGGTACGTTGACCTCCTCGGACCGTCGTGGTTGCTGTGATGGTGCCGCGGGTTGTCGCAGCTCGGAGGGCCCGCGACCCTGTGAGCCCCGCTGTCGAGAAGCGAAGCTCTCCACCTGATGCACGGCGGCAGTCTCGAGGAGCGTTTTGATCTGCTTGTGCATCTCTTTCTCTTGAGGCGTGGCGGGCTCCGGTATCTTCCGGAGAAGGATTGCAGCTGCCGCCAGGTTCTGCGACGCCATTTTGTAGATGGGCGTGCCGTCAATGACATCTCGGTCATCGTTGATGATGCGCTGTTAGACGTCCCTCGCCCGTGCGCGAGCGGGAGTCGGGTTCGGGTCCTGCCCAAGTTGTTGGTGGAGCTGGGCTTGCTCGTTGTTGAGCTGGCGCTGCGCATCCTCCAACTCGTCCGGTTGGGCACGCTGTGCGACGGTGTTGGGAGGAACTCGCTCCTCGGCTACACTGTCTGCCATCGAGCTGTGGGCGGAGTGAAGTGCTCCATCCAGAGTGTGGGCCAGTGCTGGCGCTACCGGGGCATGGCCAATGATGAAGCACTCGCGTGAGGGGTCGTAACCCCTGTCGTCGGAGTCGTCGGAGTAGCCGAAACAGTAGTCCGCTGCCGTCTGGAAACGATCGAGGGCTCTTGCTTCCCGAAGTCCGGAGTAGTCCCACTCCGAGTCGAGGACATTGTCGGTGCCATTGGTTTCGAGGTACTGCTCGTCAGGCGAGGTCACCGGGAGCCCTCTGTTGCCCCACAGACGATGGCTCGGGTAGTTGTCGTACGCAACCGGATCTGTGCTTGACGAAGAGGAGTACGCCGCCGCATAGCATGTCCCTCGAGCGGGAGACGGCTTCGGCGCACTCTCCCTGGCGATGCGCTCCGTCGAGTCCGAAGGCAGGGAGTCCTCCACCACGTCAGTAGCCGGTGGTGCGCCAGCCTCGACCCATGGAGGGGAGTTGGCACGCGTCGCCCTGTGTCGGTCTGCCTTAGCCTGCTTTGAGCGCTTGCCCAAGCGCTTCTTGCGTCTGGGCTGGCGTGTCATGGCAGCCGGAGCAGGTGTTGACGTGGGCGCGTCGGTGGCCTCGCCGACGAGGTGCATGAGGTAACCGTCCCCAGTCGCCTAGAAGTTCAGGCTCCCGAAGCGGAGCTCAAGCCCAGCCTGGAGCGAGCCCGGTGATCCAACTGGGGAGTCCATCAGCGGCAACATGGTGAAGGCTTTCGTCGAAGCGGAAGATGGGAGGGTCGCGCGGACCCTAAAAAACGTTGAAAACACGCGAAGGCCCCTACCTGGCACACCAACTGTCGGGGTTTGTTACCACCGGCAAGTAAATTTATAAGAGCGCGTGTTTTGATCCGCACGGTAGCACATGAGACACTCGAGATTATACTGGTTCGGGCCTCCGGAGAGTAACACCCTACGTCCAGTCTGAGAGGAAGTGTTCCTTATGCTCAGGAGTTTGTAGTAGGGGGTACAAACAAGTCGGGAGAGGGTGTAGAGCCCAAGTCCCTGGTGTCCGAGTGGTTCAAGTAGCAGAAGGCTGCGTACGTGAGTGTGTGAGTGCTTGCGGTGTTTGTATGAGATGAGATATCGATACTAAGTGCGTGTGGGGTGGGAACGAACGTCCCTTGTGAGTGCCTCTGTCTCTCCCTTTTATAGTCGCAAGGGAGATGCCCAGGGAGATTACATCGAGTATGTGAGCTAGTCTACAATGTGAGACGTCCTTCTCTGCGTTGGGCTGTCAGATGGCAGCAGCGGCGAAGCACTGTTACGGGGCCTTGGGTGACGGTGTAGATCCCGTGCGTCCCAAGCAGTCATCCCAGGGCCCCCCGCGCCCTCCTCCAAGTAGTTAGTCGGGTACAGGAGGCAGGGTACGTATCCTGATCCCGTCAGTGGATAAGGGGCTTGTCTTTTCTGGGTGCTGTGGAAATGGAGTAGCCTGCACCGCGTCGATCGAGGGATAGGTGACGGCTTGCACTGTGCCGTTCGTGGCATAGCATTTCCCGTGCCCTCCGTGGTACGATGCGAACCGCCCCTGCAGAGGAACGGCAGGAGGATCCATCCTCTGACACAGGATCGACCTGGTCAGGGCGGACCAGCGCGGGGAGGCGAACACTTGGCGAGTCGCGTACCCGGGTATCACGGGACACCGACGGGGCCCGTGTACCTGCGGCCTTGACGGCCAAGTCTTGAACAGGTCGGGGACAGGAAACTACTCATGCGAGTAGGTGATCTACGCCGCGTCTCCCGATGCTTAGGGCGTAGTGTGTACTGTATCGTACGCTGCCCAGCACCCATTACACCGTTTGCGGTACGATAGCCACTGTGCCATTCGTGGCAGGGTTTGACGAATCCATCCCCTAACACCGAATCGGCCTGGCCCGGGCGGACCGCTGCGGCGGAGCGGACACATGGCAGTGCACGAGGGAGCGTGCGCGGAGTTCCAGGGACCTCGATCTGATGGGCCCACACGCCCCGTGCCTTCCCTGTGAAGCCTGCACGGGTTGGTGATGGAAACTACTCGTGCGAACGAGTAGTCGTGGCTCCGAGGTGGAGACTACTCGTGCGAGCGAGTAGTCGCGGCCGCGAGGCGAAAACTACTCGTGCGAGCAAGTAGCCGGGAGTGGAGGTGAAAAATTGTCGTAGGGGCCGCCACGTACTCGGGGAAGAGGGTGCGTACGGCCGTGGGCCGCCTGCCTTTTGGCCCATGGCGGAAACTGGTCGTACGAGCGTTCACGTGCTCGGGCAGCGTAACACTCGTTGTGTTAGCTGCCGGAGCACGCCGTACATGGGCCCGTACTGCGTTTTTTAGGGGTCTTGGTGGGCCCTGGTCCACGGCCTCGTCAACATTACTAAACATAGTTTAAGGTGTCAAAGTACTTGACTACATCACTGCATATATACTGAATTTCATTATTCTCTAGCTAGCACAAATTATTTAAAGCAGAGGCAGGGCCTCTTCGCCATGTTCCGTTAGATAGCTCTGCGAAGCTGCTCCGCCAGACCTCGTACCTGACATTTAGGATGGAGTCAGTTACTAAAAAGGAAATGATAAAGTCGAAAAAGCATCAAATAATGTTAGTGTATTATCTGATTGCCAAAAATAGAATCAAGAATGAAAGGGACAGTGATGTTACACTTGAAGGTTAGGAACATCACCTCACTAGCAGACGGAATTGGATCAGTGGTCTCCTCATCATCACTCTCACCAGTTATCACCATCTGATAGAACATCTTGTTGAACTCAATTGCATACTTGTGTTCGGGGGCCTTAATTCCAAATGAAACACAGAGATCAAAATAATGACCAAAATTAATAACTTACATATCCAAAATAGAGCCTGGATCATCGAACCACATGTCATATGATACCCCAACTAGAACTATCATAGTAACAAAAGACCCCAAATCCCTGTAGCAAACTTACCACATCGGCAAATGGATCCTTCCGTTTTGGATTGCTTGTATCATTGAACCACATGTCATACTCGACAAAGATCTTCCTCTCGCCCGCCTATCATGAGATCACAAAGTATAACATAATTTCACCCAATCAGGAAATTAAGTTTGTGGTAACTACTCTAAAATCAGGAACAAGGGCCCTCAGCCTTAAATTATAGTTAACTACTCTGATTATAACAATCTACCGTAAATGTACTCACAATTGCATATATTGAGATTGTTTCATGCTTGAAAAAACAAAATTATCTAGCATCTGTGAATGTACATACCAAAAGTGGATCTTTATCTAGCATCAGAGAACCTAGTAAAAGTGAATCTTTGTCTACCATCAGTAAATAATATATACACCTACCAAAAGTCAATATTTAGCTAGCATCAGAGAAGCTAGCAACAGTGAATCTAGCAAAAGTGATTCGTTTTCTAGAATGTATTTAATCTTAATGACACAATGTCACTGGATACTATCCTAGCAGGGAAGCATTCTTTCAAACAATGCAATTGAGACTATCATCGACCAATGTAGTGCTGTGTTCAATTAGGAGTTTTCTTTGCGTCTTCACATGAACAGAAATTCATTTAATCATCTTAGATCAAAGTAGATTCGACCCACATGCTACAAACACCACTAGAACTAGCACAGTAAAAACAATAATTTCCTGTAGCAAACTTACCACATCTGCTTCTGCTTCCTTCCCTTTCCCCTTGCTTGGGCCTGGGTGAATCCATCATTGCTTGGTGGCGCAGGGCATCCTCGTGCATCACGTCCTCATCGACCACCATGCGGGGCAGCGAGTGGCTGTACAAGAACCGGCCTTGGCAGCGGCGACCTGTAGATGCACCCCCGGTGGTAGAGAGGCGGCGGGTTGAAGACTGCACTAGGTTGGTTGAGGTGTCGCGGCTTGTTGATGGCCCCGCCGTGGACGAGGAGCGACGGATTGGAGAAGGAAGTGGCACCGCCAGCCCGCATGTGGACGGTGGCACCGAGGTCACCGGAGATCGCGAGAAGCACCCCTACGCGTCACGTGCTTGCCTCCTAGAGATGTTTTCGCTTTGGTTGTGCTTAGCCATCAGTGAGGGATGGGGCGATGGAGGCGGCGGCGGCTTTGGTAATAAGAGTCGATTGTTTGGGGGAGAAGAACAAGGCGAAAGGATCTCCTCTGCAGTTCAACTCAGAAGCTTTCTTCAAAAAAAACTCAGAAGTCACTTGTGGGCCCGATTACACTGGGACCCACGTGTTAGTGACTCAACTGCAGAGGACAGGGCAGGGCCGCAGTAGGGGAGGCCGCAACTTTTTTGTTTCCATGTCCCGCCCACTGACACGTTAACTCAATCTCTAACCCAATTGTAAATCAAATATAACAAGAAGTAACTCAATTGTTCCGTTTTTCCTTGCACACTTTTCTTCAGATTATATTCCTATTTTTGTAAACACAACAAAAGGTCCATGTAGATGTTGAATTCGTTGCTTGATCAATAGATAGCAAAATGTTTTTGGGAGAACATGAGGGGCAAGGCCCCTACTGAATATATTAAAATAGAAGGAGAAAGGTTAAACAGATAGCAAATTGATCACAAACATAAACTAACAAGCACAAATACGATAGCGCCAGTTGCTAGAGTTTAACATGGACGCATAAATCCCTAGATTATCTTACAAGTAGCAAAAGGACACTCAACCTGCTTCATGTGAGGTCACAAACCCAACTACTCATCCTACCAAAAGCTATCAAAACTATAGCCGTCTTGCCACTCCGAATCATTCCTCGTCAGAGTCAGAGTAAGTGTAGTACTCGCCCTTCTGAATCTTCCGTGCGATCTCTCTGCATAACTGCATTCCCATGCTTTGAATCTGACATTTTAGAAGGGACTTAGTTACAACCAAATCTGGGTACCAACTGTGCCATCAAAAAATCAGCGCACGCCAAAAAAATTTGGCAGTTTTGAGTTGGCATAGAAGGAATTGATGACCATAATTTTGGCTACCACATTTTGGAACTATTTGCCAAGATCAGGCCCAGAATTCCAAATTGTTGTAGCCTCAACGCTGGTCATCAATTGCTTTGATGCCAAATCAAAACTGTCAAATTTGTGTCGCGTGCTGATTATGGGTTGGCACCTTCGGTACCCAGCCAATCAGGCCCTCTTTGCCCCTATACTTCATCAGTAAAAATTTTCTCACATAAACAAGGAACAAAACAATTTGTCAAGCGTGTTTTATAGCACAAAGTGTTACTCCAAGAAATCTAGACCTACTAATAGTCTTTCATTACCTCATCCAAGGTTGCTGGAAAGTCTTTAGAGTCGATAAACGACCGATCTTCGTCTTCCCAAAAACCGGCATCCATGACGATGCGATGGGTCTTTTTCTACAACAAAAGAAATACTTAGAATTTTTCATTGGCAGATTACATTGTGTCAAGAACCACATTATTTTCTTCTGAAGGACTGGATTGGCAACCAGAGATGGGGAGAGTGAATGGGAGCTGATAAAAACTCTTCTCACACAGAGCAAGAAACCCAAACCAACTCCAAAGCCTCTAGCTCCTCGCTTGCCAAATCCACGTAGTCACAGAAGTACTACTGGACCTAGGAACAAACCAACCGCCCAACGAGCAAACACGAACACCATAGCGGAAGAAAAGCTCAATATCAACCTGACCACCAAGGCCGGTTAGACTGGGGTTCCAAGCCGGTCTGACCGCCTCACGCTACCCGAACCAAAAACACTTCCAATTCCAAAACCTCTTGCTTGCCAAGATCACGTAGCCACTAGAGTACTACTGATTCTAGGAACAAGTACCACCTCAAACCAAAACTACTGAGACCAAAAGACACAGTGAAAACACAAAACTACTTCTGTCCAGTAGGGAACGATCTAACCGCATAGGCATGGTGGGTAAACCTCATTGGACAGGAAACATCAAATCGACCGAAACCGAAGCAAACAGATTCAAAACTTGCTCAAACTTTAACCATGGCTTTCTCTGATCATGGCCATCATGCTTTCGGAGGATCTCCTTGAAAACCAACTTCTGACCAGAGGCTACCTAGGGCGGTCTAACCTCCTCCCAGGGGCAGTTAGACCTCCTCTAGCTGGCTCCAAGAAAAGGTCAAAAACTGGACCAAACGAACTCGAATTGAGCTGAGATTTTAACCATGGGGTTCTCCTGATCAAGGCCAACTTGATCCTAGAAGATCACCTATAAAATCCAAACTTTCTTCGGGACGAACCCTGGGGCAGTTAGACCGCGTCCCCCACGCGGTTAGACCGTCCTCCCCCAGAAAACAAGAACCGCAGGTCAACCCTCGACTTCCCACCGATCGATCTGCCGATTCACCCAACAGATTGCAGCGAAACTTTGAAGATGGATGGGTTACCTCCTAGACAACCTCTCCCTCAAAGGACACTACAATAAACTATTTAATCCGCGACGAACTTTCTGCGACATTCTCAAAAAACATCATGAAGAGCACTCTGTCTGCGACGTATTTCTGTTTTTCGTCACAGATGTGCACTGATGGAAATTGAAGCCCAGAACACTACGACGATTTGTTAAATTCGTCGCGATTCTGCGACGTATTCTGGTTTTTCGTCACGGATGTGCATTGATGGATATTGAAGCCCAAAATATTGCGACGATTTGTTAAATTCGTTGCGATTCGGCCCACAACGCTACGACGTTACAACACATTCGTCGCGATCAACAAATTTAAAAAAATAGTCATATTATGAATGGAAAAATCGATAAATTGAAGCAAAATCTCAAAAAAATTGGGAGAGAGCTATTCATAGATCATTTTTTCCCAATAGCCAAATTCATTTCTTCCCTAATGCCGCCACATCAGTCTGAAATCCATAGCAAAATGGTCAAAAAAATGTGTAGAGATGTGGATTCGAACCCAGGTGGCCAAGATAATGGCCCAGCAGTTTTACCACTGCGCTACAGCCACGTTAATGAATGAGTATGGTATAACGGTCTTTTATATATTAATAACAGTTTTTTATGAATAATTTTTTATATATTCATAATTTACCACTGCGCCACCACGTCACTAAGTCGACGCGCCACGTCGCCCACCCGCCCGCCACCTCACCCGGCCGCACCGGCCCTGTCATCAATTAAAATATAAAAAAGAAAAATAGAGTGATAGCCGGGGATTGAACCCATGACCACAGGTCCACAATCCCTAGCTCCATACCACTGAGCTACTCCAAGGTTTTTGGCTTAGTGGAGAACTTTTATTGTTTTGTATTAAATCTGACCACAAGAGTAATAGGGTTCGCAGGAAAAAAAGAGAAAAAGTTGTGTCAAATTTGGGAGGATCCAGGGCTCGAACCCGAGACCTACAGCAAGAGTATGAGAAGTCCCACCACTGCACCACTTCAATGTTTGATGCCATGTGCTGCAAAAACTTAACTTATTCAATGATAATAAGGGGCAGCAGTGCGACGGACCAGTCACGTGGCATGGAAAAGTGATGAATACCAAAGTTTCATATCTCATCAAGATCTACGACCTTTATTTAGATTATTTTGTCATTTTCAAAAGTGCTAATAACATGTAGTACAAATATTTGACAAATCTCTAACATAGTTTCTTAAACAATGTGATGAACTATCTAGTTTATGAACAATGTATACTCCAATTTTCACAAAACCTTATGAAACTTTTTATTCAAGCTTGTACATCCATAAAATGATTCTAGGCCAATTTACATAATTTTTAGAGAAGTTTTAGATATTATTATCATTATTTTATAACAAGGTGACTAGTACAAGTTCGAGTTTTCATATAAGTAAATTGAATTTTTCGTCAATATCTTAGATGTGGACTAGAATGGACCATATGCGTCTAAATATAGTTTTGTGAATTTTTATGAATCTTATTAGAGATACATATAGGTCAATTTGGAATTACTTTCGATAAACATGTAGAAATTCATTTATATGATAGAAAATAGCAAATCTCCTCCAAAAATTCTGAAACTCATATGTTGCAACTTATATGTTGTTTGTTACGTGTGAAAAATAAATTGGAAGAATATAAGATAACTATTTTGCAACTTACTTCACAAAGGGTGTATTCATTAGTGATTTAAAAAATAGAAAAATAACTTTTTTGTACAACAAGTGGCAATGTAACTCCTCAAATGTTAATAGGAGATTAAAGATAAGGTTTCATCCAAGTTTTATGTGTGTATAAGTAATAAAATGCTTTAGGGTGTAGAAACTTCAAAGTTTAAGTTGAGTTGTATAAAACAATGTGATGAACTATCTAGTTTATGAACAATATATACTCCAATTTTCATAAAATCTTATGAAACTTTTTGGTCAAGATTTTACATCCATAAAATGATTCTATGCCAAGTTACATAATTTTTTGATAAGTTCGAGGTGTTATTATCATTATTTTATAAAAAGGTGACTAGTAGAAGTTCGAGTTTTCCCTACAATTCAATTGAATTTTTCGTCAATCTCCTAGATGTGGCCTGGAATGGACCATAAGCGCCTAAATATAATTTTTTTGAATTTGTTTGAATCTCATTAGAGGTACATATAGGTCAATTTGGAATTACTTTCGGTAAACACGTAGAAATTCATTTATATCATAGAAAATAGCAAATCTACTTGAAATTTCTTGAAACACCTAGAAGGAAACTTAAATGTTGTCTGCTACCTGTGAAAAATGTATTGGGGGGTATATAAGGTAATTAATTTTCAAGTTACTTCATAAAGGTGTCTTAATTAGGTATTTAAAAATTGAAAACCAATTTTTTTTAAGAACAAATGGTAATGTAACTTCATATTTGCTAATGTTATAGTCAACATAAGGTTGTGTCCAAAATTTATATGCATACGAGTCCAAAATAATTATGAGGTATTCAAATTTCAAAGTTTGACTTTGAGTTTTAGAAAACTATAAGAGGGATGTATCCATTTGTAAACAATGTAGGTTCCGCCGTTATCAAAATTATTTGAAAATTTTATGTCAAGTTTTAACATCCATAAAATGATTCCATGTCAATTTTAAGAATTTTCGGAGAAGTTTTAGATATTATTATCATTATTTTATAACAAAGTGACTATTACAAGTTTGAATTTTCCCTACAAGTCAATTGATTTTTTTGTCAATCTCCTAGATGTGGGCTAGAATGGACCATATGCACCTAAATATAGTTTTTTCGAATTTTTTTGAATCTTATTAGAGATACATATACGTCAGTTTGGAATTACTTTTGGTAAACATGCATAAATTCATTTATATGATAGAAAATAGAAAATCTCTTTGAAAATTCTTGAAACTCCTAGGTGACAACTTATGTGTTGTAAGTCACATGTGAAAAATGTTTTGAGGGTATTTAAGATAATATTTGTTCAAGTTGTTTCACAAATAATGCATTAATTAGTTGAAAAATGCAAAAACAACAATTACTGGACCAAAAATCCTACAAATAGGCTATTTTCTCAAAGGGCCTACACGGCCCAACTGGCCCAATCATCCCTGGCCGTCGATTTGCAATTGGATGGTAGATGTTGCACCTACTCCATATAAATACTCGATGCTTCCAGCACCTGCGAAACCCTAGCCACATAGCCCTCCTCCTCTTCTTCTTGTGCAGCTGCGGCGACCGACAACTGCTCTCGGCTCTGCTATCCCTCTGCGATGCGGCGCCCTCTCTCCGCTCCCCACCCTCCCCGCTCGAGCCCTAACCCTCTCCTCCTCGCTGCCCTCTCTCCTTCTCCCCTAGCCGCTCTCTCCACCTCTCTCCTCTCCGCTGCCTCCACCGCCATGGCCCGGCCTACCTCCGCCGCCACCACAGGAGCGGAAACCCTAGCCGTCGTCCGTCAGTCCGGCCCCCACCCAGCGCTCCCCCCTCGCTGTCTTCCCGCAAGCGGACGCCGCCGAACCGATCAGATCTCGAGCACCTTCGAGCCACGCCGAACTGCAAGCTCTCCTTTCTCCACCTATCTCGACTTCCGATCTGCGACTGAGTAGGCCGAGTAGATTCTGTTCGTGGGGAGGGCTGTGAATGCACGGGAAATCTTCTCAAATTTTGGTGTTGCTATATAAGCAGCTGGACATTAACCTCCCGCAAGTCTACAATTAGATTTTGGGCTGAAGCTTTGTATAGGATTTGTTTGTGAACTGTGCCTATGTAAGTCTGTTAGAATCTTGGGCAAATGCGTGGCATTTACTATAGCATATCATAACATATGTGCGATTGTTTCCTATTTCTAGGTTTAATTTATATAAGTTTATACCATATAATTTTTCTGATGAATGTGGTACTGCACTGGATGACTGGGGCTTTCATGTAAAACATAAGGAACAACTTTGAATTTTCTTCACATAGTTCAGGGTAGTGATGCAAGATGAATTTTTTGGTGAGTATATAGTGAATCATGTGCTCCTTCTTGGTGACCCTCTGGAAGTTGTTAAGCATTGCTCAAATGAATTATTCCTTGCTGATTAGTGTACTAGCAACTAGCATTAGATGGCCTACTGCATATCTGAATATGTCTTAATAGGTGATCTCTTGTTGTCAGTTAGTGTGTGCTAATAAGCCCTTGTTTATCATTGATATATTAGTCGCGTTACATCTAGTTGAATACATCGTTGTTCTTAGTTCTGTAACATGTATCCTCGTCAGCCTGTCATTTGTTAGTTTTGGATTTGTTAACAATTTTAACAATTTGTTGCTTGTGTGCAAGCATTTAGTCTATTCCAGGGTACCACTAATTTTCATTTTCCTCTCTTGTGTTTGACAGAGTTGGTTGACCTTGTGTTCCTACAATTAGGAGGCTGACATGTCCAGGTGGTTCCTTGCATTCTGCTAGCTTGAGGCCAAACAAGAAGCCAATGAACATCCAGGTTCGTGAGCCGATTCCCCCTTTTTCTTCAGATGGTGTGACTTGCAATGTTGTTCTGAATTTGTCACATATGCTAGTTATTTGCTTAGTAACTGGCTCTCTGTTGGTTCCTATAATTCCTCTTCTTTATAGACCACTGTTGAGCTATTGTTGTCTTTGGTTCCTATGATGCGAGACAATGAGGATCATGACCAAAAAGATGGTACATGTTCTGTTATTTGCTTAGTAACTGGCTTAGTGTCGTAGTGTCTGAATTGCTTATGCATGCTTGGGTAATTATTTCTTTTATACATATGTGCCTGGAATTAGTGACTTTATCTGTAGTAATTAAATCTTGCTTCATTAGTTCATTATCTTTATTTTGGATATTCATTACTCCAATGATTGTTTCTACCCTTGTGCAATAACTGAATGGATAGATTATAGATAGGTGTGTTGTGACTGAATGGATACATACTCTATGCTTAGTACTTGCCTTCAAGTCTCCACTAACACCAATGGTTCTCATGTGTTTTCTTTGGGATGGTAGTTTTTATCCCCATCAACATGAAAATATTGTCTCTTTGTTCACCGTATTATTAAACATATATGGTTGTCCCTTAAAATAGTGTCGGATTATATCAAAACTTATCATTCCATAGGCCATTAGGACCAAAAACTAACCATAATTATTTGTGATCTTCCACAACAGACCTTGAAGACCCAGATGCAATAGCAAAAGCTTACAAAGGTCAGATGTTGCAAGTCTGATGATGTGTGTCCGAGTCTGATGGTGTGTGTTCTACAAGATGTGTTGTCCTTTTTGTTGGCCTGATGCAAGATGTGCCTTTCTGATGCAAGATGTGCCTGCTGTTTGTTGTCTGGAACTGATGACCTGCTGAAATGGTAGATTTTTTGTGTTGTTTGTTGTTTATACATCTGGTGCAAGATGAAAATAGAGAGATTAAGTGTTTTTGATTATATGTGATACTCCAATGTACTGTGCTGTAATTAAATATCCTGTGATTATCTTTTGGGCTGAATCTGATTATATTTGGGCTGAAGTTGTTCTATTTGTGCTGTAGTTGCTGTTGTATTTGGGCTGAAATGGTTCTTGTATTTGGGCTGAAATCGCTGAAGTGTGATGGGCATTTTTTGGTGGTATGAAATGGTTTTAATGGGCTGAAATTTTGGGCCGTAATGTGGCCCACTTCTAAAATGGGCCTATTAGTCCATGGTAATAAATAAAAATCCAAGTGGTAAAAATTCCATGTCAGCATGCCACGTCATCATGCCACATCAACAACTAGAATCCATGTCAGCAGCCACGTCACAGCCAAGTCAACACCACGTCACAGCCAAGTCAGCAGCAATCATGATGATTTATTTTGTCGCGAATAGTGGGCTAGGGGTTGGGCTACATGGGCCTCGGGCTACTTCGTGACAATCCAAATACGTCACGGACTGTGACGTTTAGTAAGGAACGTCGACAGATTTAATCAATAACGCTCATTCCACCACAAAAATTTAAATCGTCGCGGATGCTGATTTGCGACGAATTTTATTTAATCAGCGACAGAATGATTGTGTCACAGATCAAATGATTTCTTGTAGTGGGATATCCACCAAAACGCTCTCAATCATGGGGAATCGCAAATCTTGTGCCTCTACCTCAAGAACTTGGGCAACTCCGAAAACCACCAAATTGAAGGCCTTTCCACAGGTTTGAAGGGGCAAGATCACCAAGAAAATAGGCACCATGTCCCCATGTGTCTGATTCCCACTACAAATCCCGCAAAGAAACTCCTCCAAATCTTCCCCACGAAAATCCTAAGAAAATGGCTCCGAAAATACCTCTGAAAAAGAAAAACATAAGGAATAAATAATATGGCACAAGATGAAGAAGGGGAAATCACTAAGAATCCTGTAGCCATATTCGGTTACAAGCCACTCCCAAGAATCACAAATCTTAGATGGGAAAAAGCTCAAACAAAGAGCCACTATCTCCTCTCTACCTCTCACCAAGAGCACTCCAAGAAGAAGGAGCACACCTACCTAACCATCCAAAAGAGATAGCTGCCCAACCAACCACTCCTCCTATATAGGCCCTCCAGACAAATGACCGAAGTGCTCCTATACTAGGAGTTACATCTCAAGCCCATGCAAGGGCATTTTGGTTAGCACAAGATTATCTCCATCAGACGGATGCTCATCGACCGTAAGCCCGTGTTGCCTCCACGCAAGCCTTGCGATCACGCCGTGTGTCCTCCACTTCAAAGCACCTAACGCACCGCGGCACTGGCAGTCAGACCGCCCTGTCCAGGCGGTCAGACTGCCTGGGCTGGTCAGACCTCCCGGCGTCTCAGTACCATCACTTCGAGTCTTCGGATCGGCTTTGTGGAGCAACCGATGAACTCAGTGGTTTTGTGGTGAACCACTGCAAATGTTGTGAGCTATGTGTGAGCTCTAAGCCGAGCTTCAAGCCGCAAGTCTTTCGCTTCCGCCGCACGGTGCGCCTACTCGATCTTGCCTTGTTCCTTGACTTGGCCACCACGGTCGCCCCGGCTCGATGTTGGCTTTCAAATCAACCAACGAACCGATGGACTTCGTCTTGTTCTTCTTGCACCATGTGACTCACACTTGATCCCGTCTGGCCACCGAGTCCATCGAACCAAGCCTACTTGACCCTCTAGTCATTCGGAGGCCCCAACAGGGCTAAGACCTTTTGCGCTTGTTCTTCATTTGCACCAACGCAAACCAAGCCACAGCCTACATCCACAATACTAAGCACAGAGTGAGTCCACAAAATGTTTTCAACCACTCATCACACAGGAGCGACCATCCACTGGTCCTCGGACATACTTGTCCTCAATATCCCCCTTGACAAGTGCATTGACAACTCACACAATAAAGTAACAAGGTAAACACACATGACACCATCCACACACTACACAACCTGCACAACACACATAAAGCCTCAAAACATCCGGTCAATCACTCATCACATACAGACCAAGGCACATCTCAACTTGGTTTCTCATCTTCTTGTGTCACGAATCACAAAAGGAAGGGAAAAAATTGGCACATGGCAACTTCATATAATGACTTCTCTACTCACATGCTACAGTACATCATAAAATTCCATTCAGAGTTTCTCATATGCATTTAAACCACAACTGTGAAATCCAATCCAAGAAAACCCCCTTTTATATTCAGTACATCCCTCATTATGCTTTATCTAGTTGCATGTAATCAGTATAGCCCTCATTATTCCAATACAAAAAACCCAACAAATCCACAAACCTGGCGGAATCAACAAAGTCCTACGCTTTATCTCACATCTAAAAATCTAAGCTTAAAGAAATGCAGCATAGGGGTCTTGCTCACCTTGTTCATGCAGCGCGGCGTGGCTCGAGCGACTACTCCAACTCCCATTCCTTCCTGGGCCACTGCCGGGATAGGGTCGACGTTGAGGGCGGCGCCGCCGGGGTGCATTGCTTCCTGTGCCGCCGCCAGGACAGGGTTGACGTCGAAGGTGACACCGGCGGGGTGCATTGCTTCCTCGACCACCGTCGGGGCAGGGTTGACATTGATGGTGGTGCCGGCAAGGTGCAATGCTTCCCGGGCCACCGCTGGGACAGGGTTGTTCACGTCGATGTCAGCATGTGCCCCTTCCGGGGGTGATCTTCGTGCTCGGCATCATCAGGGCAATGGAGTTGGGCGAGAAGGATGGAATCGGCGATGGTGGCGAGAAACCTAGGCGGTGGTGATGCGTCCGGAGCAGGAGGAAGAAAACCATAGTGGTTAATGGGACACTTTGGGGGAAGAAGGCGAATAGGTAGGAGTAGGCGGCGAGATTGTTTGCCTTCTAGTCTAGTACTAGACTAAAAGGAAAGTATGGACACTTCAGTTGTTCCCATCCCCAAGTGGTTGACAAATGGAGCCCACCATGAAGGGCCCACACGAAACCCCACACAAAGGGACACGACCCACGAGCGCGCAGAGGATTTAGGATGTGACTTCCTCGCATGTGTTTTTTCATCTTTTTGTTTGACTTGCGGGCCCCACCTGTCGGCATGTGATGAACTTATTTCTGTATTTTGATTCCTAATCAAAACATAAAACATGTTTATAGTTCACATATGATGTCGAATTCAGGTGGTTTTCCCCTAAATTCTTAGAAAACAATAATATATCTCATGGAGTCCAGTCCATTCCATGTGACAAAGTTTAAATAATCCTAAATTCAAAATTTGAAAATTGATGTCTAAAAGAAATATTTTAAACACTAAACGATGTCAAATGGAAAAGTGATGAAGACCAAAGTTTCATAACTCAACAGATATACAATGTTTATTTAGGTCATTTGTTAATTTGATAAAGTGGTAATAACATGTAGTACAAAATTGACATGTCTCCAACATAGTTTCTTAAACTATGTGAGTGAATCTAGGATTCATGACCAATGTGTACTACCACCTTCTCATATAAAAAACAATGTAAATAAAGTTCGTAGATCTTGATGAGTTGTGAAATTTTGGTATTCATAACTTTTCCATTTGACATCGTTTAGTGTTAAAAAATAATGCTTTTAGACATCCATTTTTCAATTTCGAATTTAGGATTATTAAAACTTTGTCACATGGTTTAATGACTTAAATAAAGATTGTAGATCCCGATAAGTTATACAAGTTTGGTATTGATGACTTTTTCAAATATCTTGACTAGTTCTACAAGTTTGGTATTGATGACTTCTTTAAATGAAAAACGACTGAAATGAAGTTCGTAGATCTTGATGAGTTGTGAAATTTTGGTACTGATGGCAAAAAAATTAGGGTGTTGTTCCTGGGATTCGAACCTTGCCAACATAGGTTGGGGACAAACACAACTAACCATTACTCTACTTTTGTTTTGTTTGTTTAAATCCTCCATAATTAATTTTACAATAAGTTTGTGCCATAATGAGATATGGCCTAAGTTGCCACATCACATCGTCCGCGACCCAGTCGTCCGCGGTCACCTCGCTACATCATCTCGGTGGGTCCCACCAGTCGGCGCCCAGATTTAGATGCGTTCTTGAGTTCTTAAAGAACAAGCACATTTTTTCTTTTTAATCTCTGAATGAATCTTGTACCTAGTCTTTCTCTCTCATATGAACTTCAAATTAGATAATTTTTCCCTATAAATTCCTAAAATCATGATGTATCAAGTGATGAAACTTATTAAGGCTATTATTTTAAAAATCTTCTTGTGTTAGTATGTTCAAACAAATTAATAAAATGACAACTACAATCAATATTTTTTATACACAAAATGATGTCAAATGGAGAAGTAATGAATACCAAAGTTTCATAACTCACCAACATCTACAAACTTTATTTAGGCCATATTGTCGTTTTTCAAAAGTGGTAATAACATGTAGTGCAACTTTGACTATTCTCTAACATAGTTTCTTGAACTATCTAAGTGGATCTAGGATTGATGACCAGTGTATACTCCACCTTTTGATAATGAGCAAATAACTTAAATAAAGTTTGTACATCTTGATGAGTTATAAAATTTTGGTATTCATCACTTTTCCATTTGAAATCATTTAGTGTTCAAAAATATTGCTTGTAGTTGTCAATTTTTGAAATTCAAAATTTGGATTGTTCAAACTTTATCAAATGGATTAATGAATTAAATAAAGTTTGTAGATCTTGATGAGTTCAACAACTTTGGTATTCATGACTTTTTCATTTGAAATCATTTATTACCCCAAATAAATATGCAAATTTCTCAACTATTGAAATTTGAAATTTAAATAGTTGTATCTAACTCGTATGGGGAAATGAACAAAATAAAAGTTTCATATCTCAATAAGTTCTAAAACTTTTGTGTTGACACCTTTCTGTTTTGAATTTGTTTTTGATGTCTTAGAATACCAAAGTTGCCTCCCTTCCCATCGCCAGCCGCATCCTTCTCGTCCACCTACACCGTGACGATGCCGAGACGCATCAAACACATTTCCCAGATGTAGTTATGCAACCCACGAGGTCGCTTCTCGCGAAGTCCAGCGACCTCTAGGCCGACGACAAGGAGCCGCGGCACCAAATCCACCACGGGGTTTGGGGCAATCACCGCGGCGGAAGCCAGGAAGAAAGGCCATGAAGTGGGAGCAAGCGCCACAACCTCCTGGAACCAAGGTCATGCAGCGGGTGGTGCAAGCGCCACCGCTGCCTCCCCATCACGCATCAATAACTAGGTGACCCAGCCCCTACCAGCATTTCCACCGTCATATATAGATTGGTATATAAATGTACTCAAGGATTAGTGCTGCTACAAGATGTGGGGTTTAGGGAGTAGAGATTTTGTCTTTGTTCATTTTCTAGATTAGATTAGGTGTTTTTGTGCTAGTATGAAGTGAGACTTGACGAGGCCCTAGACCAGGGCCTACCACGATCACCACAAAACGCAGTACGGACTAACACACCGTGTACTCAGCGGCCTGTACAACGAGTACTATGCCCCCGAGTACCGGACAGCCCGTACGACCAGTTTCTGTCATAAGCCGGGAGCTTGGTGGCCCATGTGCACCGCTACCCTCCCCCTCCCAGTACATGACAACCCATCCGACAAGATCCAAGTGCTTGAGGGCCCATGCGACAGGTTCCCAGCTACGTGGCGGCTCGTACGACAAGTTTCCGCCTCCTCCATGACTACTCGTTCACACGAGTAGTTTCCATCCCGTCTCCGACTACTCGTTCGCATGAGTAGTTTCCGTCCCCGACAAGCTCAGGCTTCGTAGCAAAGGCAACCGCGACCGGGGCCCACTCCTGATATAGCGGGATATCCATGCGCGATCGCTCCCGCGCCATCACATGCTGCTCCCTCCATACCGGGCTGTACTGGCAGGGCCTGTCCGGTGTCAGAAGGCATGGCCGCCCACGGCGCCACGAACGACACAATGTGTGGTACCTACTATGCCACGAACGGCATAGTGTGGACCACTTCGCCCACACAGGGGCCCCCACAGTACTCGGGAAAGACGCTTACCTACCCTGCTGACGGGGCTAGGGTACGTAGACCATGACCTACAACGACCAGTCTACTCGGAGACGACCCTGAGGAGTCCCATCGACGACTACTCGGAGCCCGCAATTCCGGGCGGCCTACACCATAGCCAATTACTTCGCTACAATCCGTAGCCGCACCCGCTGCATCGCCATACCGACCCGACGTGGAGAAGAACACCCTACACTGTAATCTAGTTTCCATTCCCATTTTTACCCCCCGTAGGCCTCTCCCTTGCAACTATAAAAGGTGGAGAAGGGGGTCACATGTACACATGCTTACACTTACGCTCACACACACTCTCGATCGATATCTCATCTCATATCAACCCACAGTCATTCACACCCATTCACGTACGCAGAACTTTGCTACAAGAACCACGTGCATGCGCACAGGGCCTTGGGTGCAGAGACCCTCTCTCGACCAATTTGTAACCCCTACTATAAACACTTGAGCATAAAGAACACTCCCCCTCAGACTAGACGTAGGGTATTACTCTCCGGAGGCCCGAACTAGTATAATCTCTTGTGTCTCTTGTGCAACCGTACGGTTCTCGACACACGATCGTATAAATTTACTTGCCAGTGGTAAGAAACCCCGACAGTTGGCGCGCCCTGGCTTCGCGTGTCTCGACACTCACTCCAGGGTCCGCATTGCCCATCCACCAGCTTTTCTGATGGTGATCGTCACCGAGTTCACGTCGGAGCGGTACGCCTGGGGCAGCTCCGATCCGTTCCCAGCCGGATACGAGATCCGGTTCGAGAGCATCAGGTTCCAGGCGACTGGCAACAGCTACCTCGTCTGCATCCTCAACAAGGAGGAGATCATGGGTGCGCCAGCACTAGCTACGGCGCCAACCCCACGTTCACCCCGACGCAAAAGGCGCTCGAGCAAGCGCTCGCGTCAAGCGCGGGCAGAGCGACGCAGGGCGGCGTGTGCTAGCTCCCGTCCGCAGGGCGAAGCTGACGAGCCGCGGCCTGCCGTCGCGGCAGAAGAGATCGTGCCACCCCCAACGGACCTGACTGCGTCTCTCGCCAGAGAGGGCGCATTTGCACCGCCATTCCCCCACGGGATGCGCAATGTGACTGCTTCGTACTCCTCATCGGCAGGCACGGACCTGGGCTCATATGAGGACCTCCCGGGCCATCTTCTCCTGGCGGCCCGGAACCTCGTCGCGACCTCGCCTGACGAGCTGTACCCCGACTCCGACAACACACATGGCTATGAGGACCCGGAGTGGGACTGCTCCGGGCTCCGGGACGCTGACGCCTTCAGGCATTTCCTGGCGGCAGCGGACTACTGCTTCGTCTACTCCGACGACTCCGACACGGAGGGTTATGACCCAATGCGCGAGAGCTTTTTCATCAATAATGCCTAAGCACCAGCACCAGCCCAGACTCCGGACGGGGCCGTTCGATCTGCCCACAGCTCGACGGCAGACAGCGTGGTCGTTGCGCAGGGCTAGCCCGATGATGCCACGTGACTAGCGCGCATGGACGAACTCGAGGAGGCGCAAAGCCAGCTCAACGACGAGCGGGCCCAGCTCCACCAGCAGCTCGGGCAGGACCCGAACGCGACACCTGCTCGGGTGCGCATGAGAGAAGTCTAGCATTAGATCATCAATGACGATCGCAACGTCGTCAATGGCACGCTATCTTCAAGCAGGCGTCACAGAACCAAGTGGTGGCGGATGTTCTTCTCCGGAAGATCCCAGAGCCTGCCACACCCCAGGAGAAGGAGATGCACCAGTAGCTCAAGACGCTCCTTGAGACTGTCACCGTGCAGCAGGCAGAAAGCTCTACCTCTCGTCAGCGGGGTTCGCAGGGACGTGGACACTCCGACCAGCGACAACTAGCAGCTCCATCGCAGCAGCCGCATCGATCCGTGTTGGTCAACGTCCCCATCAAGAGCCGCCTCGGCCCCGACCGCGACGCACGCGTGACCATCAAGGCTCGACAGAGGGTAGGGCGGGCCGGGACGACGACCACGAGCAGCAACCTCGTAAGGAGTATAACAAGCGGCGCGGCGGCCGCTACGATAGCGACAAGGACCGAGGCCAGAGCAACTTGCCTGATGCCTAAGGACCGCGAGCCTTGGGGAAGAACGTCTGCAATGCACGTTTTCCTACTTGCTTTTGAGCTCTGACCATCGTGCCCAAGTACGACAGAGAGACCAACCCCAGCGTCTGGCTGGAAGACTACCTACTAGCATGCAACACCGGTGGGGCGCGAGATGACCTATTCATCATCAAGAACCTCCCGCTACACCTCGCTGACTCGACCCGCACGTGGCTCGAGCACCTGCCTCGAGGCAGGATCGACAGCTAGTCGTAGTTGCGCGACACCTTCATCGGCAACTTCCAGGGCACGTACGCCCAACCAGGCAACCCGTGGGACCTGCGCAACTGCAAGCAGGGGAAGGGAGAGAGCCTGCGCGACTACATCCAGCGCTTCTCCAAGCAGTGCACCGAGCTGCCCAACACCACTGACATGGACATCGTCTCGGTGTTCTAGAACAGCACCACGTGTGCCACACTGATCCACCGGATCGAGCGCTGGAATCCGCGATCCACTCGGGAGCTTCTCGACATCGCAACGGACCACGCCAACGGGGAGGAAGTTGTAGCCACGACGCTCAACCCCGACACCGGCAAAGGGAAGCAGCCAACAGAAGCTGATGAAGGTCCATCCGCTCTGTCCAACAAGAAGAAGAAGAACAAGGACAAGCGGTACCGTGACGTCAACCTTGTGGCCGCGGTTGATCGAAAGATGGCGAGGCCCAAGAACAACACGCCCAAGGACCACTTCAAGAAGCTACTGGAGGCACCCTGCACCAACCACGACGGCCCGGTCAACCATGCGCTCAAGGACTGCAACCTGATGAAGGCCTACCTCGCCGGCACGCTGAAGAAGCATGACCCCGCCCCGACTGGCAAAGGGGGCAAGGACGACGATGACGCTGGATACCCCAGAGAAGACGGTGCTGTCATGATGATCTTTGGGGCCTCCCCGACGCGCCCTCCCAGGTGCCAGGAGAAGCTGATCCAGTGGGAAGTCTACAACACCGAGCCCGCGACGCCAGCGTATCTGAAGTGATCGGAGACGCCGGTCACGTTTGACCACAACGACCATCCCGATCACGTTCCATAGCCAGGTAACTACCCGTTAGTCGTAGCGCCCTTGTTCGGTACCAAGCGGGTACACAATGTGCTTATGGACGGAGGCAGCATCCTCAATGTCATCTAAGCCTCGACTCTCGACGACATGGGGGTTTCGCGGTCCCGACTGCGGCCGTCCACAACACGATTCCATGGGGTAATACCCAGGACGAAGGCGGTTCCCCTCGGGCAGATCGATCTACCCGTCACTTTCGGAACACCGAGCAACTTCCGAAAGGAGACCCTCACCTTTGAGGTGGTTGGGTTCCTGGGGACGTATCATGCGATACTCGGAAGGCCAGCGTATGCGAAGTTCATGGCCGTCACTAACTACACGTACCTCAAGCTGAAGATGCCCGATCCGAAGGGCATCATCACAGTGGGAACGTCATTCCAGTACGCATATGAATGCGATACTGAGTGTTTCCAGTTCGCTGAGACACTGATCCGGTCTGAGAAGCTCACCGCAGAGCGCCTCTCCGAGGACCCTGACATCCCTGAGTCGTCCAAGCGCGCGGCGTGCTCTTTTGAGCCCGACAAGGATGCCAAGGAGGTGGCCGTCACCGACGACGACCGCTCGATCCGTATCGGGACGGTGCTCGATCCTAAATAGGAAAGCGTGCTCGTCGACTTCCTCCGGGGGAACCTCAACGTGTTTGCATGGAAACCTTCCGACATGTCAGGAATTCCAAGGGAGGTCGTCGAGCACAAGCTTAACATTACGCCGGGCTCGAAGCCCATCAAGCAACGCCTTTGCCGCTTCAACTCCTACAAATGCAAGGCCATCGGTGAAGAAATCAAGAAGCTCCTTAGTGCAGGGTTCATTCGAGATGTCTACCACCCCGAGTGCATAGCTAATCCTATGCTTGTTAAGAAGAAAAATGGCAAATGGAGAATGTGTGTTGACTATATGAGCCTGAACAAGGCATGTCCAAAAGATCCATTTCCATTACCGCGCATAGATCAAGTAGTCGATTCGATAGCCGGGTGCGAAACCCTCTGTTTTCTCGACGCTTATTCTGGGTACCACCAGATCGCGATGAGTCTGGCTGACCAGCTCACGACCTCATTCATCACCCCTTTCGGTGCGTTCTGTTACGCATCCATGCCGTTGGGGTTGAAGAATGCAGGTGCCACGTTCCAAAGATGCATGCGACGCATCTTTGGTGACCTCATCGGACGGCTGATCGAGGCCTACGTCGATGATATCGTGGTGAAATCGAAAAAGGTGGGCAACCTGATCCTCGACCTCGCCGCGGTTTTCGAGAAACTAAGGGAGCACGGTGTGAAGCTTAACCCCGAGAAGTGCGTCTTCAGGGTCCCTAGAGGCATGCTTCTCGAGTTCGTCGTGTCGGAGCGCGGCATCGAGGCGAATCCCGAGAAGATCTCAGCCATCACGAGCATGGGTTCGATCAAGAACCTGAAAGGAGTGCAGCACGTCACAGGTTGCCTCGCGGCTCTCAGCCGCTTCATCGCCCAACTTGGCGAGCGTAGCCTACCACTGTACAAACTCATGAAGAAGTCGTACCACTTCACGTGGACGCTCGAGGCGCAAGAAGCGCTCGACTCGCTCAAGAACATGCTCAAAAGCCCGCCAGTGCTCACAGCACCAGCGGAGAAGGAGCCCATGCTCCTGTACATTGCTGCAATGAGTCAGGTCGTGAGCGCAGCGCTGGTTGTCGAGCGAGACGAGCCCGGAAAGACACAAAAGGTGCATCGTCCAGTGTACTTTGTGAGCGAAGTCCTTTCCAACTCGAAGACACACTACCCGCAAATCCAAAAGCTGATATATGGTATCCTCTTCACCAAGCGGAAGCTCCGGCATTATTTCGATTCGCACCCCATCACGGTGGTGTCAAACTTTCCGCTTCGTGAGGTCATACAGAGCCCAGAAGCAGAAGGAAGAATAGCTAAGTGGGCCCTCGAGTTGATGGGGCAGAACATCACATACGCGCCCCGCAGCGCTATCAAGTCGCAAGCACTGGCCGACTTCGTTGCCGAGTGGACAGAGATCCAGACCCCACCAGCGCCCATCGAACATGAGACATGGCTTATGTACTTTGAAGGTGTCGGGCTTGTCTTCATCTCGCCTCTAGGCGTGCGTATGGAGTACATGGTCCTACTACATTTCGCGGCCTCCAACGATGTCGCAGAGTATGAAGCCCTCATCAACGGACTCCGGATCGCCCTCGAACTCGGGATCTGCTGTCTTGAGATCCGGGGAGACTCCAACCTGGTCGTGGGGTAGGTAATAAAGGAGAAGAATTGCTTAAGCTAGAAAATGGCCGCATACTGCCAAGCGGTGCGTGAATTGGAAGACAAGTTCCACGTGCTCGAGCTCAATCATGTGTTGCACAAGTACAATGAAGCGGTGGACACTCTCGGGAAGGCAACATCGACTCGAAAACCTATTTCGCACGGGGTCTTTGCCAGCGATAAGTACGAGCCGTCCGTCCGCTCCGAGGAGGACAAGCCGCCCAAACCCCCGACGCAAGAGGTTATGGAGATCGATGAGGTGCGGGAGCCCAACCTAGAAGACCCGGACTGGAGGATCCCCGTCCTCGAGTGGATGGTGGAAGGGAAGCTGCCGCTCGACAAGTTGGAAGCCAGGCGGATCGCACGTATGGCCAAGTCGTACAAACTGGTCGATGGCGAGCTCCGATAGAAGGGCGCCCAAGGCTTACTCATGCGCTGCATCATGGCCGACCAGAGGAGGGAGCTGCTGCAGGAAATTCACGCAGGCACGTGTGGGCACCATGCTGCTCCAAAGACCATTGTCGGAAAAGCCTTCCGACAAGGTTTCTACTGGCCAACTGCAGTGGCCGACGCAACCCGGATCGTGCGCAGCTGCGAAGGCTGCCAGTTCTACGCGCAACAAACTCGTCTCCCGGCGCAAGCGCTTCAAACCATCCCCGTCACATGGCTTTTCACGGTCTGGGGGCTGGATATGGTCGGACCTCTGAGGAAAGCACCCGGGGGCTACACGCATGTACTCATGGCCATCGACAAGTTCTCCAAGTGGATCGAGGCCAAGCCAATAACGAACATTCGCTCTGAGGAGGCCATCACGTTCTTCACTGACATCATCTACCGCTTCGGGATCCCGAACTCCATCATCACCGACAACGACACCCAGTTCACCGGCAAAAAGTTCCTCAAGTTCTACGACGACAACAACATCTGCGTGGACTGGGCTGTCATCAGCCACCCGAGGACCAACGGGCAGGTGGTTTGGGCGAACGGCATGATCTTGCAAGGCCTGAAGCCATGAATTTTCAAGTGCCTCGAGAAGTTCCGCACAATGTGGGACGCAAAGCTCCTGTCCGTCTTATGGAGCCTGTGCACCATGCCTAGTGGGGCCACTGGCTGCACGCATTTCTTCCTGGTCCACGAGTCGGAGGCAATCCTCCCAACAGACATCGACTACGGCAGCCCACGAGTTCAAGCGTACACCGAAGAAGGCAACCAAGTCGCTCTCGAGGACACCATCAACCAGCTGGATGAAGCGCGTAGCGTCACCCTCCTCCACTCAGCACAGTACCAGCAGTTCCTGCGATGCTATCATGAGCGCAACATACGAAACCGTGACTTCCAAGTCAGCGACCTCGTGCTTCGATGAGTCCAAAGCAACAAGGGCCGGCACAAGCTCTCTCTGCCGTGGGAGGGACTGTTCATCGTCGACCAGGTGCTCCGTCCAGGAACTTTCAAGCTCAAGTACGAGGACGGCAGGGTCATCTCCAATGCATGGAACATAGAACAGTTACGCCGCTTTTATCCTTAAACAAAGTTCTTTGTTTCATCTTATGATAATGCAAAAGCTTCAAAGCTATGTTCATATTTCATAATAATGCTTATCTTCACTCCAAGCTTACGTCTTTTACTCGAGTAAAATGCTATAAGCTTGTTTTATCCCACGGGCAAGTCTCTGACTTGTCCGTGGGCTCGGGGGCTACTCAGGGCCACGGCGTCCCTCCCCCACATGTTTTCGAAAACTTTTTCGATAAAAAACCATTTACGGTTTGTCGTATGATCACCATGGTACACCCACACTCGCTAAGGAGATGGGTGACAACCCGCGTGGTCACAAGCCTACGCTTGTCCAGGCTCCAAGTAGTTACGCCCCTGCGGCTACGGTGCGAAGACCCACGAGTAAAGTTTGCGACTCCGGGTTGTTTTCCCTTGCTCCCTTGGGAGTAGTCGGGCAACTGTCTGAACAACTACTCTAAGTAGCTTTCTTGTTTGCAAAAACATGTGCACTCGTTCGTTCTCCCAAAAGTACTCAGGGGCTACGCGTCCGGGTAGTGCTACTTAAGGCTGAGCCCGGCTAGGCCGCCAAGTTCCTACGCCCCCGCGGCTACGGAGCAAGGCACCACCGATAAGGTCTTAGGCTGCATTACTTGGACTCCCAAGACCTCGAGTACTCAGAAAGAGAATAACACGCAACAAAGTAACAAAAGAGTTCTTAAACTTAGATCGAAAGGCAACCACACATGGCGTACGAGTTGTTTACAAGCGACGAAACATGATCAACAACCTTTGCGAGGCTACATTCTTTCTTTTACAGGCCTAGGTCATGCAAGGTGTTGGCAGTCACGATGTCCACGAAGGCAGCAGAATCCCTCTCGATAGTGTCCTATGTGTCGTTGTCATAGCGGGCACCACCCTTCGCTCAGCAGCCTCCGATCTAGCTCTGGGTAGTGTGATAGGAACATGGCGACCACCTTGTGCACCACATCGCGCGCCACAGCCAGTGCTTGCCAACGGCAAGCGCGAGGCGATCCGCTAAGGTGGGAGCAGGAGCGACTTCGAGGTCCGACAACACCTTCAGAACAGCTTGAGCCATCTTGTCGCGGATCGACTGCACCTCCATGAGGGACTTTTTGGTGTCCTCGCACGACTTCTGCGCTTGCTCGAGCTCCGCCATGGTTTCTAAGGAAAAGAAAGAGGAAGACAAGCGTTGGCAGGAATATCTCGACAGGAAAGAGCAAAATGTGATAAGGGTACGCCGCATACTTTCCAACATCTCGGAGAGTTCACCAGAGAGATCCACCAACTGCTGGTTCTTGACGAGCTGGGTGGTCACGAGGCTCTCCTTGTCTGCGTCTTGCTTCGCCAAGCCATCGCGGGCCACGCGGAGAGCTGCCCATCCCAAAAACAAGATGATGTCACGAGATCAAGCAACTGCGTGGGGGAGAAAATGTGAAGGCAACAAGTCATGGGACACTCACTAAGGATCTCCTCCTCGTGCTACTGGGTGACCTCTCGGAGCCTATCCTTCTTGGTGGTGACGTCACTGACTTGGGCCTCGAGAGCCGTCACTCTCTCGCGGGCCACTTCCAGGTCGGACTCAGCCTGACCCACTCCCGTCTCGAGCTCCGCCTTCTCTTGGCTGGCAGCTCGGGCGGTGTTGGATCGCAGCTCCGTCGCTGCCCTCTCCAGCTCGGCCAGTTTTGCCTCCAAGGTGGTTTTCTCCACCTGCGCAGCGACCGCGTTGTCCTCCGCAGACTTCACCCTTGCTTTGTGGGCCGCGCGCTCGGTCACCCTGCTGACCTCGCCGGCCACCACGACAAGGTGGGTCGCAGCCAGTTGCGCCTCCAGCTGCGCCATCTTTGCCCGGAGCATCTCGATGGCGCTGGACCGATCGGCACTGCGCCTGATGAGTTCCTGTGCCACGAAATCCTTCACGATCAGCAGGAACGACAAGATTGCAAGGCGGGTGGAGGAAGGAGAATGAATAAACTAACAACTCACCCTCGCGGCGGGCAGGATCAACTCTCGGAGCACCCACTCCGACTGGCGCAGTGCCCGCTCACTCTGGCGCAGGCCCCTCTTGAGGTTCCGGCGAGCTGAGGACTCCGCGCCTCGTCGACATCGAAGTCAATGAAGGAGCGATGCGAAGTGTCGCACCCTGACAGGCGGCGAGCGGAGTCATCATGCCGAGAAGAGCCCCTCCTCTTCGAGGGGGCATGGCTGCCACGCTGAGGGGAGCAAGAGCGCAGCTCAAAGTGGTCTCCCCGAGGAGACCGGGGGGCCGCCCGCTGGCTCAAGCTGGCTTCCGCGGCGTTGGGTGTGGGCTCTGACCCGCCACGCGGCTGTAGAGGCGCAGATGACCCATCGTCACTCCAATTGAACTCGGAGCTATCGTCGCCGGTCCATGGGGGAGACTGCGAGGGGTCTGCGTGGCAGTCGTTCCTCTTCTGCTTCATGATCTCTTTTTGCTGTTGGGCCTTCTTGCAGTCGGCCCGCCTCTTCTCCGCCGCGGCAGCCAGCCGGGTGCGTGCCAGATCCTCTAAGAGCAGATGTCACGAAGGAACAACATCCCGGCCCGCCATCTGAGCAAATAAGAAGAAATCGGAGCCCGGTGCAAAAATCCGAGAGCGGGTCAGAAATCGTCAAAGAACACTTACGAAGGCCATAGTGTCCGGGTGGGGAAGCATCGGCAGCAGATCCGGTGGCGGTCAGAACACATGGCAGATCCTGGTCGCCTGCGACACCCGACGCGAGACCTCGTCCATCGAGGGCAGGGAGTTGGCCGTCATCGTCCCCACGAATGGGGCCCGAGCGGCTATCATTTCGAAAAGGTGAAGGGGCCACCGCCGGTGCGGTACGATCCCCCTCTCATGGTAGCCGCCGATGACGGCCACGAAATCCACGCCACAGGCGCGGAGCGCTTGGAGCGCGTCGAGACCACTCTGAAAGGGCTGCCGGACCTGGACCTTCTTCTCCGGCCCCCACTTCCACTTATCCGGTGCGCGGTCGAACCAGTTGCCGTTGTACTTCGGGAGCGGGTGCCGGGGGTCGTTCTTGAGGTAGAACCAGTCGCCGTGCTACCCACTATTAGAGCTCGTAAGGAAGGTACATATGTACTCATCCGACCTCTGTTGCTTCATACGTAGCCCGGCGCACCCTATCGCCGCCGCGCGGCCTACGTCCTGCAGACACACGAACTTGTAAAAATACCTAAACAGATCCTAGTGGGCCTCCTGGTCCAGGTATCCCTCGCACAGCGCCTCGAACGCCGCCATCTGTTGGATGCCGTTGGGGTTGAGGTGCTGGAGCTGCAGGCCGTACTCCTCGAGCACAGCGCGGGTGAACCGCCCCACCGGGACAGAGAAGCCTTGCTCGTGGAAGGCCACGAACGAGATGACATACCCCTCCGGAGGGGCGGGGGCCACTCCATCCCGGGGAGTTTCCACTCCTCCACCTTGGTGCGCGGTGGGAGCATGCCGTCGGCGACAAGGCGGTCAAGCTTGGACCAGGTCACGTCGGAAGGTGCCTAGTTCGACATTGCGGCAGAGGCGAGGAACGAGCTCTCGACTGGAATCGAAGGATGCGAGAGGGCGCGGCACGGAGGATGTGAGGGCAAAGAAAGAGCGGCGGTGGCGGAATGAGCGAGGAAAAAGAAAGGAGAAAACCCCAACTGGCGGCCACCGTATATAAAAGGGGAATAACTGTGCATGTAGCAGTTAATGCCCGGGCCCGCCTCAGGCCACGTCTCCCATGCACCGAAGCAACGCCCCTCAAAAGGTGTGCCCACCGACACCAACCGCGCACGAGCGTGCTGCCACATCACCTACGACGGGCCCACGAATCTACAACTGGCGCGAAATCTTCGCCATTTACCCCACGACGCGCGTTTTGCGCAATGTGCAATGGCACGAAACCTCCACAAATTCAAAATCGCATTATTAACCCTGCGCACAAGTCTTCGACTTGTCTGTGGGCTCGGGGGCTACCACCCGCGGGTACGCTCGCGCGCCCCCACCGGGAAAACATAACTTATCTCTTCATCGCCACGGCCACAGAGCCTGGGAACGAGTCCTTGTCTCCCTCACCAGGCTCGGGGGCCACTGAAGAGGCCCTAGACTAGGGCCCACCGCGATCACCAAAAAACGTAGTACGGACTGGCACACCCTGTACTCAGCGGCCTATACAACGAGTACTACACCCCCGAGTACCGAACAGCCCGTACAACCAGTTTCCGTCACGGGGCGGGAGCTTGGAGGCCCACGTGCGCTGCTACCCTCCCCCTCCAACTACATGACGACCCATCTGACAACATCCAAGCGCTTGAGGGCCCATGTGACAAGTTTCCAGCTATGTGGCGGCTCGTACGACAAGTTTCCGCCTCCTCCACGACTACTCGTTCACACGAGTAGTTTCCGTCCCGTCTCCGACTACTCGTTCGCACGAGTAGTTTCCGTTCCTAACAAGCTCAGGCTTCGTAGCGAAGGCAACCGCGACTGGGGCCCACTCCTGATATATAGCAGGATATCCACGCGTGATCGCTCCTGTGCCACCACGTGTCGCTCCCTCCATACCGGGCCGTACTGATAGGGCCTGTCCGGTGTCAGAAGGCATGGCCACCCACTGCGCCACGAACGGCACAGTGCGCGCCACCTACTATGACACGAACAGCATAGTCCGGACCACTCTGCCTAGACAGGGGCCCCCACAGTACCCGGGAAAGATGCTTACCTACCCTGCTGACGGGGCTAGGGTACGTAGCCCATGACCTACAACGACCAGGCTACTCGGAGACGACCCCGAGGAGTTCCATCGACGACTACTCGGAGACCGCAATTCCGGGAGGCCTACACCATCACCAATTACTTCGCTACAGTCCGTAGCCGCACCCGCCGCATCGCCATACTGACCCTACATGGAGAAGGACGCCCTACACTGTAATCTAGTTTCCATTCCCATTTTTACCCCCGTAGGCCTCTCCCTTGCAACTATAAAAGGGGGAGAAGGGGGTCACATGTACACACGCTTACACTTACGCTCATACACGCACTCTCGATCGATATTTCATCTCATATCACCCCACAGTTGTTCACACCCATTCACGTACGCAGAACTCTGCTACAAGAACCACGTGCACGCGCACCAGGCCTTGGGCGCAGAGACCCTCTCCCGACCAGTTTGTAACCCCTACTGCAAACACTTGAGCATAAAGAACACTCCCCCTCAGACTGGACATTGGGTATTACTCTCTGGAGGCCCGAACCAGTATAATCCCTTGTGTCTCTTGTGCAACCGTGCGGTTCCCGACAGGAGATCGTATAAATTTACTTGCCGGCGGTAATAAACCCCGACAAGACTGATGACTGTTGTGATATCTTGATTTAATGCTAGTCACACTATTATGAGTGCAGCAACACTAGATTGTGATTCACATTTGTTCGATTCATTTTGGTGCATTCACATTTGCAATGCACAAATATATACCATATATATAAGGTCATTGTATGAAATATTCCACATATATCATCAAATTAGATTAGTTCACTACAATTAGTGGATTATAGGAATGCAACTACCAAGCAAAGCATTACATAATATAGGAATACCTTTAAGGTGTTAAAATTTGTTATCTCCACATAGGTCCAGCGAACCCACCGCATCTACACTTGTGATCCTGTTACCTTGGAGTCCCCTGATATTCAGTACGACTTCCCAAACTTGCCTGCTTGCCCTGGAATTGCTTTGGTGAGTGCCTTGATTAGCCTAGTTAGATATTGATATTTTTTTGTGCTAGTTCTATTGGGGTAAGTACTAGTAGTATACCCAATGTAAATGTGCTATGGAACTTTTTGATAATTTGTGATCCTGTTTCTTTTTTTAAATTAAGGCTGGTGGAAAGAAGTATGAAATTGTGTACCACAAGATAACATGTCACTTTGCGATGAATGCTGAGAGTGATGACGAGGTTTCCAATGATCCAGTTCTGTCTGGTGCGCAGGTGATGTTACTAATGGTGATGTTACTAATTAACTCGGATTGTAGACTTGTAGCTATTTTTGAGAATTTATTGGATAAAGAAAATTCTTTTTTGATTGTGGAAACACAAATACATAGTCGCATAATAACTTGGTGGCGACTTGTTCTGGTTTATATTTTGAAAACATATCTCTCAAACCCAAGTAAGCATCATTCTATTTTTTGTCATTCAAATAATGTGCGACATAATTCTTCTTCATATTCCAGTTGCTAATGCAGCTTTGTAAAATGTTAGATACAACGGATGGGGGAACAGTTTCGTAGAGCAGTCAAGCGAAAGATGTAGGTTAGTGAGTACCACAATGAAGATGTAGGCGACTGAGCTGCTTGTCTAAGACGATGTGTCATGGGCATATGAACGTTGGATGTCAAAGGATGATGACTATCGCAATGCAAGGACAACAACTTATTATTATGCATAGCTAGATGCTTGTCTCTTGGTGTTATCCATATGTAATGGAATAAGTATTATTTGCTGTTGCATGTGCTTTCGTATGCTCACAATAGCAACAACTTTTTAGTATTTTATGTGTTAAACTAGAACTTCGCGAGAGGTTGTATCTTTCATAGTCTGACTGATGCCTGCGATGTTTATTACTCTATTATTTATTGTTTCTCAATACAGTTTCAAACAGATTTCAGATATAGGTTCTATGAGAACAGAAACAATATGATAAAACAATCACAAGTTCAAAAAACAACGAAATCAAAAGGGAAAAAATTAGGGAACACAACCATTAAAGCATATAACCGAAAAACAAAAAAAACTGGGAAGACAACCACCTCAGAATCGAACCCTGGTCCTAGAGTTGAGAGATTGGGCCCTTACCACTGTGTTGTGCCTTTTGTTGTGATGCAGTTCATTTTTTTATTATACATTAAGATAAAGCTGGGAATCCAACCTGGGACAGATCAGGTCTAGGGTGATCCGTGTGCCTGCGAAGGACTAATCCTGTTGTGCCACGTGGCAAGACTAATCCCATTTGTCACATGGTAAGACTAAAGAACAAGCAAAATTTTTCTTTTTAATCTCCGCATAAAACTTGTAACCAGTCTTTCTCCCTCATATGAACTTCAAAATAGGTTATTCTTTACCTAAAAATTCCTAAAATCGTGCTCCATCATGTCATAAAACTTGTTAATGATATTATTTTGAAAAATCTTCTCATGTTAGTGAGTTTGAACAATCCAATTTTTGAATTTTACAAAATGACAACTACAAGCATTATTTTCATACACTAAATGATGTAAAATAGAAAAGTGACAAATACCAAAGTTTCATAACTTGTCAAGATGAACAAACTTTATTTAGGTCATATTGTCGTTTTCAAAACTGGTAATAATATGTAGTGCAACTTTGGCTATTCTCTAACATAGTTCTTAAACTATCTAAGTGAATCAAGGATTGATGACCAACATATAATTCCCCTTTTGAAAATGACTTAAATAAAGTTTGTGCATCTTGATGAGTTGTAAAACTTTGGTATTCATTACTTTTTCATTTGAAATCATCTAGTGTTCAAATATCTTGCTTCTAGTTGTCAATTTTTGAAATACAAAATTTGGATTATTCAAACTTTGTCAAATAGATTAAGGACTTAAATAAAGTTTGTAGATGTTGATGAGTTCAACAACTTTGGTATTCATGACTTTTTCATTTGGAATCATTTATTACCCCAAATAAATTTGTGAATTTCTCAACTATTGAAATTTGAAAATTAAATAGTTAAATCTAACTCGTATCGGGAAATGACCAAAATAAAAGTTTTAGATCTCGATAAGTTCTAAAACTATTGTATTGACAACTTTTTCATTCGAAATCATTTTTTATGTCTTACAATGTAAAAACATTTTTTTGAACCATTAGTTAAGAAGATGGTGCATAACAAATGTGTGATTAGTTAAGAACCAATGTAGTTAGTTTAGTACTACTTTCGTGTGCAAGCCTTGAGGCTTTGTAATGCTTTTGTGTAGAAGTCTTGATCATGTGCCTCATGGACAACTAATGTAGCGTTTAGTGATGATCTTGTGTGCAAGCCTGAGTTGTGCGTGATGGACAACTAATGAAATGTTGAATGAATGGTTGTGTTCTTGGGTGTTATAGTTCGGTCACTATTTCTTTTTGTCAATTGTTCTTGCATGAAAATGCGTCAGCAGAAGATCTTGATTGTAGTTATCAATTTTTTGAAATTGAAGATTTGGATTATTCAAACTTTGTCACTTGGACTAATGACTCAAACACTTGGGTGCAGTGTGTTCCTCACGTGTTCTCCTTTGCCGCCGACAGGTGGGACCCACTGCATGCATGCAGCAGGAGGGAAATCTCAGCATGTTTTCGTCCAAAAAATTTCACATCCCGCCAAATTAACTCTCAGATATCTCAGCCTCATCCCCATGTCCCCCAAAACCACGCGCGACGGCTATCTCCCTAAACCACGTGCGGCGGCTATCCGACGACCAAGGGAGGGAACGAGGAGGCCGGCGGTAGAGGACGATTCTATTCTTGCCTTGTGAGTCCATCCATGGCCGGCAGGGGAGAACCCGAAGTACTAACGCGGAATGGGGTCGTAGTCCAGGAAGTTGAAATTGTTGATGAAAACGATGTCAGGTGCGTATCGGCCGCCTCATTCTGGAGAAAACTGTGTGCAATAGATACGTTGTTCCCTCCATGCAATTGATTTGATATACCTCTTAGCCCATCTACGGTTCTCAATGAATTAGGGGCGGATCTAGGATCAGAGTTCAGGGAGGCTTATCTTCTTCTTCCTCCACTTCTCCCATCTCTTTTACTTGTTCTTCCTCATGTTCTTCTTCTTTCTCTTCATCCATGGATGCAATTTGCATGGAGGAGCTTCCATTGAATCCATGGGGGTAGGGCCGGGCGGAGCTAGAGGGAAGTGAAAGGGGGTGCGACACCATTGTAGAATTGGTAGAGATTTAGATTAACATGGTGAAATTTTAGTTTTGATAAGAGATTACGGATTTTTTGTGGGTGCGGCCGCACCCACAACTCAAAACGTAGCTCCGTCCCATAAATTGCATTTGTTTTTTCCATGTACAATTATATTCATGAGTATTCATATATATGCGCACATCAATTACTTTAGTTTTTTTCAACATACGTCCATTGTTTCTTCCTTCCCTTAATCAGAAATATATGTTCATACACTACAACAAAATCACTGACTAGTGACACAGCCTAGTTTTGCCGTCATTGATTTCTGACGTTCCTTGCTGATCTCATCATTAAATTTCACTTCCGAGCAAATTTAGTGACAAAATAAACTTTCATCATAACGGTTGGTACTGTAGCCTAGCATTCCCTGTTCCAAGCAGTTTTGTGACACCATAAGCTCCGCAATAGTGTCATAAACCAACTTTGGTCCCACATGTAAGCATTATTTTAAAAATAGAGTGTTCCAAGTCGTCATAAAATTCGGAAGGGTCCCACATGTAAGCATTCTTTTGAAAATAGAGTGCTCCAACTCGTCATAAAATTTTGCAGGGTCCCACATGTAAGCATCTGTTTAAAAATAGAGTGTTCCAACTTGTCATAAAATTTAATAGAGTCCCACAAGTCAGTCTTGTAAAAAAGGGAGGAAAATTAAAAGGATATAATGTCAATAGCAAGGGTCGAACTCGGGAGCTTTGATTCTGAAGGGGATGGCGGCACTACCACTGAGACATGATGCAGTTTGTGTTATTTGAGCCAAGAAGATTTTTTATATTAGTTTATTTGTGTTTGTATTATTTTGCATGCCCCATGTAAGTTAAAGCAGATAAATATGGTGGCAAAACAAGAAGAAAATCTACTCCTCCCGTGGGTCGAACCTATTACCACTCGAAGGGGAATTTTTTACATTGACCAGCTCCCACCTGTAAATTTCAGGTGAGTCTTTAACATAAATCGGTAATTCGAAGGCGAAACACTTCACTACCTTCGCAAAGACTCTCGACTTTTGCTACGCACATCAGCAACGGTTCGTGGCACAAATGGTGGATCCTAGCGGTGACGAGAAGATGGTTGCGCCGCCACATCCAAGCAGCGAGAGGATGAAATAGCACGACGAGGTCAGTCCTCTTGTTTGAGCTGCTATATGTTCCCCTATCTTCCTAGGGTTGGGGATATCGAGATTTAGGGATCTGGAGGATTGATGATCATATATGTTAGATTCAGATTGGTGTTAAAAGTTGATAGGCTGTAGACAATTCATAGGTGTTAGATTCAGTTGGTTTTTAGTTTGCATCATTTGATGGATTGATAGGTTCTTGTATTTTTCTAGCTTCTGGAGGTGCTTGATGCCACTAAAGCTGAGCTGCAGAAGGTGAAGAGTGACATGCAAGAACAACAAGTCAGCGAGCTCAAGTCACTGCAAAAGGCTCTAAATTACAAGAACCTGTATGAGCAATCATTACAAGACAACATTACTCAGATGGAAGAGCTGACCAAATGCAGGGACATGTGTAATCAATTGATGCAACAAGAGAATGCCTGGTTGAATGAAATTGTATCGTTACGGCAGGACAACATTGCCCAAATGGAAGGGCTGACCAAATGCAGGGAATAGTGTAATCAATTGCTGCAACAGGAGAATACCTGGTTGAATGAAATGTCATTGTTATGGCAGGACAACATTGCCCAGATGGAAGAGCTGACCAAATGCAGGGAACCGTGTAATCAATTGCTGCAACAGGAGAATACCCGGTTGAATGAAATGGCATTGTTACGGCTGGACTACATTGCCCTAATGGAAGAGCTGACCAAATGCAGAGACCAGGTTAATCAATTGTTACGGTAGGAGAATGACCAGCTAAAAGAGATTCACAAATGGACAGACCAGTGTACGCAATTGTTAGCAGAGAATGCCCTGTTGAAAGAAGAGCAATTGAACTCTGACTGAGCTGCAGACAATCGATAAAACATGTATGGTGTTATTGCTACCTAGACGATTCATAGGTGGTGTGTACTTTGTGGTGATGAGTTGCTTGTATTTTGGTGTTTGCTACTTGCTGGTGGTGTGAACTTTGTGGTGATGAGTGCTATGAGATGCCATCTTATTATGCTGATTTGATTTAATCTATTTCAAATTGAGTAGAGCATACTCACCATTCTGAATTAATTTTGCTGATGTTTTGCTAGTCCGGTCTCTTGATGTTTTGCTGGAAGGACCTTCCTGAGTAACGATCGTGAAACTGCTTGTTTCCTACTGTCAGTCATGAAATATTGCAAAAACAATTTGCCATAGCAAGGGTTCGAACTAGAGAACTATAGGAACAAGACTGTGCTGTTTACCACTGCACCACCTCTTGGTTGTGTCAATTTGATGGGAAACAATTTCCTTATGGTTGTGCCAGGTGAAAGTTAGGAACGAGGAAGGTCTTTAATATAAATCAGTAATTCGCAGGAGAAACGCTTCACTACCTTCGCAAAGACTCTAGATTTTTGCTATGCACAGATCTGCAACGGCTCATGGTAGGAATGGCGGATCCTAGCGGTGACAGGAAGATGGTTGCGCCGCCACCTCCCGGCTATGAGAGGCTAAAACAGTTCGACAAGGTTGGTTCTCTGGTTTGTGCCACTATATTTTCCCCTATCGTCCTAGGCATTTTTAGATTTGGGGATCTAACGGATTGATGAGCATATACAATAGGTGTTAGATTCAATTAGTGTTCAATTTGCATCATTTGATGGTTTGATAGGTTCTTGTATTTTCCCAGCTTCTAGAGGTGCTTGAAGCCACAAAAGCTAGGTGTTGGCGTTTCTTAACCTCAACACTAGGCGTTGTGGTAGCGTGAGCGTATAAGAAACTCCCGGGTACACTAACAAGTGCGAACGAATCCGCAAGCGCACAGATACACCGTTGTAGCACTTCCCCTAGGAGAATGAGTATTCCCTTAGGGTATCGTTCCCTAGGATGGAGAGTAACCAGAGAGGATCTATCCAAGGACACCAGCTTCCGCTGGGGTAGGTAGGCATACGAGAAGCACTTCCTTAAGGGACTTAGCTCTCAAGACGCATCTGTCCGTTCTCAGTCATCCCCGTGGGGCGACAGCACATCCTAACTTTTTAGGGAGAGGCCAATGTACTGACATCGAGCCCAACTCGGTACGCTAGCGCAGAGGGTTGCAAAGGGTCCAACAGGCTGTCACCACTGCGGCCTACCTCTATTGTTATTCAAGCGCACGGTCTTCATAGGGTAACCATGGCCCAGACACCACGTCTGTACCCTAGATAACTACTATAGTGTGGTTACGTCTGTCGACCCGCTAACTACACTATAGCAACCGTATAAATATGGACCCATGAACTAGAGAAAGAACAGATTCAAACCATCTTACTATTCATCAAGCTACGGAGCATAAAGGAAGCTATGGATGCAAACAAACGAGATACAGCGGACTCACTTAGCTAAACAGGATCAGAGCATGCAAACAAGTAAATGGACTACTGAGCTAGCTCTAAAGGATCGATGTCTTGAGTCACGAAGAACACAAGCCTCTAACTTATGAACGAGCTAAGAACACAAGAACAATTCAAGCATGCATGATGTCCACTATAGTCTAAATAAGAAATGCTGAAATACTCACTTTGATCTAAATGAAGAACAAGCATCCACAAGGACATCAACTCACTCCTCACCCCCACTCTACCTCTCAACTAATCCTAAGATCTCTTCTCATCACCATTCTACCACATAGAGGTGAGAATCACCTCACATGGGTAGAATTAGGGAGAGGGAGAGAGAGCTACACAAGAGAGAAGTGGAACTTGAGAGCTTGGTGGTGTGTGTGAAATGGAGCCCCTCCTCTTCTATTTATAGGCGAGGGAGTGGCTTGCTCCGGTGCTCCAAGTGCTCCAAAACACCCCGCGATGGAGCCAAGGACCAATGAGTGAGCAACACGTAAAGGGGGAGATCAACCGACCCTAGGTCAGTTCGGCCGATCCTAGGGTCGGTCGAAGCTCCCGGCCTGCCTCCTAGCTTGTGCTTCGTCTGGCTCGCTTCCATATGGGCCCTAGTGCCTCTCCTCCGTGCATGACACGTTTCTTAGCGGTTTAGTTGGCAAAGTGGGCCCATGGATCCATGTGATCCTGACGTGGTAGCGTATGATTCGTCGAGAGTTCTTCACATGGATTGGTGACATCATGGATCCAGGAGAATCCATGTGGCAGCCCCTGATTGGCCAGCATTTGAGTGCCTTGGATTGGAGTGGAGTGAAAGTGCATGGATTCCTCTCATTTCTTATGCTAAATATCTGCATTCGAATAGACATCGACACTGGTGGAAAGTATGAGTTTAAGCCCCTATTCTAGTGTGGATGTGCAATTCATGCTCCAATTTGCAGGAGTTGACGGCCATAAAAATGGCAATAAACAGCCGTCAACAACACCCCCACACTTGACCTTTGCTCGTCCCGAGTGAAGGGGAAACAAAGCCAAGTGGGTCATGAATACCAAAGAGTAAGACAAACATAAGAGATATTCCCAGTCATACCTTGCTCCTGTGAACCTTTGTGGAGTGGCTATCATGTTCCCTTGGGTGATTGAAAAGTAGAACAGCTGTGAATCAAGTCACTTATGCACCTGATGATAAACACCTTGGGGTTTTGCATGTTTTTCATAAACAAAACTCTTGGTGGCTTCCTCATTTGATTCTCTCAGATCGCTCAATATGTATATGTCCTCACTAAGGCATTTGCCTTTCTTCATCCTACTTCTAATGATGGCTATATGTGGAGCTCAGGGTAGGATAAAGAGAAAGCATACTTGCATCACATATATTGCGAAGTCAAAAACTGGATCCACAGAGAAAATCAAATCATACCATCAGATCAAGATGTGCACCGGTATGGCTATGGTGGGTATGGTAAGGTGGATACTAGGCCCGGAATGGGTGCTAGATATTATCATACATATGTGATGAGAATTGTGGGTTGATGGTAAGGTGGACACTAGCCCCGGAATGGACACTAGTCATTACCATCAAAATTATGGAACTCCTTTTTGCATGACCATCCCTCTCTTTTTTCCTCCTTTATTTTGGATATGGGCTATCCTTTCTCTCTTTTTTTTCAAACATGCTTTGGGCATGTGTACTTTTTTTTCATAGCCCATATCTCTTTTTTTGAAGGATACTTTTAGAGGGCAAGGTCACACCACACAGGGAGCTTTTACTTTTGTGGAATGGATGAATGATACAATGCTAACTTCTAGTGTAGAAGCATAGCAAGGGGAAATAGGTGGGGTGCACATAAATCTTGATCATGAAACCGATGAAAAGAAATCTCACAAGGGTCACAGAATTTGACAAGGCTTAATGCAATAACAAGCAGCATATGAATCTAAGGTTTTTGCCTATGAAGATCATATGGCTCTAATGGGACAGAGGCATATCAATGAGGAGCCTTTCCAAGAGGTTTTGAGTTTTTCAAAATAAATAACCCAAGAGAGTTAGTCATCAGAGCAACAGATCATATCATCCAGCCATATCATACTCGTCAATTACTTAGGTGGACATGCTTGTCCTTAAGAAGGTTATGGTTCACAAGCATCGGGTAGATAACAAGGAATAAAACATATGTAAGTCTACTCAGGTATCAAGAGAGTGGGTGATCTTTTAGCATCATCATTCGAGTTTTAGTTTAGAGATAGACAGATATAGCTTATAAAACTCAGGAATAAAAGAGAGTGAGTTGTCGAGATGCAAACCGGCACTATGCATGGGAGTCGAACCGTGCAAGGCTCTCCACAGGAGTGAACTCGTGCGGGTCCCGTACAGGTTCTCTGTAGGTGATCGATCGGCTAGTACGGAGTGCTCACAGTGGGTACGTATGAGAATGTCGTGCTTGCATTGGGAGAGTCGTGGCTCTTCGCCCACACTATCTTGAACCTAGATGTCCTCTAAATCAAAAGACCAAAGTAATGACACAAGGGTGGCTAAACTGGGTTACATGACTGGTGAGCCACTTTATTCAAATCCAAGTGTTTTAGAAACAAAATGATTAGGCGCTTACACACATGCAAAGAAATAAATGAAATAAAGGGAAATAAACCTAGACCTAGACTAGCGCCTAATAAACTAAAGCTGGGGCTAATCCCCACTACTCGGCATCATAGAGGGCCTCATGCCCCGCCGTCGAGAACAGCCTCCTCATCTTCGCACAAAGGCTGCGGAGAAGGTTGCGCATGTCATCTCTCAGCTCGGCTAGGTCCAACTTCTGCTCTGAGTAAGCAGCCCTGAGCTTCTCGTTGCTGTCCTCCAATTCCTTCATCAGCAGGGTCAGCTTGGCCACTGAGGAGAGCTTGGGGAGTTTCTCGGTTGCCCGAGTCCTCTCCCTAGACCTCCTAGTGTAGGGTGGCGGTGGCAATCTGTCATCCAGGCCAAGGTCTTCGTCCTCCTCTGGTAGAACTGGAGCTGGGCGTGCTTCAGGAGCCTTATCCTTGGGCAGTGCCGACTTTATGGTCACCAGCGGCTGCGGTGAAGGAGCGGACTGTGCTGTGCTCGTCTTCCCTCCAGCTAGCGAAGATCCAGGTGTGCTAGGTGGAGCGAACAGTAGACCCTTGGGGCGATGCTGAGCCATGGTTGGCCTGCCATAGGGGCTGGCCGCCCATCTCATGTGCCTCTTCCCAGGAGAGGCAGAGCACCTAGACGGCGGCGTGCCTGGAATCCTTCTGCCCGGCGGGATGGTGGCGAGTGGAGGAACATCTGGGACTCTGGCCACCATCACGAGGTCCACAGCAGGGGCGGCAATGATGGAGGGGTTGCCTCCCGCCCCTGGACCGGTGGACAAGGTGGAACTGTCGAAGGGGACAACACTCCTTCCGGCCATGGATGCGGTGATGAGCTGAGGATGGTGAGGTAGAGGAGATGGATTCTCGCGACGCGGAAACTCGTCTGGTGGCAGGGAGAAGGTTTCTGGAGGAGAACGAGACGCACACACGAAAGAAGAAGGGAGGCAGCGTCACTATGGTTTCGGCCAAACCTAGGTTCGGCCGACCCTAGGTGGGCCCCTCTGGCCTTCCCCCTTCTCGTGTGGGCTCCAGCAAGTCTCAGGACCAAAGGCCCAGGTGGATTCCCCGAGATGGAAAGGTTGGCTTAGGCTTACAGTTAGGATAAGGTTGAGGTTGAATATTCAGCCTCTACTATATAACAACCTTGGCCAAGCCATAATATAATCATAGAAAATCTGGGGGAGCTCACCTTCGCAACATACCCAGTTCATCAAAAGTGTAGGAACTTCTGACGGTGATCATGAAGCATTCACCGTGTCACCACTATGGTGTTGCCTTTCTATGATCCTGACTTACTCCTCTTCATCTTGGCAACTTCTTTCTCCTGCACGATCGCTGTCCACAAGATATCCGAAGGATAATTCTTCCTGGGGAAACAAGATGAGTCCCAACAGTACTCAGGATGCGAGTGTCTTGCGTTCTCCTGTCTCAACTCATGACTATCTCCTTGAAGATAATGTTGATGTGATGATAAGCTCTGATTTGCAAGGGTAGCGCCTATACGAACTCGAGCCCAAAAAGGTATATCAAAGCTGAAGGCAAGCATGATCATCCAAGGGAAGCCGAGGCATCCCTGAGGTGGTCACGGGACTCGAGAACCATAGCACTGGGGTTGCGGAACTCAGAGATGAAAAGATTGGGCACTGAGGCTAGTGCTTCACCAATAGGTACCGATCTCCGAGTGAACTCAAGCTCAGAAAGACACTCGGCCTTCAAAGAGGATAGAGCATGGACTTCCGAAAGCTGGTGTATGATCAAGAACCAGAGTTCAGATGAAGAACGAGATTTAACTCATTCTCACCTTAGGCAGAAGGTTCAATGTTCTCATCTGAGTGATGGAAGCATCCCAAGGTCTGGCCTAAGCTTCCAATGGGAGGTTATGGATAAGCTGGAAAGTGCAACTCCCATTGGGCATCGATCAAGTCAGGCATAAGATACGAAGTTCAAGCTTCTCCTGACTGATCGGCATCCATCGATGTGCTTGAGATAAAAAGCGAATGTACTCCAGTCGATCAGTAAATGATCACGCTCCTTCGGTCTAATGGATGAATCCAATGGATTATAAAGCAGAGACCGATGTCTTGATTTATACGAAACTTCAGTGCAAGGCACTTCAGCTCAAACCTCAATGTAGAAACATGATAAGCCTCTCATACTCTCCTTAGGAGATAGTAGTGAGGATCGAACAAGTCATCCTGGCCGAGAATGATCATTCTTTCTGAACTACTCTCTCCGTCCTCCCACGAGACAAAGTCTCGGGGAGAAGGTCTAAGAAGATGCATGAGAGGGGTACCCAAGGGTGGATCTCGCATCACGAAATCTTTCCCTTAGACTCCTGCTATTCAGAAATGACATCTTCAGCCAGAGCTCAGAAAGAGTGGATATGAAATCTCGGACTCGGCTGACGATAGATCTAGGTGGCTCAACATTTCCTCTGGTGGGTGCCTCATTGACCGGGATGCAAGGGGAGCTAAAATCCCGTATATTCTCCACGATCTCTTTTCCCTCAACAGCATCTAGGTGCACAAAGGATCCTCCGGAGAAAGCATTAAGCCTCATGGCATCATCCTTCCGCAATCCAAACCAGAAGTGCTGAAGCAACATCCAATCGGGAATGTAGAGGACTGGGCAATCTTCCACCGCGGAGGCGAAATGATTCCATGCCATTCCTAGTGATTCCTCCTCACATTGCTTGAAATAGAGAATCGTGGTCCTTAACGAGATGACACATCGTATCGGGAAGAATTGGGAGCAGAAAGCTGCTCTCATCCTTTCCCAAGTAAGGTAGTCTCTACCAAAATAATGGTGCCAATCCCGTGCTTTCCCGGAGAGGGATAGCGGGAAGAACTCTCTTTTCCGAGCATCCAGTGATTCTCCGGTTTTACCCCTAGTTTCAATCAGATGCTCATAGTCTCTCACATGATCAAAGAGGTTCCCATGACTTAACCCCGAGAAGGATAGGTCCTGAATTAGCTTCATGAGAGGGGCGAAGCCAACAGCCAGATGTAAGAGTGGGTCTTGACAAAGATGGCTCTGAGGGTTCACTCCTTGAAGGTGGAAGGTGTTTACAAGGATAACCTTCCATGGGTAGTGGGGGTAAAGGTAGAAGTAAAGAAAACAAAAAGGGATATCTCAAAAAGGGTAATGGGGGTGAAGGTAGAAGAAAAAGGAAAAAGAAAAATATGAGGATAGACGGGCTCGAAGGTTAACGACAGCCGTCCTCGGCAACAGCACCAGAAATGCTTGTTGGCGTTTCTTAACCTCAACACTAGGCGCCGTGGTAGTGTGAGCGTATAAGAAACTCCCAGGTACACTGACGAGTGCGAACGAATCCGCAAGCGCACGGATATACCGTTGTAGCACTTCCCCTAGGAGAATGAGTATTCCCTTAGGGTATCGTTCCCTAGGACGGAGAGTAACCAGAGAGGATCTATCCAAGGACACCAGCTTCCGCTGGGGTAGGTAGGGATACGAGAAGCACTTCCTTAAGGGACTTAGCACTCAAGACGCATCTGTCCATTCTCAGTCATCCCCGTGGGCGACAGCACATCCTAACTTTTTAGGGAGAGGCCAATGTACTGACATCGAGCCCAACTCGGTACGCTGGTGCGGAGGGTTGCAAAGGGTCCAACAGGCTGTCACCACTGCAGCCTACCTCTATTGTTACGCAAGCGCACGGTCTTCATAGGTTAACTAGGGCCCAGACACCACGTCTGTACCCCAGATAACAACTATAGTGCGGTTACGTCTGTCCACCCGCTAACTACACTATAGCAACCGTATAAATACGGACCCACGAACTAGAGAAAGACCGGATTCAAACCATCTCACTATTCATCGAGCTACGGAGCAGAAAGGAAGCTATGGATGCAAATAAACAAGATACAGCAGACTCACTTAGCTAAACAGGATCAGAGCATGCAAACAAGTAAATGGACTACTGAGCTAGCTCTAAAGGATCGAAACCTTGAGTCACGAAGAACACAAGCCTCTAACTTATGAACGAGCTAAGAACACAAGAACAATTCAAGCATGCATGATGTCCACTATAGTCTAAATAAGAAATGCTGAAATACTAACTTTGATCTAAATGAAGAACAAGCATCCACGTGGACATCAACTCACTCCTCACCCCAACTCTACGTCTCAACTAATCCTAATCTAGATCTCTTCTCATCACCATTCTACCACATAGAGGTGAGAATCACCTCACATGGGTAGAATTAGAGAGAGGGAGAGAGAGCTACACAAGAGAGAAGTGGAACTTGAGAGCTTGGTGGTGTGTGTGAAACGGAGCCCCTCCCCTTCTATTTATAGGCGAGGGAGTGGCTTGCTCCGGGGCTCCAAGTGCTCCAAAACACCCTGGGATGCAGCCAAGGACCAATGAGCGAGCAACACGTGGAGGGGGGAGATCAACCAACCCTAGGTCGGTTCGGCCGATCCTAGGGTGGGCGGAAGCTCCCGGCCTGCCTCCGCTCCGAGCCGCCGACAGATGGGGTCCCCTCTGTCCTCCCCCACCTTCCGCTGACCCCATCTCCGCCCTGGTCTCTCCTCTGCGCCACCGTGTACGAGCTGGAGACCCGGCCGTCCCCGCCTCTGAGTGCCCTTGTCCCGCACGACGAGTCCGCCTGCCCTTTATAAGCACCCCTAAGCCGCGCCTTCTCCCCATTCCAAGTCGCCGCCCTCGAGTCCGCAGCACCCCGAAACCCTAGGCCGCCGCCGAGGTCAAATCGCCACCCTACCGCCGGTCTGTCTTCATGAAGACATCTCAGAGGATCACGTGGAGGTGAGGAGTCCCTCAAGGCTGTTTGTTCACATCGGGACACCCTGAGCTACGAGTTAGAACTCGTCGGAGCAAGCTTTTCACCGCCGGCCACTTCCTCGAGCAATGCACCGTCGTAGTGCACCGAGCCGCCTCCCTGTTGCCCTAGATATTCTCGCCGTCATCCCTGCTTTCTCCCCGACCACTTCTCGTCGTCATCTGAGCACCCCAGCTCGAGATCCCCTGTTTGCCGGCGAAGTCTTACCGCAGCGCCGCCGCTCGTCGCCGCTCGTGCCGCCACCCTTCGCACGCGCATCATCTCGGCCGCCCGCTTCAAATCCTATGGCCCAGATCAGATCAGCCGGAGTCAAACCGGGTCAATACCGGTCAAATGCCGCTTGACCATGCAATCTTTCAAAAACACCCCTGTCCTTTTCAAAATTGCAAGCCGGTCCTTCCACCGTTCAAAGATCTTTACAATTCGGTCCTTTTTCTTTTGTTTTAACCCCTGTTTTCTTTTAAAATAGCACCCGAGGTCCAAATCTTTTAGTTATCAATCAAACCCTTCTATTTTCAAGTTTCTTTACGTTTTAGCCCTCGGTTTCTTGCAGATAGACCCCTGGAACCTTAGTTTCTTCACAGTTATGCCCCTGTATCTTCTTCTAGCCATATCTTCTCCGTTTTAACTCTGTTTTTCACGTTCTTTATGTCCAATCGATCGTATCGAATAGTAGAATAAGTTTTTGCCCCTGTTTTGATCTGATCTTACTATTTGGTGATTGTTTCTTATTTTATTCTATTGTTTGCTTGTATGTACTTGATGTGATGCGTAGAGAACGTTTGGGCTGAAGGATTTGAAGATCAAGAAGCTCAAGTGTCTGAACAGCAACAAGGATCTGTTGAAGGCAATTCTACCTTGATACATACCCGTTTACCTATACAACATGCATTTAATTCACTATTCTTACTCTTGCTTGCATTAAATTGATGGGACCCTTTTTAAGGACATGACTAGATCATTTTATCCCTATACCTTGATCAACCTGGGTGTTTACTTTTATTGTTGGGTAGCTCACACTATGCTTAACTTGGTGGATGGTATTAATGAACCTTTATGAAACTTGATTTATTTATGCTATATCTTCATTAATACAAGACCACCTTGTTAATTGGAACATGGAGCGACCACCCAGGACAACAGTGCAACCACAAGGGTACATGGCTCTACCTTGGCTAATTAATTAGTGACTCTAGTGTTGGTGTGACCTTACCTGATAAGGGCATTGGGAAGCATTAGTTGAGGTATAGACTTGCTCTAGTAGGGAGTGTGCTTTGCTAAGACACGGTTCTACTAGGGGACTTTATGCTTTGCGGCGGCTTGGAACCTTCGAGGGTTGCTTCATACTGGGGAAACTTTGTAAAGGCCTCGTAGCGTCCCTATGCAATCACACCTAGGTAGTGTGGTATGATGCTTGGGCGGCATCACGTGGTTGGGTTTAAAGTTCCTAGAACTTTTACGCGACTTGTGGTGAAAGTGTACAACCTCTGCAGAGTGTAAAACTAATCGATTAGCCGTGCTCACGGTCAAGAGCGGCCTGGACCCTCACATGATTAAACTATGGAAGTCAATGATTAACTTGATGCATCTATCTTTATTTATGTTGTTATTCTCTTAAGTTAATTGTGGGTGTGGTATAAACTTACACTTGCTAGTAATTATGTTGCTAATAAAACTTGACCAACTAAAATGCTGAATGCTTAAACCAACAGCCTCCACTATAAAGCCTTGCATGTTATGTTATGTTTCCGCTTGCTGAGTACGGCATGTGCTCACACTTGTTTTCATTATTCCAATGACACAATCTTGATGCTGTTCAGATTTGGAGAGATTTGAAGATTTCCCTGGAGACTTCGATGATTTCTAGGCGGGCGTGCCACCAGTCAGCTGCCTGTGGTGTTGACCCTATCCGCTGCGTTGCTACTCGTTAATAAATAGTTCGTTTATGAGACTTTTTGGTCTGTAATAAAGTTTAATACTCTCTTTACGTTATGGTATTGTGTTTTGGTTATCACGGAGTCGTTATATGTGTGAAACTTGATCCTAGCACACATATAATATGAGCATTCGAATTTGCCTTTAAATTCGGGTGTGACAAAGTGGTACCAAAGCCGTGTTGACTGTAGGACGTTAGCCTAGTTAGAAATGGTCGTATTTAAGGATTATAATATCTTTCAAGCCATGCTTGCCTTATGCTTGCTTTCTAATAATATCATCCTTGCTTTATCTCATCCTTGATCTTTACCTTGGTTCTCTCCTTTCTAGTATCTTGTCTTGACATCTATCTCATCCATCACCTGTTTCTTTATAGATGGTTTGTCAGTTGTAGACATCCTGTTCAAGCTGTTCCCAGTTTCCTCGCTATTTGGAGGATCAAGATTTTTACTACTATCCCATGGAAAGTAGAGAGCATGAAGAGCATGAAAGAGACACTAACGAGGAGATTATGAGAGAAGCACCAACTGCAATGCCGTCTCCAACACCTGCTTCAGAGCCTATCACTGTGTCAGATGATGAAGAACCAGCTGAAGAACCTGAGGAAGACCCAGAGGAGTTGGTTCCAGAGGAAGAAGAAGACTCAGAAGAGGAGATTCCAGAGGAAGAGGATGGTGATCAAGGAGATTATCAAGAGCAAGAGGAACAAGAGGAGCAAGCTGAGGAAGTAGGATGGAAGGTGTTCCACTATAAGAAGGATAGAAGAGGCATCCTTATGGCTGACAATCTGAGGAGAATAGTGTACTATCTGGCCTATGGTGAAGAGCCCATTTATTTTTGTGAGAAGTGGACTCATCCTTGGTTTGAGCCTCACTGGGATGTGACAGTCATCGTTTATAAAAGAGTTGAAGACTATGGACCTATGGAGGTATCCAGACATGATGATGTTGCTGCCAGAGATACTATGAAAGCTAGAATTGCTGAAGCTGCTAGAAGAGCACTCTATGTTCTCTCTCACAGGGAGCGGTCTGAGTTGATACACACTCGCAGTTTGTACACTCCTTACAGAGCAAGTGGAGAAGCCAAGACCTATATTGCATCAGCTAATGGTCACAGCTCCACCATAGACAACCTCAGAGAGCTACTAGCTGCTGTCAATACTGCTTTGGATGATACCAACAACATGCTTGCTGCAGCCCAACAGAAGATTTATGAAATCGAGATAGAGAAGCGCCAGCTGGAAGCAATGCTAGTAGGAAGAGAGTCTCCTGTGATCCATGACAGCGTAGTGGATACTCATCATTCTCCATCACCCAAGAGACCTCGCTACAACTCTCCAGATGCCCGCACAGAAGAGCTTCCTTAAGATTTAGAAGTTCTTAAGCTTAGGATCTTTGTAATCGTTAGTTCTAAATGATCGTTTAAAGTGTGTTAGTCTAGTGGTGTGTTTGAATGCTTGAGTTTGTGTTAATGACTGAGTTGGAATTTTGTTTGAGTGCAATGTGTTGTGGAGTAAATAACCACAATGGCATTGGTTCTTTAGTAAAGTGTCAGTTGGGTTTATCTCTGTCCCAATCTATATCTCTCTTGTCCTAATCTCTTAATCTCTATGTTCTACCCCAATACAATCTAGTAAATCTCAACCTGCTCATGGAATTTTCTGAGTCAGCAGTACTGTTCTATTTTTATCTCGGGCTACAAAAGTCCAAATACAGTAAATCCAATTGGAAAAGTTCAGGAATTTTATAGAGGGTTATCAGTAAAAATTTTAGAAATTTAGGAAGTATATACAGAGAGTTATATACGAAACTTTGGAGCTATTAGAATCTGTGAATTCAGTTGACCCAGATGTCTTGTTTATTTCATAACTAAATCCACAGAGCTTGGATTGAGGTGATACCAGTTGGAATAGTTCTGTAATTTCATTATACTTCTCTGGTTAAAATTTCATAATTATTGGATTCCCGTATTGAGAGTTACATCCTGTTGATTGGAGTCAATAGAATCTATCCAGAACTGAAAGTCTTTACTACCTTATCTTTCAGAGTTGTATTCCTAGTGTAAACATCTAAAAGTAATGTTCCTAACACTCAGATGGTGGAAACCAGGTCAGGCTCAGGAGTCAATCAACCCGTAGTGATCCGTCTAGGACAAGGAAGTGGTTCCAGTAGTTCATCTCAGCAACCACAAATGGATCCGGCTTTCCAGCAATTCCTGCAGGCCCAGACCCAGCTACTCCAAGGCCTTACCAACACTGTAGCCAACATGCAGGCGCCAGGCAATAACCAACCTCAGCAACCATCTCCTATGAACAGGCACAGGGTGTTCATGAGCCATCAGCCACCTGTGTTCTCCCATGCTACTGATCCGCTACAAGCTGAAGACTGGTTGAAGACCATTGAGAAAATGCTTACCATTGCTCAGTGTGATGATAGGGAGAAGGTCCTATATGCTTCAGGCCGACTCCAAGGATCTGCATCAGCTTGGTGGGATGCTTTTGTTGCTGCCCATGCCAATGCCAATGCTATCACATGGCAAGAGTTTACCACCAACTTCAGGAGTCACCACATTCCTGCTGGTGTACTGAAGCTTAAGAAAAAGGAGTTTCTCGCTCTTAAGCAGGAGAAGATGTCTGTGCCAGAATTCAGGGACAAGTTCATGGAGTTGTCTCGCTATGCACCTGAGGATGTGGACACTGATAGAAAGAAGCAAGAGCTATTCTTGGAAGGATTAGCTGGACCTCTTCAGTACCAGCTAATGTCTCATACCTTTCCAAATCTCCAAGAGTTGATTGATAGAGCAATATGCTTGGAATCTAAGCGCAGAGAGTTGGGAGACTTGAAAAGGAAGGCTACTACTTCAGGAACATCAGGAAGCAACACTCGCCCTCGCTATAACACCCAGCAGTGGACACCATCTCACTTTGGAGGTTCAAGTGGGAATTATGGACAACAGCAGTATCCGCGCTCAGCTCCACAGACTCAACGTACAGTTCCGCTAGCCAATGCCCCCGCTTATCAGCAGAATCAGTAGACCATTCCAATCGGTACTCCTGCAAGGCCAAGTGGACCATATACCCTTGGGAATAATTCATGTTTCAAGTGTGGAGAGGTTGGTCACTATGCCAACAGCTGCCCTAAGAGGACTATCCCTGGCACTCCAGTACAAGGTACACCTAACAAGAATGGAGGACAGACACCCCAAAGCAGCAAAGGACAATAGAACTATGCACGTGGCAGAGTGAATCATGTGAGTGCAGACTCCACTCACGAGAATCCACAAGTGGTACTTGGTATGTTCCTTGTTAACTCCACCCCCGCATCAGTCTTGTTTGATTCTGGAGCATCCCATTCTTTCATTACTTCTCAGTTCGTAGCTCAACATAATATACCCATTAGTCCTATGACTCGCACCATGCTAGTTAGTTCACCTGGGGGGGAATTGAAAGCATCCTATCAGTGTGAGAAGGTCAGTCTCAAAATAATGGGCAAAGATTTTTGGGCTAATCTCATAGTGTTGGAATCAAGAGGGATTGATGTGATACTTGGGATGGGATGGTTAGCTGCATGTGATGCAGTGATCCAGTGCTCTAAGAGATCAGTACTACTCACTAGTCCTGCTGGAGAGAGGATTGAATTTCCAGCTACATCATCATCACCTTCTGAGAGTACAGTGAACCAACTTGATGGGAAAGTTCTGGAGGATATCATAGTAAGGTGTGATTATACAGAGGTTCTTCCAGATAGGATATCAGGTATGCCACTTGATCAAGAAGCTTAGAGAAGAGAGGATAGTTTGAAGAAGAGTCTCCTAATCTTTTTCTCAATCTCTTCGAATCTCGAGGATGAGATTCCTTTTAAGGGGGTAGGATTTGTAACACCCTAATTTTACAAAAAATTATTTCAATAAAATTTGATTAGAAACAATGCTTTGATATTAAGGATCATAAGGTGTTTGTGAATTTTTAGGCATTTAAATATATTTTTGAAAATTAAATAAATAAATATAGGAGTTTATTGTTGCATTTCATGCTGGAGCATTGTTTTTGTTTGGTTGAATTCAAATTTGAGTTTGAATTCAAAGAGTTTGAGTGGTTTTAAAATTTCCAAAAGCTTTCTTTAAAACCCTAACCCCTTCTACCCCTATCTGACCTGCTACCTTGTTTCAGCCCAACGGCCATAGTCCATCCGTGCCCCTCCATCTCTTCCCGCCCGTCTGCCTGTGCCCCGACCCGGCTCCTACTTAAGCCTAGCTCGCCAAGTCCATCCATGCCCCCTGTTTTCCTCCACCCCATCCGCTTCTGGCCCAGTCCAGTCGAGTCATGGCCCAGCACCGGCCCGCTCTCTCCGCCTCCGCTCTGAGCCGCCGACAGGTGGGGTCCCCTCTGTCATCCCCCACCTTCCGCCGACCCCGTCTCCGCCCCGGTCTCTCCTCTGCGCCGCCGTGTCCGAGCTGGAGACCCGGCCATCCCCTCCTCTGAGTGCCCTTGTCCCGCACGATGAGTCTGCCTACCCTTTATAAGCACCCCTGAGCTATGCCTTCTCCCCAATCCAAGTCGCCGCACTTGAGTTCGCAGCACCTCGAAACCCTAGGCCCCCACCGAGGTCAAATCGCCGCCCCGCCACCGGTCCGTCTTTGTGAAGAGCTCCCGGAGGATTGCGTGGAGGTGAGGAGTCCCTCAAGGCTGTTTGTTCGCATCGGGACGCCCTGAGCTATGAGTTAGAACTCGCCGGAGCAAGCTTTTCGCCGCCGGCCACTTCCTCGAGCAATGCGCCGTCGTAGTGCGCCGAGCCGCCTCCCTGTTGCCCTAGATGTGCTCGCCATTGTCCCTGCTTTCTCCCTGGCTGCTTCTCGTCGTCATCTGAGCACCCCAGCTCGAGATCCCCTGTTCGCCGGCGAAGTCTTGCCGCAGCGTCGCCGCTCGTCGCCGCTCGCGCCGCCGCCCTTCGCACGCGCATCATCTCGGCCGCCCGCTTCAGATCCTATGGCCCAGATCAGATCAGCCGGAGTCAAACCGGGTCAATACCGGTCAAAGGCCGCTTGACCGTGCAATCTTTCAAAAACACCCCTGTCCTTTTCAAAATTGCAAGCCGGTCCTTCCACCGTTCAAAGATCTTTACAGTTCGGTCCTTTTTCTTTTGTTTTAACCCCTGTTTTCTTTTAAAATAGCACCCGAGGTCCAAATCTTTTAGTTTTCAATCAAACCCTTCTGTTTTCAAGTTTCTTTACATTTTAGCCCTCGGTTTCTTGCAGATAGACCCCTGGAACCTTAGTTTCTTCACAGTTATGCCCCTGTATCTTCTTCTAGCCATATCTTCTCCGTTTTAACTCTGTTTTTTGCGTTCTTTATGTCCAATGGATCATATCGAAGAGTAGAATAGTTGTTTGCCCCTATTTTGATCTGATCTTACTGTTTGGTGATTGTTTCTTATTTTATTCCATTGTTTGCTTGTATGTACTTGATGTGATGCGTAGAGAACGTTTGGGCTGAATGATTTGAAGATCAAGAAGCTCAAGTGTCTGAACAGCAACAAGGATCTGTTGAAGGCAAGTCTACCTTGATGCATACCCGTTTACCTATACAACATGCATTTAATTCACTGTTCTTACTCTTGCTTGCATTAAATTGATCGGACCCTTTTTAAGGACATGACTAGATCATTTTATCCCTATACCTTGATCAACCTGGGTGTTTAGTTTTATTGTTGGGTAGCTCACGCTATGCTTAACTTGGTGGATGGTATTAATGAACCTTTGTGAAACTTGATTTATTTATGCTATACCTTCATTAATACAAGACCACCTTGTTAATTGGAACATGGAGCGACCACCCAGGACAACAGTGCAACCACAAGGGTACATGGCTCTGCCTTGGCTAATTAATTAGTGACTCTAGTGTTGGTGTGACCTTACCTGATAAGGGCAAAGGGAAGCGTTAGTTGAGGTATAGACTCGCTCTAGTAGGGAGTGTGCTTTGCTAAGACACGGTTCTACTAGGGGACTTTATGCTTTGCGGTGGCTTGGAACCTTCGCGGGTTGCTTCACACTGGGGAAACTTTGTAAAGGCCTCGTAGCGTCCCTATGCAATCACACCTAGGTAGTGTGGTATGATGCTTGGCCGGCATCGCGTGGTTGGGTTTAAAGTTCCTAGAACTTTTACGCGACTTGTGGTGAAAGTGTACAACCTCTGCAGAGTGTAAAACTAATCGATTAGCCGTGCTCACGGTCAAGAGCGGCCTGGACCCTCACATGATTAAACTATGGAAGTCAATGATTAACTTGATGCATCTATCTTTATTTATGTTGTTATTCTCTTATGTTAATTGTGGGTGTGGTATAAACTTACACTTGCTAGTAATTATGTTGCTAATAAAACTTGACCAACTAAAATGCTGAATGCTCAAACCAATAGCCTCCACTATAAAACCTTGCATGTTATGTGATGTTTCCACTTGCTGAGTACGGCATGTGCTCACACTTGTTTTCATTATTGCAACGACACAATCCGGATGCTGTTCAGATTTGGAGAGATTTGAAGATTTCCCTGGAGACTTCGACGATTTCTAGGCGGGCGTGCCACCAGTCAGCTGCCTGTGGTGTTGACCCTATCCGCTGCGTTGCTACTCGTTAATAAATAGTTTGTTTATGAGACTTTTTGGTCTGTAATAAAGTTTAATACTCTCTTTACGTTATGGCATTGTGTTTTGGTTATCACGGAGTCATTATATGTGTGAAACTTGATCCTGGCACACATATAATATGAGCATTCGAATTTGCCTTTAAATTCGGGTGTGACATTGTGCTTCGTCTGGCTCGCTTCCATGTGGGCCCTAGTGCCTCTCCTCCGTGCATGGCACATTTCCTAGCAGTTTAGTTGGCAAAGTGGGCCCATGGATCCATGTGATGCTGACGTGGCAACGTATGATTCGTCGAGAGTTCTTCACATGGATTGGTGACATCATGGGTCCAGGAGAATCCATGTGGCAGCCCCTGATTGGCCAGCATTTGAGTGCCTTGGATTGGAGTGGAGTGAAAGTGCATGGATTCCTCTCATTTCTTATGCTAAATGCCTGCATTCAAATAGATATCGACACTGGTGGAAAGTATGAGTTTAAGCCCCTATTCTAGTGTGGATGTGCAATTCATGCTCCAATTTGCAGGAGTTGACGGCCATAAAAATGGCAATAAACAACCATCAACACTAGGCTGCAGGAGGTGAAGAGAGACCTTCAAGAATAACAAGGCAGAGAACTCATAGCGCAGCAAGAGGCTATAAAATACAAGGAGCTGTGTCAGGAAATTTTAAATAAAAATATGCAAGAGATGAGGAAATTCAAGGTGATGGATGACCAATTGTTACATGAACAATTGCAATAGACCAACAAATACAAGGAGATGTGTGCCCAAATGTTACGCTAGGACAATGCCTTGTTGAATGAAATTAGTGAGATTCTTGACCAGGAGTTGAAAGACCTGGTACTGGACTAGAAGGCAAAACCTGAAGAGGAGGCAAGGTCAAGCTTAAAGCAACTACCACTGAGCTGGAAAACGTGAAGGGAAAGCTGAAACAGTCCATCCATGGGATGGAAGTGTATAAGCAATCAGTTGAGCAGGTAATTGTCGAGATTGAGAAGGAGAAGTAATCGATACAACAGAGTGTTATCTAAATGCAGAATGAGAAGCAGCAGATACTGCGCAAGAAAGATAAAAATAGGTAGTGCTTGATTATTATGAAACTTGTTCCTTGTTGATGTTTAATTACTGGTTGTTGCTCCTGTGGACTTCATAGTGATGAACTGCCATGACACATAGTGTTATGAAACTTGTTGCTGCTTATGTTTTCTTTAGGTTAGCCAAGCGAAAAAGGGATCAACAATGGGAAGGATCCTTAGAAACTAACATGAAGCTTGAAGCTACTGCCGCTGAGCTGCAGAAGGTGACAGGACAGCTGCAAGACGGAGCTATGGAAGGAGAATCAACGTCTATAGATGGAAATTGATGATTAGTTCTTATTGTTATGATTACAAATGGGTAGTAATGATTATTGTGAAAATTGTAATGATGATCATCCTATGATGTTTGCTACTTGGTGTTGTGAACTTTGTGGTCATTGTTGGTATTTCTTAACGTCACCACTATGGCACCGGGATAGCGTGAGTGTGTAAGAATCACCCGGGTATACTGACAGGTGCGAACGAATCCGCAAGCGCACAGATACATTGTTGTAGCACTTCAACACAGGAGTATTCCCAAAGGTATCGAATCTAAGGAACGATATGGGGGACTCTACGAGCGACTATCCAAGGGAACGCAATCCCTGCTGAGGTAGGTGAGTAATGTGAAGTCTCCTGTAGGTTCTTGACTCTAGAGAGGAACAAGCTCGGATAAGATCTCGCTTCGGACACCGGCCCCTCCTGACTATAACAGTTGGTTCACGGCAAAGGGTTGCCTACACACTGTACCCGAACGTGGGAGATTTCAGAGGCTCCAACGGCTATCACTACTGCGGCCTACCCCAAGACAAACCGTGGGATACAAGGCATTCGAAGGATAACCAACAGTCTAGACACCACGTCTACACCGCCGACTACAACTATAGCATGGCTACGTCTGACGTTCCGTAGAAACACTATAGCACTCCGTATAAATATGAAGCGACGAACCCGCGAGGTTGAGCTAGACCTTACTTGTCACTGAATCGATTCGCACGAGGAGATATGATTGATACTTGATCTAGATCAGATATGCATGAGCTCATTATATTCTAATAGACAGGCAATCACACAAACGAGATGCAAACTTATGCGATGATAACAGAAGATCTAGGGTCGTGTTCGTGAAGAACACGAGCCTCTAACTTATGAACAAATGCAAAAGTATGAATTACTTGCTCGTCAACTAGATCGAGGAGACATGTTCATGAAGAACGCGAGCCTCTAAATGATGAACGAACCAAGAACTCAAGAACAACTCATTCATGCATGAGAGCCACTTTAGTCTAAATAGGAAATAATGAAATACTCACTTTAGTCTAAATGAAGAACAACATCGCTCACGAGGTACAAGGGGACGATAGATGATGAACGGATCATCACCACCTCACCTCTACTCATCCACACACTCCTCTCTACCTAGCACCACCTAGTCTAGATCCTCCACACACACACTCATGGTGGGATGAGGTTTCACCTCCACCAAGAGGGAATGAGAGAGGGAGAAAGAGGCAAAGGTGAGAAATGGCTTCAAGTGCTTCCACCCTCTTCTTACCCCCCTCTCCTCCTATTTATAGGCTTGTGCAACCGGCATGAGAGCACCCAAACACCCCGGGAATGGCTTCTAGGACCAATGGGCAAGCACCACGTGGAAGCCCCTGAGTGGGCGCCACAAGGTCAGTTCGGCCGACCTGTGGGGTCGGCCGACCCCCTGTGGGCCCCACTCGGGGTGTGCTTTCACGTGGTGACTGCTCTGTGGGTCCTGAGGTCGGTTCCTGGTGTCCACGTGGTTTGGAGGCGGTTTAGGCGCTCTGGTGGGCCATAGGATCCATGTGAAGTCTGCATGGCGGCTTCTAATTCGCCGAGGCTTCCTCCCTTGGATTGATGATGTCATGGATCCAGAGGATGCTTGCATGCAGCCCCTCATTGGCTGAGCCTAACTTGCTAGGATCATGAGGTGTCTTTTCTCTTCATTTCTTATGCTAAACACCTGCATCCAACTTAGCATAGCCACTGGTGGAAACTGTCAGTTTAAATCCCTATTCTAGTGTGGATGCTTAGTTCTTATGATAAAATACAGGGATTGATGGCCCTAAATTTGGTACTTAACAGCCATCAATAACTCCCCCACACTTGCCCTTTGCTTGTCCCAAGCGAAAGGGAAGATTACATGGGTTTAAACCAAAGGTATAAAACAAGCATAGGAGTGATTCTAGGTCATACCTTGTTCTTGTGAACTCTGTGGATTGGCTACCATGCCATCTTGGGTAGTTGATAAGAGGAATGACCATGAATCGAGTCTCTTAAGCACCTGTTGGTCAGCACTTGGGGTTTTCCTGATAATTTTTAAAGAAAAAGAACTGCTCTGCCCTCCTTCTTTGATTCTCTCGGATCGCTCAATGTGTATATGTCCTCACTAAGGCATTAGATTGCCTTTCTTCACCCTACTTCTAATAATAGCTGTATTTGGAGCTCAGGGTAGGATAAAGGTAAAGCATACTTGTATTACATATATTGCAAAGTCAAAAACTGGATCCACAGAGAAAATCAAATCATACAATCAGATTAAGATGTGCACATGTATGGGTACGATGAGTATGGTAAGGTGGATACTAGGTCCTGGATGGGTGCTAGATATTACCATACATGTATGATGAATGTTGGTTGATGGTGAGGTGGACACTAGTCCCAGAATGGATACTAGTTATCACCATCTAGATTATGGAACTCCTTTTTGCATGATTCTCCCTTTTGTATGAGAAATCTTCTGAGAACATGGCTATCTCCATACTTTCTCTTTTTCTCTCTCTTTTTTTTTCAACACTGGACCTTCATGTGTCCATATATTGTTTTTTTTCGATAGCCAGGTCTCTTATGTAGCAAAACTAGGAGGGAGAGATCAACACATATGGAACCTTATTTTCATGGAATGGATGAATAATACAATGCTAACTTCCAGGGTAGAAGCATAGCAAGGGGAATAAGGTGGCATGCACATGAATCTTGACCATGAAAGTAATGAAAAGAATTCTCATAAGGGTCACAGAATTTGACAAAACTCAATACAATAACAAGCAGCATATGAGTATAAGGTTTTCAACTAAAAACATCATATGGCTTTGGTAGGACAGTGGTACATCAAAGAGGAGCTTTGCAAGAGCAAATTTTTTTTTCGAAAACAAAATTATCCCAAGGGCCAGAACCAACAGAGTTAAGATCATGTCATCAGGTCATATCTCACTTGCCAACTACTTAGATAAGCATGTTGCCCTTATGATGATATTATTCACAAGCCTCAAGGTTATAAACGAGGAACAAAACTGACGCATGTCAACCCTAGGCATGGAGTAAGCATTTCCATAGATTTCTTAAGTTGATTTATGGAGAATTTATCAAGCATGTGCGTACAAACTCAGAAATCATGGCGAAATGAGGAAGAGATGCAAACCAACGCCAGTTTCTGTGTGGACTAGACGGGGATTCCTGTGATGCGCACGAATGCATGTCCCGTTCAGGTTCTCTAAGCGTGGTCGATCGTAAGCGCTGTGTGAGCATAGTGTGGGTGCAATAATGATCTGTCGTGTTCGCGTTTGGAGAGTGCAGCTCTCCCCCACACTGTTTTGTACCTGGGTGTAGTTCTTCGATACAAAAAGAAAAAACAAAAAATAGCTAACACACGAGTGACTCAACCGGGTTACATAACCGGTGGAGCCAAAATTTATTCATTCGAGTTCACTAATAAATAAATAGGCGCTTACACTAATGATGGGAATAAAAGAAATAAAAGGAAGGGAAATAAATTAAGGGAAATAAATTAAACTTAACAAAGCACCTATAAAGGAAAATGAGAGCGGGGCACGACCCTCTACTCAGCATCATAAAGGTCCTCGTGCCCCGTGGCCACAAAGAGGCACCTCATCTTGGCGCACAGGCCACGGCGAAGATCGCGGAGGTCATCTCTAAGCTCAGCGAGATCCACCTTCTGCTCCGCACTGATGGTCTTCAGCTTCTCGCACTCCCTGCCTAGTTCCTCCACTAGCGGGGTCATCCTGGCTGCAGTGGGAGTCTTAGGAGATCGCTCGGGCGCCCGAGTCCTCTCCCTCGACTTCCTGGATGCCCGTGGTGTGGAGCTGCTGCCCAACTCAAATTCTTCATTGGTTTCCCTCAAAGTCGGAGGTGCACGGCTGCTCTTCCTGCTGGTTGTTGACGGTGGAAATTCACCATTTCCAGCCCTCAATATTCTCCCATAAATGGAGGCATATGCATTATTTACTAGCATTTAGGTTTGAATAATGTAGTTCCACTTGTCCTTGGAGATTATTTGTATGTAGGTGATTTACCCTTAAAAGAGATGGAAACTCCACTTCTATGAAGAAACCATGCCAACTCAGCTGAGGAGGTGGCTGCGACCAAAGGAAACATGGCAATCCACGTCATCGATCCAGGGGAGGCACTCACCGACGAATCAGAGGATGCCACATGGACTTCACATGGATCAAAGGGCCCACCTCGGATACCAAATCAAGCCATGCACCGGGGATGGATCAGAGGGCCCACAGGGCAGCCAACCAGAGGAAGCACACCAGGTGGGGCCGCCCTAGGGGGCCAGCCGATCCTAGGATCGGCCGAACCGACCTAGGGGCGCCCATCTGGCTCCTACACGTGGTTGCTCCTCATTGGTCACTTGCTGCATTCCCGAGTGTTTAGGGGCCATTTGGGCGTCCGAGCAAGCCTTGTCCTTGCCTATAAATAGAAGGGGAGGGGCTCCCATTTCTCACACACCACTCTCTCATTCTCCTCTCACTTTTAGTTTCCAAGGCTAGGGGGTAGGCTAGAGTAGCTCTTCTTCAGGTTCCAAGTCCTCTTGGAAGTTTAGGTATGAGTTCTTTTTTATCTTTATTTCTTTCTATGACTTTGATATACTTCAGTTATTCAGCTATTTCATATAAAGTCATGGTAGATCATATTCTTGATATGTTCTTGAGTTCATCCTCTGTTCATCATTTAGAGGCTCGTGTTCTTCGTGAACACTACCTTTTGATCCACTTGAAGGGTGATAAACTCCTTCCTTATGTGTTTGTTCATAAGTTAGAGGCTCATGTTCTTCATGAACACGACCCTTTGATCTTGTTGATTAGACATAAGAGAGTTCATATCTGTTCGTATGTCTAGCCTTAGTTGATCTTGTTAGATGGCATGAGAGTGTTGCATGAGGTCTGTGTTCAAGCTACGGTACTCGGTCTAGTTGACCAGTCTTCTGGTGGCTCTCACCTTGGGTCACAATAGCCCGGGCCGGGTGGAGTCTAGCAGCAACGTAGGCATGGTGCCTGGGTTGTCTGGCTATGATAGTTATGAGCATACCCCCCGTAACGAGAGGTCGGTCCTCAGGTGGTGACAGCCCTGTTGGATCCTAGGGCAACCTCCGCGTTGGGGTACCTGCTATAGGAGTCTAAAGTCTAGTTTCGTAGAGTGCTGGTCGTCGCGGGCTAGCTCCCCATTTGTAGCTGGGTGCTGAACCATGTCTCCCTCATGCAATGCTCATGCCCATCTCTTGTTTCTTCTAGATTTGTATGTTTAGTACATTAGAACCTAGAGCTAACTCGTATGTTCCCCCTAAGCTGTAGTGTGCTAGAGTAGAGGTAGATTTGAGGTGTGTGTGTCACACTACCCCTATTATCTTTTATCTTACCCCTGCCTTTGAGTGTATTGTTCCCTATATCTATCTCTTGGTTTACATTCAGAGCAAAAGCATAAGTCTAAGATATCTGCCATTGCCTTCCTCGGATTCGATACCCTTGGAATACTCTCCTTCCTTGGGGAAATGCTACAATGGTTTATCTGTGCGTTTGCGGATTCGTTCATGATTGTTTAGATTAACCTATGGCAAGTCTCAATGTTCACGCTAACCTGCGCCATTAGTTGTGACATTGGGAAATGCCAACAAGCATTTCTAGCGCCGACGCTAAGGATGGATCCCAAATCTGTTCTTAAGTGATTGACGTTTAGAAATGTCAACAAGCATTTCTGGCGCTGATGCCGGGGAAGGCACAGGATTATCTTGACTATGCTTTGCGTCTGTTTATAAACTCTGGGTAGGTTAGGACAACTCTCAATGCAGGCTAACCTTGTTTGTCTTCTTTTATCTTTGGATGATGAAGACATGTAGTGTATGACTGGTTTCGACCTACCGGGGAATTTTACTGAAGATCCCGAGTAACTTGTGAGGAAAGCTCGAATTCATTTCGGCTCACCTCGTCGTACTCATCCAGAGGGCGAACCAGCTTCCTTTGTACCATCCACGTCCAACGCTATGGCCCAGAAGACACTTCGTGAGTACTCAGCTCCTTCCGATGACCAGGTGCTGCAAGGCCCTGCGGTGGCAATGGGGACTGAAAAGTTCGAGATCAAGACGGGTCTAATCACGATGGTACAGGCTAGCCCATTCTGTGGCAAGCCAAATGAGGATGCCAATGCTCATCTGCAGCAATTCCTAAAGCTATGCAGTACTTTCGTCATCAGGGGTGCAAATATGGACGCTGTTCGTTTACGGCTATTTCCATTCTCCCTCTTGGGGAAAGCTAAGCAATGGTTCTATGCGAATCGAGAATCTATTGACACGTGGAGTAAGTGTTCAGAGGCATTTCTCAAGAAGTTCTTCCCATTGGGTAAAACCAATGCTCTTCGTGGAAGGATTTCTGGTTTTCAGCAAGCAGCAAGTGAATCTATTCCAGAGGCTTGGGAGAGGCTTCAAGAGTATGTCCTGGCCTATCCTCATCATGGGATGGAAGATTGGCTCATTCTTCAAAGTTTCTATAATGGGTTGACTCCGACAGCCCGAGGCCATATTGATGCTGCTGCTCAAGGAACATTCTTCTCACTCACTGTTGATAATGCTAAATTACTCATGGAGAAGATGGTCTCCAACCAAGGGTGGAGTGATGAAAGACTCCAACCACGACCGAGGGGTACTCATACTGTCAAGGAAGCAGACATGATTACTGCCAAGATAGATCTTCTTATGAAGAGATTGGATGACTACACTAGCGAGAAGGCTGCCATGGCCACTACTTCTCTTCCTATGGACTCTCACATGACTTGTGAAGTCTGTGGCAACACTGGGCACTCGGGCAACTATTGTCCGGAGACTCAGGAGGAAGTGATGTACATGAGTGGCAATAACAATGGTTATCGTCCACCTCAACAAGGAGGCCAATCGTGGAATCAACAACGCCCTTATTATCAAGGAGGTAACCAAGGTAATTCGTATAATCCCAACCAACCTTCCTTGAGAGATCTCATTTTTGGGCAACCTAAGATTAATGAAGGCATTAACAATATGTTAGCTGCCCATGATAAAACTGTGGAAAGTCTCAACGTTAAGCTTGATAGTTTTTCTTCTACTCAGAAGAGTCAGCTGAGTTTCAACAAAATGTTGGAAACCCAGTTGGCTCAGCTGGCTGCTTTGGTTCCATCTCTTGATAACAGGAGGATCCCAGGGCAACCCGTATCCTCTTGTGAAAATGTTAGTGTAGTGTCAACCAGGTGGGGTAAGCCACCTAGGAAGACACATGCTTCTGACTATGCAGGAAAGCCCATACAACAAATTCTTGATCCATGGGAGGAATCAGCAGTAATGCACAAGAAAGATCCAGGCTACCCGACTATCACCTGCACAATTTATTACAAGAAGATCAGGCATGCCCTTTGTGACCTTGGTGCAAGTGTTAACTCATGTCCAAGGCCATGTTCGAGCAACTAGGATATCCAGCTCTCTCTCCAATAGCACGGACTATCCAACTTGCCTATTCAACGATCCGATATCCAGAAGGAATTGCTGAGAGTATTTTGGTTAAGGTCAAGAGCTCTTATGTCTTCGCGGATTTCGTGGTCCTTGACATGGATGACGAGGGAGGAATGCCGCTCATCCTTGGGTGACCATTTCTCAGTGATGTCTGAGCTAGAATCAATGTGGGATCTGGTATCATCCGTTTCCGCATTGGGGAGAGGAACTTGAAGTTCAAGTTTCAGGATAAGAAAGAGCAATGCTATTTGGTGCAAGATAGTGTTGAGCAGCTTGGGGGAAGGACGGAGCCTTTACCCCCAAGGAAGAAATTTCCGTCAAAGAGGTTAAGGAAAATTCGGAAAGAATGGCGGAAAATTGAGATGGCACCAACCTCTACTTCTCAGGAGTGGGGTGCTGAATGGAATTGATCCCTGAGAAGAGTTCAACTCGTCAGACTAAAAATGATGGGTCCTTTCTACCGAAAAGGTTAAAACTGGTATTTATCTCATATTTCCCTTTCCAAAATTTTATTTCCAAAACTGCATATTTGATTTTCCAAAACTCTGCATTTGCATGCTAGATTTATCTAGCCCTTTTCCCTTTTCCAAATAAAAAATTTCTGAAAATAATTTCTGAGTTTGAAAACCATAGAAAATTTATTTGGGCGATATCTGGAGGAAACTTTGGCCGGTGCACCGTGGCATATCTTCATATAGCCGTTGGTGGCACACCTGCCAAAGGGGGCTAGCACCGGGCCCACCACTGGGCCGGCCGTACCAGGGTTCGGCCGAACCCTGGCAACGGTCAAGTGGCCCCAGCCTTGGCCAACGGCTCCTAGCCGTTGGCCAATGGCTATCCCGTGGTGTGCTGCCCCTTTGCTCTATAAATTGGACCCGAGAGGGGGTGTTCTTCACCCATTCAACTCGTTTCATTCACACCCCCTCTCTACTCCTTGCTCTCTTGGTTTTCTTGGATTTCTTGCTCAAGATTGGATCATCAAGTGGTCTCTCTAGTGTGTTGCTGAAATTATTGCTATCGGTGGAGCAAACTCGGTAAGAACTTCATTCGATTTCACTAACCCATCACAGAGATTGCTCTTGTTGCTTCTTGTTGTTGTGCTAGCATGAATTGGGTGGCGAACACTCTCCAGAGGGTGACACGCTCACACTCCCGTTCGCGGGCAAGCACGAGTGTATCCACCCCCGCCGAGCCGACACCAAGCCCATCAACGATGGATTATGAGGAAGAGCAAGAAGAGCAAGCCGAGCCACAAGCCACGGAGGAGGTCGTCGACGACACCCCCTACCTCAGCTTGCGGGGCGATCTAGAGGAGAAGCCTATGCTCTCTTGAAGGACCGAGTCTTCGCCCACACCAGGGACTTCGACCCGGCTCTCATGGAGAAGACAGGTATGAATCTCAAGTTCGCTTCCATTTGGAATGCTCTTGGTTGGGACGAGTTTGTACCGGTCACAGAGCTTGGCTCTCGGCCCCTCACCATCCAGTTTCTTTGCTCTCTTGTCGAGACCCCAGATGGCATTGAGTTTCGTCTTTTCGGGACCGATTATCGTGTTTCTTGGAAGGATCTTAGTCATCTTCTTGGTTTTAGTCCTCGTTGTGCTGTCTCTTTGAAGCGAGCTTGTGAGGGTTATGTTCGGGAATCTCTCTGGGCAGATATCTCTGGTCTTATTTACAGTGGCAAGTTTGTACCTCGGTGCAACGATATTGTGCATCCCACTCTCCGCCTGTGGCACAAGTGGCTCGCCATTACTCTCTTTCCACGAGAGGATGTTCGGCCCGTGCGCTGCGATGAGATGATGCTATTATACGCCGCTATCAACCGGATCAAGGTCTCTCCCGTTAAAGCAATGATTCGGCAGTGGATGACAAATTTCAAGATGATAGGTCCTATTGAGTGTACGGCCTTGGTGACTCATATTGCTCTCAGACTCGGGGTTCTTAGCAGGAATCCCGTACCCTTCATCGGGATGCCCCGAGTTCTCATTGATGAGACCCAAATGATTCTTTGACTTTCTTCTTCCCGGGCTATACAAATCAAATCCCGTTACCTAACCCGGGGTTTGGATTGTATAACTCGGAGTCACTCACCATTCCCCTTGTTACACAAGAGGAAAGCCGTTGTGCTAGTGTTTCAGGCAGGCCCACCATGAGCGCGGCGAAGAGAGCACACATGCAGCAGCAACAGCAGTCATAGCCGACACCACCACCACAGCCTGTTACACCACTGATGGCAGGAAGGGCCCCTGCGGGGTACATGTCCGGGGTTACCCCTGGATATGCACCTGGCGGGGACCAGCCCACCTACCAGCCGAGTGCGAGTGGCATGGCTTGGGCGAGCGCGAGTAGAGCTCAGTGGGCCACACCTGCTAGTTCCAGCTCCGGTGGTCCACCTCCGTCTTCGTCCTTCTGGCGACACTCCTCCACCTCTGCACGCGATGCGCAGCTCGCGCAACAGATGGGAGAGCTCACCGTCCAGGTCACGAGATTGGAGGAGACGCTGAACACCCACGTCGAGTCTCCCTCAGCGTGGCAGCGTCAGGCTGGTGAGAGGATAGCAGCCATGCAGCAAGATTAGCGGCAATACATGGAGGCGCAGAGGGCCTACTACGCGAGTCAGGGTTTCTTCTACCCTCCTCCGCAGTGAGCCTGAAGCTAGCTTGGGGGAGGACCCCCATCCTGAGGTAACTTGTATCTTCCTTTGTTTTCAGAATTTCTTATAAATGAAAATCCAAAAAAATCTGCAAAATAAAAAAGTGCAAAAACATTTATTTGCTTTCATCATCATCATTTGCTTAGTTTGCTTTGATATGCTTAGTAAGAATGCTTTGCCTCTATGGTTGAAATGATGAATAGTTGTTCTATTTATTCTCCTCGTATGTCTTGCCTAAACTTTGTATCCTACCTAAGTTTTGAGTTTGTTGGCTTGTATGTTCAAACCTTAGCTTGAAAACTATGGGTAGCAGAAAGCATGATCCTTGCCTAAGTTGTTGTGAGACATGATATGGTATAATAGAGTGCTATGATCTTGTGCTTAGTGATGCTTGACATCCGGAGTTTTCCTTTCTGAAAAAAAATGATGAGTTCCTCAATGATGAGAATTTCCCATCCAAGGCCATATGTAGATTCTAGTTCTTAACCTCCACATATGCAGCTTGTTCTGTCATTGAGCTTTGTCAAATTGTTGTGACCCTTGTTAGAACTCATACTCCCTTGATCAAGATCACGTACACGTTCATGCTAAATTTCTACACTGGAAGTTAAGCATTCATCATTTACTCCATACTGCTTATGCATTCTTCCACAAATAAAACTCTATGTATCTTTGCATCACTCATCCCTCTCCAAATATCTCCAATAGAGACAAAGGGCTAGCTGAAACAAAAGAGAAAGAGAAAAAAAAGAGAAAAGCATGCTCAAAAGCATGGCAAAAATAAATAAAGAGAGCTAGCCCACGTTTCGAAAAAAAATTTCAAAGGAGAAAAAGGGATTGATATGTGCAAGAGAAAGAGTTCCACTATATAGATGGTAATAACTAGTACCTACTCCGGGCTAGTGTCCACCTTACCATCAATCCCTCATTCCCTCATATAAAACATGGCAATATCTAGCACCCATTTCCGGGCCTAGTATCCACCTTGCCATGCTCATATCCATCACACACATATGCACATCTTGATCAGGATGTATGTTTGTTTCTTCCAAGGATCCGGTTTTTGACTTAGCAAAACATGAGAGACAAGTATGCCACATCTTCCATACCTACAGCTCCACATACAACCTATTAGGAGTAGGATGTGAAGAAGGGCAACATTGATGCCTTGGTGAGGAACCATACACTTTTGAGCGATCCGAGAGTATCATTTGAGGAACTCTGATTTTCTTTTGAAAAATTTGCAAAACCTCCGGATTGATGAGCTGATCAAGGTATGAGTGATTATGCATTTTTCTATATAACCATTCTGTCTCTCAACCGCCCAAGGCAGGTGAAGCTATATGCCCCACGTATCAGGTGAAAGGTAAGAACATTGCCAACTTGTTCAACTCTTGGTAGAGTACTTTGCTGTTTGTTTGCCATAAGTTGAGAATACAACATTGTAGCAACTCCTGATCAACCAACCTAAGTCTTTAATGTCTTGCTTCGAGACGAGCAAGAGGTTAGCTTGGGGGAGTTTGTTGACGATGGAAATTCACCATTTCCAACCCTCAATATTCTCCCATAAATGGAGGCATATGCATTATTTACTAGCATTTAGGTTTGAATAATGTAGTTCCACTTGTCCTTGGAGATTATTTGTATGTAGGTGATTTACCCTTAAAAGAGATGGAAACTCCACTTCTATGAAGAAACCAAGCCAACTCAGCTGAGGAGGTGGCTGCCACCAAACGAAACATGGCAATCCACATCATCGATCCAGGGGAGGCACTCACCGACGAATCAGAGGACGCCACATGGACTTCACATGGATCAAAGGGCCCACCTCGGATACCAAATCAAGCCATGCACCGGGGATGGATCAGAGGGCCCACAGGGCAGCCAACCAGAGGAAGCACACCAGGTGGGGCCGCCCTAGGGGGCCGGCCGATCCTAGGATCGGCCGAACCGACCTAGGGGGCGCCCATCTGGCCCCTACATGTGGTTGCTCCTCATTGGTCACTTGCTGCATTCCCGGGTGTTTAGGGGCCATTTGGGCGTCCGAGCAAGCCTTGTCCTTGCCTATAAATAGAAGGGGAGGGGCTCTCATTTCTCACACACCACTCTCTCATTCTCCTCTCACTTTTAGTTTCCAAGGCTAGGGGGTAGGCTAGAGTAGCTCTTCTTCAGGTTCCAAGTCCTCTTGGAAGTTTAGGTATGAGTTCTCTTTTATCTTTATTTCTTTGTATGACTTTGATCTACTTCAGTTATGCAGCTATTTCATATAAAGTCATGGTAGATCATATTCTTGATATGTTCTTGAGTTCATCCTCTATTCATCATTTAGAGGCTCGTGTTCTTCGTGAACACTACCTTTTGATCCACTTGAAGGGTGATAAACTCCTTCCTTATGTGTTTGTTCATAAGTTAGAGGCTCGTGTTCTTCATGAACACGATCCTTTGATCTTGTTGATTAGACATAAGAGAGTTCATATCTGTACGTATGTCTAGCCTTAGTTGATCTTGTTAGATGGCATGAGAGTGTTGCATGAGGTCTGTGTTCAAGCTACGGTACTCGGTCTAGTTGACCAGTCTTCTGGTGGCTCTCACCCTAGGTCACAATAGCCCGGGTTGGGTGGAGTCTAGCAGCAACATAGGCACGGTGCTTGGGTTGTCTGGCTACGATAGTTATGAGCATACCCCCCGTAACGAGAGGTCGGTCCTCAGGTGGTGACAGCCCTGTTGGATCCTAGGGCAACCTCCGCGTTGGGGTACCTGCTATAGGAGTCTAAAGTCCAGTTTCGCAGAGTGCTGGTCGTCGCGGGCTAGCTCCCCATTTGTAGCTGGGTGCTGAACCATGTCTCCCTCATGCAATGCTCATGCCCATCTCTTGTATCTTCTAGCTTTGTATGTTTAGTACATTAGAACCTAGAGCTAACTCGTATGTTCCCCCTAAGCCGTAGTGTGCTAGAGTAGAGGTAGATTTGAGGTGTGTGTGTCACACTACCCCTATTATCTTTTATCTTACCCCTGCCTTTGAGTGTGTTGTTCCCTATATCTATCTCTTGGTTTACATTCAGAGCAAAAGCATAAGTCTAAGATATCCTTCATTGCCTTCCTTGGATTCGATACCCTTGGAATACTCTCCTTCCTTGGGGAAATGCTACAATGGTTTATCTGTGCGCTTGCGGATTCGTTCAGATTAAGCTATGGCAAGTCTCAATGTTCACACTAACCTGTGCCATTAGTTGTGACATTGGGAAATGCCAACAAGCATTTCTAGCGCCGACGCTAAGGATGGATCCCAAATCTGTTCTTAAGTGATCGATGTTTAGAAATGTCAACACTGGTGCTGTCTGGGCTAGCGAACCTAGGCTTTCCAGGCTGAGAGACTGGTGGAGGCGATGATGGCACAGCAGGGGCCGAACGGCCTCTCACTCCAGAGGCTACCGAAATGTTGAGCCAAGGTGGTGGAACCACCAGAGGTGGCGGAATTGTTGTGGGTCATGGCCGGACCTCCACCTTCCTCTGGTAGGGGCTGCTGGCACGCCCCCTTGGCTTCCTCGCTTTCCCGGGCGAGGCAGATCGGCCGGAAGTGCGTGGAACCGGGGGTGTGAAGGGCAGCACAGCCATCCCCTTGAGCTCCAAAGTTCCATCGATGGTGGCGCTCGGTCCTTGATTCCCAACCGGTGGACGGAAGGCGAGCGGCGGCACCTCAAAGATGCACGCGACCTCCATAGGTGCCACCCCTGTGGGGGACGCAGCAATGGCAGGGACATCCCCCTCTACGAGTTCACCGGAGGAGGGTGCCGCGGCGAAGGGGACAAGGTTTTTGTCGGCCATGAGGACTGCCGCGACGGCAAGCGAGGGAGGTGAGCAGGGGAGGCAAGGGTTCTGCGCGACGCAAAACTCCGTCACGCGGCGAGGGAAGGGTTTCTGGAGGACGAAAGAGTGCGCACGTGAAAAACGAGAGGCGGTGGCGGCCCTAGTGGGTCGGCCGAGCCCATCTGGGCTCCGCTGGGCCTCTGCTTCGGCGTGTAGGCTCTGGTGGGGCTCAAGGTCTCTGGGTCAGGTGGCCCACCAATTCTAAGGTCGGAGGCTTCAGCAAGGGCTAGAGTGGAATTTCGAGCATAATACTGCCTTCTACCCCAAACGACTTTACTTAAACCTCTTTATACCTTAATAGCTCAACTTGGGGATTTTACCTGAACCCATACCTTGATGAAGAGTCATTGTTGCCCTCTTGCTCATATCGTCCATTTTCTCCTGATGATATCCTCCTACCCTGCCCTGTGGTCCTCCTTGTAGGTTTATTTATGATAGGATGTATTTTCTTTCCTGCATGGTTAGTGCATATGTACGATGCAAGCTGTATAAATGGTGAAACTGAGGTGATCCTCGCAACCATCCTAAGGGGACTATGATGGGTAACCTTAGGAAAGAAGCGCAGCTAGCAAGGCCATAGCACCACGGACAAGAGATGATATAGGTGCTGGAGTTGAGCACAAAATCCGGGCCTAAGGCCTAGAGTGCTCTAAGAGTGAAGCTTTCACCTCTAGAACTCAAAGATGATCGGACCCCAGATTGAGTGAGTGAAAGTTTATGGGTCGAATGATCATTTGAGCTAAAGGTCGAGAGTGAAGGACTTGCTAGTTCATCCTCTCCTTGGGTTGACAAAGGACCTCACCCTCACCTAAGTGGGATGACACATAAGTTAACCCAAGCTTCCAATGGAAGTGTAAAGGATAGGTGTGTAACCACACTCCCGCAGGGCATCGATCAGGTCAAGAAGTGAAGAGTAGGATTTACATCCACTCGACTTGATCAGCATCGGTCTTAGCTGAACTTAAGATGATGAGATGGATTGCTCAGCTAGACCGGATATAAGTTCGTGCTTCCGCAAGCCAAAGATATGGAAGTTTTACTGTGCCAGGGCTCGTGTCTTAGCTTAACCCTTAGTGTGGCAGCACTTTGGATTGAGCCTTAACATGAAGCATGAAAAACTTCTATCGTGAGCTCCCCTGGAGAGTTGTGGGCAAGGTTGAAGTGATCGTCCCCGCCAGGAACGATTCTTCTTCCTCGACTACTACCCTCCTCCTTCCCTCGAGACTAAGTCTCGAAGGCCGGGTTTTAAGAGAAGAAACGATAGGGGAATCTAGGGGCAGAATTTGCACTAAGTGCTCTTTCCCATAGATTTCTGCCAGTGAGGAGTGATATCTTTGACCAGAGCACAGAGAAGTTTGGCATGTTAGCTCGGGCTCTCTCGAGGATTGGCTTAGGCATTTCGACATTTTCTCGTTTGGCTGCCTCGTCACTCCAGTCAGGTGGGGAGCTGAAATCTCGGATTTCTCCTAGAATTTCCAGTCCCTGTTCTGGCTCTAAGAACACAAAGGCGCCTCCCGAAATGGCATCAAGCATCATGCCACAATCTCTTCGTAAACCAAACCGGAAATGCTGCAAGAGCACTGGGTCGGGTAGACCAAGGATCGGGCAAGTTTCAACCAAAGAGGCAAAACGATGCCATGCCATGCCTAAGGTTTCCTTCTCTCTTTGTTTGAAACTGAGGATCGCCATTCTTAAGGAAACGATACGCCGTAGTAGAAAGAATCGAGTGCAAAAAGATGCTCTTAATTCCTCCCAGCGTAGGTGATTGCAACCAAAACAATGGTACCAAGATTTCGCTTTCCTGGAGAGGGAGAACGGAAATAGGTTCCTCTTAAGAACATCTTGTGTTGCCCCGGTTTCACCCTAGGTGGAACACAATTGCTCAAAGTCTCTTACGTGATCATAGGGATTCTCATGACTCATCCCAGAGAAGGGTTTTTCCTCAACTAGCTTCATGAGAGATGGGTGAACCGTACAAGGTGTTAGAAGAGCGGGTTGTCTCCAGAGAGTTGATTCCATGGTTTCACTCATAATGGGCGGAAGGTGTGTACAAGAATAACCTTCCTGGGGTAGTGGGGGTAAAGGTAGAAACAAAAGAAAAACAAAAGATACGAGGATAGTCGATTTCGTAGATTCTCGACAACCGTTCCCCGGCAACAGCGCCAGAAATGCTTGTTGGTATTTCTTAACATCACCACTATGGCGCCGGGATAGCGTGAGCGTGTAAGAATCATCCGGGTATACTGACGGGTGCGAATGAATCCACAAGCGCACGGATACACCGTTATAGCACTTCACCTAAGGAGTATTCCCAAGGGTATCGAATCCAAGGAATGGTATGGGGGACTCTACGAGCGACTATCCTAGGGAACGCAATCCCTGCTGAGGTAGGTGAGTGATGTGAAGTCTCCTGTAGGTTCTCAACTCTAGAGAGGAACAAGCTCAGATAAGATCTCGCTTCAGACACCGGCCCCTCCTAACTATAATAGTTGGTTCACGGCAAAGGGTTGCCTACATGCTCTATCCGAACGTGGGGGATTTCAGAGGGTCCAACGGCTGTCACTACCGCGGCCTACCCCAAGACAAACCGTGGGATACAGGGCATTCGAAGGATAACCAGGAGTCTAGACACCACGTCTACACTACCGACTACTACTATAGCACGACTACGTCTGACGTCCCGTAGAAACACTATAGCACTCCGTATAAATACGAAGCGACGAACCCGCGAGGTTGAGCTAGACCTTACTCGTCACTGAATCAATTCGCGTGAGGAGATATGATTGATACTTGATCTAGATCAGATATGCATGAGCTCATTATATTCTAATAGACAGGCAATCACACAAACGAGATGCAAACTTATGCGATGATAACAGAAGATCTAGGGTCGTGTTCGTGAAGAACACGAGCCTCTAACTTATGAACAAACACAAAAGTATGAATTACTTGCTCGTCAACTAGATGAAGGAGACACGTTCATGAAGAACGCGAGCCTCTAAATGATGAACGAACGAAGAACTCAAGAACAACTCATTCATGCATGAGAGCCACTTTAGTCTAAATGGGAAATAATGAAATACTCACTTTAGTCTAAATGAAGAACAACATCGCTTACGAGGTACAAGGGGACGATGGATGATGAACGGATCATCACCACCTCACCTCTACTCATCCACACACTCCTCTCTACCTAGCACCACCTAGTCTAGATCCTCCACACACACACACTCATGGTGGGATGAGGTTTCACCTTCACCAAGAGAGAATGAGAGAGGGAGAAAGAGGCAAAGGTGAGAAATGGCTTCAAGTGCTTCCACCCTCTTCTTACCCCATCTCCTCCTATTTATAGGCTTGTGCAACTGGCGTGAGAGCACCCAAACACCCCGGGAATGGCTTCTAGGACCAATGGGCAAGCACCACGTGGAAGCCCCTGAGTGGGCACCACAAGGTCGGTTCGGCCGACCTGTGGGGTCGGCTGACCCCCTGTGGGCCCCACTTGGGGTGTGCTTTCGCGTGGTGACTGCTCTGTGGGTCCTGAGGTCGGTTCTCGGTGTCCACGTGGTTTGGAGGCGGTTTAGGCACTCTGGTGGGCCATAGGATCCATGTGAAGTCTGCATGGCGGCTTCTGATTCGCCGAGGCTTCCTCCCTTGGATTGGTGATGTCATGGATCCAGGGGATGCTTGCATGCAGCCCCTCATTGGCTGAGCCTAACTTGCTAGGATCATGAGGGTGTCTTTTCTGTTCATTTCTTATGCTAAACACCTGCATCCAACTTAGCATAGCCACTGGTGGAAATTGTCAGTTTAAATCCCTATTCTAGTGTGGATGCTTAGTTCTTATGATAAAATGCAGGGATTGACGGCCCTAAATTAGGTACTTAACAGCTGTCAACAGTCATGAGTTGAGAAACTTGTTACTACCTGATCATAATATGATGTTTGCTGCTCGGTGGATGAGAAAGGTCCGGTCTGTTGATGTTTTGCTGTCAGGACCTTCCTGAGTAACGATCGCGTAACAGCTTGTTTCCTACTGTGGTTCCAACTCATCATAAAATTTAATAGGGTCCCACAAGTCAGTCAGACAAAAAACAGAGGAAAAATAAAAGGATACAATGTCAATAGCAGGGGTCGAACCCATGACGTTTGATTCTGAAAAGGGTACACAGAACCACGGAGACATAATGCATTTTGTGTCTATCTAAACAAAGTAGTATACGTAGTTTACTAAGTACGGCCAACTGCTATAACTCCAACCGCGTACACTGCAAGGGGCTCGCCAGCACGCTCCTGTGGATCGTTGTGGCAAATATCTAGCCTAGAGGCATTGGTGCGCAGATCTACAATCCGTGGCGGGAATGGCGCATCCTCGCATCGAAGGGAGGAGAGTGCTACGGTCAGGTCAGTACCCTCTTTTGTGCCTCTGCTTTCCCCTTTCATCAGAGGAAAGTGATATTTGGAATCGGGGATTTCGGTTGACGCACGATTGTTGTTACAAGTTGATTGACTTAGAAAGTGCAAAACTAAGCATTAATTTCAAGTTGCAATGAATTTTTTGTAGCATTCGTGTACTTTAGCATCTTCTTCCATTGGTTACTACTCGGAGACATCTTCTTGCAATAGTTGCCATTAGCATCCTAAAGACAAGTGCAAACACGAGTTGAGAGCTGTGGTGAAGTATGCTTGGACCTTTCTCAACCCTGGCCGCCGGTTTGCTGGCTGCCCAAAGATAATGGCTAGTTGGCTACCTGCTTATGTGTTTCCTGTGGTCAACGGTGATTGTTAATGGGGTGTTTAATTTGCAGGAAGAAAAAGAGCAATGCGATTACTTTTGCTGGATTGATCCAGAATGGGATGAAAGGTCGTATGCTATTATGGGGAAGCTCATGAAGAAGAAAGTGAAAGCTGAAGAGGATACAAAGCAGTGGGAGGAAGAATTGGGAAAATCTAACTGTGAGCTTAGAGAGATTAGGAATGAGCTCAAGATAGTGCGACAAAAACTTCAGAAGGCTACCACTGAGCTGAAGTCAATTGGGAATTATAGGCACAATGGCAAACTCACGCATGTGCTACTTGCTTTAATTGTTATTGTCGCGGGATTGACGGGATTCATGCTCGGTGGGAATGCTAATTAGATGTATCTGAACATTGTGTCGATCACGTATTCTGCAAGTGTCACTTTGGTATTGTGAACAATGTGTCGATCTTGTATTCTGAACATTGTGCCTTATGATTCTGAACATTGTACTGATGATGTATTACCAAAATCCACCAAGAAATGTGCGGCAGTTAGTATCCACCACATTGTACTGACCATTTAGTCCGACCTCTTCACATTTCCAACAACATAATTTCTGTTATGTTCGCCAACAGTCAGAATGAATTATTATTGTTATACTGAAATCAATGGAGTAGTAGTGACGGATGTTTTGGTATTGTTATCCCAAAATCAACGGGGCAGCAGCGATGGTTGTTTTGGGTGGTGAAGGAGCGGTGAATTTACTGTAAATACGGAGAAAGGAGCGGTGGATTTGTTGTATATGGGGGCATCCCTCGACTTCTTCCGCCTGCCGTACAGAAAACCTTTTTGCAGTTGCATCTCCTCCTCTCGGAAGGAAGATCCGTGAGATTACAGTGCTCTCTTGCTAGTCTCTGTATCAATTTGAATGAGCATTTGACATGGGACCCTCATGTTTGATCAAACTATTTTCAGGACGCCGGTAGGTCAGTAATCATGCTGTCGAGGCAGTTGCCGCTATCGCGGGTGGCGCTCCCTACCGAGCTGAACATTGACATCGCCGGCCACGTCGCTGCGACCTCGGAGCGGGGCATGGACGACCTCCGCAACCTACAGGTGACATGTCGAGATATGCATCACGTGTGCAAGAACGTGGCCATTGGTCGGCGTGTGGCGCTAGAGAGATTTGCCGTCGAGCTGCAGTGGAACGACTGCAAGGGCTATGACGCCCTCCTCGATTGTCTGACCCGCATAAGAAACCCAAAGGCATGTTTCCTCTCCGGAATGGACATCCTGTTCGGGGAAAACTACAGCTCCCAGTCATCCATCACCAAGCTCGAGGAGGCCACCCAGGCTGGGCACAATGGTGCGCCCTACATAGCCGCCATGGTCCTCTACAGCGCCAATGGCGGCGCTGGTGATGACGACACTACGAGAACGGTACATCAGACAGGTCGAGGGCGAGGAAGAATCGGTGACCGCGACAGCGATGATGATGCGGACGAACAAGGGTTGCCTGCGGTTCCGTGAGGCAGCCTCAGAGGTGATCCAGTGAGTGACGTGGCACCGACGGGCAATGCTGGCACCGCCAGTGGCACGCGGCAATCATCAGTGCGCAGGCGGCCTGTGATTCAAGCGGAGCTGGGAAGAATGGTCACATTTTTGTAACGAGGAATGTAGAATTTACGCCGAATGTGATCTGTTCTTTAGTAAAATAACTAGATATCTACATCAAAAATAATTCTTCGGCCTGTTCATGTATCCTGAACCCAAACATCAGGTCCTGCCCGGGTTGTATTGCCTATCCAACCAAGTCTTGGAAAAATAACGAAAAATGCGGATGGTTGAAACTCTGGGTCCTGGCTGGATTGTTACCAAGCATGCCTCGTCAACAAGGAAAAATGAAGCTGTGGTTGAAACACTGGGTCAGCTTGCTTGTCTTCACGATTCTTTCCTACTAACCAAGTCTTGGAAAAACAAATCTTTGCTGGATGGGGTAGTGTACACTAGATAGAGTAGACATGGTTTTACTGAAAGCCAATTTGTTGCCCATCAGTTCAATTTGCTCTAGCTAAGCCACGGCTTCACGTTTGAATTGTGCACATATTTGGCTCTCCCTAAGAAGGATGATATCATAGCTCACCTTGTCCAAATTTAAAACAAGCATCTTTTGCCATCAAATGACTAAACATATTTCTTCGGTCTACTCATGGTTCGTAAACCCAAACATCCGACCTCCTTTTGTGCCCTTCTTGTATTGCTTATTTAATAGAAAATGCTTTAGTCTGGTCTGATAATGTTTCATAAACTAGAATAACCGGTCTTGTGGCAACATTCGATCTCATCATGTTCAAGTGAATTAAGTTTGCTCCATTTGACTGACACGATCCCCGACGCGACCTTGCACCTTTCCCTTACCAAATGAGATCTATTAATATATACTAGAAAACAGTTTTGCATCTCCTCAATGCAAGAAAACCCCATCAGCATCTCCTCCTCTCAGCACAACCGCACAAGAAGACCCCATCGGCATCGCCTCCTATCGGTGCAAGTACCGTCTTTCTCTCTCCCAAATCAATTGATTTCTTTGTTCTTTTGACATTTTCCACCTCTTTGAGCAAACTAATTTCTATGTGCATTTCTGAGCATCTCCCCCAATGGCCAGTGACAATCATCGTGTGCCTCCTATGGAGCTCGCTCTCCTACCATCCATGTCGGTTAAAGCTCCACGCGCGGCAGAGATGCGGCGACTGCGGCAGGACAAAAACGCCTCAATGGAGGGCCGGCCCGATGGGGCCCGACACGCTCTACGCCAACTGTGGTATTCGTCGCTGGCATGCCAAGGAGCGGTGGGGTAGGTGCTGTTCTCGCCAGAGCAATAAAGCTGGTGTGCGGTGGGTGGAGTGCCCGAGAGGCTGGCCATTGTGGCAGCCGTGGCCCTCCACTCCGCCATTGATGTCAAGTGCACCCGCCGTGTCGACTGTCCCGAACAGCTCAGGTGCACGACCGTTCTTGTCCCTGCTCGACCGGGCGGCAGTGTTGCCAGCCGCTCGGCCATTGGTGTCAAGTGCGCTAGCCGCGCCATAGTCCCGGAGAGCTCAGGGGCACGGCCGTTCCCGTCCCTGTTCCACAGGCCGGCGGCATTACCAACCGCTCGGCCATTTATGTCAAGGGCGCCCGCCGCGTCGACTATCCCGGAGAGCTCAAGCGCACAGCCGTTCCCGTCCCTGCTCAACAAGCCAGCGGTGTTGCTAGCCGCTCGGCCATGGATGTCAAGTGTGCTCGCCGTGCCGACTATCCCGGAGAGCTCAGGGGCACAGCTGTTCCCATCCCTACTCCACAATCCGGTAGCGTTACCAGCTGTGCGGCCATTGATGTCAAGTGTGCCCGCCACGCCGAATGTCCCGGAGAGCTCAGGGGCACGGCCGTTCCTGTCTCTAGTCGAAAGGCCGGCGGTGTTGCCAGCCGCTCTTCCATTGATGTTGGAGCCATCCCTGCTCGACGGCAAGGCGGCGCCTTTGATCGTCGACGAACGAGACTAGATGAAAAGCTAATTGCCAACAATAACAAGTGTCACTTTACTGTAATGCTAATTAGTAGTTTTTAATTAAGTTTGGTCCCTCCATATTTGACTATGCTGATTGTAAGATTAGAGAACTCTGTTTCCTCCTACGGAGTACTTTGGATGGATGTTCGTTTGAGAAATGTGAACCTATTTTGCCAACAAATCAACAAATAATATAGTCCAGCCTTGTCACTTTTTCTGATTAGTAACTTCCGCTCGTTGCCATCCTCGTGCCACAACTTCCTATGGAAGGTGGTTGCCATCATCAAGAGATCACAGACGTGTTGGTCATACGGCGTGGGGACCCGCACATCAGCCCCTCAATGGTACAAGATGAATGGAAGCCACTCAAAAGGCGCTCATTGCTTACCTTCTCACCGAAGCGGCACAACTTCCCAGGCAAGACGAGTAACTCCACATAAATCACGATTCCTAAACACTCGCACCTCACTCTTACTGCCTGGCCGATGCAATGAAGCGATTAGGCTCCCCGTCACGCTGGCTATCCCCCACTGGCTCACCATCACGCCGGCTATCCCCCACCGGCTCCCCGTCACACCGGCTCTCACCGTTGCGCATCAATCGATCCTTCGGCGCCACATCCTCTTCGCGCGCCTGTGACTAGGTGCCGCCGTGCGACGGCCACCACTTCACACATGGTGGCTCGCCGGCGGATTTCTAGCCTCCTCCACCTTCACCGCCGCCGCCCTCCAACGCCGCCAACGTCGACCCGCTGTCGATCGCCGGTGGTTTGCCAGGAGCAGGTGGTGGCTCGCTGGCGGATATCTAGGCTCCATCACCATTGCTGCTTCAGAACCTTACGTTTACGGTTATCCCTCCAACTAGTGAGTTTGACTCCGACTCTGACTCCAACTCCGACTCCCAAACTGACATAGACTCGTCTGAGGACTGTCACCGCGGCTACATCCCTCTGGTCCCCCGGGGTGATGCTTTGTGCGTCTTCCTGCACACCAACAGCATGTATGGGTGCCCTGTCTGCCCCAACCGTATGCACTGGTGGTGCAACCTGAATGAGGTCAAGGACCATGTCCTTGGAATGGCCAGGTCTGCGCGCCAAAGGCAGGATTTCAAGAAGAAGTTTAGCCACCACCGCGTCGTGGCCAGGAACGAGGGATGGATGTAGATGGAGTGAGCGAGCCGCGCCGATGGAAGATCTATGTTGTTATGTTATCTGTGATGTTGATTAGTACCTTTAGATTTCGTTGGAACTTTGTCTTATGTGTGTGAACATTGTGATGTTATGTTATCTGTGATGTTAATTAGCATCGTTAGATTTCGTTGGAACATTGTCTTGTGTATGTGGACTCTGTTTCCTACTTTGGGTGGATGTTCGTTCGAATAATGCAATCGTATTTTCCTAACAAATCAACAAACCATTTAGTTTGGTCTGCTATCTTTTGCAAATTAGTAAGATACGACCGTTGTCATCCTGTTTTGCCCACCAATAAACAAACAATTCAGTCCGATCTGGTCACTTTTTCTTATCAGTAACATCCGGCCGTAGCCTTCCTCGACAGGCCGAGGCGCCCTTTGCCTAATTTCCCAAGGAAGCTTGCCACATCGTCCCATGGAAGGTGGTTGCCATCATCAAGAGGTTAGTGACGTGTGGGTATACCCAGATGGTACCCACACGTCAGCCACTCAAAGGTTGAAGATGAATGGCAGCCACTCGATCTAGAGGTCCGTTGCTTAGCTTGTCACATAAGCTTGCACAACTTCTCATGGAAGCTGGCCATTATATTCCTACCACCATCGGCACCCTCGCTAGTTCCAAACCACTATACCCATAATTCTCTTCCTAAACACTCCCATTTCAGTCCTACTGCCCGACCGATGCAATGAAGCAATCTATCTCCCCTAAACACAGAGAGCTCAGGCGCATGGATGTACCTGTCCCTGATCGTCGGTCCAGCGGCGTTGCTAGCCTCTCGGCCACCGCCTCCTCAGGAGCCGAATTCAGGTTCTGGCAATCACTGTGCGGCCTCCACTTCATCCGCGCCTAGTTAGAGTGGCTAGGACATCAATTCCACAACACAGAGCCGCCCCGTTGCGACGCCACCAACGTTGACCCGCCGATGCTCGGAGCCGCTTGTAGGTCGCCGGCGGATTCCCAGCCTCCACCACTTGCAGAGTTGGACTCTGACTCCAACACCAAAACTGACATAGACCATCTGCAGACCGTTGCTCTGCGCGTCTTCCAGCGCACTACCAACACCTACGGGTGCCCTGTCTACCCCAACCGTATGCACCGGTGGAGGAACCTGAATGAGATCAAGGACCACGTCCTTGGGATGGCCAGGTCTGAGGCCCTGAGGAGGACAACATGAAGAAGTGGAGCCGCCACCGCGTCCTGGCTAGAAACGAGGGATGGATGTAGATGGAGTGAGCGAGCCGCGCCAGTGGAAGATCTATGCCATTATGTTATATGTGATTTTAATTAGTGTCTTTAGATTTCTGGGGAACATTGTCTTATGTATGTGAACATTATGATGTTAATTAGTAACTTTACATTTCCATGAAACATGGTCTCATGTTTGTCCGGCCCGTTCGTGTTTCGTAGACATGAACATCCGCCCCTATTGGACCTACATGATTGTGATTTTGGTTATCGTTTGTTTGTTGATCAATCCCCTTATTTCTGCTTTGTTTCCCTGACCATCACTCTTCCTTGTCTCCCTATAAATGTTATCCTATTTTAGATCTCTCAGAAACTATGAAATCCTATATCACCTTTGCCCAAAATCAAAACAAACATCTTTTACAGGACCGAAAATATTTGTCCTTTCTGTACATTTGTCCTAGACCCAAACATCCGGTCGTGCCTATGGAATTGCATGATCTCATTTGGTCGTTTCCTAGCGTGCCACATGAACAAGGAAAAAAACCATGGATGAAACATTGGGTCTACTTGATTGTCTTGACCATGTCTTGTTCCCATGTAGTGATTGGGTCTACTTGATTGTCTTGACCATGTCTTGTTCCCATGTAGTGTACGCTAGGCAGAGTAGCCATGGTTACTTCAAACAAATTTGTTGTCTTACTTCATATCCAATGGTAGTGTACTACACCCCCACATCAACACGCTCTAGCTTCGCCACGGCTATATACGGAGTAGTTGGAATAATGCACATATCTGGAGAGGTTGAAGATCAATATTGGATGACAAATTAAGAAATAGCAATGTGATCGTTGGTCATCTTGACCAAATTCAAAACAAGCATCCGGTCTCTTATTGCCAAACATGCAAAATGCTAATGCATCCCAAACCCAAACCATGTTTGTGATTTTGGTTATCGTTTGTTTGTTGATCAATCCCCTTATTTCTGCTCTATTTTCCTGACCATCTCTCTTCCTTTTCTCCCTATAAATGTTATCTTATTTTAGCTCTCTCTCAGAAACTATGAAATCCTAGATCACCTTTGCCAAAAATCAAAACAAGCATCTTTTACAGGACTGGAAATATTTGTCCTTTCTGTACATTTTTCCTAGACCCAAGCATCCGGTCGTGCCTATGGAATTGCATGATCTCATTTGGTCGTTTCCTAGCGTGCCACATGAACAAGGAAAAAAACTATGGATGGAACACTAGGTCTATTTGGTTGTCTTGACCATGTCTTGTTCCCATGTAGTGTACGCTAGGCAGAGTAGCCATGGTTACTTCAAACCAATTTGTTGTCTTACTTCATATCCAATGGTAGTGTACCACATCCCTCACATCAACACACTCTAGCTAAGCCATAGCTATGTATGGAGTAGTTGGAATAATGCATGTATCTGGAGAGGTTGAAGATCAATATTGGACTATTAATAAGAAATAGCAATGTGATCGTTGCTCACCTTGAACAAATTCAAAACAAGCATCCGGTCTCTTATTGCCAAACATCCGAAATGCTATTGCATCCCAAACCCAAACCATCTCTCTTTGTTTGTTGATCAATCCCGTTGTTTTTTGCTTTGTTTCACTGACCATCTCTCTTCCTTGTCTCCCTATAAATGCTATCCTATTTTAGCTCTCTCTCATAAACTATGAAATCCTAGATCACCTTTACCCAAAATAAAAACAAGCATCTTTTACAAGACTGGAAATATTTGTCCTTTATGTACATTTTTCCTAGACCCAAACATCCGGTCTCCTATTGCCAGACATCCGATCTGTTAATGCATCCCAAACCCAAACATCAGGTTTAATGGCAGTGAAACAATTCATCTCTGCATGTTGAAGATTACAAATATAGTTTGCTCCAAATTCATTAAGATTACAAATTTACATTGTTCTTTCCTTTGCAGAAGACCGTTACATTATTAGAGATCGAGGCGCCTCCTTGCATTAGCGTGATACAACTCCCGAAGAGACACCCCGCCTTTCTCTGAAATTGAGATCTATTAATATACCGGACTCTCCCAACTCCCTCCATTGTCTTGTCTCAAACTCTCTTCCTCTAGAAAACCACAACCACCATGCCTTCTTCTCCGATTCGACTGCCCGCCTCCCCCTTCCCTTCCCTTCCAACCCCTCCTCCGTCGGGACACCGCCCGACTCGCCCCAACCAAGCGCATACGAGCCATCTGAGCCCTCCTCGAGTGAAACTGATGTAGAAGACATGGAAAGGCAGGAGAGCGAAGACAGCGAGGATGAGTATGAATACGTGGAAGAGGATGAAAATGAAGAGGAAGAGGGAGGAGGCCATTGAGAAAAAGCAATTGGCGGCAAAGAAGAGGAAGTGGGAGGAGGCCAAGAAGATGAATTGTCAGACAGAGGCATTTATGAGGCAGCTTTTGAAGGATGATAAGGCCGGTAAGCTTGATTCATTGAAGGACATTCCGTGGGTGAAGAAGAAGAAGGGTGCGGAGGAGGAGGTGGTGGACTTGAAGATGACCAAGAAGAAGATGGACGTCGGCGCTGGTCCTTCAAATGCTGGCCCCGCCAATCCCAATCCCGTGGCTCCCCTAGCCATTGATGCTCCCGCGACGCCAGAGTCATCTGAGAACTCCTCAGAGGGGTCGACGTAGATTACTCGGATTTGGGTTTTCTTTTTCATGTTCATATAGGTGGTCTTGTGGATGGAAAGATCAATGGTATGTTTTCTTTTGGATGGAAAGATCGATCCCCTGTTTTCCTGCTCTATGAATCTTGTAGTGGTAGGAAAATTCCCTATATCCCATGTTATCCATGAAGAACATTGGTGTTCTCCTTTTCCATGATCACCTTCCTTGCTTTAGTGTTTTTCCCTGGTCATGATGCGTTGCCATAGTCTGAGATGTAATGTCTTGTCATGTGATATTTTATTCTTATGCCACCCCACCACATTGCAAGATACATACGTAAATGATGACCGATTTTACCAATTTACCATTTGACCAAATTCACCGTTTTGCCAAAAATATACACAATGTAAATGATGGTCACCTTGCCCAAATTATTCAACTTAAATGTGCACATACATGATACATCCCCATAGACCCACACTCATACAGTGGCACTGGCACACACACACACACCCAGCAACAAAACCTTCAGACTTGGCAACGAGGAGACAACAGACACAGTCATGGAGATGGATTTGGCACACACCTATTCCGCCACACCTAATGCATGACGGAATGTAGCATAATGAGGATCCATGCAGAGATATTCCTCCAATGCACGATGCCTACCCCTCGACTTCATGGTATGTCCCGAGCGACCAATGCCAGAAGCATGCTGCATGATGTCACGGAAACCCCACTGCCGGTGGGGAAGATTGCAGTAAGGGCACACACAGTGACCATGGCGAAGCACACGAGTGTAACCATGCTCCTACAACCAAGCCAAGGCATCTTTCTTCATCTCATTTGTTTCTTCCTCGTCCGTTTCATCCACGTCGTACAGATCATATGGATCCATGTATCCTGGCCGCTGCAGAGGTGGCACAGCATGGAAGTTTGTGGTTCCTCCGTTTGCATCAGAAGCCATCCTCCTACACACACTCGCCAACAAAGTAAACATGATAAGCACTGACCACAAACAATGATGGTAACCTGTAAAAACACGACGCGGAAGCTAAGAGCTCACCTCGTTTGATAGCACACAGAACCAAATAGTGGTCTGCTAGCACAATGCATGGAGGATGAAGAGGCGATGAGCAAAGGCCTTGGGGGCACGCCTATTTATCGAACCATGACTGATCACAAGGCAGTGTGCACCTCGTGGTAAAGCATGCCTCATGGGGTTACAGTAGCCATGAAAATACGTGGGATGCTCGGAATGCACAGGCCTACACTGCTCAGGAATCCTATCAGAAGTATGGGGCGGAATATGCAGGTTTTTTCACCGGTAGGCATGCGAAATATTTGGTGGGTACACGGGTGTGCTTTGGTCTGGATAAGAACATAGAAGGAAGATCCTTATATCCACATGACTTAAAAAATAGACGTGTAGGCATTATAGTTGGAGAAGCAGTTGTTAGGCTTTGTGATCTATGACTGGAAACTCACCCAGTTTCACTAAAGTGTGGGCCTCTTCCAGATATCTGTCTCCCGCCTATATTGTACGCCACCGGAATCCCACCCATACTCGCTGACAATATGGGGTTGTGCTTGCACGAACCCTCTTGTCAGTGGCCCCGTAGCAAGTGCAGCTTACCAAATTTTCATTTCACGGTCAGCAAGTGGAAAGCGGGATTTTCAAATTCTATATTCCGTCACCTCCCCCAAATAATAAATACTCTACTCTATTGCCACCGTGTTGCATCATTAAACTCCCACCTTCCGTTTCCAAAAAGCATCACTCTGCTCAGCTAGATCTGCGGTGGCGGTTCGACCTCGCCGTCACTGGTGGAGGGGGAGGGATATCTCAGCGAGATGGTGGGTGGCACATATCGGTGTTCTGCTTGTGTCTGCTGTGTTGGCCAAACTGAGCAGTTGAGCAACGATGCAGCACAAGCACCAGCACCAGCTCTCGATGCCCCCTCAATCCATGGGCCCCTGAATCTTGGAGCTTCATAAGTGAGAATCTCATTTCCTTTTTTCTCTAGTCCCCTAGGATTATTTTCGTTGGCTTAGAAAGTAAATTGCTTGGTGTATTGTGTTAGTTATGAGATTCTTCTCTTACCTTTGCCGCTCTAGATCCAGTCACTGATTTGAAACTCAAGTTAATCGGTGAGCCATGCTTAGAAAGTAAATCGCTTTGTGTATTGTGTTAGATTTGAGATTCTTCTCTTACCTTGGCCGCTCTAGATCCGGTCACTGACTCGTAACACAAGTTAATCAACGATCCACGCTTACAAAGTAAATTGCTTTGTGTGTTGATAGATTTGAGATTCTTCTCTTATTTGCTTGCTTTGTTTAAGGTTCAAGTTTGAGTTCTCCTTTCATTTTTAGGCTGAAATATTGAGGATAATCCTTGCGGTTCAAATATCAAACTCATGTCCCTCCAATGTGAAGTCAAAGCCATTCATTGATTACATACCTCGAGATTATCTAGCTGCCTCTACATGGTAAGACATGAAGTTTCTTTGGGAGGGATAGATGAAGCTGCTGACCTTGGTGAAATCTTTGTTGAACAGGACCAAGTTTTGACAGACTTGAAGATCAAGGCACAAGCTTCAGATGTAGCAATGAAAGTGCAGACTGATGAGATTGAGAGGTTGAAGAAACAAGTATCAACTGCTGAGCTCGCGCCTTGGTTAAGGCCACTGTGTTTCTTAGTCTTCTGCTTGTGTCTTCCCAGCTAGTTGTGCTGGTTTGTGAGTACTGAGCTTTGTTATCTTAGTAGGTTCTATTTCAAGACTAGCTTTATTTGTGAGTAGGGAGATATCATGTGTATTGGTTTGTGAGCTCCTACTGACAATATGCTTGTGGTTGTTTTGTGTTCCTTGATAATAATGTGCCATGTGTGATCTGAAACATTTATTTGTATCAGTGGTATGGAAATATTATTTGTGATGTCAATTACTGAATTGATTAGCATGTATTATGAGATTGAATTATATTTAATTAAGCGCCACCTGGATTGCAGCCTAAAATAACAGGGCAAAAAATTATGTGGGCTTGTCCCCTTGGCCCATTATTTTTTTAGAAAAAATGATCCAAAATGAACTAGGCCAAATCTAAAATGATGTCAGCGATTGGTGGGCTCAGTCCAACATCATTTGGGCCTAAATCAATTTATGACATCATCGAATATTGGACTCGATCCAACCAGTACTGCACCTAAAAAAATTAATGACGACTGCAATTATTGGGCTCGGTCCAACTAAAATCGGGCCTAAAACATTCCATGATGACTGCAATTATTGGGCTCCATCCGACTAGAATAAGGCCTAAAACAATATATGACCACAACAATATTGGGCTCCTTTCGATCGAACACAACCCTTTCGATCTAGTAGACTTAGATCATAAGTTTGCATCTAGTTTGCCAGCTTGTCTATTAGAGTAAAGTTAATGCTCCTACATATCTCTAGTTAGATCAAAGTGCATTCGTGATCTTGCATGAGTGACAGAGTATACCTTGAGCTAGTGCCAGTATCTCCCTCGCGGATTCTTAGTTCCGTATTTGTACGGAGTGCTATAGTCGGGCTATCAGGACGTCAGACGGTGTCCGGCTATAGTAGTAGTCAGTGATGTAGACGTGGTGTCTGGACCATAGGTTATCCTACGAATACCAAGTACATTCGCGTAACGATAGAGGTAGGCCACAGTGGTGACAGCCTATTGGACCCTTTGCAACCCTCCGCGCCTGTGTACCGAGTAGGGCCCCGTTGCCAGAACATTTTGCCTAGCCTTAAATAGCTAGGGTGGGCTGACGCCCAAAGCGAGTGTTATTCCTAAGAGACCATGCTAGACTCTGCGCTCGGTCAAGGCAGATCCTTTCTACCTATCCTATCAATTAGTGTTGTGTCATTGGATCTTCTATGCTAGAGTAGAAGATAGTGCACATCGTTCCTTGGATTCGATACCCTTGGAATACTCTCCTTCCTTGGGGAAGTGCTACATCGGTATTTCTGTGTGCTTGTGGTATACCCGGTTGCTCTTATACACTCCCTCTAGGTGATCAACTAGTGGTGACGTTAAGAAAAGCCAACAAGCATTTCTGGCGCCGTTGCCGGGGAACGGTTGCTATATCTATCTTCGAACCTAGTGGTCCTCGTAGTTACCTTTTTTGTTTTCTTCTACCTTTACCCCAGTTACCATGGAGCAAACTTCTATCCAAAACCTTTCTGCTCCCAAACCTGAGTTGTTAGAGCCTCCGCCTTCGGAACACCCAATTACCACATCTAGCTATCAACTCAGTACCGATCTTATCTCTTTGATTGGGAAATCGTATTCCTTTTCCGGGGACCGTCAAAACCCCTACGAGCATTTGCGAGAGTTTGAGCATTTGTGTTCATGTTACGCCTTTGCTGGCTTGACACACGATACCATTTGTTGGAAATTGTTTCCTTTTTCCCTCACGAGAAGTGCGAGGCAATGGTACAACAAACGCGCGGGCTCTGTTGGTGGCAGCTGGTCGGAACTTGTCGATAAATTCTGCCGACGGTTTTTTCCACCTGCTCGTCTCATCGCCCTACGAAAGGATGTGCTCAGATTTAAGCAAAATGACAAGGAAACCTTGGGTGCGGTGTGGGAAAGACTCTTACGTTTAGTAAATTCGGGTCCCACGCTGTCAATACCCGACCATGTGCTCTATCAGCATTTTTATGCGGGATTGGACGTCAAGTCTGCCGGGCACCTTCACGATTCCTCGGGAGGCTCCTTTCCGGATAAGACTCCAAGTGAGGGAAGGAAGATTCTTGACCTTATAGCAGCTAATGCCTCCTTCACAGCCAAGCCGGAAGACCCTCAAGAGGAATGCGCACCTGAAGAAGAGACCACTCCTGAATCTGAGCCCGAACCTTCATCAACCAAATCCATAAGCCCAGTTCAGGAGGCCACGACACCGGAGGAAGAGGCAATTCAACCTTCGGAGTCCCTTCCAAAGTTTGAGGATGATATAATTGGCGATTATGGAAACACCTCAAACTATTGTTGTGTGAGAAAACCACCATCTTCCGTGTCTCCCCCAAATCCTGTGGAAATTGCCTTCCTTAGGGACAACGTTCGGGAGTTAACGACCATCATGACCCAAGAATGGTTGAGAGAGTCGGAATCACTAGCTGGAATTTTCCAGCTCCTTCCGCCTCGATCGACCCTTCCTTGTGTCATGAATGGAAAGGTAGTGAAAGTTCTCTACAACCCTCTGGTGGGAGTCAATATCATGTCCAGTACTTATGCTCTGAGAAACTTTTCGGATGAACCTCTGACTCCTACCCAGACGTCTATCAGGATTCCTGAATGAGAAATCCTAGAAGGAGTTGGGATCTTGAAGGCTATCCCTGTCATGTATAAGGAGGCCGACTTTGCTCTTGATTTCCATACCTATGACGTCCTTAGCTTCGACCTCATGATAGGATTGCCCCTCGAGAAATTTCTCATAGAGACCCCTACCCAAGGTAAGCTTAACGTTTGCCTTGGGAAGGAGGTTTTCTCTGTAGAACTCTCAAGAGCGAAAAACGCAAGAACTGATCCTCCTGATGACTCTACAGAAATTGAGGAGGTTAAGGCAATCATTTCGGTAGATTCGCCGGAATCCCTCCTCGACGAGTGGGCACCTGAGTTCATAGATGAGATAGAAGAGCCTGATGAGCCTATAGATATATTCGAATCCTAGGCTCCACCTAAGCCTCCTATCGAACTCAAACCTCTACCCACCGGCCTTCGATATGTTTTCCTCCATGGGGACACTGAGTCCCCAGTGATCATTAATGATAATCTTTTTGATGAGGAATCTAGAAGGCTCATCTCTGTCCTAGAGAAGCACCGATCTGTGTTCAAATACTCTCTTCAAGATCTTAAGGGGATAAGCCCGACTCTCTGCACCCATCGCAGCCCCGTAGATTCAGACATCCCACCGACAAGGGAGCCGCAGAGAAGGCTGAACAATGCGATGAGAGATGTCGTGAAGAAAGAAGTTCTCAAACTTCTTCATGCTGGGATCATTTATCCAGTGCCCTATAGTGAATGGGTTAGCCCCGTTCAATGCATACCCAAGAAGGGAGGAATGACGACAGCCCCCAATGAGTTTGGTGAGCAGATTGCTCGACGCCTTCCCACGGGGTGGAGGACGTGCATAGATTATAGGAAGCTCAACAAGGCTACAAAGAAAGGATGACTTCCCGCTCCCATTCATCGATGAGATGCTTGAGCGATTGGCGAATCACTCTTTCTTCTGTTTTCTTGATGGGTATTCTGGTACCATCAAATCCCTATCCACCCTGATGACCAAAACAAGACCACTTTCACCTGCCCTTACGGAACCTATGCTTATCGGAGAATGTCTTTCGGGTTGGGAAATGCACCCGCATTGTTCCAGAGGTGCATGATGTCTATCTTCTCAGACATGATCGAGCAAATCATGGAGGTTTTCATGGATGATTTCTCTGTCTATGTTAAAACTTTCGATGAGTGTCTCAGGAATTTAGACAAGGTCTTGCAAAGGTGTCATGAGAAGGACTTAGTCCTCAATTGGGAGAAATGCCATTTCATGGTTAGAGAGGGCATCGTGTTAGGACACTTGGTGTACAAACGAGGGATAGAAGTGGATCGTGCTAAGATCGAGGTAATAGAAAAGCTTCCTCCTCCTGTTAATGTCAAGGGCATTCGTAGCTTCCTCGGCCATGCTGGGTTCTACCGACGGTTCATTAAGGACTTCTCACAGGTAGCTAGACCCCTTACCAATCTCTTGGCCAAGGATGCGCCCTTTGAATTCACAGAGGAGTGTATGGAATCTTTTCTCACCCTCAAGAAAGCGCTCATCTCTGCCCTAGTCATCCAGCCTCCTGACTGGATGCTGCCTTTCGAGATCATGTGTGATGCTAGTGATTACGCTGTAGGGGCCGTCTTAGGCCAAACTAAGGATAAGAAACATCATGCTATAGCCTATGCTAGCAAAACCATGATAGGAGCTCAGCTGAACTACACTACTACTGAGAAAGAGCTCCGTGTTGTTGTCTTTGCTATAGACAAGTTTAGATCCTACTTAGTGGGAGCCAAGGTAATAGTTTATATTGATCATGCTGCTCTTAAATACTTGCTCACTAAGAAAGATGCTAAACCCCACCTGATTAGATGGATTCTGCTCCTTCAAGAATTTGATTTAGAAATAAGAGATAAAAAGGAGTAGAAAATTCTGTTGCGGATCATTTGTCTCGTATGCGTACTACTAACCTGCAGGAAGCACCCATCAATGACTCTCTACGAGACGACATGTTGCTGAAGGTCACAGACAACAACCCCTGGTATGCAAACATTGTGAATTATCTGGTAACAGGGTACATACCTCCAGGAGGATAGGAAGAAATTGATCCATGAAGCCAAAAGACACATGTGGGATGATCCGTACCTATATAAAGTCTGCGCTGATGGGCTGCTAAGAAGATGTGTACCGAGTACTGAAGGACTGCAAATCATTGAAAAATGCCATGCTGGGCCATATGGTGGCAACTATAGCACTTACCGTACACATGCAAAGATATGGCAAAGTGGGTTCTTCTGGCCGACCATGTATGACGACACAAGGAATTTCATCCGAAGATGCAAGGCTTGCCAGGAGCACAGAGGAATTACTACCAGAGACGCAATGCCCCTACATGATAATCTGCAAGTGGAGCTTCTCGACGTATGGGGGATTGATTTCATGGGCCCATTTCCAAAGTCTGAGGGAGCCGAATATATCTTAGTGGCAGTCGACTATGTGTCAAAATGGGTGGAAGCTATAGCCTGCAAGTCGGCCGATGCCAAGCAGTCCAAAAAGATGTTCAACGAAGTGATATTCCCTCGCTTCGGCATTCCAAGGATGGAAATTAGTGATGGGGGATCCCACTTCACTGATGCAGACTTTAGAAGATTCCTGAAAACACAAGGGATCCAACACAGCATTGCTACTCCATACCACCCCCAGACTAATGGCCAAGCAGAAACCTCCAATAAGCAGATCAAGAATATTCTACAGAAAACAGTACAGGAGGCTGGCAGAGCTTGGAGGAAGCATCTCCCTGATGACTTATGGGCCTATCGAACAGCTTACAAAACTCCACTAGGAATGCCTCTGTATCAAATGGTATATGGGAAAACATGTCACCAACCAGTGGAGGTGGAACATAAAGTTCACTGGGCAATAAAAAGGTTTAATCTGGAATTCCTGAAGTCCGGAAGGAATAGGCAAAAACAATTAGCAGAATTGGAAGAGTGGAGAGAGAAAGCCTATCACAGTGCGAAGATCTATAAAGAGAGAACCAAGAGGTGGCATGATAAGAAAATCAAGAAGAAATAATTTGCACCAGGTGATAAAGTGTTACTATTCAACTCCCGATTCAAGCTATTTGGAAAAGGAAAGTTGCACAGCAAATGGGAAGGACCATTCACAGTAGTAGAGGTAGCCCCTCATGGAGCTATCACTCTACAAAATGATGAAGGCAACTGTTTTAAGGTGAATGGCCATCGGTTGAAAATCTTCGTCGAGCCGGACGACATTGAATATGAAGCGATCAACTTCATTGAGGATGAGTACAATGGGTAAGAGCGTGCCCAACATCAGGTAAGTCCTCCTTTCCCTACTCTGTTTATCTTTTCAAGCTTATTTTCATTTCTTAGAAAAAGATAGTGTGGGGGAAATCCCCACCCTGCAGAATAAAAAGAAGGACCTGAGGTACGCATCTTCCCTATCTCATTCCCCTGTACCTTTGAGTTTGTTTGAATCTCAAAATCAATCTTTTATATCAAACTCAGGAGATAATTTTTCCATGTCATGCATGAATCCCAAGGTTGGTTTGCATATGTTTTATTCCTTACTCATCACCTTATGCTTGTGAACAAATATCATTAGGGAACTCATGCTTATCTAAGTAGTTGGTGCCTGTGATATGGCTTGATAATATGATCTTCGCTCTTTATGCTTGAGTGCTTAGGGATTTATTTTGAAAATTTGAAAACCCTTTGCAAAGCTCCTCTTTGATATGCCACTGTCCTAATAGAGCCATATGATATTCATAGTTGAAAACCTTCTACTCATATGCTGCTTATTATTGCATTGAGCTTTGTCAAATTCTGTGACCCTTGTGAGAATTCTTTTCATTACTTTCATGATCAATATTCATGTGCACACCACCATATTCCCCTTGCTATGCTTCTACACTGGAAGTTAGCATTGTATCATTCATCCATATGTGGTGTGACATCTCTCTCCAAAAGTGTCCTTCAAAAAGAGACATGGGCTATGAAAAAAAAGAGAGATACATGCTCAAAGCATGATGAAAAAAAAGAAAGAATAGCCCATGTCCAAAATAAAGGAGAAAAGGCAGAGAGATGGTCATGCAAAAAGGAGTTCCATAACTTAGATGGTAATAACTAGTATCCATTCTGGAGCCAGTGTCCACCTTACCATCACCTCCACATTCATCATATACGTATGGTAATATCTAGCACCCATTCTGGGCCTAGTATCCACCTTACCATACTCACCATATCCATACACGTGCACATCTTGATCTGATTGTATGATTTGATTTTCTCTGTGGATCCAGTTTTTGACTTTGCAATATATGTGATACAAGTATGCCTTATCCTTTATCCTACCTTGAACTCCACATATAGCCATATTTAGAAGTAGGATGAAGAAAGGTAGCAATGCCTTGGTGAGGACATATACACATTGAGTGATCCGAGAGAATCAAATGAGGAGCTGAGCAAAGTTTGTTTTGAAAATTCTTTCAAACACTCCAAGTTACTTAGCGTAATGAGCAGGAGTGACTTGATTCATGGCCATTCCATTCCTCAACCTCCCAAGATAGCATGATAGACACTTCATAGAGTTCACAAGTGCAAGGTATGGTTCGGAATATCTCTTATGCTTACTTCGTACCTATGGATTTTATGTCTCACTTTGGTCTTGTTCTTCCCTTCACTCGGGACGAGCAAAGGTCGAGTGTGGGGGTATTAATTGACGACTGTTATCTACTCATTTTATACCCGTCAACATGTACCTTTTGGCATGAGAAATGATCATCAACTCTAGAATAGGGCTAAAACTAACCATTTCCACAAGTATTGGTGATTATGCAAATACAGGTGATTAGCACTAGAAAGAGGAGTAAAAGCACAAGTCTTTGATCCAAGTACTTCAAGACCAGCCAATGAGGGGATGCCACCTAGGATTCCCCTGGATCACTGACGTCATCAATCCAAGAGAGGCAAGCCCGACGAATCACGAAGCGCCACATGGACATCACATGGATTCAAGGGCCCACTTATCCCCCAAAACCGTCGGGAAACTTGGCATGCACGGGTGAGTAACTTCAGGGCCCACCAGTCAGCCACCACGAAGAAGCACAAGGCGCCACATGGCACGGCGGTTTCGACCGAACCGTGGATCGGTCGAACCGACCTTGGTTCGGCTGATCCCGGCCTTCCACGTGGCAGCCCCTGATTGGTCCTTGGTCGCGATCACGGGTCTTTTGGGGCACTTTGAGCCCCGGAGCAAGCTCCCCTCTTGCCTATAAATAGAAGGGAAGGGGCTCACTTTTGGAACACACACACTTCTCCTCCTCCTCTTCATTTTGGCCTTGGAGCCTCTCTCTTTAGGAGAGGAGAGCTCTTTGTATAGGATTAGTGCTAGGAAGTGAGGTGGGAGGCTTGAGGCCATGTCATGTTCATGACATCTTCCTCAAGAATGATCCTCAGCGGTGCCTTTGTTCTTCATCTAGACTAAAGTGAGTATTTCGACATTTTCTATTTAGACTAAAGTCGTATGCATGCTTAGTTGCTTTGTTCTTGTGTTCTTCGTTTGTTCTTGGTTTAGAGGCTTGTGTTCTTCGAACACAACCCTTTCGATCTAGTAGACTTAGATCATAAGTTTGCATCTAGTTTGCCAACTTGTCTATTAGAGTAAAGTTGATGCTCCTGCATATCTCTAGTTAGATCAAAGTGCATTCGTGATCTTGCATGAGTGGTAGAGTATACCTTGAGCTAGTGCCAGTATCTCCCTCACGGATTCTTAGTTCCGTATTTATACGGAGTTCTATAGTCAGGCTATCGGGACGTCAGACGGTGTCCGACTATAGTAGTAGTCAGTGGTGTAGACGTGTGTTGACGGTTGTTAAGTATCATATTTGTGGCCGTCAACACCTGCATTTTGACACGAGAAATATACATTCATAATAGAATAGGGCCTTATACTGACAATTTCCACAAGTTGCGGTGTATATTCAAATGTAGGCAATAAGAACAAGAGAGGGAGCAAAAGCACACCTTATCCATCCACCTCACCAATCCAAGCAATCTAGGCTCAGCCAATGAGGGGCTGCCATGCAAGCACCCCCTGGATCCATGATGTCACCAATCCAAGAGAGAAAGCTTTGGCAAATCAGAAGTCGCCACGTGTGTATCACATGGATCCCATGGCCCACCAGAGTGCCTAAATCGCCTCCAAACTGCGTGGACACCTGGAACCGCCATAAGGACCTACAGATCAGCCACCAGGAGAAAACACAAGGCAGGTGGGGCCCACAAGGGGTCGGCCGAACCGACCTTGTGGCGCCCAATCCTGGCCTTCCACGTGGTGATTCCTGGTTGGCTCCTGACTTCATTCCCGGGGTGTTTGGGGTGCCTCCACACCGGTGCTTAGGCCTATAAATAGAAGTAGAGGGGTTAGAGAATAGGACACACACTTCTTCTCCTTTTCACTTTTGCCTCTTGGCTTCTCTCATTATGAGAGGAGAGCTCTTGCATAGGATTAGTGCTAGCTAGCTAGTGCTTTAGAGATTAGAAGGAAGGTGGGGTGGTGTCTTGGGGTTGTGCCATGGTGTTTGGAACAGTTCCTCAAGAACGATCCTCTACGGATGCTTCTGTTCTTCATTTAGAATAAAGTGAGTATTTCGACATTCTCAGTTAGACTAAAGTGGCATTCATACTGTGTTCTTGTGTTCTTCATTCGTTCATCATTTAGAGGCTCGTGTTCTTCATGAACACGCTTCATCGATCTAGTTGACGATCGAGTTTCTCATACTTTTGCGTTTGTTCATAAGTTAGAGGCCCATGTTCTTCACGAACACGACCCTTGATCTTCTGTTATAAACACTTAAGTTTGTATCCTGTATGGATGCCTGCTAGTCTGACCAGAGTTAGTGGATGCTCCTTTATCCTAATCTAGATCAAGTTCATCCGTGATCCCTTGCATAGGATAGCGTATATCTGAGTGAGTTCGGGCCTCTCTCTCGTGGGTTCGTCGCTCTGTCTTCGTACGGAGTGCTATAGTGTTGTTACGGGTCGACAGACGTAACCGTGCTATAGTAGTAATCGGTGGTGTAAACGTGGTGTCTAGACTTCGGGTTATCCTTCGTTTGCCCTGTATCCCACAGTTTGTCTTGGGGTAGGCCGTGGTAGTGACAGCCGTTGGACCCTCTGAAATCCCCCACGTCCGGATACAGCGTGTAGGCAACCATTTGCCGTGAACCAACTGTTATAGTCAGGAGGGGCCGGTGTCCGAAACGAGAAGTCCCTAATTGAGAGGTTGTTCTCTACTCTCACGCTACCAGCAAGATCCTTTCCATCTTCATCTCATCCTATAGAGTTGTGTCCTTGGATCACCAGTCTAGGATAGAAGGTAGTGCACATCGTTCCTTGGATTCGATACCCTTTGGAATACTCCTTTGGGGAAGTGCTACAGCGGTATTTTCGTGCGCTTGCGGATTCTTTCGTACCCGTGGGTATACCCAGGTGGATCTTATGCTCACGCTAGGTGCGCAACTAGTGGTGACGTTAAGAAATACCAACAAGTATTTCTGGTGCCGTTGCAGGGGAACGGTTGCTGAATCTATCTTCGAACCTAGTGGTCCTCGTATTTATCTTTGTTTTCTTTTCTCTTTTCAATTCTTTTAGCTTTACCTTTACCATGGAGGATCTGTCTATTCAAGATCTTTCCGCCCCCAGAGCTAAATCATTTGAGCCACCACAATCTGAGCACCCAATTCACACGACCAGCTATGAATTCAGCCCTGACTTGATTGACTTGGTTCGGAGGACTTGTTCCTTTTCGGGGATAGCTAGTGAGAATCCTTATGAATGCCTACAAGAATTTGGCAGAGTCTGTTCATGACACGCCATTGATGGCATGAAACATGACACCCTCAAGTGGAAATTGTTTCCCTTTTCCCTAGTGGGAGACGCGAAGCGATGGTACACGTGTGAAGCGGGTAAGGTCGAGGGCAATTGGGATTCCCTGGTAAAAATGTTTTGCGAGAGATGTTTCCCTGCCTCTCGAGTTGCCGCTCTGCGTAGGGATATTTTCAACTTTAGCCAAAGAGAGGAGGAGACCCTAGGAGCAACCTGGGAGAGATTCTCACATATGGTGAACTCATGTCCAGTCCTACACCTACCCGAGCACATACTGCTCGAACACTTTTACATAGGCCTGAACAAGAGTTCAGCTTCATAGCTGGACGTATCTTCTGGAGGATCATTTATGCAAACGCCCATATGTGAAGGGAAGAACATCCTGGAGAAAATCCGACGTCATTTTCCTTTCTCAACCGAACCTAAACCTCCCCCATAAGAAAGTGTACCTAAAGTAGGGGATGCCTTAGCAGCAGAGACCAGCACTACGCCGCCCACATCTGTAGATCCAGCCGTAGATGATCCCCCTAAACCATCGACATCGAAAGATGAAACTTCTCAATCTTTAGTGCCGGAATTGATGCTTGAGGATGACCTCTTTGAAGATTATGGAAACACCTCAAACTACCAATGTAGAGGGAAACCACCGATCCCGAACATTCCCCCAGATCCTGACGAGATAGCTTATTTCAAGGACACTGTTCGGGAGTTAACCGCTATCATGACTTGGGAGTGGTCGGAAGAGCTTGAGTGCTCATCCAAAGCCCTCCAGATTAGCAAATCTCATTCGACCCTCCCATGTACCATGCGCGGGAGGTAGATAGATACCCTCTACAACCCTTTGGTTGGGGCTAACATCATCTCAAGTGCTTACGCGATAGAAGTCTTGGGAGATGAACCATTAGTTCCTTCTAGCATATTCGCCATGGACTCCTACAGACAAACCATGGAAGGGATAGGAATCCTCAGCTAGATACCTGTTATCTGTGGTGGTGTCCATTCTGCCCTTGATTTTCATGTCTTCGATATCGAGGATTTCGATCTCATGATAGGACTCCCCATTGAGAAATTTCTCAAGGAGGCCCCAGCGCAAGGGAAATTTGGCATCCAACTAGGGGAGGAAGTTCTGTTAGTTAAGATTGTCGGAGCTAAATATGCCGCGACAGATCCTCCCCCTGATCCCGGAGTGATTGAGGAAGTGAAAGCCATTATCCCTGGACAATTCCCGGAAGCTTTTCTCGATGAAAATGCTGGGGAATTCATAGAGGAAGAAGCAGAACCCGCTGCACACATAGATATTTCGGAGTGCAAAGCTCCTCCTAAGCCTCCTATCGAGCTAAAACCTTTGCCAGAAGGGCTTCGGTATGTCTTCCTGTATGGGGATACCGAAACCCCAGTGATCATTAGCGACAAACTCACAGGAAAGGAAACTAGAAGACTTATGGCCATCTTAGAAAAACACCACGCTGTCTTCAAATATTCTCTCCAAGATCTGAAAGGGATAAGTCCCTCTCTCTATACCCATCCCATCCCCGTAGATTCAGAAATTCCACCTTCTCGAGAGCCTCAGAGAAGGTTGAGTAACAATATGAGGGAGGTAGTCAAAAAGGAGGTGCTAAAACTTTTGCACGCTGGAATCATCTACCCCGTGCCATATAGCGAGTGGGTTAGTCCTGTCCAGGTTGTGCCCAAGAAAGGAGGGATGACAAAAACCACCAACGAGCAGGGTGAGGTGATCGCTCAGCGTCTCCCCGACAAATGGAGGATGTGCATAGACTATAGGAAGCTCAATAAGGCCACAAGGAAGGACCATTTCCCTCTACCCTTCATCGATGAGATGTTGGAACGACTAGCAAACCACTCCTTCTTTTGTTTTCTTGATGGTATTCCGGATACCATCAAATCCCCATCCATCCAGATGACCAAAGCCAGACTACTTTCACATGCCCCTATGGAACCTGTGCTTATCATAGAATGTCGTTCGGGTTGTGTAATGCACCCGCATCATTCCAAAGGTGTATGATGTCTATATTCTCAGACATGATTGAGCAGATCATGGAGGTCATCATGGACGACTTCTCTGTCTATGGGAAGACTTTCGATGACTGCCTAGAGAACCTAGATAAAGTCTTGCAGTGATGCCAGGATAAGGACCTAGTTTTAAACTGGGAGAAATGTCATTTCATGGTCCGCGAAGGCATCGTTTTGGGTCACTTAGTTTCTGAGCGTGGGATAGAGGTGGACCGAGCCAAAATCGAAGTTATAGAAAGCATGGAAGCCCCCACCAATGTAAAGGGAATCCACAGTTTCTTAGGCCATGCAGGGTTCTACCGTCATTTTATCAAAGACTTTTCCCAAATAGCTAGACCCCTCACGCACTTACTGGCCAAAGACACTCCTTTCGAGTTCACCAAAGATTGCATGAAAGCTTTCCTCACCCTTAAGGAAGCTCTCATCTCAGCACCGATCATTCAACCCCTAGACTGGACGCTTCCTTTTGAGATCATGTGTGATGCCAGTGATTACGCCGTAGGAGCTGTGCTAGGCCAAACCAAGGACAAGAAGCATCATGCGATTGCTTATGCTAGTAAGACTATGACCGGAGCTCAGCTAAATTGTGCCACAACTAAGAAGGAGCTCCTGGCAATAATCTTTGCACTAGATAAATTCAGATCTTACTTGGTAGTGTCTAAGATAATCATCTATGCTGATCATGCTCCATTAAAATACCTACTTGTTAAGAAAGATGCAAAACCCTGGCTGATTAGGTGGATTTTGCTACTCCAAGAATTTGATATTGAAATCAAAGATAGAAAGGGAGTAGAAAATTCCGTAGCAGATCATTTGTCACGTATGCATGCTACTAACTCGCAGGACTTGCCAATAAATGACTACCTCCAGGATGATATGCTGCTAAAGGTCACCGACTCCACCCCTTGGTATGCAAATATTGTTAATTACATGGTCACAGGATATATACCACTAGGGGCGGACAGGAAAAAGTTGATACATGACAGCAGAAAGCATATGTGGGATGATCCATATCTATATAGAGTTTGTAATGATGGGTTGTTATGAAGATGTGTACCCTCTCCAGAAGGACTGCAAATCATTGAGAAATGCCACACAGGGCCCTATGGGGGGCATCATGGGGTTTTCCGCACACATGCAAAAATCTGTCAAAGCGGTTTCTTCTGGCCGACCATGTATGAAGATACCAAGGAATTTATTCAAAGATGCCGCAGATGCCAAAAACATGGGGGGTCACTACAAGAGATGCCATGCCCCTACATGACAACCTGCAAGTGGAACTCTTCGACGTTTGGGGAATTGATTTTATGGGACCATTCCCGAAATCAGAAGGCTGTGAGTACATCTTAGTAGTAGTCAACTATGTGTCAAAATGGGTAGAGGCAATACCTTGCCCTTCGGCAGACTCCAAACAATCCAAAAAGATGTTCCAGGACATCATCCTACCCCGATTCGGCACACCCAGGTTGGTGATCAGTTATGGAGGTTCACACTTTATCGATAAAAAGTTCAGAAAATTCCTAGCAGAACTAGGGATACATCACAATATTGCCACAGCATATCACCCTCAAACCAACGGTTAGGCTGAAACGTCGAACAAGCAAATCAAAAATATCTTGCAGAAGACAGTAAAGGAGGCATGGAATTGTTGGAAGAGACATCTACCTGATGCATTATGGGCATATAGAACTGCTTTCAAGACACCAATCGGAATGTCACCCTATCAACTGGTATATGGAAAAACATGCCATCTGCCAGTAGAGATTGAACATAAAGACCACTGGGCCATTAAGAGGTTTAACTTAAATTTCCCCAAGGCAGCAAGGCAAAGGCAGTAGCTGATCTCGGAGTTGGAAGAATGGAGAGACAAAGCATATCACAACTCCAAGATCTATAAGGAAAGGACCAAGAGGTGGCATGACAAGAAAATCATGAGAAAGGAATTCACTATTGGAGATAAAGTCCTGCTCTATAATTCAAGGGTAAAACTTTTTGGACATGGGAAACGGCGAAGCAAATGGGAAGGACCATTCCCTGTCATTGAAGTCGCACCACATGGAGCAATCACCATACAAAATGATGAAGGAGAAACCTTCAAGGTAAACGGTCAGTGTTTGAAGATCTTCCTGGAGCCGGATGATAAGGAGTATGAGATCATCAACCTCGCAAAGGGGCTATAAGCTCCCAATCATGGCCTTCCAAAATAACAGGTAAGAAACCAGTGTGGGGGAAACCCACACACAACCAACCAGAAGCACGCAAAGGTACGCCACCCGCACTATAACTAAATAAAGGCTACGCCTCTGAATTTTTATACTCCTTGCCTCATAACCTCAAGGATAGTAGGCAACTAGGCTCATTCCTTACTTTTTATCCTGGCGCTTATGAGCAAAAATTTCATTAGGGAACTCATGCCTATCTAAGTGGTTGGCGTTCATGATATGGTTTGATGATATGATCTTCGCTCTGAATGCTTGAGTGCTTGGGAATTTTATTTGAAAAGTCATAAAACCCTTTGCAAAGCTCCTCTTTGATATGCCACCGTCCTACCAAAGCCATATGATGTTTTAGTTGAAAACCTTCTACTCATATGCTACTTGTTATTGCATTAAGCTTTGTCAAATTATGTGACCCTTGTGGGAAGTCTTTTCATTACTTTCATGATCAAGATTCATGTGCACACCATCATATTCCCCTTGCTATGCTTCTATACTGAAAGTTAGCATTGTATCATTCATCCATTCCATAAAAAATAAAGCTCCATATGTGGTGTGACATCCCTCTCCAAAAAGTGTCCTTCAAAAAGAGACATGGGCTATAAAAGAAAAAAAAGAGAGACACATGCTCAAGGCATGATGAAAAAAAAGAGAAAAAAAAGAAAAAGGAAGAAAGAATAGCCCATGTCCAAAAATAAAGGACAAAAAGGAGAGAGATGGTCACGTGAAAAGGAGTCCCATAATATAGATGGTAATAACTAGTATCCATTCCAGATCTAGTGTCCACCTTACCATCTACCAGCTTTCATCATACATGTATGGTAATATCTAGCGCCCATTCCGGGCCTAGTATCCACCTTACCATACTCACCATATCCATACACGTGCACATCTTGATCTGATTGTGTGATTTGATTTTCCCTGAGGATCCAGTCTTTGACCTTGTAATATATGTGATACAAGTATGCCTTATCCTTTATCCTACCCTGAGCTCCGCATATAGCCATCATTAGAAGTAGGATGAAGAAAGGCAATCTAATGCCTTGGTGAGGACATATACACATTGAGCAATCTGAGAGAATCAAATGAGGAGCTAAGCAAGGTTTGTTTTGAAATTTTATTGCAAAACCCCAAGTTACTTAACATGATGAGCGGGAGTGATTTGATTCATAACCATTCCATTCCTCAACTACCCAAGATAGCATGATAGACACTTCAGAGCTCACAAGTCCAAGGTAAAAGTTTGGAATGATCTCTTGTTTGCTCTACACCTTGAGTAGCTTTTCCACCTTGAACCTCTCACCTTCACTCAGGGACGAGCAAAGGTCAAGTGTGGGGGAGTTGTTGACGGCTGTTAAGTATCATATTTGTGGTCATCAACACCTGCATTTTGACATGAGAAATATACATTCACAATAGAATAGGGCCTTATACTGACAATTTCCATAAGTTGCGGTGTATATTCAAATGCAGGCAATACGCACAAGAGAGGGAGCAAAAGCACACCTTATCCATCCACCTCACCAATCCAAGCAATCCAGGCTCAGCCAATGAGGGGCTACCATGCAAGCACCCCCTAGATCCATGATGTCACCAATCCAAGAGAGAAAGCTTTGGTGAATCAGAAGTCGCCATGTGTGTATCACATGGATCCCATGGCCCACCAGAGTGCCTAAATCGCCTCCAAACCGTGTGGACACCTGGAACCGCCATAAGGACCCACAGATCAGCTACCAAGAGAAAACACAAGGCAGGTGGGGCCCACAAGGGGTCGGCCGACCCCACAAGTCGGCCAAACCGACCTTGTGGCACCCAATCCTGGCCTTCCACGTGGTGATTCCTGGTTGGCTCCTGACTTCATTCCCGGGGTGTTTGGGGTGCCTCCACACCGGTGCTCAGGCCTATAAATAGAAGTAGAGGGGTTAGAGAATAGGACACACACTTCTTCTCCTCCTTTTACTTTTGCCTCTTGGCTTCTCTCATTAGGAGAGGAGAGCTCTTGCATAGGATTAGTGCTGGCTTGCTAGTGCTTTAGAGATTAGAAGGAAGGTGGGGTGGTGTCTTGGGGTTGTGCCATGGTGTTTGGCACAGTTCCTCAAGAACGATCCTCTATGGATGCTTCTGTTCTTCATTTCGAATAAAGTGAGTATTTCGACATTCTCAGTTAGGCTAATGTGGCATGCATACTGTGTTCTTGTGTTATTCGTTTGTTCATCATTTAGAGGCTTGTGTTCTTCACGAACACGCTTCCTCGATCTAGTTGACGATCGAGTTTCTCATACTTTTGCGTTTGTTCATAAGTTAGAGGCTCGTGTTCTTCACGAACATGACCCTTGATCTTCAGTTAAAACACTTAAGTTTGTATCCTATTTGGATGCTTGCTAGTCTGACCAGAGTTAGTGGATGCTCTTTTATCCTAATCTAGATTAAGTTCATTCGTGATCCCTTGCATAGGATAGCGTATATCTGAGTGAGTTCGGGTCTCTCTCTCGTGGGTTGGTCGCTCCGTCTTCGTACGGAGTGCTATAGTGTTGTTACGGGTGGACAAACGTAACCGTGCTATAGTAGTAATCAGTGGTGTAGACGTGGTGTCTAGACTTCGGGTTATCCTTCGTTTGCCCTGTATCCCACGGTTTGTCTTGGGGTAGGCCGCGGTAGTGACAGCCGTTGGAGCCTATGAAATCCCCCACGTCCGGATACAGCATGTAGGCAACCATTTGCCGTGAACCAACTGTTATAGTCAGGAGGGGCCGGTGTCCGAAACGAGAAGTCTGTAATAGAGAGGTTGTTCTCAACTCTCACGCTACCATCAAGATCCTTTCCATCTTCATCTCATCCTATAGAGTTGTGTCCTTGGATCTCCAGTCTAGGATAGAAGGTAGTGCACATCATTCCTTGGATTCGATACCCTTTGGAATACTCCTTTGGGGAAGTGCTACAGCGGTATTTCCGTGCACTTACGGATTCTTTCATACCCGTCGGTATACCCAGGTGGATCTTACGCTCATGCTAGGTGTGCAAATAGTGGTGACGTTAAGAAATACCAACAACGTGGTGTCTGGACCATAGGTTATCCTCCGAATACCAAGTACATTCACGTAACAATAGAGGTAGGCCACAGTGGTGACTTCCTGTTGGACCGTTTGCAACCCTCCACGCCTGTGTACCGAGTAGGGCCCCGTTGCCAGAACATTTTGCCTAGCCTTAAAAAGCTAGGGTGGGCTGGCGCCCAAAGCGAGTGTTATACCTGAGAGACCGTGCTAGACTCTGCGCTCGGTCAAGGCAGATCCTTTCTACCTATCCTATCAATTAGTGTTGTGTCCTTGGATCATCTATACTAGAGTAGAAGATAGTGCACATCGTTCCTTGGATTCGATACCCTTGGAATACTCTCCTTCCTTGGGGAAGTGCTACAACGGTATTTTCGTGCATTTGCGGTATACCCGGTTGCTCTTATACGCTCCCTCTAGGTGATCAACTAGTGGTGACGTTAAGAAACACCAACAATGACAAATGTAATAAGAGTGGTAATGCACCTACAACACTTCAAGGATTTATTCATCCACAAGCACTGCTGAGAAAGTCTAAAATGCGATGAGGCAATAATAAGATGGCACAAGAGGTACTAACTAGAATTGTCCTTTTGTAATGCCATTAATATTTTCCACTTCCAATTCATATATTGCTGCATATGCATTAAATGACAAATTGGGTTCAGATGCTGAAATTCTGTAATTCATTTACAGATGGCATGGAAGATGCTTCGGCGCTGAAAAGAAACTCAAGATCAACCAACAAAGTCCCACCTACCAGCAACAAACCTAGCAATAAGAAACTTGCACACCCGCATAGATGAAGATCATCAAGTGTAGGAGTAATATCCAGATTGTTGTAGTGCGTAAGAACAATATAGGTTCTTTACAATTTTTTTACTGTGATTCATGGACAAGAGTTCTTACTTTGATGTGTTGATGAATATCCTATTATATGATGAATAGTGGTCAATAAAGGATTGATTGCATTAATGATTTGTATGTACATGGGTTGCATCAGTTTATGTTTTGGAAATTTTATTGCATGAAAGAACCAGAATTTGGCGACACCGGGCATTCGGTGTGTAGCCTATGGTGACCAATATTTCCTTGTGCTATTCTCTACGCAAATGAGGACCGGAGTGTCTGACGGCCGGTGGTTGGCCACTCCTTAGTGATGAGTGATTGACAACATTGTGTGGACTGATGTTGTGCTTTGTCTTGTGGATGTAAGTTGCGGCTTGATTTGCGTTGGTGCAGGTGAAGAATAAGCGCGAAAGGTCTTAGTCTTGCGGGGCCTCCGAAGGACTGGAGGGACAAGTAGGCTTGGTTCGATGGACCCGGTGGCCAGACGGGATCAAGTGTGAGTCACATGGTGCGAGAAGAGCAAGTCGAAGTCAGATAGTGGGTTCGTTGGTTGATCCAAAAGCCAACATCGAGCCAGAGTGACTGTTGTGGCCAAGTCGAGAAGCTTAGCATCGAGGCTGCACCAAGCTCATGGGGTTTGTAGTGGTTCACCAGAAAACCACTGGGTTCCTTGGTTGATCCACACAGCCAAGTCTGAGTGGTTGACAGCTCGATGCTACATCGGGGCAGTCTGACCGGTGGACTTGACTGGTCTGAACGGTGTGGACCGGTCTGACTGGTAGCGGACAAGGAGTGCCGGGTGACTTGAAGCGAAGGACACGCATTGGGATCGCAAGCTTGGCATAGAGGTTACGCGAGGTGCGGTTCCTGGGTGTCCGTCCGATGGAAAAGCTGTCAAGTTTCCTAATTTGCCCTTCAAGGGGTTGTATTGCCTAAAGGGCATCTTAGTCATTTACCCCCACCGGAGGACCTCATATATAAACTTGGTGGAAGGGTTGTGGCAACCACCTCTTGGGCTTTAGGGTTTTCTTTTGCTCTTAGCATTTTATCTTTTTAGCTACCTATTTTCTCTAGGACTAGCTTGAGAGCCTCATGGTGAGATCTTTGGAGAGGGTTGGACGCTAGGGAGGCAAGTTAGACCTTGTATGAATCTTTCCTTTGATGTGTAGAAGATTCGGCGTGGTTCCTCTAGTGTTTTTGGTTTTCTCTCCCGATTTCCTTTTTGGTGATTTTCAGAGTCTTTTTCATGGCGAATTTATCTTGGTTGATTTGAGGCCTTCCCTTTGTGGATTTGTTGCGGGATGCACACATGAGCCCCTTGTGGTTCTTTCTTGGTGATCCCCCTTCCAAATCTGTGGGTTTAGGTGCTCAAATTTGGGGTTTTCTTTGTGTTCCGGGAAGTGGTGTTCTTGGTATTCATTCTTCGATTCCTCTTGATTTATTGGATCTTTGGGGATGATGTATTAGGAATGGCTTGTCCATGAGGTGTTACGCCTATCCCCAAAGCTTTACTCGAATCTGTGGAGCAAATTAGGAGATCGGGGCATCAGAAGGAGGGAGTTGACTCGCGGGTGGAGTTCATCCCGAGCTGCCAGGGCGGTACCGGATTGACCGGTGCAGGCCTGTTGTGGCTTTTCTCGTGGAGTTCATCACCAGAGTGTTGGTTGTTCTCGTGGCTTGCTGCTGTTTCAATCCCGTGCAGGTTTGACCTTTGGAGATCGAGTTCTTGTGTTTTTGAGTTTCTGAGCCAGACCGGTCTAATCAGTGCAGGGGACCGGTCAGACCGGTGCAGGGCTCCCAGGGGAAACTCAGCTGTTTCTTGGTTGGTTCTTGCTACTTGATCGCAGAGTGCTTCTGGTGGAAGTTTGGGTATAGAGTGTTTCGGTGTGTTCAAGTTTTGGTGTGGTTTTCTCTAGCCTGGTTAGGTTCTGGAGTTCTCCTTGTTGTTCCACATCTTAGAATTGCCATCTAGGTTTGCTGGGCAAGTTTGAGAGATTTCAGAGCAGTTTGGTCCTGATTGGTATGATCGGTGTCAGGGACCGGTCTGACTGGTGGCTAGTGTTGCTGCTCGAGTTTGTGTTCCGCTGCGTGATCGAGTAGCTTGGGTGTGTGGCTACCTCCTAGGTCCAGTACCACTCTGGTGGATACATGGATTTGGCTAGCAGAGTGTCGAGGACTCCGAAGTTGCGTTTGGGATCATAGGCCAAGTTCGTCTCTTCGGAGAAGAATTTTTATCGGCTCCCATTCACTCCCCCCTCTCTAGTCACCATTCTAGTCCTTCAATTTGTATCAGAGCCAGATACGGATCATTGAGACCTTGACCAGTTGAGATCCAAAGATTGCGGACTACGGGAAGGGTTCGGGTCCTCCCCACTTCGATGGGAAGAACTACCAGATGTGGGAAGGGTGTGTAACGACCCGGGTTTTCAAAAAGGGAAAACCTGTCAACCTGCTCACGTGATAGTCCCTGGATCAAACGCTATCACGCACAAACATCCATCACAGATAAATATCACAACCATACAATGAAATAAAGCGTCAGAGTACGAATATTATTATTATTACATGTCCTGAATGATCGGAGTACATCAATACACACCTCTTGGCGGAATAACATGAATAAGAGCCTACACAGCGGTAGCTAGCTTCCAAAAGGTGTCTCCATCTTTATTCATCTCTCCCACAGGCATCCTTGAGCGAAGCATCGTGCCCCTCAGTCGTACCATCCATCGGCGTTATTGTCGAAGTCTGAATCGTACCCTACAAGCTCAGGGGCTATCCCCAAGGATCGGGATAGGTCCACATCACCAACCGTATGCAAGCTTTTAAGTGGCCTACTTCTAAGGGTAAAGTAAAGAACAAGGTAGTGGCTGGATTTTCCTAAGTAGCAATAGTAACAATATAAAGAGTAACATCTCCATAATCCCACCAATTCCCATATCACTCATCAGCAAACGGTTACACTTGGTCAACCCAGATCACCGTCACCAGAACCTATCTCCATCTAGGGTCGGTGCGAGAACTCCCACTCCTCGCAGCTCAATGATCGCACCTGGATCCGCGAGGCAGAGGGAGCAACTCTCCTCTCCCCGAGTACAACCACGTCTCACCATACACTCTCATCCTATAAGGGGGAGGTAGAAATCCCAAAATGTAAGAGTCGGAGTAAACAACGGGCATGTCCATAACCGAGGACGCGGCTATACGTATAGATCTAAACTCTGCAGTGCGTGTACACCAGTACCCAACTCGGAATAGCACCCGGACGGTGTACGGCCGACCGAGCCTACCCAACTGAACGAACACCTAGGAGTTAAGATTCCATCCTGCATCCGGGTCTCGATGCGGTCCCTCGCAAAGGACCAACCCAGAACTGTGAATATGCCCCCGTGTGGCCACACGGGGAGCGCCCAAAAGGGAAGGGACTTCACCCTATACCCTCTCACTGATACCCTCTATCCTGCTAGCAGGTATGGCATCACACTTACTAGAGTCGAAACGGCCGTATCCCCACTCTCGGCGAGGTGGTGTGTACGAAAGTCCCGTGTAACAAAGCGACATACTCGGTTTCAGACCGGGGTGAGCTCCTATCCTCCAAGTCATCACAAAAACCCCAACACCTGTGCTCCTAAAACAGTGTACCCACCATAGGTACCAAACTGGGCATCGCCCGAGAAGACGATCCCTGGCCCTCGATCCCGGATCGGGTTGTCTTGAGCTCACCCCCGCCAAGCATCCCAAAAACACATTCTCCTGCCGGTTTTTCCCCACACACGCCAAGAATACTACCACATAAATCCCAACACATGCACAGCGAAGCTCAGCGTATAATCACACATAAATATAGTAGTAGTAGTAGGTCAATCAAGGACAAGGTATTCAAAAAGGGTAGTGCAAGGGTTTCATCATATCCATCATCATGCATAAGTAAAGTGCTAGCAGTTCTAAAGCAATGCCAAATGGGAATTCAAAGTAGGTCGGGTGTGAACCTGGGAGCGGGTAGTCGTCATAGCCGAGGTCATCGTCATAGTCCTGGTTCAACTCCGCGGCGAGGCGAAGGCGCGTGTGCGTGCGCGGTCGCGTCGGTGGGTGTGCGAGCACGGAGAACCCCCAAAGGTAGGGCCTTTCCTTCCCTTTCTTGCTCGTGCGAGCACAGATGGCAAACCAGTGGCCATGGCCACGACGACGCAGTGAGCAAGGCGGCGGGGTTCACCAGCGATCAAAGAGGTAGAGGGACAGGGCCAAGCGGTGAGCACGCGCGTTGACGACGGCAGCGGCACCTGTAGGCATAAGGCTTGGTGTTAAGGCCGGCAACACAGGCGACGACGGTCTGCGGTGATAGCACAGTGCGTGCGTAGGCGTTCACGGGGTCAAGGCTGGGTCTTTTCCCCCTCGGCACGAAGGCCAGCTCCACAGACGAGATGGGAACGACGGGCTCACCTGAAGACCCCTGGTCGACGTGCAGAGCGGCGGGGAAGAGAGACGGAGCAGGACGGCGGCGGCACGGGCTGGAGCAAAGGAAGCAGAGCAGGCGGCGTGGTACTTGGCTTCGCGGTGAACAAGTGCTCTACGGGCGGCCTCCGGCTTCACGGTGATGACGGCCTCCCCGCCTCCTTCTCCTCCCCCTCCTTCTTCTTCCTCACAAGCGGCTGCAGAAACAGGGGAAAACCCCAGGGGCGGATTAGGTTTAGGGCGCAGGCGCGGCCGCGGCGGTGCTTATAAGGGTGAGCGCGCAGCCTGTGGGTGGTTGGATGTGCGGCGCTGAGGAGGCACGCATCCACGGCCTCACCACGAGCGCGTACGGCGAGCTCGCCGAGCTGGCGGTCAATGGATTGGCGCGGCGCAGTGGAAAGGGGGGAAAAGGGGAAAAGAGAGCGGCGAGGTGGCGGATGACCGGTGGGTCCCGCGTGACGGCGAGAGAAAGAAAGGGAAGGCGCGCGTGGGCTTGCTGGGCCGCGGATTCGTTGGGCCGGGGAAGTGCGGGGGCGTGCGTTGTGCGCGGGAAGAGAACTGGAGGGCCTCTGGTGGACTTCTACAGATGGACTAGAGGCCCAAGCCTGGGTTGGTTCCCCTCCCCTTTTCTTTTATCTAAAACCGTTTTTCTAATTTGATTCAAATTTGAATTTGAGTTCAAATTTGAATCCCACTCAAATAAATCCAAATAAAAACCAAATAAACTCCAAGGTTCTCACACTAGCATTTTATATTTCCTAGAAATTTTTATTTTGCTCACAAATAAATCTAGGAATTTAGGAGAGAATTTAGAAGACATCCTTATTTAATTTATCTAGCACTCAAACAATTAACCAAAAAATTTTAAATCCTCATTTTCATAAATAACATTTCATAATAAAATTTCGGGATGTTACAGACTCCCCCCCTCAAAAGAATCTCGTCCTCGAGATTAAGAACTTACCTCCGTCTCGTAGAGGTGTGGGTACTTCTCCTTCAAGACCTATTCTTTCTCCCGCGTCGTTTCTCGCTCGGTGTGATTGCTCCAAAGCACCTTGCAGAAGCCAGTGGTGGTACTTCTTGTAGCTTTCTCGGCCCGATCCAGTATCTTTACCAGGTACTCCAAGTACTCCAGATTGTCTTGCAAGTCGATAGCATCGGTGGAGACATGCTTGTTAAGCTTCGGGTTGAGGCATCTCCAGAGTTGCGATATGAGGAACACAGGATGCACTCCGGCAAGATCAGGTGGTAACTCCAGCCTATATGCAAGTTTCCCCACCTTTGCCACAATTTGGTAGGGTCCAACAAACCTCGGGGCTAGCTTCACATGGAACCTCTTCGTGCCTCTAAGTGGTGACACTCTCAGGAGGACGTAGTCACCCACTTCGAAGGAGATATCCCTTCGCTTAGGATCAGCGTAGCTCTTCTGCCTGCTTTGAGCTATCTTCAGATTCTCTCTCACCTTAGCCACATTCTCCTCAGCTTCAACAATGGAAGCAGGACCGAAGAAGGTCCTCTCCCCCACCTCAGACCACATCAACAGGGTCCTACACTTTCTGCCATACAGAGCTTCAAAGGGTGCCATTTGCAAACTTGCCTGAAAGCTGTTGTTGTAAGAGAACTCGGCGTAGGGCAGACTCTTCTCCCAATCATTGCTGTAAGTCAACACACAAGCTCTCAGAAGATCTTTGAGAATCTGATTCACCCGTTCTGTCTGTCCATCAGTCTGAGGTTGAAATGTCGTACTGTAGTCCAAGTGTGTGCCCATGGAATCATGCAGACTCTTCCAGAACTGAGTGGTGAACTGAGCACCACGATCGGACACAATGCTACGAGTTGCTCCGTGCAACCTCAGGATGTGCTCTACGTAAAGATCAGCTAACTGACTCACACTGAACCTATTCTTCACCGGTATGAAGTGTGCTACCTTGGTCAAACGATCCACAATCACCCAAATCAAGTCATTTCCCTTCTGAGTACGGGGTAAACCTACCACGAAGTCTATGTTGATATCATCCCATTTCCATTGAGGTATCTCAAGTGGCTGTAGCAATCCGGTGGGTCTCTGATGTTCCGCCTTCACTCTTTGGCATGTGTCACATCGGACAACATACTCGGTGATATCCTTCTTCATATTCTCCCACCAGAATCGACACTTCAGGTCTTGGTACATCTTGGTGCAACCGGGGTGAATAGAGTACCGAGAATCGTGGGCTTCCTTCAAAATCGTCTTCCGAATCTCCTCACCACTAGGCACACATATGCGATCTTTCAACCACAACGTGCCTTGCTCATCAATGTGGTAGTAGGGGCCTTACCTCTCATCAGAAGATCTTTCACTTCTTCAATTTCTGGACACTTCTTCTGGGCTTGCCTGATTTGATCTTCCAGATCGTACTTCACCCTCAACTCATTGAGTTGTCCCTTCTCGACGATGTCGAGCTTCAATCTCTCCATCTCCTTGTACAACTCTGGCTATTTCTCGTGCACCATCAGGTTGTTGCAATAGCTTCTTCGGCTCAAAGCATAGGCCACAACATTCGCTTTGCCCGGGTGGTAGTGAATGTCGAGGTCATAGTCCTTTATTAATTCTAGCCATCTCCGTTGCCTCAAGTTCAACTCTGACTGGGTGAAGATATACTTCAGACTCTTGTGATCCGTGTAGATATCACATTTGTTGCCCATCAAGTAGTGCCTCCATATCTTCAAAGGATGAACAACAGCTGCTAACTCGAGGTCATGTGTGTCATGTAGTTCTCTTTGTGCTTCCAAAGCTGTCTTGAAGCGTAAGCAATCACCTTGCCTTCTTGCATCAGCACACAACCAAGACCCTACCTCGAAGCATCACAGTACACCACAAAGTCCTTGTTGTCATCGGGAAGCGTCAACACAGGAGTTGTGGTGAGTCGGGTCTTGAGCTCTTGGAAGCTTGCTTCACACTTCTCTGACCATACGAAAGGCGTGTTGTTCTTCAGCAACTCGGTCATTGGCTTCGCAATCTTGGAGAAGTTCTCGATGAAACGGCGGTAGTACCCTGCCATTCCGAGAAAACTCCTGATTTCTGTCACTGTCTTGGGTGACTGCCACTTTGACACAGCTTCGATCTTCGAGGGATCAACTGCAACTCCCTCTCCTAACAACACATGCCCAAGGAAAGCCACTTCTTCTAGCCAGAACTCGCACTTGCTTAACTTGGCATACAACTGATTCTGCCTCAGCTTCTCCAGCACTATCCTCAGATGCTCTTCATGTTCTTCAGCAGTTTCCAAGAAGACCAAGATGTCATCAATGAAAACCACGACAAACTTGTCTAACTCATCCATGAACACCTTGTTCATCATGTTCATGAAGTAAGCTGGGGCGTTCATAAGACCGAACGATATGACAGTGAACTCATACTGCCCGTACTGGGTCACAAACGTTGTCTTGTAGATGTCCTCGGGGCGAATCTTCATCTGATGATAGCCTGATCGAAGGTCAATTTTGCTGAAGTACTTTGCCTTCCTCAACTGATCGAGCAGATCATCAATGTGTGGCAACAGGTACTTGTTCTTGATGGTTACCACATTAAGAGCACGGTAATCGACGCACAACCAATGCGTCCCATCCTTCTTCGGTACAAACATCACCGGTGAAGCCCAAGGTGATGCACTTGGTCGGATGTACCCCTTCTGTCGGAGAGCTTCTAATTCCTCCTTCAGCATTGCCAGCTCTAACTTGCCCATTCTGTAAGGACTCTGTGCCACGGGTGCTGTACCTGGCACAAGGTTGATCATGAACTCCACATCACTGTCTGGTGGTAAGCCCGGTAGATCATCTAGAAACACATTGGGGTACTCACAAACCACTAGAACATTGGCCACTATCTTTGTAGTGAGGTTGTACACAGCTGGTACATCTCGTGACTTCAGCAGCTTGAACGTGATCTTCATCCCCTTGGGGTGTATCAGGGTCACTTGTCGGGGTGACGAGGAGATTACTCCCTTGTGTGCGGTGATCCAATCCATGCCCAGAATAACATCAAACCCATTGGACTTCAGCACGGTTAGATCTCCAAGGAACTGTGACCCTTGATGAACATTTCCACACCTTTGCATAGCAAGGTGCACCTGATATCTCCGAGCGGCGAGCTCGTCACAATAGGTTTTGGTCAAAGAGTCACGGGGAGAGACAATTTGTTTACAAAGTTAGAGGACACATAGGAACTAGTTGCACCAGTATCGAAAAGAATCAAAGCTTTTGCACCACAAACTAAAAACTCACCGATCACGACTTCAGGAGCGTCGGCAGCCTCCTCCTCAGTCAGGAGGTTGAGCCTCCCGCGGTCAGCGGTCAGCTGGGGAGTAGCCTGAGGTGGCCTCCCTCCTGGAGCTGGTGCCCTGGTAGGTGTAGCAGCAGTCTTCTTGCTGGGGCACTCGTACGACTTGTGGCCTTGCTTGCCACAGGCGTAGCACGTAGGTGTGAAACCTCTGGTGCCGGGTCTTGACGTGCTCTGCTGCAGGCGGTTGTAGCCACCACCCTGCTGCTGGTAGTTGGAGCTCCTTCCTCCAGGGTACGGTGCACGGCTTCCTTCGAAGCCACGTCCGGGCTGGTTGTTCCCTGGGTGGTAGCTCCCTCTCAGCAGGTTGCTCTGCCCACTCCTCGGCCTCTGGAAGGATCGGTCACCATGGTCCCGATCTCCCATCCTCTTCTTGCCTTTCATACGCTCTTCATGCCCCCTTCTTTCTTCCTCGAGCGCGATAGCCCTGTTCACCAGGTGGCGAAGGGACTTGTGCTCACTGGCCTTCAAGCCCTGGCAGAGACCATGGTGGAGGCCTCACAGAAACCAGAACTGCTTCTTGTCATCGATGTTGGTGTCATTGGGGGCATAGCGCATCATCTTCATGAAGTACCTCTCGTACTCCTCCACCCTCATCGCACCCTGAGTCATGGTGCGGAACTCCTGAGCCTTCTAACTCATGAGCTCCCTCGGTAGGTACTGCTCGCGGAACACCTCACAGAACTCCAGCCAAGTGATGATGGCTGGGTTCAGGTGGCTGTCGGAGTAGTTGTCCCACTAAGACTTGGCAGGACCCTCGAGCTGGTGGACGGCGAGAGCCACACACTCTTCATTGGTGTAGGTGGTGAGGTCGAGCTTCGTCTCGATCACGCGGAGCCAGTCGTCGGCTTCGAGAGGATCATCCGAGTAACTGAAGGTAGGAGCCTTCAGGCAGAGGAACCTCTCGATCTTCTTGGCGAAGTCCTCCTCCGGCAGGATGTTGCGGTTCCCACCGTTGACTCAGTTCTCGACGGCTTCAGCCATCCTCTGCATCAGCTGAGTCTGAGCGGCCATCACCTCAGCCAGGTTAGGCGGTGGCAGTGCTTCTCCACGGCCACGACCACGCCCACAACCCTGGGGAGCTGGTGCCGGCTCAGGTTCTCCTTCAGCTTCTTCCTCCCTTTCTTCAGCATCGCCTTGTCCGATGGGCGGAGGCGGTGGTGGTGGCACCACAATGCCTCGACCACATCCTCGGACGGGTGCGTGTCCATGACCACGAGCGCGTCCACACCCACATGCGGGAGCGCGGCCACATCCACGGCCACGGACTGGCAGGGCTTGTTCTTCCTCGGCTTTGGCCTCCTCGAGGCGTGCCAACAGACGTCCTGACCTCCTGATGGACATCTTACTGAAAACATGACCAAGGGCAAAGGAAACTTTAGATACGTCTCTCACCAACAAATTGAGTCTGATATACAAGCATGAAAATATTTCAACTAATATAATTCCAACACTCAAAGGGAAAAAGCAATAAGAACGATTAACTCCATTAAGACCAAACAATCAGCATCCATTATGAGTACATAAGTTCCCTCGAGGCTGACTCAAGCCTTAGAGGTCACACACAGCAGCGATCCAATATAGCATTACATGATCTCAAAAAGGGGTGTGCACATCTAGGTGTGAAAAGACTCATAACTCCACATGCACCGGAACAGACTCTCGGCTGCATGGATCAACTCATGGTAGCTACCTATATTACAACTCTACTCTTATTAGCATGATCTCGCTCCAGGACACTACTCGGTGCGAGCCCTCTTGTACCTCACGGGGCAACGGTCCTCCTCGGGGAAGTCTCTGGGGAACATCCGTGTCAGCATGGCGTGAGCAGCCCTCACCTCCTGGGTCTCAACCGGAGTGGGCATGTCAGCCATCGAACAAAGGTGTAGCTTGAGGGCAGACAGGTGCAGCTTGAAGGTCTCCTTGCGGATCGCCCACTGGTCCTCTGCAGGCAGATGACTGTTGAGCTCGTGAAGCTCGTCCACGTGAACCGAGTCAGCGTCCTCCCAAGTCCTCAGCATCCTCTTGCACATGTCCAGCAGGAACACGGAGGTCCTGGTGAGTGTAGTGAAGTTGGCGGTGTTGGAGTACTGGTCCTGCACAAGCTCGGCCACCTTGGCCTTCTCATGAACGAGACTGCGTCCTTGTGAGGCGAGCAGTGCATCCTTCTAGTTCAGCTTGTCGAAAAGGCGGGTGAACCTGGCCTCCTGCTTGCGTAGATCCTCCTTGGCGTAGATCATCTCCTCTCGAGCGGACACTCTCTCTGCCTCTGCTCGCACCACCAAAGAGTTGGCGTGGTGTAGCCCATGCTTGAGCTGCTCGACTCGCTAGCGTAGGGTACGATTCTCCATGACCAAACTCTGGCAGCGGGGCTGAAGCTCACGGAACTCCAGCGTAGTGTGCTCAAGTCTGCTGAAGAGTCCACTCGTCTGCTCGCTCAGTCGGCGGGCGTGAGTGTCGAGGTCCACGAGGTAGCTCCCTGTGGTGACGAGCGTGTCATCAGACTCGCGCAGAGGAGCCTAGACTACCTCCTTCTCGTAGAGTGCCGAAGGGTCAGGCAGTCTGTTCACGATCGGAGCCACTCTGTAGTAGTCCTGGGGGATCAGCCGTAGGTCTCCTGTCCTGTAGACGTCACAGTACCTAGCCAATAGGTGGCGAAGTACGTGGCTGCAGGCGGTGTCAACAGCGTTCCTGACGTTGAGTCCTGTGCTGTGCTCGAGCATCCTGGGGAAGTCTGGACGCGCCGGGTGGGGTAGGATGGCCACTGTGCAAAGAACCAGTGGTCCTGACAGAGTGCGGACGTCCTCGACGCGGTAGGTGACGTGCGTAGGGGGAATCCCTAGCCTGAGGACGACCTGGTCCACCCAACGAGCAATTCCCTCCATGTGCTCTGAAAGGAGCTCTACCTCCTGTCGGGCCATTTCCTGTGACACAGAAGAAATTTCTAGTTAGCGCAGGTGAGATAGAACTTTTCAAAGAAGGATAAGTTTTGTAATATATGCCAAGAATTGTATATAGCAAGAGAGACCGTTTAGAGTCCTAATTTCTATCGACCATTTCTAAGGGCATGTACTACGGTCAAGTACGGCTCTGATACCATCTGTAATGACCCAGGTTTTCAAAAAGGGAAAACCCGTCAATCTGCTCTCGTGATAGTCCCTGGATTAGACGCTATCACGCACAGACATCCATCATAGGTAAATATCACAACCATACAACGAAATAAAGCATCAGAGTACGAATATTATTATTATTATTATTATTATTACATGTACCGAATGATCGGAGTACATCAATACATGCCTCTTGGCGGAATAACATGAATAAGAGCCTACGCAGCGGTAGCTAGCTTCCAGAAGGTGTCTCCATCTTTATTCATCTCTCCCACAGGCATCCTTGAGTGAAGCATCGTGCCCCTCAGTCGTACCATCCATTGGCGTTATTGTCGAAGTCTGACTTGTACCCTGCAAGCTCAGGGGCTATCCCCAAGGATCGGGATAGGTCCATGTCACCAACCATATGCAAGCTTTTAACTGGCCTACTTCTAAGGGTAAAGTAAGGAACAAGGTAATGGCTGGGTTTTCCTAAGCAGCAATAGTAACAACATAAAGAGTAACATCTCCATAATCCCACCAATTCCCATATCACTCATCAGCAAACGGTTACACCAGGTCAACCCAGATCACCGTCACCAGAACCTATCTCCATCTAGGGTCAGTGCGAGAACTCCCACTCCTCGTACCTCAATGACCGCACTCGGATCCGCGAGGCAGAGGGAGCAACTCTCCTCTCCCCGAGTACAACCACAACTCACCATACACTCTCATCCTATAAGGGAGAGGTAGAAATCCCAAAACGTAAGAGTAGGAGTAAACAACGGGCATGTCCATAACCGAGGATGCGGCTATACGTATAGATCTAAACTCTGTAGAGCATGTACACCAGTACCCAACTCAAAATAGCACCCGGACGGTGTACGGCCGACCGAGCCTACCAACCCGAACGAACACCTAGGAGTTACGATTCCATCCTGCATCTAGGTCTCGATGTGGTCCCTCGCAAAGGACCACCCCAGAACTGTGAACATGCCCCCGTGTGGCCACACGGGGATTGCCCAAAAGGGAAGGGACTTCACCCTATACCCTCTCACTGATACCCTCTATCCTGCTAGCAGGTATGGCATTGCACTTGCTAGAGTCGAAACGGCCCTATCCCCACTCTCGGCAAGGTGGTGTGTACGAAAGTCCCGTGTAACAAAGCGACCCACTCGGTTTCAGACCGGGGCGAGCTCCTATCCTCCAAGTCATCACAAAAACCCCAACACATGTGCTGCTAAAACAGTGTACCCGCCATAGGTACCAAATTGGGCATCGCCCGAGAAGACGATCCCTGGCCCCCGATCCCGGATCGGGTTGTCTTGAGCTCACCCCCGCCATGCATCCCAAATACACCTTCTTCTGCCGGTTTTTCCCCAGACATGCCAAGAATACTACCACATAGATACCAACACATGCACAACGAAGCTCAGCATATAATCACGCATAAATATAGTAGTAGTAGGTCAATCAAGGACAAGGTATTTAAAAAGGGCAGTGCAAGGGTTTCATCATATCCATCATCATGCATAAGTAAAGCGCTAGCAGTTCTAAAGCAATGCCTAATGGGCATTCAAAGTAGGTCGGGCGTGAACCTGGGAGTGGGTAGTCGTCATAGCCGAGGTCGTCGTCGTAGTCCTGGTTCAGCTGTCCGACTCCGGCTGCTCCTAGATTCATAAAACAATAAATAAACATGGCTGCTATTTGCAATAACTCCAAGAGGAAAAACAATTAAGACCCAAAAAGAGGCAAACTCTAGCCTGGTGCGGAGTTTGACATTTCAGAAGATTTTCAGAAAAGGTTTTGTATTTTTCGGAGTTAAAACGGACTTACTATGAATTTCCAAAGAGAAAATATATTTCTAAAAATAAAATTAGCATATACAATATTGCAAACTTTAGGCTAGCTATAGGGTATCTTTTGCTGACTCGAACAAAGCTAAAAGCCAGCTATTGGTCAGCTCCTGCTATCCACGTGGCTGCCACGCGCGGCTTAAAGCCATCACCAGCTCACGTGGCAGCCTGCGTGGCTGCGCGCGTGGCGCAGCGCAGCTGATCCCAGGGCGGATCGCTGCGGCGTCGCGTTGTGCAGGCGAGCGTGTGGCTCAGCCGTGGGTGGCCGCCCGCACAAGATCCCAGCAGATCTTTCGTGGCGACGCGTGTATGTGTGCGTGTGTGTGGTACAAAACCCCAGGGGTTTAGGGCGGCGCCGGTACGTGTTCGATGGAAAGCCCCAGAGGAGCTTCGGCGCGGCAAAGCTCGCCGGCGGCGAGGTGTGCAGGGGGTTGGCCAACAAATGGCATGGCTCGACTCGGGGGTCCCTTGCACATCGATCCATGCCAAGAAAAGCGGCACCTTGGGCCGGAGCAGAGCTCGACGGCGGCGGCGCCCGCGGCGGCGCAGCACTGAAGGTCACCGGTGCGAGCGCGTGGATGCGCAAAGGCACCGGTGTGCGCGAAAATTGGGGCTTTGCCCCTTGCTCAAGTGCTCAACACCGGTTGGAATGAGGCGGCGCTCTGGCCGGCGTGCACGACGGCGATGAGCAGGGCTCCGCGGCGAGGCGGAGGCACGTGTGCATGCGCGGTCGCGTCGGTGGGTGTGCTAGCACGGAGAACACAAAAGGCAGGACCTTTCCTTCCCTTTCTTGCTCGTGCGTGCACGAATGGCAAACCGGCGGCCATGGCCATGGTGGCGCAGCGAGCAAGACGGCGGGGATCACCAGCGATCAAAGAGGTAGAGGGACAGGGCCAAGCAGTGAGCGCGTGCGCATTGACGACGGCAGCGGCACCTGCAGGCGTAAGGCTCGGTGTGAAGGCCGGCAACACAGGCGACGGCGGTCTGCGGCGGCAGCACGGTGTGTGCGTAGGCATTCCCGGGGTCAAGGCTGGGTCTTTTCCCCCTCGGCACGAAGGCCGGCTCCACAGACGAGAAGGGAACGACAGACTCACCTGAAGACCCCTGGTCGACGTGCAAAGCGGCGGGGAAGAGAGACGGAGCAGGATGGCGGCGGCACGGGCTGGAGCAGAGGAAGCAGAGCAGGCGGCACGGTACTTGGCTTCACGGCGAACAAGTGCTCTATGGGCGGCCTCCGGCTTCACGGCGACGACGGCGATCCCACGGACGGCCTCCCCACCTCCTTCTCCTCCCCCTCCTTCTTCTTCCTCACGAGCGGCGGCGGAAACAGGGGAAAACCCCAGGGGCGGATTAGGTTTAGTGCGCGGTTGCGGCGGTGCTTATAAGGGCGAGCGCACGGCCTGTGGGTGGTTGGATGTGCGGCGCTGAGGTGGCGTGCATCCACGGCCTCACCACGGGCGCGTACGGCGAGCTCGCCGAGCTGGCGCTCGCCGGATTGGCGCGGCGCAGTGGAAAGGAGGGAAAAGGGGAAAAGAGAGCAGCGAGGTGGCGGATGACCGGTGGGTCCCGCGTGTCAGCGAGAGAAAGAAAGGGAAGGCGCGTGTGGGCTAGCTGGGCCGCGGATTCGTTGGCCGGGGAAGTGCGGGGGCGTGTGTTGTGCGCGGGAAGAGAACTGGAGGGCCTCCGGTGGACTTCTACAGATGGACTAGAGGCCCAAGCCTGGTTTGGTTCCCCTCCCCTTTTCTTTTATCTAAAACCCTTTTTCTAATTTGAGTTCAAATTTGAATCCCACTCAAATAATTCCAAATAAACTCCAAGGTTCTCACACTAGCATTTTATATTTCCTAGAAATTTTTATTTTGCTCAAAAATAAATCTAGGAATTTAGGAGAGAATTTAGAAGACATCCTTATTTAATTTATCTAGCACTCAAACAATTCACCAAAAATTTTTAAATCCTCATTTTCATAAATAACATTCCGTAATAAAATTGCGGGATGTTACAGGCCGGATGGGCGCGTTCATGTGAGGAAAGGGTTAGTTGATTTGGGACGTGATGGTTGACGAGAACTATGTCATACCGGACTCGTTCATTTTGCCCGGGACTAGGGATATGTCCGATGCCAACAACAAGGCCGTGGACTATCTCCATCATGCTCTCTGTGCATCTGAATTCAGTAGGGTGTACGGGGAGAAGTTGGCACATCGGATATGGACCCAGTTGAGGAATGCCCATGGTGGAAACAGTCAGGTGAAGGCGTGTCGCATTGTGACCTACCTGAGAGATTACGAGAATTTCACTCATCTCCCCGGAGAGTCTGTGGATGATGCCATGTTTGAGCGCTTCACGCTGATTGTGAACAACATGAGAGCCAACATCACCCAGCTCCCATACAACAATCATGATAGAGCTATCAAGCTCTTACACGCGCTGGATCTCGATGTATGGAGTGCAAAGGTTGAGGCTATTCAGGAGTCTAGTGTGTATGAGACCCTGACAGTGGATGAGCTGTTCTCTAAGGTCAAGTCATCCGAGTTGGACGGTGACCTGAGAGCCAAGAAGGGCAAGGGCCCTACTGATGATAGTCCGGCTCTTGTCTTAGGATCGAGAACTAATGCTAATCACTCTTCTTAGATGTTTTCTCTGTCTGGTCTTGCTTCTTTGCCAGATGAGGAGTTCGAGGTGCTAGATGATGAGGATCTTGCTTTGCTGAGCAAGAGGTTTGGGTGCCTGAATGAGAATAGGAAGAACTTCAGGAGGAACTCAGGGACGTGCTACAAGTGTGGGAAGCACGGGCACTTCATCACCAAGTGTCCCAAGGGAGATGAGCACAAGATCGATCATAAGAAGCCCGAGTACAAGAAGGAGTGCAAGCAAGAGTACAAGCATCACCCGAAGGCCAAGTACAAGCAGAGCGAGCACAAGCATAGATCCCGGAACCACCACTCCAAGTACAAGAGCGGGGACGAGTACAAGGGCAAGAAAAAGGGAGGCTACCTCAAGAAGAAGTTGAGAGTGATGGTGGCCGGTGCGAGTGACGTGGACACTTCTTCTTCCTGCTACACCACGTCAAGCTCCAGCAGTGAAGATGAAGGAAGGCACAAGGGCAAGAGGAACATGAGCAAGAACTTCAATGGGCTGAGCTTCATGGCGGCGAGTGGCTTCTGCGGCATGGCACACAGTTCGGGTAGCAAGAAGAGCAACAAGGACGACTCGGACTCTGACTCTGAGGATGAGGTACTTCCACCCACCATTGACTCGTTGCTTGAGGAGAATGCTACTCTGAATGAATTGCTAGATGTTGGAGATCAATTTCCATCAACCTAGCCATGAGTTTACCTTCAATGTTGGTATTAATTTGATATTCACACTAACAATCCTTACCCACATTATATGTCAAGTTCGCACTCGTGCATGGTTTTTAGAGTTTATTGTTTACACAGGAATTAAGAGCCTAAATGAGGACTTTCGGGTAAAGTTCATCGAGCACTTTACAAGAAGATCATGAAGCCTGGCACAAGTCAAGGCACAAGATGAACATGACTCCAAATGAGCCAGCGTGGGAACCTTGCAAGGAAGACCACGTCGGAGTTTCGGAGCTTGGCTCAAGAACAAGGTAGGATCCTGGTGGTGATCTTGTTCATGTAAACGTTCATGGTGAAGTCTTTATGAATCCGATTTCTAGCAATAAAGTGCCTTCTTTTATGATTCTTGTTCTTGCTTGGATGTGTTTCTTACTCAATCTATTCTCGAGATAGATTGCATGGCATGTTCTTGTAGCCGTGGTGGCTAGAGGTGCGTACCGATCTACCAAGTAGTTGAACGCATTCCTTGTGAGCGTGCTCTAAGATTCAACCGCGAAGAAAGGGAAACATCGTGACAGGATGTTGACACCGAGTACGGCGGGACAACTTAGGGGGTTTGACCGAATGTCAAGGTTTAAAGACGCTTTTTATGAGATTCATTTGGTTTTCTTCATCTATCTTGTTCGGAGCTACAACATAAGCATGATCTAGGCTCTCTAGACCAGTTATCTCTATGCTTTCTCTCGCTACCTTTTGTGTTTTAGTAGATTAGATGCATTCAAAACCTCTTCAAGATGAAAGTGTTTTCTCAGTTATTAGATTGAGTCTTGCGTTGCACATGTTCCACAGATTCGATACCTTGGGTGATACTCGAGGGAAAAAGGTACTACATGATCCGTAAGCTTGCAGTGAACCTTGGCGCGTTATTGAACCGTCAACAAGCCCTTTTTCTGGAGCCATTGCCGGTGAACAAGTAATCAAGATCCAATCTAGTATCTCGTTTGTAAGTATTTTTAGTTTCCTTTTTCATTTTCTTTTGCATCTATTAAACTTTGATCATCCTCAAAAACCAATCTAATCAAATTTTTGACTAACTTTTTGTTTATAGTTTTCTCTTTTTTAGATATTTTGTATATTTTGTTTATCGCTAACCCTAACAGGAGATGGACAGCTACCTCTCCAACAAACCAAAAAATTTTGTGGATGATCCAGAAAAACTTTACAAGAAAAGGAGACGTGAAGCATGAGCTAGGAAGCTAGAGATTGTAGATCCAAAAGCTGAGGCCGAAGGATCGTCGGGATCTCCGAAGGAATCACCACCTCCAAGTCCGAAGAAGGAATCACCACCTCCGAGTCCAAAGGGAGATCAACCTCAACCACCACCAATGGCACAACCGAAAAGCAAGATTGGGGAGCTATGCATCCCAGAGCTCGTTGATCTACCAATCATCAATCTAGCTGACATTGGAAGACCGTTCGAGATCAAGACTTCAACCATCCACATCATGCAACATTCACCTTTCACCGGTAAAGAGGATCCTAACCTTCACATTCAAGCATTCATTCAACTTTGTCAAACATTCACAATGGAAGGGTTGGATCAAAATCAATTGAGGACGAGGCTCTTTCCATTCTCGCTACTTGAAAAAGCCTTGCAATGGTTCTACACTTTACCAGTGGAGGTGGTGCAAAATTGGGAAGTATTGATGAGAGCTTTCATGAAGGAGTATTATTCGCCGAGTCAGACTCAAAGCTTGCGTAACAAGATTGCAACATTTGCTCAATATCCAACGGAGACTATCGCGGAAGCTTTTGAGCATTTCAATGAGTACACCCGAGCTGTGCCACGTCACAAGTTCCTGAAGGAGGACCTCATTCAAAAGTTCTATCAAGGGCTCAATTTAGCATCAAGGACCTGTGGGACATGGGTACCCTAGGGTCCCCACTGACCAGTCTCACGGCCGTCCCCGACAAGTGGGTCCAGCCCACCAGAAGACCAACCGACCTGACAGTGGGCCCAACAGACCTGATCTGTGGCCCACACGACCTCCTAAAGACCCTGTCCAGAACGACTATAAGACTTGGCGTGGAAGACAAGACAGCGGTGGATCCGACAGGCAGTCCTAGGTATATGGAAATAGTTGTAATCAACTAGACTTAGGTCTCTTGGTCGTAACCGACCAGGAGTCTGGGCACCGACCTTGTCTGCTGGCCAATATAAAGCAGGCAGGGCGACCCCTGATGTACAACATCCCAATCAATCAATCACCACCGACAACTGGACATAGGGTTTTACTCTCCAGAGGCCCGAACCAGTATAAACTCGCCGTCTTCCGTGTGCTCTTGCATAACCATCAAATCCTTAGCTTCCGATCACCCACATCTGAATCTAAACCACCGGGGTTGACCCCCCTATGGACTGTACGGATCTAAACTGTCACACCCGAATTTAAAGGCAAATTCGAATGCTCATATTATATGTGTGCCAGGATCAAATTTCACACATATAACGTCCCAGTGAATACCAAAACACAATGCCATAACATAAAGAGAGTATTAAACTTTATTACAGACCAAAATGTCTCATAAACGATCTAATTATTAACGAGTAGCAACGCAGCGGATAGGATCAACACCACAGGCAGTTGACTGGTGGTACGCCCGCCTAGAAGTCTTCAAAGTCTTTAGGGTAGTCTTCAAAGCGATCGTCTAAGCAGCAGTCCGAGTAGTGTAGTTGCAAGAAATAAAATCAACAAGCGTGAGCACATGTCGTACTCAACAAGGAAATATAACTATAACAACATGCAAGGCTCTTTGGGTGGATGGCTGACATGGTTAAAGCGGTAAGCAATTTTAGTTGGTCAGATTTTATTAAGCAACTTATTACTAGCAGTGTAAGTATATACCAACCCAGAGATAATTAATGCAGCAGAATTAGGATGCAATGCACAAGATTATTTCATATTCCATAATTTACTCATGTGAGGGTCCAGGTCGCTCCATGACCGAGAGCACGGCTAATCGATTAGGTTTACACTCTGCAGAGGTTGTACACTTTACCCACAAGTCGTGTCCCCCATATATGCCTGGGTTAATTACTCCCTTAAACACTTCCGAGGTGAGTGGCATGGGTTTCACTACGAGGCCTTTACAAAGATTCCCTAGCATGAGCTGCTCGCTAGGTTTCATGACAGCGCAATGCATAACCCTCTCTCAAGACTGCGAAGCTACCACAGAGCAGATCAGCTTGAGGGCCGAGCTATACACCAACTACTGGCACCCCCTAACCCTTATCTGGTAAAGCATACTACATACCAAAGTTTCTAATTAGTTAGCCAAGATAGAGCCATTTGTCTTGTGGTTGCACCTGGTTCCTGGGTGGTCGCTCCATTTTCCGATTAACAGGGGTAATCTTGTTTAATGAGGGTAGAGCAGAAAATAAATCAAGTTTACTTTTGTGTACAATTAAACCATCCTCAACCCGATGTTAGCAACTAAGCATGTGCTACCCAGCTTAAATAAAACCCAGGTTAACAAGGACATGGTAAACAACACTAGTCACACCTTAAGCATAGGATTCCCATCAATTTAATGCAAGCAATAAAATAAATAATGTAATTAAAATGCAGTTGTATAGGAAAAAGGGCATGCATCAAGGACTTGCCTTCCACAAACTCTTGCTGCTCAAACTCTTCAACGTCTTCAAAAGCTTGACCTTCAGCGAAAGCTTCAAACGGCACGTTCTCTACGCACCACACAATTGATACATACAAGCAAACAATGAAATAAAATAAGAAATAATCACCAAACAGTTGTAACAGAGCAAAACAACTGCGTAAAGCTATTCTACTCTTCGATACGATCGTTTGGACATAAAGAACGCGAAAAACGGAGCTAAAACGAGGAAGATACGCTAAAAACAAGATACAGGGGTCTATCTGCGAGAAAACTAGAGCTACAGGGGTTAAACTGCTAAAACCCAAGGCCTAAAACATAATTAAGCGCATAAACATAAGGTCTAATCTGCAAAAACTCATCTACGGACTTCGGCTGCTAAATCTATAAAGGTTAGGGTTCAAACCGTGAAAAACAGGACCTAAACGTAAGGGTCTTTGAACGTGGGAGGATCGGCCTGCAAAAATCTAAAAGAGCAGGGGTTCTTTTGCAAAAACGCACGCACACCGCGGGGTTGACTGGTACGCACCGCGATTGACCAGTGCTGGATTCGATTTGGGCCACTCGATCACGATTCGGCAGCGCTGGTGATACGCGGGCGAAAGCGGCGGCGGGACGCGAATGCGAGCAGCGGCGGACGGCGGCGGAGTCGCCGGTGACACACCAAATCGAGCTGGGGTGCTCAGTTGGACGCACGGGTTGCACCAAAATGTTGAGCGCAAGCTAACAAACTCAACCGAGGCAACGGGATCGACCTTTGTTGCTTGGAGACGACGGCTAGCACGGCGAGGCGGACGGATGCGTCGACGAGGTCTCTGGCGAGGCGTCACGGGCGAACCAGGGCACAACGACGCGAACAAATGGCACCGGCGGCTTCCACATGAGCTTGCGGTCCTCCGGGAATCCTTCACGGTGACTGGAAGGTGGCGGAACGGCAGCTCGGCAAGCGGCGGTGCTAGGGTTAGGAGCGGCGGCGCGGGAGCTCTGGGCTTAGGGTTCGTGGGGTTCGAGGGGCCTAGGGGTGCGGCAGCGCGACTTATATAGCCCGAGCACACGCACCTTGGCATGCGGGCCAAGAAGGCGGTGAGGCCGGCGTACGGACTCGGGGTCTGTCCCGAGTCGGATCCTGGCGCGGGGGAAGGTGATGATGGCGCGGGTCCCACGCGTCAGCGTCTGCAGCGAGGCGGGAGGAGAGGTGGGCTGCGACGGGCCGGGATTGGAGCTGGGCTGCGCGCAGGAGTGGGGAAAGGAGAAGAAAAGGTGAACTAGGCCGGGAGCTGAGGGAGGCCGAACAGACTTCGGACCTAAAAGGGCTGAGCGAAAACAGGAAAGGGGAGGGGAGGGGAAAAGAAAACCTTTTGAAATTTATTTGAAACCTTTTCAAACTCAATTCAAACTTTGAATTCATCCAAACTTGAATTCAACCACTTCAAAAATAATGCACCAGCATGTATGCAACACTCAACTCCTATATTTATTTATTTTATTATTAAAAATTATTTAAATGCCTAGAAAATTTAAACAACACCTTAAAATCCTTAAACAAATTCATAGGTTGCTAACAAAATTTTAAAAATTGAGAGAAAATATGTTTATTAATTTATTTTTCTTATTCACATCCTGAAATCGGAAATTTCAGGGTGTGACAAATCTACCCCCCTTAAAAGAATCTCGTCCTCGAGATTCGGATGGATTTGGCTGGATAGAGAATACTAGGCTCCAAGCTCATGAGTGAAAGATAAGGAATTAAGATAATGAAGGACATACCAAACTGATTGGGTACTCTCTGAGTGATCCCTGCATTCATGTGATTCAGCTTCCCACGCATATAGTTCTGCCTTCCTTGGCGCTGAGGGGTCTGATTCCCACTTCACATCTGCTGACTCTGCACTGGAGTATTCTGAGCACTTCTCTGAGGACAATGGTTGGCAAAGTGACCAACCTCTCCACACTTGAAGCATGAATTGCCAACAGGGGTGTTAGGCACACTAGATCTCACTGGGGTTCCCGTAGGGGTGTTCTGATGATCATTGGGACGTGGAATATGCGGAGTGGATTGCTGCAACTGCTGAATGGGGTGTTTGAATAGTTGATTGTTACGATGTATCTGATTCTGGCCAATATTACCACTTGGACCTCCAAAGCGGAATGGTGCTCCCTGCTGTGGGTCAAAACGTGGGCGAGTGATATTCCCAGACTGTCCATAAGTAGTAGCCTTCCTCTTGAGATCTCCCAATTCCCTACGCTTGTATTCCAAGCCTATGGCCCTGTCAATTAGCTCTTGGAAAGTAGGGAAAGTGTGGGACATCAGCTGGTACTGAAGCGGTCCAGCTAACCCTTCCAGGAATAGCTCTTGCTTCTTCCTATCTTCATCAGTGTCCTCAAGAGCATAGCGTGATAGCTCAATGAATTTGTCCCTGAACTCAGTCACGGACATCCCTTCCTGCTTGAGAGCAAGGAATTCCGTCTTCTTTAGCTTCATCAAACCAGCAGGAATGTGGTGGCTCCTGAAGTTAGTGGTAAACTCCTGCCAAGTAATTGCATTCGGATTGGCATGAGCGGCGACAAAAGCATCCCACCATGCCGATGCTGATCCCTGAAGTCACCCTGAAGCATAGAGGACTTTCTCTTTGTCATCGCATTGAGATATAGTCAGCATCTTCACAATGGTCTTCAACCAGTCCTCAGCTTCTAGTGGATCTGTAGCATGAGAGAACAACGGAGGCTGATGGCTCATGAACACCCTGTGCTTTTTCATAGGAGCTTGCTGCTGAGCTTGTGGCAGGTTGTTGCCTTGGGCTTGCAGATTAGCCACAGTGTTGGTCAAGTCTTGGAGAAGTTGCGTCTGAGCTTGCAGGAACTGCTGGAAAGCCGGATCCATTTGTGGTTGATGAGGTGCACTGCTGGAGCTACTGCTTCTCCTTTGGCGATTCACTGGGGTTTGATCGACTCCGGATCCTGACTTGGTTTTCACCATCTGAGCGTTAGCGTCATTACTTTAGATGTTTGCACTAAGAGTAAAACTCTGAAAGACAAGGCAGTAAAGACTTTCAATTCTGGACAGATTCTGTTAACTCCAATCAATAGGATGTAACTCTCAGCACATGAATCCAAAAATTATGAAATTTTAACCAGAGAAGTATAATGAAATTACGGAACTATTCCAACTGGAATCACCTCAATCCAAGGTCTATAGCTTTAGCTATGAAATAAACAAGACGTCTGGGTCAGCTGAGTTTACAGATTCTGATAGCTCCAAAACTTCGTATATAACTCTCTGTATATAAGTCCTAAATTTCTGAAATTTTTACAGAATATCCTTCTTATAATTGCTGAACTTTTCCATTTGGATTTACTATATTTGGAGTTCTGTAGCTCGAGATAAAAATAGAACAGTACTGCTGACTCAGAAAACTTTGTGAGCAGATTGAGATTTTCTATATTATATTAGGGGTAGAGTATAGAGATTAAGAGATTAGGACAAGGAAGATATGGATTGAGACAAGGATAACCCAACTAACACTTTACTAAAGAACCAATGTCATTGTGGTCATCATTCCACAATACATTGCACTCAAACAAAATTCCAACTCAAACATTAACACAAACTCAAGCATCCAAACACACCACTAGACTAAGCACACTTATACGATCGTTTAGAAACTAATGATTACAAAGATATTAAGCTTAGAACTCCTAGATCCTAAGGAAGCTCTTTAGTCCAGGCGTCTGGGGAGTTGTAGCAGGGTTTCTTTGGTGATGGAGAGCGATGAGCTTCTATTCCTCTGTCTTGGATCACAGGGGTTCCCTTCCCTCCAGAGTTGCTTTGAGCTGACGCTTCTGTACCTCTATTGTATAGACCCTCTGGTGGGCTGTGACCAGCATGTTGTTGGTGTTATCCAACGCAGTGTTGACAGCGGCTAGCAACTCACGGAGATTGTCCACGGTGGGACTGTGGCCACCAGCTGACGCGATGTAGGTCTTGTCTTCACCGCTAGCTCTGTAAGGGCTGTACAAACTGCGAGTGCGTGCCAACTCAGAATGCTCCCTGTGAGAGAGAACATAGAGTGCTCTCCTAGCAGCTTCAGCAATCCCAGCTTCCATAGTATCTCTGGGAGCAACATCATCGTGCCTGGACATCTCCATAGGTCCATAATGCTGAACCCTCTTATAGACGCTCACTGTTACCTCCCAGTGTGGCTCAAACCAAGGATGGGTCCACATCTCACACTGGTAGATTGGATCTTCACCATAGCCTAAATGGTACACTGTTCTCCTTAGATTATCAGCCATTGAAATGCCTCTACCATCCTTCTTGTATGAGATCACTGTCCAGACAACTTTAGCTGGCTCTCCTTCTGCTTCAGCTTGTTCTTCCAATTCCTCCACTGGGTCTTGATGGTCACCCTGATCAGCTTCTTGTGCCTGCTCCTCTTTCTCTTCTTCCGGAGCTACTTCTTCTGTCTCATCATCAGACTGGTAGTGATAGTAGTCTTCTTGCGGCATGTACTGAGGCACTGAGCTCTTTCGGGCAGTCTTCGGGCGTCGAACCATCTAGTGATAAAGAAGACAGGTGCCAAGTGAGATCAAAAGCAAGGATGAGAAAGATAGCAAAATCAAGGTAGAGAAACCAACAGATAGCTAAGGATGAGATGAAAAATCAAGGATGAGTATTATAGAGTAGTTTTAAAGCAAGGATAAAGAATGTATGGCTTCTAGATTATAATCCTTAATTCCGACCATAACTAACTAGGCTAACGTCCTACAGTCAACACGGCTCTGATACCACTTTGTCACACCCGAATTTAAAGGCAAACTTGAATGCTCATATTATATGTGTGCCAGGATCAAAGTTCACACATATAACGTCTCAGTGAATACCAAAACACAATGCCATAACGTAAAGAGAGTATTAAACTTTATTACAGACCAAAATGTCTCATAAACGATCTAATTATTAACGAGTAGCAACGCAGGGGATAGGATCAACACCACAGGCAGTTGACTGGTGGTACGCCCGCCTAGAAGTCTTCAAAGTCTTCAGGGTAGTCTTCAAAGCGATCGTCTGAGCAACAGTCCGAGAAGTGTAGTTGCAAGAAATAAAATCAACAAGCGTGAGCACATGTCGTACTCAACAAGGAAATATAACTATAACAACATGCAAGGCTCTTTGGGTGGATGGCTGACATGGTTAAAGCGGTAAGCAATTTTAGTTGGTCAGATTTTATTAAGCAACTTATTACTAGCAGTGTAAGTATATACCAACCCAGAGATAATTAATGCAGCAGAATCAGGATGCAATGCACAAGATTATTTCATATTCCATAATTTACTCATGTGAGGGTCCAGGCCGCTCCATGACCGAGAGCACAGCTAATCGATTAGGTTTACACTCTGCAGAGGTTGTACACTTTACCCACAAGTCGTGTCCCCCATATATGCCCGGGTTAATTACTCCCTTAAACACTTCCAAGGTGAGTGGCATGGGTTTCACTACGAGGCCTTTACAAAGATTCCCTAGCATGAGCTGCTCGCTAGGTTTCATGACAGCGCAATGCATAACCCTTTCTCAAGACTACGAAGCTACCACAGAGCAGATCAGCTTGAGGGCCGAGCTATACACCAACTACCGGCACCCCCTAACCCTTATCAGGTAAAGCATACTACATACCAAAGTTTCTAATTAGTTAGCCAAGACAGAGCCATTTGTCTTGTGGTTGCACCTGGTTCCTGGGTGGTCGCTCCATGTTCCGATTACACAGGGATAATCTTGTTTAATGAGGGTAGAGCAGAAAATAAATCAAGTTTACTTTTGTGTACAATTAAACCATCCTCAACCCGATGTTAGCAACTAAGCATGTGCTACCCAGCATAAATAAAACCCAGGTTAACAAGGACATGGTAAACAACACTAGTCACACCTTAAGCATAGGATTCCCATCAATTTAATGCAAGCAATAAAATAAATAATGTAATTAAAATGTAGTTGTATAGGAAAAAGGGCATGCATCAAGGACTTGCCTTCCACAAACTCTTGCTGCTCAAACTCTTCAACGTCTTCAAAAGCTTGACCTTCAGCGAAAGCTTCAAACGGCACGTTCTCTACGCACCACACAATTGATACATACAAGCAAACAATGAAATAAAATAAGAAACAATCACCAAACAGTTGTAACAGAGCAAAACAACTGCATAAAGCTATTCTACTCTTCGATACGATCATTTGGACGTAAAGAACGCAAAAAATGGAGCTAAAACGAGGTAAATACGCTAAAAACAAGATACAGGGGTCTATCTGCAAGAAAAATTGAGCTACAGGGGTTAAACTGCTAAAAACCAGGGCCTAAAACATAATTAAGTGCATAAACATAAGTTCTAATGTGCAGAAACTCATCTACGGACTTCGGCTGCTAAATCTATAAAGGTTAGGGTTCAAACCGTGAAAAACAGGACCTAAACGTAAGGGTCTTTGAACGTGGGAGGACCGGCCTGCAAAAATCTAAAAGAGCAGGGGTTCTTTTGCAAAAATGCACGCACACCGCGGGGTTGACCAGTACACGCTGCGATTGACCGGTGTTGGATCCGATCTGGGCCGCTCGGTCACGATCCGGCGGCGCTGGTGATACGCGGGCGAAAGCGGCGGCGGGACGCGACGGCGAGCAGCGGCGGACGGCGGCGGAGTCGCCGGCGACACACCAAATCGAGCTGGGGTGCTCGGTTAGACGCACGGGTTGCACCAAAACGTAGAGCGCGAGCTAACAAACTTAATCGAGGCAACAGGATCGACCTTTGGTGCTTGGAGATGACGGCTAGCACGGCGAGGCGGACGGATGCGTCGGCGAGGTCTCCGGCGAGGCGTCACGGGCGAACCAGGGCACGACAACACAAACAAATGGCACCGGCGGCTTCCACGTGAGCTTGCGGTCCTCCGGGGCTCCTTCACGATGACTGGAAGGTGGCGGAACGGCGACTCAGCAAGCGGCGGCGCTAGGGTTAGGAGCGGCGGCGCGGGAGCTCCGGGCTTAGGGTTCGCGGGGTTCGAGGGGCCTAGGGGTGCGGCGGCGCGAGTTATATAGCCCGGGCACACGCACCTTGGCGTGCGGGCCAAGAAGGCGGCGCGGCCAGCGTACGGACTCGGGGTCCGTCCCGAGTCGGATCCTGGCGCGAGGGAAGGGGATGATGGCGCAGGTCCCACGCGTCAGCGTCTGCAGCGAGGCGGGAGGAGAGGTGGGCTGCGACAGGCCGGGATTGGAGCTGGGCTGCGCGCAGGAGTGGGGAAAGGAGAAGAAAAGGTGAACTGGGCCAGGAGCTGAGGGAGGCCGAACAGACTTCGGACCTAAAAGGGCTGAGCGAAAACAGGAAAGGGGAGGGGAGGGGAAAAGAAAACCTTTTGAAATTTATTTGAAACCTTTTCAAACTCAATTCAAACTTTGAATTCATCCAAACTTGAATTCAACCACTTCAAAAATAATGCACCAGCATGTATGCATCACTCAACTCCTATATTTATTTATTTTATTATTAAAAATTATTTAAATGCCTAGAAAATTTAAACAACACCTTAAAATCCTTAAACAAATTCATAGGTTGCTAACAAAATTGTAAAAATTGAGAGAAAAAATGTTTATTAATTTATTTTTCTTATTCACATCCTGAAATCAGAAATTTCAGGGTGTGATATAAACCTCCGACAGTTGGTGTGCCAGGTTTGGGCAGATTGAAAGTTCTCCGTGCGACTTCGATGACTTCGTTCAACGATGTCATCTTCCCCGCCAGCATGGTGGACTCCCTCGCTAATCCCGTCGACATCAGCTTTGGCTTCATGCCGTCGAGAACCATCACTCCAGCTGCTGGCCAAGACATCCTCGACAACGCCGCGGTCAAACCCGTTCAGTAGGTCGAATCCGGCTTGCTGACGGAAAACCACCCACCCACTCCTCGTGACATCGCCGTGGGGCTCGATCGTGTCACAACCATGCTTGCAGGCACGATCAAGATCTGCGAAAGCGTCCAGCACTCCAGCAGTCTGACTCCGACTCCAATTCGCATGCCTCTTGGCCTACGCAGCTCAGCCCGTGTGGCCTCCGACCACATGAGGAAGAAGATCCAAATCCAATCTGGGTCGGACTCGACTACCCCCCCAGGCCCCAGCCTATGGGTGTCGCAGGGGCCCTACAGATGATCCCTGCCCTCTCCACAAGAAAGCCAAGCACACTGCCCACCAGTGCTGTGCTTTGAAGAAGCTCCACCGACCTATGGTGGAGTTCCGGAGCCATGCCTTGAATTCTTCAAGGAATTTGTACATTCAACATTTGATGGTGATATAAATCATACCTTATCCTTACTTTGACCTATTACGAGTTGTGCTTATTCATATGTGTAGCTACCATATGCCTTTAGTAGGAATAGATCTAATTGTGGTGATTAGTCTTTGTCTTGCAGATATCTCGTAGTGGTGCACGGATGCATTGTCGTTCGATTGTGTTTACCTTTACGTAGTGACAGTACGAGGGAAGGAAAAGCACCAAGCAAACTTGTAAGGGTTGACTCCTTATCATGGTTTTAGATTAGATTGGTTTTCATCTTGGCCAGAGCTGCAACTAGAAGATGGTAGGCTAGGGTTACCTTGGGTCGTGTATCTTTATGGCTAGTGAATGTGATCCATACACCCTTTCATGCTTGTATGTTAAATCTTTATGCGATCAACACTTCATGTAGGTTAGTTCAATAAATTAGATGGTAAACCCTAGGTAGTTTGCTTCAATCCCACGGTTTGATATCTTGGGTCATCCTCGAATGAAGAAGGCAACACGTGATCTGTACGCTGGCGGATCCAAACACGACATGTGTTTCAACCGTCAACAATGAACGCATCGAGAGTAGAAGTGCTATGCAGTTGCTCATGTCACGTCCTCCGAGTGTGGCTCATCCGAGTGCTCCAGATGCAGCACCTCCACGGTATCCACACGTGCGGGAAGGAAGCATCACACACCGGACTGCTAGGTCCGCGGGTGCGACGAGGAGTGGGCGTGGGCGGCGCGGCGGTTGCTCAAGAGTCGTCCGAGTTAGGGGGTTATGGTCCATATTTATGAGGAGAAAATCCCCCACACCATTGTCCATTAGCAATACGAGACTAATAGATGGTGTACCCCTTTCCAATGCTCATGGGCTTTACAACAATTGTGGCCCATTATGATGCTTACAACCTAATGGATCAAATCCATCTGAACCCACTAATGGATCTAATCCAGTTGGCTCTAGGCAATATCTCCAACAGTCTCCTACTTGCACTAGAGTCAATTATGCAAGTGCATCCTCATTCGACTTCCAATCACTTAAGTGTGTGACCCTACGGGTTCACGTACACATAGACATAGCTCGAGTACTCCTACTCGACCAATAATGGATAGCAGCCTCTAGCAAGACGTGTCAACTCCTATGCACACATAAAGATCATATCAGACAAACCATCACATCATAGCATACATGCTATTCCCTTTGCCTCACAATATTTGGTCTAGCTCCAAGCTGACCTCTCTTTCTCAATACCGTGATTCAGATCCTTCAATAGGTTAACACTTCACCCAGCACGGCCATGCATTTCTTCATCCGATCAATCGAGGGGCCCAGAGATATCTCTCTCAAGAAGAGAGGGACAAATTCCATATGGTTTGACCATGCCTCACAACATGCTTCCTGACAAACTCTAAGGCCACCTTTATAACTACCCAGTTACGGAATAGCGTTTGATAGCCCCTAAGTAGGTCAATTCACATCTTGAGTACATGTAACAAACTCAGGTCTAAGGACATACATACACATTGTGTAAACAGAGAACTACGTAACAAAATCTAAAATTGGGTCAGTGTTGACGGTAGAAATTCACCATTTCCAACCCTCAATATTCTCATATAAATGGAGGCATATGCATATTTCACTAGCATTTAGGTTTGAATAATGTAGTTCCACTTGTCCATGGAGATTATTTGTATGTAGGTGATTTAGCCCTTAAAAGAGATGGAAACTCAACTTCTATGAAGAAACCATGCCAACTCAGCTGAGGAGGTGGCTGCCACCAAGGGGAACATGGCAATCCACATCATCGATCCAGGGGAGGCACTCACCGATGAATCAGAGGACGCCACATGGACTTCACATGGGTCAAAGGGCCCACCTCGGATACCAAATCAAGCCATGCACCGAGGATGGATCAGGGGGCCCACAAGGCAGCCAACCAGAGGAAGCACACCATGTGGGGCCACCCTAAGGGGCCGGCCGATCCTAGGATCGGCCGAATAGCCTTACTGGTGCCCCATCCTGGCCCTCCATTTGTTGGTTGCTCATTGGTCCATTGCCTCACTCCCGGGTGTTTAGGGGCCATTTGGGCGTCCGAGCAAGCCTTGTCCTCGCCTATAAATAGAAGGGGAGGGGCTCCCATTTCTCACACACCACTCTCTCATTCTCCTCTCACTTTTAGTTTCCAAGGCTAGGGGGTAGGCTAGAGTAGCTCTTATTCAGGTTCCAAGTCCTCTTGGAAGTCTAGGTATGAGTTCTCTTTTATCTTTATTTCTTTGTATGACTTTGATCTACTTCAGTTATTCAGCTATTTCATATAAAGTCATGGTAGATCATATTCTTGATATGTTCTTGAGTTCATCCTCTGTTCATCATTTAGAGGCTTGTGTTCTTCGTGAACACTACCTTTTGAACCACTTGAAGGGTGATATACTCCTTCCTTATGTGTTTATTCATAATTTAGAGGCTTGTGTTCTTCACGAACACGACCCTTTGATCTTATTGATTAAACATAAGAGAGTTCATATCTGTTTGTATGTCTAGCCTTAGTTGATCTTGTTAGATGGCATGAGAGTGTTGCATGAGGTCTGTGTTCAAGCTACGGTACTCGGTCTAGATGACCAGTCTTCTGGTGGCTCTCACCCTGGGTCACAATAGCCCGGGCCGGGTGGAGTCTAGCAGCAACATAGGCACGGTGCTTGGGTTGTCTGGCTACGATAGTTATGAGCATACCCCCCGTAATGATAGAGGTCGGTCTTCGGGTGGTGACAGCCCCGTTGGATCCTTGGGCAACCCCCGCGCTGGGGTACCTGCTGTAGGAGTCTAAAGTCTAGTTTCGCAGAGTGCTGGTCATCGCGGGCTAGCTCCCCATTTGTACCTGGGTGCTGAACCTTATCTCTCTCATGCAATGCTCATGCTCATCTCTTGTATCTTCTAGCTTTGTATGTTTAGTACATTAGAACCTAGAGCTAACTTGTATGTTCCCCCTAAGCCATAGTGTGCTAGAGTAGAGGTAGATTTGCGTGTGTGTGTCACACTACCCCGTATATCTTTTATTTTACCCCTGTCGTTGAGTGTGTTGTTCCCTATATCTATCTCTTGGTTTACACTCAGAGCAAAAGCATAAGTCTAAGATATCCGCCATTGCCTTCCACGGATACGATACCGTTGGAATACTCTCCTTCCCTGGGGAAATGCTACAATGGTTTATCTGTGCGCTTGCGGATTCGTTCATGATCATTTAGATTATCCTTTGGCAAGTCTCGATGTTCACGCTAACCCGGTGCCATTAGTTGTGACATTGAGAGGTGCCTAAAGGCATTTCCCAGTGTTGTCACTAAGGACGGGTCCCATATCTGTTCTTAAAATGATGACGCTACGAAACACCAACAAGCATTTCTGGCACCGTTGCCGAGGAAGGCACAGGATTATCATGACTATGCTTTGCATCTATTTATAAACTCTGAGTAGTTTAGGACAACTCTCAATGTAGTCTAACCTTGATTGTCTTCTTTTATCTTTGGATGATGAAGACAGGTAGTGTATGACTGGTTTCGACCTACCGGGAAATTTTACTGAAGATCCTGAGTCACTTGTGAGGAAAGCTCGAATTCATTTCGGCTCACCTCGTCGTACTCGTCTGGAGGGCGAACCACCTTCCTTTGTACCATCCACATCCAACACTATGGCCCAGAAGACACTTTGTGAGTACTCAGCTCCTTCCGCTGACCAGGTGCTGCAAGGCCATGAGGTGGCAATGGGGACTGAAAATTTTGAGATCAAGATGGGTCTAATTACGATGGTACAGGCTAGCCCATTCTGTGGCAAGCCAAATGAGGATGCCAATGCTCATCTGCAGCAATTCCTAGAGCTATGCAGCACTTTCGTCATCAGGGGTGCAAATATGGATGATGTTCGTTTACGGCTATTTCCATTCTCCCTCATGGGGAAAGCTAAGCAATGGTTCTATGCGAATCGTGAAGCTATTAACACTTGGACTAAGTGTTAGAGGCATTTCTCAAGAAGTTCTTCCCATTGGGTAAAACCAATGCTCTTCGTGGAAGGATTTCTGGTTTTCAGCAAGCAGCAAGTAAATCTATTCCAGAGGCTTGGGAAAGGCTTCAGGAGTATGTCCTGGCCTGTCCTCACCATGGGATGGAGGATTAGCTTATTCTTCAAAGCTTCTATAATGGGTTGACTCCGACAGCCCGAGGCCATATTGATGCTGCTGCTCAAGGAGCATTCTTCTCACTCACTGTTGATGATGCTAAATTACTCATTGAGAAGATGGTCTCCAACCAAGGGTGGAGTGATGAAAGACTCCAACCACGACCGAGGGGTACTCATACTGTCAAGGAAGTAGACATGATTACTACCAAGATGGATCTTCTTATGAAGAGATTGGATGACTACACCAGCGAGAAGGATACCATGGCCACCACTACTCTGCCTACGGACTCTCACATGACTTGTGAAGTCTGTGGCAACACGGGGCACTCAGGCAACTATTGTCCGAAGACTCAGGAGGAAGTGATGTACATGAACGGCAACAACAACGGTTATCGTCCACCTCAACAAGGAGGCCAATCGTGGAATCAACAACACCCTTATTATCAAGGAGGTAACCAAGGTAATTCTTACAATCCCAACCAACCTTCCTTGAGAGATCTCGTTTTTGGGCAAGCTAAGATTAATGAAGGTATTAACAAGAAGTTAGCTGCCCTTGATAAAACTGTGGAAAGTCTCAGCGTTAAGCTTGATAGTTTTTCTTCTGCCCAGAAGAGTCAGCTGAGTTTCAACAAAATGTTGGAAACTCAGTTGGCTCAGCTGGCTGCTTTGGTTCCATCTCCTGATAATGGGAGGATCCCGGGCCAACTCGTATCCTCTTGTGAGAATGTTAGTGTAGTGTCAACCCGGTGGGGTAAGCCACCTAGGAAGACACATGCTTCTGACTATGTAGGAAAGCCCATACAACAAATTCTTGATCCATGGGAGGAATCAGTAGTGGTGCATAAGAAAGATCCAGGCTACCCGACTATCACTTACACAATCTATTACAAGTAGATCAGGCATGCCCTTAGTGACCTTGGTGCAAGTGTTAATCTCATGTCCAAGACCATGTTCGAGCAACTTGGATATCCAGCTCTCTCTCTAACAACATGGACTATCCAACTCGCCGATTCAACGATACGATATCCAGAAGGAATTGTTGAGAGCATGTTGGTCAAGATTAAGAGATCTTATGTCTTCACGGATTTCGTGGTCCTTGATATGGATGACGAGGGAGGAATGCCGCTCATCCTTGGGTGACCATTTCTCAGTGATGTCCGAGCTAGGATCAATGTGGGGTCCGGAATCATCCGCTTCCGCATTGGGAAGAGGAACTTGAGATTCCGGTTTCAAGACAGAGAAGAGCAGTGCTATTTAGTGCAAGATGGTGTTGAGTAGCTTGGGGGAAGGACGGAGCCTTTACCCCCGAGGAAGAAATCTCCGTCAAAGAGGGTAAAGAAAATTCGGAAAGAATGGCGGAAGATTGACATGGCACCACTCTCTACTTCTCAGGAGTGGGGTGCTGAGTTGAATTGATCACTGAGAAGAGTCCAACTCGTCGAACTAAAAATGATGAGTCCTTTCTACCAAGAAGGTTAAAGCTGGTACTTATCTCATATTTCCCTTTCCAAAATTTTATTTGCAAAATTGCATATTTGATTTTCCAAAACTCTGCATCTACATGCTAGATTTATCTAGCCCTTTTCCCTTTTCAAAATAAAATTTCTGAGTTTAAAAACCATAGAAAATTCATTTCGGCAATTTTTGGAGTAAACTTTGGCCGGTGCACCTTGGCATATCTTCATATAGCTGTTGGAGGCACACCTGCCAAAGGGGGCCAGCACCGGGCCCACCACTGGGCCGGTCGAACCAGGGTTCGGCCGAACCTTGGTAACAGTCAAGTGGGCCTAGCTTTGGCCAACGTCTCCTAGCCGTTGCCCAACGGCTATCCCGCGGTGTGCTGCCCCTTTGCTCTATAAATTGGACCCGAGAGGGGGTGTTCTTCACCCATTCAATTCATTTCATTCACACTCCCCTCTCTACTCCTTGCTCGCTTGGTTTTCTTGGATTTCTTGCTCGAGATTGGATCATCAAGTATTCTCTCTAGTGTGTTGCTGAAAATATTGTTATTGGTGGAGCAAGCTCGGTAAGAACTTCATTCGATTTCACTAACCCATCACCGAGGTGCTCTTGTTGTTCCTTGTTGTTGTGCTAGCATGAATTGGGTGGCGAACACTCTCCGAAGAGTGACACACTCACGCTCCCGTTCGCGGGCAAGCATGAGTGCATTCACCCCCGCCGAGCCAACGCCGAGCCCATCGACGATGGATTATGAAGAAGAGCAAGAAGAGCAAGCCGAGCCACAAGCCGCGGAGGAGGTCGTCGACGACACCCCCTACCTCAGCTTCCGGGACGCTCGAGAGGAGCAAGCCTATGCTCTTCTGAAGGACCGAGTCTTCACCCACACTAGGGACTTCGACCCGGCTCTTGTGGAGAAAACAGGTATGAATCTCGAGTTCGCTTCCATTTGGCATGCTCTTGGTTGGGAGGAGTTTGCGCCGGTTACAGAGCTTGGCTCTCGGCCCCTCACCATCCAGTTTCTTTGCTCTCTTCCCGAGATTCAGGATGGCATTCAGTTTCATCTTTTTGGGATCGATTATCGTGTTTCTTGGAAGGAACTTAGTCGTCTTCTTGGGTTTAGTCCTCGTTGTGCTGTTTCTCTGAAGAAGTCTTGTGAGGGTTTTGTTTGAGAATCTTTCTGGGCAGATATCTCTAGTCTTGTTTACAGTGGCAAGTTTGTACCTCGGTGCAACGATATTGTGCACCCCACTCTCCGTCTGTGGCACAAGTGGCTCGCCATTACTCTCTTTCCACGAGAGGATGTTCAGCCCGTGCGCAGCGATGAGATGATACTATTATATGCCGCTGTTAACTGGATCAAGGTCTCTCCCGTTAAAGCTATGATTCGGCAATGGTTGATGAATTTTAAGATGATAGGTCCTATTGAGTGTACATCTTTGGTGACTCGTATTGATCTCAGGCTCGGGGTTCTTAGCGGGAATCCCGTACCCTTCATCAGGACGCCCCGAGTTCTCATTGATGAGGCATACTTGATCCAAGGGCATATACTCAAGAGGGGCCCAAATGATTCTTTGACTTTCTTCTTTCCGGGTTATGCAAATCAAATCCCGTTACCTAACTCGGGGTTTGGATTGTATAACTCAGAGTCACTAACCATTCCCCTTGTTACACAAGAGGAAATCCGTCGTGCTAGTGTCTTAGGTAGGTCCATCAGAAGTGCAGCGAAGAGAGCACATATGTAGCAGTAGCAGCAGTCACAGCCACCCCCACCACCTCAGCCACAGCCTGCTACGCCACCGGTGGCAGGAGGGGCCCCTGCGGGGTATATGTTCGGGGTTACCCTTGGGTATACACCTGGCTGGGATCAGCCCACCTACCAGCTGAGTGCGAGTGGCACAGCTTGGGCGAGTGCGAGCAGTGCTCAGTGGGCCACACCCGCTAGTTCCAGCTCCGGTGGTCCACCTCTGTCTTTGTCCTTCCGGCGGCACTCCTCAGTCTCTGCACATGATGCTCAGCTCGCGCAGCAGATGGGAGAGCTCACCGTCCAGGTTACGGGATTGGAGGAGACACTGAACACCCACGTCGAGTCTACCTCAGCGTGGCAGCGTCAGGCTGGTGAGCGGATAGCAGCCATGCAGCAGGATCAGCAGCGATACATAGAGGCGTAGAGGGCTTACTACGCGAGTCAGGGTTTCTTCTACCCTCCTCCGCAGTGAGCTTGAAGCTAGCTTGGGGGAGGACCCCCATTCTGAGGTAACTTGTATTTTCTTTTATTTTCAGAATATCTTATAAATGAAAATCCAAAAAAATCTGCAAAATAAAAAGACCAAAAATATTTATTTGCTTCCATCATCATCGTTTGCTTAGTTTGCTTTGATATGCTTAGTAAGAATGCTTTGCCTCTATGGTTGAAATGATGAATAGTTGCTCTGTTTATTTTCCTCGTATGTCTTGCCTACAACTTTGTATCCTACCTAAGTTTTGAGTTTGTTGGCTTGTATGTTCAAACCTTAGCTTGAAAACTATGGGTAGCAAAAAGCATGATCATTTCCTAAGTTGTTGTGAGACATGATATGGTATAATAGAGTGCTATGATCTTGTGCTTAGTGATGCTTGACATCCGGAGTTTTCCTTTTCGAAAAAAAAATCAAAACATGATGAGTTCCTCAATGATGAGAATTTCCCATCCAAGGCCATATGTTGATTCTAGTTTTTAGCCTCCACATATGTAGCTTGTTCTCTCATTGAGCTTTGTCAAATTGTTGTGACCCTTGTTAGAACTCATACTCCCCTGATCAAGATCACGTACACGTTCATGCTAAAACTTCTACACTGGAAGTTAGCATTCATCATTTGCTCCATATTGCTTACGCATCCTTCCTCAAATAAAACTCTATGTATCTTTGCATTATTCATCCCTCTCCAAATATCTCCAATAGAGACAAAGGGCTAGCTAAAAAAAGAGAGAGAAAAGCATGCTCGAAAGCATGGCAAAAATAAATAAAGAGAGCTAGCCCAAGTCTCGAAAATTCCAAAGGAGAAAAAGGGATTGATATGTGCAAGAAAAAGAGTTCCACCATATAGATGGTAATAACTAGTACCTACTCCGGGGCTAGTGTCCACCTTACCATCAATCCCTCATTCCTTCATATAAAACATGGCAATATCTAGCACCCATTTCCGGGCCTAGTATCCACCTTGTCATGCTCATATCCATCACACACATATGCACATCTTGATCAGGATGTATGTTTGTTTCTTCCAAGGATCCGGTCTTTGACTTAGCAAAATATGAGAGGCAAGTATGCCACATCTTCCCTACCTACAGCTCCACATACAGCCTATTAGGAGTAGGATGTGAAGAAAGGCAACATTGATGCCTTGGTGAGGAACCATACACTTTTGAGCGATCCGAGAGTAACATTTGAGGAACTCTGATTTTCTTTTGAAATTTTTTTTTGCAAAACCTCTGGATTGCTAAGCTGATCAAGGTATAAGTGACTATGCACATGCTATATAACCATTCTGTCTCTCAACCGCCCAAGGTAGGTGAAGCTATATGCCCCACGTATCAGGTGAAAGGTAAGAACATTGCCAACTTATTCAACTCTTGGTAGAATACTTTACTGTATGTTTGCCATAAGTTGAGAATACAACATTGTAGCAACTCCTGATCAACCAACCTAAGTCTCTAATGTCTTGCTTCGAGATGAGCAACAGGTTAGCTTGGGGGAGTTTGTTGACGGTGGAAATTCACCATTTCCAACCCTCAATATTCTCACATAACTGGAGGCATATGCATATTTCACTAGCATTTAGGTTTGAATAATATAGTTCCACTTGTCCTTGGAGATTATTTGTATGTAGGTGATTTACCCCTTAAAAGAGATGGAAACTCAACTTCTACAAAGAAACCATGCCGTCTCAGCTGAGGAGGTGGCTGCCACCAAGGGGAACATGGCAATCCACGTCATCGATCCAGGGGAGGCACTAACCGGCGAATCAGAGGATGCCACATGGACTTCACATGGATCAAAGGGCCCACCTCGGATACCAAATCAAGCCATGCACCGGGGATGGATCAGGGGGCCGACAAGGCAGCCAACCAGAGGAAGCACACCAGGTGGGGCCACCCTAAGGGGCCGGCCAATCCTAGGATCGGCCGAACCGCCTTAGTGGCGCCCCATCCTGGCCCTCCACGTGTTGGTTGCTCATTGTTCCATTGCCTCACTCCCGGGTGTTTAGGGGCCATTTGGGCGTCCGAGCAAGCCTTGTCCTCGCCTATAAATAGATGGGGAGGGGCTCCCATTTCTCACACACCACTCTCTCATTCTCCTCTCACTTTTAGTTTCTAAGGCTAGGGGGTAGGCTAGAGTAGCGCTTATTCAGGTTCCAAGTCCTCTTGGAAGTCTAGGTATGAGTTCTCATTTATCTTTATTTCTTTGTATGACTTTGATCTACTTCAGTTATTCAGCTATTTCATATAAAGTCATGATAGATCATATTCTTGATATGTTCTTGAGTTCATCCTCTGTTCATCATTTAGAGGCTTGTGTTCTTCATGAACACTACCTTTTGATCCACTTGAAGGGTGATAAACTCCTTCCTTATGTGTTTGATCATATGTTAGAGGCTCATGTTCTTCATGAACACGACCCTTTGATCCTATTGATTAAACATAAGAGAGTTCATATCTGTTTGTATGTCTAGCCTTAGTTGATCTTGTTAGATGGCATGAGAATGTTGCATGAGGTCTGTGTTCAAGCTACGGTACTCGGTCTAGTTGACCAGTCTTTTGGTGGCTCTCACCCTGGGTCACAATAGCCCGGGCCGGGTGGAGTCTAGCAGTAACTTAGGCATGGTGCCTAGGTTGTCTGGCTATGATAGTTATGAGCATACCCCCCGTAACGATAGAGGTCGGTCTTCAGGTGGTGACAGCCCCATTGGATCCTTGGGCAACCTCCGCGCTGGGGTACCTGCTGTAGGAGTCTAAAGTCTAGTTTCGCAGAGTGCTGGTCGTCGCGGGCTAGCTCCCCGTTTGTACTTGGGTCCTGAACCTTATCTCTCTTATGCAATGCTCATGCTCATCTCTTGTATCTTCTAGCTTTGTATGTTTAGTACATTAGAACCTAGAGCTGACTCGAATGTTCCCCCTAAGCCGTAGTGTGCTAGAGTAGAGGTAGATTTGAGTGTGTGTGTCACACTACCCCGTATATCTTTTATCTTACCCCTGTCGTTGAGTGTGTTGTTCCCTATATCTATCTCTTGGTTTACACTCAGAGCAAAATCATAAGTCTAAGATATCCGCCATTGCCTTCCACAGATATGATACCCTTGGAATACTCTCCTTCCCTAGGGAAATGCTACAATGGTTTATCTGTGCGCTTGCGGATTCGTTCATGATCGTTTAGATTATCCTTTGGCAAGTCTCGATGTTCACGCTAACCCGGTGCCATTAGTTGTGACATTGAGAGGTGCCTAAAGGCATTTCCTAGCGTTGTCACTAAGGACGGGTCCCAGATCTGTTCTTAAGATGATGACGCTACGAAACGCCAACAGTCAGTCCAGCCCCATGTCAGACATGTGCTCACATTATTTGTTATACATCTCCATGTTCATGACTTGTGAAGCATAGTCATCAACTAATACATGTGCTAGTCATTAACTCATACTAGGGACAACTTTTGAATAACGATACAAGTAAAACAGTTTCACAATCAATTCACATAATTGTCAATCAAATACAAGTCGCCTTTCATGGATATTCAATAAAAGACAATGTGTCATGGATACAATGAAATATAATCATCTCTATGATTACTTCTAGGACATATTTCTAACATTCTTCCACTTGCACTTGAGCTAATCTATAATATATCTAATACCCATAGCTCTCATGTGCGCCTCATGCTTAGGCTGTGGAAGCGGTTTTGTCAAAGGATCTGCAACATTCAAATCTGCATGTCCTTTGCATATCTTTATATCACCTCGTCTAACGATCTCTGATACCAAATGAAATTTCTGCAGTACATGTTTATTCTTTTGGTGGTTCCTTGGCTCCTTTGCTTGCGCAATAGCCCAATTGTTGTCACAGTAAAGATCCAATGGGCTAGAGACGCTCGGAAACACACCAAATTCAGAAAGGAATTTCCTTATCCAAACACCCTCCTTCGCGGCTTCTAAAGCCACAATGTACTCGACTTCTGTTGTAGAATCAGCCACTGTCTCCTACTTGGAACTCTTGCAGCTCACAGCACCACTGTTTATCGTAAATACGTGTCCTTATTGTGATTTTGAATCGTCTTGGTCAGTTTGGAAACTAGCATCGGTGTAACCAGTTACAACGAGCTCCTCCTCGCCACCATAGACTAGGAACATGTCTTTAGTCCTTCTTAAGTACTTAAAAACATTTTTAACCGCTGTCTAATGACCCTCACTTGGATCAGATTCGGATGTGACATATCATCACATACATAATAGATCTGATAGCCGAAACATACGGTATTCCACTCATGCGTTCCTGCTCATTAGTAGTCGAAGGACACTGAGTCTTGCTAAGATGTATGCCATGTGACATAGGCCAGAACCCTTTCTTTGCTCTTCCATGTTGAACTGTTTCAACACATTGTTAATGTAAGTGTCATGGATTAATCCTATAAGCCTTTTTGATCTATCTCTATAGATTTTGATGCCCAAAATGTATGCTGCCTCGCCTAAGTCCTTCATTGAACTCGCCTAAGTCCCTTAGCGGCCTCAAGCATAGGAATTTCATTTCTAATCAGCAATATGTCATCCACATATAAGATTAGAAATACTACAGGGCTCTCACTTGCCCTCTTGTAAACACAAGGCTCTTCTTCACTTTGAATGGAGCCAAACCCTTTGACCACTTCATCAAAGCAAAGTTTTCAACTCCGAGATGCTTGCTTCAATCCATAAATGGACTTCTGAAGTTTGCATACCATTCCAGCATTTGTCGGATCGACAAATCCCTCAGTTGTGTCATATACACATCCTTGGTCAGATTCCCATTTAGGAAGGCTGTCTTGACATCCATCTGCCATATCTCATAATCGAAATATGCAGCTATAGCTAGAATAATCCGAATAGATTTAAGCATCGCTACGGGCGAAAAAGTCTCGTCGTAGTCAACTCCTTGAACTTGTCGATAACCTTTAGCAACAAGTCGAGCTTTATGGATGTGAACATTTCCATCCATGTCTCTCTTCTTCTTATAAATCCATTTGCACTCAATGGGTTTAATACCATCAGGAAGGTCAACCAAGTTCCAAACTGGATTATCTCCCATGGACTCTATTTCGGATTGCATGGCACTTTGCCAATTTTCAGAGTCTGGGTCCATCATTGCTTCTACATATGTCATAGGCTCATCATTGTCTAACAACAATATGTCACGCTCTCTCGTAATCATGAGATTGAGCTTATCAGTTGTGTGACGTGCCCTTTCAGACCTTCGTGATTGCGGTGGAGCTTCTCTTGCCATGGACATCTCAACTCGTTCAGCTACATTAGCATCACTTGTGAAATCTTGCCCAAGCGGCTCATCTTGAACTTCTTCAAGATACACCTTCTATCTACTTTTCTCTCTTTTGAGAAACTCTTTCTCTAAGAAAACACCATTCCGGGCAACAAACACTTTGCCTTCCGACTGGTTGTAGAAATAATATCCCAAGGTTTCCTTTGGGTATCCCACGAATATGCACTTGTCCGATTTGGGTATTAATTTGTCTGATTGAAGTTTCTTCAGATAAACCTCACAACCCCAAATTTCAGAAAAGAAAAACTAGGAGTCTTACCAGTCCACATCTCATACGGTGTCTTAACTATGGACTTAGACGGTACCCTATTTAAAGTGAAAGATGCGGTTTCTAGAGCATAACCCCAAAATGATAACGGTAGGTCTGACTGGCTCATCATTGATCGGACCATGTCCAACAAGGTACGATTACATCGCTCGGATATTCCATTCCTCTGAGGCGTTCCAGGTGGCGTAAGTTGTGGAACAATTCTGCAACTCTTTAGATGACTGCTAAACTCGTGGCTCAAATACTCACCTCCACGATCAGATCACAAAGCCTTAATTTTCTTGGCATGTTGATTTTCCACTTCACTCTGAAATTCTTTGAACTTTTAAAAGTTTTAGACTTCTGCTTCATTAAATAGACAAAGCCATATCTACTTAAATCATCAGTGAATGTTATGAAGTATTGGTATCCACCTCTAGCTGTTGTACTCATTGGTCCGCACACATCCGTATTTATGAGTTCCAGCAAGTCTGAGGCTCTCTCGGGAAAACCTAAGAAAGGCATCTTGGTCATCTTTCCTAGCAAACAAGCTTCACATGTCTCATAAGATTCGAAATCAAACGAAGTTAAAAGTCCATCAGTGTGGAGCTTCTTCATGTCATTCTCACTTATATGACCCAAATGACAATGCCACATGTAGGTTGGACTTAAATCATTATGCTGAGACCTTTTAGCACTTATATTATAGATAGGCGCATCATCATGATTTAAAATAAACAATCCATTCGCAGTGGACGCAAAAGCTACAAACATTCCATTCTTAGAGATCACACAACCATTGTTTTTACTCGCAAAAGAATAACCATCCTTTATCAAGCATGAAGGAGACACAATGTTTCGACCCAAACTAGGAACGAAATAACAATTATTCAATTCCAAAATAAATCTTGATGGGAGGTGTAGTTGCATCGTTCCGACGCTCAATGCAGCAACTCTTGCATTATTGCCCATGTGGAAATCAACTTCTCCTCGTTCCATGCTTCTACTTCTTATCATTCCTTGCATCGAGTTGCAAATGTGAGCAACTAATCCGGTATCAAATACCCAAGAATTAATATAAGAATCAGCAAGGAAAATGTGTGTAACATAAACATTAAGTGTACCTAAAGTGGAAGTACCCTTACTTCCTTTGCTTTTCAAAGAAGCTAAGTACAACTTGCAGTTTCTTTTCCAGTGACCCATGATAGTGAAAGCACTCATTATCAGCTGTTGGCCTAGCTTTAGCCCTGGGTGCTAGCTTAGATATCTCATATTTAGCCTTGCCCTTCTTCTTCCAAGAATTACCTTTCTTAAAGGTAGGCTTGTTCTGGATTGCCATCACATGGCTAAAGCTCGTGCTTTTCTTAATGTCACCCTCTGCTAGTAATGGGGTGTCTAGAACTTCTTCCTTTTTCTCAGCCCTGAGAATAATTCTCAAGTTATGGATCCAATCTGTAAAGTTTGTTCCAGTCAACTTATCCTTCTCAAGGACCGAACGCAAAGTAAACGGTGTGGTGTTCCTAGGTGCCATTGAACTACAACAAAATAATGCAAAATACTAAGACAACGCATCCATGACGGAGGAAATTACTTAACAAGATCTACTCCCACTAAAATCAATATCCCTCAATTGATACTTAGTGATTCAGGACCCACAACTACCAAGTCGACTAGTGAGCTTTACCATCACCTCTAGCAAACAAGGTTGATCGGTAAGCAACTCCTTACTAATAGGTCGGTTCATCCTGGCCTTCCACGTGGTGGCTCCCCATTGGTCAATTGTTATTGAAGCCCGAAGCAAGACTGGCTCTTGCCTATAAATAGAAGGGGAGGGGGTCCATTTCTCACACACCACTATCTCCATTCTCCTCTCACTTTTAGTTTCCAAGGCTAGGGGGTAGGCTAGAGTAGCTCCTACTCAGATTCCAAGTCTACTTTGGGATCTAGGTATGAGTTCTCTTGTAACTTTATTTCTTTGTATGACTTTGATCTACTTCCGTTATTCAACTATTTCATATAAAGTTGTGGTAGATCATGTGATTGATATGTTCTTGAGTTCATCCATTGTTCATCATTTAGAGGCTAGTGTTCTTCATGAACACTACCTTTTGATCCAGTTGAAGGGTGATTTTGTCATTCCTTATGTGTTTGTTCATAAGTTAGAGGCTCGTGTTCTTCATGAACACGACCCTTTGATATTGTTGATTAGACATAAGAGAGTTCATATCTGTTTGTATGACTAGCCCTAGTTTGATCAAGATTGATGGCATTGTTGTGTTGCATGAGGTTTGTGTTTAAGCTACGGTACTCGGTCTAAGTTGGCCAGTTATCTGGTGGCTTCACCCTGGGTCACAATAGCCCGGGCCGGGTGAAGTCTAGCAGCAACGCGGGCATGGTACCTGGGTTGTGTGGCTTCGTTAGTTATGAGCTTGCCCCCTGTAACGATAGAGGTAGGCCGCAATGGTGACAGCTGTTGGACCCTTTGAAACCCTCCACGCTGGGGTGTTGCTGTAGGAGTCTAAAGGTTAGTTATGCAAGATGCTGGTCGTCGCAGGCTATCTCCGCGTTTATACTTGGGAGCTAAACCTTCCAATCATGCAATGCTTTGTGCCTCTCTTTCTTGTATCATCTAACTCTTGTATGTATAGTTCTTTAGAACCTCGAGCTAAACCGTATGTCCCCCCTACGCCGTACTGTGCTAGTGTAGACATAGATCTGAGTGTGTGTTGCACTACCCTTATCATATCATTTACCTTACCCCTGTATTTGAGTTGTTGTCTTCTATTTCTATCTCATGGTTACACTCTATGCAAAAGCATATGTCTTGATATCCACCAATGCCTTCCACGGATACGATACCCTTGGAATACCCACTTCCCTGGGGAAATGCTACAATGGTTTATCTGTGCACTCGCGGATTCATTCACGATCGTTAGATTGACCTTTGGCAAGTATTGACACTCGCTCTAACTCAGCATCGTTAGTAGTGATGTTGAGAGATGCCTACAGACATTTCTTGCGGTATCACTAAGGATGGATTCTAAACTCATTCTTAAGCAGTGGTGTTAAGAAATGCCAACAACCATTTCTAGTGCTATTGCCGGGGAAGGAAAAAGGATTATCATGACTATGTTTTGCATCTGTTTGTAAGACACGAGTAGGTTAGAGCAACTCTCAATGCAGACTAACCTTGATTGTCTTCTTTTATCTTTGGATGATGAAGACAGGTAGTGTATGACTGGTTTCGACTTGCCGGATAATTTCACAGAAGATCTCGAGTCATTAGTGAGGAAGGCTCGAATTCATTTCAACTCTCCTCGCCGTACTCGTCCGGAAGGTGATCCAGCTTCCTTTGTACCATCCACATCGAAAGCTATGGCCCAGAAGATGCTTCGTGAGTACTCAACTCCTTTTGCTGACCAGGTGCTGCAAGGCCCTGAGGTGACAGTGGGGACTGAAAATTTTGAGATCAAGACGGGTCTAATCACGATGGTACAGGCTAGCTCATTCTGTGGCAAGCCAAATGAGGATGCTAATTCTCATCTACAACAATTCCTAGAGCTATGCAGCACTTTCGTCATCAGGGATGCAAATATGGATGTTGTTCGTCTTCAATTGTTTCCCTTTTTTCTCCTGGGGAAAGCCAAGCAATGGTTCTATGCGAATCGTGATGCTGTTGACACCTGGAACAAATATTCGGAAGCATTCGTCAAGAAGTTCTTTCCATTGGGAAAAACCAATGCCCTTCGTGGAAGGATTTCTAGCTTTCGGCAAGCAGCAAATGAATCTATTCTAGAGGCTTGGGAAAGGCTTCAGGAGTATGTCCTGGCCTGTCCTCATCATGGGATGGAGGAATGGCTTATTCTTCAGAGTTTTTATAATGGGCTGACTCCGACAGCCCGTGGCCATGTTGATGCTGCTGCTCAAAGAGCTTTCTTCTCACTCACTGTTGACAATGCTAAATTACTTATTGAGAAGATGGTTTCCATCCAAGGGTGGAGTGATGAGAGACTCCAACCACGTCTGAGGGGTACTCATACTATCAATGAAGCAGATATGCTTACTGCCAAGATGGACCTTCTTATGAAGAGATTGGATGACTACACTAGCGAGAAGGCTGCCATGGCCACCACTACTCTACCAATGGATTCTCATATGACTTGTGAGGTCTGTGGTAACACTAGGCATTCAGGCAACTACTGTCCTGAAACTCAGGAGGAAGTGATGTACATGAATGGCAATAACAATGGTTATCATCAACAAGGAGGCCAAACGTGGAATCAACAACGCCCTTATTATCAAGGAGGCAACCAAGGTCATTCGTACAATTCTAACCAACCCTCCTTGAGAGATCTTGTGTTTGGGTAGGCTAAAATTAATGAAGGAGTTACGAAGAAGTTAGCTGCTCTTGATAAATCTTTGGAAAGTCTCAACGTCAAGATTGACAACTTTTCTTCTGCTTAGAAGAGCCAGCTAAGTTTTAACAAAATGTTGGAAACTCAGTTAGCTCAGTTGGCTACTTCTGTTCCTCCTATTTAAAATGCAAAGGCGGTCACCACGAGGGGAGGTAAGTCCACTCGAGACCCACTGTATCCTAACCATGCAGGAACAGATAGAAAGAACACAAAGGACGTTGACGTTAATGATGGTTCATACGATTAGGAAGAACTCCCACAGATAAGGAGGGTACCCTCAAAAGAGAAGACACCTGAAGGGATAACACTACATTCGGAATTTATAGAAGCCAATGTGATGCTGATCCCCTAAAGGAATAGGAAAGCAATGGTAGATGAACAGTTCAATCGCTTCGTTGACATGATTCAGAAGGTTTATATTAATGTCCCACTGCTCGAGGCAATACGTGTGCCTACGTACGCGCGATATCTCAAGGACATCCTCACCAAGAAGCGAGCCCTTCCTATGACGGAAGTGGTAAGGCTCTCCGAGTGTAGCGCTTCTATACTCAACCGCCTTCCTGAGAAGAAGAAAGATCCAGGGTGTCCCACAATCACTTGTATGATTGAGACACAATGTTTCGACCACGCTCTCTATGACCTAGGGGCTAGCGTCAGTGTCATGCCCAAGGTAGTCTTTGATCAACTTAATTACACGGATTTGTCTCCAACTACTTTGCAACTGCAGTTGGCTGATTCTTCAGTTCGGTACCCAGCGGGAATAGCCGAGGACATTCTAGTGAAAGTCCGGAATTGCTTCATCCTCGTTGACTTTGTGGTGCTTGACATGAAGATTGACAAGGAAGTACCACTCATACTTGGGCGGCCATTCTTGAGCACGATTGATGCACAAATTGATGTTGGTGCTGGCTTGATCCATCTCTACATCAATGGCAAGGAGGAGAAGTTCTAATTCCATCCAAGAAAGGAACAATGTTCAATGATTAAAGATTCACTGACTCCCAACGCTCCAACTCGGGAGGTCGGAATACCACGGCAAGAAATGGACAGCCTCATCGCACTCATGAAGAACTTTTGGAAGGAAGAACTACATCGTATGAGTGCAGGACAGAAACAATATTGGAAAACTCAGTCCCAGTCCAGAAAAAACATTTTCTACACACCATAAACAATAGGACACTCAGAAAGTGTGGAGGAAGATAATAGGAAGCCGACTCCTCCTTCAAAGGGAACGGCTACCTCATTGCCGAGGTAAGTAATTTGGAACAAAGTCTAGCTCTAAGGACTTAAAATAGTGAGCCCTGCGCCGCTAGGTAAACCCAGTAAGTTATTCTTAGTTTTTCGTTTCAATAAAATTCTGATCTTAGGAAAGCTCTATGTTTTATGTATTCTTGCTGGGACAGGCTCAAGGGTGGTGCCCATCGGAACATACCCTGAGTTTGTGTTGGTGGTCCATTTCCGTCAACTAAAAGCACTTGTTACACTTTGGTTTGAGTTTCGAATTATAACTAACCCGCCACTAGGCATACTAATGATGTAACAAGTTCACACTTGCATGTGGTTTTTGGAGTATGTTGTTTACGCAGGATTTTAGCGCATAAAGGAGTACTTCCGGGTAAAGTTCATCAAGAACTTCATGAGAAGATAATGAAGCCTGACACAAGTAAAGACTTGAAGTGAACATGACTCCAAATGGCCCAAGGACCAAAGCGTGAAGTGGTAAAACTCCGGGAACTTGGAGGTTTACCCATGAGATCAACTCAGCCCGAGAGATATTCACACAGCCCAGAATAGCATGATCTTTCGGTGCAGATTCAGAGACTTAAACGGCCTCTAATGGTAAAAGTTTGAATACCAAGGTTGCGGGCCTCGATGAGAGCTTCGATTTGGACATAGGGAAGGCTCAATTCGGATCAAGGAGCTAGGAGATATGGCCCCCGAAATACCTGCAGCACAGATAAATCTGAAATCAGACATATTATCTTCCGAGGCTGTTTTGGGGATCTTATCATCATTTCCAAGGAAAGCAATGAATACCAAAGTTGGATATAATTTCGTGGCACACAATCTAGACACCGAATTTGCATTATTTGGAGTCCGGACGTAGGAGATATGGTGCCGGAAAGGAAGGGCTGCGAATCAGGAAAATCTGGACGAGGTTGGGTTTATGGAAACCAAGTTCGCTTATCTCCCAAGGAAGATCTCGTGCAAGGTAAGGTGCAGCATGCCCCAAGGCTCCCCAAGAGCATAAATACAACCCCCTAGGCGCCCAAGGAGGGGGATCCATTCACCAAAGAGCCGCCGAAACAAGGAGATATACCGAAGGAAGCTGACGGCCGCCGCGAGTCCTCGAAGGTACCTAGGAGATGGCTTAGGCCACCCCAAGCCACCACAGCTTCCCTGCGAGGTTGCGTCATGGTGGACTTCGGGAGTCACCCCCAACATTCGTCTGGGTTTGTACTGTCATTAGAATGGTGCCGACAGTCCACAACGGGGTAGGCTATGGTGGTAGATTGTGTGGAGGGGATTGCTGAGACTGAAGCTAGATGGTGAACGAAGGACACAGGGGTTTATCCAGGTTCGGGCCACAAAGATGCGTAATACCCTACGTCCAGCGTTGGTGGTTGTATTGATTGTTCCGCGAATGGGAATCAGATTGCACTTGTTTTAGAGGGGGTCCCTACCGCCCTTATATAGGCATGGGGGGCAGGGTTACAGATCACGTGGGATCTGTCCTAGTCGGTTATATAAGATTTCCATTTGATCACAAGTAATATCTTTCCTAACCAACTAGTCTTTATCCTTGGGAGTATATCTCTTCGGGCGCCGCCTCATTCCTGATGCATGCGCCCGCGTCGACTGTCGCTCGTGTGGGCCCATGTCGTCCTCGTAGATACACCGTGGGGCCCGTCCGTGTGGCACCTCGGGTGTATATCCCCCGCAGCAGTCCTCGAGCGCTTCTTAACCAGACTGCAATTTCGTTCTTGAGCTTTGAACATTGTCCGAGTGCTGGGTTGATTTCTGCCGAGTGCTTAACACCTTCAGCCGAGTGCTTAACGTCTTCAGCCGAGTGCTTTGATCTCGGTTCTGCTCGCATCTTGATGCAGACGAGTGGTCCTTGAAGCTTAACTCGTGGTTGTCGGGTGGTTGAGGAGAGCTCTTCTCCAATCTAGACCTTGATAAGACCATCGAGCCAGAAAATGTACACTCTCATCGAAGACGAACTGTACACACTTAGTCCTCGAGCTTTGATAAAGACTAAAAAGGTTTATCAAGGGTCAAAAGGAAGAAAGTGACTAAGTCTCAATGTCTTTGGTCTGGCATCCCCCTTTTGAGGAGGATTGAACCCATGTCTCCCAGACCTCTGCTGTCTGGCCATGTTCAAATGCCCGGCCAAGGGCCTTGCTTCTGGCTCTGGTTGGTCATGGTGACACCGTGCGTGCTCACTGAATGGGCGTATCTCCAGATGCGCCCATTAGGGCAGTCCCCGAGGTTCGATATAGTTAGAATAACTATTTCGAAGCTCTAAAAAAGAGACTAGAAGTGGAATTACCGTCAACCCTTTTGGGAGAGTACCTCCCAGATCATCTGATCTGGTAAGCTGCCTGGGGGGCTCTGTCCCAGATTTGCCATATGGTCCACCGTGTTCTCAAGGAAAACGCGTGCAAGGTCACCCATCCTAGCCATCGTAAAGTGGCTTCTGAACGGCTCTGGCCTTTGTATGGCATGCCTCCGAGAGAGCACTCATGAGCTAGTTGGTCGAACCTGCTTTGAGATTCGTGCCGGTCAATTTTCGTGGGTAGGTTATCTGATAACCTGGCTACCCGTGACTCTAGGTCATGGCCTCTATGTGGCTTGTGCACCAAATTTATTTGGAAAGCCTTTTATGATTCCTGGGCGCAATCCATTTCGTAGGAATCTTGCGCTTCCTGGACCATTTAGGCCTAAGTCGGCCCGAATACGAAGCGTCGGGGGCGACGGCGTCAATGCCATGTCAGAGATGAATCGTCCGCGAGAATCTCGCGAATCAATCTCGTGTGCAACATGGCGAGGCAACGTGACGGAACGGGGCCCACCACGACTCCCTTTTCGGCTGCCCACATTTAAGGCAGCTCAGAGGCGAGCTTGCTCACACCCCCCATCATTTCATGTCGCTTCGCTTCCCATAGGAAACCACGCTCCGCCTCCTACTCCGGCTGCTCTGCCACCGCATCCCGCTGAATCCGCCACCGCAGTAGGTCGATCTGCCGGATCCAGAACCAGTGGAGGCCCAGATCCAGATACAACGCCCAAATCACCCCCATCTCCTTTGCCTTTGGCAGTCCCCGAGCGCAGCCGAGGACCATGACTTTGAAGGTCCGCCGGGGGAACAAGAGCTCCAAGGAGGACGCGGCGGTTACGAGGAGATCCTCGTCGCGGTCTCCTTCGCCGGCGGTGCCTCCGAGCCTCGACGAGGAGTGGGTGCGCTCCGTCTCGACGCGGGAGCGGATCCTCGCCCTGATTTGGGGCGGAGTTCTGCTCGACGAGGCCACTGAGGAGTGGTGTTCGGCGGAGGGAGAGGAGTTCCCCACGCTGTGGACGCACGAGGCGGTGGTGTTCGAGTCGTGGTACCCCCGCGGGTTGGGGTTGCCTGCGCATCCCTTCTTTCCATGGGTTGTTGTACTACTATGGGTTGCAGGTTTGTAACCTCAACCCTAACTCCATCCAGCACATCGCCATCTTCATCCATCTGTGTGAGGCATACCTCGGTATCGCCTTGCACTTCAACCTCTTCCAGTACTTCTTCTGGGTTGTTGACGGCTGTTAAGTGCCTACTTTAGCCGTCAATATACTCATGAATAAAGGAGCATAAGGCATTTCTTACACGTATTTAGTTAAGAATAATGTAGTTCCACTTGTCCTTGGAGATTATTTGATTGTAGGAAAATAAGCAAGAAAAGAGTGCCAAACTCACCTTCTAGGGTCCATGCCACATCACCTCATCCTAGGTGGGCTACCAACAAGGATGCCATGCATGCAAACCTACCAACTAGGGAGCCATGCATGCATGCCATGCAAGCAATCCAAGTGAAGCAACCCCCGACGAATCTTAGTGTGACACGTGGACTTCACATGGATCCATGGGCCCACAAAGGCAAGCAAACCGCGCCAAAACAGGGTGGACACCGAGAACCGACCTAAGGACCCACAGGGCAGCCACCAGGAGAAAGCATGAGCCAGGGGGCCCACCAGGGGGTCGGCGACCCCACAGGTCGGCCGAACCGACCTTGGCTCGGCCTCTCCTGTGCTTCCACGTGGTGGCTCTCCATTGGTCCTAGGCGCCATCCCCGGGGTGTTTGCCTCCGTTCCTCGCCGGTGCACGGGCCTACAAATAGAAGAGAGGGGGCTCACTTATGAGACATCCACACTTGCAACACCTCTCTCACTTTTAGTCTCAAGGCTAGGAGGTAGGCTAGAGTAGTTCTAATTCAGGTTCCAAGTCTACTTTGGGATCTAGGTATGAGTTGTCTTGTATCTTATTTCATTTGTATGACTTTGATCTACTTTAGTTATTTATCTATTTCATATAAAGTTGTGTTAGTATGCATGAGTGATTTGTTCATGTGTTCTTCACCTGTTCATCATTTAGAGGCTCCTATTCTTGATGAACAAGGCCTTTCGATCCACTTGACGGGTGACTTTCACATGTTTCTGGTGTTTGTTCATAAGTTAGAGGCTCGTGTTCTTCGCGAACACGACCCTTTGATCCAGTTGAATAGACATAGGAAAGCACGAATCCATTTGTGTACTTAACCTAGTTTGATCTAATTAGATGACATGATTGCGTTGTATGAAGTCTGTGCTTGAGCTACGGTACTCGGTGTAATTGACTGGTTTATCTGGTGGCTTGACCTGGGTCACAATAGCCCGGGCAGGTCAAGTCCGGCTAACAATATAAGCATGGTGCTTGGGTTGCGTAGCTACCTTACTTATGAGTTTATCCCACGGTTTGTCTTGGGGTAGGCCGCGGTAGTGACAGCCGTTGGTCCTCTGAAATCCCCCACGTTCAGATAAGCTGTAGGAGTCTAAAATATAACAACCGGAGTTGTGCAGAAGCAACGCGGGAGGTTATCTCCCCGTGGTACCTGGGTGCTCAAGTCAATGTTCTTCAACGCTAGTGTATCTAACTCGTTCTTTCCAGCTTTATGTGTATAGTACATTAGAACCTAGAACTAACTCGTGTGTCGCCTCCTATGCCTAGGACCCTTTACAGAGAGAGAGTGAGTGTGTGTGTGTGTGATCACACTACCCCCATTATCATATCTTTACCCCTGCACTTGAGTGTATGGTTTGTTTCCGTCTATGATCTATACTCATTGCAATAGAGTTGATCTTGTCATTCCGCCAATGCCTTCCTTGGATTCGATACCCTTTGGAATACTCCTTTGGGGAAATGCTACAATGGTACTTCTGTGCGCTTGCGGATCTCTGTAAACGTTAAGATTTACCAACCAGCAGTTCTGGCGCTATTACCAGGATGGGTTCCAGACCTGTTCTTAGGTGATTGCGTTAAGAAATGTCAACAGGTGGTACCTGTCCTTGTTTGCCATCTCCCTAGCAAACCTTTCATCCCTTCTCCTCCTCAAACAGAACTCATCCTTATGTCCATCCCTCCTACAATACGCACAATGGAAGTGGATTGGCTGTGGCTTAGGCTGTGGTTTCTCTGTGGGCTTCTCAATAGCTTTCTCTCCTGACTTCCCCCCAAACACATTTCCCTGGGTGCTCACAAACTTCACCGGTTTCTGGTAGTTTTCTATCTTGTGGGGGAATACCGGTGGATCTGGGGTTGTATCAAGCTTGTTTCTGAGGTGGTTTGGCTTGGGTGCATATTTGTTCATGGGTGTGGTGTGTGATGTGATAGGGATCTCTTCAACTTTCTCTTCTCCCTCACCACTCTTCCCAGCCCCCAACGCCTGACCATCAAACCTCTTAAACTCAGCCAACAACAAACTCCGCTGAGGCTCATGCCCAGACAACCAACTCATCAAATTTCTCAATTCATCATTCTCATCCTGCAAACGGTCCACATAATGCGCAAGTTCCACATTTTTCAAAGCATGCATTTCACAGGTAGAGCATGATGTAGGAATAGGAGCTTTCAATGCAGTCTCAAGAGAAACTATCCTATCATGAGATTCATCTAGCCTAACATGCAACACAGGACAAGAAGTGCAAGCACCTAACAAAGCAGGTCTAGATTTCATATCATCAAGCTCAACCATAAGCACATCTAGTTCCTCAAGAGTTGAGGTATGTTTCTCCTTGACAGCAGTCAAATCAGCTAGGAAAACATTGCAATCACCACAATCAACCACATCAGAAACAACAGGAGCAACTTTCAAAGAATATATCTCAGTTCTAGCATCAACAAGCAAAGACTCAAGCTCAACTATCTTGTCATTAGCATCACCTAGCAAAGACCGAAACTCTCTCTTCTCCTTGTTGGTCTTCCTAAGCACATCATCACGGTTATCAAGCAACTCATTCAGCCTAGCATTCTCCTCTAGCAAGAAGTTGGGATCATGATGTACCTCATCCTCGGAGTCAGAGTCCAAATCCGAGCTATGCTTCCCACCCTTCTTGGAGTGCTCCATGCCACAGAAACCTCCTTGCGCGACAAAGCTGAGGTCGGTGAAGTTCTTGCCCGTGTGCCGCTTGTCCTTGCGCCGATCTTGCTCTTCATCGCTGCTCGAACTGGAAGAGGAGTCACTTGAAGTGGAGTCGATGTCGCTCACTCCGACAACCATCTCTCAAGCCATCTTCTTCTTGTACCCGCTGCTCTTCCTTGGCCTTCTCTCATCCTTGTCCTTGCGCTTGTCCTTGTGGTGTTCGGCGGAGGGAGAGGAGTTCCCCACGCTGTGGACGCACGAGGCGGTGGTGTTCGAGTCGTGGTACCCCCGCGGGTTGGGGTTGCCTGCGCATCCCTTCTTTCCATGGGTTGTTGTACTACTATGGGTTGCAGGTTTGTAACCTCAACCCTAACTCCATCCAGCACATCGCCATCTTCATCCATCTGTGTGAGGCATACCTCGGTATCGCCTTGCACTTCAACCTCTTCCAGTACTTCTTCTGGGTTGTTGACGGCTGTTAAGTGCCTACTTTAGCCGTCAATATACTCATGAATAAAGGAGCATAAGGCATTTCTTACACGTATTTAGTTAAGAATAATGTAGTTCCACTTGTCCTTAGAGATTATTTGATTGCAGGAAAATAAGCAAGAAAAGAGTGCCAAACTCACCTTCTAGGGTCCATGCCACATCACCTCATCCTAGGTGGGCTGCCAACAAGGATGCCATGCATGCAAACCTGCCAACTAGGGAGCCATGCATGCATGCCATGCAAGCAATCCAAGTGAAGCAACCCTCGATGAATCAGAGTGTGACACGTGGACTTCACATGGATCCATGGGCCCACAAAGGCAAGCAAACTGCGCCAAAACAGGGTGGACACTGAGGACCAGGTGTGTCCGAGGACCAGTGGAGGGTCGCTCCTTAGTGATGAGTGATTAACAACGTTGTGTGGACTGATGCTTGGCTAAGTGTGCAGGTACAGGTTGCGGCTTGACTCGTGTCGGTGCAGGTGAAGAACAAGCGCGAAAGGCCTTAGCCGTGGCGGCCTCCGGGTGATGGAGTGGCAAGTAGGCTTGGTTCGATGGACCTGGTGGCCGATGGGGTCAAGTGCGAGCCGTGCGGTGCAAGACTGGCGGGCTGAAGTCGGGAACATGGGCTGGTGCAAGATAGCGGTTGAAGTCCAAAGCTTGCACGCGGGGTTTGGTGGTTTGTCCAAAAAGCCATCTGGTGGACGGTTTCTTGGTTTGGGCCGCAAAACCAAGCCCGGAGGCCCGAGGTGACGGAGACGGTGATCCGAGAGCTTCGGGAAGCTTCGAGGCGGGGGGCACGTGGCGTGATCACGGGGCTTGCGTCGAAGCTAAGCAAGGCCGCGGTGGAAGCGTGTCCGCTCGATGAAGACTTGACCAAAATGCCCCTGAGGGGTTGTATCTTCATTTATGCAGTAGGGGTAGCGTGGTCATTTACCTCCCTCCGATGAACTTCATATAAATAGCGGAGAGGTGGATGGCATCTTTCTCTCTTGCTCCCTAGGGTTTTCCCCCCGGTAGATTTTCTCTGAACTGCTTCTTTTCCCTCTGGATTCCTTAGGCTAGACTCTTGTACAGAATCTGACCTCTGGATGTATGGAAGCATTTGGCGTCCCGGTGATCTCCTAGTCCTCTGTGATTTTCGTGTCATTTTTGGGACTATTTTTGGGAGTTTTCGTTCTTGGCTCGATTCGTGATTTTGGAGGTGTTTCTTCACGGATTTCTTTGAGGGGATCATGGATGGATGCCTTGCGCATCTTTGTGTGTGATCTTGACCTCTCAAATGCTGTGGAGAGCCTTTGATTCGTGTGTTTTTGGTTGGTGCCCGAGTTCATGGTGGTGGTTCGGTTGATCCGCGATTCCCGGTGATTTAGTGGCTTAGGGGTCGAGATTTTTGGGGCATAGCATCCTTGTGTGACGCTTTTCACCTCCCCAAAATCTTATCTCAAGAGCTTCAACTGTTTGGGAGATCCGGTGATGGAAAGGTTGGGTTGACTCCCGAGCTTGAGCTTTTTCTGTTCTGTTCGTGCTTGGCGGACGGTCCGCGAGTCCCTGGCGGACGGTCCGCGCGGCTAGGGTTCGTCCAGTGTTCTTCGTGTTCGTCGCGTGTTCTTGAGCACTTTCGTTTCGATTCGTTTTGGCCCTAGATTTTGGTTGCGAGTGGTTTTGCGGACAGTCCGCGAGTGCCTCACGGACGGTCCGCGTGACCAAGTTTTCGTCTGGGGTTGGGGTTGTGTTGTCTGGGGTTTCCACCGAGCTGGACGGACAGTCCGCGCTACCCCACGGACGGTCCGCGACACTGGCGGACAGTCCGCGAGGCATAGACGGACGGTCCGAATTTCGGGGTGTGCCACTGGTGGTTCAGTTGGTTGTTTCGAACAGTCCGCCCTGGGCTTGCGGACAGTCCGCCTGAGTCCCGCGGACAGTCTGCCTGGTGCTTGCGGACGGTCCGTCCTGGACTTCGCAAACTTGGCTAAGTCTTTCGGTTCTTGCTTTGGTGCTTCCGCTCTTTGCTCCTAGGCTTCTCCAGTGATCTTCTTGGCGTGTGTGTGCCTTTTTTGGAGCTTCTTATGTGTGCATGGATTCGTGGAGTGGCAATCGGGGCATAGACCGAGTTCGACCTTAGGAAAGAATTTTTAATCGGCTCCCATTCACTCCCCCCTCTCTGGTCGCCCGAATCGGTCCTTCAATTGGTATTAGAGCCGGTTACGGATCTTCGTGATTCTAACCAGTCTAAGATCCAAAGATGGGCGATTACGGCAAGGGGTCGGGTCCTCCGCACTTCGATGGCAAGAACTACCCGATGTGGGAGAGGCGCATGGGCGCGTTTTTGCGAGGGAAGGGAACTCTTATTTGGGAGGTCACTCAGAATCCTCATTATGTCATTCCAGATAGTTTTCTACTTCCAGGATCACGGTACATATTTGAGGCCAACAGCAAGGCCGTTGATTACTTGTTCCGTGCTCTCTGTGCCTCGGAGTTTGATCGAGTGTACGGAGAGGATGTGGCCGGAAAGATTTGGCTCAAGTTGAAGAATGCTCATGTTGGCAATGCCCAAGTGCAAGCCCGGATGTTTACCACTTACCAGAGAGAGTACGAGAACTTCACTCATCTCCCCGGTGAGTCGACCGATGCTATGTTTCAGCGCTTCACTTGCATCGTCAACAACATGAGGGCCAATGTGACAGTGCTCCCATACACGGATCATGATCAAGCTATCAAGCTTTTGCATGCCCTGGATAGGTCCGTATGGGAAGCCAAGATCGAGGCCATTGAGGAGTCGAGCGTGTATGATACGCTTTCGCTTGATGAGCTATTCTCCAAGCTCAGGTCTTCAGAGGTTGATCATGGCTTGAGAGCCAAGAGCGAGAGCCCCACTGATCCTCATAGTTTGGCTCTCGTCTCAGGATCGAGGACTAACGCTAACTCTGGTGGTTTCTCTTTGTCTTGTCTTGTGTCCTTGCCAGATGAGGACTTTGATGTGCTGAGCGAGGACGATCTCGCCTTGTTGAGCAAGAGGTTTGGGCGGATGTACGAGAACCGCAAGAATGCAAGGCGGAGCTCGGGGATGTGCTATCGGTGCGGGAAACACAGGCACTTCATCGCCGAATGCCCTGAAGCCATGGAGATCAAAAACGACTACAAGGGCAAGCCCAAGCACGACTACAACAAGCACCGCTCCCGGAACGACTACAAGGACAAGCACAAGGACAAGAGCGAGAGAAGGCACAAGAAGAGTGGCGGCCACAAGAGGAAGACCGCTCGAGCGATGGTGGCCGGAGCGAGCGACATCGACTCGACATCAAGCGGTGCTTCTTCTGATTCGAACAGCGAGGAAGAGCAAGAGAAGCACAAGGACAAGCAGCACACGGGCAAGAACATCACCGGCCTAAGCTTCGTCACGCAAGGAGGCTTCTGCAGCATGGCGCATTCCAAGAAGGGTGGGAAGCACAGCTCGGATTCGAACTCCGATTCCGATGATGAGGTACGACAAGATCCCAACTTCTTGATATAGGAGAATGCTAGGCTGAATGAGTTGCTTGACAACCGTGATGATGTGCTTAGAAAGACCAACAAGGAGAAGAGGGAATTTAGGTCTTTGTTGGGTGATGCTAAGGACAAGGTAGCTGAACTTGAATCTTTGCTTGTGGATGCTCGAAATGAGATAGCTGCTTTGAAATCTACTCCTGTTGTGATGGATGAAATTAATTGTGGTGATTGTTCAATTTTTCTTGCTGACTTGACTACCCTCAAGGAGAAACATGCCTCTGTTCTTGAGGAACTAGATGTGGTTAGGATTGAGTGTGACGAATTGAAGTCTAGGCCAACTTTGTTAGGAGCTTGTACATCATGTCCTATTTTGCATGCTAGGCTAGATGAATCTCACACTAGAATTGTTTCTCTTGAGGCAGCATTGAAAGCTCCTCTTCCTACATCATGTTCAACCTGTGAAATGCATGCTTTGAAAAACATGGAACTTGCAAACTATGTTGATCGTCTGCAGGATGAAAATGATGAATTGAGAAAAATGATGGGGTGGTTGTCTGGGCATGAGCCACAATTGAGTATGATGTTGGCTCAGTTCAAGAGGTTCGATGGTCAGGCGTTGGGGGCTGACAAGTGTGGTGAGAATCCATTTAGAGGCTCCTATTCTTGATGAACAAGGCCTTTCGATCCACTTGACGAGTGAATTTCACATGTTTCTGGTGTTTGTTCAAAAGTTAGAGGCTCGTGTTCTTCGCGAACACGACCCTTTGATCCAGTTGAACAGACATAGGAAAGCACGAATCCATTTGTGTACTTAACCTGGTTTGATCTAATTAGATGACATGATTGCGTTGTATGAAGTCTGTGCTTGAGCTACGGTACTCGGTGTAATTGGCTGGTTTATCTGGTGGCTTGACCTGGGTCACAATAGCCCGGGCCGGTCAAGTCCGGCTAACAACGTAAGCACGGTGCTTGAGTTGCGTAGCTACCTTACTTATGAGTTTATCCCACGGTTTGTCTTGGGGTAGGCCGCGGTAGTGACAGCTGTTGGTCCTCTGAAATCCCCCACGTTCGGATAAGCTGTAGGAGTCTAAAATATAACAACCGGAGTTGTGCAGAAGCAACGCGGGAGGTTATCTCCTCGTGGTACCTGGGTGCTCAAGTCAATGTTCTTCAACGCTAGTGTATCTAACTCATTCTTTCCAGCTTTATGTGTATAGTACATTAGAATCTAGAACTAACTCGTGTGTCGCCTCCTATGCCTAGGACCCTTTAGAGAGAGAGTGAGTGTGTATGTGTGATCACACTATCCCCATTATCATATCTTTACCCCTGCACTTGAGTGTCTGGTTTATTTCCGTTTATGATCTATACTCATTGCAATAGAGTTGATCTTGTCATTCCGCCAATACCTTCCTTGGATTCGATACCCTTTGGAATACTCCTTTGGGTAAATGCTACAATGGTACTTCCGTGTGCTTGCGGATCTCTGTAACGTTAAGAATTACCAACCAGCATTTCTAGCGCTATTACCAGGATGGGTTCCAAACCTGTTCTTAGGTGATTGCGTTAAGAAATGTCAACAAGCATTTCTGGCACCGTTGCCGGGGAAGGCTTAAGGATGACATATCAACACTTTGCATATCTTTATAATCATGACATGACAGGAATAAAATAGTTCTCAATGCAGGCTAACTTGGATTGTCTTCTTTGTCTATTGATGATGAAGACAGGTAGTGCATGACTGGTTTCGACTTGCCATCGAATTTTACTGAAGATCCTGAGTCACTCATAAGGAAGGCATGAAATCATTTCAGCTCTCCTTCTCATGAACATTCGGAAGTCGATCCAGCTTCCTTTGTGCCATCCGCATCAATTTCCATGGCCAACCCTATCGAGAAGACTCTTCGTGAGTATTCCGCTCCCTCTGCTGACCAGGTGCCGACAGGCCCCGTGATCAACATTGGGAATGGAAACTTCGAGATCAAGACTATCTTAATTACGATGGTACAGGCTAGCCCATTATGTGGCAAGCCTAATGAAGACGCGAGCGCCCACCTGCAGTAGTTCCTGGAACTATGCAGTACCTTCACTATACGAGGAGTGGAGGAAGATGCTATTCATCTGCGACTGTTTCCCTTCTCCGTCTTGGGAAAGGCAAAGCAGTGGTTTTATGCTAACCGTGCAGAGATTAACTCTTCGGCAAAGTGCTCCGCAGCATTCCTCACAAAATTCTTTCCGTTGGGCAAAACCAATGTCCTTCAGGGGCGAATTTCAAGTTTCCAGCAGACAGCAAATGAGACTATCCCCGAAGCTTGGGAGAGACTCCAGGAGTACATCCTGGCTTGTCCTCATCATGGGATGGACAACTGGCTTATTCTTCAGAGTTTCTATAATGGGCTGACTCCGACAGCCTGTGGCCATATTGATGCTACAGCTGGAGGGGCTTTCTTCTCTCTTACTATCACTGAAGCTACTACACTGATAGAGAAGATGGTTACCAATCAAGGGTGGAGTGATGATCGACTCTAGCCACGTCAAAGGGGTACACATACCGTCAAGGAAGCGGATATGTTGCACACCAAGATGGACCTAATGATGAAGAGAATGGATGATCTAGCCAATGAGAAGGCTGCCATGGCCACCACTACTCAAGCTATGGATGCTCGCATGACTTGCGAAGTCTGTGGTAATACTGGGCATTCAGGGAAATACTGCCCTACTACTCAGGAGGATGTGATGTACATGAATGGCAATAACAACAGTAATCGTCCACAAGGAGGTCAAACGTGGAATCAATCACGCCCTTACTATCAAGGGGGTAATCAAGGTAATTCTTTCAACCCAAACCAACCTTTCTTGAAAGATCTAGTCTTTGGGAAAGCTAAGATTAATGAAGGCTTTAATAAGAAAACAACTGCCTATGATAAGGCCTTTGAGAGCCTTAATGTTAAAATTGATAGCCTTTCGTCTGCTCTCAAGAACCAGTTGAGCTTTAATAAGATGATAGAAACCCAGTTGGCTCAGTTAGCTACCTTGGTTCCCTCTGCTGAAGACGGGAAGATTCTGGGGCAACCCGTGTCCTCCTGTGAAAATGTTTGTGTAGTGTCCACCAGATGGGGTAAGCATTCTAGGCGGACACAAGCCACTAACTATGCAGGGAAGCCTATACAGCAAATACTTTACCCATGGGAATCTTCAACAATTACACACAAGAAAGATCTTGGTTATCCGGCTATCACCTGCAAGATATACTACCAGAAGATTAAACATGCTCTTTGTGACCTTGGTGCAAGTGTTAACCTTTTGTCCAAGGCCATGTTTGAACAATTGGGGTAACCAGCTCTAACTCCAACTGCGACAGCCGTCCAACTTGCTGATGCATCGATCTGATATCCAGAGGGGATCGTAGAGAATTTATTGGTATTCGTCCAAGGTTCATCCATCTTTGTGGATTTCATGGTCCTTGATATGCAAGATGATGAGGGAATGCCTCTCATTCTTGGGAGACCGTTCCTGAGTGACGCCAACGCAAGGATCAATGTGGGAGCCGGAACGATCCGATTCCGCATTGGGAAGAGGAACTTGATGTTCCGATTTCAAACACCAAAAGAGAAATGATATACACTGCAGGGCCAAAATGAGCAATCAGGGGCATGGACGGAGCTACAGCCCCCGCGACTTCCCACCACTCCAACAAAGCCTAAGAAAACAAGAAGGGTGTGGCGGGAAATACAGAAGTCATCTCCATCAATTTCTCGGGAATGGGGTAACGAGTGGAATTAATCCCCGAGGAAAGACTCGCTCTCAGACTTAAAAAGATGAGTCCTTTTTGCCAAAAGGTAAAATTGGTATTTATCTCATATTTCCCTTCCAAACTTTTATTTGATTTTTCTAAATGCATATTTGATTTTTCCGACATTGCATCTGGATGCTAGATTTTTCTAGCCAATTTCCCTTTTCAAATAAAATTCTGAAAATAACTTCTTGAGTGGAAAATCAAAGAATAATTTTTCGAGCAACATTTTGGGCGAATCTGGACCTAGACATCTGGGTAGGATATCAATTAGCCGTTAGAGAGCCGTGGCAAAAAGTTGGAAGCAAGCGGGCCCGGCAGGGGGTCGACCGACCCCAGGGGTCGGCCGACCCTGGCCAACGGTCAAGTGGGCCCCGCCTCTTCCAACGGCTCCTAGCTGTTGCCCTTGTCCTCTACCCCGGTGCCTAGCTCGGTTGCCTATAAATAGAAGGAGGATTGAGGGGTTTCTTCACCCATTCACTCATTTCCATCACCCTCTCTCCCCCTTTGCTCTTGCTCTTTGGTTTTCTTGGATTTCTTGCTCAAGTGGAAGTGTCAAGCACTCTCTCCAATTTGTTGCTGAATATTGAATATTGGTGGAGCAAGCTCGGTAAGGATTTCATTTCGACTTCACTAACCCGTCACCGAGTTGCTCGTGTTGTCCCATTGTTGTGCAAGATGAGTTGGATTGCCGGTGCGTACCGGAAGGTGACCCACTCACGCCGTTCTAGAGACGGAGAGGGCTCGTCTCACCACTCCGGAGCTACACCAAGTCCAATGTCAATCGACCGTGAAGAAGAGGAAGACGAAGAGCTACCAACGCCACGAGCCGAAGGGGTGATCAACACCGATGCCGCCTTCATCGACTTGAGGGACGACCGGGAGAGATAGGCCTATGCTCTCATCAAGGATCGAGTCTTCGCCAACACCAAGGAGTTCGACTCGGTCCTTCTCGAGAAAACAGGTATGGACTCCGAGTTCGATTCCATTTGGCATGCTCTTGGTTGGGAGAACTTTGTTCCGGTGTGGGAGATCGGTTCTAGGTTTCTCACCATTCAGTTCCTTTGTGCTCTTCGGGAGGATGAGGCCGGTATTACGTTTCGTTTCCATGGAACGTCGTATCGAGTCTCATGGCATGATCTTAGTTGTGCTCTCGGTTTTCATCGTCGTTGTGCTATTTCTCTCGATCAAGCTTGCAGTGATTTTGTTCAAGATAGTTTTTGGGAAGAGATCTCTGGTCGGCCTGTCCGTGGCAAGTTAGCACCTCGGTGCAATGATATCATGCATCCTACTCTCCGACTGTGGCACAAGTGGCTCGCCATTACTCTCTTTCCGAGGGATGATGTTCGAACCGTGTGCACAGGCGAGATGAGGATATTATACGCCACGGTTAGACGAATCAGAATCACCCCAGTGCAAGCTATGATTCGGCAGTGGTTAACAAATTTTAGGGTGACGGGTTCTGTTGAGTGTACGTCCCTGATCACACGTATCATTTCGAGTCTTGGGATTTCAATAGGGGCTAACGTTCCCTACATTGATTTTCCCCGGGCCATGATAGATGAGGCGTATCTGATTCAAGGACATACTCTTAAAAAGGGTCTGGATGATTCCTTGGTTTTCTTTTACCCTGGCCATGCAAACCAGATTCGGTTACCTAACCCGGATTTCTGTTTGTACGGCCATGGGCCACTGACCATTCCTCTTGAGGAACCTCATCGTTCTAGTGTTTCTGGAGACAGGGTCACTAGGAGTGCATCGACGAGGGCAGCGGAAGCACAGCAACTGCCACAACATCCGCCGCCACAGCCATCACCGCAGCCGTCACCTCAGCCACAGCCTCAGCCTACACCACCACTGACTGGCGCATGGGCCTCGCCCGGGTACATTTCTGGAGTTACACCCGGATATGCCCCTGGTTGGGACCAACCCACGAGTCAGCCAGGGGAGAGTAGCTCGACCTGGGCTAGTGCAGGGAGTGGCGAGTGGGTTCGGTCCGCCGGTGCTACCTACGGAGACTCGTCTTCATCGTCTAGGTTGCGCTCGTCATCTCATGGGGCCACCCTCACTCAGCAGATGAGCGAGCTCAACATCCGAGTCGGTACCATGGAGGAGACGATGCACCAGCAGGCTGAGTCCACTCGGGACTGGCAGCGTATGACGGGCGAGAGGATTGACACCATGGAGCAGAAACAGCTGCGACCGCTGGAGGAGCAGAGGGCTTACTACGCGTGGTTGGGATACCGCCCTCCGCAGCAGTGAGCCTGAAGCTAGCTTGGGGGAGGACCCCCTTTCTGAGGTAACTTGTATCTTTTATTGTTTTCAGAACCCCATATGCTAAAAACACATAAAAATCTGAAAAAAGTTAAAAAGACCAAAAATATTTATTTGCTTTCTTAAATTAGTTTGTTTTCGTATGCGCGGTAAGAGTGTTCTTATTCTCCATGGTTGAAATGATGAATAGTTGCTCTGTTTATTCCTCTTGTATGCCTTGTTTACAACTTAGTATCCTATCCAAGTTTTGAGTTTGTTGGCTAGTATGATCGAACCTGAGCTTGAAATTTGTGGGTAGCAAAAAGCATGATCTTTGCCTAAGTTGTTGCGAGGTATGATATGGTATAATAGAGTTGCTATGAGCTAGTACTGAGTGATGTTTGATATCCGGAGTTTTCTTTTGAAAAATGTTAAAATGATAAGTTCCTCAATGATAAGAATTTCCTATCCAAGGCCATATGTAGATTTTAGCTTATGTTAAACCTCCACATATGCTACCTGATTTCTTCATTGAGTTTTGTCGAATTGTTGTCACCCTCGGCGAGTAACTTGTCATAATCCTGTGATCAAGATCATGTACACACCACCATATGCGAAACTTCTACACTGGAAGTTAGCAATCATCATTTCATCCATTTCCCATCCATTCCACAAAATAAAGCTCTGCGCATGTTCCATGATTACTCTCCCTCCAAAAATATTTAGCAAGGGCTATGGGCTATGTTAAAAAAAACACATGCTCAAGGGCATGCATAAAAAAAAGAGAAAGAATAAAGAGACATAGCCCAAGTCTCAAAAAATTTCGAAAAGGAGGAGAGTAAAATCGTGCAAATAGGAGTTCATTATCCATCCACCATACACACACTTTTGCACGTCTTGATCAGGGTGAATGACTTGTTCTCCCAAGGATCCGGTTTTCGACTCGACAATACATGAGAAACAGGTATGCCACATGTTTTCCCTACCTACAGCTCCACATATCAGCTTATTAGGAGTAGGTAGTGAAAGAAGGCAAATCAAAGCCTTGGTGAGGAATCATACACATTGAGCGATCCGAGAGTATCATTTGAGGAACTTTGATTTCTTTTTGAAAAAGAAACCTGCAAAACCTCCGGATTGACAACTGATCAAGGTACATGTGATTAGTAATCTTTATACAACCATTCTATCTTTCAACCGCCCAAGGCAGGTGAAGCTACATGCCCCATATCAATCAAGTGAAAGGTAAGATCAATGCCAACTTCTTCAACTCTTGATAGAGTACCTAGCTGTATCTTGTCATACATTAGGAATACAACATCGTTGCAACTCCTGATCAACCAACCTAAGTTCTTGATCTCTTGCTCGGGACGAGCAAGAGGCTAGCTTGGGGGAGTTGTTGACGACTGTTAAGTGCCTACTTTAGCCGTCAATATACTCATGAATAAAGGAGCATAAGGCATTTCTTACACATATTTAGTTAAGAATAATGTAGTTCCACTTGTCCTTGGAGATTATTTGATTGCAGGAAAATAAGCAAGAAAAGAGTGCCAAACTCACCTTCTAGTGATGAGGACATCTTCCTCCACTATTACCCGTTGGCAAAGACGCAACATGGGCCGAAGCCCAGTTGTAGTCGGGCGGCGACCGTGCGAGCCTCATTATCCCACCTTGCTTAGCTTGGGATGAGGAAGTCACCTTAAAAGGGAGAGCCACCCTTCCCCTATCAAACTAGTCTTTTGGGGCGATTGGGCCTTTCCCCGAGAGGTGCGCCGGAGTGCGGTGCTAAGGTTGCAGAGGAGTATGGTGCTAAGATTGTCGAGGCGCAACAGGAGGCCCTAGTGACGTTGTAGCCGGATCGGTGTGTCGTTATTTCGGCTGCCGGGGCTAAGGTTACGGGGGCCAGATTGTACGTATCTGAAGCTGGAATCTTGGGGGCTAGGTCGTGTGTACCTGAAGCCGGATTTGTGGGGGCCAGATCATGCATATCTGAAGCTGGACCGGTGTGTCGGGCTTTTCATCCAACCCCACCTGGGCCGGACTCATCATTTGGTATCAAAGCTAGGCTCTTGTTAAGAAGGGGAGAATGATGAGGACATCTTCCTCCACTATTACCCGTTGGCAAAGACGCAACATGGGCCGAAGCCCAGTTGTAGTCGGGCGGCGACCGTGCGAGCCTCATTATCCCACCTTGCTTAGCTTGGGAGGAGGAAGTCACCTTAAAAGGGAGAGCCACCCTTCCCCTATCAGACTAGTCTTTTGGGGCGATTGGGCCTTTCCCCGAGAGGTGCGCCGGAGTGCGGTGCTAAGGTTGCAGAGGAGTATGGTGCTAAGATTGTCGAGGCGCAACAGGAGGCCCTAGTGGCGTTGTAGCCGGATCGGTGTGTCATGCTTCGGCCGGATCGGTGCGTCATTATTTCGGCTACCGGAGCTAAGGTTACGGGGGCCAGATTGTACGTATCTGAAGCTGGAATCTTGGGGGCCAGGTCGTGTGTACCTGAAGCCGGATTTGTGGGGGCCAGATCATGCATATCTGAAGCTGGACTGGTGTGTCGGGCTTTTCATCCAACCCCACCTGGGCCGGACTCATCATCTAGTGTCCATGCCACATCACCTCATCCTAGGTGGGCTGCCAACAAGGATGCCATGCAGGCAAACCTGCCAACTAGGGAGCCATGCATGCATGCCATGCAAGCAAATCAAGTGAAGCAACCCCCGACGAATCAAAGTGTGACACGTGGACTTCACATTGATCCATGGGCCCAAAAAGGCAAGCAAACCACGCGAAAATAGGGTGGACACCGGGAACCGACGTAAGGACCCATAGGGCAGCCACCAGGAGAAAGGATGAGCCAGGGGGGCCCACCAGGGGGTCGGCCGACCCCACAGGTCGGCCGAACCGACCTTGGCTCAGCCTCTCCTGTGCTTCCACGTGCTGGCTCTCCATTGGTCCTAAGCGCCATCCCCGGGGTGTTTGCCTCCGTTCCTCGCCGCTGCACGGGCCTATAAATAGAAGGAGAGGGGGCTCACTTATGAGACATCCACACTTGCAACACCTCCCTCACTTTTAGTCTCAAGGCTAGGAGTTAGGCTAGAGTAGTTCTAATTCAAGTTCCAAGTCTACTTTGGGATCTAGGTATGAGTTGTCTTGTATCTTATTTCATTTGTAAGACTTTGATCTACTTCAGTTATTTATCTATTTCATATAAAGTTGTGTTAGTATGCATGAGTGATTTGTTCATGTGTTCTTCACATGTTCATCATTTAGAGGCTCCTATTCTTGATGAACAAGGCCTTTCGATCCACTTGACGGGTGACTTTCACATGTTTCTGGTGTTTGTTCATAAGTTAGAGGCTCGTGTTCTTCGTGAACACGACCCTTTGATCCAGTTGAACAGACATAGGAAAGCACGAATCCGTTTGTGTACTTAACCTGGTTTAATCTAATTCAATGACATGATTGCGTTGTATGAAGTCTGTGCTTGAGCTACGGTACTCGGTGTAATTAGCTGGTTTATCTGGTGGCTTGACCTGGGTCACAATAGCCTGGGCCGTTCAAGTTCGGCTAACAACGTAAGCATGGTACTTGGGTTGCGTAGCTACCTTACTTATGAGTTTATCCCACGGTTTGTCTTGGGGTAAGCCGCGGTAGTGACAGCTGTTGGTCCTCTGAAATCCCCCATGTTCGGATAAGCTGTAGGAGTCTAAAATATAACAACCAGAGTTGTGCAGAAGCAACGCGGGAGGTTATCTTCCCGTGGTACCTGGGTGCTCAAGTCAATGTTCTTCAACGCTAGTGTATCTAACTCGTTCTTTCCAGCTTTATGTGTATAGTACATTAGAACCAAGAACTAACTCGTGTGTCGCCTCCTATGCCTAGGACCCTTTAGAGAGAGAGAGAGTGTGTGTGTGATCACACTACCCCCATTATCGTATCTTTACCCCTGCACTTGAGTGTCTGGTTTATTTCCGTCTATGATCCATACTCATTGCAATAGAGTTGATCTTGTCATTCCGCCAATGCCTTCGTTGGATTCGATACCCTTGGGAATACTCCTTTGGGGAAATGCTACAATGGTACTTCCGTGCGCTTGCGGATCTCTGTAACGTTAAGAATTACCAACCAGCATTTCTGGCGCTATTACCAGGATGGGTTACAAACCTGTTCTTAGGTGATTGCGTTAAGAAATGTCAACATGGGTGAAGACCCACAAGAGTGCCAAGAAGCCCAAGGTGGTGGGCGGTGCCGGGCTTCAACTCTGGTAGAAGACCTCCGATGAGTACATCTCGGTGATGCTCATCAGCTCCAACAAGGGCGGGCACAACGAGTGGTTCTACACCACCAACCATGCCCCGCAGGTGCCGTGCGACGTCGACGTGCGCCCGACCCCGCTCCGCTGCTGGGACGAGGAGCTGAGCGACGCCGAGATGGAGTAGGTGTCAGAGCTGGTGAAGCTGATCCGGAACTTGAAGGCGGTCGGCCTCACCGGGATGGCGGTCATGGCAAACTTCACCACCCGGCGCCTCTAGCCACTGAAGGAGAGGGTGTACCCGGCGTACGAATACACCGGGGAAGACTTCGACACGACGTGGGAGATGTCAGAGCAGGAGGAGCTGGAGGTGCTGGTGGAGCACATCTGTGAGTGCTTCGCCCCCACACTGTCATCACATCGCGCGGCGCGCCATGCCCCAACAGCCTGGGGAACCCTCCACTTGTGATGAGTGACGATTTTCCGCTTTTTACAGTCCGCCCATTAGGGCATAGACTTATGCGTGTAAGATGTTTGTTGAAATGTGTGAACCAGAATTTTCATCTGTAGGGTCGCACGGCTTTCTTCTCTGCCTCGCCACTACTGGGAACCCTGGCTGGGGTAGCGTCCGTGCCTAGCAGTCTCGGCGAGCTGTAGCAGTTGGAGATCGCCGCACGTCATGCCGCCGCTGGCAGCAGTGGTGTGGTGGCACCGGGTCCAGCTCGTGGTGAGGGAACTCTGGAGCCTAGCCGATGTGCAGCCGTGGCACCCGTGGATGGAGAGCACGCTGCGCCTGCTGTGAAGGGGAAGGAGAGCAAAGGTAGCCCCCGGCCGGAGGTGCGGCGTGCACCGCCTGGCTTGCTCAAGTTTGACGAGCCGGCGTCGTGCCGGCGCAAGCTGGTGCTGCCGAGTGACTCCGACGACGAGGAGCTGAGCCCCCATCTGTTCGGTGCTGGTGACATCCCTCTGGTGAACACCAAGGGGGCGCCGAGCGGTACGGTGGCTACCTCCCCTTGTCTTCCTACTTCTCCTCCTTCTCCTCCAGCTTCCCTTCCTTCTCCTTGACCATCTCTTCAACGAACGAAAACTGCTCCCCCAAGTGCGGGCGTGCCACACCCGTCGCGCAGACTGCTTCGACGCCCGTTGTGGCGACACAGGGTGCGGCCAGGCCAGCTCCCAAGGCAGCCGTCGGGGCGAGGAGGCTTGCGTCCTCCAGCTCTGGGTTCCGCAAGTGCGCTCATCTGCGCGTGTCCACCGAGTAAGCTGTTCCACAGATCATCATTGTATTTTGTTTGTCATTCGCTGAACTGTTGTGGTTGAGGATCGCGGTGTTGGATTTGTTGTTGTTTGCAGCGAGCCCTGGGTCGTCCCTGTTGTCGTTGAGGTGCCCGCGCCGGGTACTGGTCCGGTGGCGTGTCCGCCGAGTGCTTCAGAGCGCTCGGGCGTAGTGCCGGGCGGCGGCGCAACCCCCCAAGTGGCCAGTCCCCAGCGTAGGGATGTTGGGTCCGTGGCCTTGGGTGCTGCCTCTATGGCAGTCCCCGAGGTTGAGGAGATCCACCAAGTGCCCCCCACGTCGCGCGTGAGCCCGCCACGCCCTGGCAGGATTGCCCAGGTGCGTGGTGGCAAGGCGGAGGAGGTGCTCGGCGACCGAGTCGTCGACGAGGACAACCGGCAGGAGCTCGTGACCCTGGCCGAGAGGTTCGCTCGGCTTGTGGGGGTGAGTGTATCTGCAGATCTTCCTCTTTTTGCTTCATTGTATCGTTGTTCTAATCATATTGTTGTCCAGACCATGTCCGCTGTGTCTGCTCGCAAGAGCGAGCTGCTGGAGAGCGTCAGCTCCAACGTCGTCACGCTGCGCGCTCGAGTGCAGCGCCTCGAGGAACAGGCCGCTGCATGCCAGAACGGCAGCAACTAGGAGCTCGAGGGGCTGTGTTGGGAGAGAGCTGCTGCGGTTGCCGCCGTTGAGCGTGCTCGTGCAGAGAAAGCTGCTGCAGAGGCCGCCATAGAGGCCACTATTGCATCTCTTCTTCAGACAGCGGAGAAGCACCAGAAATGTCTGTTGTTTCTTGTTCCTTGTTTTCTTTCGAATAGTTGTATCTGATCTGATTCTTGAAAACAGCTCGGGCCCAAGCTGAACAGGAGCTTGAGACTGTCCGTGCCCGGGCAAAGGCGACGGTGAAGGCCCTGGAGCAGGCTACTAGGGAGCGTGCCATGGCCAGGAAAGAGCTCGCTGGTGAGTTGTCTTCCCCTTTTGTCCCTCTTGTAACCTTGTGTTGTCTAGTCCTTCTGACGGTTGAACAGACTTGCGGCGGAAACTATTCCCCCTATTTGCAGATCTAGAGGCCCACGTGCAGTTCGAGAGGAGCCAGTTCCAGGTGCACGGTGAAGCTCTGGGTCCTCTCCTGGATGAGCTGGCCCCACTTGCCGAGTCCTCCGTGCGGGAGTTTGGCGAGACTGTCGTCCGTCCTCCGTGCGGGAGTTTGGCGAGACTGCCGTCCGTCCGTCCGTGCGGGAGTCTAGGCGGCATCTTCGCGCTTCCAAGGACCTCTGCGCGAGGTCAGTCTGACAAGCACCAGCCACTACCTCGCTGTCTTCCGCTCCTACCTCTCATAGTTCAATGTGGGCCGACGATGATGAGCCGAGTGGTTCCCTGCTGCAGCAGTGAAAAAACATTAAATAAGTAGTTGTGATATTTTGCCAGTACTGACGTGACATCGTACTCTTAAGACGTTTGTTTTAATGTTGACACTTTACTTTGACGGTATCCATGTACATTTAATTTCTCCAGTAGTTGGTCTATTACGGGAAGCCGTAGTCCCATTGGCCTCAGCTTCCTAGCGCAGAGGGTGTTCTCTCGTACACGCGTAGTACCTTAGCTTGGCGAAGATCTCGGCCCGTGATTTAAGACGTATTTTACCGAGTACTTTATGAGTCTTAGGATCCGTGTTAGATGAGCGTTTTAATTTTTGACAGAAGTAAACATTGCCAGAGAATAAAAGCAGTCCCCAAGTTTTAGATTTGGAACTTGGGTCTGATCATGCGATCAGGGTATCGAAGTGAAAAACTCCAAAGATCATGAATCATTATTCATTACCCAGATTGCTAGCATGTGAAAGTACAAAAATTGGAAAGATACATAGCTTTTATGGGTAGAAGCGGCATAGATGCTCGATGTTCCAAGAGTTGGGCACATCGGTGCCGTTCTCCTGCATTAACCGGTAAGCGCCCGACCTGTTGACTTCCTTTACTATGAAGGGCCCCTCCCATGGAGCTGATAGCTTGTGCATGTCCTTCTTGCTTTGGATCCTCTGGAGGACGAGGTCACCTACGCAAAAGGCTCTGTCTTGCACATTCTTGTTGTGGTAGTGCCTCAGAGCTTGAGCGTACCGTGCTGCCTGGATGGTTGCCGCGAGCCTTCCTTCTTTGATGCTGTCAATGTCCTCGATGCGCGCCTCCTCAGCCTTGTTCTCGTCGAACACCTCAACTCTTGGTGCACTGAATATCAGGTCGGTTAGAAGTACTGCCTTTGATCCGTACACCAGGAAGAAGGGAGTCTAACTAGTAGCATGACTCGGCTGTGTCTGCACTCCCCAGATTACTGCGGGGCGTTCTCAGAGCCAGCGTGTCGTGTACTTCTTCAGCCTATCAAAGATGCGCTTCTTGAGTACCTCAAGCACCGCTCCGTTGGCTCTCTCAACCTGTCCGTTGGCGCGGGGATGTGCCACTGAAGCTCGGGCTACATTTATAAGGACATCGTCGCAGCACTCCTAGAACTCTCTTCCTATGAAATTAGTGCCCAGATCGGTGATGATCCTGTTGGGGACACCAAATCTGTGCACAATCTTCGATATGAACTCTACCGCCATGGCCGTTGTCAGCGATTTTATTGTTTTGACCTCTATTCACTTGGTGAACTTGTCCACCGCCACCAGGATGTGGTCATATCCCCCGGATGCTTTCTTAAAGGGACCGATCAAGTCGAGTCCCCAGCACTTGAAGGCCAAGATATAGGGATCATCTGTAGGGCCTGGGCCAGGATGTGTATCTGTCGTGCGAAGAATTGGCATCCTTCGCAACGTTTGACCAACGACTCAGCATCTGCGACAACTGTGGGCCAGTAGAAACCAGACCGGAAGGCTTTTCCCACAATGGTTTGCACCCCAGCGTGGTTCCCACACATGCCGCCATGGATCTCTAACAGGAGCTCTCGTCCTTCCTCTTCTGGGATGCACTTCTGAAGCACTCGGGAGTGCACTCCTCGGCAGTATAGCTTGTCTCCTATTAGGACATAGTTTTTGCTCCTGCGAGAGATTCTTTCCTGCAATGCCCATTCCTCTCTCTCGTTTCCAAGTGAAGGACTCGGGAACGTGCCGTACTTGATGTACTCAACCATCTGTGAGATCCACTCGGGTTGTGGATCAATCATGAGGACTTCGCCGAGTCCTTCAGATGGGTCGACCTGCGCATCAGGATTCTTGATGGAGGGTTTGATGAGGTCTTGGACGAAGACGTCGAGTGGCACTTGGGCTCGAGTGGACCCCATCTTGGCCAGTTCATCGGCGGCTTTGTTGTTGTCGTGGATAACGTGCTGAAACTCTAGGCCAAAAAATTTGCCCTCAAGTTTGCATATCTCCACGCAGTATGTGTCCATCTTCTCATTTGTCCGCTGCCAGTTCTTGTTCACTTGATTAGCCACCAGGGCTGAGTCTCCCCTGACTATCATGTGTTTTATCCCGTGCAAGATGGCGATGCGTAGCCCGTGTAGGGCTGCTTCGTACTCAGTCACGTTGTTCGATACTTAGAACATAATCTGCAATACATACTGCAGCTTCTCGCCTTTCGGGGAGATGAACAGGATTCCAGCTCCGCCTCCCTTAATCATGAGCGAGCCATCGAAGTACATGGTCCAATGCTTAGGTTCGGCGGCAGTAGATGGTGTCTGTATCTCCGTGTACTCGGCAACGAAGTCCGCGAGTACTTGCGATTTTACCGTCTTGCGGGGTACAAAAGCAATATCGTGCGTGGCCAGCTCAATGGACCACTTCACGATTCTTCCCATGGCGTCCCTGTTATGCAGGATATCACCTATGGGGTAGTCAGAAACTACGACGATCTTGTGGGCCTCGAAGTAGTTCTTCAACTTGTGGGCGGTGACCAACAGGGTGTAGAGTAATTTCTGCGCTTGATTGTACCGCACCTTCGAGTCGGTCAACACCTCGCTGATGAAGTAGACCGGTCTTTGGACAGCATAGGCGTGGCCTTCCTCTTTGAGCTCTACGACTAGTACCGTGCTTACCACGTGCATGGTAGAAGAGATGTAGAGATAGAGTGTCTCCTTTGCTTGCGGTGCAGTGGGATGTGTGGGCTCTGGAGGTATTCCCTGAGTTCCAAAAAAGATTTCTGGGCCTCCTCATCCCACTTGAAGTTGTCTTGGTGCTTCAAGAGCTTGAAGAAGGGTAGGGCGCGCACGCCGAATCGTGAGATAAACCGGTTGAGTGCTGCCATGCACCCGGAGAGCTTCTGGACGTCTTTCTGGCATCTCGGAGGCTTCATCCGGGTAATCGCATGGATCTTCTCCAGGTTTGCCTCTATGCCGTGGTTGCTAACGAGGAAGCCGAGTAGTTTTCCCGAGGAATGCCTAAAACACACTTTTCTGGGTTAAGTTTCCAGCGGTAAACCCTCAGGTTGGCGAAGGTCTCAGACAAGTCCTTGATGAGGTTATCAGGATCTCGAATCTGGACTACAACGTCGTCTATGTAGGCCTCAACGTTCTGGCCGATCTAACTCGACAGACATGCTTGGATAGCACGTTGGTAGGTTGCGCTGGCATTCTTCAGACTGAAAGACATTATCAGGTAACAGTACGCGTCGTGGGGCGTAATGAATGACGTCTTGATCTAGTCTTTGACTTTAAGGCTTATCTGGTGATTGCCTGAATAACAATCGAGAAAACCGAGCAGGGCACAGCCCACCGTGGAATCAACGACTTGGTCTATTCGCGGGAGGGTGAAAGGGTCTTTGGGGCAGTGTTTGTTGAGATCAGTATAGTCAACGCACATTCTCCATTGATTATTCTTCTTGGATATAAGATCTGGATTAACTAACCAGTCAGGATGATACACTTCCTTTATGAAACCGGTAGCTAATAGTTTTGCAAGCTCTACCCCTATTGCCTCCTTGCGGTCTTTCGCGAATCGGCGTAGCTTCTGCTTGACGGGCTTCGCGTTCACGTCAACCTTCAAGGAGTGCTCGGCGAGCTCTCTGGGAACCCCCGGCATATCCGCTGGTTTCCAAGCGAATATGTCTGAGTTAGCACGCAGAAACTTGACGAGCACACTTTCCTATTTGGGGTCCATGTTGGCCCTATGGTCGCCGTCTTGGACGGGTCCTCGAGCCCGAGGGACACCTTCTTCGTCGCCTCCTTCTCCTGCTGGATCCCCTCTGTCGCCGGCTTCTTCGTCGGGATCTCAAGATCGACCAGGTCTAGCATGCTAGCAGCGGCCAGGACCTCCGCAGTGCGTATGGAGAGGTCGAGCGTGGCTGCGATGTGGAGGTTCTGCTTCTCGCACGCGCTCGCTATATGACAGACTCCTCTAAGGGTGAGGACACTGTTTGGCGCTGGCATCTTTAACACCATGTAGGTGTAGTACGGGACCGCCATGAACTTGGCTAGTGAAGGCCTGCCGAGTATGCTATGATAGGGTATCTCAAAATCCGCCATGATGAAGCGGACGTGCTCGGTATGGTAATTATCGATCGTACCGAAGGTGACCGGCAAGAAGATCTCGTAGGGTGGTACCGAGGGGCCCTGGGTACGATGCCAAAGAATGGCTTGTCGGTTGGGCTCAAATCCATGGGGGTGAGCCTCAACTCCTTCAGTGTGCTAGTGAAGAGGATGTCGAGGCCACTGCCTCCGTCCACCAGCATCTTGTCGAGCCCCACATTACGAATTGTGGGGTTCAGCACCAGAGGGTACCGCCCGGGCCTGGCAAGCACCGCTGGGTGGTCTTCCCTGCTGAAAGTGATCGGGACCTCCGACCAGTGTAGGTACTGGGGGGTCCCGTGCTGGGCTACGTACACCAGCATACGGTCCGTGAGCTTTACCTTGCGTTTTCCCTCCAACTGCTCAGGCCCACCATAGATCATGTTGACGGTGCGGTCAGCGACCTGGAAGTCCTTGCCGTTGTCATCTGCAGGCGGCTCACACTTGCCCTTGGCCTTGTCACCTTTCGGCGAGCCTCTCTGACAGCTCTTGCCGGAGAAGTAGTTCTTCAGGCCGAAGCACTCTCGGGCCGAGTGCTTGTTATTCTTGTGGTACGGGCATTGCATGTCCAGGAGCTTCTGGAACTCGGACGGGTCTATCCTCTTTGAGCTGGCCTGGACGGCGGCCACGGTCACGGGCTTGCGCCTCCTGTTCTGCCTTGCTCCCTGTTCGGCGGTCTCGCCCTCTCGATCCGGGTCGTAGCACCTACGGCGCTCGCGCGGAGATCCGTCATCATCCCAGCGGGACTTCACGTTCTTGAGCTGCTCGCGTTCAGCCTCCTCGCCGTCTGCTTCCATATTTGCCACGTTGAAAAGCTCGTGGACGGTCTTGGGGGGCCTTTGAGCCCGCATGTTCACCAGCTTGGCGTAGGCCAGTCCGTGCTAAAAGGCGCTGATGACGTTGTGCCCCTCGACGAAAGGAAGAGAGTCCTTCTTTTCGGAGAAGCGACGAATGTACGAGCGTAGTGACTCGCTCTTGTGCTACCGGATCTGATCCAGCATCCTCCTGTTACCCGGCCGCTCCCATGTAATGGAGTATTGGCTTGTGAAATAGGTGCAGAGCTCGTCCCATGAATCGATGGAGTTCTTCGGGAGGCCTACTAGCCAGCTTCTACACCCCTACGTGAGCATGATCAGCAGATAGTTTGCCATCACGTCGGAGTCACCTCCAGCGGCTTTGACCGCGGTGGAGTAGATCTGTAACCATTGGACGAGATCAGAGGTCCTGTCGTATTTGTCTACATCGGACAGCTTGAACCCATGAGGCTAATTCACCATCCGTAACCGTGCCGTGAGGGAGAGGAAACCATTATAGGAGGTGGTTCCTTCTCGACCTTTGCGGCGGCCAGCGGTGGTCTTCCCGTGGGAGCTGTAGCTTCCCTCAGAGTACATGTAGTCATCCGAGTAGTAGTCCTCGTACCCACTGTGTGAGTCTGAGGGTGGTCTAGCATTGCGCTGGCTACAGCGGTTCGGGGCCTCGTGCTCCTGATCATAGTCGCGGTGACGTCTCGACTCATGTCGGCGTCGTTCCAGAGCGCGGCAGTCGATGGTATGCCTTGCGTCCTTGTGACGCAGCTTCTCGCACAGGTCCCCACCGTCATCGCGGCACGCGTGCTTACGGCGTGGCCTTCGTGCGTTCCCGGTCTCCTCCTACCAGACTGGTGGGGAGGGGTCGATCCGGTTAGTCTGGGTCGCGGTTGTTTGTACCAGGGCTTGCAGGCGAGCCAAGCCTGGCATGCTTGGCGGCATCTTCCCGAGATCCTCATTCAGGACAACAAGGTTCCCCTTCGGGTTCGCGTAGAACCTTTGCCCGGTGTAATCGACTGTGAAGTCGTCCTCTAGCCTACGGGGGCGTATGCCCCGGGCACGCTGAGTGTGCCGCCTCCTCCTGTGTCGAGGTGGGCTGGATTTCGAGTTGTACTCGTCCTCCTCGTCGTCCTGGCACCAGTTGTCACGACGCTGGTCGTTTTGGCGCCAAATCTCTCGACGCTGTCATTCGCGATCCGCGTTTTTTGCGTTCGTGCTTGTTCTTTTGGGCGGTGGTCTCACCGTCCCGAGTGGGCTCGTCCTCCGAGATGGCTGGGGGTGCACTAGCCGCTGCCGCAGCGTAGACGAAAGCGGGCGCTCTGCCCCGTCTGAGTACTCGGAAGAGGAGGTGCTGTCAGATTGGATCTCCGTAGTATCGGTAGATCCGAGAGTTTTAGAGTTGTCCTTAATGCCGAGTGCATCCCTCAGGGATGTGAAGGAGACCTCCGATCCATTGTCAGGATCAGGTCGCCTAGCTGAGTAGTTTGCCCGGCGCAGATCTTCCGATCCATCGGTGGTCCACTCCCCAACTTGCCCTTCCTCCAAGATGGGGTAGTGGGTCTCATCTAGGTCGTCACCATCTAGAGGGGTGATGACCATCGACACAAAGCGAGGCGCGTCCTCGTCCGAGTGTTATTGAACCAACCAGGGAAGGGAGGTCGCGCCAAGGGTTTTCTTCACCGTCTCTGAGGCGGAGGCGGAGGCGGCGGCGCTCTTCAACCCATGGGGAAAGTGCTCGGCCTGCGGGGTGTCTAGAGTGGCCTCGTAGATTGCGATGGTATCAGCCATGTGACCGATCATATGATCCAAAGATTGGACCAGATCGCCTTTGGGAGGATCTGCTGATCCTTCAACCTTAAGGTCTTCCACCGGAAGGCTAGGCCTCCGGGCTGGTGACGGCGTGCTGAAAAGGACTCGGCAGGCCCGGGATTTCTCCAGATTGGATCTAGGAGCCGGAGTGTTTCCTGTGGGTGGCATGGAGTCCGCTCCGGAGGACCTTTCTGCGGTGATCGCAGTGTCGGAGATGATGCAAGGGATCTACCCGATGACGATGTGACCCTGAGGTAGGGTCACGTAGTCGGCCGCCTGCTCGTCAACGGTAGAGTCAGGGCCGAAGCTTCCGAAGGGAATTCCTGCTCCCAACGCGGCGAGGGCGAGGCAACTAGCTGGGATCTTGACTGCGGCCATCAAGCTTGCCAATTATCTACGGCGAAGCCTCTACCTGGCGCACCAACTGTCAGTACAATGGTACCGGCAGTCCACCACGGGGTAGGCTATGGTGGTAGATTGTGTGGAGGGGATCGCCGAGACTGAAGCAAGATGGTGAACGAAGGACACAGGGGTTTATCCAGGTTCGGGCCGCAAAGATGTGTAATACCCTATGTCCTGCGTTGGTGGTTGTATTGAATGTTCTGCGAATGGGAATCAGATTGGACTTGTTTTAGAGGGGGCTCCCTGCCGTCCTTATATAGGCATCGAGGGCAGGGTTACAGATCACGAGGGATCTATCCTAGTCGGTTATACAAGATTTCCCTTTGATCACAAGTAATATTTTCCTAACCAACTAGTCTTTATCCTTGGGAGTATATCTCTTCGGGCGCCACCTCATTCCTGATCCGTGCGCCCGCGCCGAGTGCCGCTCGTGTGGGCCCACATCGTCCTCATAGATACACCATGGGGCCCCTCCGTGTGGGACCTATTGACGGCTGTTAAGTGCCTACTTTAGCCGTCAATATACTCATAAATAAAGGAGCATAAGGCATTTCTTACACGTATTTAGTTAAGAATAATGTAGTTCCACTTGTCCATGGAGATTATTTGATTGCAGGAAAATAAGCAAGAAAAGAGTGGCAAACTCACCTTCTATGATCCATGCCACATCACCTCATCCTAGGAGGGCTGCCAACAAGGATGCCATGCATACAAAGCTGCCAACAAGGGCGCCATGCATGCATGCCATGCAAGCAATCCAAGTGAAGCACCCCGCGACGAATAAGAGCGTGACACATGGACATCACATGGATCCATGGACCCACCACCGCAACAAAAGGAAGTGGACACCAGGAACCGACCTTAGGACCCACAGAACAGTCACCTGGAGAAAGCACAGGCCAGGGAGGGCCACCAGGGGGTCGGCCGACCCCACAGGTCGGCCGAACCGATCTTGGCTCGGCTCTTCCTGGCCCTCCACGTGGTGCTTCCCTATTGGTCCTAGATGCCATTCCCGGGGTGTTTGCATCCACTCCTCGCCGGTGCCCGGGCCTATAAATAGAAGGGGAGGGGGTTCATTCTTAGACATCCACACTTGCAACACCTCTCTCACTTTTGGTTTCAAGGCTAGGAGGTAGGCTAGAGTAGTTCTACTTCAGGTTCCAAGTCTACTTTGGGATCAAGGTTTGAGTTCTCTTGTATCTTATTTCATTTGTATGACTTTGATATACTTCAGTTATTCAGCTATTTCATATAAAGTAGTGTTAGTATACATGGGTGATTTGTTCATGTGTTCTTCACCTGTTCATCATTTAGAGGATCCTGTTCTTGATGAACAAGGCCTTTCGATCCACTTGACGGGTGACTTTCACATATTTCTGGTGTTTGTTCATAAGTTAGAGGTTCGTGTTCTTCGCGAACACGACCCTTTGATCCAGTTGAACAGACATAGGAAAACACGAATACGTTTGTGTACCTAACCTGGTTTGATCTAATTAGATGACATGACTGCGTTGTATGAAGTCTGTGCTTAAGCTATGGTACTCGGTGTAATTGGCTGGTTTATATGGTGGCTTGACCTGGATCACAATAGCCCGGGCCGGTCAAGTCCGGCTAACAACATAAGGATGGTGCTTGGGTTGCGTAGCTACCTTACTTATGAGTTTATCCCACGGTTTGTCTTAGGGTAGGCCGTGGTAGTGATAGTCGTTGGTCCCTCTGAAATCCCCCACGTTCGGATAAGCTGTAGGAGTCTAAAATCTAACAACCGGAGTTGTGCGGAAGCAACGCGGGAGGTTAGCTCCCCGTGGTACCTGGGTGCTTAAGTCAATGTTCTTCTACCCTAGTGTATCTAACTCGTTCCTACCAGCTTTATGTGTATAGTACATAAGATCCTAGAACTAACTCGTATGTTGCCTCCTATGCCTAGGACCCTTTAGAGAGAGAGTGAGTGTGTGTGTGATCACACAACCCCATTATCATATCTTACCCCTGTACTTGAGTGTCTGATTTATTTCCGTCTATTATCTATACTCATTGCAATAGTGTTGAGCTTGTCAATCCACCAAAGCTTTCCTTGGATTCGATACCCTTTGGAATACTCCTTTGGGGAAATGCTACAATGGTACTTCCGTGCACTTGCGGACTCCTGTAACGTTAAGAGTTACCAACCAGCATTTCTGGCACTGTTATCAGGATGGGTTCCAAACCCGTTCGTTGGTAGTTGTGTTAATAAATGTCGACAAGCATTTCGGGTGCCGTTGCTGGGAAAGGCTTAAGGATGACATATCAACACTTTGCATATGTTTATAATCATGACAGGAATAAAACAGTTCTCAATGCAGGCTATCTTGGATTGTCTTCTTTGTCTATTGATGATGAAGATAAGTAGTGCATGACTGGTTTCGACTTACCGCTGAATTTTACTGAAGATCCTGAGTCACTAGCCGTTGCCCTTGTCCTCTACCCCGTTGCCTGGCTCGGTTGCCTATAAATAGAAGGGTGATTGAGGGGTTTCTTCACACATTCACTCATTTCCATCACCCTCTCTCCCTCTTTGCTCTTGCTCTTTGGTTTTCTTGGATTTCTTGCTCAAGTGGAAGTGTCAAGCACTCTCTCCAATTTGTCGCTGAATATTGAATATTGGTGGAGCAAGCTCAGTAAGGATTTCATTTCGATTTCACTAACCCATCACCAAGTTGCTCGTGTTGTCCCATTGTTGTGCAAGATGAGTTGGATCGCCAGTGCGTACCGGAAGGTGACCCGCTCACGCCGTTCGAGAGACGGGGAGGGCTCTTCTCACCACTCCAGAGCTACACCGAGTCCAATGTCAACCGACCGTGAAGAAGAGGAAGAAGAGGAGCTACCCATGCCACATGCCGAAGGAGTGTTCGACACCAACGCTGCCTTCATCGACTTGAGGGACGACAGGGAGAGACAAGCCTATGCTCTCATCAAGGATCGAGTCTTCGCCAACACCAAGGAGTTCAACTTGGCCCTTCTCGAGAAAACAGGTATGGACTCCGAGTTCGATTCCATTTGGCATGCTCTTGGTTGGGAGAACTTTGTTCCAGTGTGGGAGATTGGTTCTAGGCCTCTCACCATCCAGTTCCTCTATACTCTTCGGGAGGATGAGACCGGTATTACGTTTCGTTTCCATGGAACGTTGTATCGAATCTCATGGCCAGATCTTAGTCATGCTCTCGGTTTTCATCATTGTTGTGCTATTTCTCTCGATCAAGTTTGCAGCGATTTTATTCGAGATAGTTTTTGGGAAGAGCTTTCTGGTCGGCCTGTCCGTGGCAAGTTAGCACCTCGGTGCAACCATATTACGCATCCCACTCTCCGACTGTGGCACAAGTGGCTCGCCATCACTCTCTTTCCAAGGGCTGATGTTCGAATTGTGCGCACAGACGAGATGAGGATATTATATGCCGCGGTCAAACGGATCAAAATCTTCCCAGTGCAAGCTATGATTCGGTAGTGGTTGACAAATTTTAGGATGACGAGTTCTATTGAGTGTACGTCTCTGATCACACGTATCATTTCGAGTCTTGGGATTACACAAGCGGCTAACGTTCCCTACATTGATTCTCCCCGGACCGTGATAGATGAGGCGTATCTGATTGAAGGACATACTCTTAAAAAGGGCCCGGATGATTCCTTGGTTTTCTTCTACCCTGGCCATGCAAACCAGATTCGGTTACCTAACCCGGATTTCCGTTTGTACGGCCAAGGGCCACTGACCGTTCCTCTTGAGGAACCTCGTCATTCTAGTGTTTCTGGAGACAGGGTCACTAGGAGTGCATCGAGGAGGGCAGCGATAGCACAACAACTGCCACAACATCGGCCGCCACAGCCGTCACCACAGCCGTTGCCTCAGCCATAGCCTCAGCCTACCCCACCGCTGTCTGGCGCATGGGCCTCAGCCGGGTACATGTCTGGAGTTACACCCGGATATGCCCCCGGTTGGGACCAACCCATGAGTCAGCCGGGTGCGAGTGGCTCGACCTGGGCTAGTGCAGGGAGTGGCGAGTGGGTTAGGCCCGCCGGTACTACCTACAAGGACTCGTCCTCATCGTCCGGGTTGCGCTCGTCATCTCGTGGGGCCACTCTCACTCAGCAGATGAGCGAGCTCAACATCCGTGTTGGTACCATGGAGGAGACAATGCACCAGCAGGCTGAGTCCACTCGAGACTGGCAGCGTATGACTGGCGAGAGACTTCACACCAAGGAGTAGAGAAAGCTGCGACAGTTGGAGGAGCAGAGGGCTTACTATGCGTGGATGGGATACCACCCTCCGCAACAGTGAGCCTGAAGCTAGCTT